>OY754339.1:54731855-55981855 GCA_963573305.1 Pyrrhosoma nymphula | reverse complement strand
ACTTCGCGTTGGCAGTAATATTGTGAACCAATGGAATGCAGGTAGGTTCACGAAAATATCGCCGGCACAATTCGTTCCATTCATCGACGTAAGTGTGCCCATTACTGCGCTGATGGGTTCCGATCAACGCTAACTTCAACACATTGAAAGGAAAAAACTCCAAGTACCCTGCGTGTCACCCTGATACTCGCCTGATCTGAATTTTACAAGCAATATTAGTCTAGAGAGTGGCCTCCGAGTCTCCAGCGACTGCCAACCTAGTCCTTCCATCAGCTGTGTGGCAATCTCTGTTCGCCCTTGACAACTTTTAACGAAATATGTGGCTTTAGTTTGTATTTTGTTTACGTATAATTTAAACTTTTTTGTGCAGGTTAGTGCTCGGTCATGAAAAAACTGAACAATTAGCAGGTGTTTAAATGGAGTACCTAATTAATTCAATTATAACACCAATAGGCATCATATTCCCACTTATCATTCATTTTTTCTAATAAAGTCAATAAGAAGTTTAGTCTAGTGCCATGTTAGCATTTCCTGAATGACCTGCCTTCATATTCGAAGACATATTTACGGAATGAGTTAGGGACTATGCTTCCGAATTCTTTAGGAATGCCAAATACAAATTATTTTGGACGGTTCAGCATTATCTAAAGATGACTGCACAAAAAACGAGGCTGATCAATCAATGGACGTCTCGCAAGTCCAGCGCCCTAACGAAGTGATTCACTAATCATGAATTTCCTGTTAATTTCTATTTCGGAACTTGTTAATCGTCATATTTGAATTTGCAACAACGTTGTATAGGAATCGTCAGTACATTCTCGCTACGGCTTTGCTGTGAATTTTCTGTTAAAGATATTACTGATTAGAGAACGTTTCACATTCAGCAGACAGTATGTGTTCCTATGGAGATTCGTTTCCTTAGTAAATCTCCGTAAGGTCGGATTTGCAATTTAGCCGATAGCAGCAGGAAAAATTAACATCGTGCTATGCAGTGTACTAACTGCACAAGATTATTAAGCCATATTCACCGTGTGAGCGACCTGTTTCGTCATTCAAACCCAGAGGAAAATACTGCACCAGAGCATTACCAGCAGAAAAACTTAACCGACCCGGGTTTCAAAGCGGGAGTGTGGACGTTGATTATTCTTAACGTGCATTCCTTCCTAAGGCTGGTTTGTGCCTTGAGTTAAGAATCGATCCATCCCCCTCGGTGTCACACGATGCGTGAAATCACGCGTATTGAGGATGTGACAGTTAGTTCCTTTTCCTGAGGACGCTAAATAGCTTCCCGGGAAAAATCTGGTTCCAAGAAAATAGCTCTTCAGGACATTGGTTGAGAGGGCCCATCAGCCATGTAAGGAGCTGGCCATAGGTAGTGACCGGGTGCTCTTTAGTAATAGATGGGACATTGTAATTGGTGAAGAAATTAAACTCTGCCTTAGCTAAACAAAGAGCCCGCGTAAACATTTTTACGTTTGCGCCAAATTTGGGCCAAATTTATGTTTGGGTTAAGTTTAGCCCAAACATCGGCAAGGAGACTCCTCACTTCAAATAGCGTCTAAATGTGTATACTTAATCCAATTTACTTAAATAAACTCACTACAAAGTTGTAACACCATTCGGGGAAATTTAGCTAGTTTTGTGCTACTTTCGAAAGCTAATTAATTTACCAAATTCAAATATTTATAATTTTCCGAATTTATTTAGGAAAGGTATTGCGGAACCTGTCCGAAGGATTCGTAAATTTTCCAAAAACGTTTATGTAAATATTCATGTAAGCTAACGCTAATTTGGGAAAAATATGGAGTGAATTTGGTAAATTAATTAGCTTTCGAAAGTAGCACAAAACTAGCTAAATTTCCCCGAATGGTTTTACAACTTTGTAGTAAGTTTATTTAAGTAAATTGGATTAAGTATACATATTTAGACGCTATTTGAAGTTAGGAGTCTCATTGCCGATGTTTGGACTAAACTCAATCCAAACATAAATTTGGCTCAAATTTGGCGCAAACGTAAAGATTTTTACGCGGGAGGCTATAGCTGTTAAAACTGGACTCGGCCGTGGGGATTTTACGTGAATTCGTTTGCGTTACGCGATGTTATAATGAGTACTTTCCATTCAAGGTGCTATAGTTGGCGCACATCGGAACACATCAGGGGCACGTTGAGCGCACAGGAACGGCATTAATGGAACGTTTGCACGTTGGCGAAACGTTTGGTAATCTGCCGGTGGGTGAAATTCGCAGATGTTTTAAAGCATTTTAAATTCATGTCACACACGAAACATTCACGTCAAATATTTGCGAAAATATTAATCGGTTGTTGAATCTGCCACGAGCTGCGCTGCGATGTGCATCAATTGTTACTACGAGAAATTGAAAACGTTAAGTGTAAGAATTTGATCGGAATGCAGGTAATTGGTGGAGGAACTATTTATTGAAATGCTGCTCTTAGCAACGGAATAATCAGTATGCAATTCCAAGGAAAATCTAAGTCAAGGAAAGGACTAGAGTTGGAGTTAGACGTTACCTACTTGGTGGTCACACGCGAAACATTCACGTCAAATATTTGTGGAAACATTAATCGGTTGTTGAATCTACCACGAGCTGCGCTGCGATGCGCATCAATTGTTACAACGAGAAATTGAAAACGTTAAGTATAACCATTTGATCGGAAAGCAGGTATTTGGCGGAGGAACTACTTAGTGAAATGTTGCTCTTAGCAACGGAATAATCAATCCAAGGAAAATCTAAGTCAAGGAAAGGACTAGAGTTGGAGTTAGACGTTAGTTGGTGGAAATTTTAAAAGTTAAGCATGACGAAAAAAACAGTACAATTCCACACTCTGTAGACGTCAAAATCGATCGGAAAATAAATTAAGTGTAGAATTGCAGTTTTGTTCCAATATGCTTATCAAGGAAAGGATATTTTTGAACAAAAAAATGGAAATGATATTTTGGGGTTTTGATATGTCTGCCCGGGTGTTGGCGGGGTGCTTGTCTTGCCAGCCAAGGAGTCGAAGGTTTGAATCTCGTCTGGGTAGGATTTTTAACTCCCGGGGTATAGTTCAAGGATGTTTTCAGGATAATGTGAAATAGATAAATAACGTGGAATAAATATAAATTCTTGCGACGAGTCTCGGCTTATATCAACACAACCATCTGGCGTCTGATTCACCTTTTAGCCATATTTTATGAGGATTGTCTTTTAACTCTTATTGTTTGTGTGAATTGCTCAAATCAGCACAAAATATGCTCCATGTGACTCAGTATTGCAATGTATACAAGTTATAGCGGAGAGTATCATTTTGAACTAATTAGTATTGGCTCTTCCGGTAAAAATGTAAGCCGCGCCTCTGTTTATATCTCTCAAACATTTCGATCAAAATTTCGTTTTCTTCAACACTATACTCGAAGTCGTCTGATCATTTTTTTTGATTGAAAATTTAGACCATAGGACATCCGTTTAAGGTTCAATATGATCGGGAGTAATGGACGGTGAAAGTCATGGTAAAGTTAATAAAAAACGACTTCGCAAACTCAATAGCCCTTTAAGGAAAACGTACAGTTACAAATTGTTAAATGAGATACGGTTCCAGCAGAACGAGCACGAGCCGAGAATAACGCGGGAGTCATAACATTTTCAGTGATCACATGAGAAGAAATTGACGGTGCAGCTGCTCTGTGAGAGTCATAGCAGATTGCAACAGGGAAAGTTACGGTCTCAAACGAAATATGTGACCTAAATGCACGGAGAAATGGAAATAATAATGATATAACTTGGTAAAAGGTTAAACCATAGGAATCAGAGCGTCAAAGTATGGGAGAATGCGGACGTATTTTTTACTATGGGGGCTTTTCATTCGTTTTAATGCGCTACTCAGTTTGTAACGCAACAGAGCAGTGCTCGCCATTAGTTTCAGACCCTGAACACTTCAAAACACATCGGGAGGATAGCTTAGTATGTGCTGTCGGGGAAATAGTTATCTAAATGCCCCGCCACTGCAATCTGCCTATATAGGGGCTTTCCATTCAAGGTGTTCAAGTTAGCGCACAAGCACCAACTAATGCAGGAGTATTGCTTACTAAAACATCTGGTGTGATTAATAGGTAATTTTTTCCTTTGCCAAACAGTTTTCTTCTAAAATAGAATATCACTAGACATGAACAGATCTAACTGAAAATAGTTTAGAGATTCTATTAAATATCATAAAGCAATTGGTATTAGAAGTTATACTCGCTGCGCTCGCTAGGGGGCTCCGCCCCCTAGAACCCCAATGTAGGGGGCTTCGCCCCCGAAGGGTGAGGCCTTTAAAAAAATTTCAGTGTGGCACCATGTTGCTAAGACACTATAAATTATATAGAGTAAGGCATAAAGTTGTAGGCATCGCTGAGTTCTACAAGAAACTCTAAACAGATTTGAGCTCCGACATTTACTTTAGAAGTTACAGTGGAAAAACAAAAAATGTTAATTTTGCGCCAATTTTCAGTGAACTAAAGGTGTAAAAGAAGTTATCATGAAAGCTTGTTTGGAAGCCTATACGACAGTGCACTTTAGCGCACGCGAATGACGTTGAATGGAACAATCACTACGTTTACCAATCGATTTCAGATCGGTCTGATTTCAGACCGATCTGAAAGTTCAGCAGAAGGCTGACTCAGATCGCCTGGTTTACGGTCTGAAAATATCGATATTGAACTATCGATTTCAGTAGTTTGAATTATTTTGAGATTTCTTGCTTATTTTAGCCGCACACTTCTCTCCTTTCCCTTCTTTCAACAATTGTCACGTTGTAAATGATATAGATTATATTTTGTTTACCATCGGCAACCAAAAGAAGAACGATGAGCGCCACGCTTCGGCCTCTTCGGATCGATCGGAGATCTCAGACCGGTTAGGGAAAGCGGGCTGACTCGGCTCGCTTCTCAGATCGATCTGGCCAGCGCGCTCCGTTTACCATACCGAGCTGAGCCAGTCAGATCGATCTGAGATCGATTGGTGAACGTAGTGGATGTGTGCTGGTGAAATGTTTTTTAACCTGCCGGTAGGTAGCATTCTGCGGTTGAACAGCAGTCACGGTCGAATGTTTAGTTTAAATTCGTTGAATTCGTTAAAAATGAGTATTTAAAAACGTTAGCTTTATGTCTCTGAGTAATTAAAAACTTAAAAATATGCATGTTTGACGCCTTGACTGAAAATCAACAAACTTGACAACAATCACGGATGCCATTATCGACGATATTTTGTTTTTTAGCGCACATCAACTCTGCTCCCGATCAGTTTTGAATTGCGCTACCTAGTGCGCAGGATCTGTAACGAATGGAAGGCGAGTGCGCTGTTGTGTTGCGAAGTGATTAGCGCACTAGAGCGAATGGAAGGCACTAATAAGTTCCTAGGTACTATGTCTCTATGTTACGCTGCTAAGGGCGCTGTGATCGAGCTATTAGTCACAACTGTTTGAAGGACTTTCTGTGTAACCTAGGAAGGTGAAATTTGTCAGGAATACTGGGTGTGACCTAAAACATCCGGAAAATAGTAAAAACTCCGAAGAACAATTAAAAGGGGCGGTTTTTACCCCAAATTAGTTAACTTTTAGCCCACAAAGAAAAGCTTTGGACTCGGTGCTGGGGTTTATTTTTTATTTTTTTAAATTACTCGCATTCAAGATACAAGGTTGAAACCTTCATTGTCGGATGGTTAAAAAAAATATTAGATTTTAATTACAGCATACGATTTTTCTGTACGCTTCACTTTTATCTGAAATTAGTGCTCTTGGCTAGAAAATGATCAATTTTTTCATTTTTTTCTACAATATCAATTTTTTCATTTCTTTGGCAAACGTATCATGGGCTTGTAATGGTTGCTAATGCCTGTTGGCTTCATGACGTAATTTATATGATCAATATAAGAACTGCCGTGAGTTTTAGTAGGGGTATGTTTCACCTCACCCTCTCCATGGGTGGTTAATGAATGGTGTATGCTATCCTTGTCGGCCTCGGTGGCGGCGTGGTAACGTCCTCGCCTGCTAACCCAAAGGTCGCGGGTTCGAGTTGCCTGGGGAGGATTTTTCACTTCCCAGGGCATGGTTGTGTGTGCTCGTCCATTATTAATTGTCAATACCCCGATGTAAAGGCCAATCAGAGCTGTTTTCGGTGGTTCTTGAAAATAAATAAATAAATAATGGAATTCGCACGTCACATCATGGGAATTCTTTTTACCTTAGTAAAACTTTTAATTTTATCTATAGTTATGGGGATAGATTTGCACTACCGACCGCTTCAAAAAGTCATTTTTCGTCGCAGGGACCACAGTGGCAATGATTGGTGCCTCCATGGTACTACAAGCACAAGGTAGGTCGCTGTGAATTGTTGTGGGTCGAACTCTGCGACGTAGTTGGGAATACACCAAGCGCTAGCTTGGTACGGATTGCATTGTGTATTTGATACTTTCGTGGCTTGTTGCGTACAACAGCAATGAGAGGATACATGTGGGAAGGGAATTTATTTAGATATCCCGTTGAAACATCTACACGGGAGAAGTGGGCCCAGGCTTGCCGGAAACCAGACAACTAAAAAGTTGAAAATGGCAAGAGGGTCATTTCGCGTCAAAAAAACGGGAAAACAGGAAGTTTTGCCCCGACCATCTCCGATTTCCGCTAAAATTGGTACATATGTTTCCTGTTTGTGTATTAGTATGTGTGCAAAATCGTTTTCCCAAATATCGAATATATCGCTAGTTACAGCTCTTTGTTCATTTTTAGATTTTTGCAATTATGCCTTAGTTTTTGGGCTATATATCTTGATCTAATTGAGCTAAAAATCTCCAAAAAGCTTGTTTTAATTGCTGAAAGTTGACAAATGGTATTATAGGGTCAGATTAAAATTTATAACAATTTTTGAAAATTTTCAAAATGTTTAAACTTTTGAAGCCGATTTGCATAAATACGTACCACCTCGTTTTTTCTAGTTTTTTTATGGATCAAAGGACTATGTGTCCGCTACTGACTGATGAAATCAGATTAATGCGCAATTGATTAATCACTGCGTATAAAATTCCGAAAGAATCGCTCGCAGTGTTCCGAGCGGCCCTGCGGCACATCTTTATTTACTACTACTCGATCGTAATTTTATAAAGTTACTTTAGTTTGCTAATGTTTTATTTGTAGGTGGTTGGTTCTTGGTGCTTGGAGGTGGTTGATCATAGGTTCTCAGTGCATAAGACGGATGCATCTCTTTGCTTGATTCTCTCCTAAGAGGTAAGTAACATTTAGTTCTTCATATAAAAGTACGTGGGATCTTTTATGATGAGCTTAGATATTTAAAACAAAAAATAGTTAGTAGGACTCTTCATTGTGTGATATTTTAGGCACTCTACCGTTCAGGCCTCATGCCACCCCTTTTAAGTTATTTATTGTTTTCAAAAGGCCTTTTAAAACTATGGTAGATACATCTACTTTAGATTTTCTGCTAGTCGGTACCTGGTTATTTCTATACGCATGTACGACGTACGTGTGCTGCTATATTAGGGTTAGGTAGTATAGGTCAGTTTGGGTGAAATCACAGGAATTGCAGGGGCTCCTGGGTAAAGTCTGTGATTAAGGAACAGGGAGAATGAACTTGGGAGTAAATGCATCAAAGGCCAAAGTGTTTTTTTTTTGACAGGGAGAGTCGGAAAAATGATTGTATGATGAGAGTTATTGATTAAATAATTAAAAAAGTGTACGATTTTGTGTATCTTGGCCGAATGTTTGTGAAATATGGAAGGATAGAGGAAGAGATTATAGGGCGCGCAAATTCCGGAATGAAAGTCTTAGGTAGTAGGTATGTTATGCATGTCTAAGAATGAGTGATTGTCTAGAAAGCGAAAATCACAGTTTATAAAATTTTTCTTCTTCCGAAATTTCATGACAGCAAAACCTAGGTATGCTAGGGTAAACATAGGCGTAGGGTAAATGGAGTGGAAAAGAGATCTGTGGAAAGTGGAAAAGGATTGTTTGCAGAACACGTAGGAGGGATAGGGTCAGGAATGGCTGGGTGATAAAACAATGTGAAATGAATGCTCTGGCAATGAATGTATAAGAAAGGAGCGTGATTCTTTGGTTTGGCAAATTTGAGAGAATGGATGGGGGTCGAATAATTAAACAACTTAATGATAGCAGAGGAGTGAATGGTGTAAGAGGAAGAGGTAGACCGCTGAAGTCATGGATGAATGTGTTGGAAGAAATTCTAAAGAGGGGGCAAATAGGGAGTCTTGAGAATAGGAGAACGTGTATGAAGCAATGCATAAGTGTAATAGAAACATAAGAGGTATTCAAGGATAGGGCATTATGGAGGAAATAATTGTTTCATAAGAGCCTGTTTTCGAGGTCTAACAGCGGTAATTAATTTCTTTGACCATGCCTGCCCAGAAAGGGAATGGTGTGATGCATATGTATGTATGTAAGTAGGTAGGTAGTTTAGAGTAGGCATTTTATGCAAAGAAGGCTTCCTTTTCCGTTAAGTACTTTTATTGGACCACTCAAGGACCTTAGTTGATTTTCTGGTGAATTTTTATTGATAGGAGAATGTCTCTTAAGTAATGACTATGGACTTAATAATGATTTTTCTTATGAAGAAAAATTTCGTCTTTATTTCTAGTCGTCATCACGTGACTCCAGGGGCGAACTTAGGGGTTAGATGGAAGATGGGACTTTCTAGTCCCAATCTCGCCCAATAAAGACGTTTTATTATTATTATTATTAACCCAGGAATTAATTTTTCGGGGGGGGGGGGGGGGGGAACTACCTATTTACTATAATACTGGTACTACTACTATACTATCTTATAATAAACTGCAATATTCAGTCATCTTGTAAAAAAAATTGCAGCAAAAATGAAATAGACAAAGACGTAATTAGGACAACATCTACCCAGTTGTTAAAATTGTTTCGCAAAACCACAAAATTTTCGGGGGGAGATGTATCCCCTTTATCCCCCCCCCCCTGGGTTCACCCCTGCGTGACTCATGCCTCGAAGCTGATGTTCACGTCTTATTTTGTATTATTAGTAAAATTGATGTAAAAACTTCCTTTGCACGGAAGGAGTTCACTCGGACAACACGCACATGTCCACGAGATTTTCTCTCTCTCTGTCGATGGTCACCTGGATGACTGAAATGCATGTATAGGAGTAGAAATCCCTTTGCTTTTATCAACAATTTGGATAAATCTTTCGTTTAAATATACTTGTCAATTGCTCTCTTCTTGAATTTCGCTTCGTTTTCTTTATTTGTGTATTTCTTTTCGGGCGGTCGATGGAGCGTGACGGCGTGGAAGAGGTGGAACAGGTGACCGCGAAATTCGGAAAAGTGATCTCTCTCCGTGCGTGACAGACAAGCGGATCCAATTCACAATGATTTGCCGTGCTTCCTTTCTTAAACGCGACGGCAGGCGGCTGCAATTAAAATGAAGCGAGCCAATTTAGGAGAAAAAAGAAGCGTGCGCAACACGGAAGACGGCAAAGCGGGCGGTTCGAACCACGCGACGTTTCCATTGACGAGCTGTATTTTTTTTTGTTTGACGGTTGACAGAAAGAGAAGTCGTTGGTTCCCCTGTCGATCACTGTTGTCACCAAAGTAGAAAGGTATCCCGTTTCTTGGCCCACTTTGCGGCAACAGTGTGTTCATCTCGACAGTGTAACATCTCATTCCACAGTGTAGCATCCTAGTCGTCTTTCGTAAGAGTTTAAATACAGACCAATCAGATGAATTGAATTCGAACCAGTGCCAACCGTCTTAAGGAGTCAAACTAATGGGAATAGTAAGTTTATTTACATGGTATTATTAGCTTTACATTCCCTTAAGAGTGCGCTGCTAACTTCGCGACAAAACTGCGCAGTTGCTTTGCATTTATTTCAAATCCTGCGCACGTAAAAAATATCAGGAGCAGAGCTGGATAGTGTAAAGTTTTTAATCACTTAATATTAAAAAGCTTACATTTTAAGTAATTTTATCGAATTCATCAACTATTTGAAAAACATTCGGCCATCGCAGCATTCGCTCTTATGGAAATTCGTTCCCTGTGTACACCTCCGTAAGGCCGGAAGTGCGATGTTGCCAATGGCTGTTCGGAAGATCATCATAGTGTTATGCAAAATACTAACTGAACATCTAGGAGCCTTTATGTACCCAAATATCATTCCCCTAAAATGGCGTTCTTACGTAAATAATAACGTATTTACGGCCTAGAGGTGAGCACGCGCACCGTAAGTTTGGCAACAGCGCTCTTAATAAGCCCCATACAGTCAACTAAATGATGAACACGCTAAAGTTCACCCTGAGTAAGTAGCCTCCAAAAGGCCTCCTTTCAACACTGCGGATAATCTTGCGAATGATCATTCAAGCATTGATTCGCGAATTAAATTATGACATGAACAGATTCCGTTTTGCGCGGTGTATTAATTCTGTGATTTTTATGTGCGGTGGTACGTATATCGCTAGTATATATCCATTCATGGGATATTTCCGACCAACGCCGTAGTTTTGACTGTCAGAATGGCTTGTTTACATCGTCGGATTATGCCTTCGTAGAGAGGCTGTATCTTCCAAAATTCTCCAATTCCTTCATACTCGTTAATTTTTGTGATCTCTGTTGTAAATATAGACTCAAATGTAAAAAAATATGAGAACCACTGCATTTAAAAGCAATTGTACTCCCGTGGAAGTTCGGTAGTTAGATGGAAACCACCATCAAGCGCTAGCTAGTTACTGATTGCATTGTGTATTTGATACTTGTGTGCTGTTTGGATACAACAGCAATGCGAGGAAACATATGAGGGAAGAGAATGTTTTTAGATATCCCATTTATACATCTACACGGGTGATGTGGGCCCAGGTTTTCCGGAAACAAGGCAACTTAAAAGTTGAAAATGGTGAGTTTCATCCATTTCAACTTTCACTTGTAAATAAATTGTTTCAAGGGTTATTTCCGCTGTAAACAAGATTATATTATAAAACAACAATTTTCTTATTTTAAGCGATCAAATATTCTGTATATAAGTACTAAAGGATGCAAGTATCTACGCAACTCCACTATGTCATTGCTAAATAATAAATTATCGAAGCCTTAATCCATTTTTTCTAAGCTAATATCCGAGTCGTCTGCTGTTCGTGCCATCCGGATGACGTCATGCGCAGAACGGACTCATTTTGGTCAAGGGAACGATCTACCTTGTATCAGTAGTACCAATGGAGCAGATAATGTTCTAATTTTGCTCGAATGACGATGCGCATGAGTTTTTGGGCTTGGAATTTTCCATTTTATACAAAATATGAGCGTCATGCGTATGGTCATTCTAATGGTCATGAACCAGATTATTCGTCGATTAAAACAGCCATAAGAGAAAGGGCGGAATCGACACGTCATCGAACATAGTGACGATCTTTATTTGAATTGACGGGAACTCAATACTTCTCCGTCCACTAGCGGCAAAAACGGAAGAAGTCGGTTAGTGTCACGAGAACGCAAAAAATGGGCCAATCGGAGTGGGCCGGTCGTCTGTATTTCGCGCTACCGCAAGAAGCCTCCCACCTCATGTTTCATTTCCCAAATATTGAATCTTGAATCGCGGTCACAAACGTTCCCAGTCGCACATACTGCGTGAAATAAGAAAGACCGCGCCTTGCCGAGGAGAAATCTTCCAGTCGGCTCTTCCCAGGATTGACGAAAAAGAATCGCTTACAATGAATGATCTGATGTATTACATTGAACTGCAACTATATTGGTTATCTTCATCAACAGCATATACGGAATTAAAACTCATGCAGCTAAGATCGAAAAAATACGCAAAAGGTCTTTTTGATAATCTCGTTAGTGTTACAAGCCTACTGCAAAACTTGGATGGGAATCGCTTTCAGACTGTCGGTTAAAATTTAGACTTAATATTTTATGCAATTTCATAACCAATTTATTTTATGACGACGTCAGTAATATTTTACGATACCTACCCGACGTATTGCGATAGATTAGATTGGAATAAAATTAGGGAAATATACTGCAGAACTGACAGATTTAAGTCTCATTTTTCCCGCGAACGATAAGAAACCATAACGGCTGCTTATGAGACTTTTAACTAGGTTGTGTAGCTGGTCAATCAATTAATTTTCTCCCTAACGCTTGTATCCTTATCTGCTACTTAGTGCTAACGGAACCTCTTGGATGTTTCCTGTATAATTCTTGTATCCCTGTGCATTTATGTAATTGCAAAATACATACGCTCATAAGGGTTTTATGTAGATGTGTTACTTGCCTATTAACTGAAGGAACGTTTCTCAGTTGTTTCACCTGGTGAAGAGGTTCATCTCTGCCGGCGTTTCGAAGAAGGACTTCATGTTAAGGGCTTCTGAATGCCTTTTCTCAAAGTTGGTCGCTATGCAGTCCTTCATCTAAGGATCAGGGTTTCAATTCTTTAACTCTGTGATAATTATCGTGTGCGAAGAGTACAATGTTATCACATGATTTCATCGATTCAGTATTGTCGAGCCGTCTGATCCTATTCGCATGTGATAATTAAAGCATGAAAAATATCAAGTGGTGGTGTAGCATGCAGTACTTCAACTATAGAGTGCGAGAATCCGTTGTTTCGGCATGCGATATTTATCACGACGTTTTGATGATTGCCCGTAAGGTTTTTCCTGATAAGTCGGGAGGCTGCTTTTTATTCATGCATTCCCTTACTTCCGAATAGTTTTAAGACTGTTTTACAGATATTAATAAAAGGAAAGATAGTATCTCGGTTGAAGTTATTGGTTTTCAGGCGAATCTCGATGGCTTTCATAGCTAACCGATTCCAGCGGTCATACCCGCGGCAAAGTAATTTTGTCTTGTCAAACTATCGCATGGTCTTCCGTGAAAATAATTATCCGCCACTGCCGACTTTTCTGATTGCGCCAATCTGAAGTGCCTTAGATGTTATTTTAGTCGAATCTCCATTGAAACCGGCCTTTAAATGTATTCGGAATTTTAGGTAATGCCTGTTGCTCACTGTAAAATCTTCGGTAAAACGTTTTATAAAATCGACTAATTTTATAAAAATGAGCTTGCTAACGATAAAACCGTTTCATAAAACCTCGTTTTATAAAACGTTTTATGGAATAGGACAGGTTCTATTTCCATAAAACCGTTTTATGCAACAACCAATGAGACGTTCCGCTCATCGCGTTGATAATAATCTCGTATCCATGGGACGCCAAACAAGAAAAACGTAAACAATTATGGCTGGAAGTTCATGGAAAGTTGAGGCAGTATCCTTCATGTTAGAAGAATGAATTAGAGCCGTAGAACAGTTGAATGTGGTCAGAAAGTAAGTAAATAAACAATACATATAGTTTTTAACCTAATAGTCATCCAAAAGAGAGTGCATTTATCACTTCACGTGTTCGCAAAGCGTCTCATAGATGGCAGGACATTGCGGTTTTATGAACAGTTTTACCGTGAGCAAGCAAGTAGGTACGTTTGACGTACGATTCATAAAACTTTCAATAAAAATTTTTATAAAACTGTTTTATGGAAAATTTTACCGTGAGCAACAGGCATAAGGCAGGAATGCAAGACAATGCCTCATCCAATCAGGAGACACTAGACGAAATAATGTATAGCGACGAAATTTGATTTGACCCAGTGGAACACCCGAGAAACGTTCCTTATTGCTTTCTTCCAAGCGGATAAAAAGTGAATCCATATGGCGCTTCATCTCTTTCCTCCATTGAAGGGGGGAAACGGGACCCCGCTGTTTTTTACACCTCGCTCGAACGAAAGCGTTCCGCTCCAATACAGCATCAACAGGAGGGAGTCTCACGGCAGACACGGCTGCTGATCTTGTGCCTGTGGCAGATTTAAGGGAGAGAAGGAAAGAAGGTCTTGTCTCTGAAGTTGAAATCACTTTCCCGCCTCACGTACGGTGGCCGCTATTAGCGCTGTTTTCTTCTGCACGCATTCGTCTTCAATATCAGTTTGACATTGTTGTACCTGGACGAAAACAACCATATGTATACTGAATGAAGTGTGGTTGGTTCCGACACTATAACTTCCTGACTAATAACACGATTGAACCAAATGTGGCCTTCTTTGATCGGGTGTAGGATTACGATGCCAGTATGGTTTTGAGTTTGCGCTGCGAGTACACGAGGAGTGGGTTGGGGCCCGTGACGACCATATTGGCCTAGCGTGAAAATTTCCGCGCGGTGTACTCGTATCTTGCGACCCTGATGTGCTAGCGCGCTAATTTTGGTGGAAAGTGAAATATCTCTCTTTATCTATCCAAATAAGCAAAAAACTGCATTTTTACGATAACTAATTATGAGGCATCAAAAAAGTAATGAAGTTTCACATAAGTGTTGAGATAATGGCTCATTCTCAGTAAAAAGATCAGAGGAAATACGGGAGAAGGTATATAATCGTAAATGCTGTCTAATTAGTCCACATTGTAACACGTAATCCATGCATGAATATATAACTGATATTTATTGCTCCTAATTACTGACTTTGTTGATGCTCTACGCTTCATCGGATCTTCATTATATACGTTGTATATAGTACGTTATAGAACCCATAAAACGTACAATAAAACCGCACAGCGGTAATTACCTGGTTATAGGTACCGGTAAGTCCTGCTATTCCGTGTTTTATGAAACGTAAGATGAGTTTACCTTTCTATTATTAAATGTGAAAGTCTTCGTTTCGGCTGAGTGGCTGCGGATACAAGTCATATGAAAGTCCTTGGAGTGCATTGAAAAAAGTTAACCTTTCATTTCGCGAAGGTCTTACTGTGATGGGGGTGACGGTACCTTGTTCTTACCTTTCACTGGGAAATCCATTTTCCTCTCGAGTCAGATTGGTCAATTGAGTAGTTGACGATCGATATATTCTTATCGGATGAAAATGCACTTTTCAGCTATGGTGTATGAGGTAATAAATACTTAGTGAAGGTCTTTTGATCCGTGCGTGAAAAATTCAACCACAACGTCATTCTAATTCTTTGCTAAAGGTAGTTTGGGCGAGGTATAGCTAATGCGTTCTTTATGCATTATGCATTAAATGTTTAAACTGGGCGCTATGTCTGACTCCAGCTTCCGACGGATGACGCTGTTTGCCCCTTTATGTGCCAGGCTATACGCGATCACGTTTTCACTCCCTAACGAACCTACGTACCGATCTCACGTTCTGTACACTTTAGTATCTCTATTAAAATTTGCTCACCGGGACCCATTGCCTCTTAGTTTGCAAATCCACTCTTTACCTTTACTTTCTTTACTTAAATCACTACCCAAAAATTCTAAGAATTTTGCCTCATTCCAAAGAAAAAGAAGCGTATTTTTGCCAGCATAAACGGCAGCCAATCTGTCTCTGCACTAACTTGTGAAAATTTTTCATCAGTGTACATACAATTCCCCGCAAGGTGTAGCAGAAGAACTTGCCAGAACTGCAGTAAGTTGCCAGTGTAAACTCGACATAATGCAACCAAAGCATCACCCAATTATTGCACTACATTTCGAGACATTTGCCAACAAAATAGAAGCAGTTTTACATGGGAAATGGTACAGATTTTTTTATCCCGAGAGGCATAATTATAAACAAATGACGGATTTATGGCGCAAAGATCGCGTCAGATATGTGACGGTGTGTAGTTCGTATGATTTATCATTAGTTTTCAAAAATCAATTGCCTACTAACGGTAGTACTTTTCACAAAATCGTAAATTAATCTCCTTTAAGCGTATGGTCTGAAAAAAATTAATAAAAGTTAATTCCTCTAACATATCGCGAATATATAATTGATTACTGAGAAGTTCAGTCGTATAAAACAGAAGTTTTTTCCTGATTAATATTAAGTACTAAATTTACTTCACGCGTCTTGTATCTGCTTGAATTTCAAAATATAATTTAAATATGTCCATGTAAAAACGTAGGTACTGTAAACATTAACGGTGACTGGCTTCAACGGAAGATCCAATTTATTTCTACACTTAAGTAATTGACAAAACATTTGGTCATAGTCATTTTCCCGTGTAATTCAATTTCTGTATTAAAAATTTGCATTACCTACTAATTATGTCCAAACACAATTTTCTTTCCAAAGAATTGAAACATGGCCCTTGAAATTTATTTCCGTGTAAATACTATAAAAGTGAACAGATTGCTTCTTCAATTTAATGTATTCAGAGGAATTTAGCGAAATTTCGTTTGGTAAAATGATAAGAACTAAATTGTATACATTCTTTATCAGCCAATGTTTCTACCAAATATTTTTAGTTAAATTTTCCTGTATCCGAGTGCTGAATATAGGTAGAACAACAGCCTATAATTTGAGCGATATGTATAGTGATTCTTTGAAGTTGAATATAAAGCGCTTACCAAGAAATGCGCGGAGCAGATCCAAGTAGATGGCTGCCGAGTAAAAAGTTTTCAGTTGTTCAGTTGTTACGTAGAATTAATTTTGCGGTAAAGTTAAATAAATACTGTCTTCCGTAGCGCACTTTTTACATAATATTTGTCTCCTTTCGTCAGTGCCATTTCTATTGCACTGAGGGTGGCTATTACGCCAGAAAAGACGTATTTTATAGTCCGCTGGGGTTTCATCGCCAAAGTTGCGTGCCAGTGGGTTTAGAAAAATTCTTATTTTCACCATTTTGCGCTTAAAAGCTGGAGAAAGGAGAAAATTTATCTTTAAAAAAATTGATGCTGATTGTATTGGAAAGAAAAGAAATCGCAAACTTCGCTACAAATAGCCTATTTTTCAATGGAGCAGTACTAGGTAGTGTGGAGTGAGACAAAACCTACCAAAGAATGCGGCATGCATTGATCCTCCACCTTCGAATTCTGTAATATCTCGACAGTTTCATAGAATATACGCAATAGTGAAAACCAAGGAGAATGTGTTGCTTCCTCGGGTAGGTGCTTTGCAGGCAGCACCGTTTCCCCGCCAGGGCCCCGCAACCCACCCGAATTGTCTCCAGTCCACCACCTCCATTTATCTTTTGTAAAATTCTTGTGCATATTGGCGGATTTTTTTTTTCCATATTCGAAAAGCATCCACTCCCCTCAAGCCATTTTGAGGGCTATGTAGATATTTGACGTTTTTTTATGTGAGTGCTTACCGGGAAAACCGCGGAGCTGATCCAAGTAAATGGCGGTCACATCTTCAGGCTTCACCACTTCCACTGTCATCCAATCGTTCCCTTCGCATCGAACTTTGTGTTGCACTGCAAAAGAAAAGGAAAAGAACAATTGTTATTTCGCTCATTCACATAACATGTTGCTGTAGGTTATCAAGACGGCGTTATGACCGAAAATATATACAATAACCGAGGAGTTCTATCTCTAATTTCACCGGAAATATTCTTATCCAAAATAGATACGTAAACGGTAACGTATATTAGGATGACTGCACTTAATGAAATTGAGCCACTTCCACATTTATTACACGACCGGTTTCGCTATTTACAGCGTCTTCAGGTGGACTAATAAATGCATATCACATATATGCATATGCATGGAGCACTGTGGAAGTTGCTTAGTTTCATTAAGTGCAGTTATGTTCCGTTTCAACTCCATGACGACTGAAACCCCAGTTTATATTAGGATGAATTCGTATTTTATGCAGCCAAAATACTTCCTTAATGATATTACATAATTTGGTACGCAACATATTCACCTCTAATAAACCTATTCATTAAACACATAAGTTTTATACTAGAGTGTACTTTTTTAAACTATGTATATCAGACTATATCTGTCAACCACCTGCTGAGGGTGCATCTTTTAAATGAGTGTGATTAGAAATGTTCTCTAACACCCAACCTATATGTATAGTATAATATGAAGGCTAATATCATTGACTCTCTCAAAGACTGATAATGATATTTCTGGAACCACTGGACTTATTGCAGTTTAATTTGCCACGCAGTTCCATATTAAGCCCTAGGTTTTCAATTAAAAATCTTAATAAAATAACATCTGTAACAGCAATTTTTGAAAGAATGAGTGTTGTGGGTATTGCATTGGGAGAATTGAAGGGGTAAAATATTAGGTTAAATATTTCAATTCGTGATCTGCTGTTTCAGATTAGGTTGTCACTGTAATTTTAACATTTGCCTTGAATAATTTTCACGTCATTTATGACTGAAGAGAGAGAGAGAGAGAGGACAAACGCAGTTTACTATCACAAAATAATGTAACCTAAATTTACCTTTGGATTTTTAAAAAGTCTGATAGTATATAACTGAACATTTTAAATTTGGTACTTAAAATATAATTCATCAAATAATTATTGCTTTATCAAATTTATGCATTTCATATTAAATCATTCATAATATCACAGTGAGAGTGGCAGGTAGTGATTGAATATAGTGTTACAAAGTTGATTATTATGGAAATAGCAAGAATTACTTTTAGGCGAGGGAGAACGAGGGTAACATTAAGGAGGTATATCATAAATGTGTTACTTTTTCCTTCGTGTTCATGTATATACTAGGTGAGCTGCAAGACTCTCTTTATCGATGCGATATGGTGACGCTTACTTAATTCTAAATAGTCCCAGATAATTTTTATTATACTCCGGTGGTCTTTGAGGCGACTCGAATCGGATGATGAGCGAATCGGTCTTTTCCTCAATCATCCTCTCGTATGTGATGCTTTAAATCTTTCCAGAATAATATTCGGTCCATAATTTGAGAAGGGGTTTCAGTGTATCTTAGAAATTCGCACTCCATCCACTTTAGCAATTAGCTCATGGCGCAGGCCCGAGGATTTCTTTTTACAGCCTCAATTATTCTCATCCGGTGTAGCTGGGCCTAAAAGGAAAAAAATATATATTCCAGTGACTAATCATTGCGTACTCAAAAGAGTTTAAAACGGTTCCCTCAGGCTATTAACACGGAAATTACGTCTGCCAACCGGTGATTTTCTTTTCATGGAGGCAGCGCTTAACTGAACGAATGCTGTCCAAGTTAAAACTCATAATAAATATAACTGTTTCAGGCTGGATATTGTGGAAGTTCTCGATATTCGTAATGCATAAAAACACTTGGTAATCTTCCACAGATTTACACAGATAGATAAATCTGTGGAATATTACCAAGTGTTTTTATTCATTATGAAATCTCGTCTTTGATTGGGAAAGGACAGTAGCACTTTAACCAATAGGGAGACGGAGTGTGGAATCTTTTTGTCGCTTTAATTTCACCAAAGTTTGTCACTCTAATCACCAAATTCCGTGATCGGGGGTTATTTAATTCGTCACGATATCATGACTCGAAAGCTTCGGAATTAATTTTTTCATTCCTGAGGAAGGGCTTTGGGTTTCCTTCAAGGCTAGCCACACCCTCTCACAGCCATTACAGGTTCTAGATAAATCTCGGTGTAGACGAAATGAATCTGAGTTTAAATCGCATCCTAATTCATACTCTAGCTGTAGGCTGGAATCGAAAAATGGTATTCAAGATTCCAAACAATTTTCTCAGTCAGGTCGTTGAAACTTCGCATGGTCACTCAAAATTGATTGCTGTATGTGATGTTTTATATCACTTTTCCATAGCTCTGAGGCATTTAGAGTTTTGCAATATTTGTGAGGATATGTGTGCATTTGGTCATAAAAATGCTTCAACTTTAGAAAAAGAGCATCCAGGACGTTTTATTGTGAAATGTGTTTAACTGTTGAGCTACTGTGCACTGGCTCACTGAAGCGATCTGCGAACAAGCAGGTAATTAGAAAATGAGTGTTCTCGACCATCTGACATCTATGTTTCACTTAAGTTTATAAGGTGTTGTTCGTATCTCCAATGTTTTACACATACACCAGTGTTTAAACCATCTTAACACATATCATCAGGACTTAGAGTGGATTGAATTACTACCAAGAAAATATTTGGGTACAAATAAAACAAGACGTCAGATTATAGACACAACAAACGCAAAGGCAGCAAATAATTTGTCTGAAGACTTGCGTATTATTTTATCTATAATTTGAATTTATTTTTGATTTGCGTGAAAATGTTTGTTTGACAGTACTTTAATCCACCAAGGAGCCCTGATGATGTTTGCAAATACATTTGAAACCTTGGAATTGGTGTAAAACGTTTTATATTATGGCCATTATTTTGCAAAATTAAGGGAAATTAATAGTAAAGTTCTCACCACGAATTCGTTGGGTTGCCGGTTTGATTCCACTTTGGGAAAATGAATTTCTTTCGCCATGAATTTTGCTCATTCAAATTATAGCCAAATGGAATTGAATAGATTTAGACGTTATAAATATTCTTAGAGTTTCGCAGTTCGAATTTATACTTAGATTAGAAGTCGCAAAGGGCTTCCTAGTCGTGTGATGCCCGGTGATTCCCAATCAGAGTTTCCGAGATGGCCTTGCCAAAGTCGCCTTGATTGCCTGGAGCGTGTCCAACAGCCACGACGAACGTACCGTACACCGGCCGTTACACCAACCTTCATTCCTTTGTGCGTTTCTTTGAGGTGTTGGGCAATAGGAAAGGATTAGAAAGCGATCTAAAGCGATTAAGTGATTAAAAGCAGCTCAGTGGAACATTATAAGATGCTATAAATGCGTTAAGTACCGCGTAAATTTGGGAACACGAAGATTGAGAAAGAATAAACAATATTTCGACTCCATTATTTTCGTAAGTTCTTCTCCTGCGGCATTACAGATGTATTTGCTTACTGCTTAACCGTTTTTCAAAGCACTCTCCCTACTCACCACCTGTAGTGGTAGCGAAACTTCGTGGCAGTGGCGCAGAAGGCTCTTTTCAGAGGAAGAGTACGAACTGGCTGGCCCCGGGGGAGTAAGGTAGTCTCTGTGTTTGACTACCAGGGTTCCCGAGGTCGCAAACCTTTATTGCCAAATTAAAAATTCTCAATCGGTCATCCACATCAACTTTCTAGATCTCATTGGATCTTAATCTAATTGTTTAAAATGTTTTCTCCGATGGGTTGCGAACAATGTTAAAATAATTTGACCCTGATTTGTTTGGATCGTAAAAATTGTTGAAAAAAGCGCTGCTGACACTTTCCCGCCTTCTTTCAAGTTAAATGCAGTTATGTTGGCAGCATTGTCTACCATGTGCTGTCTTCTCCCACCCTATCCTTTGCCGACCCCTTCCACACGAGCGTTCCCCTCCATAACGTCACGCTTCGCGCAGGTGACTGCCACCAAGTTTCGCTGCCACTACACGAATGCCTCCAACGTCTTCATAACGTTCTGTGGGTAATGGGTGTTAGGGCACCAGTCAAGTCATGGATGAAAAGAATGGAAAATGGGAAAGGGTATTGAAAGAAGGAAAGGATGAAAGCGATTTGAATGTTAACGGAGTGTCTCGGTGCCTCGCTGTTTTGTTGAAGTGAAGAAGATTATGTCCTTGAGATGAAGGAATATTTGCGACAAATAGTTTGAAAAATACAGTATAGCCTTGTTTAACCGAATTCCAATTTTCTAGCCTCCCGTATTATTCGAGGTACAGTTATTTATGTTTTAGCTGCATTAAACTACAATTACTGTACGAAATACAATTAATCCAACCCAGCAATAATTAATGCAATTAATACAACTCAATGGATGAAATTCCTATGGTGCGGGACTTTTCGAACACCCTGTAGTTCAGCTTACACAAACAAGCGTCAGAGTTCAGCTGTGGTTTCGATATTCATATAAACAGGGATTCACTGAAGTACCTCATCCTTAAATTGCCAAAACTGAAATCCTACGAATCTTGGGAATATCTCATGGTCGCACTTAAACCTTCCGTATTATCCCAGTTTTGATTATCCTACTTGGCCTCCGTCCACGATGCCTCGGAATCATCGAGACTGAAATGTTAATTGGAAAGTGATCCATAGTTAATTGTACTCAAAAGGTGGCGCTACGCAGTGCGTAGTAAAACGTTTTGGTAAGAGATGGGACGTTGGAATCCTTACCTCTTCGAATGCTGAGCGTCTCGAAAAAGATTCCAGATTCTAAAACTCGGATCTTACCATATTTTTCGTCATTTTAATCTTTTTAATCGTAGAGTTAAGGACAATTTTAATTTTTTTTTTACTTAAAGCTCTTGATAATTTAATTTTTTTGCCGATGTCCAGCAAAAACGCTAATCAATAAAAAACTTTAGTTTTAATTATACAATTTAGTTTCTACTGTTTTGTTTACTCTTGATAATCATGGATTATTTTTAAGACATTCTAATTTAATTTGTGCTTCAGTGAACGTAGACATCTGATTTTACTTTGAATAAACATCGCAATTTATGAAAGGGCTTTCTTCCACTTCTCATTATTGTTTAATATAGGGTTCGTGAGATTCGATTCATTCGAAATTCAAAAGATTCTAAATTTGATTGATTCGGAATATTCGAGGTCCCAGATATTCAAGAGAAATATCATGCATTCTCTAGGAGTAGAGATAATTTTGAATGCGTAGGAAAAGCGCTAGATCTAAGTATTACTGATCATCACCTAACCATATGCGATTTAAAACTGAATGCAAGAAATTAATGTGAAAAGGTGATTGAAAAGGTCTCTTGTTCAAATTGATCTCCATTCTTTGTGTGAATATTTTCGTCAATGTACCTGGGATGATGTGTATAAACAAACAAATGTTACCAAAGCTTATGTGGTTTTTCTAGAAATAATTGAACGAAGTATTGACTGTGCCATGTTTATTACTAAAATAAGAAATAAGTATAGGAAGATAAAACCGTGGATAACAAAGGATTCATGCAACAGAATTTCTAAAAGAAATATTTTATATAAAAAAATGAGGAGTCAACCTTATAATGAGAAATTGAAACGCTACTATAAATCTTATAAGACCCGTCTCGATTATGACATTGCTAAGAGCAAAGACTCGTATTATTTGACACTTTTTTCAAATAATGGTAATGAGCAAAACAATGGAGAACTTTGAATGACATCTTAGGTAGGGACCGGACGGGAAACAATATTGAAAAGATTCAATCACCTGAAAATGGTAATTTGTGGTTTCGTGCTCAAGATATAGCAAATTAATTCAACAAATATTTTAGCGAAGTTGTACAGAGGCTGAATTGCGAGTCTACTAATTACGGTCATTGCACTGAAAAAGAGTATGACAATGGTTTCCAACCTGTGTTATAATGCAATCGTTGTATATGTTTCCAACAGATTTTAAAGAGATTTTTTAATATTATTAAAGAAATGAAACCCAAAAAATTAATGGGTTATGATAGAATCAATAAAATTAAAGAAATTAAATAAATACAAGTGTCAATACAATTAAAGCGGCAAATCAATTCATTGCACCAGTTTTACATATACAGCAAATTTAAGTATGGTAACGGGTGAATTTCCAAAACAGTTAAAAACTGCTGTAATAGTTCCAATTTTCAAAAAAGGTGACCAAACAAAGGTTTGTAATTATAGACCAATATCGCTCTTACCTGTTTTTTTCTAAAGTTTTAGAAAAAAATATTAAAATTCGACTGTAAAATTTCCTAAAAACTAACAAGTTCTTTAGCGATAGACAATTCGGATTTTTAAAAGGTAAAAGCACTGAGGATGCAATTTTACAGTTATGCTCTGATATCATTGATGGACTCAATAATAATAAGAGAGTAGCAGGCCTGTTTGTCGATATAACAAAATCTTTCGATTGCGTAGATCATACTTTATTATTGAAAAGACTAATGCAAGATGGGATAAGAGGAGTCGCAAATGACTGGTTCCGGAGTTACGTAACTGGGAGAACCCAGTATGTTAAAATAAATGATTGTTATAGCCAAGATACGTCTCTTTCTTGCGGGGTCCCCTAGGGCACAGTCCTTGGGCCTATACTGTTCCTTATATATGTAAACAATTTCAATACTGGAATATTCTACGGTAAATTAACATCCTTTGCGGATGATACAGCTTTGGTGTATACATCGAGTAATATGTGTGGTCTTTACTCACAAAAGCAAAGTGATCTTGATAGAATAAAAGTTGGGTTTAGTATGGATAAATTGGTATTAAGTGAAAAAACTAAATATGTTATATTTAATTGAAAAAGGAAATTCTTCGAACATCAGTGTATTTATTATAGATGTCTCAGGTGTAATAATGAAAGAAACTGCTCCATATGTTTTCAAATTGAGCAAGTTATTTTTATAAAATAACTTGGAATAATAAGGATGAAAACATCACCTGGAGATTACATGTCAACAAACTGAAATTGGAAATGTTATCCATGTTAAAGACACCTTCACAGCGCGATTCCACGGTCATCTGACTGAAAATGCAGTGTTTTATATAAACATATATTTGTTGCTTGCATCGATTTTTTTAGATTAAAAATAAATTCCTTGTTTTTTTCTGAGCGTGCAGAAATTTTAAACGGAGTTCTAATGTTCATATTGACGGATTGCCGACGGTCGATTGCCGTTCTGTAACTCCGTTGATATTAACACTAGAATTTCGTTTAAAATTTCCATGTGGTAAGCAAAAAAAGAAGAATTCATTTCTAACTTTAGATTTCGAAAGTAAGCAACAAATAATTTTTTAGAAAAAACACTGCAAAAAGCTATAGTTGACCGCGTGAGAGGATAGGAAAGGGTCGATCCCAGCGGCCGGGGAAGGCCCTGGGCTCGAGCTAAGTTGGGACCCGAGGGGCGACCACATATCTGGGTCTATTGTTTCCGCGGCGGTCACTTTCCTCCACCCCGCGCCGCATATACGCGGCATTCGTTCATTTGCGTCGGAAAATTGACGCCGCATATATGAGGCTTTCGTTCGTTTGCGAAGAAAATTCTCGCCGCATATGCGCGGCATTCGGCGCGAAAGGGTTAATCCTCCTTTGGTCTGGGACAGCGGCCGAGAAAAGGGATGGGCGTCCCGCTGAGTTGGGTCACAAAACGGTTAAGGGATCGGACCCCTGCCTTCCATCGACGCGAGAGAGCTTCGTACAGGGGAGTGCAGAAATTTTTCAAGAGGCTCGTAACGTGGACGAATTTCCCTCCACAAGGCTTCGGCGCGAAAGGGTTAAGGAAATTATTTCTGTTACGATATGTATGTCCATTAACAGTTGTTCGTTCCGTCTATTGTGCTCTGGTTGATTCCTAATTGCAGTATGGCATTTCTTGTTGGTGAGGAGCCTATATTACCAATATTAAGCTTCTACAGATTGCCCAAAAGAAACTTATAAGAGTGATTTTCAAACAGCCAAGTACTCAGCACTCATTACCTTTATTCAAAAATCTTGATGTACTACCACTAAGGTATTCATTTGTCTTTAAGGTGCTCAAGATGTTTTATATTCGTGGTGGAAACAGAACAAAGCCGATTGAATACTCAAGTAAGTTAAGATCAAAACAAGATATTTCTTTGTTAGGCTTATGCATTGAAATACCTAAGCCCAGTAACGAAGCCTTTAAACAAACGTACGCATACCTTGCGCCAAAGTTGTTCCGCTCCCTCCCTATTGAACTGTAGAAAGAAAACTCCACGGCTATATTTCTGCGCAAATTAAACAATGGCTTTATCCAAGGAGAGTGATGAAGTGGAAAAGTTATTAAAAGTTGTTGTGTGATATTCCTGATTTTGTATCTGTACTTTCTTTCGTCTTTATTACATGTTACTACTATTGTATTTTTACTTGTCAACTGAACACACTATGATGAAAATTTAAAATTTAAATTTCTCAACGAGTATGTATTAGAACCGGCCGCTACCTTCGAACATTGATGATGGTAAACCCCAACATAGGTTATCCTCTGGAGCCACTACCTATATTCCCCCTTAAATTGTATATATGTGTATTAACCGTGCTTGTGTATTATTTAAGGTGGAATAAAATTATTATTATTATATCCGAGAGATTCGAAATAATAAATTCATGCGATTCTAAATATTTAGATTTGACAAAACTGTTAGCATTTTTATCAGAATCCGGATTCGAGTCATAATTTGTCCCACCCGTCTGGTTTAGTTGAAAAAGGTTTCTATTTCCTGTCAGTGAACACTTATCCAGCACCCACGCATGAAGCAGTTACTCTCCCATTGTTGGTCTGCAGGTGAAAATACGTCTGGATTTTCACCTCTCGACTTCCTGGTCGAGCTTTCCACCCCGAGGGCCCGGGATCGATTCCCGGAAGTGGAAGAGATTTTTCGTTGGCATACTGATCCCTACTTGGATATTGTGCGGAGAAAGATTCTACGGTCGGATGGAACATTACACTGTTGTACCCTAGGCCCCTTTCGTTTAGGCTAAAGCCTACACCGGGTTTCTCTCCACCATTCTTCCATTCCCCAGATAATGTTTCCCTTTGAAATCTACCCAAGTTATCCTAGATGGAGCAAATGGCATAGGCTAACGGTCACCTTCCCAAATAATGAAACAACCAATAAGTAAAAGATACCAAGCATCCAAGAGGTGAAAGCTATTTGGATCCCTCTCGCAACAGTATGTCGAGTCTTTTTCGATCTTTTCTATTTATTCGATGTACTTGTCTCATTAGTGGAAGTGTACTCCAACGCTAGAGTAGTTGCATTAGTCTGTTTTTTGAAACTTGCTTGCCGATAAATTCTTGGTGGAAATCGAGAGATGACGTCACAGTCGAGAAGAATGCCCGAACCGTACTATTTTGTAACTTTATTTCGACAAATGTTCCATCGTTTCCGTTCATATTTTAGAAATCTATTCCGTTTCCAACAGAATTTTTTTTTCGATTCACAGCCGAGTACAGTAGAGTCTCGTTAATCCGAAATATTAGGGACCGACTCCTGTTCGGATTGTGAGGTATTTCGGACAAACAAACTTCATAGGTAAAGCCTTAGATAGCAGTGCGTTACTCTCAAGATTTTTGAATGCTGTAAACGGTAGATAGCCCACAGTGAGTCCGTCGCTATGCCAGCGGATTTGATGCTTATAAAGCGGTGGAGAAGCATTGCGTAGTCAAGCAGCTTTATAGTTTTACGCCAAAAGAGACTGCCAGCTTTTGTGTATGAAATTAAAAAGTTGTAAGTACTTCCAGTTTTGTATTTAGTGTGTTTCATGATTTCAATTATTTAAATTTTTAAAAAATTGTTTTTAATTTATTTTTACCTATTTGACTTAAATGTTTTTTGGATTAACGTCATCATAATCCAAATATTTCGTCGTAGGGACATAGTCTTGGGCAACTGCCTGCCGCGATGGGAACACCGGTTTCCGATCTGTTATCGAAGTTAAAAAGCGTTGGGCTCATCTCAAATACGAAGGGATGATCCTCCTATTCGTCCGAGTACTCTTGCCCCTGTTGACAAGTGGCAGAGACTATGTGCGAACTGACTTTAGCGGTCGATACACGTTAAGCTTAAAATATTACGATATAGACTTACACTAATAATGATACTGCATACGATCATAATAAAGGCTGAATATTTTCTTGAAAAAAACACAAAATGATTGCTTATTTCAGGGGTTGCCAAAACATTGGAATATTAAAAACGTGAAAGAAGAAAGTTGTTGAATACAAGGCAGTTGAATAAAGAAAATCTCCAAGTACAATTTGCCCAGCACCAACGCACAGTCTGTAGACGTCTTAAGAAAGGTGAAAGGGAAAGAGAGGTGTCTCCTTGAGTTGAGACCCACGTTCAGCGAACGTAAGCGAGGAGGGCGGGAGACTTCGATGACCGTATTTCGCAACACACTCCTCCTGCACACGCAATATAACTTTCACTGACCACGGAGGCAATTATATTTGAGGCGAGGAGTGAACGGGGTTAGGCAGGGGAAAGGCTTATAAAACTGGAGGCACACGTACTAGTGATCTGTCTGACCCAATTCTAATTCGATTGCATTCCGCGCATTGCACCGTTGGAAACACGCAATTTGTGATGGAAATGGTCGAGCATAAAAAGACGAGAGAGGATGGTATAAATATGCTGTACGGTGGTATAAATAAGGTATACGTAAAAAAGTACGAGTTGGTGTGGATAAGCTTCAGAGGCATACGTAAAACAAGGCGCGATTTGTTGTTGATATACTTCAGAGTTATAAGTAAAAAAAGGCACGAGTTGGTATAGATATGATGCAGAGGTATACGTAAGAAAAGGTGCGAGTTGATGTGGATATGATTCAAAGGTCTGCGTAAAAAAGGCACGAGTTGATGTGGCTATGATTCTGACGTGTACGCAGAATGCAGCTAGTCACACCAAGTATGCTTGGAAGGGTCTATACAGCTATTTTGTGTAAAGCCGTGGCGGCCGTTTATCGCATCTTATCCTCAATACTTCTGTTACAGCTTCCAGTGGCCCTCACCTAACTCTCTCTCACTTTTATTGCTCTCTTTACACCCTCTTTCTCTCTAGTTCTTGGCCATCTGCACATTTTTTTCTCATATTATCCAGTTAAAACGCTCATTTGGAAGTCTGTACTCAGGTATTCTCATCAAATATCTATACCATAACGATTACTTTTGTCAAAACGTTTGCAGTCAATGGCTTTTGAACTCCCATTCTTTCCTTCAATTCACTCTTTATAACATGATCCATATGTGTTACGCCACATCAGCTCCAGAAACCAGTTTCCACCGCGTTCAGCCTTCTTTTCATAACCTCTGTACTCGCCCGCACTTCCGAACAAGAGGTGGCTTAACTTTCTTCGAGTGATGAAAACATACTCGTTTTTGATTTATTGGGTGTTTGTTTGCTCCAAAGTGCTGGGTGCAGCACATTTGCTATAGCTTTTCCTCTTCGTATTTCCCAAATGATGTCGTTCTTGTGCTTGCCACTTCCATTCTAGTGTACACTCACTAGGTCGTCTCCAGCTGTATTTGTTGTTTCCAGCTATTGTACTGATATCTTGTCCATTTTGTCCCATTGTCATGTACAGCCATCGTCGTGTAAATTACCCCCCCCCAATTATTATGCCTAAAAGAGAGTAATCGTACACCACAAATGTTTTTGTAAACATATGTGTGTATATTACATTCATATTTGCATGTAGGTAAAAGCATTTCGAAAGGAAAGCAGGAGAGAAATACTAGACAAAAAGAGGTGGTTAGAAAAAAAGTAATTGAGGTGGACGCCGCTATTTTAATAACTACACTAGCCTTATACAACTGCATATTACCTCGAGAGGCGCCGCAGGGACGTGTGGCAGGTGGTAATAGAACATCAGCCATGCAAATGGGAAGGAATAGGAAAAGGAAGTGGAAGAGAGGAAGAACGATAGTCAATTGTTTGCTAAAGCGTGTCTTAATTAATGTTTCATTCTGTTTTCGTTGTACTCACCAATAGAGCGCGGAAAGGAGGAATTTTGTACCTAACTGTTTGGCAGGGGATCTCTTTTTTTTGTCGCTCCTATCAATTCTAGAGATATATTTTTGCGATTGTACTCAAAATCCACGTTAAGGTACTTTGAGCGAGATATCACTTAACCTATAATTTGATGATTTTGGCCTCGTTTTAAAGGAAAAACTCTCATTTTTCAAACGGTATCAAAATACTAACTCCTATCCGAATTACTTTTGGAGTAATTTGCCTAAAAATATTACCTGTTTTGCTTAGGATAGATCACGGCTGTGCGCTCCAGAGGGAGAATATAGAAAAGCATTAGGAATTTCTAAAGCCTAAATTTCGTTATAAAACTAACGTCTTTTAGTTTGTATGTTTTCTCAAGTATTTATCAAAAATAATCAATTACTCACCACAGTAATCACAGAATCGCAAAAAAACCATCTGCTATGAAGGCTATTTCACCGTACGACGTGAAAGAATGAGTTGTTTCTTTTCTCCGTCAAGACGTCCAACATACGAAATTATAGAAAGGTTAAGAAGGAGGTAAGGTACGAAGGAGACAAAAATTTTGTCCAGGTCGGCAGCCGCGACTCGAGACTAAAGACTCGAGAGGTAGCATGCAAGGCTGAGATTTCTTGAAAAATTCAGTTCAGGCAAGTTTCAGTGTGACACGGGCGATATAATTGCATATCTAGAACTTATAGACGAGTAAAAATAAGAAGGTATAGGTACACTGCCGAACTGATGGAACCAAAGATATCTTCTTCTCTTGCGCCATTAGTGACTAGAGCAAAAGAGGAGCAGGACACTAATACAGGTACATCAAGTCAACGTACCATTAACTTTCGTATTCTCCTCTTCCAATTCCTTCTCTATAGTCACTCCTTTTTTTGTAAGTGGTGTGTTGCTACTCCCATTTCTACACGCCATTGTGGCAGCTTACGGGGTAGTATGTAGATGTAATAACGAAGGCAGAAAATCTCTAAACCCATCTGAAATAAAACATTTGTATGGTATTGTCTTTAGCCTACCCAAATAATGCCGTTATCATATCATATGCTCTTGACTCAACATCAGTCAATCAAAACAACTCGGTATGCATGTTTCCCGCGTCTGCCCTTGGCTCTAGATGAGAACATTGCATTGACCTCTGAAATCAGCCTTAAAAAGGCTGTTTTACTAGCTCTCGCTTTTATCCTGGAAAGGAGAGTTGGATTTCACGCAAAAGGTTTCTAGTTTCACGGACATAGTGGGGAGAGTAAAAGTGTACTCAGTGGAAAATCAATCTCCATTTTCTTATCGTCTCTTCGTGATTCGCTGAGGATTTTGAATCATCCTTTCCTCTGATTTTCGTGAGGCCGAAGTATCTGCGTCCGCAATCGTGAACCGTATTTGTATGTCACGGACAGATCTCACCATGTTTGTCTTCCGGTGGTTCCGTTCCCGCGGCGCGGAGTGCTTTCGGTATTCGTAGACATTGATTCGGATTCATCCGCTCAGGGTAAACATAGCTTAGAGCTTAATTTCTCAACAAAAATATACTAAAAATTTGTATTGTAAATTATTTTACGGGCGTTTCGTCTTAAGCAGTGGGATGCTTCCAGCCGCGGTGCTGAAGCCTTGAAGAAGAATTGCACTTGGCCCAAGTTCAGTAATTTTTAAGGTTCACAAAATTATGGATCCATAATTTTGTGAACCTTAAAAAAGACTCTTAGACGTTGAAACGGTGGTCGGTTGTTTTGATAAAAAAGTGCGGAAAATACCAAGTATAGTTATTTCCATTATATTATGGAAACCCTCAAACCTGCCCGTCAGTAACCTGCCCGTTCAGTAACCTGCCCGTCAGTGGCCGGTTGGTGTAACAATGCTGCATCGGCCGAAGTTTTTGGAAGAGTGTGTTGAAGTTAGTGGAGATCGGAACACATAAGCGCACTTTAGCTCACACAAACGACGACGAATGGATCGATGTGCGCTGGCGAAACGTTCGGTTACCTAACGTCAGGTAGTATTCTGCAGGTTTACAAAGGTACTTCCGATTATTTTGTGTATATATATATTTTTATAATTCGTCCAAAAATATATTCATTTAAAACGTTATCTTTTTTCCATAGAGTAATAAAAAAATAGACAATCAATGTTTGACGACTTTACTGAAAATCAACACAGAAACAACAATCGTGGATGTGATTATGTACGTCCTTTTGTTGCTTAGTGCACATCAACTCTGCTCCCGATCTGTTTTGAAGTTTGTTGCCCAGTGCGCAGTGTCTGACACCAAATGGAAAGCAAGTGTGCTATTGTGTTGCGAAGTGAGCGGTGGATTAGAGCGAATGAAAAGCTCCCTTAATCTAATAAATTTATATTTACTCCGTCCAATTTATCGATTTGGCATCATGGTTTATTTCGCCAAAAATGCTTATAAAGGAAAACAAAACGAAAATGACGGGGAACACTTGTTCCAGGACACAAACAAATTGTTTGTACGAAAATAAAATCGGTCTGTTTTCTTTCCCTCTCCGCATGTCGCAGGATTTGCCAACTCCCATATCAAACTCTTTTAAGGTAGTTTGAACGAGATTTTTCCCTAGTCCTAAAGGAGACCATGTTCAAATTTTATTTTTAATTTTAAGCAGCTATAAGAGGAATGAAGTAAATATTGTAACATTAATGACGCAAAAACTTTGCTTTGAGTTACTGAATTTCTCAGTGCCTATTTAACTAAATACATCCATAAGTTTTCAACATGACTCAGTTTTTTCTCGACGTACGCTGAAAGCACTTTAACTACCGAAGATATTTTGCGACTCTGTAAAAATCACTGCGGTGAGTAATTGATTTATACTTAAAATAGACGAGAAATCAAACAAATCACACACTGTTAAATTTCTGTCAGGATCTGTCCGTAAGAAATTCCTCATGTTTTAAATAGAAACTATGTGAAGTGAATACCCATTTACCATTTTAAATGGCTGTTATTTTTTGGCAAATAACTCGAAAGTATAACACTAAGTGTGTGATGTATTGGTATATTTGGAAAGATGAAATGATTTCTTTACGATAAGGCCAAATTCATTGAATTTTATGTGAAATATTGTCTCGCTCAAACCACCTAAAATACTACAGCAGCAGCAGCCTTCTTGGCAAGGGACAAGGGAGTCTTCTTCCCTCCCGAGGTGACCGTGGGTGTTGTAGGGAGGTGCTTTGTTTCTCCAGGCGCCGCCTTCGTTGGCCGCCCCGAGAGGGAGAGTCAGCGGAGGTCACTGCCTACTTACATACCTACTCTCCTCCCCACCGCCCACCATCGCCATCTATAGGTGCATGTGTGTGTGAGTGCGTGCATGTAAAGGGGGAGATGGGATGTGTATAAAAGACAGCCCAGCCAGCCAGTCCCTCCCACACTCTGCATTGGTCGTCGTCTCAGCTGCAACAGCAGCAGCCACTTTCACCTCCGTCCTCTCTCCACGAAGCCACCTCACCATCCTCCCCCTTGAACAACACCCACGAGGTCTCCCTCTTTATGCCTTGAGTTGCGTGCCGTGCTTATACGGAAAGAGGGAGGTGGGGAGTGACGCATTTGCTTGAGGTGTGGGAGGGAGCCAAGGAAGAGTGCGGGGTAGCTGTCGGTTTGGTTTGCGTTAGTAGCATAGGTATGCAAATCGGGTTCAAAAGTTTTAACATTTTGAAAATTAAAAAAAATTGTTATACATTTTAATCTGACCCTATAATATCATTGGTCAACTTTCAACAATCAAAACAAGCTTTTTAGGAGATTTCTAGCTCAATTAGATCAAGAGGTATAGTCCTAATGCTATAAGGACTTAATTGTAAAAATCTAAAAATGAACTAAGAGCAGTAACTCTCGATATACTCGATGTTTGGGAAAACTATTTTGCACACATTCTAATACACGAACAGGAAACATGTATTGTGGAAAATTGTGTGGAAATTGGAGATGGCCGGGGCAAAACTTCCCGTTTTCCCGTTTTTTGACATGAAATTACCCTATGTATGTAATTACGCTCATCACTGACTGACTGACTCTGTAACGCTGTAAGATTAAAAAAAAACAGTCACAAAAACGCATTTAAAGTGGTTTGAGCGAGATAGTTCCCTAGTCATAATGGAGACCATATTCGAATTTTATTTTTTTTATTTCAGCTTCTATAAGAAGTATGAAGTAAATATTGTGATATCAATGGTCCAAAAATATAGTTATGTATGGCAAAAATTCTCAGCAATTAAATAAATATAGCCACACAAGTCTCTAACTTGACTCATTTCTCACGCCGCACGGTGAAATCACCCTCACAACAGAATGTTGTTTTGCGACTCTGAAGATATTACTGCGATGAGTAATTGATTAATTTTTATAAATAGTTGAGAAAACATACAAAATACACACCTTTAATTTTTTGACGAAATCTAGGTGTTATAAGTTCCTAATTTTTTCAACATTATCCCTCTGGAGCGCACAGCCGTAATCTATCCCATGTAAAACAGCTAATACTTTTAGGCAAATCGCTCGAAAAGTAGTTTGGCAAGGGGTTAATATTTTTATATCATTAAAAAGATGGGAGTATTTTCTTTAAAAATCACATGAAATTCTTGAAATTCTAGGTGAATTGATTTATCTCTCATACTATCTTGAGCACTGTGAACTACCTATTCCTTCAAAAAAGCGGTAGGCCGTTGGTAAGGTGGTGGATTGTGGAGTGGAAGTGTGGTGTAATGTTCGATGCCTTGGTGTATTAAATATTGTTTTCTTTTTTTCAAAGTTTTTTTCGCTTATCTTTTTAGATATTGTGCTTTCTTCATGGTAGCTTCCATTAAAAATATTTTCACGCAATTTCTTACTCTCTAAAGTGATACACTCATTAATACCTGGAAGCAAAGCAAGTCAGATGGAGCCACAAATCAAAGTGTTTGTTATATTCATCATCATTCAACGGGGACCTTAGGTTCTTCACACCTAACTAGTAGCTTTAGATTGAGAAAGTACGGACAATGTAATCAAAACAGACCTCTGTAGGATCTGAGTCTTTCCCGGCGAATGCTTAGTATGAAGAGCCTTCGGGTTTCCAACCGGGTTGTGGTGTTGAACTGCACCGACCTTTCGGATGGCGTAGTCTGCCATTGTCTTCAGGGTGAAGACGATGGCTGATGGCAGGGTTGTAAGGCCCTGAAAACGATGGCAGACTACTCTATCGAAACGGTGCAGTTCAACACCATAAACCGGTTGGAAACCCGAAGCTCTTCATACCAAAACAGACCTATCCAATACACGTGGAAGAGAGTGAGTTTAAGTGTTTAATGCCACATGTCATCCCCAACTTCTTCGGTTGTCGGCATCGGTTGGATACAAACGTTTTCCGTACTTTTATAATCTAAAACTTTAGTTTGCGTGAGGGAAACGAATCTCTATCGCAAAGGAAAGGCTTCTGAATTTTTGCGTGATCATAAACAATTACAATGAAAGAATAAGTTGGGTGATGGAAACCAAGGATTAAATTTGGTATCCAATTTAAATAGATTACGGGGAACCATCCAATTAATTGGAATATGTATGTAGTTAGGTGATGTGGGTATCAATTGAGTTCGCTGTCTAATCCTGCTAGAATGCCCCCATATGTTCTTAGCGAGTGTTGTAAAGGCCAATTTTGTAATGTGGAAAGCGACTTAGTGAATGTCTGAACATGAAATGGATGAAACATCTCAGCGCCTTGAATGTTGAATCAATCAGAGCTGATTTTCGACCTAACTTTGTGAAATACAACAAAAATTGGATATCTCATACAATATTTTTTGTTTTTAATAATATTCATACTTTTTCAATGGCGGATAAAAGGCTAGCACTTTGCTGTTTCAATAGTATGTTATTTCACGACTCATTTATACGCTTTCCAAATTTTTCAAGAAAAGCTGAAGTATATCAAGGAACGGTATGGCAGAGTATTGGGTAAAGAATACGCATGGAAGGTAGTTTTGGAGGAGAGGTGGGTGGTGCTCACAGTGGAAAACAAGATCAAGGTGTTGGGAAAAACCCTTGTTGGGAGAAATACGTGTTGGGGAGGGATTATTTGGAAGGAATGATTGGAAGATACGCAGACAATATCCAGAGGTGAGTTCAATGCTCGGTTGCTGATCCCGCTTCACACCTGCGTCTATATCACTGTATTGAGAGTCCTTTGTTCCATTTTTAGTGGCACGGGGGTAAAGGCTTTGAAGACGGGATGTAAATGTGCAACAGGGACAAACAGGATCGGGGGAGACAGCTGTAATGGAATATCGGCTCTGGTCGATACAAAATCTAAAGTGCTTTGGGGGTACAGTCCGTTTTCAATTAGTATTCATCCTGTTGTCTTCCACGTCACAGCATTGTTCTTTTCAACACTTGTGAAGCGCCGATACGGATATCAATTCGGTTCAGACGGCCAACTCGTCTAATGTCCGGGGAGCTTCTCAGCAAGATTGCAATCGGTGGGCAAGTCCAATACTTTTTCCCGATTCCCTCCTATATTCATGGCTGGTATCCAAACATCCCTTTCCGCACGCCTCGCAGAGTAGGATGTAGATGCAGTGGGGCAGTGTAGGTACTATATTTGCTGCATACGCCTTTTTATTTACTTTCTAACCAATTATTCTTACTAGGTGATCTACCGGTTAAGGAAGGTTTAAATGGAAGTAAGTTAGTAAAAATCCTCTAGATTTTTACATGTGCAGGGCCCTGTCTACCAATATTTACTTTTTCATCTCAGAATTCTTCCTACCTTTCTTCATCCCGTTTATAAAACTTAACGTATTCTCTTTCTTCCCATTCCCCACGTTCCCAATATCTTCCCCGTTATCTCGGCCTTCAGCATCCCTTCGCCCCTCATTACCTCTTCTAACCACCTACTTTGCCTCTTCTTAATCTCCTCCGGAAGTTTCTTTTTCTCGCCTACCACACCAAGCACTTCCTCGTTTGTCTTCCTTTCCGTCTACCGCACCTTCTCCATCCTCCTCCAAACCCACATCTCGAACGCCTGCAGCCTATTCACGTCCTCCTTTCTCAGAGCCCGCGTTTCTGCCCCATACAACGCGACACTCCTTATCAAGCTCTTCACCAGGTTCTTCTTTACAATCTTACCCAGAGTCTCTGTCATCAGCTTCTTTATATTACTGAACGCTTCCTTTTCTAGCGCTATAATTCTCCTAATGTCTATGCCAGTATGCCCATTTCAATCTAGCGTACATCCCAAGTATTTAAATTGCTCTACTTTGCTCCAGTTTGTGCTCTCCTACTCTTATGACCAGCCTCGCTTTCTTTTCGTAGATAATCTCATTACTTTTGTTTTCTTATGATCTATCTTCATTCTATATTTCTTCATTCCGTACCAATGCTAACTGTAATTCTCGCCGGCTTTCATTATTAAATGCTTACGTCTCTATGCATGTGCAGTATGTATTTATGTACTTTAAACTCGTAGTTACAAAAACTTTCGTGTTTTAAGTATGCCTCTCTTTTGGGAGTAATAATTAACCCCCTTCCAAACACACTTGAGGTGGCTTGAAGATTTTCTACGCATGAGTAGATAAATGACCTATGTAGCATATACTCATATATTGGCTAACTCCGTTCCATTTTTTGCTTGGACATTTTCCTCACAAATCGCGCGTTTCCATCGGTTTAATGCTCGGAATGCAATTGGGATAGAATTGGTTCAAACTAATCACTTGCTGCAAAGTTTGCCTCCGGTATAAGTCTTTCCAACTCCCCACCTAAGGGGCTTATAATAATTTAGTGCAGTATGCATTGAATCTTTTTCAAATTGGGTATTACCAAAATAACTTGCATACATTACATGGGCAGTATCCAAAATCCGGGTTTATGATTTTGACGAAAGCTAGCTGACAATTAGTCCTGGTGTAGTGATTTACGAATTACCCAGTATTTTGTCAGTAAAAATATTAACCCTTTTTTCAAGGTTAAACTATTGGTTTTATAACCCAAAAAGGGACGGGGTGATTTGTAAATCTCTATCCTAGGACAGGCTACCTGCTATCCAACTTTCGTCGAAATCCGAAACCTGGCTATGTATACCCCCTTTGCTAGCAGAACAATGATTTATAAAATATTGGTGAAAATTGAGTGCCTTTTAGTTGAATAATCAACAAAAGTTGAAGCAAAAACTCTTATAGAAGCTCATTTAATATGTAAGTTTGAGGCCGATATGTTTTCTGACGACATAACAAATATTTTACAAAATCCAAAATACGACGATAAACTATATACGAGCAGACGATAAACTGTTTACTCGTATTAGAAATAAAATTACGCAATCAAACTGCTGAGAGGTCAGGTTTTATTTAAAAAAATTCGAGATCTTATTGGTTGCCATTAATACTTTAGCTACGGACCGGATGTGTAAATAGACTACTTACTTGGAAGTCAGAATAGTCTGATTTATTGATCTTTGAAACTTTATCTATAAATATGCATACCAGTACTAAGAGTAGAGGCGTGATGATTTGCGTTACCGTAATGCTTTTATCACTCTAATGTACAATAAAAAAGGTGATGAACGTTCTTTGAACTGCACCTGCTCTTTAAAAACCACTGATCTCGCGTTTGTAGAGCAAGTCGAAGGAACTGTGGCTGCGAAAATTTCGCAACAATGGACGTTAGTGTTTTGAATATCAATAAAGACAAAGCGCATGAAAAATCCATGATCTTGCGTTTCTACCATAGAACGGAAATTATTTTATATGTATTCATGTGCGCACTGCAAAATCCATTGAAACTCGTGGTTCCTGGAACTTACACCTGCATGACGAGCTAGCGTTCATGTTTCGGTGAAAACTCATCTTTTAACCACATAGCTCCTTGGTAGCCTAAATACTGTGTAGATTTTCGGAGGAAGAACAGACTTTCATTGCAGTGGCGTGGTTGAGCCTATGAGCATTTGCGAGGGCGCTGTGTTGCGGTTGCCAGGTAACCTGGGAGAAAATTTCAGCGTGGGATGAAATTTTTTTTTCCCTGCAGAGGCGTAAAGGAACGAAATTGAAGAAAAGAAAATAGCACGAAAGACTTGGGGAGGGAAATTGCGAAAAGATTGCTCACTGGCGAGACAGTTGCTGAATCATTTCCACCACTTTTTTCCCTCTTCATACCTCTACCTTCGCAAGGCGTCTATCATATTGCCATTTTTTCGCCTGGCACAGATCCGGGGGAAGTGGTGGCGACAGCTCAAATGATAATTATTAATATTATTATATGTGATCTACCGGTTAAGATATAGGTTTAGATGACTGGTTAAACACTTAGGTTTAAGATATGCCCATGCGTAGTCTCCCAGATAAACTTAATTGTTTCTAGTTTCACACTGTGGAACTGCTAAATTATAGAATAACAATAACTTGCTTAAGCCTTGGATGAAATGGCGGCCAGTCACAGGAGTGACTTGCGATAAAAGGATGGCAAATAAATCTCAAAGAGTAAAATATGTGAGAGGGTTACGAGACCGTTTATATTATACGGATACGAATGTTGAGCCTTCGTAGAAAAATTACTTACGAAATGTTCACGTAAGCAAAATGAAAATGCTGTGATGGATTCATGTGTAGTGTTACGAGAAGGGATAGAATTAGAAACAGAAATATCAGAGGGAGCTTTAAAATTGCACCATTTGAAGAGAAAATTTAAGAGAGTTGAATGCGTTGGTTTTGTACGCGTGGAACGGCGTACATATACTTATGTTGGTATGAAAGTATTGAGCATAAAGCTACCAGGTCAAAGAAGTAGAGGTAGATCCAACATAAGGTACATTGTGTGTTGCGGAACTTGAAGGAGAGCCGAGTGATGAGTGAAGGTGCGCAACTTAGGGCTAGATGGAGAGGACTGATGAGAAAAGTCTACCCCTATTAGGGAAAAGCGCTAGGCCGAAGAATAAATAACTTAAGGTGGTTGGAGCGATTTTTGTTCATCTACAGATTCGCGTGAAACTTTGCATACGCGTAAAGAGCCACTCTTGTGACTCATGACACGTATGGAAATGCTTAATAATATCTATAGATAAAGGTTGGATTGCATCATACCGATTTTGTTTATTGGTAGTTCAATGCCATTTCAGCATGTAGCCATATGGCACATGACATATATTTCAATAAATTATATTATATGTGTACAGTTGTTCTTCTAAATGCAAAATATTACATTTTTTAATTATAATCGTTGCTAACAAGTACCAAGGCGTCAGGCTGAGTCCAGTATTCGAAAAAAATATATGACTATACAATTTCGTCTTAATTTCGAATATCGGGCCGTAAAACTCTAGTCATAGCATTTTTTAATTATGGAAAATATTTTCATATGTTATTCTTGAATCATTTCCATTACTGCATTTATGGTGAGTTCCAACGCATAAACAGGAATACTTAAATGAAATGTGGTCCAAAAATTTATTTTCAAACTTACTTAAAAATTACTGTGACCCACGATTACCAATCCAGCCACCTTAAGCCCAATTTTATTATCTCGGGTTAAGTATTTCCTCAGCATTATAACCATCGCGGATGTGCTCTGTTATCGATAAATCTTACGTCATAAAACCGACAGTCTTGTGTAATAAAAAAACACCAAAGCTGGCAGTTTACATTACTTCAACATGACATTAACATTACAGCTACATCACCAAACGAAGAACCCTTTAACTACGCAATCAATCAGACATTTTCAAATATTAATTGGCTCAAAAGTATTTCTCCTGCCTTTGATAGTAGGTTTGCCCTCTAACAGAATTTTCCCCCACTATTGAGAGCAGAGTGACATTGAGAAGGGCAATGAAAGATATTATCAAGAAAATTGGGGACATCTTTAAGAAAATTTCACATAGAAGTTAAGAAACCTTTAAGTTTTACTATTGTTGAGAAAAGTGTAGTAGTTTTTATCACAAACTAATGGATGGTACCCGTTGAAATTCAACGGGTGTGAAAAACATTGAACTTATTTTATAAGAAAACCACAAAGCCTGAGAAAAAGTGTCCTGTAGTTAAGCGATCCTCAGGTGCACTGTGGAAAATTCAATACCACGGAAAATGTATAGGCATCTGAGAGGAATGGTATGAGTAGAAGGTAAAGGGTGAGGAGTTAAAATAGGAGGTAGGGGTTAAAAGTGGAAGTGTAATGGTAAGTAATTGCTCTTCCCACTGATTGCACTTCCACTTTCTACCCTCCTGTCCCCATTTTTCCACTTTCCTTTCCACTTCCCTTATCTTCTTATCCCATAGCTTCTACCCATACCATTCCCCTCAGGCTAACCTGTCGTTATTTTCGAATACCGAAACTCAAAACAACCTCCACGTTGAAGGGGAAAGCTTCAGGAAAAAAAAACATTTTCACACCGCTGGAATATTCATCGCCACGGTCGCCTGCGAGTAGGTTTTAAAAATAAATCCTGTTTTAGTCATCATGAACTTAAAAGATGGAGGAATGGGACGAACGTTTGTTTGTATGGCTGATACTAATCATGTGCAAAGGAAATAATCGCTAAATTTACCAAGTGCAGACCCCCGTTTCAACGGAATGGTACTCAGTAATGGTATGAAAACCGGCTAACATATGCGTCATGGAATGATCTCTTACTCTTGCATTCAGTCGTTTCTGGAGAATTTAAGTTTCGCGGAATTTTCGTAATCGTGATTAACCGAGGAGGATGTCATACGGCTTCCTAGACGTGCTGCCGTGCGGGAAGCGTCGTTTTCCCGCCATAACTCCGCAGTCCGCCCGAATAGTCTCCCCTCCACCACCACCATCGCTCCTGGTGCGAAATCATTTTGCCTTTTATTTTCTAAATGTACCAATTCCCCTCAACACTGGTTCTTATGGGACACGTTCGACTTACAGAAAAATAAAAAAATGTTTATAGTTAAACCTGTCGCCGTTTTCCTACCGGAGTCCCCCAGTCCTCCCAGATTTCCTCACCTCTACCGACATAAGAAAGAGTTTCAGGCTTAGCTTTGTTAACATATTCAACCTTCATAATGATGAAAGAAAACGCAGAAGTAAATTGTCCACACTATTTAAATAATTTCCGACCATGGCTTCAACACGCTATGTCATTGTTCCCTCCCATCACCTACATATCGATCCTTCTGCCAAACCCTTTTTCATTTTGGCGAATTTTCATTTGCATTTTACAGGAGTTGCCACTCCCTTTCAGGACCCACGGCTAAGCATACGTTGCGGCATGTTAAGGTGGTTCGAACGAGATATCGCTTCACATAAAATTCGATGAATTTAGCCTCATCATAAAGATCTCGTATCTTCAACGATAGCAAAATATCAGCCACTTACTTTTTTAATTTTCGAAATATTTGCCAACAAAAATTCCAGCTGTATTCCATGAGAAATGGTACGGGTATGCACTCCAGAGAGGCTTTATTTAAATAAATGAGGAACTTATTACGCATTGATCGCGTCAGAAAATTAGCAGAGTGTAGTTTGTGAGCTTTTTAAACTATTTCTTTAATAAATCAATTATTTATCGCCGTTATTTTTTCAGAATCGCAAAAAACTTCTTGTGAAGAAGTTTATGGCGTGTAAAAAATGAGTCGAATGAAAAACTCCTGTACATGCACATTTAGTTAGTTACTGAAAATTTCAGTCTCGTAAAACAATAGTTTTACGCCATTAATATTACAATATTTACTTCATGCTTCTTATAGCTGTTGAAATAAAAATATTTTATAGTTAAACCCGTCGCCGTTTTCCTGCCAGAGCCCCGCAGTCCTCCCAGATTTCCTCACCTCTACCAACGGATGCATGAGTTTCAGGCTTTACTTTGTGGAAATATTCAATCTTCATAATGCTGAGAGAAAACGCAAAGTAAAATTTCCACACTCTTAAAATAATTTCAGACTTCCGATTTAAATAATTTCCGACAGCAGCTAAAATAAAAAAAACTGAATTAGAATATGATCACTATTATGACTGGGGAAAAATCTTGCACAAACCGCCATAAATGCAGAGGCGATTCCTTTGCAGCCGAGGGGAAAGCGATTCCTTCACGCCTTCGTCGATCAGATCGTGACGTATGTGAAGAGACGAGGAAAGAAAAGGAAGGAAGGGATGGACTTGGGAAGAGTTTTTTTTTAAGCAATCGTTGGGGGGAGGAGGAAGGGGGGGGGGAGAAGGGGAGCGAAGGACGACTTGGGCGATCGCACGGAAGGACTTTCAAGAGACGCGTGTGGGCGACGGAAAGATGAAGAGGCGGGACGAGGGAAGGATAAGAGGCAAAGAAGAGGTACAAAAAAAAGAGGCTGGAATGAGTGGGCGAGGATCGCATGATTGGATTCGTGATTGCGTGCGAGGACAGTGTGACTCGCTGAGTGAGTAATCACCACGCCACGTCTTTGAAATTCCCTTTGGGGAGGTTAGACAAAAAAAATCGAAATTTGTTTTTCCGCACTCATGCTACTTTAAGAAAAAACGTATCCCTGATTAATTTATTTATTAGAGTGATATACCAATTCAAAGGAACTGTCTCTACCTGAGAATGACTTGAAAACGTCGAAACGCGTCAAATGTTTTGTACAAAATTGTGGGAAATTACGGCGGACTCATTGATTATGTGATGAAATTTCACTATATCTCGCCTGTAAACGTCAATTTAATTCGTCTATAAGTGTGCAGTAGTGGTGGCACTCAAAGAACACAACAGTTCCATTGCAACTGTTTCGCAACGAAAACAGTTTCAAAACGAAACAATTCCGCGAAACACCCTGTTGCGGACAACAGCTAGAGGCACACCAAACAACAGGCGATCGATCGGCGCTGTTAGGACATAGATGGTAGTTCTTCTTTCTATGTAATGAGAAATCTTTCACTTAAATAAAGTAACAATTTCATTTGGATCCATGAAAGATAGGTACTTCACAGTTCTAATTCTAACTGCAACATGTGTTGGCTGAATAAACCAGCAACCACCTGCAACAGATTAAAATCCAACAAATTGTAACTTATCACCGCGACGCAGCCACACGTGGAGTGCAACTGGAACAGAATGGCGTTTTCTTCCCTGGTAAGGGTATGGTCGAAGCGCATTAAAAAAAAGATTTTACGGAGTTATCTAATTTACAGAAATGCACAGAGTATTGATTTACCGTGGAGCACCGGCTTTATAGCCTATTCTCTTTCTTCTCCGCCACTCTAATGTCTCCCCTCAAACCTCCCCTCCCCCTGTAACTTGGTCTTTCTCGTATCCCCTTAGCCCCACATTATTACCCGTTCCAACCACTTACTCTGCCTCCTCCCAATTTTCTCCTCAAGAAATTTGCTCTCCTCGCCCACCATGCACTTTGCCTTCGTTTGCCTTCATTTCCATCCGTAACATCTTATCTCCATTCCCCTCTTGCACATCCATATCTCAAACGCCTATCCAACCTGTTCTCATCCTCTTTCCTCAAGGTTACACGTTTCTGCACCGTGCAACGCTACAATCCATACTAGACTCATCGCCTGTATTTTATTTACATTCTTAAATTACGTCTGTGATGTCAGTGAATTTGGCTGACACAATTCTCAAAATATTTTTGCTATTTTGTCCATTTTTCCTCCGGCGTCCTGCCTGAGTAATTAAATTGTTCCACCTGATCAACTATGTGTTCTTTAACTTTGATGGTCAGTTTCGCTTACTTTGACCATAAAAAAATCATTAAATATGCTTTCTTAGGATATATCTTCATGCCATATTTCCCGTAATGATTTTATAATGAACCAGGCAACCCTTGTAATCCTCTGAATGCTGACTTACCAATGCCTGGTCGTCCGCGAATCTGAATTAATCAGCTAGGTTCATACTTTGATTCCCACATCTAGTTCTTTCCATGCCTTCTTGCCATTTCCTCGGAATAAATCTGAAAAGGCAAAGGCGACAACAGTCAAACCTTTCCTTCCCCCCGAACTGAACATCCCACCCTGTTTCTCCGTAGGATGAATGGGTGACTTTGACGAAAATTAACATTAGTTTGTCTTACTCTCTGAAAACTTATATCGGCGTTTAGTACCTTTAGTTGCCTTAGGGTTGCCACAGGATTTTCCTGGGGCCAAACCACTGGAGTTCTTAGCGGGGGACGCGAGCCAACGACCTTGGCGATAGTGGGCGGACGAGTCGACCCACGTGACTCTCGAGAATCGCTAATTCGCTACAAACACTGAAGGCCAACCGTTATTTCTTAGGAGAGAAGTAAAATTTGCAAGCCGTTTCTAAGCAAGCAAGAGATATTCTAATGTGTCTTTGAAACGATATGATCTTACTTTCAGTTCAAAATCCTGTTTAGAATATAGAAAATGTAATGTATTTCAGCTAATAATTTTCCTTCCCCTTTGGAAATGGTAATTTCAAAAAACCAATTTCTGTTATGTTCGTGATTTTTATGAAAGATTTCCTTGGACACCCTTAAGAGGAAGCTGTGTGGCAAATGTCACAGTAATACGTTCAGTTCTTTAAAGATCCTGCGAGAGAACGGAGAGGTTAACACAACTGATTGAAGGACTAGTTTGGAAGCGTTAGAGACTCGCTAGGTTTAGACTTGCTGAAAGATCGCGCAAGTTCCTGGATGATGCATAGGGTACTATTTTTATAGTTATAACAATATTTATTGCCCCTTAAAAACATAGATACATACAATTAAAAAACATACCAGAGCACTTAACACTAGAATGCCCGAGGTAGTCTTTTTGACTACTTTTAATTTTGTTTTTTCTCTTATGTGTACTATAATTGCTCCATGAAAATATACTTTCGTAGCTTTTAATCAATTTTTAAGTACTTAAAGAAAAAGTGGTCGAGGTTTAAATAACATTTATTTTTAACACAATTTTTTTTAATTTACCTTAAATGCCCAAGGTAGTCATTTTGACTACATTTGGCTTATAGGTTTATTATCGTCCCCTTCTTTGAATTTTGAATATATTTTTAATTTCAGTCATTATTGTTCTACTTGCATATATATGGCTTAGATTCCAACTTTTCAGTAAACAATTTCAGCTAAAGTAGGCCTTTTTATGAAATATCAAGTATTTTATAACATTTCACTCAAGCTGTAGTTTTGCAATTGTAGTTACATTTAGATAGTCCAAAGCACGCATTACAAACACTCAAATATGCATAAGAACATCACTATCCCCTCACCCACATCCTCGAACCTTTCCCCCTCCATCTTATAGTCTGCTACTTTAGGTCCCTTATATCCCCCTGTCCCTCACCGCCTATGAGTCACCAACTTTTTGCGTGGTGATTTGCTGGCGAAATTGTTTTGATTTTTCTGGTCATAAATGAAAATGTTAGCTCTTCGGTCTTTGCCGAGATGCTGTTAGGGAAAAGTTGAGCGAGTACGTTGATATTGCCTGGAGGATTCTGCCGCGAGACGCAGTTCCACATCACGTGAAAGGATGTTGGCCACGCTTGTTGTGTGTTCTCGGAATATACTTCACACTTAGTAGAAGTATAGATCTCTTTCGTAATTATGGCACTAAGGAAGGATCTTACACCTGGGGACATTATCTCAATATTGCACAGACAAGACCGGTCACAATTTGAAAGTAGTGCAGATTCATCAGACGATGACTTAGCACCCGATGAGATTCGCAACGGAGGGGCGAGTTCATCCGAGAGCGATGGGAGTGGAGAGGAATGCTACACTCTCAGTAAGTAAAATTCTTTAATTACGCTTTATTGGCGGTCAACATTTATCTTATACGCATTGCGCATTTCATATCGCAATACCTGAGATCCGAGGACGTGGTACTAGGGGGAAGGAAAGTGGCGGAACCCCTCGACGGGGTTCCCGTGGTGGAGGTGGTTCAATTGCAGCTTCATCCCAAGCGCCGGTAACTGCACCTGGGTGAGGTCGTGGAGTTGCAATGCAGGACGACGCCCCGCTGCAGTTCGTAGGATTCGATGAGACGGCAATGCAAATTAATTCCTGAGCAGCATGCTCGAGGTAGGCGTGCAGAACTAAACTAACTTAGAGAAGTCCCAGGGACCACTGGACATGCCAAAATATGTGTTATGACTGGTAGTACGATTAATGCTTCGAAATTGCTCATAGACAACTACACACTGCAGCACATAAGAAAGTGCACGATTACAGAGGCTCATAGGCAGAATGAAAACGATTCAGGTGTCAGGAAAAAATGACAGGTCTGTGCACAATTTGTGGAATGAAACTGGGGAGTGCCTTTCTGTAAGAAAGCAATGTCTAGAAATATATTCTGTGAAATCTTGCAGTTTGATGAGAAACCAACTCGCTGCGTCCGTTTGCAAACTGACAAGTTTTCCCTCTTTTCAGCCGAGTGGAATAGATTTATTGACAATTTTATTGCATGCTACAGGCTTTTATTACGTCCAATTGAAAGCTTTTTACAAACAGAGCTAGGTGCCCATTTACATAATTCATGGCAAACAAACCAGATAAATTTGGAGAAAAACTCTGGCTGGCTGTGGACAAAGATAGCAAGTACCTGGTGAATGATTTTCCTTACACAGGCAAAGATCCTACTCATTCTGAGGGCAGTCATCTAACCGACAATATCGTGATGAAACTTATGCATCCTTATCTGAAAGAGTCGTAACGTTACCACCGACAACTTCTTCACGTCTGTAACGCTTAGAAAACAACTGAAAAATGCTAGTACTACCTTGTTAGGAACTGTAAATAAAATGAGGAAGGAGGTTCCAAAAGAGATAAAAAACATGAAAGAAAACTTGCATTCCACAAAAGTATTTTAAAAATATGAAAATGACATTAGCCTCACCGTAAATCAGGGTAAAGTAAAGAAGAACGTGCTTATCCTAAGCACTTTTCACTCAGATGTGGATGTCTCTAATAAACCGAAAAAAATAGTGGAAACAGTCCAGAGTTACAATGAATCAAAGTATGAAGTATATGCTGTGGATCAGATGGCAAAAAAATACACCGTCCGGACAGCCACTTGGAGATAGCCTGTGCATTCTTCTCATAATACACTAGGCTTAGAAGCTATAAATCTTTGGTTTGTATACAAAGATGTAACCTGTCATAAAATATCACGAAGGGAATTCATTGAAAAGTTAACAGGAGAGGTTGTAGGACCGTATATGATGTCTAGAGGTTTCACCTGTGATGGTAATGTGACGACCAACAAAAAAGGGATTGATCAAAATAAATTTTGCCAAATTAATGAAGAATGCAAAAGAAATAGGAATATCGGTATTTTCAATTCGTGCAAGAAAGCAATTTGTGGCTAATGTACTGCTCATTATATGACTTCCCGCGCATGCGATAAATGTAAAATTTAATGTCGGGAAATTTTTTTCTTATTTGTTTTTCATTTACTATGTTACTTTTCAAACATTTCATTGTTTTTAACAGTTATATTTACATAATAAATACATCCCTTCAATGGGTACCTAATAAATGTAATATATACACATTTTGTAACCATTAAGATAGTAAAATTCTTTTTTCCATCAAAATAAAACAAGAAAAATGAACAATGCAGCATCTTGATAAGACTCCACATAAACAAAATATATTGAATATACCTGTCCTGTAAAATATTGATTTTTATCGTGGAATACTATACAAAGACATGCAAATAATTTGAAACAAATGCATTGCGTAAAAACACCAAAAATAGTAAAAAAAACACGAAGGTAGTAAAAAAAACTACCTTGGGCATTCTAAGTAGGTGAAAAGTCCGGGCGTTCTAGTCTTTAGGAAGCTTTACATGACCCTATAAGGCATATTAGCCTGTAGATGGGATCACCTTCCGAAATAAAAGCGAAACCTACTGACGAAAATGAGTATTTTTATGATTGAGAATCATGGTCTGTTAAAATAGAACTTTTAAATCTAAACTCTACAAGAAAACGATCATTGAAATTTTTCTGGGTCTATAACCACAATTTTACATACCTTGAGTTGCATTCTATGGATACATTTTATGGTTGGTGGTAATAAATTTAATACCTATCTAACGTGATCCCCGTTTAGGCATTTTACCCCTCACTATTTCTAGAACCGATGGAAGCGACAAAATAATGAGACACGCTATCAAACTTATCGGAGGCTACAAAATTTCTACTTTCCACGCATAATTTGTGACTTTAACAAAAACGGGGGAGGCAGTAAGCCATTTCATGTTACCTCTCCACGGTATTTTTTTACCGCAAATTCAACTTGAAATTACATGGAGATAAGTGCGAGAATGGGTAAAATATGGAGAAAAATAGTATTTTTCCATGTAATATAAAAATGCCATTTCTTCGGAAAACTGCTTACAAGAAGCGTAAATACCCAGTAAGTTCAATGAAAATAAAATGAAGGCACCTTACCATATTTCTTTTGAGTCGATAGTATATTACTGCAATGATTGAAGTAAAACTGCGGTAATTCAATAGTAATGGAACTGCAGTCGGCTCCTATGGCTGAAAGAAAGTGTTAGTTAGTTTGTTTTTCTTACTCTTTGAAAATTTATCTTGGCTTTTAGTGCAATTTGTTGCCCTTGGTTCGCCACAGGATTTTTCTGGGGCCAAACCGCTGTAGTTCTTGGCGGGTGACGCGAGCCAAGAACCTTGGCGATGGTGCGTGGCTTGGTATACGTAACGGCAATGGTGGCAACGTATGTATATATATATATATATATATGTATATATATATATATATATATATATATATATATATATATATATATATATATATACGAGTTCGTGGAAAATCACACACGCGATAATGTAAATAGACTATGCCACAGGTGTGGCGGAGTTAAATATAAACACATAAAAAAAGAACACTCACAATATTAGTTGATATTTCGGTTTCTAGAACCTTTCTCAAAGGAAGACGGATACAGAATGATGGACAGAATGATGGACCTGTCCATCATTCTGTATCCGTCTTCCTTTGAGAAAGGTTCTAGAAACCGAAATATCAACTAATATTGTGAGTGTTCTTTTTTTATGTGTTTATATTTAATTCCGCCCCACCTGTGGCATAGTCTATTTATATATATATATATATATATATATATATATATATATATATATATATATATATATATATATATATATATATATATATATAATCTTTGGAAGTTTTCGCCAATTGGCCACAAATATATAAATTCAAACTTACAGGAGGTAGGAGAAAGAGGAAAAGATAAAGAATTCGTTCTTACGGGAACGTTTCGAACCAGTTGGTCCTTCGTCAGCTCTAGAAGTGAGCAGTTAGTACTGCCCTGGGGAAGGGGAAGGTAGGGGAGGAAATGAAGGAGGGGAGGGGAACTAAGAGGGAACAATGTTGCACCTGGCTGTTTTCGGATGGGAGAAGTTTCAAGCAGGGAGAATTATAACAATGTTGCAATACTGAGGGCACTAAATATTGAGGGTCAGTGACTAAGGGGGGGGGAGAAATGGAGTGTGGGGAGGGGAACTGGAAGGGGTATTTAATGTGACAATGTTGTGTCAGCTAATCAAAGGAAAATTTTGAAGTAGGGAGGAGTTCTTGAAGAGTGAGAAATGCAACAGTGTTGCAAGGCAGAGGAAAATTATAATTGTGACAATAGGGGGCAGAGGTATTCATGGGATTAATGCAATACATTGATTCCGGGTGGGGAAAAAGCTTTACAAAACCAGATCACGGACATCTCAGTATTTCTCAGCTGTGTGTTCGAAGTATTGGCGGGAAGGGTATTGAGGACGGAAAGAGAAAAGCATGAGTCGAATTGGAGTCCATGTTTTGAGGCGTGCCTAGGGACAGGGAAGTGGGGAGGGGAAGCTCGGTGGCCGTTCATACGGATAGATAGGGGCGTGGATGTTTCACCGATGTAGAAGGCGGGGCACTTATTACACTGCAAAAGGTAAACTACATTGGAGGATATGCAGCTTCCATGGGAGGAAATGGGAAACGGGATTCTGACGTCCTTGCACATTAAACCAACCAATAATCAACAATATCTCCATTTCGACAGCTGCCATCCCTATCATACTAAAAGTGCCATTCCATTTTCCCTGTCTATTCGCGTGCACCGCATCTGTAACTCCCAAAACTCCCTTGACCATCACCTAGCCAATATTAAAACTGCCCTCCTTAAACGTGGATATCCCTCCTCTCTCCTTGAGCGACGCATCTTACCTTCCACCACGCCCTATGCTCCACCCCCTAAAACTACCACTAAATCACCCTTGAACCTTTGCACTACCTTCGTTCCGGGACTTCATAAGGCAAACCTTGTCCTTAAGTCGCTTTTCCCCATTCTGCACGACAGTCCCCCTACTGCTGACTTAATTCCCAAATGTCCCACTATCACTTTCAAAAGACCAGCAAACCTAAAATGTATTCTACGTCCCTCCAAACCCACTCCCACTTTGATTCCTCCCAAAGATCCCGGTTCATTTCCCTGCCATAGACCCAGGTGCAAAACTTGCCCTTTAATTCGAAATATTTCAGTGTTCCAAAGTCCCAATACCCCAATCCCGTTTCCCATTTCCTCCCATGGCAGCTGCATATCCTCCAATGTAGTTTACCTTTTGCAGTGTAATAAGTGCCCCGCCTTCTACATCGGTGAAACATCCACGCCCCTATCTATCCGTATGAACGGCCACCGAGCTTCCCCTCCCCACTTCCCTGTCCCTAGGCACGCCTCAAAACATGGACTCCAATTCGACTCATGCTTTTCTCTTTCCGTCCTCAATACCCTTCCCGCCAATACTTCGAACACACAGCTGAGAAATACTGAGATGTCCGTGATCTGGTTTTGTAAAGCTTTTTCCCCACCCGGAATCAATGTATTGCATTAATCCCATGAATACCTCTGCCCCCTATTGTCACAATTATAATTTTCCTCTGCCTTGCAACACTGTTGCATTTCTCACTCTTCAAGAACTCCTCCCTACTTCAAAATTTTCCTTTGATTAGCTGACACAACATTGTCACATTAAATACCCCTTCCAGTTCCCCTCCCCACACTCCATTTCTCCCCCCCCCCCCTTAGTCACTGACCCTCAATATTTAGTGCCCTCAGTATTGCAACATTGTTATAATTCTCCCTGCTTGAAACTTCTCCCATCCGAAAACAGCCAGGTGCAACATTGTTCCCTCTTAGTTCCCCTCCCCTCCTAGTTCCCCTCCCCTCCTTCATTTCCTCCCCTACCTTCCCCTTCCCCAGGGCAGTACTAACTGCTCACTTCTAGAGCTGACGAAGGACCAACTGGTTCGAAACGTTCCCGTAAGAACGAATTCTTTATCTTTTCCTCTTTCTCCTACCTCCTGTAAGTTTGAATTTATATATATATATATATATTAGCATTTGTCTATTCTTATTCGTCTACACAATTCCCTCCCTTTTATTTTTGGTTTAAGTGTCCTAACATCCCCTGCCACACGCCCTTACGGTGGCTATCAGGGTAATGTGTAAATGTAGACGCAGGTGAATGATCGCGGTAATTTCACACATGGAGTGAAAGCATATCAAGATAATAAACCGTAAACTTTGCGTCCATTTCCTCTTCAAATTCTGATACTCCTCTTGCCTCCACCATTTATGGCCGGTGTTATAACACTTCCTGCCACACGCCCTTGAGGTGGCTCTCAGTGTAGTTTGTATATTTGTTTAAATGTCCGAAATCTTAGGAGAACGACTAATATGGTAATGGTTGTATTGTTGTTAAAAAATGCGATGGTTTGGTCATTCTCTGTGGATCCTAGAAAATCGATGGACCAAACGAATCATTCAGTAGACTCCACCAGGACGAAACAAACGTGGTGGACCTAGATGGTCGTGGATGGAAGGTATGAGGATAACTATGGAAACTAGGCATAAGGAAACTACGGAAAAAAGAGTTAGAGGAAGAAACAGCCTATGATAGAGAGATTTGGAGGAGATTGGACAGGCAGCGTCCAGCCGTATAGAGATATTCTACATTTGTACACCATGGGACATAGAGACTATATAGTATATACTATTAAGTCCAAAATATTTATATATGCTACGGAGCTATATAAATGTTCCCATCTGTGACTTAGTAATTCCGATTTTTCTGTTGCTGTGTCTCTGTCACGATTTGGCTTCTACACAGTTCCGATTGATGGACCTTTGCGAAATATTTGAAGCAAACTGTTACAGCGTCAGCAATCACCTCAAGATTTTCTGCACGCTAACTTTCTCAGGTTTGAATATTCTGGGAGAGGTTGTCGGCTGTGATTTCCTTGAACCCTGGTGGAGGAAGCAATCAATGTATTTGTGAATTTAATCACATCGGCGTGGCTGCAGTTCCCCGATTACCCAGAGATCCTGCGATTCCACTTTCCCTTCTCGGAGAGAGATTATCGCGGACCGAAGAGATTTTGTGAGAAGTCCCGGTTGTCGTGAGGACTGCGAAATTTCCGGTGATGTGCAGTGAAAAAAATACTTCTCCTCCTTCTTGACTTAGGCGAGTTGCCAGTTTTTAGTTGGAAATCAGTTGAGAGCTTGGGAGGTGGTTTTACAGCTGGAGGTGTCATATCTCTTGCAACTGAAGTTCCGGGGAGTCTGCCTTCCGTCATTCTACCAACGTTCTCATTCCAGTATCTTCTCCGCTCTCTTGTCCTACTGACGATGTTGCTTATGTCTGTCTGCTGCCTTAACTCGATGTTTCTTTTTTATATCCAAAAGTGTGTTGCTCGTGACAAAAAAAGACGATAAAAAGGTTGGGTGAGGCTTCCATCTTTGTTTTTAATATAAAACATTTGGTCAGAGCGTCAGTTTTAATCTTTGCAACATCCAAGATGGTTGGGTATGTCATCCATTTACAACATAGATATTCATTAAGTTGTATTCCACATCACAGTATTGATTTTTACACAACACTCGCGAAGAGGCTGCAGGGACATCTAGTTGATGCAGTGTCATGACCGATCTCGAAGAGAAGGGTACCTTCCCATCTAGAACTCGCAGGCTCATAGGGAATGTCTTCCACGTCCAAACGCCCCTAAAACTCCCTATCTGACACGGGTGACGTGGTGGTTCTTCACAGCCAACTCGTTTTATGGGCGGAGAGCTTTTCAACAGGATGGCAGTCGGCGGAAGAACCTCCTGAGAGATTTATAATTTTTGCAAGGATTAACTATTAAACTTTTTCAAATTGAATTTTAACAAAATATTGTCATAATTTATCAGAACATTGTAAATAATTTTGAAAAAAACGAGGTGATTTTTGGCGAAGTTATGAAGAACAATTGATGTAACCGCCTTCTACACATTTACCAAATTAAATAACGATACTTTCTATTTCATGGCCAGGATATTAATTATTAATTCATGTGTCAGAGACGTGTGTGAGATGGTGGTGAAGGTCACAGAGCCTCTGTTTTCTTCCATATCTTCGAAGGTCATCTTCCAGATCTTTAAATGTAATCATATTTAGTAATATGAGGCGTTATTAGTTATTTGAGGCCTCACCCAATTTATTGGATGGATGCTCAGAATGATCGCCAGAATCTGTAATAACTGTTGAATGTCAGCATTACTATCGAGGTATGAAGACGAAACCGAATGTAGCTTGTAGACAAGACTGGAAACTTGTGTTTAATTACGCATCATTATTAATAATGCCTCATCCTGTCGGAAATTTCTCGTATTATTTTGTTTTCTGCTTGAATTAATATATCTTAGTATTCATGGAATGATATAATTAGTGATACTAATCAGTCATAGTATATTAACCCTTTTACTGCATGTAATAATGTTTGTCGACGTATCACTCTCCTAGTTTATGGAATGGCCGTGCATTTTTCCCCTGACTGCTTTTCGGTCCGCGCATAGCGGCCTGGGGGATGGTGCAGGGGTCGACCTTGAACTGCGACGAGCGTTGCATGACTGGTGTGGAATCACCCCGTGTCACACACACTGGAGGTGGCTTACGCGGTATTTCGTATGAGTAGTTAAAATCCTTTGAAATTTGATGCATACCCAATTCTAGGGTTACATCATCCATGCATTTATTTCAGTGCTATGGTCTTTTTTTGCCGCTTGCGTCATCATTACGTCTGCGCGAGTCGATCTCATTCGCTTTGAGAGACCTTCCGAGCGAAATCCGAGACACCTCACGCGATACAGTTGGTCCCGTTTACAATAAGCGGGGGAGGGCGTGGACACGAAGAATCTGCTTCAGCGTCGATCAAAACCTTGAGCAACGTTCCACTTTCGTTTTCGCGTTCCGGGGCGGAGATGCGGGACGTGGCTGAGCCGCCTTTTCAGATATAACGGAAAGCGAGTCGAACCAACTATCTTCGATATCTACTTCGTATTTCAAAGAGTCAGTGTCTATCAACGGATATCTCCCGCCGGAGAGAAAGAAATGAAATGAAAATAGTGTTGTCAACCAGTTTCTGAGTGCTCTATTGCGATGCTTACTTTGCAACGCAACAGCGCATAAATGCTTTCCAGTCTTTTCAGACCCTGCGCACTAGACAGCGCGCTACTAAAAAGATCAGGAGCATTCTTGACTTCCGCTGGAGTGTATTTGAGAAGGAATTAACTTCATAATGAATAAAAACACTTAGTAATCTTCCACAGATTTATTTCAATGGCACCACGCGTCTCACCACTCTGTGGCATAATCATGTGCAAAAGGTCTTCCGTTTGCTCTTGGATATTTTGCTCTTGACCTAAGCGTTAGGGAGTGGGGATGGAGGGGGAAGACTAAGGGAGGGGCGGAGGGGGGGGCGAGTAAATGGGATGGCAAGAGCAAACGGAAGACCCTTTGCACATGATTATGCCACAGTGTGGTGAAACGCGTCGTGCCATAGAAATAAATCTGTGGAAGATTACTAAGTGTTTTTATTCATTATGAATATCGATAACTTCCACCAGGTCCAGCCTGAAACAGTTATAAAATAACTTCGGTACTCACATCCCCGATTGTTGCATCAGTTTGTTGATTTTTAGTGAAGGAGTTAAACATGGGTAATGTGAAGTTTTTAATTGCTCCGCAGTAAGAAGCTCTCCCTTTAAGAAAGTGATTTGAACAAATTCGTGAACTATATACCCACAAAACATTCGGCCGGGACTATTGTATGCTTACAGAATTTTACCTTTATTGGCATTTAACCGAACGCTTCGCTTGCGCATATCGTTCCATTAATTGTTATCCGTGTGCTCTGAAGGCTAACTGCACTTCGAATGGATAGCTTCTATTAGTTTACTGGGAATAGAGGCTGTACATTAAAATTTAGTATTTCATTACTCATTTAATCGTAATGTCAAATGCGTGATACATTCCCATGCGACAGAAAAATGAAGCAGAATCTTCAAAATATTGCATGAAAAAATACTTATGTTCAGTGCCGTCACAATGCCGTATGACGTACAGGAGTTTTTTTTACATTACAACGGCGCTTCCATGACTTGTAACCAGTGACGGATTAACACATTTGGGGGCCTGTAGGCAGCACAAGCAACCCACGTTAATACACAAGTCGTGAGAGAAGAAGGGGAAAAATTCTCGGGGCCCATAGGCAACTGCCTACTTTACCTTATTGGTTATCCGGCACTGCTTGTACCCACGCGTGAACTGCAAATAGTTTTCACAAGAATTTTAGGCAGTGACTTCATGGAAAGTGAACTCTGCGTCGAAAAAAAGCCAATTGTAGCATTAATTCTATTCCAAAATTAAGTTTCACAATGACAATGTCCCGAAAAGAAGGTGAAAGTTTTAACTTTACAGATATTAGATGATGTAAGGCAAACTTTTAATTATTAAATTAATACACTGCATGCGAATATACAATGTGATTTAAAAAGTTTAATATTTTGAAGTTCTACGGTACGTGTTTACTGCCTAGCGACGCGACGTCCAAATAAAAGACAACATGGCGTTGTGGATTTTTCTTAATAGCGCAGCTGGGGAAGGCAATCGAATCAATCGCTACGCAAAGTTGTAAAGTTGCTCGGAGGCACCTTCACGAATCCGGCAACTATATATCGTCAGAGCTCGTCCCCAAGAGGGAGGACCCGTTATGAATCCCAAGGATTTTGACGCACATCCGGAAGGCGTGGGAGAGGTGGGGAAGCGACTCGTGCTGCGCTTTGGGGCCTTGTTGGAAGGCATATCCGGTGGGTATTCTCCGAGATCCCAAAGTCCCTTAACTGCTTGATCGCGGAAATCCACAATTGATTTTAATTTTTTTTATTTATTGCCCGTTGGCGCAGAAGCAAGGAAGAGAAGGGAGCTAGGGAAGTAGGCGTTGGTCAGCTGAAAGGGGAGCACTGATGACCGGACCATGTGTTTACGGAGGTTAATGAAAGAAAGGAGGAGGTTGTGAGTGGAATAGCTCAAGCAAAGAAGGCATTCTACATGAAAGAAGAAGTTACAGTAGCAGAAGTACAAGTACCAGAATAACAGGTTACTTATCGGTGTAGCCTTAATAGGTATAATGAACGAGTTGAAGAAGGGTGGGACGTAGGCAGAGATGAAGAAAGAAATAGAAAGGGCCTTGCACATGTAAAACTCTAGAGGATTTTTACTCACTTCCTATTTTAAACCGACTTAACTATTAGATTATCTTAATAATAATGGAATAATAAAGAATGGTGTTATCGACGAAATCCTGACGGAAACGTCGGACCTTTGGACGGTAGTACGAGCACTCACCACTGCCCAGAAAAAAACTCCTCAAGAGGAGTAGAGCCGTGAGGGAAAATTCCACCTTCTCCTTCACCCGTCCCGTCTCTTTCAACCACCACCGCCTGTCGTGGAATCTCCGCCACCCCTCCAGTAGGTTGAACGTTTCTGGAAGGAGATCTACGGAACGTCCAAGCCATTCAACGGAGACACTCCGGCCATACGCCTCTTTAAAGAGTTATGTGACCACCACCTACAAGATGTGGATGGACCTCTTTCAGTTACAGAAAGTGACGTGAAGAAGGCCTTCTCTGGCAAGGAGAACTTCTCGGCTCCAGGAATTGATGCCGTGAATAACTTCTGGTGGAAGAAGTTTACTTACACCCACCAGCACCTCGCCAGAATCTTCACGTTCTTTCTGATAGGTAGAGATCCTATTCCACCTTGGCTGACTGAGGGACGCACGGCTCTGATACCTAAGAAGGGAGACTTTTCCAATCCAAAGAACTACCGCCCTATAACCTGCCTCAACACTGTATATAAAGGCGCACTGCGGCCCGACTGGACGACGGATGGCCACTCCGATTCTTCCTTATTCATAGGATGAGTCGTAGCCAATGCAGAATAAAAAATGCTTGTTTCGCGTTTCGGTTTAAGCCCTTTTGCCTATTCATCGCAATTGGGTCCAAAGCTGGCCCGTCCCGTACCCTCCTTCCTATTTTAGTTTTCCTTCCAACTTCCTGCACACCTCTTCAAATAGGGGTATAAACGAAAGCTTGCAGACCCGAGGAGAGGGTGGTCCCTGCGCGGAAATTCCGCCTACCAGGTGTATATAAAGCGTTCACCTCGATCTTGAGCGACCTTATCCTCCACCACGTCCAGCATGTGTGGGAGGAGGTGTACGAGCAGAGGGGGTCAAAGCGTGGAATCGCGGGATGCAAGGACAACCTGCTCATTGATGGGTGCATATGCCAGGATGCCATCCGGCATAAGCGAAACCTATCAATGGCCTGGATGGACTACAAGAAGGATTTTGACACCACTTCGCATGAGCTTTTGATCGCCATGCTGAAATTGATGGAAGTCCATCCAGAGGTTGTGTCCTGCATCCAACGCCTGTTACCACTCTGGAAAACGCGCTTCGTTCTGAATTCAGGCAAGCGGTCAGTTATAGCGGTTGTAACAGAAATACGGAGGAACTAACTTGAACGTAGTTTCTTATAAGGTCAAAAACACAAAGAGTCTTTCAATATAGTCGGAGCTCATGAGACAATTAAATTTTGATTATTTAATAAAATATTTGCAATAAATTTCTGAAAAAATGTAGAAAAAATATTTCAAAAAATTGTTTTGTTTACTTTCAAGAAATTGATTATATCAATTTAATGCTCTTTAAATTCGCATAAATACCTGCTGAAAAGCGTGGATACATTCAACTTTGTATACGTTGACTACACATTGTGGCCTGGGGCCTCAAATTCATCGGTAGCCTCCTCTACAACCTTTAATCCGGCCCTGACGTTAACCGGTAGATTACGCTAATTATAATTAGCAGTGTTTATACAATATTAATATTCTGAGCTGCGTGTTTCATGAAAGTACTTTTAATTTGCTTAATCCTTTCATTTCTCTCGCTAACACTTTGTGATCCACGCTTAGCTGTCAGGGAAGGGATGTGGGGTACGACCTTGAACTGGGGCGAGTATTGTACGCTTGGTGTTGTGTCAATCCGTGCCATACACCCTAGAGGTGTTGTGAACAGTACTTCGTAAATGTAGGAATCAGCGGGCGTACGAAGATTACAAGGTTTGCAGATCGCAAAAATAGATCTTGTGACTTCGACGCTGGACTGAAGGGGCCACAAAGTAGTTCGTAGATACATACTGTGCTTGATTGATTCCCACTTGGTTGTGGTGAAATAGAGAGGCATATTTTGCATATGGACAAAAATGTCCCACTAAAATTCTTTTAGGAGATGCTGTGGGATAATCTTGCGAGGCCATGTTAGAAATGAGCACACTTGGCAAAAAATGATGCAAGAAAAAACAATTTTGGATATAATTACTGAATAACAATGAAATTGGAATGGAGGACATTGAAGGCAAATGCCTCCAGAAAGGATACATTTGAAGGTATGGAATTTGCCTCCAGTGGAAATAATTAGTAAGGAAAAAAATGTTGAGGCTGAAATGGAAAAGAGGTGACTGCAACCAATAGACTGGAGTTGCAAGGAAAAATGATGTTAGCATAGGGACACACTGGTCCTTTTTCCCCTCGATCTGTATTCAATAACCTTAGAATAAATTTGTTATGAGAGGAGCATTGGTGATACGGAAGAACTCACGAAAAAAGTGACTGCGGCCATTAGTTAGACATCATGTTTTTGAAGAGCGCTTTTTAAACTATGCCCACAACAGCGAAATCACGAGTACTGCAATTTTCAAAAATCTCTTCGCAAATCGAGTTGGAAAAAAATTCGTGCTCCCTTCTCCTTCCATAGGAGTGTTCATTCTGTCCTTGCGTACACATACTCGTGGATCACCATTCACACTGTGATGGTGATCATGATTCACAACAGCAGGGCGCGAAGGAATCATTTTACGGGAGAAGGAATTATAATCCTTTCTTTGATTTTTGACAAATGTCTCCGCGAAGACGGCTTAGCAAATATTAGTCTTGACGGTCTCGCTTTCAAGGACGATCTTTTTGGAGACGGTTTTCGGCTTACATCAGTTAACGGTAAGCGTATCTATGACATCATCGCAAACACGTCGTCCGACAAAACATATTTAAACTAGGCGAAAATGATTAACTCTCTCTTGAAGTATCGATCATTAAGCTTAATATTTATATTAATTGGAAACGAGTTTTAAATTATTTTCATTTCACTATCCAAATGGAATTTTAAAACCTGTACTGTGAAGGACGACATGATATGTTAAGGAGGTTCCTCCGCGACTGTGAGTCAAAACAAATACTTAAATCCAACTTTTTGTTCAATTGGTTTGCAAAATCCTGCTTTCTCTAATGACATGAGTTATCTATTGAAAACCAAATGAAGGTTCTAAGTTTGCAGATTATTTCACAGATATATATTAATGAACACTTTTCTCCAGCCATAAGAGCTGACTGCTGCGCCATTTATATCACCGCATTTTTACTTCCTGTATCGCAATAATTAGCTAATAACTCGAAATATAAGGTGGTAAAATGCCTAAGTTTAATTTTTATGCTATTTCTCGGGAGTTTCCTTACAGTTTTCTGCAAAAATGGCATTTATAATACACGGAAAAATACTATTTTCGCCGTTTTTCTCCAATTATCTCATTTATGGTGGTTCCACCGAGACTGTGTGAGTCAAAACACATACTAAATGCCAACTCTTGGATTATTTGATTTAAAAAAAATGCCACATTCGCTGATGACTTACGTCAGCTATTGAAAACCAGAATTAAGGTACAAAATTTGCAGATTATTCTACGAATATATTTGTAATGAACACTTTATCATTGCCATAGACGCCCACTGCAGCGCCATTTCTATGGAATCACCACATTTATACTTCAATTATCGCAGAAATCAGCTAATAACTCGAAAAATTATGCGGTAAAATGCAATCATTTTATTTTTCATCAATTTCCCGGGAGTTTTCGCTTTCCGTAAAAAGTTTTCCAAGAAAATGGCATTTATATTAGATATAAAAATACTATATTTGCCTGTGTTTCTCCCATTCTCCCATTTAACACCATGTTATCTCAAGTCCAATTTGCGAGAAAAATTGCGTGGAAAGGTAACATTTTGTTTTTGATATCAGATAGAGGACTTGTTTTCCTACAAGTATTCAGAATATGAATGATATGACATTTATGTCCTTCTACGGTGGAACCACCTTAATGCCGTGTAATTTCAAGTTTAATTTGAGAGAAAATTAGGGAACTAACATTTTACTGTTAATATCAGATAGAGTACACATTGTTCTACAAATAACCGAAATATGAATGAAATGACTATTGATTCATTTTACGGTGGAACCACCTTTAATATTTTATGATAATTTCTTCATTGTGGTAAGCCTACGACAAGAGCGAGGGGGAGGGGGTTTTGTGTTTGATCCGTTCGAAATAATTCCGATCAAGTAACTAAGGACTCACGTTGTACAATTACGAAGGGATCGAGCATTTGGTGTATTTAAACCATGCGTAAAAAATCTCACGCAGCCTTTCCGTTCAAGTTTTTTCACCGGGATATCGTTGGTGTAGTCGAATATCTCGATTAAAGTCGCAATAATCAACATATCAGACGCTTAAGTTATTCCATCCGAATGTTTCCAGTTTACCAAAATCGCGAACCTTTCGTTATTGTTCCACGTGACTCCTGTTGATAGAAATTATCTCGAGCGGTTCAAATACAATCTCCCAGGATGGGAATCTCTATCAGACTGTCAGCTAACATTTAGATTTCATCCTTTAAATATGTTTGAACCCGACGTAGTACGGTTGATTGGATTATGCCAATAAAATTGCGGAACTAGACTGCAGAGCGAGCAGGTTTAAAGTGTCATTTCACCCGTAAATGATGAGATCATGATAATTGCCATATGAGACTTTGTAATTAGGTTGTTTTACGTTTAGCCTATAGTCAGTGACGTCTCTGTAAGCCGTTTTTATTAATATGCTAATCAGTTTTAACCACAGATCTCACATATGCTTACTTTATTTAGTGTAATTTTTGAAAAAAATTGGCATATTTGCTTTAATTTCGAAGTTATTTTAACAATATGCCAAATACAAGCATTTGCATAATCGGTTTATAGTCGTAGTTCGTAATATTTTTTTAACATATGGTGTGCTTTTGGTGAAAATTCACATATGCCATGAACCATTGTGGTGTGGCTTGTAGTATATGCATGCAAATAGGCAGACCCTTTTTATTCTTCGCCCGGACTGGTGAATTTTGTAGAATTATATTTAGTATCCAATGTAAATCAATTGAAGGGAGTCATTTGAAAGAGGCAGCCATTTAATTTGGATGCCACATCCATCTGCAGTGGACGTAATTCAGAAGACTTTGAAGAACATAGAGTCAAAAATTTCTGATGAAACTTTCGACCGAAATATGACGGGATGAACACCACAGCCGAACAAATGTCCTCTACGCCAACTGCTCTTGTGTTGGCTATGTGATAACTTAACCTGTTAAGAGGAAGTAAACTTATTTACATTTCGAAAATGAATGGAAGGGGGATACCTCAATTTTTGTTAATATCTACGCCAAAAATAGCGCCATTTTCACAAAATATTTATTTTTTATTTTTTCTATCAAACTATGATATAAGCTATCAAACAAGTTGGCTGTCTGATCGAACATATAGGCCCTTCGTGATTGTTGTAAATACCTACTGTGATGTGGAAGCCAACATTTTTGGTGATACTCTGTATTTAAATTGGATTGTACGCCCAAGTGCCTCAGATGTATTTATTTATTTATCGATTAGTGGTGATGCTCGATGTTTTTGTTATCCGACAAAAATTGGATGCATCGCCCCACCTTTTTATTCTCAGCGTTGAGACAACACGTAGGAGAACAATGGCCTCAGCTCTCAATTTCATTTCCTGATTCACGTCTCAGAAAGAGATCCCAACAGATATTCTCACGCCTTGTTTGCCCAAAAGATAAGGACTTGGGAACATTGGAAATTGGGCGATCTCATGGGCGATCTCAATCGGTACATCTTACTTAAGCACCTTTATGGGAAATCATTAATCCAAGCCAACGCACGCGGTAAGGAACATTATGATAATTCACATCTTAAAGTTGGCTAATTAGAAATTTCTCGTTGTGGTTTTCGCAAGTTAGAGGGGAGGAGATGACAGGGACCTTGTGTAAGAATGTAAAGAAAATACTGGCGAAAGGCGCCAACATGGTGCGTGGCGTTGTGAATGGGGTTTTTCGAAGAAGGTGCGTGAACTCTTGACTCGTGGGAAGAGGATGAGAATGGATTGGAGGCGTTTGAGAAGTGGGCGTGGCCGAGGAAATCGGACGGAAAGAAGGAAAGCGAACAAGTAAATGCTCAGTGCATTGCGCATGATGAGATGAAACTGCTCGGACGAAGAGATTAGGACGAGGCAGAGCGAGAAGCTGGAACGGAAAAAGCGGCTAAGAGGATATAAGAACGATCAAGTGATACGGAGTGGAGGATATTGAGAATACACGGAGGAGAAAGAAAATATGCTCTCTAGACATGAGATGAAGAGAGGTAAGGGCTATGCCAAGATGAAGAATAAAATCGAGTAAGGAGAATGGGGTCTGTGGTAGGGATTGTAAATTTAAATCCAGAATCGATTTTCGATTAATGGACTTTCGATTTTGGTTTTAAAAATCGATTTTCTAAAATGTCGATTTTTTGCCCAAAATAATCGAAAAGTCGAAATCTAAGTCGATATTTAAACATTTAAGTAATTGTCTGCTGAAATACGGATGTGCTGTAGTAACAAAATGCAAAATATGGGTTAATGGAAGCACTAGGGATATGAACTGAATACGAATACATTTATTAATACAATATATTATTTTAAAGATATTAATAAGGTATGCAGGAAAGTAATAATCCATGCCAGATACTTATGTACATATAGGTAATATAACAAGCAAATTGCATGTAATTTAGTACCTAGTAATAAGAATTTTATATTGAAAAGTGGGCAAACCACAAAATGAAAAACATAATTTTATTTATTTCTTGTTTACAAAGCCGTGGAACCAGTGTTCCTCGGGGATGGACCTTAAAAAACTAACATTTTTTAATGTTTTCCGGAAAATCGAAACTAACATTTTTTAATGTTTTCCGGAAAATCGATTTCGGACCTGAGTTGCAATTAACCTGGCGTGAGAAAATAGTCGCTCACTCGGCACGGAAGAGGCAACTATAGATAAAATCCTGCTGGCTACTTTGTATACGTGGGGATATTCTCCATTAATCTCCTTCCAGGCTTGTAGTGGATTGGGGTTGGACTTGCGATCGACTGGAGGGGGGTTTACGAACTGGCGCAGCTCGATTGGCTCGCCACCAGCCCGATCCTGATCAGCGTTAGCTATGGAGCGACGCACTAGCTCGTCGAGGGAGGCCCAAATAACGTCGTCTGAATCGGGTTGGTCGTGACTGCTCTTCTGCTCCTCCTGAAAACCCTCAAATGCAGCTTGGTCTCCGTCCCCCACCAGCGATGCAGAGTGAAATAGCACGGCGCGGAGCAAAGCGAGTCGGCAAAATTCAAATGCTGTAGCAAGCTAAAAATCGAAAATCGAACGGCTAGAATCGATTTTGATCGATTTTTCAAAACAAAAAGTCGACTTCCTTCAAATCGAAAATCGGAGTGTGATAATCGATTTTCGATTAAAATCGAAATCGATTTTACAATTCCTAGTCTGTGGTTGTAAATGTATTGGCTTGTAGGTCTTAATTCTATTTCATTCAAACCAGCGATAGGCAACTTATATGTGTTTTTGTGCCACATTTTACATAAAATTTAATTTGATTCCGGGCGTGTGGCACTCCTTTGTAAGAGCATAAAATATCAGAAATGTTGTATGATCTGATGCTTTCCCAGCGTAGTTGATGAATGAATTCTTCTCGGGTTTCCAACCGGGTTAGAATATCCATTATGGCCATAATGGAGATTCTAACCCGGTTGGAAACCCGAGAAGAATTCATTCATCAGAAATTTTAATTTAATCGTAGTTTCATTAGCATGTCACCTGATGGCACGCATGTGATAGGTTTATGATCACAAATCGAAATTCTACATTAATGCGTTGATCAGTTATAATAGCCATAAGAATAGCAAGAAAACATATAAATTTTCATTCTCCCCACACGTTTTTCTTCAAGCACCTTAAGTTTCAATTTTTATTCATGAAAATAAACCGTCCAGGGGTAGGGGTTTTGGTATGATCTGATAGAGGTTGTGTTTTTCAACAATTATTTTAGGTGCGGAAAATATATTTATGCATTTGTTTTTCAGAGGAATCTCCCCATGGGTACCTCAAAGACGTGGAAAGGGGTTTACTCACTCCTCGAGTCTCATTTAGTGGCATAGTTGGTCGTCAATAAACGCCATCTGATAAAATGTGTGCGATTTTCCCTCGTGTTCCTCGCATCGTGAGGATGCACGGCAAGAGTTAAAGGAGTGCGAGAAATTGTGTGCGATTTATTTTGTTGCAGAAAAACTTCTGCCGTGTGACATGTCCTTTAATATTTTAAGTGGTTGGAGCGGTAATCGTAGGTCATTGAGTGCACATTTTTATTAGCTTAGAAGTGAGCCGAAAAAAAATTCTTGGACCTCATTTCGTTTAAGCGCATCTCCTCATGCGTTGGAACACATCTAACAGGCAGTAATGGAAATGACACAAAAATTATATTTTTAATTTTTTCCTTAATTAAAGCATGTTGTGACTAGGGTTTTCGGCGTGGTATTCTAAATTTAGACGAAATTATATTTAAATATGTTGTTTCCGAATATTGGATTTCGAATTTGATAGCATCCATTATAATGATTTTAAATCTATTATTTTACGTTCAGAAGAAAATATGTATGTATGTTATCGAATTAATACGAAATATAGGTAATTTGGCATAAGGCTATGTGTTAAAATAGCATTGAAGTGCCAAAAAAACCACATATGTGTGATGCAATTTTTTTCTGTTTTATCTATAGATATCACTAATGGGAACATTTTTGTAAAGTTTCATGCTAATCCGTGCGTTAACAAAAATAGCATCAAACAACTGAAGCGTGGACGAGCGCTCCCGCAAAGAGGCGTACGCATGCGTGGCTGGCCGGTGGCGTGGCGTCGCCTGCACACACACCTCCGGGTCGTCTCTGTCGTCGACGTCATCACCTGTTCGGAAAATGCGTGGGATGTGTCGGGTCCTTGTGCGAGAGGGAGAATGGGGGAAGGGGGGAAGAGGGAGAGAAGGAAGATGTCGCCCTTTACCTCTCCCCTCTCCCACGCAGAAAAAGAACAGCAGTGGCTTTCACCGAAGGAGTCTCGACTCTTTCGAAACGATGGGATTACACCTACTTACGAAGTGAATCACGCCATTCTGTGGAAAAACCATTATTGTAGATGAAGATAGCTGTAACTTCAAAGACCTGTAACCACCGAGCGACGTATTGGGTGCATCTACATCTACGAAATACCGTGCGAGACGCCTTCAGGGTGTGTGGCACGGGGTGATTCCACAACAGGTGTACAGCGCTCCTCCCAGTACAAGATCAAACTCTGCACGCTCTCCCGGCCGCTAGGCGAGGACCAGAAAACAGTCAAGAGAACAATGCAAGGCCAAACCAGGAACCAAGGGAGTGCTACGTTGAAAAACATGCTAACATTTGGTACAAAGGTTATCAAACAACTGCTGATTTGTATTTTTCATACTATTTATTCATGGACGCTAATAAATATTAATTCACGCAGAAAAGTCGTAGTTACACTAACTTTAGGGTACAGTGTAATGAATTTTGGTGAGTACTCACCCCGCGCCACACACCCTTAAGGTGGCTTGCAGTGTATTTTGTTGATGCAGATAAAGTAATTCGGGAAATTTTGAGAAGGGCAAGGTGATAGCAATAATGATAGCTTATCAAACACATGTACTGTCTAGTTTACCAAACGGAATCCAATCTCGTATTCATACCCCGACAGTCATGCTGACGTGCAAAAATTATTACAAGATTATATACATCAATCATTCATAAAATTAATTAGCATCCAATACAGAATTGGATAAATGAAAATGTATAAAAGAGTTTGAAAAAGTCTAAATTACCTACCTGCTATTAAAATTATTGGAGGCTTCGATCATAGCTATTGTGGTCCCTAATTGTGCGCGGATAAAAAGACGTTTTAAAACTTTACGCCTTATATTCGTTCCCAATATTACCTGAAATACTTGCCATACTTGATCTAGCAAAAGACCTATTATGCTATGCGGCACTTGATACTGACGGACGGAATCTAGTGAGACGTCCTAGCAGGTTTCACACCATCACTTAACTAGTACTGGCGCGCCTAGTAAAGGCGAGAGTAATGGAACTAGTACTGGCGAGGAAGTGGTATTTTCATTCATATAGTAGCGCACGTCTATCATTTTAAGTTAACCTATCTATGGCAGCAGATGACCATAAACAACTGTCAGGGGCAGTTTCACCTCTTTTGATTTCATTTCCAAATAATTTACTAATAGCTGCTGGTGGGTAAGAAGATGATAACTTAAAAAATGAATATCTCACGGCGATTGTAAAAGCCGAATTGATTGATTGACAGCTATTAGGCCCTACTGGGAGCGAGTAATAAACTAAAGCCTTATCAATTATGAAATCAGGTAGCGCAGCTATTATCATGGCAATCATGCTTGTTAGCCAGTGTGCTGGTTCAGTATCACACGACACTGGAAAGCAATCGTACTAGCAAGCATCCTCGAACTTCTGCTGGATCAAGTATCGTGTGAAACGGGGCTATTAGAGGTGTGTTTCTTGCATGACTGCTTTTGCTTGCCTTGATGAATGCAAAATGAGTGTATTTGTCATTCTACCGTATTCTATGGTTGAGAAAATATGGCAGCTCGTTTAACAGCAAATAATGCGTCACATTTAAGCCTAAATACTTGCTTAAAAAGTACCAAAATATAATTGAGGCAAAAAATTACTCGCCTTGACTTGGAGTCGAAACCGGATCCCTCGATATCACGCTTAGTTAGGCTGCCAAGCAAAGCATTCGGCGCGATATTTAAGGATCCGGGTTCGGGTCTCGGTGAAAGGAGATGCTCTATGGCATTTCACATTTCTGTGCACTTTCGGGCGACGCCGTGGAGCCGAAATACGGTGGCTAGTTCAGTTCCATGAAAATCAACTGCTAAATATTCGAAAAAAAATCTAAAGTAATGTGTTCTCAGAAAATGTGTGTCCCTGCCTTTGGATGCAGTAATCACAACGATAAAATCAAAAAAACATCTTAATCATTTCTTTGTTTACCTTTATAACACATTGCCCGGAGATGAGAAATTCAAGCATTAACGCCCGGTTTAACAATGTCTGGTTAGCGTTAATCGCTAGATGTCGTAGCCTTTTCGTCAGCTTAATTCTACCTGGGAGAGTGTTTTTTTATACAACATCAGTCTGTTGGTGAGTTGACGAGAGCGTTATACATGAGAGAAATCATTAACTTGAGGTTTTCATACCGAGAAACATTTTTAGTTCTTTTTTCTTTAGTTGTTTAGTTTAGTTTTCGTTCATAGTCCGTTTTCCTATGCAAAGGCATGAACAGCCATTAAATTTATGATCAGCCATAGGAGCAGAGGAGCGTGCAAAACAATGTTAATTTCGAAAAAAGAAAAACTTTCGAAGAGTTCTTCCCCATGTACTGTGTGACTAAACCAATATGGCCGACGAGTAACACCCACGATATAGGATCAGGTATGGGCTGCCATACACGGAGCGCCCTCTCAATCGTTACCTTCTTGTCGGTGAATCACGTTATTTCTGGGAAAAATCGAGGTTTTTAAAGGTTAACTCATGAAAGCCTGCCCAATACGCACGCACGAAGCGGGGGAAAAGTTCGTGTCCAAGAAAGGGAATCGCCTAACTTGGTGACACTTGCTGAGTGTAGATCGTGGCGTCAATGAATGGAAATCACGCGATGGTGCCAGCATAAATAAATGGACCCAGGGTGTCTGTTACGAAAACATTCGATCGTAGTGGTGGTTGAACTGTTAAATGTAAAAATTGTCATTCAATTCATTTTCTGGTCTGCCTACTATGACAAAGTCCTTCCTTTCCAAGCTATTTAAAAATATTATTACTAAGGTAATCTACCGGTTGAGGTAGGTTTGAATGGAAGTGAGTGGCAATACTCTGGAGTTTAACATCGGCAGGACCTCATATATCTACATAGTTTCTTTCTTTATCTCAGAATACGTCCTATCTCTCTTTATCCTGTCTATAAAACCTGTTCTCTTTCTTCCCCTTCCCCGATTGCCTATCATTCTCCCCTTTATCACGGTCTTAAGTAACCCTTCATAATCCTCTTCCAACCACCGACTTTGCCTCCTAATCTCTTCCAGGAGTTTCCTTTTCCTCACCAACCGTAAAGCTTGAACTGGAAAATTGCCTAGTGTAAAATGCAAAAATGCGCGCAACATGGGGTAAAATGGCGTTTTTCAATCTGATATGAGTACCATTTTCGCGTGAAACTGGTTATATTACCTCTAATTATAATTTTCGAGAGCAACTTTGTTTGGTAAAATGTACAAAAATTAATGTCGTCTTAATGGAAAGAAATTAAATGTTTACAGACCAATCTTAAATTTGAACTCGTTTTAACATACCATTGACATTTATGCTCTTGAGTTTTTCTATCCAGGCTCGACTGGAGTCTAAATTGCTAGCCAAGAGATAGATTCTACAACTTCTGGATTGGCTAGCGCGGGCATTACCATTACGCCAACGAATCCGGCGAAAATAAAAAGAGCTTCTTTCTAATGCAGAAATAAAAGGAAATAACTATACAGCCTTGTATGATTTATTGACGACTTGAACTTTAAAAAAAATAATACTTTCAATTTGTGCCCGTAACACGATAAAGAAACAAGTTTGGCCAAACATTTTATGAAATATTTTTACTGTGGGACCTTTCTCGGGGTTGTTTCATCCGAGCAAGTCATACAGTAGCCGCCAGCAGGTCGTTTGTTCTGTTAAGAGGAAATGAAATGTTGGAGGGAGTCATATTCACGAAGAGGGAAGGAGCAGAGGAGACCCGCTTACTTGGATGAGAGAATAGACGCCGCCGGTCAAATGAAAGGGAGAGGGGGGGAGGGGAAGGCCTCTTTGAAGTTCCTCCCCCTCCCTCCCCCACTTCCCCTCTCACGGGAGTTCATTCAGAAATGTTCTTCCGCTATGAGGGTCATCGACGGCCGGTTCCTCGAATAAATTAACGAAAAATCGACACATAGCGTTCACTTGAACCGATGGCGTCCCGCACAGTCAAAATTTCGTTCAAATACATTATGTCAAATTATGCAAATTTGTTCATGAAAGAATGTGGGTTGGATGCCATGTTGGAGGTCATGTTTAAAGAATGGATGAGAGTCAAATAACGAAGGAGGTATATGATGGCAGAGTGAATGGTGTGACAGGAAAGGTTAGACCGAAAAAGTCATGGGCTAATGTGGTGGAAGAGACACTAAAGAGGAGGAATATCTTGAGTCTTAATAATAAGAGCATTTCGTCTTCTCCTCAACCCTAAGGTTGGTGGGAATCCAAATTTCTTCTTTCCATAGCAAGTCTCTTTACATCTATGTATCTTCTTCCTGCTAAGATCTCCTCCAGGTATTCTTTTCTTGGTCTACCTCTTCCAGCACGGCCCTCTACCACTCCTTCCATTAAGGTTGTCATCCACTCGGAGTGACGTAGTCCAATCATTACGTTTCTTCTTTTACATGTTGAGTTTAGCAGTGTTTGTCCCTCCCCAATTCTTTGTAGTACTTCCAGGTTGGTAACCCTTTCTGTCCAAGATATTTTAATAGTCTTCTCCAGCACCACATTTCAAAGTACTCCAGCTTTTTCCTCTCTGCTATTCCCATAGTCCAATTTTCTGAGCCATAGGTACATAGGTACACACTCCAAACATACGTTTTAACAAATTTTTCCGGGCTGATAGAGAAACATTATTTGATGTCAAGAGAGTTTTCTTTTGATAAAAGCTTGTTTTGCGTTTATAAAGCTATAAATAAATAAATTTATTGGCAACAGAGGACATGCATATACATATGTATATAGGACCCGTCAAAAAGATTACATGGAAAACAAAATAAATCACATCCAGCAAATATTACACTACAAAATTACAGAATTAGGGCAGCATCTTTTAAGTACTCATCAATGGAATAGAAACAGTAATTCAAAAGATACCGTTTTAATTGCAAAAGTGCAAGAGAAGCAAAGGAACTATGAAAGTTTAGGGTATTAAGGAGGAAAGTATATTGAAAGAGAGTCAGTTTCCCAGGCCTGACAGCATTGACTAAGTATTTTGACTCTGCCTACACAGAAAGGGAATGGCGTAATGGTTATATATGGGGCAGATCTGTCAAAAATCATGAACTTATGTCACACGCGGAACATTTTCTTCGACTATTTCAGCAAATTATGAGCAGCTGTGGAATCTGCCACCATCTGTCAAAGTAATCCGCAGTCTAGTGTCACTTGTGAAGAATGAAAAACTTGTAAAATAAATATTGAATCGGAAAGCAAGTAGTGGAAGTAGGAACTACTTATTGCTACACTGTTCTCCGCAACGGGATTATCAATTTGCGTATCCAAGGGAAAAAAACAAAAGCAATTTCGCCATTGGACAAACAAGTTAAAATGATATTTTGGGCACTCGACGATGAATAAATTCTTTTGATAATCCACACTTTCAATTGACAACCATCTGTCCTCTGCTTCCACATTTTTCTATCCATTATATGAGGATAGCAAAATGGATATCTATCATTTAACTACTAATTCAAATTGCCAAAACAAGCACGACTCAGAACCGCAATATTTAAAAACGAAAGCGCCAATTTAACCCCCCCACCCGATAGGTTCCTTGGGTAAAATATTAGAAGCGTTACTTTCCAGTTTGCTTTTTCCAGTTTGTAATATTTCAAGAGAATTTTGTTGAAATTTCAATCTCTAAGAATATCACCAGTCCCGCGATATTCAAACGCATTGGTTCAAATTTTGAATGAGGAAACATCACCTTAAAATGACCTACTAGTGCCTTTGCTGGCAAGTTTTATGCTCATCGAACAAAGTAGATTGATAGCCGTGCTAAGCCGATGTCCGACGATCTTTCCGTTAGCTGCGTAGAAAAGACTGAGGTTACAAACTTCATGACTTCTTTACTTTCTTACTTCTGGCTGAAGATCCGCGGTCGCCCACCACGGATACTCAGCGAAGGAATTGGCGAAATAAACGCGATTGAGGTGGCTGGCAGGGTATGAAACGATAATTAGAGAATTTATACCGCTATACAGAATGAGTCAAGTACCTGGGAACCATCATAACTTCAGATCTATAGTGGGGACAAAACTTACGATACCATTCTCGGCGCTGCGTTAAAGGGAATTGTGATTTATTAAGCTAACAGTAGGAAGGTCCTCGGATGAAAAATTGAATGAAAAATGTTGCTTCGTGCTATTTCGGCCACATCTAGAGTAGGTACGCCGCGAACGTTTGGGACCTAGCAAAGAAATGTTGAATATTATGCGAAATGAACAAAAATACATAGGAAAGATGAACGCATCGTTAGCAACTGGAACGTTATGAAGTGTGATACACAGCTGATGGAAGGACTAGGAAGAACACCATCTACCACACGGTCCTGTGGCGGCTCGCAGGATAGTATGTAAATGTACAAATATTTTGATATCTAAATCATATATCGGTCGATTAGACCCTAATGATACTAATTAAATAATCATGAGTTAGAGATTGTGGAAACTACTACCAGGAAGAGATGAGTAAATTGTTTGACATTTAGAATTGTTAGTTGAATTTCCATGTCAACCTACATTTCATTGATATGTTAACTAATGCACGTTCACCTTCCTGACTATATTCTCGAAAGTCTGATTAAGGCATGTTTATAAGTATGCGCGTATAATCCACTTAAACATGTAGTTCCTGAAACTTACGAGGTGAATAATTTACTGCAATGATGGTGGAGAATGATACATTGGAACGCTTTGCTTCTATGATTTTTATAGAGCGCATCAAAAACTCCGTGCTAATATGGTAGGTTAGATATCATGAATAAAATTAAAAACATAGTGTGGAGGAAGTACAGGTTTAAAATGTGTTTTGTCGGCATGCGATTAGGGACCACAGTAGCTGTGATTGAAGTCTCTATAAATGTAAATATTAAGGATAAACACCGTTGTTTTTGTAAACTTTTTTTTCATTTTTTTAATTTCTGCTTGAGATGATAATTGTATTATGCGCCTCGTGTGTCTGTAATTTTGCTATCATTTGTGCACGTATTGTAAATATCACCATGACTGGACTTCATAAAAAATATTCCCTGTGATAATGAATGAGCGCATGGTCCATCCCGCATGAGTAGAGGTTTGTTAGTAGAATCTGTATCGCGAGTGAAATCTTCTTCAACGCACGTTAATATACTTGACAACATATTTAGTAAAATAGCTATTTACATAATGATAGTGTGTCTGACGGAGTGGAGTCACCTCCTGCCACGCACCCTTGAGGTGTCTTGAAGGGTACAACGTAGATATTGCATACAGTGTAGAGCAGGTTTTGATGGAGAAGCCACCACCGCCACACCCCCTTTGGAGATGGCCGGCAGGGTACAACGTTAAGGTGTTGAAATAACAAACTTTTATCTTTGCCGGGTATTAATTGCCTAGGACAGTTCTCATGATTCCGTTATTCTTTCCGAGCCAGTCATCGTATCTTCATGAATGTCGTTGGTGATAGTTCTCCCTCCCCTGCAATTCAACCCTGCCATTAAAGAAGGCGAAATGAAAGACCTAAGTCAAAACTTAGACAAAATCATTGAAAATGACAATCTCTTTCTTGCCGTCGTAAAAAATATTTTTGCGAATCTCAGAATACTGCGATCCATTGTATTATAAAGATATATCATTAAGGAATCGAGACTTCCCAACATACAGGTTTAAATAAGTGTTTTTTAACGCGCACGATTAGAGATTTTAATAACTGCCTTGAAAAACAAGTTAAATGGCTTGTTTGTCTGGTGGGGTAGTTTGGTGAATCGCTCTGTAAACCTTTTATAATGATATGATTAGAAATGCAGAAAGCACGTCTTTCATGCCTGGTTTTACTTTCGTTAGTATTTTGCGTGAGAGCAAAATTTACCGAGCACTTGTGAATTCCTTTCACTTACGTAGGGAAAATTTGTTGCTCGTTATGGTGGAGGATGGTCGATCAAAACACGCAGCATTTAAACCGTAAAGTGTAGTTTGCGTGTTTGAGACAACTCTAACCCTTGCCATACGCCTTAGAGGTGGCCGGCAGGGTATTCAACGTTTAAGATACAACATTTATGGGAACATTATACTTCATCTATGCGCTCGGAGGGCATTGATCAATGCCTCAGGCTCGTCGGAAAATGCCGATTCTTTTCATTACCGTCCTCGTACGGTCATATCATTGGGGATAATTCAAATCTCTAGATACATCCGCGGTATTCGGATCATAGCTCATGAATTGAAAAATAAAATGAAATAAAGCAGTTCATTTATTTTTTGAGAAGCCAAAAACTTGGCAGGATATTGGTAGAAATATGCAACGCCGTGACAACCATGATACTAATCTTTGAATAATTTCTACAGGAAATTTAACACATTCAAAATATATCATCTTTATTAATTAGCTACTGTATATGAAGTTTGTTTGTTTCGTATAGTTTCTGTTAGTTCTATGTTTGTTAAAGATAATCATCTACCTCTAGTTTAAATTTATAATATAATAAGTGTTTTAATTCTTCAAAACAAAATCATTTATTAATCAATTTTTATTATGTTGATAACATTTAAACTATCATGATTCCTTTGTTTATCAAACGGACTAATTGTGACGTGATATACTGCAGTGTGAGCCTCCGAACAGGTTATTGTTTTTCTTAAATAGTTTTAACACCCAAGTTCTCTATATCTATTACTAATTCACTAATGTATGTCTGTCGCGCCTGTTAAAGGGACTTTCTAGGGCGAACTAGGAAGTTGAAATTGAATAGTATTACAGTTCGTGATCAACACCAACCGAAAAAATAGTCCAAACCGTGAACAACAGTTTATATAGGAGTTATTTCTTCCCCCAAATTTGAAAGTCAATTTTCCAATAGGAAAAGCATTTTTTTAGGTATAGGGGTTTTAACTTTTACTTCTTTAATTTACTTTATTTCTTTTTGAATTAATTGCACTCAAAATATGAGGTTGAACTTTTCACTGTTGGATGACTTAGATAGGTAATGAAGTTTTTAAGCAATTGTCGCATTCTAGTTGGCTGTAAAAAGCGTTTTTGCGTGAAAATTACATTTTCGTCTCCACAAATCGTTCGGTTTTTTAAACCGTTTTTGCAACAGAAAATTTTAATTCCCTTGGGAACAGCTGCATGGGCTTTGATTTGGAACCTTTTCCACCTTTACCTGAAGCCTTTATGGTTTATGTTGAATACTTAGTATAAGGATTACGGTGAGATTTTAGCCGGGATATTTTTAACCCCAACTTTAACTTTTCATGAGCGGTTACTGAATCCCAGTTGCTGGATGCACCTACATTTCGCACGTCACACTGAAAGGATATTTTGAACCTCATGCAAAATTATTAATATTTTCATCATCTTCTTGTTAAATTTCAACGGGATAGTGTTGAAAAATGTCAGTTCCTGGAGTTAAAAAGTCATACTGGGTTAGGATGGGTGCCCTAGAGTAATATGGGTGCCTACTGACTTCCACCTAGAGAGTCGGGGTTCAAATCCTGGATCAGGGGGATGTTTTTTTCATTCGAAATCCCGGTACATACCTGGGGGGCCTTGAGTTGGACACTTGAAGTTTATAATATTCAGGTTTATTCCGCTTTTTGTTCGGAATCAACCCGATGTATCGTGACCCTAGCTCGTCACTTTTTCGAGGTAAATTTCAAGGGACATAATTTCCCTTGTAAAAGTGACCGACTAGGGTCACAAAACGTCCGGCTGACACTTAAAAACATGCATAATATACTTATGTCTGGTAATGAACCGCGAAAGTTTCAATGAAGAAATACTTTAAGTGTAGTAATCCATCCTTAATGTGAGATGGTTAACCATGGTCCTTGACGACTTTCGTTTTCAGACTTCTTTAATGCCAACGCCGGGTTTCTCTCCACCCTTCCTCAATTCTCCTGAACAATCCTGCCGTTACCAATCACCCAGAGATGGCGCAAACGACCCCAGCTGTTGTAGGTACGCCTCCAATCCGATAACATAAGAGCGGCTTAACTTATGATAAAATTTGAAGTCTACCCTTTCATACCTTTGGCATGGGATCCATGGTAGCTCACCAGGAGGAGGAATGCGATCGGTATAAGCCTCACGTCCATCCTCGCCATGTCTCTCCTCACGAAGTATTCCTTTCTTCTTAAGTCTTCGAAGCGTATTCCTGTAGTCTTTTGTCCGTCTGTACCGCTTTCAGCCGTTCCCTTCGCAATCGAAATCCATCCACAGACACACACGGCACAACACACGAGACACCAAAAAGAGGAAGGAATCACAGACTCACTAAATGGATGAGGGTTGGCACACAGACAAGAGATCCGACCTCTACGACTTCACTGGCGCGACTGACTGGTTATGGCCGAGTCTCGCTGAGCTGTTGCGGCGGCTGTTACCTTGGTGGCTGCGAGTCGGTTCAAAAGAGTGGCTCTTTAGATCGAAGAGCCGAGAGCCATGAGAGTCGTTCTTTGCGTATAGTTGTGGACATAGAAAAGTAATTTATTTTTTTCGACATTTTATTGCTTCCAAATATATTATTTTTCTCGAAAAAGGAGGGTTATTTTCACTTTTTTTTCGCTGAACTTTCTTCAATGAGAACCTACCGAAGACCTCGCATTCCACCTTCAAAATAAATATAAAAAATTAGTTTTTTTTTAAATCAAAAGAAATGCTTGAATTGCCTTACAACTTACTTCGCGTTTAATTAGTTATTTATTAATTTTACGTGATTATGAGAAAAGAATTTCCTACTTAACAGACAAAAACGTCTTGCGGTGTATTTTATGTTCGGGAGCATATCGGGTGGCAACCGATCACCATCTCACCACATGCTGAGAAAAACGTCGTTTTGCATTATTTTTGTGTTCCTTTGTCTGATTATTTCAAGTGGCACAAGTTGACTGATAACTAATTAGCATCCTATCTGGGCAAAAGCCAATTGAGAAACAGTAGAAGGTTTTATTTTCAATTTATTACTTCTAAAATATTTGCGAAAAAGAGTCCATTTGAACATTCATTCCATGAAATTGTTGCTCCAATACTCTATACTCAAAGTAGCTTTTAAACTTTCTTTTTGAGGCTGAACATATCTTATGGATTGGGAGTGGGGGGGGGGCAAGAGGGGGGGAGGGGGGTTATCTCGCGAAAGACTAACATCACCCGACACCCGACTCTTGGGTTGTTGAGTCGTTGCTTGGTTACGGGTATACAAGCACTTCGAATTATTTCACAATACTATCACTAGAGGGAAATAGTGTAGTTTCATATGAACATTTTAAGTTTATGTATATTTAACGCAATCATAATGGTTTAAATATAATTTTCATATTTTTAGAAATATTAATTTAATCATTTATGTTTACTCATATACTCCACTGCCAGCCATTTCCGTAGGTACTCATTGTCAGTGTTCCACTTCTACCGGGCGACGACCACGCCATTTTTTTGGCCAAACCTCTAAATTTTAATCACAAGTGGGTAGGTAGGTACTAGATTGGTGTGATGGCTTGAGTGACGGCTCCCAATCCTGTAGACAGGGGTTTGAGCCCAAGCGGTGAGGGAAATTTTCATGTGAAATCTCGACCCCTACTTAGATGTTAAACGATGAGAACTTTCATTTGTAGTGCTCCGTCAGTCGGATGTCGTTAAACTGTGGAACCCTTGGCGCCGACACTTGGTTTCTCTCCTTAAAGTTAGTTTTAGTGATACTTTCCCGTAGTCATTATAGATACCATATTAAAATAATATATTTTTATTCAAGCAACTGTAAGAAGCATGGAGTAAATATTTTAACATTAATGACGCAAAAACATTTTTTACTAGAATTCTCAGTAATTAACGGAATACGCATGTATATAGGCTTGATTCAATTTTTTCCGCCTTACGATGAAAATGCCTTCAATGCCGAAGATTTTGTTGTGATTCTGTAATTATTACTGTGATAAGTAAATAATTTATTTTTTTAATAATTGAAGAGCTTAGTGGGATAAGGGGATATCCCAAAACATGATGAGATGCGTAATAGCCCCCTCATTCCATTCAAATTTCAGAAACTACTGAAAGCATTTTTTAATATTTTTATTTGTCTATCCAGCACTCTAATAGTGGACAAAATAAATAGTAGATAGTTTAAAGCTCCGTATTATACAGTTACTTAATTTCTGACCAAAATGTGGGATACCCTTTTTCCACTAAGCCCTTCAATTGATAAAGCAAGTAAACTACGCACTGTTAAATTTATGACAAGATGTATACGCTATAACTTACTATTTTTAAAATCCAGTCTCTCTCGAGTGCATACCCGTACCATTTCCGAAGAAAAATGGCTGGTATTTTTTTTGGCAAATATCTCGAAAAGTAGTGTGGTAGGCGTCTAATATTTTGTTTGGAAAGAAGAGATTTTTATAATTTATAATGATTCCAAATCCATCGAACTTTATTAGAAGATATATCTCGCTCAAACTACCTTAAAAATTCAGTCCTCATCATATTATCCACCTTTTCTTTGTAACTCAACTGATCTCAGTTGCCGGTAGCCTCCCTAAAATAACCAGCAACCCCACGGACAACCCTTTAGACGAGATTTTATGAATAGTGTGTAAAATACTTTGTATTACTAAATGAAATAAGGTTTATTAGCTCCACCATGCCAATAAATACACTTTCATGGCCAAAGAAAAGAAGCTTAAGGTGTTATTAATGGTTGAAGTTGTTAACTTTGTGGAACATAGTCACAGACATGACGAAAAAATATATCTTAGTATGTTTCACTTTAAAAAAGGTTTATTGCCGACCCAATTTTCGACTGCACAGCAATCATTATCAGCAATCATCACCTTGATAATGATTGCTGAGGAGTCGAAACCTGGGTCGGCAATAAACCTTTTTTAGTGCGGAATATACTTAGATAAATTTTTTTGTCATGTCTAAGCTTATGGTAGCCTGAAAGGTCAGTCCTGCTGTAAGGCAATCTTCATTTCACTTAATTTTTTAAATTTATTACAAATGTTTACAAATATTGCAATGTATTACTAATATACCTTTGCTATAAGCTTTACAAATACCTGATCAATAAATTATCAAAATAAATTCTCTATAAAAATGCTTTGATTTGATCATGCGATTGTATTAAATAATTCTATCAACATCTTAGATAAATCATAACAGAAAAAAAATTATGAGATTATTCTGGACGAAAAAAAGCGAGTCTGGTCATAAAAGTAGGAGGGTGCAAACATGAGCAAGAAGAAAATTTAATTACGTCGGTATTACGTTAGAAGAAAATGGGAATAGTAGCAAAGATATCAGGAATAGAATAGGGCTAGCGAAAGATGCGTTCAGCAATAGTAGGGAGCTGATGACTGGAGAAGAAACGTGGACTCTTAGAAAGGAGGACGAAAATAGGCTGCAGGCATTCGAGATGTGGGTGTGGAGGAGGATGAAGCAGGTGGACGGAAAGGAAGACAAACGAGGAAGTACTGGGTATGGTTGGTAAGGAAAGGAAACTTCTTGATGAGATAGGTGGAGGCAAAGTTGGTATTTGAAAGAGGTAGTGAGGGGCGAAGGGCCGTGATATATGGGAGGATGTTGGGCAAACGGGGAAGGGGAAGAAATAGAATAGGTTTTATGGGCTGGATGAAGAAGGGTAGGACGTACGCTGTGATGAAGAGAGAACTATTATAGGTAAATTGTGCCCTTCACAGGAAAACATTCAGAGGACGTTTACTCACTGCCATTTAAACCTACCTTAACCGGATTACTTGAAGATTAATAACCAACATCTTTCTGTGAAAATGACCACATTTTAGCCAAAGAAGAGGATTTACAAAAACATTTTCCAATCGCTTTTTGTAGCGTAGTGCCGGGTTTTTCTCCCCGTCCTTCTCATCCTACCTACCCGTTCTCATCGTCGCAAATTATGACATGAGCTGTTATCGGTCGCCTTATTAAATCAAGGAACCCGGCTTATCGTAAGAGAGTGCCTCTGAGCGAATTTCTCTTTTAGGGGTGAGCCGTGAGTCGTGATCCAGCTCTTTATTAAGAGTCGTTCTTTCCATCTTCTGCTCGTTGAGCTCACCTCCTCTCTCCCGTCCCCCCTACTTACCCCATCCACTTCCTCCCCTCCCCTCCGTTCCCTGTTTTCACCTCATCCCCCAACCGCATTCAGAGCCGCCGCCACAGACCTCCCCCCCACCCTACCTTCCCCTTACTCTACGTCTACTCCCCCCCCCCTCTCCCTTGCCCCACCTTGGTCTCTCACGCCCACCTGTTGAGTGCTGTGTGTGCTTGAGTCCCCCTTCCCTCACGAGAGCGTTCTTCGACCGTCTTGGGTCCGCCTCAAAGCGGCGTGTCCACCTACCTCCTACCGAGAGAGGCTGCCTTGCAAGGAGGCCGACTCCTCCCGCGCCAGCCTCACCTCTCCTGTCTGCCTCGTCGGCTCTTTTCTCGGGTATGGTGAGGCAAGGGTGCAGAGTTAAGATTAGGCGTCGGTCAGGGCGAGAGAAAAAGTTTGCTTTCTACCTTTAACGCGCTAAAACACCAGACCTCAGTAAATAAATACTTTTATGCAACTTTTCTTTCGTGTGAAGGAACAAACGACATCTCGTCTCAAAACTCAACCACCGGCGAAGTTTTTTCGATAGCACATTATCCCCAAAATTCCCAAAAAAATTTCCAGCCAATACGATACGGTGATTGCTCGAAGAATGTGATTTACTTTGCTTTTTTCAACCTTTATTGGTAACAATGTTACAACAAGGTTGTACAATATTTCATTCATTCATTGGTTATTCAATCCTAAGATTGGTTGACGGCAGCTCTTCATCCAACCCTATATAATGCTAGATCCCTTACTCACTAGTAGTTATTCTCATGTACTTTCTACTTTATTTGGTCTTCGTAGCTATCCCTTAGTATTCCTCTTGGGACTTCTCCCTCTACTTTTCCTTCAATTGTATTCCTCACAAACCCATTGTGCCTGAGGGCGTGCCCGCTGATTCTGGTTCCTCTTTTCTGTTCAGTTTTACTTATGGTCCTATTCTCTTCTACGCTAATGTATACTTCTTCTTTTCTTATCTTATCCGTCCCTTTTATATTCATATTTCATTCCAAATCGGTTATTCCTGTTGAATCTAAAACACTCTCATAAGGCGGGTAGAAAATACAATGCAATATTATACGTATTGTAGAAAAAAGGTTATAAATGTCCTGGTCCTCCTAAGCCAAGGGCATGTCTGAAGGTGCCAAGTTAAGTATAAATTTAAAGTTGAAGATTAATTTATTGGTTATGCATAATATAAAGGACACCGTAGGAATACACATTTTATAGATTGACATATAGATACACACACATACATCCAGTCACTTTTTATTTAAGTTCCGTTTTGTCAAAAATAATAAATGATGATCACCATTGAGGTGAGATTTATAAAATGATTTGATCAATTGTTCACGTTTTAAGCTATTGTTTTATCTTATTTCTCACTTCAGATAAGGTTTTCAAATTTTAAAGATGTGTTGGAAGACTATTAAAATGTTTGGTATAAAACACCAAGTTGTTTCTCACCATATTTTGTAAAATAAAAAGGTAATATTTTACATTTTAGGCGTAAGGATCACTAGATTAATTGTTAGTAAGAACCGTTTCGAACCATCCTTTCCTTTATTCATAAATCTAAGGTAGCTTCCACTGAGGCATTTGTACATACGTTTATTAAGTTCCGAGACTTTTCTATTTGAGAAGTGGTTACAAAATCTCGGTAGCGAATCTCGGTACTTACGAATCTCGGTTTGGAATCTCGGTACTTACGCAGCCTACGATGGGAATTGCTAACTTTGCCCAGGCCTAACATGACACTGTTCAGGGGAAGGAAGTTTTGTTGTAAAAAGCGTGTGATATTCTACCTACAGTCTGCAAAAAGGCATTAAGGCCAGACTTCTTTCTGAAAAAGTGTGAAAAATTGAGTTTACTTGTGTGGATATAGAAGACACAATATGTTATCGTGTATCTAACCAATTTGTTAGAATATTTTTTTTTGGCATGTCCCTCTTTGACTTATCATGGGCAAAGTTTTTTGAGAGTAACCTCACTACAGGTTTTATCTTCAACGTTACCTTAAGCTCCATATTCAGTTTCATTTTTCTTCTTTCTTCCGTGTATTGTTTGAGAGTTGTAAAACTTTATGAATATTGTACTTCAGAGACAAAAATAATAAAAATGTCCATCGCTACCAGCATTCATCAAATAAGAAGATTGATTTTCTGTTGTTCTTTACTTTTCCTACGTTCTTTCTCCTTCCGTTATTGATTTCAAGAGGCTGTTATACTACAGATTGTGTACAAATAGTATGTTTCTTCTACTTCAGAGAGTTCTCATTAAATAACTTCTCTCTCCAACTCTTCGTGGGACTTCTTCATTGGTGATTTTCTCCCTCCATTTGATCTTCATCACTTTTCGAATGAAAACCATTGAATCTAAAATGTTGAAATGTAGGCTAGGCATAACTTAGAAACAATTCTTGGCGACGACAATGTCAGTGTAAATCGTGTGTTATCCTTTAAAAAAAAAGTCCTATTAAATAAAATATAGAAAATAATATATTAGAAAAACGTTTTATTGATGTGGTGAATATTGAATATTTAATCAAAGCATAAATACATAATTTTAAACATTTTTGAAATACGGATTGAGTGAGGTGCAAGTGCCGAGTACGTACCCGTAGTAAACTAATACTACGTAAGTTTTTGGCGAAAAATCATTTAATGTAATGAAAACTAATGAAGAAATGACACGTGCAATTTCCCACAAAAATAAAATATACTTCCGACCCGGGTTTCAATATTGATACATCATCTTCAGACTTGTACAAATAATGCACGAATTCCACTCAATTTTGTAAAAATCTTCGGATTTTACATTTTTGAAAAAGAACTGTAATTTTACTTATGAGACTGACAGCCGAACAACTATTTAATTCAGTCGTATAGGCTTGTTCAGTCGTATAGGCTTGCTTTAATTCAGTCATGGCCTTCAAACGTTCGAAAAAAAATTGCGTTTTAAACCTGCCCATTTGCCATTAAATTCCCTAGTTTTCACCTAAAATATTTTCAAAAATTTTACGCCGGGGTTCGTTAATTGTTTTCCTATAAACTTTATTGTTATTGGCTTTGATTCGTAGCTGTTTTGACAGTAAGTATTCATATCGAAAGTACTTTGTACTATCTACAGTTTTAGAAAACTGTAGATAGTACAAAGAATTTTATTTTAAATATGGATACTAAATAATTATTTTATGTTGCCAGCAAAATATATCGGATTAGAAATGACTTAGAAGATAGTCTACATTTTAAGTGTCTGCTTGAATGTTCATCGAAAGTCTATCTAAATGAAAATCATCATCTGAAGTTAATCTAAATGAGAAAGATGGAATACCGAGACTGTTCTTTATGCAACAAGAATGTTGGGTGGAAAACCTTAGCCATACGAGGGAAGTGACCGCTCCACGAGTAAGTTCACGTTTCGTTGGTCTTGTTAGCCCTCCACTCAGCCATCAAACGAGCCTTTACTCGCCGGGGTGTTGTCCACGGTCCGCTGCGTCTCAATTTTGTGGGCCACCAGTTGAAATCTCCCTCTTCCTCATTACGTTCTGCTGGGAAATCATTTTTTTAATTTGGGCATCCTTATCCGATATGATTCCAGCATCATGTGATACAGGGTTACGCCCGCCGAGTTTCACTCAACTTGAGGCGAAATCAATGCCTAGATCGCGAGTTGATTAAAAAAATATAAATAAAATGATTTATTACATGTATAACTATCACGCCGATCCCTTTCAGGGCAGGCACGGTAAAAAAAGCCTAATTATCGACGTTAGGCTTTGTAAAACAGCTGTGATTAATTAGTTTCCTTCGTTTTTCACCATCCTTACATTCCCCTTTTCTTTCTGCCACACTTATGCATTTCTTCACGAAGGTTTCTTTGTTCAGAAGACTTCTTTATATTCCTTCTCTCAATTAGAGTCTCTTCCACCACATTCAAGTTCCATACCCATTCCTTTCACACCATGCTCTCCTCTGCTTTCATAAATCTGTTCCACCATTTGACCCTCATCCATTATCTCAGCATGGCCAAGCCAACAAAGCATACTCCTGTAGTACATTTCCATCACTGAAGCATCCAATTCACATTATTTCCTGACCCACTCAATTCTAACCCTTTACTCCCAACTTTTGCCGCAAATACTTCTCAGGTACAATGCCATACCCTCTGTATTTAGCCTATGCCTATACAAGTTTTACTGCAGTACAATGAAGGGGGAAGGTGAACACTTTTTTATATCGATTTTCGTTTCCATAGACAAAAATTCATTCCTTGATATGCTCCACTTACTATTTACGGCTTTACTTCCAGCATCCGTACACCTTTATATCCTTACGTTTAGCATGGTGAAAATAAATCACTTTATACTCTTCCACTTAAATTGTTTATGACAGATCGATTTCAACGTCTAAGCGTCATTTTCAAGGTAACATTGACGTGTACAGTTGTTATCTTGAAAATGACGTCGTTGAAATCGATCGATAATAAACAACTTGAGTGGATGGGCATAAAGTGATTTTTTTCACAATGATTTACAGAAGTATTCAAGGAGTCCATGTAATCCCTGTGGGATTTGTGACAGCAAAACAGCACAGTATATATCTAGTAATTCAGTACTTGACTTTCACTTGCTTGTTCTCATACTATCCCAGGTGATCTAGAGGCAATGATATTTGGCTTTCAACCAGAAGGCAAGGGTTAGATTTTATGCATGGGTGCATTTTTCTGCTGGCCTTGTTGGCTGTGGGGTAAAGTTCTCGAATGCTAACATTGAGGCCTTGGGTTCGAGTACCGCCTGGGTGTAATTACTCCCACAAGGGGCATGGGCGTGTGATGTTAATTGAGTAATTTGATACTCGCAATAAGTGTGTGTGTTTGCCCTATTATGAAGACACCACTTATTTATTCTCCTCGCTCAGTTTCTAGGCCAATGAGGCTTTCTACTTGTGAGAATCGACATCCTCTGGCATAAACCCTTTGGCTCTGTGAACCTGGAATTCGTGGCATTTTTTCATCATTATTTAATATTCACTAATGCAATCATGATTCTTTTTTAACACTTTTTAGCCTTCTCCTTTGGAACAGACTTTGTATTCTCCCTGAATGATCAAACAATTCCCTTCTTTTTATCTTAAGTCTCTCTATTTTTGCTACCGTTGACCTAACCTGAATTGTCAACGACATTATATCGTCTTTCCAGCCGTTTGAATTTCGTCAGAACGTTCTTGGTGTGCACCTGTGTAATTATTATTCAACATATTTGGTATGCTATGGGTCCTTTCCACTCTGGAATCATAATCTCTCAGAATGTGTCGAAAATGTAACATCAATTAGAACATTCAAAGTTCAATTATAACAGTTTCTGCTGTCTAAAAGTTATTGCAGTAGGCATGAAGGAATTCCTTAAAATTATAATTTAAAATATTCAATCTGACCCGGTATATTTTAATGAACCTATTGCTTAATATTTTTTTAAACTTTTCCTTTACTTATTGTAATATCACAAGAATAAGAAACTATTGTTAAATTATCATAATTATTGACAATATAAACTCAATATTAGAAGGTGGCTGATTTAGTTAGCCATGGATATTATAAAAATCGTATTTATTCACAATTTTTGCATGAACAATGTACATACTCCGGTTGAGGTTGATTCACATAATCGATTTTTTATTATTCTAAACATAAAATGAATTTGATTCTCTTTTTAGAATTTTCCATCATCCGTATTCGATTGAAAATTTTTAAAATATTTTTTGTAGTGTTCATGATTTTCAATTGTATTGAATCTTGATCTTAGCTTCTTGTTTCCGTAAAACTTTCCAAACACGCTTGATTAGTTTTACTTTCCATCTTTTTGCTTTGCTGCAGGATATCATTGAATTAATGTGTCATCTTTTGTTTGTATGGCACAAAAGAGTTTTTCGGCAGATCTCGGACATTGAGGGGTAATGTAACAGCTGCCGGTATAGCTGTAACAAGGAAGTGAGAATAAAAGAAATTATCAATTTCATCATTACTATATTTTTACTAAAGCACGAAACTTAAAATAGAGCTGATGACGACTCATGCATAAATAGTCGAGATACATGTAGTTTCCTGCATATCTTTTAACGGTTCATTGGTGTTGTTGTTGGGTGCTGAATCCTTCACCTCAGCTATCAACCGAGTCTTAAAGGAGGAATTGTTCACGGTCCGTTGCGCCTCAATTTCGGGAGGCCACCTGTTGAAATCTCCCTGTTCCTCTTCATGTTCTGCTGTGTAATCTCTGATTTTTTTCTCAAAAATCGAGCATTCGTGTTCAGAAAGATGCCAACATCACGTCCGGGTTATGTCCGCCGAGATTGACCAAACTCAAGCCAATATCAACACCTAGAACCAGAGTCAATTTAAAAATGTTACTACAAGAATTCATTGCCTTCGTGAAATTAATTTCACCATGTGAATACAAGTGGTTCGATGAACCAAAATCGTAGTGTAGTGAAGTCTTGATTATTCATGGTAATGTGGACTGAGGCCACATTGGATAAAGAAAAACTCGCATAGTACGGAAGGTTTATACGCGCGAATTAATGACGACGAAAGTCAGAAGTTTTCTATGCTTTTCTGTACTTCAATTTTTCGTCAGGATGGGGGTAAAAAATTTCTGTAAATCGCTTTATATTTGGAGTTTGAGCGTTTTCTGACTTTCATTTTCATGAGCTAAACTGGCCTGGGAAAGCCGCAGGACGAGGATTTTTTCCTATGATGATACGGATCCACGATAAACCGAGATTCGGATAATAAAGACTGCACCCTATGCGGAAGAGAGAAGCTGAGGGCAGGTATAACGCTATAAGGAGAGATGCTTGAAGAAGTTGATGAATCTAGTAGTATGACGCATTAATTAGTATACGTTAGTAGTATAGTAGAATGCATTAATTATGAATACGTTATCATTTCCCTATCTTTTACACTCTGATTCGTTGAGTCAACCTTTTACCGAGTAATATTATTTATTCGTATTTTTAGTGCAATAAGGCCCCACTCTCACCTTTGACGGGAAACTTTCACTGCTCACAATATACTGTGACTTGCCCGCACTACTTTCACTTAGCATCTCTGCTGGTGAAATAACTCCAGTGTTACTCTCACTGCATGCTCACCGTGCTGGAACAATCTCACATTAAGCAACAAAGCTGTACGTTATATTGAGGCGTAATGATCGTGCGAACTCATACAGCGTCTTCGTCATGACTTTTACTCTCCGTTTCTACAAATTATTTTGCAACTGATTACATCTACACTGTACTCTGATAGCCACCTCAAGGGTGTGTGGCAGAGGGTGAGTGATCACAAAAATGATTAGCATTATACTCTAAATGAAATTAGTGAAACTAAGACTCCCAACTACACTTTATACTGCTTTACACCACTTTACACTGACTAAGCTTTACACTGGGAAGTTACTTCCATGACAGTACCCTTGTAAGTCGCTTGCAAGTGGTATTTCAGTGTGTATGTGTAAGCACGTTCCTAAGTCCGTGGCAGTAGGGGTCGATAGCAGAACTAATCGACCGCGGTTCGCACGTACAAGGAAAATATACTTCTATTTTTCCTGCAAGTAGCATTTCGATTCAGCGATAGTTTTGCAAAACATCCGGTGAAATATTCTACCTGGTTCAGTTCATTTGAAAGAATTTTCTTAAGATTGAAATTTGTTAATGTTGAAGTACTATATTAGTTATAAAAATGCTAATATAAATTAATATTTTAAAAACAATATATTTGTCTTGGAGGGCAAGTTTGTTTATATAAACCCATTAGTTGATTTGATTAGTTAACATTACGAAAACTCAATAGATAATTATTTCTGTTGATGAAAAAAAAAATATTTCGTATAATTGATTATATCATGAAGTATAAAATGATAAAATCAACAAATATTTAACCCAAATTGAACTATAGAAATGTGTATAATGATACTGTTTTACAATTTTATGTTAACATTTTCATATAGATATAAGATTGTGGTACCAGCAGGGTTTTGATTTAATGATTCAATGATTGTTTAATTTTACCTCCTTTCGCCTCCTTGGTTCCGTTATTCATTTATTTGCGGATAAGCCGGAAGTAATGTGTAAGCAGAGCTATGCTCTCCGAGTAGCGATAAAAATCGATACTTCGCTGCACTCGCTACTACTAAAGAAGTCAGCTTCCATGTGTAAAGCCGCCTTAATGCCCAAACTATTGCTATTAATGTATTTTAAATCTACTGAAATGTACAGAGATACATGAGTTATACTTGTACTAATATACGGTTACACTAAAAATAGTAAATGCATTATGAAAATGTATGAATATGAAATATGTATGAATTATGAAAATAGGTACGAATTTTGACCATCATGCACCGCGATTTTTGCTCTAAATGTCATAGAAACTATGCTTTTCCATGTCTATGTTAACTTTAACTATGGGTTTGATTAGTCGATAATTTGAGGAGGCGACCGACAACTGAGGTCATGTGCGCCGTTTAGAAAATGTGGGTAGATCGGTAAGGTAAGGATTATTTGGGGAGTTGAGGAAGGCCTGCAGATAACGCGGCGCACAGTGGTCTTTGAGAACCCACTTAGCGTGGTCAATAATCGATTTTTTCTTAAAGTGGAATTGACGTCTTATTGTAAGATGTTCTCATAATAAAGATAGATGCTTACATTATTATAAAAGAAATTAAATTTTAACGTTTGATGACCCATGTTCGATAAATACAGACGGAAATCTGGGGGATCAACGCAGTTACTTGAAAATAGTTTTCTCATGCTTTAAAAAGCAACTAATTACAACTCGTCATAGATATATTTTCATGTGCAATTGGATGATTTACGCATTTTGAAACCTTTAATAAATAACGATAATATCCCTACACTTACAATAAGTGGCGTTGACAAGATATTCTTTAACTATTCTTCAATGTCACTCACTTTTCCGGGCGTCTTAAAAATAACAACAATTAAGGACTGGTGAAAGAACAGCAAACATCTTCAGAAAATATCATAGTGTTTATAGTGTTTATGGTGTTTCATGACTCTAAAATTTATGTTTCTCTTCATTTACTGTAAGTATTTTTATCGCAGTATTCTTTTATTAATGGTTTACAGTAATGTTACATCTGTAAAACCGTACGTGTAGCAATATTTTCTGTTTAAACTACATTTTTATCACGTTGTTATGTAAATAAATGTGTTCCTCTGATAATCCGACCGTTTTTGTGTCCCGACCATGCTCTCGGTCCCGTTGGTGACGGTTTTGCGGGGTTCTACTGTAATAGCAAATTACTGCGATAATTTAAGTCAGAATGAGGTAATTAAATAAATATGGCGTTGCATATGATATCCATTGTTGGAAAACAGTGTTCATTTATATATATTCGTGGAATAATACGACTATTTTGTACCGTATTGTTTTTTTCAATAGCTAAGGTATTTACTCATTACAGACAATTTTTTTTAACCAAACAATCAATTAAGTATAATAAAGTGTTTTTTTTTGACTCACAAAGTCGCGGTGGAATCTTCTTAACGACCCATCTGACGGATACCACATATCCACTCGCTTCACAGGCTCTCAAAATGGGACCCAAGTGGAATTCGGGATTCCACTGAAACATTTCCGCCACTGCTGGGATTTGAACCCGTGTCATCATAATATAAAGCCAGTGGCTACCTTATTAACTCGATCCCCGAAACTTTGATAATTTGTGCGTTTTCTCCAATACATAGATGCACAGAGATGTGGAAGCTTTACAGATAGCATTTGAGGTGTGCTGTTAGTACTACTTAGCATTATAATACAGAAGCACTATATAGAAAAATCAAGCAAATAGCTTCTCTGCCTATTGGAAAACGTTATTATAAAGTCTTAATGACAGATTTTAATATCTCTTGTCGCTAGCGGAGATAAATGACATTTTAAACCTGTCCGATCTGCAGCCTATTTCCTGAATTTTATGCTCATGATCTAATCCACACTAGTATTCCGGGTTTACTGAAATTATTTTAATGTCGCCAGAAGATTGCCTAAATTTCAACCGACGGTGAACGGATGACGGTTTGTGTGAAAAAAATCATATAACCTAAGAATATTAGGTATTATCAAGAGGGATGTTACACTTCCAGAAACATTTGTGGGATATTATCGTACAGACTAATGGTGAAATGAAGCTATGGAGCAAACCAATCTTCACTGAAAAAAAAGGTTCAATGAGGCATCCAATTTTTTTATGTGATGATTTTTTAAATTGATAGATGGATGGATGGAAAAGTTGGTCCGAACACCAGCTTTAAACGGTCCAATGTGTAAGTCGTTAAGGTGTACCATCCATTGTAAATATATATATTCGCTTACTCATCTTCCACGTCATGGTTTAAGCATTTACAGCACTCGCGAAGAGCCCATTGTTAATTCAAGTTGGATCAGATAGCCAACTCGTTCGAGAGCCGAAGAGATTTTCAGCAAGATGGTGATCGGCGGAAGGGGCTTAAAGTTTTTCAGCGCATTAATTATTAGACTTTTCCAAAACAAATTATACCAAAAGATTGGCAAATCATAGCAGAATAAGGAGAAAACTTTGCGAGGAAATAGAATGATTTTCAGCAGAGTTGTTAAATAATTCGAAATAACCATCCTCTATTCATTCACTAAATGTAAGTAATGATGCTTCCTATGTAATGGATAAAGTTTTACTTTGCCAGCGTTGTATCAGTTCAGTTACGGTTCGGAAGTTTTTAGGATAGCGAAGGCTTATCGCAGCCGATTAGTTCCCGATAATTTCAACCTCTTATTTCTTAATGAATGATATTTCGCGTAGGTATTTTGGGGCTGGCGGTGTAGAAGATACGTATTTGACTACAAAATTGGAGGTTCTAAGGTCAAAGGAGATTCATAGCACTAACACGAGTTTATTTTACGATATCTATTGCCTTTTTGTATTTGATTTCTTGTAAAGGGTATATTCTTCAGCTGGTTGTGTCATCCAACTAAAATCCTTGCGACGATGAAAAATTGCAATTCTTATGGTAAGCTTTAATTTTATTTTGTTATTCTGTTAAAAACACATAGAAAACATCATTAGGAGCGTAGTGATAAGAATTCGTGAAAAATAAATGTATTCAGTTGTGCTGAACGAATTCATCCGAGTTAAATTTTTTTATAAATTTAAGGAACGGATTACCCTATACCTACTGAAAATAGTGACCAAGCACCCAAAAATCTATTTGATTTGATAATTGGATATGTACCACATCAAATTCTTGGGTCTCATTCACCTGCCATTTCTTTCACTGCTCGAATTGATGACTGCAGATGATGTTCCCCCTGCAGTTAACTTCCAGCCACACCTCCGTCCGTCTGAATTCTTTATTCAGGTCCTTTTTCATAATTACACAGTATTCCACTCATATTTCCCGTACGTATCCCGTTGTTTCTTAGCGACCGAGACCAGCACTATCCCACATGCAAGTTCAGGGGGCCGGAACGCAGAAGTAATTACCTCACCGCTTGGTTCAAATGGCCGTGAGTATGACCGGTTTTGAGGGTCAGAACGTACGGTTTCACACACATTAACGCCTTTAGTGATGGCATCACGGAAAGTGCAGGCGTTATGGAAATCAATGGGCTCGAAGCCTTGAGGTTTGCATTTTTTTTTGAGCGTGGCAAATATTTCGATTGAGCGGTACTAAGGAAACGCCGTGTCCGGAGTTAGAGCAGTAGCCTTTGATTAAAGGGGGAATTGAAATGAACAGAGAGAGGAAGTCGTTTCACCTTCGAAAAGAAAGGGGGCGTTCAAAGGAATCACGGATTACCTGAAAATACCTTTTTAAGTATGCATGTGGTACCGGGAAACGGTAAAAAGGACTCCTCTTTTTATCGGGGAAGATAGATTTTCACATTCCACGATTTCCTTACCTCAATCCTATAAGATTATAAAATTGCCTAGTACAATAAGTGAATACATTTAAAACTTATCTTTTATTCTAACGGCGCGGTGTCAATGTTTTGCTGACCCCGACATACATAAATTCAGATTAGCATACTGCCTTTCGTACCTACTGTATTAAGTAAGGTTAAATATGGAAGGTATTATTTCGCGTTTAGGAGAAAAACTGTACAAATGTTATCGAGTTACTACGAAATATATGTCATGTGCCATAAGGCTACATGTTCAAATAGCATTGAATTGCCAAGAAACCAAATTGGTTACATACAACTTTTTCTCTTTTATCTATTGATTTTACTAACAAGGACACGTAAGAAAAGTTTCTCGCGAATATGTGCATACGCAAAAATCGATCCATCACCTTAAACGAGTCATAATTGTATGCGTGTTAAATTTATCTCGAAAACGGCTCCGACGGTTTTGATGAGATACCGTATCTTGAAGGTTTTGGGTGCGACAAATTCATTGGGAATTCGTTGGTCTGATCTTCGGGAAAATTCGTAAACGAGATCGAAGAACTTTAGTCCAGAAAAGAATTCCTTGCAAATTCATGACAGCGCGGAAATCAATGCCGACTTTTTAGTTAAGAGTATTTTGTTTTTCAAATTTTAAATATGTTGCAATAGAATTAAGACCGTAAGCATTGGTCTACATTGCACGAGAAAGTTGAAAGTTTATTTTTCTAGTATTTGATTTGGACTTACTGGTACTTAACATTAGATTATTAAGATGAAACACTATTTCCAATATTTTATCGCCCTTTTCAAGATAAGATCAATGGTCACAGCAGTTGCTGTTTGTTTATTTAAGAAATTGGATAAAACATGCCATGCACATACCGTTGCCGGAGAAGTGAGCGATTGTTGGACTTGCATCACGTTTTCAACGGCATTTCAAAAAATAATTTGCTCAGCTCGTTTCATTTCTACAAAAATTAGATTTGGCCTACAGATATTATTTTATACTAGCTGATAATCAATCCGTGAAATCTGACGGTCAAAATACTCAGTCATGTAAATCATATTTCACTCTTAGTGGGGACTTAAACTTACAATGTTTAAACTGCCATTACGTTACAATGTATGAACACCTGCGCAAATGTGCAATGTTGTTGACGGTAGCTACGTGGTTGCTATGCAAACAAAGCAAGGGGCTTATGATTTTAAGTGAAGGTGTGTATATTTTGTCAATTGATAATTTATCTGGGTCGAAAATGGAAATTTCGGCATCTTTCCAGATGTATGTGATGCTATAAGAAAAACATTACACCATTATGAACTAAATCTGTTTACCTGCTTTCTCCATCACTAGCATCGTCCCCTCCCACGGCATTGATTAATATAGATTTTTGAGTAAAAAATTGTATATCCGTGCATCAATTTTTATCGATCTACTGTATTTTTTAAAACGCATTTATTAGGTTGAGTTCTTGTCTGTTTGTCTGTTCAATACAAATTTTACAATCGATTTTAAACTAACTTCCCGATGAGCTAGAGACTTGAAACTTTAAACATAGCTCAGAAATGGATGTCAATGCAAAAGCATGTAATAACATATATTAAATATTACAATATAATATACATTATAAATGATACATAAAATATATAAATAATATAATATAACATAATATAATAAAATATAACATAATAAAATATAATATAATAATTAATTTAACATTTAAAACGTTCAAAAAATTTTTTTTATCGTAAAAAAAGTTTTTTTCCTTTAAAATTATTTATTTAACAGTGATCCAACATTGGAAAACATACCTTATGCATTAGTTTTTGTATTTTTATAGGGTTTAATAATTGTGAAAAGGGATTAGGTGGAAATACAATTCCACCTACCCATCCTTCATGACGTAAATGTTTTCGTAAATGACCAGGGAACTAAAAACAACCAGGACTGCGTGACTGAGACTCGGAACTCTTAGCTTCAACTACACGTGTGGAAGACCGTCATGATGAATGATAAAAGCAAGCTTTGCGACTCCCACCGTTTCATTGCTCGAACAAGACTTCGTTCATGACTTGTGCGTCTAATTACTCGTTCCTTCCACCGTGGAGTCGTTCGGTCGTTTCCTCAGAGCGAGTGGATAAGGTGGGAGAGGCGTTGGCTTAATTGCTCTCTACTTTTAAGGAGCTCCGGAATTATAGAGTGCGCATTCGTCATTCGATGCTCCTCTACCCCTTCTTCAGTGTTACCAACCGAGAATCGGATTCAGTGGATAACTGCCGATAAAAAAAAATTCGCTAGGTTGTTGCTAGATGAAGAATGATTGAAATCGCTAGATTTTTCGCTGAATGGTTGTGTGGTAAATATATATTTTACGAATACCTGTATGTTTAATTTTACCTTCAACTCACCAGCAGCAAGCCCTAGACAAGCGTTGATTCTATATTGTTTAAGAAATTTTTGAAAGGGGCATTGATAATAGTGTTCTGTCGATTTTCTACTAATTTTTTCAACGATGTTTCATGATTTTCCGCTAACATGTTATAACACAATTATACATGAGTTTGAGGGAATCCTTTGAAGGAATCCTATAAGGTGACGATAACAGGGGCACAACAACCCCCCCGATTTGTGAGGGGGGCAAACTCCTTGAAAAATCTGTATAAGCTAGCTAAGAGGGGGGGGGAAGAGATGTTGAAAACCGGGCAGTGTCAATTAAAAGTGAGCCACAACCCCTGATTTCTGGGGGGGGGGGCGTTGTTGCGCCCCTGGACGATAACCGTGGGTCACTGATTGCACATTTTAATAATTTTTTAAGTAAATCGAAAATAAAACCCGGACCACATTTCATTTAAGTGCATCTGTTTATTCTTTGGAACTCACCATTAAAGCAGTAATGGGAATGGCGCAAGAATTATATTGAAAAATATTTTCCTTAATTGAAAAATGTCACGAGTAGAGTTTTTGTAGCTGTATTCGAAGTTTAGACGAAATTACATTGAAATATGTTTTTTTTTCTAATGTTGGTCTCGTCGTGACACCTTAATATTTCTTAGCAACAATTAAAATAATAAGAAATGTATTATTCCACGTTTAGAGGAATATCTGTACGTATTTAATTGAATTTTTACGAATTATATGCCATGTGCCAGAAGGCTACATGTTAAAATAGCATTGAAATAACAAAACACAAAATCAGTATGATGCAATTCTTTTCAATTTTATCTGTAGATGTCACTAATGAGAGCACGTATGCAAACGTTCACTCAAATCTGTATATAAGCAAAAAATAGCACCCACCACCTTACATTCGTTTAGGATTCTGGAAAAGTAATGATTTAAAAAATAGGCTCCAAGTGTTGAAAAATTGGATTCGCACTTCATCATTCTCTTGCTGTCAAAATTTCGGATGGAAATGGGTAATATCTTCGGCATGTCACGTGAACTAGACTTCAACAGCTAAAAAAATCCGTATTTTCGAAAAGTAGAAATATTGTTATGCAATCAGTTTTTAAACGAAAAATACGATGTAAAGTCCCAGTATTTCTAGCCTAATAAATATTTTTCCCGAATAGTTGCCAGAATTGTCGCTAGGCGCTAAAATTTATGCTTTGCCCCCAAAGGTATTGACTAAAAATCACTATAGTTGGTAACCCTGGCCATCTCCCGATTTGCGGCCGCAAGATGGAAGCTAGCGTGGGACTGCATCTTAAAGCGATCCAGGAAGTGCGGAAGAGGTGTGGAGTATGGGATCTTGTCACGCATTCCATTAAAAACTCCGCATCTCCGGACTGCAAATATTTATTTCAAACGGAGTCATTCCACGGCATCGTTACCGACTCACTGATGGCTTTCTCAAAATGGCTCTCTTTATCCGTCATTGATGACACCAGAACCCCTCACATTGAATTCGAAAGATGTTGCAATAGATTGAGAGTGACTCGGTATTACTTTAGATGGTAAGAGATAATATAAAACTCCATCCAATCATTCCCAGGAGCGTAATATACTGTTTTGTCCAAATTTTCACAGCTGGTCTTCGTTTGATAATTTTCGTTGGGTTCCAAGCTTTTCAAGCTCCTAGTTGAATTCGTTTTAGCAATTGTTTTCAAATGGATTTTCAAATGTAACGAGGATGTTAAAATAAGCTGGAGAGAGCCAATGGTCACTCGTACATGGCGGGGTCGTGTAATGGCTTTCTCAAAATGGCTATAGGCGATATTGAGGGAAAGAGAGACCCAAGTATAGGTATCCACTAAATTTAACAAAATATTGAAATCTCAGTGACTTCAGAGGTAACTCCAGGTGCTCAATTCGGGGTGAGTCATCGGCCAGAACTTCTGCGCAGCTGTAATGGCGGCTAAAACGGTACTCTTGAGTACCTACATATTTTGAATAACTTTTCATGGAAGTCGAAGAAAAATATTTGGCCTTATTTCATTCAATTACATCTGTTTATGCGGTGGAAATCACCATACATGCAATAATGTAAATGATACGAGAATTACGTTCTGCATTTTTTGCCTCAATGCCTGTCCAAGATAGTAATAGTGTAGTTGAGAGAAATGCAGCCAATCAGTAAACACGGCTAATGCCGTTGGGGGAAGGAAGTCACTTGACCGAATAATCCATCTTTCTTTCAATCGTACGGTCGCGAAAAAATCATTTGCAGTTTATATATTTCTGAGCCAAATCAGCATATTTCTACTGCGCCATTACATTGGACGGACTTTAAAGCATGTTATGACTTGGGTTTACGGCACGGTATTCAAAGTTTAAGCGAATATTATATCTAAATTCGCGTTTTCACTCGGCTCGTTACCATGATATTTATTAACAGCCATTATAATGATACAAAGCGCATTATTTTGCATTTAGAAAAAAAACAGTGCAAATGTAATCTAATTATTTCAAAATTTATGTAATGTGCCATAAGGCTACGTGTCAAAACAGCATTGAATTGCCATAAAAACAAATTGGTCAAATGTAAATTTTTTCACTTTTATATATAGATATTACTAATAAGGACACATACGCGAAGTTTCACGAAAATATGGAAGTAAACAAAAAATCAATCCAGCCGTCTTAAAAATTATAAATATTTCTTCTGCTGTTTCGAGGGAATCCGTCGAATGCTGCTGTATGTCGTGCTCTTGCGAAAAAGGAGGAGGAAAAAAGCTACCGTTGACGGTGATTTGATGAATTTTTTGGCGTGACAGAGGGAGATGGGAGTAAAATGATATTTATGACCAGGATTCTCGCTGCAATTTGTTCAAACAGTAGGAATTGTACATCATTTGACACAAAATATTATATTCGGAGAAGAGAAGTTGGCTTCAATGTGACAGTGTTTGCTATCCAAGATGGCAAAGCCTTTGACCACACGAGAATATGCTAGGTTGTGCCTAAACATACGCGTATTTCAACGTCCTTGAAATTTACGTGTTGCCATTCCAGTTTGAAGATGTTGGTAAGCCCCCTTCTTCAAAGGATAACAGTAATATGCCGTGAATAATACAGGGTTGGCGAAGACATTTTTAGCTTAGTATTAATTTTTACTTCCGATCAGCTTATCGACGACAATTTAATATTTATTAGTTGATATTTTGTACGCTTAGGTTGAAGGATTACTTCTTCAATTATAGTGGTAACGAAATATGGTGGGAGTTGCGCGTACGATCCCTTTTATTGGAAGGGGTAATCTGAATACTAGCTTACAATGTCCTCAGTTCTTTTGCTGGCCCCTAACAGACGGGTCTTCTCTCTCCTTAACATCGCACTTCGTGCAGGTGACTGCCACTAAGTTCCACTACCTACTAAACTACCATTTCTTTCATCCAAATCGCCATTCTTCTCTCATTAAACATATATACATCTCATATCTCGGTGGTTGTCCAGCTCATCGCGAGGTAATGATTGAAATTCCACCCGGGTTTTCAATCTTAGCGCATAATGCTAAGTTTTTAGCGGACATGGGGCGCCGTGTTTACCGCATTGAAGACTAATATGAGTTCTATTTTTCCTCATTAATGAGGTTGGGATGTTATGCACCCGCCGGGGTGTTCAATCATCTGATAGAAATCAAGAGTTGATTGATTCGATTGGAATATGACATTCCAATGAGAATCCTTTGAAGGTTTGAGTGCACCCCCAAGTCTCGCAGCATGGGGCTGGAATGCATATGCTGGTCGAGCCCGTCGGCTTGGCTCTCATCGCTTGCTTCCTTGTGCCATGATGACGAATCTTTATTTTCCGCCTACGATCGGAGGAACCATAATTATAGGCCGGTATAGGCATAGCAAAACTTGGTGGCTCTCGACAGCGGAGAGTCCCGAGGTCACTGAAGCTTAGTCAGGCGTCATGGTACTACTTATACGAGCTAGGTCTTTGCGCATCGTTAAAATCGTTGCATATAGGATTATAGTTATTTATACTCCTTGTTAGGAACGGATTGTATTGTGTATCTGATACTTGTGTGGCATTTGGATGCAAGGAAACTTATGAGGGAAGACAAATTTTTCGGATATCTCATTGATATATCTACGCGGGCGAGTCGGGTCCAAACTAAATTATCGGAGCCTTCATCCACTATTCCCATTTGCTAATTCTCGAGCCATCTGCTGCTCGTGTCATCCGGATGACGTCATGCGCAGAACGGACTCATTTTGGTCACGGGAACGCCCTACCTTGCATTAGTAGTACCTTGTCAAGCGTCATTGAACAGAGGCATGGGTATTGAAGGACTCTCGAGTGGACCTCCTGGAGAATCCTCTATCCCTTTGTGCCACCTCTCTTACATGATATCTTCTCCCAGGCGTCATACTTTTCGCTAGTGAATGCCACCAAATTTTGTCACACCTATAAAAACTGAGCATCAAAACATTTGGACGTGTGCATCACAAACAGAACATATCTCACAAATGAAAAATTTAAATGAAGCGTAGTAAGTATTTTGTTCCTGAAGAGCGAAAAATAGGTAAAACATTGGTATACTGGTGACGAAACAGTGGCAGTTGCGGAGTAGGTAATTTTCTGTGGAATAGTCACCTTTATATCTATCCAACAGTTTAGATGGGTTTCTTCGGTGGGTTGCGAAGAAAATCAGTGTCTTATTATCCCGCTTGGTCTGAATCGTAAAAATTATCGTGAAACGCGGTGCGGACAATTTCCGGTCCTCTCAGGATAAGTTGGTTGTAGCAATTTTTGTTCATACACAGACTTGCACAAAAGTTTGCCAAGTGTTTTTTTAGTGATATCTATTAGTAAAAGTAAAAAAATTGCATTTTACCGATTTCTGTTTTTTTTTTGGAAACTCAATCCTATTTTAACAGTAGCCTTGTGGCACATGATATAAGTTTCGTAATAATTCGATTACCTGTGTACAGATTTTCTTCTAAACGCGAAACAATACATTTCATATCATTCAAATGGCTGAAAGCAAATCCCAAGGTGTCAATCCGAGTCAAAGATTCGAAAAAAAACAAATTAAATAATAATATTTGCCTATATTTCGAATACTACGCCGAAAACTCAAGTTAAACCATGCTTTGATTAAAGCTAAAATGCGAAATATAATTCTTGTATCATTTCCATTGCTGCATGTATTGTGAGTTCCACCGCATAAACCGGTGTTTCCCAAACGTTTTTGAGTCACCTCCCCTCCCTTGGTTCCACAAAACGCCCACCAACACCCCCCAACCGTGGAACTAAAATCATACTAGACTACCAGACTAAATCAGGAAGATTGTGAAAATAAATTTTAATCAATTATGATTGAATTAATGCTTATTTCAAATACAATAGATTGATATTTTATTGATCCCAGGACATGTATGGTACCATTCGGTCAGGACCCTGCCTCGAGCCGGTCATGCCGCCTCATGTTACTTATCGCCACCCTAGATTATGGCACCCACTTGCCACCAAAGTGGGCGGTAGCGCCCACTTTGAGAACCACTGCCATAAAAATGCACTTAAGTGATATGTAGTCCTAGTATTTTTTCGACTAATTCGAAAAATTATTAAAATGTACCCACACTCAATGACCCACGATTAACGCTCGAACCATATTACGTACAGTTATGTTGTCAGAGTTGCCTACCATGTGCTGTCCTCTCACCTCCGATACTTAGCCGACCCATACGTGTTTTCCTCACCTTTACGTAACGCTTTTTGTGCGTGACTGCCACCATGCTTCACTACCTCTATAGCAACGTTTACCATAATGAAACCTCGACGCTATTCTTGTTTAAAACCTCGATAGTCATATCAATCTTGCCGCAATAATGCCGTCTATCTATCTATCTACCTATTCATTTCCTTGCCGAGACTTACCTCAAGCATTTGACTTTCGATATCTCGATGTTCCTTCTCCTTCCACCTTATATTCCAACAAGAGTCACTCGTCAATATGCAAAGGGCTTCTGCTCGGCCTTCATGGTCATCCGCGAGTGACCCTGAGTCCTTTTCTTTCTCTCCTTTTTTCACATTTTCTCCGAGAAAAAAGCGTGGGTCATTGTTAGCTGCGACGTCATTTTCGCACCCCCGTCACCTTGGCGACCGAAAGGGGACAAAAAGATGAGATCACGCAAGGAGCGTGTGTTGTAGAAGCGATTACTCTACCTATCGAATTTTACGCGGTCGGAACAATGACAAACGAACAAACGACGATAGACAACTGGAAACATTCCTGGTGGCGCCTCCTGCATTGTATCCGCCATGTTTCCCGCCCTTGGTGAGGTGGAGTCACGCCTCCCGTCCCAAAGTCTTTTTCGAGAACATTGTTCGCCATGTGATTCCGCATCCGAATCACTTCGTACCGTGGAGCAAGATGTCGGGAGCTTTACATTCGCCCTAGTGCGCTTATCACTTCGCAACACAAAAGCGCACTTGCTTTCTATTCGTTTCAGAAACTACGCACCATGCAGCGATTTTCAAAACAGATCGGGAGCGGAGTTGAGGTGCTCTAATCAACAAAAGAAAGTCGATAATAGCATCCGCGATTGTGGTTTTTGTGTTGGTTTTCAGTGAAGGAGTCAAACAAGGATAATGATACGTTTTTAATTACTCTGTGGTAAAATGCTAACGTTTGTTTAATACTTATTTTGAACGAATTCTGGTTCTTTGAGCAAAACATTTGGCCGTGATTGTTGTGAACCTAAGAATGCTACATACGGGCATCTTTTCGCCAGTGCTTATTGTTCCATTGAACGTCGCTCGTGTGCGCTGAAGTGCGCTGATGTGTTCCGATCTGCGCTCACTTCAACGCATTGAGTGGAATTCTCCAGTTATAGGAGTGTTTTCGAACTACGCCTTGGCTCTGGGAAAAATTGCAATGAAGGTGATCCCATCATCGCAATTTCCACAAATTGTTTGCGTATCGGGCAGCTCAAAGGTTTCCCAGCCTTGTGGACTCGTTAATTTGGAAATATTTTTTTTTGTAATATTCCTCAGAAAGTTTTATTTCTACAGACAGATTTTTTACTATTATACAGTCATCATCAAGGTGAAGTTATTTCCAAATTATCGCCAAATTCAAATCAAAATCCACCAATTTGAACCGGAAAATTTGATATTTATATATTAACGACTCGTGTTTTGATTCCAGCAGTGACGAATATCTTTCAGTGGAATTCCGATTCCTGTGAGGAGAGTGCTTCAATTGTAGTTATCCATTCGTCGTTGAGGACGTGAAGACCGTTTTACACGGTGAATAATCTAGCTAATGATCATTTAAGAATAAATAATGACCTGAATAGCTTCCGTTTTATACGATGAAATCATTCCAAGATTTTTCTGCGCTAAAAGGATGCGCAGTTGTTCGCCTATCGATATTAGGTACACATCGTATCTTGGGACGTTACTTGGGAATAAGAAAAATAACGAAAATAACATAATTTTAGGTGGTGATTTCAACGTCCCCTTGATTGACTGCAAGACATATAGTTTCAAAAATGGTGGCAAAGATAAGGATTTGTGCGACACTCTACACATTCACATCTAAATCCTTACATCAATTAGTCACAACACCGACCAGAGGAAACAACGTTCTAGATCTTTTGGCGACTAACATACCTGAAAGCGTCCTTAACGTAGTAACAGTGAACGGAATTAGTGATCACAGAGCAGTAAACGCTAAATATCATATTAACACTGACAAAAAGGCACCCATAAAGAGGAGGGTATATTTATTTCACAAGGCGGATGTCGAAGGATTAAAATGGGAAATATTGACCTCTTATAAAAAAATTTGCGATATTACTGACTATACATGCAATACTTTTCGTAGCATCACACTACTAGCCATAACTAGCGCAATATCAAGCAAACATTAAAAGGTCAATACTGAACCTAGGTGGTATAATGCGGACGTCCGGAAATCTCTCAAGCGACATAGAATCTTGCACGCAAAAATGAAGGACGCACGTCAGGGACTCCCAGAAGAGGAGTATCGGAAGTCATGCGAAAAATGCAAGAAAGCGAAAACAGCAGCTAAGGCGGCCTTTCAAAAAGCATTAACGGAATTCAAAAGTAAAATATTAGGTGAATATTTAGAGGATAACCCAAAGGCATTTTGGTCGTACGTGAGGGAGGTTCAAGGATGTGAATCAAGAGTAACGTCACTAAAGAACAATCTAGGAGAAAGAGCGAACAACAAATTAGATAAAGCAAATATCCTCAACACCTTTTTTCAAAGCGTCTATACAACATGCTCTCCAAATAATACCGCTACAATGCCTAGGCTATATAAGCACCCAATTCAATCTATTAATATTACTAGTCGTGGCATAGAAAGTCATCTGAAATTCATAAATTCCAAAAAATCACCCGGTCCCGATCAAATTCCCGCCCGAGTTTATAAAGAATTACCATCAAAAATAGCACCGTACCTGAAAATAATATTTGAAAAATCTCTGACACAACATCGTGTTCCTTACGATTGGAAAATCACGAACGTTACACAAATATTTAAGAGCGGTGATAAGGAAAAGCCCGGTAGCTATATACCGATTTCCCTTACGTTTATCTCGTGCAAGATATTGGAACATATAAATGTCAGTTCGATTATGGGGTATTTGGATAGTCAAAACTTGTTAACACAAAATCAGCACGAATTCCGGAAAGGCAGATACAGCAGATATAAATGTTTCATTTTTTTCTGCCCAAAATACGAAAGTTTTGCCATTAGCAGCTGAATCTCTTTTCCAATGCGCATCCACAAAGTTACAAATAACTACCCCTGGTACCAATAATAGAAGTATGGAAAATAACACACCATCCTTTATCCTAGCATAAGAAGTGTATCACAATTCATACTAATGTCTTTCAACACTTAAATCAAACTTGCATCATTACAAGGCAGTCACAAACGCATTAGGGGTGTCGTAAACGCCCTGCGTTCCATTTTCTCACGGAAGAGGAGATGAGCTAACACCCTTATGTCACGGGGGTCCAGTTTCCGGATCGTTTGCGCTCACAGCGAAACCGTCTCGTGGGAGAGGACTTGTGTTGCCTCCTCGAGCGAAGGGAAAGTATTTCCCATCGAAGATATCTCTCTAAGATAACTCCCTCGTGCTTCGCTATCCCACGGAATCGCAATTATCTCTTGGTTTTCATCTCCACATCGAAGTTTCTCAGGTTTTTCACGCCCCTATTCTCTCGGGCGGGAATTTTCCTACTGTGGAATTCTTTGCCAAGGATACATTCCAAAATATACTCATTTTTTTACACTTTCCTAATTGCCGGTCAGGTATGTTAGCCAGTTATTTGACTTTATTTGGTATATGTATTCGCACCGTTGCAAATGGCTGCGTACCACATCACTTGTGGGATCCCAATGATTGGATAATTTGCCTAATTTTTCCTGCGAGTACAGAAATATTACTTTAAGTACGTTTACAGAAATCTTTATGATTACTTTAATATGGTTATGTTGGAATACTTGGACAGCGAATCATACTGTACATACTCTTTGTGTGAAATAGTTGAATATTCGTGCCTCCTTTTTTATTGGTATATTCTTTTTTTACTCGGCAATGACCGAAATATGGAAATATTTTTGTGTACCTACTGTATTAATTGACAAGCGCAGAATAGCCCAAACTAAGAAAGCGTTATGTAAGACTTCACCTTTTCCCAGCGAATGGTGGCAGTAAATTCTTCTCGGGATTTCATCCGAGTAATCTCGAGATTACCCGGATGAAATCCCGAGAAGAATTTACTGCTAAGAAAGCGTTCTTGATGAAAAGGCGACTACCGTGTTCAAAGAAGATAGGAGTACGAACAAGGAAACAGTATGTGAAAACATTCGTCTATTCGTCGAAAACAGTACGTGAAATAGTGTCAATCTCGCCCAGCAAATAAAAGACTTCTATCTACCTATCTATCCATGCTACCCCGCGAGCTGCCGCTAGGGTGTTTGGTCGAGAGTGTCTGTACAACAGCAGTAAAAAATGGGAAGAAATAATAGGGAAAAAGAATTGGAAGAGGGAGAGGAAGGAAAGTTAAAAGCATTTTGGTGAATCGGTTTCCTGACGTTTGTGGCCATTAATGGGAGTAGACACTTTAAAAAAATGCAAATGAAAATTCGCCAAAATACTCAAGGATTTTGCAGCAGGAGCTATGGAAGTTGTGGACGGGGAGGTAATTCGGGTGGAATACAGGGTGCTGGCAACTGCGCGATAGCCCACTGAGTAAGGAATATGACATCCTCCTCATTATGTTATATCACAATTACGAAAAATCTAAGGAGCGTACAAATTTGAGAAATACCTTAATTCAAAGGTTGAGAATCATTGCATGATACGTGAATTAATTTATTTAAGTATCACTTCTCATTACAGAGTACGGCTCCTTTGAAAACGGCCTATATTTTTTTTGGAAAAAATTGCTATTTTTTTCTTTTCGATATGATTAATATCTACTTTAGAAACAAATTTCTGTCCCATTACTTCATCTCTTAAGCACCCAATTGTGAAAAAATGCTTTTTATATCCACTAGAAGGGAACCGCGGCGATAAAGACTCCATCGGTCTTAAAACGCCTTTTCTGTCGTTGTATCCACGCCCATAAATGGCAAATTAGTAATGGTGTGTTGGGAAAAGAATTATTTGCTCCTGTTTTGTAGCTGTTCTAGAGCATACCTCTTTGTCATTCTATCTTCTCTATTCTACTGATGCATAAGGGGAGGGGGTTAAACGAACGTCCTCCTTGCCAACCAGAAACATGTCTAATCCGTATTTTTTCCCAGTAATTTTAGCCTAGCGTGTAATTTTCTAGTCTAGCGGCTCCTGGCGTAATATTTCAACAAAAGTAGTTGTAATACGCTTTCTGAATGAGCACGGTAGTTTGAAACGTAACTTTTCATATTGATTCCATTTATATTTTCTTTAACTATCCAATAAAATTCTTTCGTGCAGAGACCGAAATACTCGTGGAGAACTCGATGTGGTAACTACACTGAGGAAACGTCTATGGCTGTTTTAGAGGGCTGCTTACTTCGGAACAAAACATCGCAGTTGCTTTCCGTTAGTTTCAGAACCTGGACATTGCAAGGCTCGGAGCATTTCAAAAAAGATCGGGAATATACTTTATAATATTAATGGTTGAAGGCTTAATATTGGTGGTTGTTCGGGTTTCCGACCGGGTCAAACTCTCCATTTCAGCCGACGTTTCGATGAACGAGTCGTTCATCATTCCCTGAGGATGATGAACGACTCGTTCATCGAAACGTAGGCTGAAATGGAGAGTTTGACCCGGTCGGATACCCGAACGACCACCAACATCGCTGTACGCCGGGAAAGCCTCATATCGTTGAAGGCCTAACTTTGTGGAACATAGTCACGGACATGACGACAAAGTGTACCGTAGTGTATTCCACACTAAAAAAGGTTTATTGCCAACCCAGGTTTCACAGCAATCATTATCAAGGTATAATAGTATCTTGATAATGATTGTTGTGCGGTCGGAACCTGGGTGGTCAATAATCCTTTTTTAATGTGGAATACACTAAGATACACTTTGTCGTCATGTCTGAAACATACTTTATGCACGATAGTGAACAGAAGAAATATGACAATTCTGCGATCTTCTTTTTGCGTTGCATTTCACTTAAGACGCCAAACGTGTATGATGTCAAGTTTTTATTTGCTGTGTGGTCAAAATATTAAGATTTTAAGTACGCAGTTTAAAAAAAAAATTGAAATTAATTTTTGCAAAACTAAAACTGAGAATATTGTTCTACTCTGAGAATGCTACCAAACGTTTCGTCAGCGCACATCGTTCCATTTATCTCAATTCGTAGGCCCTGAAACGTCTTTCTCCGATCTGCGCTGATCTCAACTCCTTGAAAAGCAAAAGTGTGAAATTCCAAGTGCAAAAATAATTTCGTGATCAAATAAAAAAAATCATAAATAAAATTCACACATTCGTGAGAGCACCATCGGGTGATTCCACTAACGTGACTGCGCGGCCTATTCCACCGTTCTTTGACCTTGGATGGAAGATATCCCTCTTTAAGTATTGCGCTCGAAGACATTCCTATTATTCGCTTGATAATTCCCGGTCCCCCCCGAATACTACGTCTGCATGTAGTACGAAAAGACGCCGACATTCTTGCCCCCCTCACCCCCGTGAAAGAATATGAAATTTCCGAGTTGGTCAAGCAAAGGCGTGTGGCGATTTTCCATGGTTCGTCACAATGGAATGGAAAGATAGTCACGGGTCGTGACCGTTCACGACCACGGAGTGTGTTGTTTGACGTTTTTGTTTTCGGCCTATTATGAGGGAATAATGCGGGGAATTGAGAGGCGCTGAAAGGCTTACCTATCGTGCAAACTCGAAGAAAAACACGTGGGCAATGTACGGAAAATGATGATCGCATTATAAAGATATCTTTCACGCCTCGAAGAATTTTGACGAAGTCTTTATACGGACCCCAAAACAACGCTGCAGGGTGTGTAATTTCCGTAATTCGAGGCGCCCTTTTATGCTTATGATGCCATACATTTCGGTAGTCATTATCCTTTCGTGGCCTTTTCGCCGTTTTTCTCTCCTTCTGCTGGTGGCATCCCTCTCTTCACAGTCGGAACGCTAAGTGAGTACTTTGGAGCGGCTCACCTAAAATGGGTATTTCCCAAGAATTCTTTCCGTGCAGTGTGTAAAAAGCCGCTTCCAAATGCTGCATACCGTATCCACAACCACCATTAGCAGTCATCAATCTGAAGACTGGTTTGCTGCAGCTAAAAAAACTACGTTTTTCTCTCGCCTGACTGCTTAATTTCTTACATTCTTGGTCATTCTCTGTAATTCTTCCAGATTATTGCTCCTTCATATTTTTTTCATTGGGTCCAAGCTACAATTTACTAGTACTAGTAGTACGGATGGTGTACCAACACTCTCTGCCACACACCATGGCGGCAGCTTGAGCGGTAGCGTGGATAGATAGCATCACGTGGGGTGTGTTTGAGATCCACTAAGGAATCTCCTACTGCTTCCCGCCTGCAGAGGCTCTCAGCAGTTGAGGCTTGTTTGTGCGTTGATGCCAACGTTGGTGCGTATCACTCACGTTTTGGATAGGTAGATGTCTTCCATTTGTAGGGCGAGATTGACACTTTAATTATATGGCCCAAAATTGAACTGCAACTAATAAATACAGCCATTCATTGGTTGTTCAATCCTAAGATTGGTTAACTAGTACCTTCCGTCCTTCCTGATATAATGCTAGTTTCCTTAATCCTAGGTAGTTCTTCTATGTACGTTCCTCTCTGTTTTGTCCTTGGCTTACCTCTTGGGACTTCTCCCTCTATTTTTCATTTAATTTTATTATTTACAATCTCATTGTGCTTCAGAGCGTGCCCATTGACTCTGGTTCCTTATTTCTTTATAGTTTTACTTATGGCCTTTTCCTATTCTACTCTTCTGTTTACTTCATCATTTCTTATTTCATCCGTTCATTTGATCTTCAGCTTCCTCCTCCAACACCAGCTTTCGAAAGCTCCTGATATTTTCTGGTCTGCTTTTCCAAAGATCCAGGTTTCCGATCCATAGAGTGCCACGTTTCACACGAATGTTTTGGAACCACGAGTTACGCGTGTGTGGGCTTGGATTCACGTGATTCAGTGATATTAGCTTGACGCGCGTGAGTACGCTGCTGGTCGGTAATAAGTTGGTGGTGGGAATGAGGCATGAAGTCTATGTCCTACGACATGTGTAAGTTACTCTGCCACGGCATATCGCACACTATTTCTCTCACGATAGCTCTTACCGTGCGTTTCCTCGACGCGAGGAACTCGGGAGGATATTGTAGCGATCTTCAAAATGGATTTTTTTTTCCAGAAAAAATGTAGTTGCTTCCATGCTCCACATAATTATTGTAGTTTGTTCATACGAAATTGCTAAACATTTCAGCTGAGCCGGTACACAGAGCGTTTAGCCGCCCAAGAGCTGAGCCACGAAGAATATATTTGTTAAACGGATGAATATGGCGATTTTTATTAGCTAATAACGAAATAAATGTTAATTTTATTCGTTCGACTCCTTCTCTACGGGTGGCGTTGGGCCTACTTCCTACTACTTGAAAGGTAATTAATGAAAGCTTTTATGAATTAGCGGAGCCGATCCTAAAATCGGGCTGGCTGACAAATGTAACCCCTGCCACATATCCCCCTGCTACACACCCCTGAGGTGGCTTGCAGGGTATTTTGTAGATGTAGATGTGCACGATGTGCGATTTTTTGCATCACACGATGCAATATTTAACAAAATTTGTCGTGTAAAAAAAATCGGGGAAACTTTTACCATGTGGTTCGTGGTTCTAGTGAAACCGTGAAAAAAAGCTTAGCATGAAGAAGTAAGCGTTGATTCTGTTCAGAGTATCTCGGAGGATAGGGAAAAGAAATGACGCATTGGTTGGAGGAAGAGGGATAGCGTAACCGCCTTTAAGACAAAGCCTCCCCTACCTCATTAAGGCCCGCCCCCAAGAGAGGGAAACCGGAAGACAGAAGAAGGCAGACACAGACAGAAATCCCTCCCCTCACTCCCTCTTAAAGACTCTCTCATTCTTTCGTTCCCCCAACCTTCCCAACTCATCCCTTCATCTTATACCTGAACCCCCCTCTCTCCGCCACATTCATCCCTACCTCCCCCCTTCCCCATCTCCCACCCCACCCCCTTAAACCGTAAAAGAAGAAGAAGCGAGACTCGCCCATAGAGTCGCTTCTTTTCATTAAAAGAATTTTAACCGTTAAGTGTTGTGTGTGGGGAGGGAGGCGGGCCGGCCTCCCCCTTAATAGTCGACTCCTACCGCTTGCTGTCGCCGCTGGCGAGCTGCTGGCTAGCTACGTCTTTGCTGGTTTGGTGGCATGCTGCTACTTTATCGCTTCAACTGCCGCCGCGCGGAACGCTCCGAGACTTTTGGTACATACATCCACACCTTTCCAGTCGGATGTGTTGTGGAGGCTTTCGAGTTTAACTGCGGGGGAGAAGCATTTTGGATGGCTCAACGTTTCGTCCCACATTGCATTGAGATTGTCTAGGAGCGAAGAGCATCAGTGCGAACCTGAAGCCAAGCCCGATGCTACACGGGACGAAGCGTTGAGGATTTTGAGTGGCTCAACGCTTCATCCCGCGTAACAGCGTGTATCTTTAGGAGCAAAGAACTTCAGTTCGATCCTGAAGATGCTTGCCGCTACGCGGGATGAAACGTTGAGCCGTTTGAAATGCTCTCCCCCGCAGCTAAACTTGAAAGGCTCCCTTGCAGACACGAATCGAAGCGAATGTGTGCGATCTAAAGCTTCCGTGCGTGGTGTTTAATGTAGCGCAGATCAGAACAGCGCACAACCAAGACGACGAGTGTATTATTTGGCTAGTTATTCAGGGAGGCGACCGACAACTGAGCGACTTAACGCCATTTAGGAAATTTGGGCTCAATTCTGTGGTTTATAATTACATACAGTAAAAATATTTTTAAAAATATTTTTCTTTTTCGTCTTAAGTATTGGGTTTATTGCCCCAAATAGTTGCGTGGTTTGTAAATAACATCCCAGGACTACCTGCTTGCCAACTTTGCCTTTGTGTGGATATCTCAAGGAGGACAAGATATCCGGCTAATATTTTTAGGAAGGTCCATGCATACAAATCGAACCCCCAAAGCAGAGAACTAACTGGGGAAAGTTCTTCTTTTTGATGCATGGATGAATTGAATGGTATGACCGAAAATATATGTTTAATCCATTCCCTAATAATGTAAGGTGCTTTAAGAATAGACTTAAATGAGAGTACCTAAGTTGTTTTACGGTATGTAAAAGTATTTGTGTCATATTATACTAAGCTTGATAAGCAAAATTCTACCAGCGAACTATTTTCTCTCTTTTGTATTCTTGCGCCATGCCTCTATGCGAGTGTATGTTGTTTTAACCCTCCTGTACTGTGCTGCCCTCTTCTGTCGCCTGTAAAAAAAGGGAGGAAATAAACGAACGTCTTTTCGTTCTGTCGGAAAACCTGAATGGAGTGTTTGCTTCTCTCGCCGTTCCACTAAAATAACTAAAGTGATTTTGTTTGGAGACTCCTTTTAGGAATATAAATTACATCAGGTTATGGGCCCAGCTGGCTCGGCGTGAATAGCGAAGTAAAACTAGTGCGGACGTTCAACAAGTTTCGTTTTGGGAGAAGATTCTGTGTTGTGGCGTGGCGTCCGGCAGTTCGACGGATCTTTTGTCTAGAGGTGAAGCAGCATCATGGCGGAGGTTTCATCAGTAAGCTCGATCCCGAAATTAACGAGGAGTAATTTTTCGGCATGGAGAGCTTGTGTTAAGCCGGAGCTGCTGAAATTGGAGTGCTGGGAGGCCATCGTTGGGTATGATGACGACGATGATTTTCAGCCATCTGCAACTGAGGCCAAGAAGCGTAGGAAGAGCAACTATACCGCGCTTGCCCTCATCATGCGAACGACAGGTGAGGACCTAATAAATGACATTCTTGACTGTGAAGCAGCTTCAGAGGCATGGAGGATCCTTGAAGAGCTCTGCACAAACAACACAAGTTATGGAGCCATGATGAGACTGAGGGAGCTTGCCTCACATACAAAAGGAAATCAATCTATTTCTGAGTATTTGAATAGCATGCAAGAGATGAATAGGACATTGAAGTCAAATAAACTTGAAATAAGTGACAGTCAACTCGCCTACTTATGCTTGTCAGGACTGCCCCCTGAATACGAAATTTCTGTTAAGACCCTTTGTGCCCAACCAGACAAAATAAAGATGTCATCTGTGAAGCAAATTCTCCTGGAATGTGAAAGGGAAATGCAAGGTAGAAGTGACGACCAACACACAGCCCTGAGAATGGGGAAGGTACAAAGTAAGTCGAAGCAAAAGAATGAGGGAGAGAAATTTTCAAACAAGGGGAAGGGTAAGTCTAAAGTGTATAGAAATTTCTGTTATGCCTGTGGAGATGAAGACCATATAGCCAGAAATTGCCCTAAGGTGAAACAAGTGAAAGAGGCAGAAGAGAAGAAGAAAGAGAAGGACTCTGAGCATTCTATTAAGGCTTCAATCGCCACAAGGGAACATATAGCCTTGTATGCAAAGAAGTACACCCCTGGGGAGAATGGAGTGTGGATCCTCGATGGGGGCGCATCGGACCACATGACCAGTAAGAAAAATTTGTTTACCACTTTGGAAGAGTACTCTGGAGAGGTAGAAGTAGGAGACGGCAGACCCCTGAAAATAATGGGTAAGGGGACCGTGACTCTACGCCTGTCAGAGGAATGTGGAGGCAGAGATATTAGCTTTTCTGATGTTTTGTATGTCCCTGAGCTGCAAGATAATTTGATATCTCAGGGACAGCTTGAGGAAAAAGGGCTGGAATTTATATCAAAACAAGGGAAAACTCAAGTTCTTAGAGAAGGGAAACCAGTTTTCTTGGCCCATCGTATAGGGAGATTATACTTTATTTCAACCATGGAGGGAGTTTCAATTATGACTCTACGTGAAGAGTACAACCAGAATGAGAAGAAAGCATCCCGAGTCTCACAACAAGTGTGGCATCGCAGGCTGGGCCACCCATGTAGTGAAATCATGGGCAGGATGAAGGTGCTTTCCAGCCTGATGTCAAAGGGAGAAAATGGAAATGAAATTGATGGAAATTTTTGTGACCCTTGTGTGCAAGGAAAGATGAAGAGATCTAAATTCCCCAAGAAGGACCATCATGAGGAGCTGGGCATTCTCGACCGAGTACATTCGGACATCATGGGACCAATTCGGCCAGAATCTCTAGGGAGGAGGAGGTTCATCATAACTTTTGTCGATGAGGGATCGAAGTATGTGTCTGCATCGCCGATGGCACGGAAAAGCGAAGCACTTGACAACTTCAAGAAGTACAAGGAGAGGTGTGAAGTTCTGCACAGCAGGAGGGTGAGGGAACTCCAAACGGACCGGGGGACTGAGTACCTGGCCGGGGATTTCCAATCATTCCTCGAGAAGAGTGGGATCGTGCACCGAACATCTGTAGAATTCACTCCCCAACAAAATGGTATTGCAGAGAGAATGAACTTAACTTTGGCTGATATTGTAAGGTGTCTCTTGTTTCAAGCCAGCATGCCACTGTACTTCTGGGCGGAGGCACTGCAGACGGCGGTCTATCTTCGAAATCTACGCCCATCGAAGTCGCTCAACTATGACTCTCCCATGGAAAGGTGGACCGGAAGGAAGTTAACGAAGCAAGACGTGGAACATCTCCGGGTCTTCGGCTGTCTCGCTTGGGCTTGGACGCCCGAACCGAGGAGGGATGGCAAGTTCTCTCCCAGGGCGCAGGAGTGCGTTTTCTTAGGATACGGGGAAGGAATGAAGGGATACCGTCTCTGGAGCATCCAGGAGAGGCGGGTGTTCCACAGCCGGGACGTGGTGTTCAGGGAGGGCCGATTCCCTTTCAAGCACAAGGAAAGCCTGAGGTGGGAGCAGCCTGCCCCCAGGGAGGTGTTTTGCCCAATTGCTGATGCCCTGGGTGAGGAGGACGATGGCGGCGAGATCCCTGTTGTGGATGAAGCTGCACTGCTGCCAAACGGCCGTGATGGCTATGGAGGGGGCCATCCTCCAGGAGTGGGGGTACGACGCTCGGAGCGCCAGAGGAGGCCCTTGCAACCATGCAAGCTGCCCTGCTGCCTGTCGCACGTCAGGGTGGACGACACCGTGGGCGGAGATGTCTGGCACCCTGCCGGGCCTCCGAAGACCGTGGAGGAGGCCATGAGACGACCTGACCGTAAGCAGTGGATGGAAGCAATTCAGAGGGAGATGGCAAACCATCAACGGAATGGTACTTGGACTATGGTGGAAAGGCCAAAGGGAGTCAATGTGGTAGGCTGCAAATGGGTTTTTCCCCCACCGAAAGTGAGTTCCTCTGGTGATCTTGTGTACAAAGCTAGATTGGTGGCACAGGGTTTTAGCCAAAGGTACGGTTTTGATTATTGGGAAACGTACAGCCCCGTGCTATCTAAGGGTAGTCTTAGAGTTTTGTTGGCCTTAGCTATTAGCAAGGGATGGGAAATTGAGCATGTTGACTGTGTTGCAGCTTACTTGAATGGAGCTCTGGATGAGACTATTTACATGGAGCAGCCCAAACTCTGGTACGAGGGAGATGAGGGAATGGTTTGTCTCTTTCAAAAGAGCCTGTATGGTCTAAAGCAGTCAGGCATGGTTTGGAATGACATGTTAATTAAAATCTTGTGTAAAATGTGTTTCAAGCAATGTATTTCAGATCCATGTGTTTTTGTACACCAGGAGGGTTACGTGGGAACGTATGTGGATGATATCATTGCTTGTGGTACGAAATCATTTCTATCTATCTTAAAACAGGGCCTAAGTGAGATTGTGGAGATCAGGGACCTGGGACCAATAACAAACTTTGTAGGACTCAATTTTTCTCGACCCACTGAAAATATCCTTGAAATGGACCAACAAAACTATATTAAGGAAGTACTGGAAATGTTTAATATGGCTAATTGTATTAGTGTACTTACTCCAGGTGTTTTAGGTGCCAAGATGGACGAAAAAGGGAAACCTTTTAACCAGGAGAGGTATCGGTCTGCAATCGGGTGTTTGTTGTATTTATCAACTTGCTCGAGACCTGATATTTCCTTCATAGTTGGGTATTTGAGTAAATATTGCCAGGAGCCTACTGATGTGCAGTGGGAAGGGGTGAAGCGTGTGCTGAGGTACCTAAAGGGGACTGCAAGCTACAAAATGGTATTCCAGAGTGACCCCTCTTTTGCATTTAAAGTGTACAGTGATGCCGACTGGGCAAATGATAAATCAGACTCATTGTCTGTAGGTGGTCATGTAGTTCTAATGGCTGGTGTTGCAGTAGTTTGGCGGAGTAAAAAGCAATCTACCACTGCAAGCAGTACTATGTTGGCTGAGTATTACTCAATGTTTGAAGCGTGTAAGGACATAGTGTGGCTAAGAGACTTAATGAGCGAGCTAGGTCATCCTGTAAAAGGAGCTGTGCAGCTGTATGCTGATAACCAGGGGGCCAACGGTTTGGCTGAATCAATAAGATTAACAGACAAAAATAAGCACTGTAGGCTGAGGTATCATTTTGTAAGAGAGTGTATTCAAAATGGTGAAATTAGAGTTAACCATGTCCCGTCATCTGACAATGTAGCTGACATCTTAACAAAAATCTTGCCTCAACCTAAAACAAAATTGTTTGTCCAAGCTATGGGGCTAGTAGAGTAGAAGTCTTGTTTTTTTTGCTTGTTAATGTCAAGCCTGTGAGTAATTTGAAGACTAAGTTTTTTGTCTCTGTTTATCAATTATCAAAGTGTGGTAGCCTTAAAGTATGTTGTTTTTTTTTTAGGGCATCGACATAACTATTTTTATGCCTGAAATTGCACCAAAATATTTGCCAAGTATACTTTGTTGTTACTTTGTGCTGATAGTTTTGAGCTATGTCTATGCTCTCACTTCTTATTTGTATCGAGTTTTTTTTTGTTTATTTGTTCTTGCTGTTCGAATTTTGAGGAGAGGTGTCATATTATACTAAGCTTGATAAGCAAAATTCTACCAGCGAACTATTTTCTCTCTTTTGTATTCTTGCGCCATGCCTCTATGCGAGTGTATGTTGTTTTAACCCTCCTGTACTGTGCTGCCCTCTTCTGTCGCCTGTAAAAAAAAGGGAGGAAATAAACGAACGTCTTTTCGTTCTGTCGGAAAACCTGAATGGAGTGTTTGCTTCTCTCGCCGTTCCACTAAAATAACTAAAGTGATTTTGTTTGGAGACTCCTTTTAGGAATATAAATTACATCAATTTGTCTATTTTTAACAGGGAGATGTTAGTTGTAAAACCTTATTATGTATCGTGTGCGACCACATGACCAACTTTTGAATGATATTTCCAAATAATAATTAATCAATAATTATAACTGCCGTTGAGATCCATGACCCGGAAAAGGATACGCCCGTCCGTATATTTTGCCTTTATTCGGCGTTTTCATTCGGCTACTGCAAAATGTGCAGCGTTAAAATGTTCGCGTTATCATATTTACAAAGTAAGTGAGATTTGGCAACCACATATCTATTGAACAATAACTCAGCAGGTGTATATACTTGAAATCACACATCGTTTATATAGCCTCCAGAATCTCTATGTGAATATTCCTATCCTAACACCTCCACTGTATGTCCTAACGTGTACCAGTGGGAGAGCTGGAGGGTCCGGTTTGTTTTTTGGCACTCCCGTCTCCTTGGCAGCGTGTCAAATTAGCCGTTGCTAGAGTTGAATGCTCGTTTGCGCGTGAGGTTGTCATGGTGACGTTGAGTGGGGGAATGCTCTCAAGGTCGGTTCGCAAACAGCGTAAGATCATAGCTTAAGATGGTAACTTCAGGTGCGCACATAAAAAAGCACTTAAATTCACATTCTGAGAACTTATATAGCGAGAAGCATGTTCTCTGTTAGACATGAACAACACAGCCATACCATTCCACGCTATTATTTTCACGAATTGAACTTAAAATTATGTGGAGCGAGATGGGAGAAATATGGAGAAATCCGATACTTTTCTATCTAGTCAGTGGATTTTGATTGAAGATTAGTTTGCTGAAGATCCACTCTCCTCTATGCTAACCGCTTCATTCCTACATAATTATTCACTTTGATACCCTTCATGTCATGAGCTTAGAAAGAGTGCGCTTGATATATTCCATTCTTGGTATTCATCTGCAATTCTTCCCATCAATTTCTCCTTCTATTATTGTTTTCAGTCGGCTGTTGTGTCACATAATTTGTCCAATTTGTTTGTCTCTCCTTTTTTGCAGAATTTTCATCGTGTTTCTTTTCTCCCTCTTCGTATTACTTCTTCGTATGACTTCTTCGTTGGTGATTATCTTCGTCAATTTGTTCTTCATTATTCTTAGATAACACCGAGTCTGCATTGTTTCAATAGATTTTGCCATATAGGTATTATTGTCCAGGCTTCACTGTCATATGAGAGCATTGATGTTTCAACGAAGTCCTTCCTTACTTCAATACTTATATTACAAGCTGTGAGCAGTCTCCTTATTAAAGTAAAATGCCTTCTTTGCTTGGGCTATTCTTCTTACAGTTTCGTTCTTGCTCCTTCCATTGCTGATGGTCATGCTTCCAAGATATCAAAATTAATTCACATGCGCAAGTTTTTGATGCCCATGTTTTCATTATAATTTTATGAGTGTAATTTTCACGGAAAACTCTTTTATGAGAAGGGAATGCTCCGAGATCATTGAGTGGTAATACAGTATAAGTATCTACATGCGTGTATAAATTTTCGAATTATTAGCAAACTACCGCAAGAAATGAGGTAAAGTGTGTCATTTCAATGGAAATTGCGTTGCAGTCGGTTACTATGGCTGGAAAAAGCTTTCATTAAAACATGTATCCATCGAATGATCTGATATATTCTTCCTAACTTATGCTTTATGATAGCGAAAACCTCTTAAAATTAAAAGCTGTATTTTATTTTCAACAATACAATCGATGAGATGGAATTTAGTATTTGTCTAGACACACAGAGTCGCCTCCTTATGGACGTAACTTGAGTCGGTTGAAATCGAGGTAGTGAGTGAGCTAGATGGATAGCGTTTACTACGCCAACTACGGTAGTTTGAATGTGAGAAGAACGTTATCTACGGCAGTATAAGTAATGGAAACAAAAAAGGAAGACAGGTGAAAATACGAGTTACAAAAACTAGAAAACAATTATTCTTAGATGGGGAAATAAGGGGATATCAGATTTACTCAAAAAACAAACAAGGATAAATAACACACAATCGCGCACTCACCGACAAATCACACTAATACAAGGGAATGGGGCGAACAGTAAAATTCACTCTGAATAAAGCACTTTCTTTAGTGACTTTGTGTTATTCCATTATGAAAAGGATTTAATATGGTATTATTATTTGTGTATTAAGTGGTGTTGTAAAAGTGTACCGTATGAAATCCTTTTCAAAATACACTCAATCAAACACTCGGTTGTGCCGTGAAACAGTGACCTTCACTCACACGCCCACTCGGGGCTTAGAAGGATTTATCCTTTGCCAGTGACCCAACAATTATACACAAACACAAAATTAAAACAAAAAGTGAGCAATAATACACATTATCTCTATCACTCAATCACTAGGGGTGGTCGAGAAACAGTGAGCCTCGTGAATCTAACTCCCGCGCACACTCAGTGTTGAGAAGGATTTCTCCTCAGCAAGATAGCTTGAGTAAGATTTCGCCTCGCAAAAACTTCAATGAAATTTAGTCATCATTAAAAAAAATATCTCATCATTTCAATGTCATCAAAATATCAGCCATTAACCTCCTCTATGCATTTGCCAAAGAAATGGAGGCTCTTTTCCCGTGGATTATGAGACTGCTGTGCGCTCCGGAGACATATATATTAAAAGACTGAGTAATTTATAACGCATAGGTTGCGCCAGAAACGTAACGATAAACAGTTTGTATGTTTTTTCAACTATTTTCAACGATAAATTTATATCTTATCGCATTAATTATTATGAAATTGCATTTAAAAAAAACCTTCAACTATGAAATCGTATTCAGCGCACGACGTGAAAAAATTCATTCATATTTTTTTAAAACTACTTATATGCGAAGTTCACGTTATTAAAAGTGAAGTATCAACATCTTGTCGATAGAGAACCCCCACCCCTGTCTCCGACGTTAAAAACTCTTCGCGATTGAATTGGTGCAATCAAAAAAGGTCACGGATTTAGGCCTCCCATCTTAAGTGAAGATGGGATCAGTTTTTTGTGGCTCAGGAGTTTTGGCGGTCCCGCAATGAATAATTAAAGGTTCCCTCCACCCTACCACATTTCAGCCAAAAGGTTTATTTCTTGTCACTCTCTTAGGCCTGGTTTTATAATATCTGGTCAACGTCAACGGCAAGATGACGTAGCCTTTTCGTAAACTTGCTGTTAACTGACAGTTAACAGCAAGTTTGCGAAATATATAGTATTGCTATCGAAATAGTTTGAGTATCGTATACTACATCGGACCGTCGCGTCGGTTAGTGGACGTGAGCATTAGCTATATAAGAACGTATTAGTTACGGTTTTAATATCGAGAAAGTCTTTAACCCGAGGTTACATAACAGGGCCTTAGCATTATAAAGGTCCGGCTTGAACCGATTCCTCTTTAAAATGATTACCACGTATTTTTTTTGCAATCGGACTATATATAGAAATTGGTGTCCTCTATTTGATAACGTCAACATAATCCTACCTTTCCAAATTATTTTTCTTGATAATTTATTTGTTTTATTTATCGTGTGATTGTACACATAAGAATAAAGTTTAAAGAGATAACAAAATACATATAGCCTGAACAGATTAAGCCTATATAAGATTCTCATTAACAGTTTTACAGAAATATCTAAATTAACAACGTTGGCAGTCTTTCACGGCCTCAGTTGCCCTCAGAAAATCGTAGAAAGTCCCATCATATGCCTTTGTCTTGCATTCTTCTATTATTTGTCTTATTTGTTTACTACTTTCTTTTTATAATAAAAATAATGACAGCAATACTAGAAATAAATGAAATGGTGAATGAAAATTCTTTAAAAATATATTGAAAAATAATCCAAATTACAACCATATTTTGTTAAAATTCAATATTTTTTGAGAGGCATTGTATGTTTTATTGTTGTATTTGCTTATTGAAGGATACCTTCTCTATGTTTGAAGTATTCTCCGCTAGGTGGTGTGAGTGATTAAGGAGCCGAATATATCATCAACTTCATCTGCTTTAATCCCAGAATTTACGTAATTTGCAGATGAAAGACGATCAGATTCGTGATCAGCATATCGAATTAATTATGATAAAATACCTTTTCTTTCAATTGGATCTGATCATTATAAGTTAGCAGGGAATAAATATTTAGCGGCCATAGAGCTGCTAGTGGCGTCTTTTGCGGCGCTCACCGGTGTTCCCCGAAGTAGTTCCGCTCGTTTTGCCGGAATATAGAGGTTCCGCCACGAACTTACTTATTGATGGCAAAGTAAACATCCTGCTTAATTATATGCTAATTTTGCATTTTCTCCCATGCTTTATGGCAAGTATGAGCCGTCGTCTGAAATTTTACGCAAAGTTTCATTGCTTATTTAAATTCTTCATCGAAAATTAATGTAAATAGTCAGTTTTTTGGCTTTGGGATGGAAAACCCGGAAGCGATCTTCGTTCAGAAACAAATTTGGCGCGCTAGCACATCAAAGTCGCGTGATGCAATGCGCAGTAACTTTACGTCCACATCCAAAATGATCTCCAATCACCGCGACCCATCACCCGCGCCTTGCGCTTGCGCGGGACCAACTGAAGTCCATACTCGCATACTGATGGTAATCGCATACCTGATCGAACGAGATGGCATTTGTTTCAATCGTGTAAGTAGTCACGAAGTCAGATGCCAGAATGGATCACCCTGAACACTTAACGTTGCCATTTCTCTCTTGGCACCCCATTCTCTTCGACTGATTATGGAGACTTATTTACGTGAAAATAGTTTTTTTCTCTCCCTTTGGACCGTTTTAAGAGTTAAAAAAGATTTATTTTTTCCCGATCTCCAATTCACGCGCAGTCGTGGGAGACATTCTCCGCTCGCGATTCTCACGTTATGGGTGTCTCCGTGAAGAAGTCAACGCTCCTTTCCAGAAACGTGCGTTGCGAAAACACCCAAAGGGATTCCGTGTGACAGTGCCAAGTTTCCTCTTCCAAGCGAACAATGCCCCCGTTTATTTCGGGAAGAATTCTTTACGTAATCCGATAAGAGAGTGCTTTCCTTTCTTTTCGCAGACCTTTTCTGCACTAATAATGGCGTTTTCGACTGTCAACTCTTTCCTACGCTGTGAAAATTCTCACATTTCATGTCAGACAGCGATTTGAGGAAAGTTGAAATTTAATGGTTTATAAGTTTTTCTCACCTGAACGTTTTGCGAACAATGAGATGCTAAGGTCGTTTACTTCATTAAGATGAAATAAGCAGATTAGACTGCCGAAGCGATTCAATGTGGATCCACTGTGATACGACTTAGGTGTCATTTCAATCATGTTCTGGCTACTTAGTATGAGAGCTTGTCTTTTTATGTAGAAACCAAAATCCTATCTTATCTCGCTATTTATTTTCATTAATTGTACTTGAAATTAAATGATGTTAAATGCAATAATGGTTTTAACATATGGTAAATAATATTTTTATATCCAACATAAATGCCATTTTCGAAAGGTACCTTTCATTAGAAACGTGAATGATTTCCCATGGAATTGAATGTTAATAAAAATATGCAAGTACCTGCCCGCCTGATGTTTTTGAATTAAATGTAAATTATTTAAAAAATTGAAGTAAAAACAGAGCTCAGTGAAAATGTCGCTTCAAAATTCTGTCTTGCGAAAATTTATTCTGCCAATCGTCTGAAGACCAGGGTTTAGGTTTGAGGAAGAAATCAAGAAGATCGAATCACTGTCAAACTTGGAGAGGAAAAACTTGCGCAAGTGAAAGGAATTTGCTATCTGGGAAGCAGGATCACCAGGGATCGAAGAAGCAAGAAATATAACGTGAGCAGAATAGCCCGAGCTAAGAAGACATTCTACTAGAAGAGGAGTTTTCTGGCAGCTATTAATGCAAGCTTGGAAGTTTACTAAAAACATATATTTGGAGCACATTCTTACATGGCAGTGTAACCTGGACAATAAAAGCTGCAGAGCAAAAGAGATTGGAAGCAATGGAGATGTGGTGTTATCGAAGAAAGACGTACAATGAAAAGTAATCGATATTGTACTATCGACTTTATTTTAAAATTTAATACACCTGTTTCGGATTTTTTATTAAGCCATCTCTAGGCATAATGAAAAAGCCGAATCACGTGTAGTAAATTTAAAATAAAGTGGACAGTACGATATCGATTACTTTTCATTATTGATAATGCAGTTCCACCATATCTCGCCTGTCACTGTCGATTTCAAGAATGATGAAGGTTATTCGGACGGAGAGAATCACCAACAAAGGAGTCCTACGAAGAGTTGGAGAGAAAAGAAGTTCACACAATGAAAACTGTGCGAAGATGGTGAGACAAACTTACTGGAGACATTTTGTGACACAATAGCCTAATGAAAACAATATTAGAAGGAGAAATTAATCATAAGAAATGCAGAGGATGAAAAAAAATGAAATACATTAATCAAATCACGAAAGACGTCAAATTGAATAATTTTGTAGTAATGAAGCGGATGACAGAGAGATCTGCTACAAACCAATCTTCGTATGGATGGCTACCCACGGTGAAAATTCAGTCCCTGATTACACACCCTTGAGGTGGCTTTCAGTTTTTTCTCTCAATGTAGATCATTTTCAAGACTCGTGATAATCGCCCGTCTTTAAAAATTGTTCTCCGTATCGCGTGATCGGTAGTTTTCCTGTCGGAAGCGTCAACTGTCTGCATGTCCCCGTGTAGATGGTCGAATCATCCCGCGGATGCATTCAAAGCCACTTTCTTTCTTTCGACGCAAGCCTTGGATAACACTCTCCGAGAATGCAGATTTCAAGGAAGTGATAGCGTGGCGACTCTGCTCGTCAGCCGTTAAAAGTGCGAGTGATTAAGTGGGCTTAGGGGAAGAGGAGAGGAGGATGTCTTGTTGTGGAGGGGCAAGGATGTGAGTGAATTCCTTAAAGAAGAAGGAGAAGAGAGGAAAGGTTTACTCGGGGGAGGTTGAGAGGGAAGGTGAGTTTGCATGCTGGGAACCTGTTGCTCTTCCTCCTCCTCCCTCTCTTCCCCCTCTAGCGGTGATTTCATCAACAAACACGGATGGCCATCAACCTCCCGAATACTTTGCCCGCCCTGTCCTCCCCTCCCAACCTCTCAGTCGGCAGAAGCGAATAAATGCATGCAACCGGGAAGTTTGTCTTTCACGGCTGACCTCCAACCCACCCCTAAACACAAACTGGATATTCGCTTAAAGCTTCTTGACTTGGTGTTCCACAGCAGCTGTGGAGGTCATGAAATATATATATGAGAATTCCCTCATTTATAACTCGGTTTGTGTAGTTAACAATTTTTGGACGCTTTCCATTCGTTCTAGTGCACTGCTAACTTTGCAAAATCTCGGCGAAGTTGCCTACCATTCGTTTAGTTTCAGACTCTGCGCACTTCAAAACAGATAGGGAGCAGAGCTGACGTGCATCTGAGAAGATAATACTCCTAACATCGGTAATCGCATTCGCCATTTGTATTTTCGCGTTGGTTTTCAATAAAGGCTTCAAACGATTTTTTTTGTTTTTATCCACTGAGCGGTAAAATTTCAACTTTTTAAGCTTGAACTCCGAACGAATTAATTTACGATTTACATTTCAATGGTTTCAGGCTCAACTTTGTGGAAGTTCATTTTAACAAATGAAAAAGAAAACTTTGTTTTATTCCACCAATATACTTTACGGTACGACTAGTTTCGACGCAGCGACGTCATCTTCAGGTACAAAGAGTCATCACGATTTTACCTTTACCTACTCTTTGAACCTGAAGATGATGCTACTGCGTCGAAACTAGTCGTACCGTAAAATAAATTGGTGAAATAAAACTAAGTTTTCTTTCTCATTTGTGAACGATTTACATAATTATTTGGCTGCGGGCTAGTGAACGTTTCACCTTACGCCCATAGTTCTACTCGTCGTTCGTGTGGGTTTATAAATGTGTTCCTCCTTAATGACTTGATTTAATAGTGCCCCCGACTTCACTGATGATATTCCCAAACTACTGGTAAGCAATGCGCATTAAATGACATGGATGTGGAGATTAGACAACGAATTCACTTTTAAATGATTAGTTTCTCGAACTCAAGTAAACTAACAAAATTGAATTAACGTATTATGACTTCAATTATTGTTTTTATTTGATATTATTTTCTGAATTGTGATGGGCTAGTTTCAAACCATATGCTATATCTGAAACACTTGTCTGTATGATCAGTTTTTCGAAGAAGAAGAAGCCATATGTAAAGTGCAAATAAAAATACGTATTATCTTTTCTTCTGCATCGCCCATTTTTGCCTTTCATCTTCATCGACTGTCATCAATCCAAAGATTGGTCTGCAGAAGCTCTCTCTACTCCGCTCCACCACCAACTAACAGCTTCACTGCATCCAAATTCTTCACTTTGTATTAATTCATCATTCATGCACTCGAAGCTTGGACTTCCTCAGCAATTCTTCCCATTAATGATTGTTTTCAAGAAGCTGTTACGTCACGAACTGTGTCCATTAATTTTACTTCATCTTCTTTGCAGAGTTATCTTCATAAATAATTTCCCTACAACTTCATTGTAGGACATCTTCATTCCTCCCGTTCAATCGATATTCATAATTATTCAGTGGCACCACATTTCCATTACTTCCAATCATCTTTGTTCTTCTGTAGTTATTGACCATGCTTCATTGCCATGTAAAAAATCCTTCAGATATATTTTGAATAAAGTACCTACTTCCTTACTTCTAATATTGCGTTGCTGGCTACCAGAGTAGACATAAAAGAAACTAAGGTTAATCGAGTGAACAGTGGGAAGGTTTTCCGATGTTAAAGTGAAAGAGAGATACTACTTTTTTCTTTTTAGACCACATCTCGAATGCGCCGCGAGCAGTTGGGACACTGCACATAAAGATTGAATTCGCAAAGTGAATAAATTACTAATGGAAGCCGCACGCTTTGTTTAAAACTGCTGCGAGTGAACGGAAAGTGTTGCACAGCTGATGGAGCGACTAGGTTGGAAGCCGCAAGAGATTCGGAGGGTACACACTAGGCTTAGATTGCTTGAAAAATTCGGATCAGGAGAGTTTCAGTACGAGACGGAGATTGTAATGCAAGAGTGCTGGCTCTGATACTGTGAAATTTTTTATCTGTTTCTCTGTCTTCGAGGTAAATGATGGATATTATTTATCGGATATGGATACGCTATATCTCTAGAACTGATATAAGTAACTAAATAAGATCGAGAAACTGCCGAACTGATAGGTACAAAAACTCCTTTCTAAGCACCATTAGTGATTATAACAAAAACAGCGTGAATCTAACATAAGACAGGTCGTTAAAATACAATTCACTTCTGTCCTCTCCCGCCTCCTTTTCCCTATCCCTCCCCTTCTATGTCTAATGTCGTAACATCCCCTGCCAAACGCCTCTCGCAGGGTAGTATGTGGATTTAGTTGTAGAAGACCAGCGTAGATTCTACTTCTGGTATAAGGCCTCGGATTGTGCCACTCTGCTCACAATATTTCTCTAACTCCTTCCATTGGTGGTGATCCTACTTCCCAGGTGGCCAATTTCTTCCAATTGGGCTTCAATTTTTGCCTACAAGGGTACTTCTAATTTTTTCTGTGAAGCTGTTGTTTCTATTCAAATTTAATCTTTGGAGGGATAAGGAGGAAAAGTGGTGTTTTTTTTTAACTTTCAACGGAGGGTACTAGTTACTCGTAGTAGCCCGAGTACGAAGAAAATAACACTTTGATCTGGAAATAACCATTGATAACACTGCAGATTTACCGGGGAAATCTTAGATCATTTCAAACTAAAATCATTTCACTGTGTACCGTCCTTACAGAGACTCGTTCTTTACTTAAGTGATCATGTCGAGTGGTTTTATCTTTGCTAAAAAAATTAACGGAAGGACTCACATGAGTTGAAGGTTCTTTGTTCTTCCGGAATTTTCATGCATAGGTATTTGTGGGACACTACTTCAAGGGCTATAGCTGTCTCATGGCCACCGCAGAGTTGGTCAAACCTTGCACCATAGGATAAATGACTAAATTTAGCCTGGATTGATAAGCTTTGGGTCGATCAAGTTCAACTCCTTCATGATGTACCTACAATTTCGCCAGTCGCATTTTGCACTTCGACATACCCGATATTCGTGTATGATTGAAAATGTATTTTTTTAGTCAATAAGATAAGACAAATACTGCCAATTAGACTTTATAAATAGGTTTTTAGGTGATCGGTTGCCTGATTAGTAGTAGTATTTTTGTTTAACGTGTTTCGACGGCCAAGGTCATTTCGCACATACTGCCTGCCACGTGCAGACAGGGACAACAGCACTCGGACGAATCGGAGGATCGCCCCTCCAAACTCGAGCAGAGCCTAACGATGCTTAACTTCGGTGACTGATCGGGAACCGGTGTTTCCATCGTGGCAGGCCGTTGCCCGGTTGCCTGATTAGCTAATTTTCTGTGCACATTTTTTTTTACTTGGATGCGTCTTTAAAATCATAGGATACCAGGACGGGGAAACGGCGGAGGTAACGATTGCAGGGTGATCCATTCCTACTCTACAACTTTGTATTTAATATCACAAATGAAAGATTTGTGTTCTCGTTCCATAGCGTATATGATCACGATGCTTGTGTGACCTTGAGTGTGCACAACGCATGCGCAAGGGTGGGGTGGAGGGCCGTGGTGACTGGCTACCACTAAGGTCGTTGGCGCAAATTTTCCCGGAATGCCACCTGCGACTCCGAAGTGATAGCACGGTGACTTTGGAGCCAATCGAAATATTTCACCAAGTAATACTACAAAATTGAGTTTATACAATCAGTTATGCTCACGAATAAAAAACGAGCAATTTAACTTTTATTTATTAATGTACTAACTATTCTATTAGCGCATCTCATGCGATATTCATGCAACTTGTCTGACGATCTCTCTATAAATTATTAAGTCGCTAAGATGCATACATATATGTTTCAACAATCGAGTAAGTCTCGTGGTTCCAAACATTTTCTGTGAAAATGTTTTGGCGAAAATTCACAATCTGCCGCAGATCCCGGGGGTGAATAGCAAGAGAGATTACTATTTGTGGAGCTTTCCTAAAAACTTAGCCAGTTTTGAACTTGAATTTTCAATAAATTTACGGTGATTTTGGAGTGATAACTCTTATGAATGTTTCTTTCCCATGCTTACCTACGGATGTCATTTTAGTCCAAAAACGCTTGGAGAAAAATGCTTTAATTGGAGAAAAGAGCTACTTGGAGAACAATACTTAAACCATTATGGATAAGACATAATATCCTTATTCTAGAATAGAAAGAAATAAAGAAGTTCCCATAAGTGTAAAATGTTACACTTACCAAAACTTGATTAATTTAATGAACAAGTACTTATCCTTAATTGGTGATTACAGTGATGGATTAGATTGGGAACACCGTATTAAGGATCGAACATTTTCAAGTCGTCTTGGAACGCATAATTAATCGCTTGCCGAGATACTCGATTAGAATTCTTCGGCGATGGAATCAGACGACCCCCGGTTGCGATCGCCGCGCCGGCGCGTCAACTCTTTGAATCAAAGCCGCGGACTATTTTTCGCAGCGAATGATTGATTCAGACCGTGTGCCATCTATATACATTCATTCGCCAACTTTTTGCCTCGTGGCAACGGAGACGAGAGGTCATTGTAAAGAGAGATACGTGGCCGTTATATTTACGGCGATATAATAAGGGACGGCAAAAAAGGAAATGTCTGCTATGAACCGTCTTCTTGATCGATGTACTGCTCATCTTTCCTGTGAGGACGTAAGATGAATAAAATGCTTGGAATACTAAACCAAGCCCTGGGAAGTTTTCAAATGAAATTAAGACAATGAATGTGGTCTGGGACGAACTAAGAAGTAAAATTAAGGTGGTTGGAGCGATTTTTCTTTGTGTACAGTGAAACATTTCATACGTGTTATAGTTACTGATATCTGTAGATAAAAGTGAAAACAATTGCATAATACCGTTTTGGCTTTTTTTGCGATTATATGGGTTTTTAACACTTAGTCTTTTGGAACATGACGTACCTATACTTTTTCATAATTCGATTAAATATGCACAGATTTTCTTATAAACGCGAAATAATACATTTATAATTATTATAATCCTTTATAACAAGTATCAAGGTGTCACGCCGAGTCTAATATTAGAAAAAGACATATTTCAATATAATTTCATCTAAATTTCGAATACCGCGCCGAAAACTCTAGTCATCACGGGAAAAAAAATTGTCAAACATAATTCTTGTATCATTTCTATTTCTGCGTGTATGGTGAGTTCCAACGCATAAACAGATGCACTCAAATGAAATGCAGTCCAAGATTTTTTTTTACTTCCAAATTATTATAATGTGGACTCAATGACCCACGATTACTGCTCAAGCCATATTAAGTTCAGTTATGTTGACAGTGTTGCTTACCGTGTGCTGGTAGGCTAGTAGGTAATAGGCTTTTAGCTAGTAGGCTGGTAGCTGGTAGGCTAATAGTAGCTGGTAAAACAAGGCTAGAAGATGTTCGTAACTATTGTTAGATCAGTAATAAAATGTAAGTAAACTATAGAAGTTTTTCTGAAATAAAGGAGGGAAGAAAACTGATGATCTCAGGCCTGACCTCGTGGAAATTATGGATATCCATGATGAGAAAACCACCTTTGTTAATTCCACAAACTTTCTTACGCTGGCACGACGCGCGTTTCACCACACTGTGGCATACTCATATGAGTATGCCAGTGTGGTGAAACGCGCGTCGTGCCAGCGTAAGAAAGTTTGTGGAATTAACAAAGGTGGTTTTCTCATCATGGAAAGGAGGGAAGAATGATAGCCAGGTTTTCAAAATGAGAAAAAAAACTCAATGACCATTGCGGAATTTAGAAATTGAAGAATTTGTGAAGACCTTTGTATGGGTCATTCTGATCTACAGATGCAAAACCCTGGGCATCAGGGATGCTAGAAAAATCAAATTCGGTTTGAAGGTTTTAGTTTTTTCCCGGCGTATGATTTAATTAAGTCTTTGCGGGTTTTTTTCCTGATGAGGATAACAGTCAGCAGTCAAAACGTTGGTAGCTTACAGATCTGACCTCGTGGAAAACTCATGAAGATGAAACTCAGAAATTAGGGTTGTATGTCTAGTACTAACTTGCCGGAATTAAGACTTGACATTGAGATGTAAGAATCAAATTGCGCAGTTAAGCATAGTTATAAATGTGTGTAAAATTTCTACGCCGTAAGAATAGCATATATTTAAAAATATTTCACCCCCAAAAAACGGGTGTCATGCCACTATAGAGTGCTACTCTGTGACTATCTGCCGATGAATTTTCCATCGTTAGGGCCTGTATTTTCGAAACCAAGTCAATTGGCTACCGAATCATTTTTCGATTTTGACCCATTGATTAACAAAATGACCTATTCTCTAGTTTCGCGCGTTTCAATTTTTAGCGAAGCATGCGGAATTCGTTCTCATCCAGGGATCAATCCACGTGGAATGATTAAAACAGATTTATTGGTTGCTTGACATTAAAACTCATGTATGCTTCCATGTATAGGCAGTTGGATGCAATTCTTTTAAAAATTTGATCCCTCCTTGTTTTCTCGCGGCGCGCCGCGAGAAAACAAGGAGGATACAAAGATTTATGGCCGCGGCGGCCATTTTTCTAATATGGCGCATGTTAATTTTTATGAATTTTGATGTTTACTCAGTGGTAATAATCTGTAGAACTAATAGTGATGGTGGAGATACAATTTCAAACATAATGGAAATATTTTTCTTAATTTTTATTTTTTAATTTTACATTTATTTACTGTTGAAATTGAACCTGAAATCAAAACTTTTTTCCTACAAAAAACTTGCTTGCGGCTTGAGAAAAGTATGCGAAGGAAAATAGTCTCATATTTGAGAAATTTGGTAATTAAAGTAATAAATTAGAGTAATAATCTTGTTAAGCTTTATGCATGTGGAACTAACCCTTTTTCTTCTAGAAGAAAACAAAAATAGTCTCGCGCTCAAAATCAGCCGTTTTTGGACTTAATTTGTTCCGTTCGGGGAGCTATTAAAAACATAAGGCTTACAGAATATAAATGTATGCAAAAGTTCAACAAAGAGTAAAAACTTGGAGTTTAAGACCCTAGTAGTGAGAGAAATGTGGTCGGTCTAACCTTGAGGGGAAATTGAGTGCAAATTTGGTGCCACTCGTTTTTTATTGTTCCCTTAAAAATTGGATTCAACTGGAAACTCTCAACAATTGGTTGACAACCAAAACGTTATCTTTTTACCGCAGAGTAAGTACAAAGTTTACAAAATCCATGTTTTACGCTTTTACCGAAAATCATTATACTACAGCACAAAAAACAATCGCTGATGGGATTATCGAAGTTCGAGAGTCGAGTTCGGACGTTTTGTTCCGCTCCTCGACTCAAGGTTATGCTTTGCTAAGTGTGCTCTGTGCTTACTAGCTCGTGAAAGTGTGTTAACGAAATGAGTTCTTGAAAAATTTGCTGTAAGTCAGTGCGTTACACAGATTTGTTAGGGTGCTCTGATTGTGGTTACAATTTCCATGGAAACTGCTTAGAGAATCCTCTTACTAAAAAGGACATTGAAGCCATTAAAGTTAGCAGGCAAGTTTGGCGGTGTAGTGAGTGCACTGTGGTTCGTAGATCCGGCATGAACAGTGAATGTACTTGTGCACCGATTATAAGTGCGTCCCAGAGAGTTCCATCAGATAAAGTTTTAGATCTCTTTAAAGAAATCAAAGCTGATCTAAAGTCAACAGAGGACTAATAATGGAGACTCGATCTACAATTTGTAAGATCGGTTGGACGATTTATCTTCGGTGATTGAGGCTCATAGTAAGCGATTCGACGAGTGCTTTGCTTGAATGGACTTATGAGAAAGTGAAAATCGATCACTGAAGAAGCAAATTGCGCTTCTTGCAAAACAGTCCGACGACCTTGAGCAACGCAGTTTATCAAATTCAGTCGAGATTCACGGTTACCCACTTCAAAAAACGAGGACCTTCCGAGCATAATTAGTAATATTTTGGCCGAGTTGGGGGTTATAATCAAAGCGGATGACATTGGCAGCTGTTACCGCTTCAAACTCAAGTCGGAAAGTGGGAATAGTGGTATCCACGTTAAGTTCCTCCGTCAGCACATCAAGGAAGATCTACTGGCAAAAAGAAGAGTAAAGAGGGACTTCTCAACGCGGCACCTGAACCTCGATGTGACACCCACCCCTCTCTACATAAACGAAGCCCTTTGTCCTGGAAGGAGAAAAGTGCTGCATGCTGCAAGAATTGCAAAGAATGAGAAAGGCTACGAATATTCGTGGATACTTGGAGGTAAAGTTTTAATGCGAAAAGCTGAGAAAGAACCAGTGTTTGTTTTGACGAGTTTGGAGGATATAAATTTTTTATAAAATTAAGAATGTCAGATTACACTAATAGTAAGATATTTCATAGCAATATATTATGTATTGTTTGTGAAAATATCCGTAGTCTTAGATCAAACTTTGATTTATTTGTAACATATCTACATGGCCTTTCTTATTTACCAAGTATAATCATACTGAGTGAAATATGGGTTTGTGAACAGGAAATTCACCTTTACAAATTAAATGGTTAAAATATTTTGCTCAATGTTGTAGTAGTAGCCAAGAAAGAGGTGTTATTGTTTATGTGCAAAGTACAATTTATTGCTACTCTAATGTAATTCAAGCTATCACTGCTGATTTTGTCCAGGTGACCCTCAAACTTGAAAATTTCGAATTACAGTTAATTGCTCTCTATAGAGATCAAAATTTTCCGATAGCACAATTTTATCTGAATTTGAACCCCTTATGTATCGCATAACAGGTAATATAATTGTCATTGGTGATGTCTACATAAATATTATGGTATCTTCTAATGATTCTGATCACTACTTAAACTTAATGAGCTCCTTAGGATTAGTGTGTCTGACTCGCCAACTAGGGTAACAGGAAAATCTGCTACCTGTATTGATCACCTGTTCGCTAGGTTATATAAAATGTGAACGCATGACCTCCAAATAGATGTGCTTCATGAAGCAATAACCGATCACTCTTTGATTCGCTGTTCTATATGTGTGAGAGAGCCATTATGCCAAGAAAAATTAACGACTACTCCTGCCAAAACTAAGAGAGACTAGTAATCTTCTTAACCTTATTGAGAGGAAAAAATATCTGCTCAAGATACATAGACGCCATCCATTAAACAAAAGTTAAGCTAAGGAATTTATTAACTGTAGAAATAATTTGAAAAATGAACTTAGGATTGCCTCCAATAACTACTATTTGCACAGATTTCAAGGAGCCAATGGCAACTCAAAGATGCGATGGAGAATACTTAAGGAAATATCCGGCCGCGTACCACTCAGTCCCCATTAAATCTGCCTGGAAATAGACGGTAGTATAACATCTGCTCGGTCTAAAATAGCTAGGGCATTTGATGACTATTTTGTTTCCTCCTTCGATAGAACATAATTGTAATGACAGTGGCATTGATGAATTCGTCGCTGAGTGTTGTGATTATTCACATAACCTCGAATCTATGTACCTAGAACCAGTCCATCCTGCTGAAAGAACTAAACTAGTAAGATCTTTTCCTGCTAGCAAAGCCCCTGGTTACGACAACGTTAACAGCGAACTTTTGAAACCTGTTATTAATGAATTAGCTCCTATTCTTTCACATATATTTAATATAAGTTTTACCAGTGGTGTTTTTCCTTACGAAATGAAAAAGGCGGTGGTCATGCCCTTATATAAAAAAGGGGATCGGTCAAGTATACTAAATTATTGTCCAATTTCATTTTTATCGATATTTTCGAAAACTATAGAGAAGCTAGTCAAATCGAGAAAAATTAAATTTCTCGATAAAAAGTGCTTCTTCAGCAAAAATCAGTTTGGTTTTTTAATTGTAAATGGGACATAAGATGCTGTAGAAAATCATTTTACAAGTCTATTAACTCAAATCGACGCACTGGCAGCCTATTTATTGATATTAGCAAGGCTTTTGATACCACTGATCACAATATTCTGACCTTTAAGCTTCAGAGGGCTGGTATTCGAGGAACACCTCTAAAATGATTTACCAATTACCTGTCATCGAGAAGGCAGTGTGTAATAATTGGTGATGTTTATAGTAATTACAATATGATAACTTCTGGAGTTCTACAAGGCTCTGTCTTGGGTCCAGTCCTTTTTCTAGTTCATATAAACGATCTATGTAATTTCGATTTTAGAGGTCATGTGACAGCATTCTCTGATGATGTCGCCTTAAACTATGGAGGTTTAAACTAGGATGATGTAAAATATGATATGCAGTCAGATTTGATCAATTTTAGACGTTGGTTTGCATAAAAAAAATTGAAAATGAGTGTAACTTAAACGAAATATATGTGTAATAGTTTATGTAATAGGTACAAGTTTGATTGGGTTTTATATTATCATGAAGAAAACTGTCCGATAACTTCATGCAATAGCTGTTTGCCCATTGAACGGGTTTGCCCATAGACGAATTTTTAAAGTATATACAACATATTGATAGTCTAACAAATATTATGCGACAAAAACTGACAAATTTTTACTTCATCAGGAATAAATGTCCTTTAAATTTCCTTAGGATAATATATAACGCGTTAGTACATTCCAGAGTAAGTTATCGCATTTTTTGTTGGGGTGGTGCTTATTTGAACTCCTTGAAACCTGCCGTTTTTTTACCAAAAAGAATCGTTCGTGTTATTTTGAAAAAGAACAGATTTGAAAGATCCTTCCCACTCTTTCTTCATTTAGGTTTGCTTCCATTGAGACATTTATATATTTATAAGGTTCTACGGTGTTTTTACACTAGAAGTGGTAACTCGGGAATATTTCTGTGCCTGCCTTCTCCCTTTACCCTGCGTTAAAAAGTATACCCTTACCCAAACCAAATTTGACGACATTTAAAAGATGTTTTTTGAATGTAGGAGCAAAGGTATACAATCTATTACCCTATTCATGCATTGATTCTAAGTCTGTGGAAATACTTTCGCAAAATGTACATTCTTGGCTTCTCACCAAAGAGAGTGTAGAGGAAATATTGTTGTAAATATTGTTGTAAATGTGTTATAAATAACTCCAAAGTGTTAGTTTGTAGCTTCTTAATGTACGCACTTAAATTATTAAGTAATTGTCTCGGTCTCACTACATGAGCTATATGTATCTTAAAGTGTAAGCATAATGTGTTATTATTTGATGGTAGCCTTAAACAGGTTCTCCTTCAAGGCCACCTAAAGTTACTCAAAATTTGCTACTGAAAATGTATTTTGTGTATGGAGTAACAAAACTTATTATTGTTATTATATTATTATTATTAGTTCTCTTATTATTTTGTCTATAACGCACATTAACTCCGCTCCCGATCATTTTTGAAATGCGCAATTGGGCTATGATTCTTAAACGAACGGAAAAAAAGAGAAATATTGTGTTGTGAAACATAACAGAGTAAATGGAAAGCGTCCTCTTACTTTATTTATCCTGATGTATCGTCACAATTATCGTATCGTATGGTGCCGGTCGAAAATCACCACAATCAAGGGAGTAAGTCCTCATCCCACTCTTCCTGCATTCTTTAGTATTTGGAAATCGCTAGGAGGGGTTTGTGTGTGTGTGTTCATAAATTTATGCGAGTAAGAGAGAAATGCACATGAAAAAGGGAAATTCTGTTTTCCTCCCAAATACTTCTGCTTTCTGCTTCTTCTCCGCCATCTGCCTGTCTGCTCAACGCCGGAAAACAGACCCTTTGTTCTCCCCCATCTCCCCCCACTCTCTGTCGCCAAATCTGGAGTTAACCCTTGGAAGTTATTTCCAACAAATACGAAGCAGTGGGCAAGAAGAGGATGCCTGCGAACGGAGGATTGAAGCAAAAAAAAGAACAGCGGTGTGCGTGGTAGTTTGGTCGCCGCACGAGAGAAACCGGTCTTTTGGTTGACCCAACATGGCAAGCGGGGGGAATCAAGTTGGTGTGGTCGCTATTAATAGTAGGTACTGACTTCCCATCCCGAGAGATTGGGTTCGAATACCTGCAGCAGTGGCAGAGATTTTACTGCCCAATCACCATCACTTCCTTCGAGGGTTATTCTGTTACTTCCATGCCAATCGTGTCTGGGCTGTAAATCGAGATCTACGTCACAGTCGAGGGGAATGCCCGAGCCATGCAATTTGCAATTTTTTGCAATTTGGATAATGTAATTTATGTGTCGTTTCTGATTCTATTCTTTACATCCAATCCGTTAGTTTCCGAATATGCTATCCAATTCAGGGGTTTATTACGTAGGTAACTGTCTTATCGATCGTTTCTAGACTGTAAATCGAGATCAACGCCACAGTCGAGCTTAACTTCTGAACCGTGTCACCTGGTGACTTCTAACGAAATTTTTTTCTATCGTTTCCGCTTAAGCTTTCAACAACTAATCCGTTATTTACCGAGTATTTCTTTCCGATTCAGAGGGTTATTACGTAACTTTCCTACTGATAGTTTCTAGATTATAATTATGAATCTGTACGACTGGAATCTGATCTTTCGAGAGAGATTTAAACCGATAATATTATGACGAAGTTAAAAACATTTTACGAAACCCGACATACCTACCCGGCATGTTAGAATGACATTTAGGAAAGAGATTTCAAAACGGACAGGTTGTCCGTTGGGCGGTGTAGGTAACTAGTTGATTAAAATGTGATGATTCTCTATAATGTGGCTAAGCAGCCTTAAAAGCTCGTCTCGTATGCTTCGTATGCAACTATTAAATCTTTGAGCATGTATTCTTTTTCTTAATGCCTATCTAATGTATTTATTTTCTTACTGTGTGGGTGTGTGAAATAATTTAATTTTGATTAACTTATAATCAACATAGTCATCGGTTCTTCAATCTGGAAATTGGCTCACTTTAGCTGTCCATTACTGCCTCTTCAGTGGTCTCCTTCAACCTTATAGCGTTCTCCTACATCCCTCTCGAATTTGACTACTTATTCTAACTTCCTCGCTAGACCCTCTTATTCTATTTCGTAACCTCTTTTACTTCTCACAAACTCTATGCCTTTCATTATATCCTGCACTTGTCAGATTCTCCTTGTTAGTGAGGAACCCAAATATTTTTCTTTTTATTCTTCATCTTTTTTCACACTCTCTCATTTATTTTTTTCATTCATTCTCTTGATACCCAGCAGCTGGGCTTGTCCATGAAAATAAAGACATATCTAAATTTTGAAGCATAAAATGAAACCCAGCCGTTCTTCTGTTAATATTGAGAGGATGAAACTTGGTAGAGTATCGGTAGCAATGGGCAATATGGTGTAAACCATTTAATATTATACATATAAACCACCGTCTTCATTTAAAGAATTAATTTATACCTATTTATAGTTATTTTGTTTCTTGCTCCTTCAAGCTCCATGTTTGTTTATGAGTACCATCTGCTCCTTATTTACATATTAATTTACATTTATGCTTGAATATAAAAGAATTTATTGAAAATTTTAGCTGTGCTAACAGCATATTACCCATGTTTCAATTTTGATATCCGGAGGACGAATTGTATCGTGAGTTAACACACCAGGTCATGTTTTTCCTAAATTTGTATTATATTTTAAGTAAAGTTGATTTGATTCAACTCCTATGCTATTAATAATGAATTTGCTGGTCACCAGAGCAGCTGTTTCCTCTATCCAGTAATTTTATGAGACCAGAGAATGGAAAAGGTTCAGCTTAGGTTGAACTATGATGTCTTTTTTATGTACAGGGAAAAAACTCAGATTACACTTCAGTATAATGAGTGAAAGTGGAACAAAAATTACAGTGGCACGGTATTTTATACTTTTCTTACTTTTAGAACTGCAGAATTGTCTGGTTTGACGTTTAGTTTTTATATTTGGGTGTAGTAAAAGGGTTTAATCACTAGTTTTGTATTTGGTGAATTACTCTGGACATGCACAGCTTCTTCCAGTATAAAGTTTCCAAGGTTTTTTCTTTACATAAGTAATTCTTTCATAGCCTCGTGTCCTAATTATTCTAGTATCTGATCGTCTCTATTGATTTGTATTGTTTAAACAATACTGCTTACGCCGATGACGAGCGTCAGATAAAGGAAAACCAATTAAGGCAGCTGGAGCGGTAATCGTGGGTCATGGAGTGCACATTTTGATAATTTTTCAAGTGAGTCGAAATATTACTGGGATCACACTTCATTTAAGTATGTACAACTGTTTTTGCGGTGGAACCGACCATACATGCATCAAATGGAAACGGTACAAAAATTATACTTTTTCATTTTCAAAGCATGTAATGACTTGACCTACTGATCAGCGCGGTGTTCGAACTTTATGCGACATTATATTTTAATATTTATTTAGTATTTGACTCGTCGTAACACCTCGATAATTGTTAGTAAAATTATAATAGTATGCTATTTATTATTTTACGATTAGAAGAAAATCTGTGCATATGTTATCCAATTATTACTAAATATCTCTTATGTGCCATATTAGGCTGCGTGTTAAAACAGCATTGAATTAAAAAAAACAAATAATTCAAATGCTATTTTTTTTTAATTTCATAAATATATATTACTAATAAGAACATGTACATATGCAAATTTTCACTCAAATCTGTAGGTACATAGAAAAAATCGCTCCAGCCTGCTTGAGAGCCATACCGCTGAAGCTTGTAGGTACTGTTTCTCAGTTCGTAATTACGTTCATGATGAATCAATTAAACTTGTAATATTTTCACGCTTGCTTTTTTTTGCCAGCCAAGTTTTCAATTCTTTAGTGTCATTATGTGTTGAAACCTTGGTTCGTGAATAAAATAAGTGTTAAAATGGTACAAGTTTTCATTGTTCATCATGAACTTCAGAAAGTTTCGCAAAGTGACGCATCAAGTAATTACTTAGATTCGTAATTAAATCCTGCGTTAACACATAAATTCTTTTTTCGTCTTTAATGCAGTGAAATTGCCAGAAATTCCTATCATTGGCTCAGCAGTCTCCTGGTGACGCAAGAATAGAACACTGCGAGTTCCAATCAAGTGACTTGAGCGTGAGGCGTTTGTCAACTTATCCCGTTTGATCATTGACCGTCGTCACCATGGAGTCGTGAGCATGTAATGATGATGTAAGTACCGTTTCACGGCCATAACTGATTTACCCTTTGATCGTGCAAGGGGATAATTGCGTGTGACTGTCTTTTTCTCTTTCTCTTAGTCTCTTTAAATTCTAATTTAAAATTGTGTCGATGAGGCAAACAAAAAAAGCGAAGATAGATGACAATTTTATTCCTCTCCCGTGAGAATGGAAACCATCTCCGCGCACTTCAAATGGTGATGATCAACTTTTTCTTACTGTGCCTTATCGGGTAGAAACCTGCAACTATTGCAGCATCAAAGGGGATGATGTCTTTATTAATGAAATGTGGTCACTAGTTTGATATTAATTTCATAGGAAACCCCTGTAATCAACTTGACTTGTGATAAAGTGAAAAAGCGGTGTCTCTTTTCCTCTATGGATATTTTTAAATCGGTTGTAAAAGAGATATTTTTAATCTCCTGCATAGAAGATTGGATTCTATACTTTTCTGTAAATAAATTTTAAATTGTCAGCGACAACTTGTGGTAATGAGTGGCTGATAACATCATAACAAAAAAAATACTTAGTAAATTTCCAAACTGAGTTTATTTACCGATCTAGGTTTGGACAAGTATTGCCATTACCAAGGTCCTTGATAATGACAATACTTGCCAAAACGTAGGTCGGAAAATATACTTAATGTGGGAATTTACAAAGTAACCTTATTTATGATATTATTTTTTATAGATACTTATGTTAGCAATAAAAAAACTGGAAGACGCTAATCCGTCAAAAGATGGATTACTTTTATCCTTTCCCTCCTCCAATTCCTCTTCCCTATGACTTCTAGCTAGTGAAAATACTTGTATAACAGCGGTTTTTAAGCATCTAAAGCACGAACGATACCTGATTTTTTTTCGGAGCCGTTAAGTATCGCAGGTTACACGCTTGGCTTACATGACTCGAAAATTTCAGATCAAGCGAGATTCAGGATTACTCTAAGAATATTTTTTTTTCGTTCCAGTTTTTTAAGATTTGGTTAATTTATTGACACAAATTAGATGCATACCTTATAGTCAACTTTTTTATTTATCTATTATTTTTATACATGATCAGAAAAAACAAAATAAAAACCCACGAACAACCAGGATATCATTCAAGTTAGCTAACATGTGAAATACACAGCAATTAAACTTACCACTGTGGATTTCATGTTATCATTATATCCCCAAACATTTTTTTAAAGTGCCAAGGTGCAACCTTGTGTAGACTGAAGAAAGGGTAGAATACTATGTAACTTTTTGCAATTATAGTATCATTTATATATTGAAATTGAAGTAAGCATTTGGTCTTTTTCCACAGGTTTTATTTGAATTATGACGCGTTTCGATGTGTAACAACATCATCATCGCCTCTATATCTGGAATTATGCTTAGAAACGCTTAGAATCGAGAGCTTTTGTAAGCATAATTTTAGATATAGAGGTTATCATTGGGTAAAGAATAGTAATTTTCTTAGGTATAAAGATCACTTTCTTGTAGAGCATAGGAATAATTATGTTTTTTGTTAATTTTTATCGGAATTTTAAGAAAGGTAATGTGAAATGTGAGTTGAACGGTAAAACCACAGAAGACATGACTACCATGGAAACGGCGAGACGCTAGATGCTAGTCTTAAAAAAAATACTGCCCTTTTTTCCTATCACGCTTCCAATTCCTTTTCACTCTCCCTACTCTTGTAAATGGCTACTGTCCTAAACACCTCCTGCCGGACTCCCTTGCATGCATGTTAATATAGCATTAAATATCAGGAATTTTCAATATAGAATCAATGCAGAAAAAATGTAGGATTTGGTTCATTACCGGCGTATGCTGTGAGTGAAGTCTTCTTGGGTCTTCCATCAGGGGTCCGACGTTTAGATGAGTACCTCCACCATCATATGATTGTTGGAAAATTTCTACCGTCTTATATATCCTCCGGCTTGGGACAAGTGATTGCTTATTGGTAGGCGAAAAGCAAAAAAATGTTTGCATGCGTATCGAAAAGTATTACAACTCGATGATTTCACTTTCAGTGCAATAGGGTTGGATGGACTGAGTTCAAATAACGGTTAATTTGGGAAAATTATTTTGTTTCGTGGCAATTATCTTAATCTATTGCTTTTTTATGTCGGTCAGCCAAGGTGATTAGGTTATGAGGGCAGTTTTTCTGATTTTACGCCTCCTGGACTGATAAAAAATATCTGATTTCTTATCTGATTCTTCGCCTATAAGGAAATAAGTTTGCTGCTAGATAACAGACCAAGGATGTGAAGCGAAATGAAACGAAATTAAAAGGAGCGGTTCCTTAAAGGTTTCGTGGCACGATCAACTTCAACGTAACCATCCGAAATATTACTATCCAAACTGGAGTATAGTCAAAATACAGGAAAAAAACCACTTGGATGTAAATTTTGTCTGGAACTAAAATGACTTATGGTTAAAGTAGAATGGATAGGGTTTATTTATTACACTGATATTGCAATTAGATAATGTCTGGTGGTGATATAACATTAGTTTAGGTTGAAATAAAATTAATAATGAAGTTCAAAATAATACATATCCCTACGTAAAACATCAAACACTCCTCTCGTTTTTTATGTGTAATGTTTTAGGAATGAATGAATCGAGCAATTATGTGGGTTGGTTGCTCCAGGCACATATGTAGGCAGTGGGCTTCGTTGGTTGGGCCACGGGGAGAAAATGGACGAGGGTGGAATATTGCGACAGATATTTGATAGTGGATGTAAGGGAAAGTGGTAGACGGAGGAAGTCATAGGTTAATGTGGTGGTAGAGACTCTAATGATAACAAATATTGTGAGTCTTAAGAATACGAGAGCTTGCATGAAGCAATGCATGAATGAAACAGAAGTGTCATTGGCTAGGATAGGGCATTATGGAAGGAATTAATAAATGAGAGCCAGTGTCCTGGGCCTCACAGTAATAACTAATTTCTTTGATTTTTACCTACCCCGATAGAGAATGGCGTGTTGGGTATTTATGAGCAAAAATGACGTTAAGTGTTCCAGTTCAGGTTCCCACTAAGTGCTTCAGTTATTTTCTTTTGAAGTCTCATGGCTTCGTTTAAATGAGAAAATCAAGAATAAAACGTAGTCTTCAGAAATTTTGTGGTATTCCATCACAACAATTTATTACAGTGAGGAAACTTTTACAAACCACATAAAAACACACAACCACGACCCGGGTTTCGACGGCTAAGCGTCATCATCAAGTGAACAAAAGTGTAAAACATTCCCGTATATACTATTAGTCAGTTGGGGGGGGGGGGGGGGCGGGGGTAGTGTGGTGAGGGGGGAGAGGAGGACGGGAATGGACAACAAAAGAGGAAAGGATAGGGGAGTTGGCGGGCAGCAAGTATTCATTTAAAAGATTAACACCTGGGTCAACATTTCGCTTTAAAATTTCGAGCTGTTCAAATGCATGTAGCTCACGTCGGTTATTAGTAAAGTACAATACTTTAACACTCTTCTTTCTTCTCTTCTGACACTTCTGGCGCAATAAATTGTGCGGGAAGTGGTGAGCGGTAGCCCTTTGTGAATAACCTAATCGCATGTCATATGGTCGCGTGCGATGTAATCGTTAGAGATTGCCGTTCTCTGGTAAGGATTAGAACACATTCCATTTCTCTAGAGATCTGGCAGCAAAGTTGTGTGCACATCCACCCTCATTTGTAGAGAATTTGAATAGTATAAAGAGAATAATTATGAAATAGAAGTGTTGAATATTGATCCAACTTATCAGTGAGTATTAAAATAATTCTTTTTTATTTTTCATGCGTGTTAGGGGACGTTCAAGTATTACGTAAGCACCCCTAAGGGAGGGGGGTTTCGAGTTTGTTTACTTTTGCTGATAAGTGGGAGGGGAGGGGGTCATAAAATTGCTTACGTAAGACAGGAAGGAAACTACCCTTTAAGCATAAAAAATCGTTTCACAAACGATTAATAAAATAAATAATGGTATATTTCAGGCCGCGTCCGCGTCCAAAAATGAGGGGGAAACATCATGTTCTGGTACCTCCATTCTTGGAAGCGTTGAACAGGAAAGTAAACAATCAATTGAAACAACGAATGAGAAAAAGGACATTTTGTAAATTTCAGAAATACCTCGGTTGAAACCTTCACAAGAAGCTTCTGAAAAAAATTGGGACGCTAGAGAAAAATCTCAATGCGCTGTACACTACAAGGAACTCAATGCCAAGCAGTGAAATTGAGAAACAAATCATAAAACTTCAAAAAGAACTAAAACTTGAAATGACTTCTTTGAAAAGGAAGAAACTAAACGCAGAATACCAAAAAAAGCATAGAGACTTAAAAAGAATGATGCTTGATGAAGTTCACAGTGAAAACCGTAAAATAAAAACGAAAATATCCTTGCGAGAACCAGTTGGACATCCGAGCACTGAAAAAGACCAGCCCTTTTTATTAAAAGCTATTGCTGATATCGCTATATATGGGAGTGCTGCAGACTCTAGACGGAGAAATGAAACAATCTGAAGTGTCAAAAGCCTTGATGAACTCACGGAGGAGTTAAAAAAAAGTCGGATTCCGCATTAGCCGTAGAGCTACCTACCTCCGATTATTACCCAAATGCTCGACCACTGTGGAAGGTCGAAGACATGTGTCAACTGTTCCAGTCAAACTTTCACGGGCTCAGGAGGATCACCACTACAGTCATATAGACAGCCAGTTCGCAACGGCATCAATTCGTTACCTGGAGGGTCTAGCCTCAATTCTTGGGCCAGCGCAAGTAGTCCATTTTTCTCAAGACGACAAGGCACATGTCCCTATTGACCTTGTAGCAGCAAAGAAACAGCGCCCATGCTTATGTATATGAAATATAATGTTTCCTTCGCATGACCACAACTGGGTGATAGCGCATCGTCACAAGCTCATACCATCTGTGTACGCCGGTACCGTGATTGAATCTAAGAAACCTTGAAATCCTCATGCTGTAGGCTACTCTGGGCCAACGTTCATTGCTATCAGAAATGGAAACAACTGTTCATCTACCACCAATACGCACGCTAAGGACTTTGAAATGTTGCTAGAACTTAGTGAGTTTCAGCCATTGGTGAGAACAGCAGAAGGTTTGATAGCCTATTGTAATTGTCACAGTTGATGGAGGACCGAATGCAAATCCACGATACCAGAAGGTTATATCTTTTGCTGTACATTACTTTAAGAAGTACGGCTTAGATGCACTATTCATTGCAACAAATGCTCCAGGTCAGAATGCTTTCAACCAAGTTGAGCGTAGAATGGCATCAGTAAGTTGGGAGCTAGCTGGATTAATTTTACCACATGACCACTTTGGCTCCCACTTGGATGACCGTGGTCGCACTGTCGAGGAAGATCTGGAAAAATCCAACTTCGAATATGCTGGAAAGGTTCTGGCAGAGGTATGGAATATAAGACACTGTCTCCGGCGTTACTCTGTGGAACTCCTTCATTTTAATAATAATAAACACAATAAAGTGTGGAATAACAACCAAGTGTTTATTATTATTAATATAAAGAGGTATGGAACTTCATGCAAATTGATGGATATCCCGTACATGCTATATATATTGAACCTCGTGATGTAGAACTCCCATATGATCCAGAAACAAAATGGTATTTAGAACATGTCCTCGAGAGCCAATACTTGCTACAGGTAGTCAAATGTAAAGATTCAAAAAGTTGTTCTCCACCAAGAAGTGGTTTATTCTGAGTACTTCCAGGGTGTTTCTTACCTCCTCCTGTAAAACTGACGCAAACACCTCATGACTTAACTGTTAGCGAGGGGGTCCTCAGTCTAAGTCTCCGTCTGGCATTGAAATTGGATGTGGTGGCTGCAGGGTTTTCACAATTTCCATATGACTACTTCTGTCCATCTGTAAATCCCCACCTCTACAATAGGATCTGTCAAACCTGTCGGCTTTGCCATGCTTCGAAGAGGTCTGCAGCTCTCCATCGCAAAGCCCTGCACCAAAATCTAACTGCGACGCTCAATATTCCAAGAACACGGCCAGTTCGCATAGCTGCTCGGCGAGCAAACGAGCTGATGTGCATCATTCAGAAGCACCATGGAAATGAAGATGCTGAGTGGCTGAACTGTGAGGAAGTCTGCATGCCTGGTGTGGAATCACCCCGTGCCACACCCCCTAGTGGTGGCTTGCACGGTACTTCGTAGATGTAGAAGTGGATATTCCAGAGCCTGAAGTGCACCAGCCAGAAACTCATGAAAATATGATAATTGAGGATATAGAAGATTGGCTACAAGGAATTTGGTCACCAAGTGATTACAACATTAAAATTGTGTTGTATCTGAAGTATCGCATTAGATGCAATAATTAATATTTTTTCTAATTATTTTATTATTTATCTAATATTTTAATGCTATTTAAGTGAATAAAAATACTACTGTGTACTTCTGTCGTACATTAGCACAAATTTCATGACCTCTTCATGTATTCCATTATATAATAGTTCATTAAATCAGAATTTATTGCTCATCAGCGTTTATTAATTTTACTCGTGCAAACTTCATCCTCCAAATTTACATGTATGTATGTAGCCATAAACATTAGATTACTACGATTAAAAAAATTAAGTATCGCGGCGACGCATGACAGAAGTGAAACTTTGGATGCTTGCATTGGAGCGCTTCTCTCTCCATTAAATGTGGTTAAGTGATGTGTTCGCCCATTCGCATGCGTGTTCTTTTTCACCGTTCGGTTGGTTTTACGCTCAATGTAAATTTTTTCCACACCATACATAACGCCCAGATAGTATATAGCGTTACACGTACTAATAATAATTTATTAATGAATACTTTAATGAATTTAATTTACTAATAAATACTACTAAAGTACTTTAATAGTATGATTTTTTTATATTACTCATGTGACATTGCTAAAGAAACACATCAAAAGTAGTATCAAATATTTGGTTTTATTTATATAAAGCAAATATACAAAATCGAAAAATCTTACGTTAACAAAGGGGGGGAGGAGGGTAGGGGTTCGACAAATGCTTATGTTTGCTTACAAGGGGGAGGGAGGGCTCAAAAATGGCCAAAAATGTGCTTACGTAATACTTGAATGCTCCCTTATTAAATATTCTTCTAATTAATTATGCAAAGATACATGCTCAACGGTTATGTTCCCTGTTATTCCCGTTTCGAATTACTAGGTTTTCAAAATGTTACAAATCGTTGGTAATTTCTACCCGCAGTCACACCGGTCTTCAATCACCATAGTGCAACTGATATTCACTACTTTTAACTTACACCAAATTAGTTTGTCATCACCTGCCAGTTATTCGAAGATTATGAAGATTGCGTACTTGATCATGGTAATTAGTACATATTCGGATGGCAAAAAACTACTATACATAAATAATCATGCAAAATTTACCCGGGAAGAAACATTTACCATCTCTTGGTGCCAACCGGGTGTTCGAATTACCAACTCTTAGCCTTGTAATAGATTTCCATTGTAAAAAGCAAGTAATGCGAACGGAGCATTACAAAGAATGATAAAAGGAATAATGATGAATTAAATTTAGTCAAATTAATAATGCATAGTTTTTCTATCTTCGCTGATTATCGCCAATACAATCTGAACGTCGTCCATTTCATGCTCAAAGAAGTCACCAGCACTAAACTGTTTCCGTGATTGGGTCACTCCAACTGTGGCTTCGTCTGTAGACAGAGGTGAAATGTTGCTCGCCATAGGTGGCGCCTTTACACCCGAAATGACAGGACGTAGGATAGCAGGCCAATTCTGGCACAATCAATGTTCCGTTGTGTACAGGGTTTTAGGCCCAGATATATGATGTCTAATAAACGTTAACTACTAGAATAAATAGCCATTTAGATAATTTGATGATAATTAAGAGTTTGTGCTTTGCGTTTTAAATCAGACTGTTAGTTGACATTAGCGTTAGCAATGGGAGAACGTATTAAATTCGGTTTTCATGAAGAGAATATTTAACCAGAGATCATAAAACTGGGCGATATAGTGTTTTTAATTAGGGTATTCAACGAGGTCTACAGGCTCCACCAAGCAAAAGCCACGATTCCTACCGTATGTGACGTAACAACAATCGGCTTTTTCTGGCCCCAATATCTTATAAATAAAAATGGATTGCGCATTTTGTTGGTAAGCGGTTAACTTGGATAATGGCTGGACCGATTTCGCTGAAATATTCACAATTTGTTCATCCCCGTTCCGGGACGGTAAACGGGTTATAATATTTAGTGTAGGATTAATATCTACATGAATTTTAAATTACATTTACAATTTTTCCCATAAGATTACACGGAGTTTTACATTTTTCACGGTGCAGTGCTTTCATATTTCGTTCATTAAAACACTTGAATTTGTACCGATCGCTTTTATTTTTCCTTCATCGGAATTTCAAAACTCTGAACTATCTTATTCTTTCGATGATTTTATGATAAATCGTCCAGTTAACGATTAATTACGCAACTTAAACGATTTTCGTAGCTCTTTAAATGGGTCTTTCATTGTTGTCTCCGATCCATTTCTGATGTAAACAAACACCGAATTTCGTGCTAGAGGGCTATAAATAATGATTCTTTTATTATTGTTGTAGCAACCAAGAATTTGGAGATTCCAAAAAGTGCATGAAAGTTGTGGATGATGGAACTGGTGGAGTTTTCTTCTTGGACGCTCCCGGTGGAACTGGAAAAACTTTTTTGATCACATTGATTTTGGCAACGATTCGATCGCAGAATGAAATTGCACTTGCACTTGCAAAATCAGGAATTGCTGCTACGTTGTTGGAAGGCTGTCGAACAGCTCATTCAGCACTCAAGTTACCATTGAATATACATATCAATGAAACTCCAACGTCCAACCTTTCAAAGAACTGTGCAATGGCCAAAGTTTTGCAGCAATGCAAATTGATCGTTTGGGATGAATGTACGATGGCACATAAAAAATCTTTAGAGGCATTAGACCGAACGATGCAAGATCTAAGAAACAACCGAAATCTGTTTGGTGGTGCGATGATTCTGTTGTCAGGTGACTTTCACCAAACATTGCCAGTGATTCCACGGTCAACGCCAGCCGATGAACTTAATGGATGTTTGAAGTCGTCCGTTTTATGGAAACACGTCGAGACTCTCAAATTAGGCACAAACATGTGTGTCGAGTTGCAGAAAGATGAATCTGGAAAGGTATTTGCTGAACATTGGAAATGGAAAAATACCCATCGACACTCCCACTGGCTGCATTACGTTCCCCGTCGATTTTTGCCAGTTCACCGAAAAAAAGACCAAACTCATCCAAAAAGTGTTCCCAAACATTTCTCAAAATTATAAAAATCATGTTTGGTTGAGCGAACGTTCTTGGATGCGAAAAACATTAATGTAGACGAATTGAATTTCAAGATTCAAAGCGGAATTCCTGGCGAATTGATGACGCACAAATCGGTGGATTCCGTTACTACCCAAGATGATGTCGTCAACTATCCAACCGAATTTTTAAACTCACTGGAATTTCCCGGATTGCCACCTCACTATCTCTGGTTAAAACTCGGATTGGTAATCATAATGTTGCGGAATATTAAACAAACCACGTATTTGTAATGGCACCCGGCTTGTGGTGAAAAAACTGTCTAACAACCTCATCGAAGCAACAATTCTTAAAGGAAAGTACAAAGGAGAAGACGTTTTGATACCACGCATCCCAATGATGCCAACCGACATGCCATTCGACTTCAAATGCTAGAAGTTTCCAGTTCGGCTTGCATTCGCAATGACAATAAACAAATCGCAAGGGCAGTCATTGAGTGTTTGCGGCATTAACCTTGAAAATCCATGCTTCTCGCGTGGTCAATTGTATGTCGCCTGTTCCCGTGTCGGAAAATCATCAGCTTTGTTTGTTTACGCGCCAAACAACAAAACAAAAAATGTCGTGTATCATACATCGTTGCATTAACAAAAAATATTGATGCCACAGCAAAGAAATAGGAACAAGGAATTTCTTTTCTTTGATTATACTTAAACATCGATCTGGCAATCGAAATCGAAATGCACATATAACACCTAGAGATTCGTGTGATTTCAAATTTAATGGGAGAAAATAAGTCATTTGGTTGACATTAAATTCTGAATTTTTTATATTTATATCTTAACATATTTAAAAAGAGTGATTTCCCTTTCCTTTATTTTCCATTTAATCTGACCGTGCCACCGGAACGCGTGGACAGGTGCAGCTATTAAAAATATATATCAATTTGCAATGGGAAATTTAAAAATAGGGAATGGAAAATGAAGAAAAACTTCAATTTAAACATTTACCCATGATAAATAACTATGCATAACTGTTATTATTATGCTAATTGAGTAACTATCCACGTCAAGTTTATATATTTTGAAATGACCTCGAGCGAAGCTGGGGGCATTTCAAGTACAGTACACCGTCTGTCGGATGAGACGTTAAACTGTGGTGGCGCCGTCCGTAAGAGTAGGCTAATGCCGACGCCAGGTGTCCCTCCATCCTTCTCTGTACAGTTTCCCTTGGCGAAAATGACCTTAGTTGTCGGTCGCCGGCTTTAAAATACTACTACTACTACTGGCGAAGTCTGGCATTTTCGCTAGATTTATATAAAATCCACCCACGTCGCGTCGGAAGAGAATGTTGAGCGATTGAGAAAGTCATGTATACGAAGTCCTAAGATGTCCATTTTTCGACGCAGTTTGGAACTTGGCATTGCTAAAATAACTATTCAAAATTATATATGAAGTCTTAAATTGCATGTTTACAATATTCAACTGAGGCATGAAATCAAACCAACGGATAGGCCAACATTTGTTGAATTTTCTGTAAAGATGCTGGCTGGCATGCTGAAGTGACTTCAACAATAACACTGACATCAAATCTCGGACAGCTGCTGCTCAATCTCGCATTCATTTCATATTGATACCTCGATAATAATTATTTCTCGAGTAATTGACAAATAAAATCACGAACAACGTTTTCGATGACTCTGTATAAAGATGAAATAAATATACACTGGCAGGACAAAGTCTGCCGGGTTCAGCTAGTAAACAATAAAACTGCACGGGTAACCAGCGCTCACAATATATGGCCGAAGTTATATTTGAAAATAAAAACAGTTTCTAATAAACCCCATACACCATCAGGTAAACAGGAGTTAAAAAAATGTAAATTCTCTGCCAAAAGATCTGCATCGTGAGAAAGTTTGTTTTTCTGATGAACATGTATTATTTGCGAAAAAATAATTACTAATTAATTAAGTAAGCGAATAAACTAATTAATAAAGGAGCTCTAAGTGTGGGTTTACACTGACAAATTAATTCCTCAAGTTTCTTCTGCACGGGATTTTGGGAACTTGCTCTGACGAAATTCTTTCACAAGTTAGTGCAGACGCAGATTGGTTGCTGGGTACTTGGGGCTGGGCAAAGAAACACTTCTGCAAGCGATTTGCCTAAACGTTTAAAAGTTCCGCAAGTGGACTTGGAGAGCCGTTTACACGCGATTAACGTCAAATTTCGCAATCTTTGTGTGTAGTCATTAGCAAGTTATCGCTTTTGAGTAACACCACCAGGTAAACATGATAAAAACAATATGAAGCCAATTACCTGGTGCAGAGCCCGAGAACAATACCTGAATGATAAAAACAAATACCGTAAGGATTTTAGGCTCATCCTTCCTCTGAAATCCTTCGGCTAAGCTTTTGTGAAAATGCGCAGCAAAGGAGTTGAGTTAATGATCGCGTTTCGCTACAAAAGGCTGGACGAGACACACTGAACCATAACTTCCGAGTGAGGAGGCTTAGCGGTCAAAAGTGATATTTCAGAGTCAGTCACGCCATCAAGAATTCTGCCCTCGGACAACATAAGCGTGCCCTGGCACAGTCTCCACGGGCCAGCGAGGGCACCAGCCAATTTCGCGCAGAGGGCACGGATATACAGTAAGGTCACGGAAACCACTAGGCAGACCACTATGTTGTGATTTTTCGACCGTGCAGGGTAGGCCGTTCTGTCCTGAGTCTCGGCCTTTTCTATCCATTCATTAGATGGAAACGCGTTCAAGCATTACGTGAGGAATTTGAATGCGTTGCCTGTTGAATATCCGATGTAACGGTCAACTTGTCCGTTTTTGAATCAGTAATTAACTAAACCAATAGTTTATTGATACTTTTCGTCAATACTTAGGAATATCCATGGTAATTGACGCTACACGTTCATATTTACTAATGACTACATCCTTGCATTGCGCTAAATTTAAAGACAAAATGTCATTTTGTAACTTGTTGCAATGTGTATCTGTTGGAAGGGTGTCGTAATTACGTAACTGTACTACCCCTAATATTGAAAGTGAGATCGTCATGAGGTCTTTTGTTTGCGTCCAAAACAATCACAAATCGTCTCTGTCCTCCATTTGTACTACATTTCTCATGCGCGTCGCCACTCAAGGTCATACTAGCTCGTATTCATATCCTCAATCGAATGACACCTCATTTATTTGGATCGTGTCATTTGTTACGGTTTCAAGGAGTCAGAATTGATCACCTTTCGCTCGTTTTATCGACATTTCCGCCCTGGGGTGGTTGAACCTTTCGAGATAATTCAAATCACGTAACTAAACATCTACATCTACATATCACCCTGCGAGCCACCTCTAGGGTGTTTGGCAGGGGGTGACAAGTCACCAAAATGCAGCATGCAAGCGGACTGCCACATGCACACCGCACGGTCATGAATATTAAGGATAATAACCAATTCCATCATTAACTAAAACCATCATGCAGCATGCAAGAGAATCCCCACATGCACGCCACACATGTACGATGACACTTAATATTCTACATGCTACTTAAGAGGGCAATCTGCCTATGAAGCTAGAACATGCAAAACATGCTGTAAGAAACACCATAAAACTCCGTAAACATGCTTTAAGAAATACATAAGTTAGTAAGCTACACTACCAGTCAACTAATCTATTTCTAAGTCCTTACACAGCCGTTATAGTCTCTTATCGCTCGTGGAAAAAACGACATTTTAAATCTATCTGTTATACAGTCTATCTCTCTTATTTTATTTTTATGATCTAATCTACCATAGTACGTTGGCGGTCGTAAAATATGATCAACTTCTTTATCAAATGCTTTTTTGAAATCAAGAAAAATCGCGTCCACTGGAATGTTGTCCAGAGTCACGTGGTACAATAACGAACGGTTTTGAGATTTTGATGTGTTTGAACTGCTCCGATTGGTAACTTAAGCGAGTGACATGTTGTTTATTGCGACTCTAATCGTGATATTTGACTATATTAACAATATACCACAATTGTGTGAAGTTCACAGGGAAAAAAATCATTCGCTTAGGGGTGCGGTGCGGTGTTTGAACCACTCAAGATAACTACGATCTAGTAACTAAGGAGTCACGTGGTACAATCACGAAGGGTTCGAGAGTTTAGTGTATTTAAATCTTTTGTAAAAATCCCACGCAGCCTTTCCTATCGTTTTTTTCGCCGGAATATCGTTGATTGAGTCGAATATCTCGATTAGAGTCGCAATAATGAACGTATCAGACGCTCAATTTTTTCATCCGAATGTTCCGAACACCCAAAATCGTGAACCTTTTGTTAGTGTGCCACGTGACTCTTTAGTTACGTGATCGAAATTGTTTCGAGCATTCCAAACACAACACTCCTGGTGGGTTATTTTGTAATCTCACTTTTTCAATGACTCTTTGCGGGAAGGTGGGAGACTTGTTTCGCTCTCTTAATGATCGGCTCACGAATAGCCAAGGCCCGTGGAAACGATGGTGGCTCCATTTCACGTTTCCGATGACACATGGGATGGAACTATTGCGAATCTGAATCATCTTTGATTTTGATAGTTGTCCGAAGACGAATGCTGTACACAAAATGAAATCAAAGGACATAACTTGTTGTTTCTTACAAAAGACAAAAAAGTAAACGATGATAATCACTAATAAAAAATTCAGCCGGTCGATCTATAATTGGTAAATCATAACACCATACCTAAGAAAACATAATCTAAAGTAGCTAATTATATATTTCCGTACAACCATACTCACTACGTTCGCGACTTTGGATGATATCAACCGTATTTGTTTCTGCGGTATTACTCCATACTGACGATAAACCTTTAGTGCACCATATTTAGTGTTCACAGACATTGTACCCTCACCTAGTCGAAGTTCTCGTACTCTAACAAAGACTCTTCCAAACATTTCATCTTAGCGCTTAGGCACGAGAAAAAGTGTACTTTTTCCTCGTTTCTGTCTTATCCCGATGTCCTGGCATTTTTATAAGACTTTATAATCTTATAGCCTTATGTATATAGGTGAAATACCTATAAAGGAGTTAAATATTCCCTAAATCCACGAGCTACGCAGTCCAGTAACACTATTATCCCTTTGTGGCAATGAAAGCCTATAGGCGAGGGAGCGTGCTGCCACCTGGCTTCAGTTTCTACTTCAGGCGTCAGTAAGACGGACAGAAATTTCCGGGAGTGGCTAGTCCTGTTAATTCTACGCCCGTGAACTAATGAAAGGCGGAGGCAAGTGAAACGGATCAATAGTCGAAAGATACGGATCAAGAGTCGAAAGAGCAAGTGAGTTATTGGAAACAGCTGCTGAGTCAAGTAAAAAAAACCTGCAACAACACTTGAGAACCGATTACGGTCACGCCGCCTGGGTGGCGGAGTGGAACTACGAAAAATGACGTAATTTTACGTATTTTATGACGTATTCTCACTTAAGTGAGATCACAAAATAACCCCCCGTGGACTGGGAATCGAACTCAAACCCCTCGATTACGCGCCGAGTGCTATAAACCAGTTAAGCTACCCAGGCGTCCTCTCTCACTGTGAATTTCATGGGAGTTTAAAGGAGCGAGTTGTCGTCACAGGTACCGTGTATACAATGTCACAAAGTACCCATGTGCGAGAGCTGAGCGCCACTGTCCATGAGGTAAACCCCAACTTTAAACGTGTTTACTTAGACAAACTCAAATAACTGCGGAACTGGCCGCGCAGTAACTTTAACGGAGTCACCTGCTGATGGTTACACATAGTATTTTTGCGACGCATTCGCGTCATACATTAATGAATGTTGATCAGTCCTTGGATTAGACTCTTCATCTCTCGTTTTGTACAACTTTTATGCAGCCCCGGACATAAAGAGACATTTATAGGCATAGGCATTTATTAGAGTCGGAGGACCCCATTTTTGATAATTTAGCCAGAAGCAAACTTTTTTACGTTTTGACTGTTTAATCTTTCGGGATTCATTCAGCGATGTTTAAAATTGCAAAAAACAATATTTCGCTGGTCCTCCTGCCAGCTTCATCAGTTAAACTGAACTGATTCTTTAGTCTCGCTCGTCTTTATATATATGAGTGAAGACTCCCATTGTTGCCGGTTGAATTTGAAAAATTCGTTTAAGCTTTCTACTAAATGTGTAACCGTCTTCTCGGTTGACGTTCTCCGGTCTCTTCGCAATTTCTATAGCCTCCCTGATTAATCTTGGGTAATAGCGTACCTCCCTTGATATTAATTTTGTCTCCTCAAAGTTGAAATTATGAGTGGGTCTCAGGGGCCGCTGAGATGGTGTTCGGCTATTGCAGAAATGCGGTAATTATTATTTTTAATTGACCGTTGATGCTCTTGGAGGCGTAATTTTAGGGCTCTGCATGTCTGGCCTATATATGGATGTCCACAGCTGCACAAAACTTCATATATTCCTCCGTAGAGGTTCCATGGAAGCGGGTCTTTGGATTTCAGAAGTAAGTTTAAGAAGTTGTCGTTTAACCTGATGAAGCTGGCAGGAAATATTGTTTTTTGCAATTTTAAACATCGCAGAATGAATCCCGAAAGATTAAAAAGTCAACGCTACATCCGCGGAAACCTACGAGCTATTTTTTTACGCTTTATTTATTTGATGTACTACTTGGACTTCAGAGAATAGAGAAGAAGACTAAGAAATGAAATGGGCGAGCACTCTTTACAAAATTAACTTTATTTTCTGTGTCCTATGTCCTCAATGCGTACTATTTTATTCCCTCGCTAGTGCTCCTTGCTGTCCCTTGTAGTCTATAGGGTAACCCTAGTTACACTCCGAGACGGCTGATTGATTTTTCACGCTATATTCTTCATCATTTAGATAATTTTGTTATCCACCTAATTCGTGGATATGTTATTTTTTTAGAGATAAATTTGAACGTGTTTTTCGCGTTAGAATGAAGAAGGTCCGATTATTTTTGCACTACGGCACTAAACATTATTTTGACGGCTAATAACTGCAAACCAGAGGCTGACACAAATACAAGATTTTAACAGAGTGAGACTCACGTGGAGTCCAGCTTACGGATCGCTCACTTTTTCATAAAATGTAAATTTTGATAAAAAATGAGGTGCAAGCTACAGCGGAATAATAATACCAGAAATGAAAAATTAAAGAGAAAGGCAATAGTTTTAATTTCCATGACGCATAATTGCTGAGAAAAAGTAGTTTTATTAATTAAACTGCATGCAAATGAGTATTATAGTTAATAGGTTGAAACGCACCAGAGGTAATTAGCTATTATTTTAGGAATATAGGAATTATAGGAATATTGCTATAATTCACATTGTATTTTAATTAAGATTTCGTTATACGCTCTGCTTTACAGTTAATAGGCGTCAAAGTTACGCATGCAACCTTAGCGCCAAAATATATGGGACCTTTTCTTACTCTAATGCCAAGAACAGGTTCAAATTTTGCTTTTAAAAACTATTTCATTCATCAAATAAATATAAAACAAAATTATCTAAACTGCGATGAATATCACGTCGAAATTCAATGAGGCGTTTAGGAGTTATTAAGGTTTAAACTTGTGTCTACAATTTTTTGACGAGGACTGTAGATTGCCTAGACCGAAGTTTTGCTGCTACTCCAATGGTACAGTTGGTACAGTCTCAATGCCACCAAACGTGCCTCTGGGTGTCCCAATGAAATCGTTATAACCTTCGGAGACTCCCAGCGAGTCTAACTGCCGCCAAGGTGAAACCATTTGGGTGGAGTCCCGCATCAATATGTAAATCAGGCTAAAAGAGAAACCAGACTGAAGTTTTTTTTATTGCGTCACGCTGTTATGTTCGGCTGAAAGCAAAAGTCTGTCACTCCGTGTATTTTTTTAATAAATCCCCTCCTTTTACGACCACGTCTATAATATCTTATTATTATCATGGAATTTTTGTCAACATGAATTGGTGGACAACTCATTTTTTAAATGTCGCTTGACGATCTTATTGTTCTGATATCGATATTACTTATCTTCAAACTTGTACGGGCTTGAGATGTGCTCAGCGAAGAAAGTTTTCCCCACCGCTACTACGAGGGGCATAACTTCAGATAAGGAAATTCAGCTGACTTTCAGCGGGGATATTATTAGAGGTGCTATTTACGTGATGTCATGATTATGTTATTAATTTTTCTGAAACAAAACTCGTATACTGGCACTGTAACCAGCAAATAACAAAATTCTAAAGGCTATTTCAAAACTGTGAGTGATAGTATAGTAGATAGTTATTTTATTTTACATTTTAATTATAAATATTTTATATTTTAATGGAGGACCTGTTGATGGTTCTCTTGTTAGCAGAGTTCCGGATTGTATGCATATTATAATGACGGTTTAAGGTACATACTCTGTAATGTAAGTAGGGGGTATGTTCTCCTAAGGCATATAAAAGGATCGAATTTAGGTGAAGATATATAAATCAAATGTTTTGAAGGGTTTTGCAAATTCATGCACTATTTTGAATGAAAATGTATGAATCTACTGTTTCGAAGGAATTAAAAAAATGATGTACTAATTTAACTGAAAATTTATAAATGTCTAAACAATATAAATGAGCCATAAATGTCTGTTCTGAATATCACAAGAAACTCTTCTATTATTTTGCTATGAAAGCCATTGGTAATGTCAATGAGATTATCGGGCTGTTAAGTAAATTAAGATTGTGGATTGTTCCAGAATCTGTAAAAGTGTTGGTATCATTTATTTATATGCAGTTTTAATGCCACTATCTTAGAACTTCTCCATTCTCTTTGCATCATAAAACACTTATGTGCTCTTAAGTACTCGTTTTTAGATTAGTTTTTATCACATTTTGATCATCCTTCCATGAACAAGAACTAACAGAAGATTCGCATAAAATAAAAAGAACAGTAAACATTCTGTTCGCACAGTAAGCTGAATTATTTTATCTGAACGTAAGAAAAATGGCCCGATTTAAGGTGGCGTGGTCATAAATTACAGGTTGTATTAGAGGAGAATGTCGAGAGACGAAAAAAATCCAAGAAAAACGCGTGAATGTGAGACTAGTCATCGTCCTTACTTCAGGTGGTAAAGAGGCAATAAATTAAGGCCTGCGTTTTTCTCGCAAGTGAGAATTAAATGTAAAAAATCCAAGTTTTTCGCTTTACGAGTTCTTGGAAAATCACAGAAAAATGGTTTATTTGGATCCAGCACCTCTTTTTGTCTGCATAGTTTCTTGGTCCAGTTAGATTAAAAATATTTTTGATTTACAATTGTCTGCCGGTCCTGTAAATCACGCTTGGTTAAGAAAATTTCGGACGATCGTAGAGCATGTTATTTCGCAGTAATGCATGCCGTGATCCAAAATCGTACGAATAAATGGTAAAAAAAGCTAGAAGCAAATAAAAGGGGTTGTTCTTTCCCCATATTTGTTAACTTTTACTTTATTAAGAAAAGCATCGGATTCGGTTATGAGGTTTCTTTTATTTTATATTTTAAAAATTACTTTCCATCAGCATATTATGCGTGGTTCAAATTTTCATTGTTAGATTGACAAAAGAATAAATTTTTATATTCTTGCGTGTAAATTTACTTTCCGCTTTTTTTCTATAAAACTTGTGTTTTCATTTCGTCTTCTTCTTCATCCTCCTTTCCAGGATTAGGCAATTAGCCTGTTCCGGCTTCACCATCATAATCTCGGCCTCCCAACACTTCTTCTCCCTTAAGGCTTATAGGTACTCGAAAACCTTTCTGTGAATTTTTTCAAGAGGCATGCGCTCAACATGTTCTTTCCATCTTTCTTTATAATTTGTTGCTACATCTGTTACTGGTTATACTTCTAATTCTTTCCTTATGTCGTCATTTTTTATATGGTCCAGGCGTGTACAGCCTTTCACAGATCTATGGAATTTCATTTCTGACGTTTCAATTTGTCTTCAGCCTCTTTTTTTTAAGTTTCCAATCTTCTGATCCGTATAGTAATGTGGGGACAACCATTGTTTTGTAAAATTTTATTTGAGTTTCTTTTGCAGTTTTTCCCTTCAGTGCTCTTCTTATAGTCCCACATATTCTTTGGTAATTAGTTGTTTTATTTAAAATGTCTCTGTCCTCTTCATAGGTGATTTCGCATCCCAAGTATTTAAAGTGTGATATCTGATCTTAGATATTATTTTCAATTATTATTTTAGTTCGGATTGGGTACTTTCCTAGGAATAACATTGTCTTGGTTTTTTGTACAGATATCTTCAAGATAGTCTCTAGATATCAGATTTAATTTATGGACATTCAATTTTAAATGGTCTTCACTATCTTGAATTATGACTTGATCATCTGCTAATAGGATTGAGCTTAAAAATTCGTTTTCTTTTATTTGTATTCCTGGTGGTGTAACTTTCTTCCATTCTCGTAGGCAGTCACCTATGTATATGAAGGATTTCAGGCTTTCCCGTTGAAGATTTATATCAGGGATCTTTCGGGGTTTACACCGGGTAGTTAGGTCCACGGCGGCCAACGTTTCCTCAGGGCAGAGGTGAGTGCCTTGACTAGAGGTGGTAATCAATATATACCCCATGGGTAGGTCAGGTCCGAAAATTTGGCGGGAATATTAGGTAACATCCGGTGGTCTTGACTCTCCCATAATCCTGAGGATGGGTTTCCAAGTGTGACATACGATGTAACCGGAGTCACGGTTAAAATTTCGTCTTTCTCTCCGGATCTCGATGGCCTACTTGATGAGCCGGTCCCAGTAGCCAGAGGAGTGGGCAATTACTTTGGTCTTCTCAAAATGTATGGCATGGTCCATCGTGATGCTGTGCTCTGCAACAGCCGATTTTTCCGGTTGGCCCAATAATATATTATAATATCTGCTGCAGTGATATAAAATAGCTTAGAGAGTTTTACTAAAAAAGATTTTGTCTATTGTTTTGTTTCATTATTATTAGAATTATATAACTATAAGTGTACAGATATTAAGCAAGTATATAGTATGCATGTGTAATTATTCAAAATGAAGACAATCATATCCACAACTAATGCAAAGTACCTATGTGTATATATTTTTTCATTTCTTTTTATTTTTCAATCTTTTCAAATTAACTTAATAAACGCTGTGAATATTTGTATTAACTTCCCCTGCTACTGATATTTTGCGGCGGTTCGTGAGGTAGTATGTAGTCTTGTAAAAGCTGCTTGCATATAGCAAGCTAAGAAAATAATTCTGGAACTCTAGCCTTGAGCAACGGGGCCCATCAAGGTTATTTGTTCACTAAACCCCACAAAATATGTGTGTTGGAATCAGTATCCAAAACGTGTCCATGAAGTATCTCAGCGCATATTAATCTAAAGGATACGTCATCTGTTTTTAAATATATTCACTAGCATGTTCAATGCCAGTGAACGTTGTTACCATGGTTATAGTCCGTAAAAGGACTATGAAATCACTAAAGCTTAGGAAGACAGTGACATGAAAACTTGGTCCATCAGCTATGTTGCAGTCCAAGTCTAATCGTCGTTGTTGGCGTCGTTTTTCGTATTTTAAAATCTAAAATTGACCATTTCTGCTTTTAATGCCCTTTTGATTTCCATGATAACCTTTTTAGGACTCGAGTTGGGATTTCTCTGTAATTTGCGATTTTTTTGGAGGATAAGTCCCACCCCACCTACGAAATATTAAGCTCGTAGGCCAACTGGAAGTGCTGAAACACAGTGAGTGAGTGTTGGGCCAGAGGTTGTTACCACATGTGTGTAGTGAATGTAGAAGTAATTATGCAATTTTTCGTCTTACAATCCGGTGGTCACGACTCTCACTTTACAAAGACACCTCATCAACATCTCGACGCTATTAGATTCGGTTTTTGCGAACAGCTGGTGGCAACGGACAACAGGCCTTGGCGAACACCCACCCGCCCAACACCACTAGGCTGAATTCCTCCTCCTCGAACATCATCGGTCGATTGCCGCCGTCTCTATCTCCTTCTCCCTGGGCGTCTTTCTCTTGAAAAGCACCTGCGTCGACCATAAGCTTACCATAGCTTAGCCACAGCATTTGTGCGAATGAATCAGGTTATTTTCTTCAAATTTCATCGTGAATCAATCATCCGCCACCTGCAGGTAGAACCTGCGTTTCGAAATGTATTATTTTCAAATGTCACTCTTTTCCTCCAAAAAATACTTATATGTTAATCGTTCAGATGCAGTCCTCACTTCTTATCTCTGATTATCTGTTGACATTTCAGTGGAAAAAGATTTGACGGGTTGGTATCCTCGTACTAACTGTTGCATCAAAAAAATGAACATGAGCATCATAAATTATGATGTAGCAACAAAAAAGTAAACCACAGGGCATGCATTGCTGGCTTACTAATTCAATGACTTAAATGTCATTTTATTCATATTCTGTCTACTTGTAGAAAAATTTGTCCTCTATCTGATATTAACAACAAAATCACACCTTTCCACGCTATTTTATTCTATAATTGAACTTGAAATTACATGGTGTTCAATGGGGGAATGAGAAAAACACGGGGAAAAATAATGTTTTTCCATTTAATACAAATGCCATTTTCGTGGAAAATTGTCTCTAAGAAGGAAATAATCCAGAGAAATGGAATAACAAAATAAAGGCATCTTACCTCCTTATTTTTCTAGTTATTGAAGAATTAATGCCGTAATTGAAGTCAAAATGCGGTAATTCGTAGGAAATGGCGCTGCAGTCGGCTCCTATGGCTGGGAAAAAGTGCTCATTGAAAATACATTTGTGGAATAATCTGCATGTTTTGTACCACACTTTTGGGTTTCTATAGGTAACGCATTGCATCAGTGAAAGCAGGATTTTTTTGACAAAATATAAAAAATGTGTCATTTAGTATTTGTTTTGACTCACACAGTCGCGAGGGAACCTCCTTCACCGATTCGGATAATGCAGAACCTTGGCTAATAGGGACTTGGTAATGATTTAAACACTGTACTGTGCACATACATATTTAAATGTGCACACCTAAGTATCCTAATGTTCTTTATTACATTACTCCTTCACGTTTGTTAACCCTCTGACCACTCCCCAAAATCGAGGGCCCGAGAGGCAATGCAGAGCTTCACTCGCTTTGCGTTTCTACAAAGTGACCTCTCTTTCTTTCTCCCTCCACTATACTCACAAACATAGCGGGTTCGGGTGACGTCACTCCCCGGCGTAACAACGCAACGAAAGTTGTTCCTCCTCCTCCCCCCCTCCAATCCCCCTCCCCTCCAACCGACGGAACAGGAGCTTCCACCTTCTCCCACACCCCCCCCCCCCCGGTCTCCTCCTCTTCTTCGACTCTTTCCTGTTCCCTAACTTCTTTCTTTCATTCTTTTTCCCTTTCTCTCTTTCTCAGGCTCTCGCATTTATTTATTTTCTCCATGGCCTTTTTCTCCTCCGCCGAAACTGCACCGAACTGCCGAACACATAATGAAATACTTCCTTCTTTTCCACACTTTTTATTACGATACGACCATGGTTTCGACAAACTTGTGTCATCTTCAGGTACCGAAGTTCAGAACTGCAGAAGGTATTGTTGCTAGTGCAAACATCAACCAATTTAGCACTGCACACTAACTTGTGGAAAAACTTTCGTCATATTAAAATCCACCGCTAGCTCTTGCGGAAGAAACTTACCATTGTAATCTCACCTTTAGGGTCAACTTGAAGCAAGCGACTTTCGACGAAAATTGCGTGAGCAATCGGCTAGAACTTTTAAAATTTTCCGCAAGTCGCTTGCAGAAGCGCATTGTTGCTCGTGTAAATAGCAACCAATCTGGCTCTGCACTAACTCGTGCAAAACTTCTCGTCGTATTAAAATCCTCCGCTAGCTCTTGCGGGAGTAACTTGCCAGTGTAAACTCACCTTTAGGGATTACTTGCATCAAGAGATTTTCCATGTCAATTGTGTGTGTAAACGGCTATAAGTTTTAAAAGTTTCCGCAAGTCGCGTGCAGAAGCTCATTGTTGCCAGTGTAAATAGCAACCATTCTGGCTCTGCACTAACTATCTCTTGCCGGTGTAACTTGTCAGTGTAAACTCACCTTTAATTGGTTTACTTGCATCAAGCGACTTTCGATGTAAATTGTATGTGTAAACGGCTAGAAGTTTTAAAAATTTTTGCAACTCGCTTGCAGAAGCGCATTGTTGCTAGTGTAAATAGCAACCATTCTGGCTCTGCACTAACTCGTACAAAACGTTTCTTCATGGTAAAATGCCCCGCAAAATCTTGCTGGAGAAACCTGTAGAATTAACTTGCCAGTGTAAACTCACCCTTTATACTTACATATTTAGTCAATTACTGAGAATTTCTGTGATGTAAAATCAATTTTTTGCGCTAATAATAGTATTTTATTGACTTTATGCACCTTGCAGCTGCATAATAATAAAAATTAAATTAAAATTTGGTCTCAATTATGACTTGAGGTAAATCTAGCAAAAACTACCTTGAGGAGGTTCTGCTGCAATTTAGTGAGTTAAACAAATAGACACAAAGTTAAATCATTTTGTTTGAACTGATTATATGAAAAGACAAAATTAAGAAACAAAGCGTGTAGATTATTCGACAAATATTCTTGGATAACTTTTTCAGGTGTTCTTAATCAGTTGGTTCTGAATTCAATACTCAAATAATGATTTAAAAAAAATAAATTTCGCACATTTCTTTTTTAACTCAGTGCGTATAGTTTTTCGAGACATACTATCTAATTTTAATGAAAAGGAATCCTTTTTCCATTCTGCTACACAAAACTGATGTATTGTATTCGTGAATGATGTGTTTATAATTTCACTACCAATGGGACGCGAGATTCACGCGATAAACAGATCAGAAGCTGAAATCAGAAATTTTTTTAAACAAAATTCAAATAGAGTTACTTCATATAGATGTAGTCTTTTTAGTGTGTAGATATTTTTAGGAGTATTTTATGTAGAATGTAATCGTGGTTGGCGTCATTTTAGCCATTTATACTAATATTCTATCAAGTTCTTGCTTCTCAAAAACAAGAATTTCTACGTTTCATTTAATTTTTAACTTTACTAGATTTGTACTGATTCTCATGGACATGCTCTCCTTTATTCTTACTCCATTTATTTCTCTTTTTCTCTCCGTCTCTCCTGTATTTATTTTCTTCTTTTTTTCTTCCTTCGCTGCAACTACGGCATAACTTCGCTTTCATCCGCCATGTCCTCCTTCAGAGTCGACGCATCGGCGCGCGGCTTTGGTTTTCAGGGTGGAAAATATGCGAATGAGATGCCGTTGGATGCGAGGAAAGGAAGAGGGAGGTAAGAGGACGAGAAAGAAATTTACCGCCTGGAGGTGTCTTGTCTTTGCCTTCTTTCTTTCCTTTAGGAATTCCTACCTCGAGACAAAAAAAAGCCCTATGCGCGCGGCGTGCTTCTTTGACGACAGCGACGCGCGCCTTGCGAGTTGAGAAAGAATTTAATTGCGGCTTTTGTTGCGAACTACCCACCTGCAGACGTGTTAGTCGAATTAATTTCGAGTAGTAAATCAAGTCCAAAAACTATTTATTTATCTTCGTAGGTAAAAGAGGATTCCACGAAGGAACAATTTTATATGAATGAATATTGAATGTTTACCTAAAAGTAATCAACTTATACACCTAGTTTAAAACGTTTCGATTACATATTTAAATCATCTTCAGGGCTAACAAAGGATATGCGACTGAAGGTTTATCGAACCATAATTCTCGGAATTCGGAATATCGAACAAATACCACAGCAATGCTTGCCAATGACATTAATAAATGTAAGCATATGTTTTATCTTAAAATATATTACTCATACCTTATCGGCCAGTTTTTTCGTCGTTACCAGTATAGACCAGTGGCGGATACACGGGGGGGGGGGGGAATGGGGGAAATTTCTCCTCCCCCAAGAAATCAGACGAGCAAAATAAAATAATAGGATTTGATTGTAAACTACATTTTACCAACAACAAAATAGCATTGATATGCTAGAAAAAAATATATCTCTCTATTCAACGAGAATGAAGTGTGTTTTTCGATAACTAACGAATTGTTTCGGGCATTTAGAATTGGGCAGCGAAAGACCAGAATCCGACCGACGCGATGGGAGATGAGTCACAGTTGAGGCTTCGTCTATCCCACATTTGTCTTACCTGCCCACGTCTCTTGCGAAGCTGCTTTCCCCATCGCCTAAAAAGTAAGGGATCTCTGGCGTGTTTCGGTCATTTGTTTTCAAACAGCCTCCCCTGACCCCTTCAAAAGTAAGGGCTAATTTCCCTAGTAGCTGGCGCGGATTAACACACGGCATTTTTTAATTTTGTTATTTGCTGACGGACTGTGTGCGTTTGGGCGCTAACGCGGTCTCATTCGCTCTTTGCCGCGCGTAGATGAAATTATGTTCCTTTAATGTGTCACATTGTTTTGTCCCGTTAACGTCTCTTTCGGCACTTCGTCTTTCGCGTCTACTTAAACGCGTATATTTTTTTAATGCGCGGACAATTTAATCATTTTAGTTTCGTCAATTAAGTGGATTTTAGTTTTACTGGAGTTTACCAGATTAACTCTTCCAAATAACCTTACGATCAAGTGCGTGGGCATAGTGATTTATTACGTTAGATTTGATACTTGTCATAGCTTTCGCATCCTGCTATATTCACGGATTTCTGCATGCCAGTGACTTATTTGACAGTATGAAAGTACGTGTATGAAGTATGGTAAGTGTAAGTACTTATTTTAAATATTCCTCAGTGCATAACTACACCATAACTATACATGATATATCACTTCTCTTATTTTTACTCCTAGTATCCCATATACTTCCTAAAACGCGTGAATCAGTAAACCTGTAATCCTCAAATAATCCATATTGTTATACACCATTATATAATGAAAAGAAACTCCAATGGTGTCAAATTCCGACGCATGTGTGTTTTAAATTCTTAGTAATAACAATAGGGGCTTCCGTGAAAATAATTCATAAATTATCTTAGGTTCCTAGGATTTGTATCACTCGTTGTCATAAGGAAAACTACTGCTTACTATATCCCACTAAGACGGAATCCATTATTCTGGTAGTAAAAGGATACCAAGTAACGTTCGCAACTTAAAATACTCCATAAATGTTCGAAAACCACGTTATCCCCCACAAAAATTCAGTTCTGATCCTCGGCTTGATTTTAACATACAACTTCTCTAGGAATACACATGTTGTTGAAATATCAACCAGAGTCAATAAAATGATTTATTGGTTGACATTTTGAAAGGATTTTTGTCCCTGTGCCATGCGAAAACAGGATGTTTCTTCTCTCATGCTCCCGATTTTTATTGTTATAAAATGACTTTAATTAAAAATAGACTTGATACGTTCGATTTATTGTTGAACTTCGCAAATATGATTACGTTTCGTCATATTCATGACAAGTACGTAGGTTTTTTCCGACGGAGCACAGGAAATTCTTTCTCAGTGTTTTCTTTATTTCCCTTTTGGGTAATTACATGTCAAAACGACCAAAAAAAGATCGATTTTACCCTTCAACTCTTCAATTTCGACCTATTTCGTTTTACCACATAATTAGTCAAGACGAATTGGTTCGCAAAATATGCACCCATTGCCTTAGTTACGGGAGTATGAAAAATTGTGCTTGTAAATTATGTTTGAGTTGATATCTCCGAACGAATGATACTTATCTCACAGCACAAATGCTCTTTCGTAAGAAAAAGCAACAACGCATAACATTATGATTATTGAAATTATTATTGATGAAAAAATTATTATTGATGAAAAAGTAATGATTGATGAAAATTTAGTTTAAAATGTTGTAATTTAAACAATCAGTTTTTATTTTGAAAACTTCTGACGCATTTTTCTGCAGACATGTATCTCTTTTATCTTGTTTTTTTATATGTATAAATTTGGTAGCAATATATCATAGCTATCTAACATTCAAGTTGTGTGATGGTAATTTATCTCTTAAGGGGAAAATTAATTTTTATGTGTTCGCTTTTTAAAGTTTCGCGGCATACTAGGTTTTGGAGATGGTGGGTTTTGGTGAGCTAAAACTCCACTCACATATTATTTGAATTCTGTGGGCTGATGCTAGTAACAAATAAGTAAGAGTAAGTAATAGTAAGTACTGAATCGCAAAAATGCTGTTGTAGTGATGTCTCTATGTCGACGAATTTCAAAATTTGCTCTCGCTATTTGGATGTTGAACCTCTCGGAACCTCGCCATTGTTAGGCTATGTTTTACACAATTAATATATCTACGAAGACATTAATCTCATCAGACCCGGTCAACTTGATTCCATCTTTTTTCAGCTCCCTCGTTAAAAGAGGCGCCAAAGAGCTGAATTATGGTTTCATAGTAATATCCTTTTATGAATGCGTCACTGTAGGAACAATTGAACTAATTGTTGCACAAACTACGTATTATTAACTTTTACTGTTACATTTGAAATTGGTGATTCAACGGCATTCTCCCAGACGTATGCACCTATCACTTGCAGATGGATATAAATATAATGGCTGTGCTGTCATTAAAATGAAAGAGCTGATTATATCTTGTAGTAAAAAACAGTCATTGACCACGGTGACCTTTATTTTTAAGAATTTTAACACATCTCCGCTTTCTTTTCTGGCAATGAAATCACAACACGACCTCCGGTTGTTCCTTTTATAACTATTTTAAATTGTGCAGTGCTTGTGGAACACAAATACGAGTTCATCTTTTTCAATACGAAATACATTCCCATAACTTTCGCAAACAGGAAAACTTTTTGTTCATCAGCTGACCCTGACGTTATCACAAAAGGGTCTTTATCACTCAGCTTCTCTTTTATAACAAATTATTCTCTCACATTAAATGCATGTCATTAATACAAAATTTTAAGGAACAGTATAAGCAGAAAAGTGGATTCTACAGCACTGCTGGATTTGTGGAAAACAATCGTAATTTCCGCAATGGTGAACATTTCTCATATACTTATTTTATTAATTTTTAAAACTCTATTTCCACTTTTATATTTTTAAATTGACGTAATATATTCATTGTGACGCTTTATATGTCACTATATAACCTCCAGAAATAGAATAATAATAAATATATTAATTTTAAAGCGTTTCACACAGCGTAATTTAAATTTATGTTGTCCGTAAGTTCTGTTTTGGTTTCAGTCTACCCACCGCCTCATTCGTCGTCTTCGCTTTCTTCCGAAACTTTTCAAACATATATATCCAATTTCTACGGAAATATTTTCTCAGATTCATAACCCTTGACCTTTCGCGAGACATTTCGAGATGAATACTGCCCAAAACGTGGGTGGTTACAATAGGATGTGCTTTCATTGTGGTTCTGTACTCACGAATACATATATCTGGCAATATTCAGGGCCAAGTTTCGTTGAATATTATAACTCAACTTTGGAACGCAACTTCACACGGAGTTCGCTTGCAAAACTCGCACCAACACTTACTTGTAGCAAATTATTTTTTTTTATTAATTTGTTCAAATCCCTGGAATATTTAACCAGAATATTTTTTTGAATTGCAAAGTTCAAGCTAGGCACTTTATTGCACAATTTGAAGTATCATCTGTTTTAGCAATGTGAGAATTCAGGCTCGGAATTAGAACAGGGGCTATTCTCCCATCTCTCGTTCATGAATTTGAGCATGAGTTCTAGCAATACACCGCTTTACACGACGAAATTTTCAATGCAAATCAATACGTATATCAGATTGTGGAATAAAGCTCCTCGTGTAAAACTGCCTTTACTCCATTGTAGTTCTTCTTGTGTCCTTTCCTCTTTATTTCGTCTATGTATTAATCAAGTTGGTGGTTTCCGGCGTGACTTTGCGGAATTTACTGATCATTGTGAATGAAAAAGAAATGATTTGTTTTTCCACGTAAATTTAATATAGTACGACCATGGTTGGTTAATATAGTACGACCATGGACCACCTGAAGATGACTTTAAGTCGAAACCATGGTCGTAATGTATTAAATTTATGTGGAAAAACAAAACACTACTTTTCATTCACTATTAATTAATCCCTTGGACCTCCTCTTGGGGCTTCTCCCTCTATTTTTCCTTCAATTATATCCTTCACAAATACACACATTGGGGGACAGACGAGTTTTATCGAATGGCCAATTATTGTCCGATTTTCACCAAATTTAGGATTTAGCACTTATTTCACATTCTAAACAATACTAGGCGAGGAAAAGATGGTTCCGATAAAAATTTAAATATGATAAAAACGGTACTTATCATGATTTGGGAAGGGTAACATTTACGTTACGGGAACCATCACAGACAACAAAAGACGATCGAAATTAACATGCTGCTAGGTGACAATAACCTTACAATAAACATCATTCTATTCGAGGGATATCACATAAAGGCAAGGAAGAAACTAAAAAGCGGGAAAATTTGATATTTTCACCCCAGGTCAACAAGGTTACGGGCCTGTGGAGTGAAACAGGGGTGCTGGGGTGGGACGGTTCGCGGCCTCGAAAAGGCCATTTCTGAACGGAAAAATAGGTTATTTGGCGGATAGTTACCTACGTTTTATTTTCACGAATACCCTTTAAAACCAACGGGGCTACCCGCGGTTGGTGATTACACAACCCACCCCAATGGTGATTTGTTTGCGTAATATAGGAGAAACGGGCATGTAGAACCGCGTATTTTCTAGAATATTATGTAATGGAATATTTTTGTCGCCTAGCAGCTTGTTGATTTCGATCGTCTTTTGTCGTCTGTGATGGTTTCCGTAACGTAAATGTTACCCTTCCCAAATCATGATAAGTACCGTTTTTATCATATTTAAATTTTTATCGGAACCATCTTTTCCTCGCCTAGTATTGTTTGGAATGTGAAATAAGTGCTAAATCCTAAATTTGGTGAAAATCGGACAATAATTGACCATTCGATAAAACTCGTCTGTTACCATACATTGTGCCTCATGCTGTGCCCCACTACCTGGTTCCTCTTTTCTGTACAGTGCTCCATATGTTTCTATCCCCTCATACTCTTCTATACACTTCGTCATTTCTTATTTTATCCATCCATTCGATCTTCAGCGTCCTCCTCCAACACCAGGTTCCGAATCATTCTAATCTTTTCTGGTGTGGACCGTTGGGAAAGCAGTTTTCTTGCAGTTTGAAGATGAGGATACCCTACGTTGTGCCATTAACTATAATGGTACATGCATTCTATTGAGAGTTAGTCAATGTTTTTTTAAAAATCTCAACTTCCTTTTACCAACGTTTCGCTCTTTAATATTAGCATCATCAGGACTATAACACAATGCAAGGAAAACAGTTTATATTATTTATAATTATATAAATATAAGTTTATACTCATAAATGTAGTACCTACCTTAAGGTGAGAGAATTTCCTTGTTATGACAATGGTAACAAAGATTTCTTCTTAGTAACAAAATCAGCATCAATAATAAAAGAAAACCTAATCGGTAACACAATGCTAACATTTTGATTAAAATATTATAAGTGAAAATAATGAAAATTATAATAATTAAAAATGAATAGTATAAATAATAAAAATAACAATTTATTCTGGATATAGGAACCTCAAATTTTTAAATATATTACATATTTTACGAATAACGTAACATATTCGTACTGAAATGTTGGAGAACAGTACCTATACAACATATAAAAAAAACTTCAGTTATTTGATACGAATGAGATCAAGTTATGATATATCTTGCTTAACTTTTGAATATCTCCTCTATGGTTACAAGCTGCCGGAAATTTTGTGAAGTGGACCATTTCTTTAAATAGGCTCTTCTGAAGGTTCGGTTCAAAATCTATAGGTTTAGCTTCCTTAAAGTTGACATTGTGATTGTTTTCTAGAGCATGGTTAGCCAAAGCACAGGTCCTGGAATTCGTTTTTATTGAAGATTTATGGTTGCTAATTCTATTTTTAAGGTACTTAGAAGTTCGTCCTATGTATATTTATTCACATTCATGGAAAGATATGGAATAAATAATGATTCTCTCTAAATAACTTTTTTTGTTTTATTTAAAGAGCAAGTTATGTTATCGTGCTTAATGTTGCTGAACGCTTTTAAGTTACACTATTGCGTTTCAAAATGAGCCGGGCGTTATCTCCTTAAGTTATATTCTTGTACCCCATGTGAACCAAACTTAAGTCAACCCATTCTTTCAAGTCCTTATTCGATGTCGAACGTCGAGAATAATTTCTTTGTGCCCGGAATAGCTTCGTTGCATTTTATCCTTAATTTATGCTCTTGTGTTTGATTTGAACCAGGATCCAGTCCGGTCGCTATTCTCTCCTTGCAACCGAAAGGTCGTGGGATCAAATGCCCTCTAACAGTAAAAACTGTTTGCGATGTGGCATCCACCGACTTTAGCTGCGTGCCTCAGAGTCTGGGTTTTTCCGTTATTTATTTGCTCTAATGAGGTTTGCGAGCGACTCAACAATTGAGTAGAACCTCGGTTCTCTTTATATTGCAAACCGCAGTTCCTTTCATGCATCCTGCGTCTCCATTAGAACCAGATCTACGAACTTGGGTCGCATAGCGACGCGTAGTAACGAGTCTAGTGATGGATAGTTACTAGCGATGTGAGACATTTTGGAGAGCGTCCATTCTTTTTTTATTCGCCGTGTTTTTTTGGCAAGGTATTCCTTCTTTGAGGCTCATTCTATAATTTTTTTAGAGTTTCTTTCTTCGTAGAATAATCGCGGGGACAGAAAAAAAGAAAAGAGGTCCCGCGCTGATGTCAAATCTCTTTTGCGAGGGAGAACAATGGATTCGCGGAGACGTTCATAAAAGGTTCCCAGCGAAGTTTTTTTTATTTCCACACGCGGAAGTGAAAAATATATGTATACGTATTCCAGAAATTTTCACACGACCAATTCAGAGCGAGAAATATTTCCTCGTGTCAAATTGAGTTAACGAGAGTGGTAACACATTATATTTTTTATAATTCTGCCTTCAAATATAGCATCCGTTGTGAGTGAATTGTGATGAGACCCCGTTATCGCTTGCTTTAGGACTTTCCGAAGCCTTAAAAAAAAGGAAGGAAAATGTGTATTCCCGTGCGTTTTTCCGTGTTTCGAGATTTTCCATTATTTCTGTGCTAGTGACAATTGTATGAGCAATTTTTCCGGGCACGGTTCCCAGCGACACACAGTTCGTACGGGTGATGGCTGCCATAAAACGAAACACTACATAAATTTTGTACTCATGATCACCGGGGAAAAACACCTTTATTTCTGGAAAGCGAAGTAAATTTACATCTCTTCCCTAAGATCTTTCATCTTTTCTGAGTTTCGACGCATGTGCTCAGCGATTGGCTGGTGCTACAAGAAAATATGCAATTAGTTGCTTGAAACGGCTATTTTATATACTGGCTCATTCAGTGCTTCCTAGCCGACACAAATTCTACCATTGGAGAAAGTAAAAAATAATGGACGTGTAAAAAATATGGTGGAGGATTCGTAGTTCGAAAAAACTTCGCATTATGGCTTTGTATTGTTGCGAGTCATTAAATCTATGTTTGACGCGACACGTAGGTGGATAGATAAACGTCTTTATTGGGGAGAGATTGAGACTTTAAAAGTCCCTTCTTCCATCTAACCCCTGACGTAGGTCAAGCATTGAAATTAGTACTGGCATCAGCGTCGAGGACTGGGAACGAAATGCGTTACTTAAATGAAATTAGATTAGATCAAATTAGAACCTGTGCTTACACGATGCTGATTTCAGTGCACAGTGGTGCTGTTCGAACATGTGCTGAACTATGTTAACTAAATAAACTGCACCATATTGGTTTGACTTTGTTGTATATTGCTTACGAAACATTCTCAGCAAGCTCCAGCAAACCACTTGCACTATTCTACGAGCTCATTTTCACGATTACAGTTCCCACAATTATTCCGAAGATTATTTTTGTGAATTCCAGCTCCACCACCGGAAATCCCTTGAAATACTCTACTCGTCTGTTTGCTTGTGATTGGTCGTTGGAGTCAAGAATTCAATGACAAATACATATCGTACTTATTTCAGTTTTCAGTTCTGATAATGGAATTATATTCTTTTATTGGGTACGAAAACACCCTTTACCCGGTAAAATTTGAAGCATGCTGAATTCAGTTCGATGATAAGCACTGAAGTAAGCATCGCATAAAAGGGCTTTAATGATGAAACATCACGAACAGAACAAAACTATTCAGGCTTTCCGTTAACGTGCAATTCACTTTCATTCTTACCCTATTATTCCTCACTCCTTTTCATGGTTGTTGGCCACTTGCTCCAGCGGCTGCAGTTATTTTGTCTTCATCATTAACTATCGATTGCAAAAATAAATGATTCAATGAATTTATTTTATTCGGGTTTCTCCCGCGTTGATTCATTTTATGGAAAACAGCATTACAGCTAGCGTCGTCAGGTCCTTAACCTGACGACTCTAGCTGTAATGCAAGTGAAACTGTTCATATTCGTCCACTAAAATATTTTTAAATAATCAATGTATTCAGTTTCCTGGTGTCGCAGACCTAACATTGCAGCTAACTGGACTATGATGAATAACTTGAATTGAACGCAATTTACCACCGTTGGATAAACTTTATTACAAAACAGCTAAAAATATTACACTGTGTAATAAAGTGTGATACAGTTTATCTATCCATGGAAAATTGCACTAAATTTAAGTTATTTATCTTGGAGAAGTTCCATGAAATTCGACTGTAGTTTATTTCACATCAATTACCACTGTCTGGCTGACCAAGGCATCAGTCAATCTCCTGTTGAAAGAAAGTAAACTATAAATTGATAAAATTCAAAAAAGGTTTATTCATAAAGTGCGACTGGTGTCACCCGTTAAGGCATCATCGGGTAAAATAAAAAAAGTGAATTGAATAAATTGTTGTTGAATTTTACATAGTTAACTTTTACTTTCTTTCATTATGAGAGAATTTCACCAAGTTACTCCGAATAGCTTTCACTCCATTTTAGTCGATATCCTTTTCTCACATAATCGCATGCTCAAATTTAGCTTTGGAGATGAGATTCTTTATGACAACTCAGCTAAGGGGAAGAGAAAAACTTAATGCGCAATTTATGACCAAGATATCAGCCTCCTAAAAACAATGAAAGGTACAACGGATGGGAAGAATTACTTTGGTGAAATAGAGGGTAAAATTAATGAGAAGAGTAGTGATGAATGTCGAATTTAAGAATTATTATGGAATGAAACAGTTAGCCAATATAATAGTGTGTACTGGAGAGCTGCTGCAAACCATGTTCGGTTGTGAAATTACATCATTATAGTCCTCATCATCAAGGGATGGAAATAGAAAATGCAAAATTGAGATTTTAACAGGATACAAATACTTAGGAACAATTTCTTCAAATAAATGGGAAAATCAATCAAAAAATATAGCATAGAATAAAACAAGCCAGCTGTGAATACTACCTGATCAATAACACATAAATAGCAAAAAGATAAATAGACAAATACAAAAATAGAATTACATAAAACAATTGACATATCTATTCTAACGTATGGCTCCGCATGTTGACCCATTACAACTAGAACAGAAATTAGAATAACTACGGCAGAAATGAAATTCTTGAGGAGAATAACAAATAAGACCAAAATAAACCTGGGAAGAACTCGAGCATTAGAAAAAAACTACTGGAGGAGCCCTTCATGGAAAAAAATAGAAAGAAACTAGCTAAGATGGTATGGGAACCTTAGTAGAATGGACGAAAATAAAATCCCCAGGAGAGTGCTGGAGGATATACCAGATGGAAGGAGAAGTAGAGATAGACCAAGAGAGACATGAATGGGAAAAATAGAAAAGCATGGAGAGAAGAGGGAAGACGGAGAGGCAGATGAAGGGTGCTTTCCATTCGCTCTAGTGCGATAATCACTTCGCAACACAACATCACACTTGCCTTCCATTCATTGCAGACCCTGCACACTCGGTAGCGCACTTCAAAACAGGGGGGTTATTTTGTGCTCTCACTTTAGTGAGAATACGTCATAAAATGTCACTTTTTCGTAGTTCAACTCCTCCACCCAGGCGGCGTGATCATCTTTGGATCTCAATCGGTGAACTGCAGGTCATGTGCTGGTCTTTTAGACGATTCATCCGCTCTGATCCGTATCTTTCGACTCTTGATCCGTTTCATTATCTCCGCCTGCCATTAGTTCCCTCTCACCTGTCATAAAGAACGTGACATGGAGCCACCATCGTTTCCACGTGAAGCTTGAGTTGGAAAACAAGGGCGCGAAAGATACAAACGTAATCGTATTGTTGTAATTTGCTAAACGTGAAGATCTTCTATATTTTCAACTCCAATATACTGAGCACTTTAAGGTATGCTTTGTTTGAAATGCCTATGTTATTATTAGCTTGAATTATCTGTGTATATATTTCGTATCAATATTTCCCAAACAATGTTGCTGATACCTTTGTTTTCGTATGCCTATCCGCCAGTGTATGGAGAATGGAATTCTGTTATTTATACCATAATTTCATAATTTTAACAAATATTGCCTTAAAATCTACGTTCTTGGTAGATACTTCCCGTGCTTGTGAATCGAACACTAATTAGATGCACTTAATTTTTTTAAAATATTGATTGATCGCTTACATGTCGCTTGTAGTTTTGACTGTATTTAGATTTTCGTGGTATGTACAGTGTAAGATATCTTCCGTAAGATGTTGAGCAATGCGGGTATTCGCTAGTCTCGGCATATTTTATTTGATATAAGGTAATTGAAGCTTCGACAATTCACGAACCGTTCGTGAGCCGATCATTAAGAGAGGGAAACGGATCTCCCGCCTTTCCACTAAGAGTCACTAAAAAGGTGAGATTACAAAATATCGGGAGCAGAGTTGATGTGCGCTGAAAAACACAAGAACATCGATTATAACATCCGTGATTGTTGCCAAGTTTGTTGATTTTCTATAAAGGTGTCAAACGTACATATTGTGAGTTTTAAATCACTCTGTGATAAAAAGATTACTTTTTAAAATATTTATTTTGAACTAATTCAACAACATTATTGTAAATATCCTGTCGTGACTGTTGTTCACCCACAGTATGCTACCTAGCGGCAGGTTATAAAACATTTCGCCAGCGCACATCGTTCCATTCAACGTCGTTCGTGTGCGCTATAGTGCGCTGATGTGTTCCGATGTGCGCTAACTTCAAAACCTCGAATGAAAAACTAACGAAGATATTGGTGAAGGACCGTAAAAGGCGGAAGGAGTTTGTAGAGGCCCCGTTGCCAAAAGGGATTAGGGAAAAGAAGAAGATAATCATCATGATTATTCATTTTTTCCTATGATTGTATCACTACAAGCCCTCCATTCTATCCAGTTCCCTGCTAACTCTTTTATTCCGTTGTAGCTCTTCTTTTTATATCTCGTTTTAGTTGGCCTCTGTTTATCTTCCGGTATTCCTCCTTCGGTATTTATCTTACGGTATTCCTCCTGGGACCTTCTCTTTCGTTATGCTTCTTACAATTTCGTTTTTTCTAAAGATGTAGCCCCTCCATCTGGATTTTGTCTTCGTGATAGTACTCCATATAGTTTTCTCCTCTTCCATTTTTCTCTGTACACCTCGTTTCTGATGCTATCCGTCTATTTGATACTCGGCATCCGCCTTCAGCTCAGCAAGAATGAAAACTTCTATTCTCTTCTGTTCCAGTTTCCCAGTGGTTCATGTATCTAAGCCATGACGCGCAGCCATAATTATGTTTTCGGATAATGCTTAATTATTGCTAGTCCTATATTCTTTTAATGCAAATGATTTCATATCATTTCATTCATTACTCCGTAATATATTTAATTGGTTAAATCCTCTTTACCCATCACCTCTCGGTTAAGAAGGTTCCACCCCGACTACGTGAACCCAAATAAATTCTATATTCCACCTTTTCGTTTGAATTGTTTAAAAACACTGCTTTCACAGATTATATACCGTAACTTCTAAAAAAAAACAAAATAAGGTACAAAATATGTAGGAATTGACGAATATGTGTTTTTATAATCAACATTTTCACCAGTCGTAAGAGCTGACAGCCATATGAACCTTTGTTATAAATATTTTTACAGTTTCTCTACTTTTTTATTATTTTGATTTTTTACTCTGACTTCAATTATTGGAGTGTTTTGCTAATTACTAATGAAATATGATGAAAAGATGCCTACATTTCATTCCCATTCCATTCTCTAAAAGAGTAGCTTTTCGCTTAAATGGAATTGATATCAGGAATAAAATTTCCATGATCATTCTCGCATTTAGCATCCTGTAATTAGACGTTTCATTTGCCTAAAGAATACCCAAGGAAGGTAGGATTTTTGTGGTACTTACATACCTTAATTAGGTTACGAACTTTATCTTGCTCTACTGTGAGGAGAGGACACTAAAAATTTGAAAGAAAAGGGTTCCCGCACACACAATGTAATGCTTTATTGTAAAACACAAGTACAAAAATATAACGTCGCTTATGTACAAAGTTTATCCACACAAATACAAATAGAATCGTTCTCACTTTGGCTTTTCTCTTTTCTTGGGGGCGCTATTTGACTAGGGGAAGGGGATGTAGGATTACCTCGTCCGTCTTTAACAAAAAAGGTCGATTTTTTTAAACAAAAGAAACGCTAAATTAACGTTAGCGTGGACTTGGCGTTCTCGTCACAACTAGTTGCTTTCATATCTTGTCGTTGAAAATATTCATCCGTGATGATCAATTTTTCGATCCAATAGTATGTATTCAGGAAGGGCAAGTAATTTCCGAGCCTCGATAATGATGAATTTGAGACGTCGCAACCTCGAGAATTCCATAAAATGCCATTTAAAAGAGTGGAATTGTCAAGACTATGACGTCAACTTTACGGAATTTTAGAGTTTGGACCTTGTCAAATCCTTCCTGTGGATGGCCCAAGAAAGAGCTAAAATTTTCCAATCGTTGACAATAGCGAACTTTTGACGTAAAACCGCGAAAATACCCGATTTCATCATTAAAAAACTCAGAATTTGTCGAGGCTATGACGTCAATCACTCGATATGTTTGTGGTTCCACAATCCTGAGTTCTTCAGGAGTACGGTCCCAGCATAAGCTTCGCGGAATCCATAATAAAGCAGCGACGAACTTTGTTAGTTACGCCTTAAAAGTTTATCTTTGCTTCATTAATCTGTTTTTGTCAAAATAGTGCCAATGGAATGAATCACTATCAGACCCTCAGTTAAAATTAAGATAAGTTTGTGTGATGGAAGGGCGATTTGTGCGGAAAATTATCGCCAATATAACATTACCGTAAACTTTACGTATGTTTCCAATGTCTTTCCAACAATGGTGGCGTTAACTGAACAAATTAGCGTGATACCTTTATTAAGATTCGGGAAAAAATGAGCGCATGATTCTTTAGAATTTTAAATACCGCGAAATAAACCTCAAGCCGTTATTCTTTCAACCTATCGGTCTCTCATTTGCTCAATATTCGATCACCTCACGAGGGAGGAAACAAAAAGAGAGGCAAGAAAAACATTGGAGTGCCATTCACCTCGCAACTATAACCGATTTTTCATAGTATTATGGATGATATTAGCCCAAAATTTGTGATTTAAATTCGCCAAAGGGCTAGCAGATGGCGTCCAGTCCGCGGTACCTTATTTTTTCACGGGCGGTCATAGGTCGTTGCTTTAATTTCACTAAGGGGTAGATAGATTTCGCTTAAAGATAGGGCAATCCCTCACATGGAAACGTTGGAAGTATTTCAATGCGTACAAGGTTAGAATTCGGAGACGCGTTGTTAAACATTTTAAATCTTCAAAGTTTTATCTTTCTGCGCGGCTGTGTGTTTCAAGTCCGTTTCCTACGTACCTCAACTATGGTTCTTTTACCATTCCGAAGATTGCCCTTAAAGGAATCGTAAACCTGCCTGGCCGAACGTAAACCATAGATTCCCATCGCGTAAGGGGTACGTAGTACATGCTCAGCCTCTCAATCCGTCAAACGCTTTATTCCTCAGGCGTCGTAAATTACCTTCGCAAGTGTTCCCTTCCTGGATCAATTTCAGCGCGAAACCGTCGGCCGTGCCTGTTATTCCGATCCAATACGCATGGGTATATATTTCCTCTCTGCCCTCTTGGCCATCCCATTCGTCTTATCCGAGCACTCGAGCTCTAAACCTCGCATTCCCCCCAAATGGCCTCGCTTCGATCATTACCTACACCCTCTAGGGAAATGTGTGTACTTTTTTTGATTCAAACGAGTTCGTGGGATGCCGACCTCAAGTTGTTGTTGTAAATCAACTCCATCCGTTTTCCCTTTTCAGACTTGCTTACGTCACAAAGCGAACCCTTACTTTGTAATGCTGACCTCTGGCTGCCATCACGGTTTAAGGTTGGCAAATTTCATGCTCATGTTTAGGTCCAGTTTCATGGACTCTTCACTAAGCATTTTCTCTGAATGACTGCTATGTAGATGTTCTCTGTATTGTGATAAAGTTAACGTGAACTTTAAATCTCGTTAATTTAAAGGCTATAACATCTAATGGTTTAGGAAATTATGAAACCTGATCTTAGAGCATTTACGTAATTACGTGCAGATTACGTAATTGTGGTGCGTTTGTTCTTTGCCGGCAGGAGAAATATTCTACTGTGATTGTGTACGTTCCCTTTGAAATCATAAAGTTTGAAAGCTATCTATTGCAAATATTTACGTCCAACTTTGGAAACGAATGCATGTGCATTGTCCCCGTTTGTTATTTTCGCCACTCTTACAATATTGTCTCAGGAGTTGATAAAATCTTTATAACGTTAATTCATTTGTCTAAACATTTTCACAAAAAAATGCTTATATATTTTTGTTATGAATGAAATTAATACATTTTGCAGGCTAAGGAAGTACACGCTTACTAAATCCAGGTTTATTTGCCAGATACTTTTTACAAATTTTCATTTTCTGGTCATCTGCGCTCTTATAGTAATTTTCGTCCACGTAAAAACAAACTAACATGATGATCCATTCATATTTTTTCATCTAAGAATTTCATATTTTTATATGACCATCCTTCATATTTTTCCTTACTCAGATCCAATTATTTTAAATTTGAATTTAAAAATTTAAATTCCTTACAAAGCTTCGCCTTCTATCTCGCAATTTCCGTAAGTATCCGAACTCCCGGTTTGAGTGTGATATAATTACACAGAGGTCAATGAATTTTGTTTAATTCTAGAGAAAATGATTTTAACATTCTAATTATACCAAAATATCAGCCACGTGCACTGATTCATTTGATTTATTTTCTAAAGAAACTGATGCCGTTTTAAACTTTATGTAGATATCCCCAAAATAATTTTTATAGAATAGCAAAATTAAACCTTCAGTTTTGAAGTCTATTTCAGCTTACGGCGTGAAACAAACAAGTCACGTGAAAGCCTAAAATATTTATATTTTGATTATTACTGAAGCGTTTAGTTTCGAGTTACTGAATCATTAATATTGCTACATGTACTTTACGACTCTCATAGCAGATATAATTTTAAAATTAAATTTGAATATCGAATAAATAATATAAAAAAAAACGTTACGACTAGAGAAAAATATCTTCTCAAAAAATACCGTAAGAGACTAAAATTTCGAATCGCCATAATGACGCGAAAACTCTTCTCGTCTCTATTATCTTCAAATGATGCTCTAATTCCTTCTGAGTTTCTTCCGTGCCCCTCATCCGATTCTCACAATGTTCCGCCTTTCCAAAATAGTTTAGTTTGGTCCCTCTTCCTTATATTTTACTCAACAAGTCTATTCTCCCTCGCATTATATCGCTGTTCCAACGCGTTCCTTTCAGACTTCATGTCTCCAGCCTGACGCCCGGGAAATCTTCATTAATTTTGAACACACAGTCGTGAGTTCTTTAACCTCGTCACCCAGAACAGTTATTCACATGCTCACTTTCAACCTACAGAAATCAAAAGGTTTGTATTCTTCCGAGTGTTGGACTCTTTGATTATCACATAGGTACGGACGTATAATCGTTTCCTTCCAAGAATGCCTTGTTTACCCAACAACGAGCCTTAGGCGAGAGTCCCAACGCCAGGTGTTCGCAACGAGCACAAGATAATAAAACAATGAACATAACTTAAGAGCGCAACGTAACTTAAGATCAGGCAGCAATTTCCCATGCCTTGCACCCAACCGATGCCAACACTTCTTTATTTCCTAAATTTTACCAATAGGAATTTGCTGAAAGCTGATTATAATAAGCTTTTATGTTGGAATTTATTAACCTGCGATATTGTACAGAAGTGGTCGAGGAAACCACGTCAGGTAGAACCGTCACAATCCTTAATAAATTGTGCACACTTTTGAATTTACGGATACTTACATGTTGCAGCCGAGGTAGCTTCTAATTGGTTAAATTAAGAGGTCTCTCTACTTCGCGATTGGCCTGTTTAACTGCTAAGCTTAAGAGATGAACGAAATATACTCTCTAAGTTATGTCACGTTCTTAAGGCGCGTTCAAAACACTCCAAAACGGACTTCCGTCTTCCAAGCTCAGTCTTATAACGTTACGTTCTAAAATAATGAAAGTAAGTAACTGTTTGCAGGCTCCACTTTATTACTGCTTATCACAATTTCTTCACCTGATGGCGGAAAAAATACGTAAAAACCTAATTCGTGATTCATTAATCTATCTTCCGCTAAACTCACTAAGTTAATGTCATTATATTCCTTTCATTCTTACGTTATGCTCTTGCGTTCAATGTCAATGGGCCTTTAAAAACAGCATGGGGCTAATTTGTGATGCATATGCACACACAAACGAGGATTCTTCCCTATCTTAAAAGAATTTTTCGCGTTTCTTCTCCTAAACTTCCTTTGTTCTTCATGTTTGCCATCACTCACGTCTGTCTCTCGCACCCAAGACGATGGTTGGGTACCTAATCTCTCAAATCGTCTCACGCTTTGTCTGCACAGTTTCATCTGCAGTGGTATCCGAGGAACGCCATCTCCTTGACGACTCCCATCATTCTTCCGGCTAGCTCCTATTTACCTCCTCATTATTCTTCACTCCTTCCCTCTCTCTTATTGCATTTCCTCATTCCGCCATTCCGTCTGTGTCTTCTCGACGAACGAAAGTGAATCAATGGATGCAGGCAACCAAACATGGCGTCCTCCTTTTCCTAGAAAACATTTATACACACATCTGAGCAGTAATATTATGGATCTCAGAACAAGGAAGGTTGTTGTGTGAAATTGGATGCAATGTTGCCATATGACTAACTCATCGATCCGAGGCCGGTGAGCTTTAAAATTTGGCAACATTGGATTTTGTATCGCTCGATACCGAACGATCGAAAACTTGTGTTATAGTTACTCTGATTGACAAATCCGGGCACGCTAAAAGTAAATGGATATGGTAAAATATGTGCGAGCTGCTTTTGTATGAAAACGATTGAGCATTATGCCCATGGATACTGAAGGATAACATGACTCCTAACTTCGGGATGATAACTTTTTTGAAGCTGCCAACCACGGCGACACTGTCGTACTGGATACGTTGAATTAGATGAACCCTATCAACCCAATGTAAACAAACGCGGTATTTACTTTTTTTATTTCGTACTGTGGGAAATTACGGCTAGGTAGGAAGCAACTAATGGTTCTTTCCGTCAACTAATAATGTTAACCACATACGATATATGAATTGAATAACAGAAAACCTCTTCATTAACCTATCATGGATCATTCGAGAGTACCAACGATCTACGGCATCCGTGCGACTGCGATGGTGTCGTAACCAGATCTACGTTACAAATTTTCCGTCATAGGGGTTCAACAGGTGAAAGGAAATCCTTTGAAAATGATGGGCGTTGATAAATATGTTTATATACAGAACGCCTACAAAACAAAATCATTAGCGTCGGTATGGATAATGAGCGTAATTCACGAGTACTTGAATTCGCTAATACATACTATCAATGATCACATCAAAGAAATTTAAATCACATTGAGAAAAAAAACCCATTCTGACAATATAATAAAAGTTCTGGGTACTCTTCCGTTATCCGGTACACCAATGATTGTTTCTTTGCTTTTTATTATTTTTTTTGGCTGTTTGCTGGTTACCATGAACACCAGTTGTTTGGTGGTTACCATGAACATTTTTACATTACCGCGCACCAAAGAAAAGGCTGTTGAGTTCCTCCAAGAGAAGGCGGCGCGAGAAGTTATTGCCGAACAGTTAAGCCAGTGTCCGAGGCAAAAGATCAGTGGCGAGGGCATGATTGTTGAAATTGACGAGTCGATGTTCAGCTAGCGCAGGAAAAATTCTGGCCGCGTTTTGCCCCAACAATGGATTTTTGGTGGACTGTGCCGTGACACTGGTGAATGTTTCCTTGTCCAATTTATGTGGTGCAAGAAAGTTGGCGATGCTGATGTTTTTGAAGCTTTCTTGGAAGGGTTTGCGGCGTTCTGGCCTCCGGAAACACAAATGTAATGTTATTTTATTGTTTGAATCGTTTGAATAAATAAGTTTGATCAATTTTTGAGTTTCTGTCATTGGTGTACCGGATAACGGAAAAGTACCAAGTTCTGCAATGGATTCATAGGTAATCATTATAATCGACCATACCTTGCTATGCGGTAACGTGAAGAATAAAAAAGAGTACTTACATTAGCCTTAAACAAGCTATTATTCTTCACACCTAAAATTTTGTTCTTTTTAAAGGTTGTGGATACCATGTGGAGCAACCAGGAACAAAGCAAGATCTTTTACCTATTTTCAGTGGAGCAATCAATCTTCTTCTATACCAATAATCGGCATTCCCAAACAAGCCGCTATTTGTAATCAAAGTGACAATATGCTTGCCTCCAACTCCTCACTAAGTCACCTATCGTACGGCTTCAGAAAATGAAACAAAAAAACAATGAAAGCGCACTGAACTTGGCGAGGCTGATTATGCCGAGCGTAGTAGTAATAAATGACCTACAGTGGTTCATATAAAACAACTGGGAGTGAGATCGTTGGTAATTTTGAGCTGAATTACTGATGTGCTAAACTGAAAGACCAATAATTAATGCCAAATGCATGCTCACACATATAAACATGGCTCCCTACGGAAAGGAAAATTGATATACACTTCTGACCTCGGAGATTATGTAACTCTGAACAAAGATACTTTTCGAACGAAATTACATTTGTGACGTTGCCACATTTCCACCGTCATCAATGACAAGCTCCTCGAGCTGAGGTCGGCGGGGTGTGAAATGTGGCAACAATGAATCTAGTGTTGGCCGATAATGAACGATCGAAAATGTCCGAGATAGGCATACTGATTGGTGAATTCGGACACGCCGTATAGGTATGGTAATATATGTATGGTCACTTTTTACGGCAAGTTTTTAGCTTAATGCTAAAAGTAGTAGTCATTAATGGCCTTCAATATTTCACACCAAACAAGTTGGAATGGGATCTTTGCTGATTTTGAGGTGAATTACAGCTGTACTAAACTGAAAGACCAATAACTAATGCCAAATGCATATAAACACGTTCTGACATGGCTTTCTCCCTGCGAAGGGAACGATCATGACACTTCTGAGTAGTTATATTATCAAACTCTGAACAAGGATAGCTGTCGTGTGAAATTGCTTACGTTGTTGCCACATTTTCTCCACGATCGATGATAAGCTATTTTTTAACACCTCACCGAACTCAAGCCGAGGTCAGCGGGGTGTAAAATCTGGCAACAATGGATCTCGTACTTCACTTCAACACGGCCTCCTCCGTAAGAAGAGAACATTCACGGGAACCTGATTGGCGAATTTGGACGCGTCTTCAATTATAATTTTTTCTTCTTCGTCATTTTTTTCCATCTCCCCTTCCATTCCCTTATCGCCCTTCCTCTCTCTTCCATCTTTAATCTTCTTGGCGTTTTTTCTCTCGTTGGGTGCAGGGATGTTCAGGGGCATAGGAACAGCGCCAGCAGGGCTGACAGGAGCGTCAGGGCGTAGGGGTACACCATGGTTCCGGCTGCAGAATATGGCAATCCTGTAGGCGGCAAAACGGTGCACTGTCCCTCCTTCCAGGGTCTAGAGTTCCCATCGGAGTCTGTGGCGAGCAGGCACAACTCCCACGCCTTGTCCGACGGAAGGTGGTTTTCGACGGCGCTGCGGAACAAACAAGGCAAGACGGATGAATACCATTGTAGTCGATATATCAATCTATTTCTACAGAATCTATCTACACCTATATTAACTTAGTTTATATGAGACACTATAGCTTATGAGAGTTTTGGGGAGGTGCATTTTAATAACAAATTAAATCCAGCTAAAAAAACTGAGGGTGTCGGTTCGTGGACTCAAGGCAGAAGTGGAAATATCATAAAGTTGTTTATAGCAACCACAGAAATAAAAAACAAACAAATGTTTGTTCATTTAACTGTATTCACTGTATAGAGCCAGAATATGTGGTGCAAAAGAAGTATTGTTGCTAAAACAATTAATCTTAATTAATGTATGATTTTAGGCTTTCCCGGCGAATGATGCTAATGAGTTGTTCTCTGGTTTCCCAACGGGTTAGGCTTTCCATGATTGCAGACGTTTCGGAAGGAGAAGGAAAGTCTCCTGCCGAAACGTCGGCAATCATGGAAATCCTAAACCGGTGGGAAACCCGAGAACAACTCATTAGAATCATATTTAAGCTCCAAAAATCGTTCTATGTCCCTCCAACAAATAAATCTTAGACATACGCAATCAATTTATAAACGAATCTGAGTATTCGAGGCCAGTAATGGTCGTTGCCATAGTTGTGATCATGGAAGAGAGGAAAAAAACGGTAAAATTCTATGCTTTAAATAATATTACGGAATTTAGAAATCAATACGTAGATATAATTCGGACACAATAAAATAAAAATTTGTGTTTTTAGGCATATTTTAGTCTAAGTCACGCCGTTGTGTTATAGGTGTAGTTTTTCATACTTCAATGAGAAAAAGAAAATTGATATGAAAGGAAAACTTTCGTTTCTTCCGTTGAATCCCATTGAAAAACGAAATTCTGTTACGCTCGAAATATGGAGACTTCCTCCATTTTTTCAATTTTTTCCGACTCACTGGGTGATCAGGAATACTCCCGTTATTAATGCCCAGGAGTTTGTCTCTAAAAGATCTGACTTCGTCTGACGTTTTTTCGTGACGTGTGTCGTTCATGGGATGGTTTTCCTCCTCATCAAACGAACGCGTTTTCCAGCGGGTGCTATAGAGGTCGTAAAATACATAACAACCGTATAGAAGTTCCACTCCAACAAAGATTATAAAAAGTATTACTTTAAAAAATAGATTTGAACATTCATTCATAGTCTTTATTTGTAAATCTGAGATTGCTCCATTACAACACTTGTATTTGTTCAAGGTAATGAAATTACTTTATGTTATGAGTGGCAACATGCCAAATATCTCTGGAAGCACATTTAAGTTTAAGTTGTGATGAGGATATGTTTCATTAATTGGACCATATGTAACTATTTTGAAACGACATTGGTTTTATACTGGCCCTAAGTTTTATATTCAATGGCGCCTGAGAAAATATAAAATGGGAAACGTCATAAATCATTTATACAATCGGCCAGGTCTTGAATATTGGCGGAGGAGGATATTGTTAGATTATTAAATATATTATGCATTGTTATTTACTTTAATTTGTATTTCTAGGCATTATCATTTAAATATTATTAATTTTTTTCACTCTATTCATGATATAACATATGGTTATGTAAAATACTTCATATATTATCATTTTAATGTTGTTAGCAATGTAAAATAGTTTTTGATGAGGGCTTCTTGACAGGTATTCTTTAGAGACAACTTAGCTTTAATGTGCCGATGAGATTTAATTTAACGCACTTACGATGTTGCTGAATGCAATAGATCACATTTGTTTACATATTTGTTTATCTATTTATTCTAAGAAAGTTTGGCGAAGTTTCGACAGCTTTTTCCTTAGGTAATTTTATTTTTCACGACCATGTTTTCGTTACAGAGTAACATCATCAGAGACCAGATGATGTGACGTAATGTACTCTGTAACGAAACCATGGTCATGGAAATTGAAGTTACATGTGAAGAAAGCTGTGTCGAAACTTCGTCAAATTTTCTCAATATGAAGTATATTCATAAAGTTACACCCGAAACCGTTTCTTATCTATGTATGTGTTACTAGGAGAGGGTTCCCGTTGAATTTCAACCGGAAGAAGAAAAATATAAAACAGTTTCATGAGGTAAAACTAATCTCCATGGTGTGAAGTGCAAATCGCAAATATCATTAAGGATACTATATACTATTCGTTAACCACCCATGGAGAGGATGAGGTGAAACATAGCCCTATTAAACCTCACTGCAGTTCTTATATTTATCATATAAACTACGTCATGAAGGCCAAAGGCATTAGTAACCATTAAAAGCCCATGTTACGGTTGCCAAGGAAATTAGAAAATTGATATTGTGAAAAAACTGAAAAATGGATTATTTTCGAGCCAAAAGCACCAATTTCACACAAAAGTGAAGCGTATAGGAAAATGTAATGCGATAACTAAAATGTCCAATAATTAGCTATGTGAAAGTCTTAGTTTAAACCTTATTTTTCGAGTGGAAGTAATTTAAAAAATCAGAACATGAAACCCCTGCACCAAGTTCAATGCTTTTCTTATAAACAGGGCTAAAAGTTAACTAACTCGGGGTAAAAACAACCCCTTTAAATTGTTTTTCGGGGTTTTTACTATCATTCTGGCTGGTTTTAGGTCACGCCCAGTATTCCTGCCAAATGTCATCTTCCTAGGCTACCTGGAAGTCCTTCAAACAGGCGTGACTGACAGCTCGACCGCAGCACCCCTAGCAGCGTTGCAGAGAGACATAGTGCCTAGGTAATTATATAGATAGATTTTATCTTTTATAATGATCGCATTTTCCAATTTTATTTAAAAATTCAATCAGCTCTAAGGAGCATAAATGGAATGTATTAATGACACAAATTTAAAAAAATATATTTACAATAATACTCACGCAAAGTTTATTCGTTCAATCAATAAGTGAATTTCTACCCAAAGACGAACCTCTCTCACTTTCCACCATTTTGTTTTCCCTTTCATATATAGTACTTCAAGAGGGTTAGTTTCATTTTGTTCGACATGTCTGCACTTTCGTTCCCCGTCAGCAATAACGATCCCATTGAAACTCACCTTACCTTCCCTTGCTGTTCCAATTCCTTTTCCATAATTACTTGCATCATTTAGCCTCTTTTTCAAAAATGAGTGTCGGTTGGCGAGGTAAGAATGGACGTTGAAAACGGTTATTTAAAAAACTTATGTGGCGAACAAAGTTTGCAATGAAAAAAATGTGCCAGAAACATTAAAATGACGTAACGCTAACGAATCAGCCACGCGGTAATTTATTTTTCATAAATGAATGGCTTTCTACTCAGAAAATCTTCTCTCTATCTCCCTATGACGTTGTTAACCCTCATTTTGCGTAGTTCGCGTGGTTTGATTTAATTTTTTTCGACCTGCCTTCATGAGTTTACGGAGAAATGAAATAATCAACTGAAATAATAATGGGTATGAGATCTGTGTAACAAGCCAATCTTTGGATGGAGTGCTGCTGATTAATGAGAATTGAATGTTTTTCCCTCAATAAGCATTTAATGTCTAAATTCCATCCTTGCAAAAAAAGCTGATTAATCAGAAAATCAAGACATTTGTTGCAGAGACACGTAAACAGCCGCAAGGCATCTCACACCTTCCTGGTACATAGAAACATATATCAGATGCCTTCGTCTTCCCTGGAGTCCCCACAAGCTACGAAAACCTGCTTGAGGAAGTGACTTTCTCGGCCTGAAGAAACCTCCTTTCACGGCTTTCAAATATCATATACTCTTAAAAGCGAGAAATTTTCTCCGTTTATTTCATAGCGGTTTATCGGACGAGTCTTCGTTGCTATGTGCGTTAGCCGTTTATTTACTGTTCACATTCGATTACCGCTTTGCAGTAATTCCTTACGGTACTTCTCAGAGTTTTCAAGCTGCGTTATTTGTCTAATACTTTTTCGTTTATTTTGAGGGTAGTGTAAATTAAATGTTTCTTTCTAGTATTGCTATATTGATTAAGAAAGACTGAAGGAAAGCGTTTTACCTTTCCACTGAAGTTCTACATAACAATTAAGGATTGTTAAGCGTAAATTTTCTGGCCTGGAATATAGTTACGTTCCATTTGAGAGAACTTGAGTGGGGTCTATCATACGTTTTATAGTTCAATATTTGGCTTATTTTCCCAGTTAACATCGTTAATCGTTTACAAATTTGTACACGTTATAAGCATACGTGAAACAGAAATAGAGGGAAATACATACCGTCATAAAATGACAAGCAAATACGTATTTGCTGAGACCACTAAATTCATTATGTTTGGAAATTCAGTTTAAATCTTTTTACAGAGTGCAATACGAATATTTGGGAGATGGAACACACGATATATACGAGTCATTATCAAACTACCAAGAAAATGTTGTAAACGGTATTCCCAGAAAATCTTTTAAGCAACGTCAGTTTATTTCATTGAAACTGTACTCCGATTAAGACAGTTCATGTTGTATTGTAATGCCGTTCCTCTACATATTTCGCGAAAAAAATATATGCATACAGTGCTATTATGGTTATCTAAATGAGAGAAGAATTTCATTACTTTTTACTTGAGACTTCTGATGATTTGATGTGTAGATCAAGTCGTTATAAGTTGAATTGACCACTCAAAATTTTAAAATTTCATTACAACAATGTTTTTACCCGATATTGCGAGAGTTAGAATTATCTTGAAGAACAATATTCCATAAAATGTAATCAAGCAAAATACACCGATGCAACCTAGCATAGCAAGAATAACTTAGGGTTCCCATGTACTTGGCAAATCATTCGCCAATGTTAAATATAAGGACATCTCCTGAGAAATAGAAAGAGTAAATTAGAAAAAAGTGCTTTTTTACAACAAAATATGAAAACTAATGAAAATATGTTTATTTTTCAATATATTTCAACTATTCCTGCATTTAAGCTTTTACTAATGTGTGTAGGACGCAATTTGTTGAGCTTTGAACGATTTAATACGTAGTTTATGGGTTATCTTTAGTGATCTAATTATTGGAGAAATTTTTCTAGGCTCCACGGTTCAAAAGTAAAAAAAAATGTAAAAATAAACTTTTAGATTAGAAAGATTAATTTAGCTCTGGAACTGCTCACAAAAGAAAATAATTACCCTCGCTTCGTTAAAGTTACAGTGGCAAAAAAGGAGGTACTATCCACCCTCGCATTGTTCAGCACGATCCTTCGGGACAGGAGGTTCTCATAAAGTGGTCAATTACTTGGTGTGGCCAATTTATTCGCATCTTCCATACCTCCAACATTTTATTGTGTGCTAACCGCTACACGTGGGCGTGTGAAACAAAGTGTAATTTATACTCTCTAACTACCAGATGGCGTTACAAGGTAGGCATGAGTGAATAAAGTTTAGAGAGATATCACTACATAAATGTTTAGCACGATGAAAATAAATCACTTCGTACGACTAAACTTAGGCTCTTTATTTCACCGATCGATTTCAACGACTTTTGCGTTTTTCTTCATAGTATCGCTTCAGTATTCATGTGGTTCTTTGCGATTAACCAAGATACATCTCGGTGTGACGACCATGTGTCGTATTTCTCATTGGGATTTAATTTGCCCCCCTTACCTACTGGTATACCATTTAGTAGTTCAATAAATTTAGAGAGAGATATTTTTCGCATCAATCCCTCAACACATACAGCAGATCAAGTGTGAAAGAAAACATCCGGAGGCTACTGACAGCAAAAAATGAAACCAACTAAGCCAATCTGGTTGCCGCAAAACTGACTCGCAAAGCAGAGTTGTGTTTTCCCTTTTTTTGTAAATAAAAGTTTCCTCAGAGCTGTTTCCTCCGCAAGAGGGTATTTTTGGTATAATTACACTATAGAAAACCCTGAAAGGAATATGAGCAGTGGAATATATTCGAGTTAATAGTTCGCCCGTGTAATTTAACCTAGACGATACCCGCAATGTGATGTTCAATTCATTGAAAAAACATGTCCAGATGGATTTTATATTTTTTAAACGTTTTTATGAAGTCGATTTATTGTATGTTTGTCTGTTCGGTCCAAATGTTGCAATCGATTTTAAACTAAATTCCCAATGAGGTAGAGACTTGAAACGTTTAACAAGCTCATAACTGGATGACAATGCATTAATATGTAATAATATATATATTATATGTATTATATATTAAATATTAAAATATCATATATATTATGTATGATACATGTAATGTATACAAAATATACTATTACAATTTTTATAATATAATCATTATTAATTCATATATTACCTAAGTTGTAATATTGATATAAAATCTTATAAAATTAATTTTGCTTGCTTCTTAAATTTAATTTTCAGGAAAATAGCAATTAAACAGATTGGTATATTATTGGTAAATAGGTATAAAAAATTTCTATTTAAAATATAATAGCACAAGACTAAAAAGCAGAACATAATTATTTACATAACTGAAAATTTGTGATGGTGAATTTTAATAGATCTAAAATTACTTGTAAGATTGAAAACGAAAAGCGTGGGGTGCATGCTGTATATACTTACTCTGTGATAATAGTAAGGATGGAAGGGAGTAACTGTTGTTGAGAAAACTGACATAACAGTTCATATAATTTGCAGTGCAATAAAATTGCTAGTAACTTAGATGAACTATTCATGCATCAATGATCTAATTCATGCCCCACACGTTTTTCGTTTTCAATTTTAAAAGTGTTTTCATAGCTATTAAAATTCACAATCACAAATTTTCAGGACAATCTATAAGAGGTTATGAATCTGTATGGGGATATAAATGTGTGTGTTTGGCTAGGAGAAATTTTTTTATAATTTTTGGTCCGTTTTAAATACGTGGTATTTTAATATTATTTTCTATTTAAACTTTTTCAAAATATTTCTAAGTGAACATTTAGGGTCAAAGAAGGACAAGGACGTGTGCCACAAATGTCGTTGTTATATGTTCAGTGGTTCCGGGGATATAGTGTTCAGTCTGTAATTGAGTCAGTGGAATTTGCGTTCAATGTGTACATAAATGACGTGCAATGGATACTGTTTTGGTACGAATAACCAAATGGAAGAAAGAGCACCTTATCTTAATAAATTCGATACGCTGATCATGGATATGATCGTTGGTCATTTGCAAGTTTCTGTGAAAAGCGTTGTTGAATCTGAGAATAATATGTTTTTTTAAATATTTCACTGTGTTCTTACTTAAGGACGTTGACAGTCAAACCTTTACAAAAATTGTTTTCATAATTACCACTTTGAATATAGGACTGTCTCTGGCGTTACTCGGTGAAACTCCTTCATAATGAATGAAGAAAAAAACAATTAGTTATGATCCCACACTTTATTTGAAACCTAGGTCGTGTTGTTTCAAATATAGTGTGGATTCATAACCAAGTGCTTGTTTTTTAATTAATTTCATAATTACATTTATCAATATTCCCTCATTTTATGCTGAATTAATTTCATTCTAAATTCATTTACATAGCGACTATTTAACTACATAGTAGTTTCAATGGTGTAGTCACTATGTAGAGGATATCTGTCAATACTCCCTCAGTTTATGTTGAATTATTTTAATTCGAAATTTATCTACATAGAGAATATTAGACTAAAACGCAGATGTAGTTAGTAGTCGCTATGTAGAAGACTGTTTATATATCCTCACTCTTACCACCTAGTGGAGAATACTTCAAAAATTTAATGTAAGTATTTTGCAATAAACATCAACAGCAATAAACATTATCACTAAATACTACTGTTATGGGCATGCGTAGTTATAGCGCAATAAAACAAAAATAATATTATCAACTTCAACCACGTTCATCTCAGATTTTTCAGACGACTAAAGATCAGATATGAATTTATGTATTTCGTATTTATTTACTTAGTTCCCTTCCAAGATTATAGTGCAGTTGAAATATACTGGTTTGACTTGGCAAGAAATGAAAAGTTAACAATTTTTTCACGATCGTGTAATTTAAACGAAAGCGACCATCATGGATTCTTCGATCACATGATCCCCTTCCCCAAACGGCATTGGACGTGTTTGCTGATTGACTGCATTACTGATTGGCTGCAACTGTCAACTGCGCTATTATCTCGGACGGACTATAGTAGTTCTTGTGTACTCTTTCTAGCACTAATGCCATTATGGTAGCTCCCCACAGGAATTACTTTGAAGCTACCTAAAGCTACCAGAGTTTGTATACTTTCTAGGTGTAGACAAAATTAATGAAAATAAAAATATATGTTTTATTCACAGAAAATTGGATTCGATGAATTCATTGAATGCGATTGAGCCTTTGACATGATATGCTTTTGAGAATGATGAATTTGCTTCAATTTCTAGTTACTACTATAACTAATATAAGTGTCGTGCAAAGCGGTCTTTGGATGCAACGCAGCTAATCGCGTCGTAGTTAGTGGTAGAATAGGATATGTCGTCGTCTGAATTGGCTTTTTTGAAGTTTCCTCTTCTTTTACTTCCATAGTGGTGAGTGTTATTCTCTAGATGGATTTCCGCGCGTCTTTGAGGTTCACATTCTGTGCATAGGATCATGCCAGAATGAATATATAAATGAAATTCTCCGAGGGAGTGTCGTTTAAACTTTCGCCCGAAAGAGCGGTGACGCGGTGAGGTTGTTTCCGACCTAACGGTTTCATTCGGTCCCCCCCAAGGTCACAGCGAAGCAAGAGAACATTTATGCCCCCTCCCCCCTTCCTTCCCCACCCCGCGTCTTATTTTATGAGCGTGAATAATTCGTTTCCATTAACGGAAGTTAGTCATGCAGCATCTCATGCTGGCTTGAAAATCCATCCTAGCTTCTATACAACTGACCTGAGTTTTAAGCGGCTTTAAGTCGCTAATTCACAGTATTACGTTCGTGGAATTTTAATACAATTGTCAGTCATTTTACCTCTTTAATACCACAGAAACCGCCAACGCCTTTTTTCTTCACATAACTGAAGTGTCACGTCATACGACGGAGTAATTACCCTTAAGATCTTGAGTGCTACTACATAAACCTGAGTGCGTTTGTATGAAACCACCTGGCATTGGTGATCATTCGGATTATTTTATTTTGTGATGTTTGTAGGTTGAGGGTTTGGGAACGGGAGAGTGAAGCTGCCCAAATTTAATTGCGGTACATGGTTGCTGGCCTGATTATGGCAATTAGGGGTTCTACCGCCATTGCTAGGGTCAGGGGAGCCAGTTACTCGCCCTAGTGGGGCCCGTGCGAGGGGGAGGACGCCTGGGCGTCGGGTCTTACCTGGTGCCGGGATAACTCCCGTCTATAGCGGCGAAGTCTATTCTGGTAAATTAAATTGGAGATTTAGTCCCAGTTTTTTATTCTCTGGTTAATAATTTTAGCATTATGATGTCTGATAAACATATACCCTTTAGATACCTAAGCTTACGCAAACTAATCAGCAATTTCTGGGAATTTAAAAACCTGAACTCTCAATTAAACATTAACTAATGCACATTCTTTGAAATCAAATGGGTAAAGTTCACAAGCCATTAAAAGTCGCGCCTTAATGTGCTTAGTTTCGATTTAGTACTCAAAGTTTGTACTCTTTCGTTTAGAATACCATTTCCTTTGGGACATTGGTGAATACGATCTGGTAAATCAATACCTAATTTTGCGTACCTGCTCAAATTATTGGCTAATTAAGTTGGCTTGAGGGGAAATCGTGGGAAATTGAGTGAAAATTTTAATCATTTTTCATTTAGCTAAAATACTAGTATCTATCACATTTCATTTAAGATGAAATGTGATAGATACTATACATCTTTTTATACGATGGAAATCACCATACATTCAGTAATAGGAATGATACAGGAATTATAATTTATTTTATCTTCACTAAAACATGCTATAACTTGATTTCAGTTTTCGGTGAAGTATTTGAAATTAAGGTGATATTTATATTTATTTGCTTATTCGAATCATTGACTCGGCGTGATACTTTGATATTTGTGAACTACCAACTTAATAATAAAAATATATTATTTCGCGTTCAGAATAATATCAGAACATATGTAATTGAAATATTACGAAAAATATCTCATTTTCCATTTAGCTACGTCTTAAAAAAAGGAATCGCCAAAAACCAAATTGCTGAAATGCAATTTTTTTCTTACTCTAGTCGATAGATATCACTGATAAGAACATGTAAGCTAAGCTTCATGCAATTCTGTACATAGAGAAAAATCGCTACATTATACTTATTGACGATAAATCAGAATAGTCAATCGAATGAACAAATTAAAGTTAAAGAATTATTTCCCCGATAACATTTCACTAGTAAGTAAAAATCCCTGCTGTTATAAACCATCTTCCTCCATTCAATTGAGCCCAACAAATCACAGACATCACTCAGACTCAGGACACAATCCCTTGCTGCAAACAAAAGATTTTTAAATGGTTTCAAACTCCTTAAAGTGTTCCCAAAATTCATTGACTTAAAAGCTTCTAAAATAAACCAAATTCTGCAAAAGCCATAAAGGTAGCTAAAACATTGGACCAAACAAACAAAAATGGGGAGTGGCGGGGAAGTATTCTTAGGTAAATCCTCGAACTCAACAAGATCTTGGTCTACAAAATAAAACACACTTATTCCAACGTTTCGTGTACATTTACATGCATCATGGTTTGGCGTGATTTTTAATGAATTGCGGCATTTTCACTTGGCATAACATAAAAAAATTAGATACAATCAGTACAATGATGCAAAATGATGAATAGAGCTGGTAATTTTAGAGTGGTTTCTAGAAGTAACAAGCAATTGATGTAACCGTGACAGCTAGCATATATAATATTTTTTAAACGAATGATGTTTAAAGCTTACTTAATCGCTATTAATTGATGCTATCCTAGGCATTAATCTATCTACTCTTACTCATTTTACTATATCTAGGCATTACATCTATTACTTCTTACTTCGATAAACTGCTCTCAACATTACCAGCTGTATTTGTAGTTTAGTACCATTGTATTGTTTTTATCAACTAGCGCTATGCTAAGCACATTTAAAATTCCATAGTTTATTGAAAATAACGCCAAACGCTTGATAATGTGTTTTCATGTACGCCATAGTTTGGCGCTGGAGTGAGAGGATTTCATTGTTTTTTTATTTCGATTGGATAAACGGATTTATCTTTTTAAAAATCACCAACTTGAGCTCCCTATTAATGAGCGGCTTGGCTGAAATACAATCTTTTTCTGAAATAGAAATGATTATGTCAACCATTTGACACCAAAGTCTTTTAGCTTTTTACTGAAATATTTTACCCAGGAGGAAGTTGTGAGCGAGGCATGAGATCATTAACAAAAAAGTTTTCATGGCTTTTGCAAAAGCGAAGCAGATACCTGGGCATCAAAATTAACGCTCATATAATTGGGGGTAGAAGTTAGTTAGAACATTATCGGCGCTGCATTGAAAAGGCAGGAATTTATAAAGCATATAAGTTGGAAGGCCTTCCGCTGAAATAGTAGTTTATTCGTTCTCAGCAGGTCTCACCTGGAGTGGATACGCAGAAATCATTTGGGGATCCAAACAGGAGCACTTAAAAAAGTGACATCAATAAAATACGAATGAAATGCGCATGCCTCGTTAAAGACTGCTATGAGTGAACATTGAGAGAGAGAGAGCGACACGGATAATGGTAGGACAAAGTTTGGAGCCATTGAGGGCTCTGAGGCTACACGCTTGGCTAAGCTAAAATGAACAAAAAAAATGAAATCACAGTGAATGGATAATATTTAAAATTTAAAAGAGAATTATTGGGCGTGATGTGATGGAATTCCAAGATAATGAGGTCAGCAATAGCAAATTTTCACCGGTATCACTCTGGTAGAGTTTTGGTACTTGATTCAAAATGAGGCTAAAGCATCATAAAATTTAATTTTTTCACTATTATTCTCTCTATCGATTAATAAATTGAAAATTTGAACTTAACGCGAATTATTTCTGCAAATTTAAACCTATTTTCACTTCAGTTGCTAAGGATTTTTTTAGTTGTTACCGATGCTTGGCATGTGTAGGAAATAATCGCTAAATTAAGGGAATTTAATTTTTTGGCGTACTTAAATGGCTTTTAACAACGTAATACCTTGAGTTATTGCCTGGTTAGTTACGCATAAACCTACAAGAGCTTCGAGTTAATTAACAATACTGTCACTAGAGGGATGTAGTGTACTTTCATATAAATATTTTAAGTCTATATTATGTACCTTATGAAATTACCATTAATGTATATATATAATTTTCATATTCATATTTTCATAAAAATTAAGTTAAAAACATTTTTATTTTTACATAATACTGTGTGCTCGCCACTGGCCAGCCTGTGGCTCTTGCCTAGAGGCGACGCTGATCTTATTGCTGTTCTGTATCCCTCCCTTATTCCTCGATTACCTTCTTTGGGAGTAGGCTAGCTTCTGCAGTTCCTTCGCCTCTGAGCCGCCTCTGGTCTCCTCCTCCTGCGTCCCCTGCTCATCCTCCTTCGACTGTTTCTTCCTCTTCTTGTTGTCGTCCAGTTGTCTCGCCACTAAGGAGAACCCGCCGACGTCCTCCCGCGTGGTCACGTACCAGGAAATGGACGCAGTGTTCGGACCGGTCCTGCATTGTGTGTGTGTGTTGGAGAGTCGAAGAAAAAAAATACAACGCCATTAGTTTAAAAAAAAGGGCTAAAAGCACTCTCCGATCTGCAATCGGAGACGACGTATCTTGGATATGAGTGCGTTTAAGGGTCTTGTTTGGCTGAGCCTTGGAGGCAACACGCCATCCCGTAGAGGATAAGGCACTCTACAGCGATATCATGCATATTCAATTCACCTCCTGCGAATGGGTTAAACACCGGAATGTACGCTTCCATTCCACGCAAAAGTGGCCTTAGCAACACAAGCCTATTGGTTATTGCGTGAAACTCCTTATTGTAGGTAAGTCAAATTACATTGCTGTACGTGATTTTATGCCCATATTTGGCGGCCATATTCTTTCCTATTGTGAAGTAACCAATTCATATATTTCCCCTTATTTTACTCATAGAACATATCCTCTTCCGAATGGCACATTGTGCGTAAGGACATTATTATATTATGTGATATACTGGCTGGATTACCCGGCGTTGCTCTGGATCACACTTCCTTAATAACTAATCAAATAAGAGGAGATGGGTCAGTTAGTAGTTGTCAAAACAGACTACAGTGTTATTATTTTATTTATTTAAATAATTTGCTGAAAGCATGGTTTTTAGCGCCTGGTTACACGGTACATGAGAATGTAAAAGTTTCTGTACATTTTTGTGAATGGTTTCATGTACAGATTCTTGTACATTCTCATGGACAAGATCAATGAATAGGTGGCTACACGGTACATTTTTTCGGACAGATTTTCGTACATTTTTAGATGCGCATTATGCGTTTTCGTTTGTTTTTCCTCATTTTAAACCTTAGGCGGGTTATTTAAACCAATTTTTTTGCCATGGATACGACACATTTACTTGTCAATTGGCTTGTGAAAAGGTGAATGTGTCATTTGCGTCGTCTGCCACCATGTGTCTCTGTAATGAGGTCAACTTGTACGATTGTCTGAACGAAATTAGAACCGGCTCTATTTTCTGTTCAGACATTCGTACAATCGTACATCGTTACACGGTGAATTTTCGCGTTCATTCTGACATTCATACATTCAGACATTCACACATTTTCTTGTACATTCTAATGTACTGTGTAACCAGGCCTTTAAACAAATACGAAGCGTAGAAGAAAATCGGTTGAAAAAATGAGAAACTTCATTCTCTCGGGTATCTGATAAAATGAATTTTAACTCTCTATCTTGACTGAAAGTAATTTTAAAAATAAAAAAAAATAAAACACTACACAAAACCCACCGCTTAGCATTCCTAATCAGCTTAACTAAGCAAAATGAACTTTAAATGCGTTAAAGACCAAAATGTGGCAGTCGCAAGGAAATATGCTACTGCTCATTTCAGAGAAAAATATGCGTTTTTGCAGCTAAAAACGCAAGTTTCAGGCAAATACGAATTGGAAAAGATAATTGATTGAAATAATTATAAACTTCATTCATTCAGCCTTTTTGATAAAAAAATCTAACCCTCTATCTTGAGCGGAAGTAATTTTAAAAAGCAATAAATGAAACCACTGAACAAAACCCAATACCACCAATTGCGCAGACCACCAAAGTGCCCATTGTTGGGACCTTATGAGGCCCTGAGGTCTTTTGAAAATAGCCTGATTAATTACCATTCATTCATTCACTCAAACCGCTAACAGGCGTAAATAATAAATAATTCGTTCAAACAGATGGTGAAAGAAAGAGGATAGGAAACACATGTGACCTTAGAGTATATAGTATATAGTACCTTAATAACTCTATGCATGTGACAACACACAAAAATGTGACAACACAATGGTGATGTGAAGATGGAATGATATATTAACATATATATGTGTGTGTGTGTATATATATATAGATAGATAGATAAATGATGTGTATGGAGAGTGCACTAAGTGTCGCCCAGATTGCTTTTTAAAATTAATTACACTGAAGATGTAAGGTTGAAATGTTTACCATTGGATAGCTAAGCGAATAGTTTTAATTATTTCTTCGCTGGTTTGGCCATGTTGAAAGAATGGATGAGAATTGAATAACAGAGAATATTTATGATAGTGGAGTGAATGGTGTGAGAGGAAGGGGCAGACCGAGAAAGTCATGGGTAAATGTAGTGGAAGAGACTCTTAAGAGAAGGGACATTAGGAGTCATAAGAACAGGAGGGCGTTCATGACGCAAAGCATGAGTGTAAGAGAAGCGAAAGAGGTATGCATGGACAGGGAATTAGAGAATAAAACTATTAAAAGAGAGCCAGTTTCTTAGGTGTCAAATCAATAACTAAGTTCTTTAGTTTGGCCCGACTAGTCGAAAGGGGAAGGCGTGATGGGTATGTATGTCTGTTTTCAATGAAAATGTATGACATTACCAAGCGCCCTGGAACTATTGTTCTAACCAATGCTTTGTTATGCAAGAACAATTGGATGCTTCGTAATACCTTTTTTCACAATGCTTTACAGAGACCGCCAAACAAACCCCATTCATCAATTTATGATAGAAATCATATCAGGTAATCTAGGGTCATTGGGTGCGTATTTTAATAATTTTTAATGTAAGTCGTAAAAATAATTCTTTGAACTCATTTTATTTAAGTGCATCTTTCTATACGGTGGAAATCACCACGCATGCAATAATGGAAATGAGATAAGGGGCATATGATACTTTCTTCTTTGATCAAAGCATTGTTAGGTATAGCTTGGATTTTCGGCGCGGATTTCAAATTGTAGCAAAAATCTCATCTAAATACGCGTTTTTTACTTGCATGGTACCTTTGTATTTGTTAGCATCCCATTAAAATATGAAACGTATTGTTTCACGTATAGAAAAAAATTTGTGCATATGTAATCGAATTATTACGAAATATATTTAATTTACAATAAGGCTACGTTCTAAAATGGCATTGAACTGTCAAAAAAGACCAAATGGGTAAATACAATTTATTCACTTTTGACTTTACTTATATGTCACTCATCTGAACATTCCTGAAAAGTTTCAAGCACAATACACTCTATGGTTTCAGGCTTTACTCTGTATAAATTATTAGTATCCATACTAAATTATACACTTTGTAATTTTTTCTACAGTTTTCATTATCGGTACAACGCGTTTCGCCGATCTACGGCATCATCAGATACAATTTCTCAGATTGCTTTTTTATTGACCGTAGTTATGTGGTCGTAGTTACGGGGTTGGTTTGAGTGAGGGAGGTTGCGGTTATACCGTGGCTTAGAACTGTGGGCACGGATAGGTGGCTTGAATGGTTTATTTTTCTTAAATTTAGTTTCTCGGAAAGGAGTGGGGAGGACTGCGGGAAAAATTGCTCATTACAAAGAGCCGTGGTAGGGTCTGCCAAGTGCCTTCTAATCTCCATTTGCTCGAGAGCATCCATTTTTAATCCCTTGGAGACGATGTGTAAAATTTCAGGAGCAAAATAGCTTTTGTTGTTATATTCCAAGAGATGTTTAGCAAATAAGGAGCTGGAATCCTCATTTTTGTTACACCTAACGTGTTCCTTGGCGAGTATCATGAAGTTTCTACCTGTCTGACCAGCATATGAACTTTTACAACTATTGCAATTAATTTTATAAATGCCTGACTTGAGAAGTCTTTCTTGTCTCTCTTTACCATTAACTAGGAGCTTGGAAAGGGTTAAGGGTGGGTAAAATTCTGCTTTAAGTGAGGTAGGCAGGCGATTGGAAATCTGACATTAGATATCTCCCAGGAATGGGAGAGAGCACCACTCGAAGTCTTTTTGTTCTACGGGCTGAGCGGAGTAAATCTTTTGTTTTGATATTTTAACAACCTATTCACTTGTGTGCCCAGATCAGAATCCTCACTTAGATCTCAATATTTACTCAATAAATTCACCATTGCTCAAAACATTTCAAAAGAATTGATCTCCCTTATGAAAATTACTGTAAATCAAAACTATTTTAGTTTCAACCACCGTCTCTATAATCAAACAGACGGTCTAGCTATGGGTTCTTCACTTTCCACACTTCTAGCCGAGCTATTCCGTAATTCTTTAAAGAAGAAAAAATTTTCAATTCGGACAATCGACATGTGAAAAATGTGGATTATTGGTTCCGGTATGTAGATGACATTCTCTTCCTGTGGACAGGGACTAACCGCCAGCTTGACTCCTTCCTCAATTACCCCAACGCACTTCATCCTAACATTTCCTTCTCCATGGAGAAAAACGTCAACGGCACAATTAACTTCCTCGATTTGTCAATTACCATCACAGAAAATAGACAGGAGTTATCAATTTACAGAAAATCCACTTATAAAGACCACATAATTCATAATGATTCAGTTCACCATTTTTCTCAAAAATATGTTGCCCTTCACTCGCTGATCCACCGCCTTCTACATATCCCCCTCTCCCCCAAAAATTTCAATATGGAACTTATGACAATAATTAACAGAGCCGCGAGCAATAGGCACAACTCCGATCTAGTACACAGAATACTAGGAAAAAAACAAAACAATAGCCATTAAAAAGATTTACTCGGCTCAGCCCGTAGAATAAAAAGACTTCAAGTGGTGCTCTCTCCCATTCCTGAGGGATATCTCATATAAGATTTCCAATCGCCTGCCTACCTCACTTAAAGCAGCCTTCTACACACCCATAACCCTATCCAAGCTCCTAGCTAATGGTAAAGACAGACTCCTCAAGTCAGGCATTTATAAAATTAATTGCAATAGTTGTAAAAGTTCATATGTTGGTCAGACAGGCAGGAACTTCATGATACGCGCCAAGGAACACGTTAGGTTTCACAAAAATGAGGATTCCAGCTCCTTATTTGCTAAACATCTCTTTGAATATAAACACAAAAGCTATTTTGCTCCTGAAATTTTACACATCTTCTCCAAGGAATTAAAAATGGATACTCTCGAGCAAATAGAGATTAGAAGACACTTGGCAGACCCTACCACGGCTCTTTTGTAATAAGCAATTGTTCCCGCAGTCCTCCCCACTCCTTTCCGAGAAACTAAATTTAAGAAAAATCAACCATTCAAGCCAGCTATCCGCGCCTACACTTCTAAGCCACGGTATAACCGCAACCTCCCTCACTCAAACCAACCCCGTAACTACGACAACTTAACAACGGTCAATAAACAAACAATCTTAGAAATTGTACCTGATGATGCCTTAGATCGGCGAAACGCGTTGTACTGATAATTAAAACTGTAGAAGAAATTACAAAGTGTATAATACAGTATGGATTTCAAGCATAACTTTGCGTTATAGAAAAAAATCAACTCCATCCATTTTAAGCATCGGTGAATTTTTCCGCAGCTTTGAAAGTACAAGTACCCACCTTTCTGCTTTCCTGAGCTTAATATCCGGGTTGACGGTGAGGTCAGGGATCTCCTTGTACGGCTCGGGGCACACAAGCTTCTCTTCGGGCAACTGCGATGCGTTCAGACCGCGCAAGAACGCGGGTGAGGCGCAAATCAGCGTCGACCAACGAGCGACGTCCTCCGGGCCTGCGGAAGAATCCAGCCAACGGTGGAGTGGCCTAAGGGTGCACGTGCAGCCAATGGGATTGCCTGAAAAATTAAAATCGATAGTTGAATTGACAAGTCTCCCAGCATGATTATAATAACCTTAATCATCCTAACCCGCATTTAAGACCCAGAACAGGAAGATTTGATTCGCGAAGTAAATAAAATACAAAGGAAAGCCGCACGCTTCGTAAAATAACTATTACGAAGGAACAGAAAGTGTCACACAGCTGATGAAATACTAAGTCGGGAACCGTTTGAGACTGGGAGGATACACGCTAAGCTTATATGACTTGAAATATTCAGATTAAGTGAGTTTAAGTACGGCATGTAGGATATTATTGTGATCACACACTATAACTCTATAACCGATAGAAGCGACAAAATAAGAGAGATACACTCCCGAACTGTTAGGTTCAAAAATACCTTCTTTCCACAATCCTTTAGTGATTATAACAAAAACCTCCATAAATTAACCAATGTATATTTTTACTGTGTATTGTGATTATCATGGTTATTATATCAATTATGCTATCGTGGTTTTCCCACGTTATACGCTGCTACCAATATTTACCAATAGCCTTTTACTTCCCAAAACAGAAGAACTGCTGAGTTTAATTTTGTTTTCCAACTTTTGGAGTTTTTCTCTCATTTTCGCGGACATACCCTACACATGAGGAAAGGGGGAGGATATTTCAAGGAATTCCGTGAAGAGAGACTGATGTCTTTATAATGCGATCATGATTTTTCGTCCATTACCTTAATTTTTTCTTCGTGTTTTCTAGAGAATTCTTTCGCCATCTGTAAAGCTCATATTTTATCACAATGTGCCGAAAACATAAAGCTCTAACAACTGGCAATGAAAGAACAATAATGATTAGTAATGATAATCACCTGTATTTACGCGGCATTGATGTAATGGTGTCTGTATTGTCGGGTTCTTTAGCGCGTTGGTGGTTTTGGCAGGCAAAAGTCACGCCCGTGTTCGAACGGGCCTCTTCAGATCTAAGTGACAGGACGTTATTGTGGCTGAGTTAGTGCCCTGTCGGAAAATTTCCCAGAAAATTGAACCCCAGTTTTTCCTAGAAAATATGCGTATAGGAAAAATATTCCCTAGAGTTAAAAGGGCATTTCCTTAGAAAAGAAAAGGTTTTCCCTAAAGTAGCATTTTGTCCTAGGGAAATTACTAACCAAAGTCTGTCATTTCTAAGGAAAAAAGTTATAGGAAAAAATTCCCTCGAATTTTAAGGGCATTTCCTTAGAAAAGAAAAGGTTTTTCCTGCAGTAAACTATTGTTCTAGGGAAATTACTGACCGAAGTTTCTCATTTCTAAGGAAAAGAGTCCTAAGAAAAAAATTCCGTAGAATTTTAAGGGTATTTCCTTAGAAAAGAAATTTTTCTAAGGAATTTTCAATTTTTCCCTTGCTTTCCCTATTTTCCAGGGAATTCTTTTTGGGAAATTTCCATCAGGGTGCAGGCCTTCCTTTTACCACCCTGTGCAATACTTAGGGTTTCAACGGTTATATCACAGGCATTTCATCCCACAAATAGGCCCAACAAGCGGACATTGGTGGAGCTACCTAAACCCCGCCACACTGTACGGTCGGATTCAAAAGTATTGCAATAAATTGAGCGGCGCCACTTACGCTCTTCAATAAAATTAAGTTATATTTACTGCGTTGGAAGTCCTTGGTTACGTGACGCAAATTATTCAGTTGTTTGTAAACACGCATTCAAATGTAGAAGTTGGGAAGTTATTTAATTATTGCACTCAATTTTGTCTTTCTGTGTTCGATTCCATTTGGTTTATGTGATCTGTGCGTGTGTATTTGTTATTTATTAGCCCCGGTTTTCAATGTTGGTTTGTATTTTACGTATAATTTGCCGTGTATTGCAAGGAACGATTCGTGATTAATAATAAAGATTTGTGTTTCCATTTATCAATATGACGGTACGTGCCATTGTTATAAGAGTTTATCATTATTTTTCTGAGGAAATTAGTGCATCAATTCATTGCCTGGATTATAAAACTGAGGTTAGTGTGCAATTACTGTGTACTATTGAAAATTACGTGTTTTTAGTGTTGAAGATACGTTTTCTACTGTGCAGTGCAAATGCTTAATCTTATTGTTTAAGTGGGGATTTATTTGGATGATGGTAGTGATTTCACGATCAAAAATGTGCCGAGCAAAGCACCCAAGTACGTATTACACATTTCAGTGTTGGTAATCGTGTAAGCGTTCGGATTCATTCATGATTTTGTTTAGATCGATTACAGTTCTGAGCTACCTTTATCCCACGAGATTTTATCTACTTTTTCACGGATTGTGTTGATTGCTTCGTAATATTTAAACTGTGTGCACATGCTCTAATAATATTACAATATTTGAAAATTCCCTATTTTATTAATGGGCGAATCTTAATACTACTTGCTATGTGCTTAATTAGTTCACGTTGCCGTAGTTGTGTCAATCTTCGTGTTATGTGATACTGTGTGCTAAGTATGACACGTCGGGATTATCGGTAGCTGTTCCTTTTCAAAAAAACGTTCCTCCATCGCAAAAGCACTCTATTTTTTCCATAGTTCCTAAAGTGTGTTTGGATGTTAGTTAAGTTTTTTTATCGCTATAAGGCAATGAAGATGCTAAATAAAAACGGGGAATGATTTATATAAATGGATTATCAGAGAAAATGACCAATGTATTAAAAAAAACAATTTATAAAATAGCACATAAAAACCATAAAACGCAGCATAAACTCGTATATTCAAAACTTAAGTTAGATACCCCTATACAGCTAAGAAGCAATATAATGTATTCTATTCCATGTAAAGACTGTGACAGTAGCTATATTGGCCAAACATCCCATTATTTAAAAAATAGGATCTCGCAACAGAAAGCATCAATTAAGACTAAAGATCAACTTTGTGCATTAGCAAATCATGCAATTTCAAATAGTCACTCATTTAATTTCGAAGAAGCCAAAATTTTAGACTCAGAACCAAATTTATCTAAAAGATTATTCAAAGAAATGTACCATATTTCCATAAATAAAAAAAGTTGCAATAAAAGAACAGACATTACTTATCTAAGCAAAATTTATCATAATTTAATGAATGACACATAACTATTCAACAAAGAAATATATCCAAGCAACCAAATTAAAATTGTAAATAAATAAAAACAGCACCAAACTTTAAAGGTAACAATCTTGAATGTCTATGTCTATGTATTTTTATATTTAATGACTGTAAATTTACAATTATGTAACCAAAACAGAACTGTCAATCATTTATCATCATACATCATTGTTTTATAGCCCAGAAGATGGATGAATAAACATCCGAAACGTCGGCAAAAGTTTAAAAATAAAAAAAATGTTTGACCTATACTCATGAAATTTGCACCATATAAAAAAAGAGGTCGAGAATAAATACCATTTGAATGAAGATGCTAGAATATTTGTTTTAAAATATTAATCCTTGAATAAATTCCTACAGCGGTTCTTCTGCATTCTATTAACAGTCATCCACTGTCGTTTTTGTTTAGGGTGTACTTATTTTATTAATTTAATTTTGCATGGTAAATTATTTTCATGCAATATATGAAGGTTGTGCCTCGTCCATTTAGAGATTTTCGTTTGTCATTAGGTTTTTTGACGCCTTGGAGACTAGTTGCACGCATTTTGTGACTAGTGTTATTAGTTTTTTACATTATATAATGTTGTAGTCGAGTTTTATTACATACGGATTTCTGCCTGCGTTTGTCTTGATTTGGATTTCGTATTTCTTGTGTTTCCTGGCTCACAATTCCATTGTTACTTAAACCCAACTAATTTCTCTTTACGGTTTCACCGCTAGCCGAAGGCCAAAAAAAGCAACCTGTCGACCTTATGGTTTTTAGTATATACACCTTTAGGACGTCTAAAAATCTCATTATTCATCGCCGGCGTACACCCTAGTATATATATCAAGAATGCTGGATGTATCTGTGGACTTTTAGAGCGCTTTTAACTCCATTTTAATCTACATCTTATCCTTCATGTAGCTACTTAAAAGTTTATTCCCCCCCCCCCTCCCTGCCGCACCATAATGTAGTCGATTTGGTATTTCCCTGTGTCCTTCGGGATATCCCTGCTCTCGGATAGGGATTAATTATTAGAGCGACCTACCCGTTTAGGTAGGTTTGAATGGAAGTGAATAAAAATCCTCGTGATTTTTACAGATGTGGGCAGTATCTACCTACACTATTTTTTTCTTTATTTCAGCATACGTTCTACCTCTCTTCATCCCATCAATAAATCCCATTCTCCTCATAATTCCTTTTATTGTTGGGGTACATAATGGTCGTCTGCGAACCTAACCGACTTTATCTGCTGTCCTGCCACGTTTATCCCCACATCCAGCTCTTCCCCATGCCTTTTCCTACAATTTCCTCGGCTGTAATGTTGAAAAGCTAAGGCAAAAATAGCCATTTAGTCTTACGCCACGACATGTACCTGACCACCTTGATTCCATCTTTATCAGTCTCCCTCACTTGTGTCATCTGGGCCATATACAAATTTGGAATCAGTCTTCTAACTAGATAGATAGTCTTTCGTAGATATATTAATTAGGTATTCCCATTCCATTCCTTTGAAAACATTCTGGAAATCAACGAAACAAGCACAAACGGCTTTGTCACACTCCATGTTCCTTTATTCAAGTGTTTTTATTACCGCAACTGCATCTCAAGCTGACTTCTGCTTCCTGAACCCGAACTGATCGTCTTCTACGTAGTCGTTTTTCTCCATTCCCCAATCTTCTATTAATGATTCAGAGCAAAGCTTTTGCCACGTGTGAAATCAAACTAATTGCATTATAGGCTTCACATTTTGAGGCTTTCTTATTTTCCGGGATAGGGATCAAAATAGTTTTCATTAAGTCCTCTGATCGTACTTCCTCCTCGTAGAACCAAAGAATCAGTTCGAAAAATTTTCATGTTCCATTAAATTCTGCATTAAATCCGAAGGGGTATTATATATTCCCACGCTTTGTCTTTCCTTTATTTCTCGCAATACCTTCTCTAATTCAGAGTAATATATCCCTGGTCCAAGGTTTTCATTCGTCACTGAGCTCTTTTTCTTTATATCTAACTTCGCAGGTCTATTTTCTCGGTTAAAATAGACATTTGAATTACCTTGGCTGCTGCAGCATAGGCTGTAGTGGGGTGTTATTCGTGAGGCCTTTTATGAGGTAACATATATGAAAGATAATAGGTAACAGATATCAATATGAGAATTACAGCTTGATTTTAGCTGGAGTATTTTTCAATCTTATCTTTTCATGCATGGTTAAGGATGCCTACTCGGAGAATGTACTCTGCACATCACGAAGAATTCTTTTGATTCAACGATAAAGCCAAGTTTCTTCTCCTTCCCGTTAGCCTTCAGCGGGAACACTCTACCACTGCCCATATACAGTGTGATGCATCTCGACCTTGAATATTCAAAAGTAATATTTTATCGAGGGTAAAACTAAAATCAAAATTGTTTTTCCTTGCCGACGCAAATATCAATAAACAGTGAACGATACTGGGGCAACTGTAAAATGTGCAGTGATATGCTCTTTTGTTTTGAAGTGAATGTGACAATGTAGTGTAATTTGTATATGTACATGCAGAGGTAAAACCAACATGAGTCACAGCACTGTAGAACCAATTCGAGTGCAGAGTTGATTCAGTGCCTGAGTGTAACTTTGAAGAAGACTGCATACATGTTTATACATGTAGTATTAATGGCAACTGTTTATGAAATTAATTAAGTAACGGGCGAGACGAGATAATATACCAATTAAGGTTTAGCTGTTTTTCAAATAATTCCAAGGAATAACGACGGTAGAATTTAACATTTTAAATGCATGGGTATTGGTGGTTGATGTTTTCATTGTTGATATTCTGTGTCGTGGTATTAGCCCAGAGGATAGAAGTAATAAATTCCGAAGCGATGACAAGGTACAAATATTTTGTTTTAGACCTGATCTCGATAAATCATTATTGCTGTCTATATAAATACCTTGGTAAAGCACTTTGGTGCCATTTTCTATCATCGGCATTAATTCGTGGTAGAATCGATCCAGTTGGTTCTCCCTCAGGTCCAACATGGTGATTTTCCTGGACTGCAAAATCTTCGGTACGAAGTGTAGTTTGTTGCCGGCGATGTTTATCACCGTCAGGTTGTCCGGGAGACGCTTCGGTTCGAATTCGCTCAGGTCGTTGTACGAAATATCCAGCTCACGCAGAGAAGTAAGGTTTCCGATCACATCTGCAAAAAGGAAAATACATATACATTATTGTTCTAGGACCATGATCTATGGGACATGTAAGCCCACACACACGTAAGACTCTGTGGTACGAGAAAAATGAAAATCCTTATTGAAAATCTCATAATAAAGGAAAGGTTACAAAAATAAACATTTTTGGCTAGATATCAGAACTATTATGCTGTATAAACTATTACAATAATGTTAAACAAGAAGTTCTCTGCCAGATATTCAGTTTAAAAATGAAGCAAGACACATCAACCAATTAAAATTAAAAATAAACGAAAACTAGATGATTAAAGTAATCCATTGTAGTGAATAACTAGAGAATAGTATGAATGTTTTCATCTAAGTTCAAATTATTATTTTTCGTATACGTATACCTAATATTTTATGAGTAGATATAATATTTAGCAAGCTTTTTCAGTTTTAAAATGAGATAAGACATATCAACAGCTCAATTTAAAGAAAAGAAACAAGATGAAAATTATTCAAGCACCCCAAAAAAGTGAACTGTTACAATATGAGAATGTTTTTATCAAAGAAAACAATAATATTGCTACGCGGGTATGTAGAAAGAAGAATGGTAGCATGAATCGTTTGATTTTCTTCCTTCATTCTAAATCATGAAATGTTTCATATTTAATTAAATACTTCCAATAGACCTGTAACAACTGTATCGTGAAAAGCATTTAGCATAAATGAGCATTTATTGTTTCTGTATTAGTAAAAATAAACATTAAAGTGAAATGCTCTGCTTTTGTAGACTTTTGTAGAACTATAACTCAACAATGAATCAGTGAAAACTTATTTTAAAATATGTTTCTGATCTCGTTAATGAGTTATGGGCCAAATTTCCTGAAAATCGAAAATTAATGAGATTTCACATGGGATGACCAATATTTATGTGTCATATGATCAACTATTAACTGTCTCATTTGAAACGGTGTCCTACAAATAACAATGTAGGATGGAAGCAGAGTGGCCCGGAAACTGATAAACAAGGCAGTGAAGTTGTTTCTCGTTAAATATTATAAATAGCTCAGGAAAATTAGGTTTTAACCCGGAAAAAAATAATAACAAAGCCGGACCTTTTTAGCTGTATTCAGGACCCCTTTGAGATGAACATATCAAAAGTCCCAAGCTCTCCCAGGTGGGATAACGAAATTATCCTGGAAAAACCTGAAATACTGGAATTTTCCTGGAATTCGTGCTGTTCGATAAATAGAAGAGCTAGAGAGGCGTTAGTTTTTTCTGCCACTCTTGCTGGCGGCATTACAACAACTGGCTTAGAGGCCTTGGGTATTGGTGCTCAGAAAAGTTATACTTGTGTCAGGCACACCGAAGCAAGCTGTAGTAATGCCATTTCGCGGCTTATTAGTCCGGCAAATATCGGTTTAAGGCTATTTTAGTACATTATGTGGTAATTGATGACCTTATAGTGGACTAGGATCAGAACGGGAGCCTCGGGAGGCTGCGGGACACCTTTCACTAATGTAGAGCACTAAAAGCAGGAGTGGCAGAAAAAAGAACGCCTCTCTAGCTCTTCTAGTTACCGAACAGCACGAATTCCAGGAAAATTCCAGTATTTCCAGGTTTTTCCAGGATATTTTCGTTATCCCACCTGGGAGAGCTTGGGACTTTTGATATGTTCATCTCAAAGGGGTTCTGAATACAGCTAAAAAGGTCCGGCTTTGTTATTAATTTTTTCCAGGTTCGGGTCAAATTTTGCTTATTTTTCCTGGGCTAAAATTAAAGCTGGGTAAAATTATTTAGGAATTGTCATAAGGCTTATCTATCTAATTATTGGTATTAAAATAGAGATCAACTTTAATAAAAATAACATTTATCGACATACTAATCAATTAAAACACCAAACTTTATTATTAAACAAGAATCGTTCCTGGCGTGCAATACACGGCAAATATTACGTCAAATACTGAGCAACAGTGAAAATCGAGGGTAATAAACAATAACGGTCCATACTAAAATTAGGTACTTACAAAAAGGAAATCAAAAATATATTGACAAATTAGGACTAAAAAACCATTTCGTGACTCCGGATTGGTTATATCACGAAAAACTGGTTACCAAGGTATTCTTTTCAAAGTAAGTGCTAAATAGACAGGAAAATATTGTTTGGAAGGTAATTTGACGTCACGAATTTGCCAGACCCTTATTTTTGAATTCGTATTTACTAACAACGGAATAGGTTGTGACGCGTTGTCGAGAACAAAAATTGAGCAAGTGAAACTCGATTTCCTTGAGAAGCGTAAGAGGCTCTATTCATTTTATCCAAAAACATTTGGCACCTTGGCACCACCACCTAGTGATGGAAAAATCGATTTCGATTAAAATCGAAAATCGAGTTTTCATAGTCAAAGATCGAGGAAATCGAGATCGAGCCATGATCTACGAGTTTCGATCCAAACTCGATTTCTCAACTTCGATCTTGACCATTTCGTACCGTTTCGCGATCAGAGTGCTGACAATCAGTATGATAACGTCATCCGTCCCATGTGAAAGACTTTTCTGCAAGGCCGGTAAAATTGGAAAGGCACGCACTAGATTATCAAGAAAGTATCTCAATCAGTTGATCTTTCTTAAAAATTTTAGTGAAGCCGAATGGTTCCCAGCGGTGATCCCCAATCTTTAATGTGCGTGAATTTGTAAATTTTTACTACAAATAATTCAAGAATTTATTCTAAGTTCATTTTTAGGGATTTTTTATGCTACTCAAATATGCATTATGAGCATTTTTCGAATGAATAATAAACATGTTTTTGTACCAACTGTATTTTTTTCAAAAATAACCGTCGATTTTTTCGATTAATCGATCTTTTGGTTCAGATTTCGATTTTTGTTGAAAAGTCGAGCTTTTCATTTCGACTAAAAATCGATTGCTCGAAAAATCGATTTTGACCGACATTTTTCCATCACTACCACCACCAACACCTTTACCTATGGCCACAACTTTCATCATGCACAATGACACGGATAATATTTCGAGTCGAAGCCAATCGTTCAAAGAAATTCCACAACCCTACGTTATTGCCATGTACAATCGAAACATGGGTGGGGTAGACCAAATGGACAATAATGTCTCTCATTACCGTACTGGTATTCGTGGGAAAAAGTGGTACACGCCCATATTTCTCTGTATTATTGATGTATGCATGAGCAATGCATGTTGTCTCAGCAGAAATAATGGTATGAAACTGGACAGTATAGCATTCAGAAGAGAAATTTTAATCTCAATATTGAAGAAATATGGAATTCCACCACAACGAGCAGGAGCAACGAGCAAGTTTTCACCTCCAGAGATAATCCGAATTAGTGGACTCCAGCATATCATTCTCACATATCAGCCAAGTAGAAGATGTGTTTTGTGCAGTAGTAGAACAGTTAAATCATTCCATAAATGTTGTCTTGCTTTGCACGATAAGAGCTTTGAGGAGTACCATAAATTTTGAAGGAAATAAAAAAATTATTTTATATGAATGGAAATGATATTTAATTTATTTTGGCAACATACTCCTTGTAGATTGAGTCATAGTAAATAATTCAAGTCAAATTAAATTTCACTTTAAAAAAAATTGGAAATCATAAAGCAGTTGCAACACAATAACTCCGGAGACCCTATTAGAAAACGATCTAAAAGTGAATATCCTAACTATGCTCACCAATGCCCAGTGAGTCGAAAACGACCCATGTCATAATTTTTAAACAATTAGTTTAGGAATTTTTTCAATATTTTTTCTATTGTCCAGAGGAACAATAGGTTTGAAAAATGTAAAAATAATAAAATTATCGCGCAAAAAAATTAATGGGCATAAATGGGTTAATAGGATTCTTCACAGAAAACGGCATGGGAAGAACGCGGTCGAGTAGGAGGCTCTTTGTCTTCAAGGGAAACCCCTGCTTTGGTCCACTTACTTCCACGTATCTCGTTGATGGTATTGTGACTGACGTTCAGGATCTGAACGCGTCTGGTTCCGACGTTGAGTTCTGGCGTAAGGGCTGGCATGGCGTTGTAGCTCAGGTCAATCACTCGGAGCTTGTAGGGGACCCACGGGCTGCTCGGGAACATCTTCCGAGTCACGAAAGCTATGCGATTGTGGCTCAGGTTGAGCTGCGGAGAAACAAGTAATAATTTCCGTGAGATTCAATTCCGTTTATGTACAAAACAGGAAAATAAGTGTTACAGCATTGTCAGAAGTCAGAAATTACATATTTTGCTTTCGATATCAAGCAATCTGTTGATATAAATTGCAAGGAATTTTAATCCTACTTTCCCTTGGTGGGCAGTAGGGACAAACTGACAATGAGATATAGAACTTGTGGAGTCATTTTCATTACTTACTCACATTTTGTACGTTAGATGATTTTAGGAATGTGGTCCTCTCCTGAAAGGACGCTAAAATGACTTTTAATAAACATTTTGTGAAGATTTTTCCTCTAGTTCAATAAAGACTGAGGAACATTTGTACATGAAACTGACTTCAGTTGTTGATTGGACTCTTGAAATTGTCAGATACGTTCGACAGATTAAAAAATAAACATGAAAATGTGGAGGAAACAATGAGCTGTTGAAATGAAAGAATATTTAACCAATTTTGTTTAGTTTTTCATACACTATGGATTCAACGGCTAGATTTTACATTTAAAAACGATGCTACACACATATTGCTGCATTGTTTTGTCTCTCAATAAAATATATATCTTCACCAATATACATTACGTACAATTAACCAAACACTAAATGAAATCCTTTATATCTGATACATATCCCATTAAGAATTGGACGCAATCTCTTGAGTATTTCATCTGTATTGTAATTATTGATTAATTATAAATATTATAGGATCTGTATTACATTGAAAGTACAGCAGTATCCAAAAGTTGTTCATATTATATAATGAACATTCTATGTAATCCTTTTGCAAAATATGTTGAATACATTACGTGCTGTGTAGGAGTCGTCTATTGAAACAATGATCTACTGAAAAGTTAGAGCATGGATAGCATAATAAATACCGCTTAGTTACAAAACGTATCCATTCCCTTGCTTAGAAACGAACTTAGGGAGAATTAACTCGATATATTTACAGAACAAAGAAAGATATGGAGTAACTTCATAGCATCAGAGAATTGAATTACTGGTATCAATGAGCAAAGTCATCGGTCTACTCAGTTGCCCTACCCATTTCACCTCCTCAAGAGGTTCATGCAATGTAAGTAGTTAGACTGACTCTGTATAATATCATAGAGTAAGTATATTATAGAGGGATCACCGCACGCGCAAAATTAGTATATATTTTTGGTGTAGTTCGGGAGGGATATCGTAGATGGCGACGGAAGAAATTCTGACAAATTATGAATTTGCTTGTTCCACAAGCCTGAAAATATACCCTGAAGCAGAAAGGCTCGCTACGTTTAGTGGTGACAACAGTTCGTCGATGTTGTTCATAACAAGAGTTATAAAAAATATTTCCTTGAATTTCGGGTAGTAACATGGCTCTTCCGAGTTTATATTCCTAATCCTGTTGCTGGCAGACTGTTCTAAGTATTAAGTTGAAACTTGCAGGAAACGTTTACTGTACATTGTTTTCCATACTGGTGAACTTTAATTTGTGCTCAACTCAGTTTTAACGTTGTTATATTTGTTTATATTGATTACTTACTCTATGATAATATCAATCGCGGATGCTTTCTTTCAGGTGAAGGTGGAAGCGAACTTAAAAATAAAACTTTCCCATCACCATTCCATGCAATATATGATATGAGTTTGTACCCTTTCAAGAGAAAGACAATCCTCTAGAAGGCTGTTGGTTTTATTGTCAAGCTTCTCAATCTGATTGTAGGACAGGTCCAAGGATTGCAAAGAAACCAATCCTGGAATCAATTGGGAAAAAAGAAAGGTTGTTAGTCGTAACAAGAGATTTAAGCGTATGTTATCGTGTGATAATTGCGCAAAAAATTCAAAGGATTTAATGCATGACATAAATAATTAAAATACATTACAGATTCACAATTTATACCCAGAAAGCATACGAAATGGAAAGTACCTACTTATTTATAGATGCCAAATATAGGACAGCTATTACAAGAACACTATCATATACATAAATAATTAGAGAGATTGAAGTAGCAGAAACAAATTAAATACTATAAATTCAGTCTTTACCAACTTTATCCAAATAGGTTTAATTTAAAATTTTCACAATTTTTTTAAGATTTTTGTTCCATAAATATGTATTCAGTCTGATACTTTTAATTTGCTTGAATTTTCAAGTGATACACTTCATTTGCAAAATCTTTTTTTGCGGTAACTGGCGTAAAGAATTTGATGACTTAAAATTAAAAGAAATATACTGTAATATAGGAGCCGAAGTGAGAGTAAAAGACGTTGAAGTCAAATTTGACAGTTTTAGGAATAGAAGCTTAAAATGAAATAAATACCTAATTAAAACCTAAGTTTCTACTTTCTAGTGGAAAAAAACTGAAGATAGAATAGATTCATGCAAAGAAAAGACAAATCAGGTCGAGGAATTGTTTAGAGCACCTAAATTTAAAAAATGATTTGTCTTAAATATAACTTTTAAGAGATTTCTTCGTGACCGTGAATAATGAAAACATTATTTTTATTGTGCTCTTCAGGACAGCTACATTGCCTTATTGAGAAGTACTTACGGAGATATTATAAATAAGAACACTTATGAAAGCATATAGATATAACATTATATTTGAACAATTAATTATTAAAAAGAGCATTGGGATGATAATTTACATTAAAGAAAATACCATTCTCTTAGTGACGTTCAGTAAACTTGGTTTCATGACAGCGTTTTAACTCGGAGCTAACTTGACAAAATCAGTCAATATGTATGATAAGCCATGCTTACTCGGCTATAAACTAGTGCAATTCCTACTACTAAGGAGAAGAAAAAGGAAAATTAAGCAAAGAATTGAAGGCAATTGGGATGATGTTGCTCATCCATTACAGTGAAAAAACTTACTACTTTACCAAATTTTATTTGTTTCTGCAACCACTTCCAAAAATATTAGACACCTTTTAGACAACGGTAGCCAGAAGATGCTTATTATCTAGGAGAATCAAGTCACGGAAATAAACTACGGGAAGTTTTCTCCTTAAAATAGCTCATATATATCTTAATGTCTCTATTTTTACTCAGAGTAAGACTATATAATAGAAACACTCAATTTTTGTAATTATTCATGCTTTCTCGGCTCTTATCGACTATATTATCTGCAAAACAGAGGAAAATAAAAGAAAGTAAAAGTAAGAATGCAAGACATACTGTAAGATTTTTCCTTTCTCTCAATTTAATTCTCATTACTACCATATAATCATTAATATAGACAGCGTCAGAGGTATGCAAATCTTATATTTTGTATGCGGCTGATTTTGATAGGGTTTGTTTATGCTAAATGCTGATTTATGTTCATTTTTGTTGAATCTTATTGCCGATTTATATTTCTCCTTATCTAATGGCAACAAAATGACAAGCAGTAACTTTGTGATTCCACATTTATTTATTGTAAACGACCCGGGTTTCGACGTAGCACGTCATCATCAGGTACAACTATTCCAGAACATTATGCTAAGCAAATTCCATAAAGTTACGCCTGAGACAACGGAGTTTTAATGGCAACAATTTTTTAAATATTTATAATTCCTAAAATTTCTCACAATCTTCTTCGTGATTTAAAAAAAATGTGATGTAGCTTGTCTATTCCTATGGGAGCAAAGTCCCTATAGAAATACTATTTAATAATAGAATATAGAAATGCTATTTAAATAATAATTTTCATAGCTATAATAGATTTGATTATGACAGCGTGAAAAATACGCAAACCTAATAAATTGTAAGCATTTTTGTTTGTGGTAAAAATGTAATACCGATTTATACTGTGCGTAGCACTGTAGTGAGTAGTACTGTAGTACTTATTGTTATTTTTTCTCATTGCTTATCATCCTCATGCATTTGTTTGAAATTTTAAGAAGCGTCATGTAAATTATGAGTGTAAATCCTTGTTCCATAGGAGCAAAGCCGCTAGGACAATAAATATTATTTCTAATTATAATTGTAATAATTAATGCCTTGAGTTAAATCATCGTCACCTTGGAATACGTCATTTTTCAAATAAGTGATCTTGTTGAGGGAGAGGTCCAGGTTAAGAAGCTGCAAGAGTCCGTCGAAGGCTCGCGATTCGATCTGCGAGATGTTGTTGTTGGCGAGGGAGAGCGTGGCTATGACGGGCAGGAGGCCGAAGGACCTCCTACCCAGGGTGTCGATCTCGTTGCCCGCCAACGAAAGGTCCGACAGGGACCGTAGCCGGGAAAGGGATCTGTGTGGCACGTTCCTCAAGCCATTGCTCTCCAGTCTAACAGGAAAAAAGAAGAAAAGTAATATATAGTAAGAAAATGAGTAAAAACCCTTTTGAACAGTTAATGTTTATATTAATTTTAATCCAATAAATTTTCACCAAAAAAATCTTGAATTCAAGAAATCTTGGATCAAATTAATCTAGTATTCAAGAAATTTTAATAAAAATATTAATGAAATATTAATAAGGAATCTTGAACAAGGGACTTGAAAGTAATCGGCCGTCGAAAAAGAGCTCGGTGCGGCACCGCCTGCAAGCCATTACCCTAGAACCAGTCAGGAAAAACGACGAAGAGAATACAAGTACCTACCGATAGTAATATAACGAGTCAACCCCCTTTTACACATTCAACGTTTACTACAATTTTACTCCCAGCAATTTTTACCTAAGAAATGTTGTGTTAATTAAAGCTTGAGTTAAATTAATATTGGATTCACGCAAATTTTCTCTAAATGCAATTTAAGACGCCTTGAAAAAGATACTTGAATGTAAAAACGCCGTGAAAGAACTGTGGCACGGCCGGGGCTCCATGTCTCAAGTCTGAGACGTAGATCGTCAAAGCCCCAATAGCAGAGTCAAAATGTTCAATTTTCGCCCGAAAAACCTAGAATAAAAAATATATATATTACGAGAAATCTTGGCTGCAAGAAATTTAATGTTCTACGCAATAAATATTGAATCCAAGAATCTTTGAACGAAACTACGCACCAACGTTTGTTTGACGAATCTCGAGACCTCTATGTAAAATTACGTCATGATTGATTTTAATTGACAAGAACTCGACAATTCCCATCTAAAATCTGGTTTTTCGCTTACTTTGAAATTTCAGAGAAAATTTGAATGCCGTGTAACCTTTCTATACACATTTACCAAAATGTAAATATTTTTTTGCTTTCTTTAATAGCTAATAATAAATGGTATTGTTAACAAAGGAGCAAATGTGTAGTACTAATAAAGTAACAGAACTTACGGTCGCGGCTCTCATTGGGAGAGCTTTTTCTGACATTTTCGACACATATTTCCTTTAATATCTTTTAAATAGTATCCACTAAAGTTGAATGTGAAATCCACTACTGTTGGATCTTTTCAGCAGAAATTTCTACCTCGCCCGATTAATTGGATGGCTCACCTGAATCTATTTTAATTGGATGTCATGTTAAATTCTTGAGTTTATTCACCTTAACTATTACTTTTACTGTGAAGAGGTTTTCAGAAGAGAGGAAGATGAATATGAAGCTTCAAGGTGAATTTCTCTCTAAGTCCCGAGGTCGAATTTGGATACAATATTTTTGCATGCAAAATCTTTAATCGAACACAATTTCTTCCAAATTTTGTATGAAACAACATGGCGTGTCCCATGGTGCAGTACATTTGTCCCAAAAGAGGAAAAACTCATATAAGACGATATTACGTATACCTATATACAATTGAAGGCTACAGATTATGCAGAGCTGCGTCCATGGCGATTTTAGCAGTGGGAATAGGATGATCAGGTTTATTCGAAAAAAGAGGCGAAGATAAGAAAAAGGAGGCAATGATGAGCCTTACCTGTGGTAACTTTCGGTTGTGCGTTTAACATGAATTTGTTCTTTTCATATACTCTATAAGTATAATAACAACGTAGGAGCTTTACATTTAACACAGATAATACTTAAAGAGCTTCACAAAATCTCTAAACACCAATACCTGTGATCGCAACACTCCAATATCTGCTATCTTCACTCCAAAAGATCTTTTGGAGGCATCTGATTGGTTGGTTTCATACGATTGGATGAAAATTTAAAGCATCACCTGACTAAACATTTTGCGGAACATGTAATTCATTAAAATAATACTTTCGGGATATTTTCTGCGTCAGCAATTGATGAGAAAACGTTTACCCTCCCATGACCGAGGCTTCCTCAAAGCATGACTCACACCTTCTCCTTCGTACCTTTGAAGATGCCTCCGGTATTGGAGGGAACGTTAGTTATTAATCAATCATTGACGTGGAAAAATCCTGAAAGTATTATTTTTATCAATTTAAAGTATGTTGTATTCGATTGGTCCAAATGACATCGTAAACAAAATTTTGGATTAAAAACTATTTTGATACCATTCTAACATGCAACATGGTGCACTTCTGTTAAATCAAACCTGTGTACAAAATTTGTATAAAAATTTGACCGAGGTACACCGGCGTATAGGGCAAGAGAAGACTTACTTGAGAGTTCGGAGTGTGAGTAGATTGGCGAAAGCGATCTCTGCCCTCTCCGGGGACTCTAGCATGCCCTCGGCGCCCAGTTTGTTCCCGGTCAGGTCCATGTCCAGCATGGCGTTCATGGGAGGCCAGGGGGCCGAGGGTGCGCTTGGAGGCGAGGGACCGAGGCTCGAGATCTGGTTGTAGCTGAGATCCAAAGAAGCGAGGGCAGGAGGCACGGCGAAAACCACTTCGGATAGGGAGTTATTGGCTAGACTCAGGGTCCGCAGCGAGGCGCATCTGGTGAATGTGGCCCTGCCCACGGAGGTCAGCTGGTTGCTCTCCAAAGATAAATGCAGCAAGGAGGGCAGTGCTCCGAAGACGGACCCTCCCAAGGTCTCCAGCGAATTCTGTGACAGGAGAAGTTTCCTCAGTCCGAGTAGAGGGACGAACACACCGTTGGCGATGCTGGAGATGTTGTTCCGACTCATGTCGATGGTGTTCAGCTCGGGCAGACCCAGTCCTGGTCAAAAGTGAAGGATGCGGTTGTATGAAAAAGGAAGGATTCAAAGAGTTGTTAAGCTTAACGGGAGTACCGGCTGAGGAAATACACATTTTATAAACAAACGAGTGGTCCAGCCATGGGATCTTCACTATCCCCTTGCTGGCGGATGTTTTTATTGATTATTTAGAGAACAAATGTTTTTGTTTAGGTCACCGCTTATACAATACACTTGTGCATTGGTACATTTACGTGAACAATATTATTGTGATGTGGAATGGAAAAAATGGAAAGTCACCTAATTTCAACATATATTTGAATAATATTCATCCTACAATTTCTTTCACTCATGAAAGAGACTCCAATCGTTCCCTAAATTACCTGGACCTTTATTTTCCGCTAGTGAATGATCGACACTCCTTATTAATGGGGAACCCTGTTATATCAGCCATGTAATTCCCTCAGGTTTTAGACATTGTTTCTCAAAAAAACTAATAGCCTTTCATTCTATATTTCATTTGCTGAATTATGAAGCCATTTCGAGAAAAGGCCTCAAGATCGCTTCACGAAGGAAGTCAGTTTGATTAATAATACTGATTGCGTTAATGGATACTCCTCTGGTTTAATAGACTGATTTATTGTAAAATTCAGATGAGAGAAGACTATCAACCTAATTTATTTAGCTTAACCCCCAAAGACGAACAAGAAACAATAAAGTTCAATTACGTATTTGAACAATCTTCCAAGAAATCATATAGATTAAATAAAGTCGCATTCTAGGCTGTTTGGAAACCGCATACTACACTGAAAAGGCTCCTGGTTGAGTGGTAGGATCCATTACACAGAAGGAATAAAAGTGAGGTATACACAACAGAGGGTAGAGAGTATTATTGCCTACGTGGAACAGACTGGAAGAAGCTTCGGAATCATGACCAAGGATCACTTCAATAATTGAAAAAATAATAATATAAATAATTAATTTTGCAGTGATCACAAGAATGATTCTCACATTTGAATTTTGAGAAAATTTGAAGTGATAAACGAGAATTGGATTCGTGAGAATAATTGGAATTTTAACCCGGTCTTTTCCCCTAGCCTTGGTTCCGTTTCGAGCAAACCGCTCTCCTTACCTTCCTCTCTCCCACCCCTTCCTCTGACGTAAAAAACACTCAGTGTAAATACAAGAATTCCACCACACCAAATCTCCTGTGTGATAATTGATTGAAACCTATTGATTGTAATTGATTGAGTTTAGGTGAGTGTAATAATTTTTTCAGTGGTTTCTGTTAAAGTTTGAACGACAGAGATTTTGTAAAAATGCAATACCGCAAAGTCTCGCCTGAGTAAATTTTGCTTATGCTTGAATCGTTATTTCTCACCTTTGGTGGGAAAGGCATTCCTAGGGACAGAAACCAATGCATTGTTACTGACGTTGAGAACTCTCAAACCCGTCATGTTGGCTATGGGAATGGAGCTAAAATCCGTCAGTCTGTTGAAGGACAAAAGGAGCTCCCCGGCGTACGATATTTCGTCCATGGCGTCTCTTCTGATCCTCTCCAGTTGATTGTGCGACATGTCCAGCAGGGTCATGTTGGCACAGTTCGTGAATGACTCCGCTTCCATCTCGGAAAGCTCGTTGTGGGACAGGTCAACGTGGACGAGGTAGAGATCTTTGAAAGCCCCGGACTCTATCGTCCGGATCCGGTTCCCAGAAAGGTTGATCTCCTCAGCGTACCTCAGGCCGGCGAAAGCTCTGGCTGGAACGATTGACAAGTTATTTCGGGCCAGGTCGACCGTTCCGATCCGGATGGCGGACTCGAAGGCACCCCTGTTGATCTCCTGAAGTGCGTTGTCGGATAGCCGGAGCCGCCGGAGGAACCGGAGTCCTCGGAGGAGACTGGAATCGATTGCGGAGATCTGGTTGCGACGTAGGTCCAGGATTCTCAGCAGTGCGTTACGGGCGAAGGCTCCACGGGGCAGAGACTTTAAAGCGTTGCCAGAGAGATTCAAGGAGACGAGTCGAGTGAGGTCGGCCAGGTTGTGGGGCTGTAACTGCGACAGTCTGTTGTCCGAGAGGTCCAGGGACTCCAGCGCTTCCCTCTGGGATCGGAAGCAGCCTCGCGGCAGGGTGGCGATGGCGTTCGAGGAGAAGTTGAGTGTCTTGAGGCGCCGGAGTGGCGCCAGAGCCGAGGCGTGGAGATCGGAGAGTTGACCCCTGGTCAAGTGGAAGCGCTCCAGTTTGGTCGCCGAGGCGATGTCCCCGACGAATGAATCGGCCGGCAGAGATTTGATGTTGTGGCCGGAGATTTCAATGAGCGATGCGTTGCCCAGGTGCTGTAGGGATAGAAAATAAAACATAAATAACAAATGAACACTGCTGTGAGAAAACAGTCTGGCAGGTGACCCCACACTGTTGTGAGAAAAACGTAATAGGTGGACATTTCCATGATAAATAAGTCCGGCGGGAAAACATTACTGTTAAAAAATAAAAGTCTGACTATTTCCCTACGGGTGATATTTTATGCGTCTGCCGACGTTTGGGAAAGGGACTTTCTTTTCCTCATCAGGGCAGTTGAGCTCAACGTTTCTGTTTCTAGCTGAGCTGTTTAATTCAACTTGTTGCCTACAGCCATGATGACGAGAAAAGTCTCTTTTCAAAACGTCGGCAGATATTGAGAACGTTAAGTACTTAGTGGGAAACGCGAGTAGAATTTACATTCATAATTCACCAGGAAAATAAGAGGTAGCTTGAGGCGTCAGTTTGTGAAAATTTCTTATGTCCATAATGCACAGTACAAGTAGAAATTGTAATTGTTCATCATGAACATCTCCAGGAAAGCGTCAAGTCTTTCAACTGACTAGGGCATAACTGTGAAAAAAGTTTGATGTGGCTATGTCGTTGCCGTTGGTGTTTACATCAGCACTTGCGGGTAATATTGAGTGGCCGTTGAGGTGGTTGCATTGTCGTTTATGGCACGCGCCGCGTCTACTTCATACATTCTACCCATCCGTCTCAACTATTCCGCCATGAACATGGCTACATACTGGTCAATGACTGATTGTACACACTTCCCGATGAGATGAAGCATTTTGGCTTCTTTCGGGATTTTCGGTGAGAATGGGCCAACATATGAATGTTTTCTTGAAATTTCATTAGTTATTTTTGGTGTATCACCGAAAAATAGCGTACAAAGTTCTTTTAATGACTGCAATAGACATTTTAGACGAGATCTCAGAAAATGTAAGACAAGATTTGAGGACAATCCTCGTTAAATCGTTCGGACAGTATTGCTTAACATTTGTCATTTTAATTTTTTTACCAGTTAGCTAATCAGTAAGTAAGTCTGGAGTTCAAAACAAGGCATGAAAGAGATTTTAACTTCTAAGATTTCTCTGGGCGGAAATTTTCAAATACCGTCACGAGTGTTTTTTTACGAATATAACGTTTAAAATAGGTACTGGTAAAGTAACAGGCTAAAAATAAGGTAATCAAAAACGTCGTGCGAAAAATTTTTTTATTCTGAATGATTTCGTTTTGATCGACCCAGAGGTCAAAATTAGACTTTCCATATCCTGAGCATACCTTAACTCCTGCCACTCATCCGTTCTATTCATGGGGACCAGCAGCATCCTTTTCAGTGTACAATTTCAAACTTCACGTTCCCAAACCAAACCCTCGGCAGCTACTTGTCAGTCATAGTTTTTTTGACTTTGAGGTGCATTATCCCATCCACCACATCTTTATTATCCGCACCATTATCAATGACCAACTTTACACCTTTATCCAGATGAATAAATGAACCATCGTCTATTCTTTAGAAATTAGCCATAGGTAGGTGCAGGCTGACGTGTTTAGTTGGAACCTTTATCGTATAATAAAATATTACAGGATTTCCTGTTGAATTCTTCTCGGGTTAAATTAGTTTAGGAGTGATTTATCGAATTTTTAAATTTATAACTTTTTACACGTATTTGCCATTAAAATCTCCCTGCACGTACCACATTCACATTTACAACGTATGCGGCACTAAATACGTCCTAGGTGCTCGTCAAAGTTCAATGCTACAACTGAAATAGCTTAGGAGATATGTGAAACATTATTTCTAACGGAAATCACGCTTCAAAGATTTTGGAAACACGGACTATAAACGACAACATTATGTCATTCGTGGCACAAAAATTGACAATTATCTGTAAAATTATTTATTAATAGTTACTTTAAACCTCTATAAACGGTGTACTTTAGTTTAGGAGTGAATTACCGAACTTTTAAATTTATAACTTTTCACACGTATTTGCGATTAAAATCTCCCTACAATAAATCAGGAACTATTCCACCTACCACATTCACATTTTCAACGTATGCGGCAATAATTACATCCTAGGAGCTCATCGAAGTTCTATCCTACAACTGAAGTAGCTTAGGAGATATGTGAAACATTATTTCCTACGGAAATCCAACTTCAAAGATATTTGAGACTCGGACTATAAACGACAACATTATGTCATTCGTGGCACAAAAATTGACAATTATCTGTAAAATTATTTATTCTTAGTTACTTTAAACCACTATAAATGGTTTAATGCCTTTGTGATGGCCGAATTTTCGACGGGAAATTTTCCTGTCGCCTTCAGGACTGTAGATCATTTATGTTCAACAGTCACCACTGCCCTGACGATAATAGGAAAGATTTCTGTCGAAAATTCCGCCATTATAATGACATTTACCCTGTGGGAACCCCGAGAAGAATTAACTATGTCGTATACATAATTGATTTTATGCGGATATCCAATGTAATTGCTTTCATTTCAATATCTACTGTAAGATCCACAAAATAACACCTGAGACTACGAATTCAAGGAATGATGGAACTTTGAAAACTTCTTGTATCAAGCTAGGTTTACTCTGACGATTATTTAAAAAAGGAATATTTTAAGGAATGTTAATACAGAAAAAGGCATGTGAAGAACTTTTAGACTCACTGTGAATTTTCTACTCTTGTTATATCATAGCAAGTCGCAGAGCTAGATGAGACCCAAACGACCGCATACGTCTTCCATTCTCTTGGTGAAATCTCTCCGATAAATTCCGAACAGAAAACTTTCAGAGACATCAACAAGCGTAGATATACCTATTTCCATCGTTGAAACCTCCCATCTTCGAGATTGTTTATCAAACAATAAGTATGTAATAAGAATAGCAGTTGGTCGGAAGAATAAATTATTGTTTTTTTATATCTAGGGGGCCAAGATCAATGATAGCAGTTAGCTGATTGCTGGGATGTAAACTCGCTCTCTTGGGATTAATTTCCTCATCAGCTCAGCAGATAATTTATACATTTCGGAAAAAAGTTTCTTTAATATAGAAGGATAGAAGGATATTGGATAAAATCTTGGTGCCATAAGAACATTTGTAAAGAATTTTAGGAAAATTCCTGGTAAAAAGTAATAATTTTGATAAACATCTACAAAAAATGAGATTGCACTAATGGAAGCGAGTGAAATGCTATGATGGTATATCCGAACCAAAAATCTCAGTTAAAATCTCGTTAACCTAAAGGCTAAGCCTCCTTGCGGTTAACCTTTACCATACATGATTAAAATGGGCTTTAGTGAATGATTTATAGTGTTCGGATATTCATTGCCTATTACATGAAAAAATTTACAGCTGGGATTGTTGGTTTCAAAGTGGTTTCATTTCTAAGGTGTCGTAAGTCTTTATTTAAAAAACTTCCAGACCATTGACGAAAAGCGTCAATTCATTCGTTTGTTAAGGATGAGAGAGTCTTTGAGAAGTTAATTATTTAAAAAAAACTTTCCCATTTTCGGCGTTCACCGCTTGGCTGCTCGCACGGTTATGTTTATGGACGAGAAGGAGATAAATCCCCTGAAGATGCTTCGGCAACAGTTCCGCGGAAGTTGGACATGCACCCCCCAATTATAAAAGGGCCGACTTGATTCCTCGGCCTTCGCACGCCTGTGAGCAAATGCGGTAAAAATGAGGGCGAAGAGATAAGGAATAAAAAACGGATACTCCGAAGGCCAGTTCACAGTGAACGTAAAGCTGGTGTCCCATGGAAAAAGTTTTCTTAAATATTTTCATGAATAATTTACTCAAGCTCTCAGAACCGACTGCGCATGCGCCTGCCAATATTATGTGAATTTCTGTTAATTAAATAGCACAGCATATTATTGATGACACATGACCAATGATTGAAGAATTATTTTGTGCAAATATTTGTTGTTAAATGTAACGATGTGCCATACCCAAATAAAAAAGTGATCGCGTTGATTCTGTTTAAAATCGAGACTTCGTTATTCTTTGATGTTCTTCATTATGTTGATGGTTGTTTCTTTTATTTTAGTTACTAATTATAATTTAATTGATGTTAAAAGAAATGCTGACTCGTTAATTGTTGAATGCTTATTTTTTGGAAAAGATCGTTAAAGGCTTGTTGTAAAAAAAGAATGTATTGTTGTGAGAGAGGCTGCAGAGAGAGGGCCAGAAATGTATCGTGGTCTTAAATAAAGAAGGGTCCGGAACTGTGGAATATGAATAGCTAATTCAATAAAAAGGTCTGGACATCACATAAACCATCTATTGTAATTAGATCAATGAATCGCGTATTATTAATAAGGAACTGCTACATTGATATTTCTATGTGCATTATCTTGAGCCATTCAGTTTGTATATGAAATTCATTCCCATAAAATTACGAAAAAGTTCACCGTGAGACAAGGGCTGAAGAGCATTACTTGAGACTTCTGAACTCCTACGGGCATGTGAATCAGAAAATGGTAATATGAATTACGAGCTTAGATTTAAGGCAGAAGGTGGGAGCGTTGAAGTTAGCGCAGATTGAAGGAACACATCTGCCCACTTCAGTGAACACGAACGACAATGAATGGAACGATGTGCGCTGGCGAGATGTTCGGTAACCTATTTGTAGGTAACACTGTGTGAGTACGCAAGAGTCACTGCCGAATGTTTAGCATATAAATGACGATTTCGTTCAAAATTTACTTGCTTAAAAGGTAAGATGTTAACCAAAAAGTAATTCAAAACGTTACACTATCCATATGTGAGGCCTTCACTGATTAGTCAACGAACTGACCAAATAGCTAACTGTATCCATTTAAAATTTGTGGAACTACTTCATATTTGAAATAAAACGTAGCTTAGTTTTTCTACATTAATAGATTTATTGCACGACCCGGGTTTCGCCAAGGATCGATATTCTCAGGTCCTGGGAAACTTGAAGATATCGATCCTCGACGAAACCCGGGTCGTGCAATAAAGCTATCAATGTGGAAAAACTAAGTTGCGTTTCATTTCAGACTGATAAGAATCACGGATACGATTATAAACGCTCTATAGCGCACGTGAACTCGGCAACCGATCTGTTTTGAAATGAACTGTCTCGTGCACATCGTCTGAAATGAACGGAAAGCAAGTATGCTGTAGTATATACGAAGTAAACCACTCACTAGAGCGAATATAAAGCACCCTCATTGAAGGAGCAGTCTCAGTGGTTAGACATATGCCGTTAGAGGCGAGAAAGTGAAATTCAGAAGTAAACGCAGGTTTTTGAATATGGATTGCTCCGCCCATTTATGTGGTTCGTAAGCGAAAACAGTAGCACAATGAAATGGATCACAATTAAAAATATGGAACCATTCTTGGGCATTGGACTTTATAAAATAAATAATTCCATGGATCAACGTAAGGAAAGAGACTAATATACTCATTGCTTGGTTGGAAGAGACGGAGAATTGGAACCTGAGCTTAAATTACGATGACTTATGTCGCATGCAGAATGTTTAACGGGCCTTATTGTTGGGTGTAGATACCCATCGAGGCTTATCGGAAAACCGGCGAAGATTTCCTTGCTTTCAATGATGAAACTGAAGGACGAGTAAAATATTAACACTGATAAGCAAAAGGGATAGTAGAAAGATAAGATATAAGACTTGCGACATTGAATCATTATAATTTTCGGGAAAGTTAACGCATAATTTAAGGATAAAGAAGGTCACGAGGAAGCCTATCAAATGATCTCATGTTTTCAGCAACCGTACGCTGTAGATTATATGCATGTGATGAAAAGCGATCGCAATCATATCTTCCCAAGTAAAATAAAATAGATGCGGTGGTTTAATTAAGATTACATATTGAATTTGTATTATCTAAACGCTCAAGGATAGAGATAGGGTATATTTGGACTGAGGAATAGAAAGGTGACTGTACCTAAATGGACACGCATAATGAAAAATTAATAATTTTCCAACTTTCAATGGAACTATATTCTAGGGAATATTTCACCAGCACTTTCCCTTTAAGATTTTCCTCAAGCCATGTTAAGGACGGCATACAAATTTATTTTTAAAATTTAAATGGTTGTAAGTAATATTGGGTGACTCTGTAGTGATCTTAATCACTAAAAATCTTTGTTTTATATCGCTGAACGTCTCAGTAATTAACTATGTATATTTGAGGCTTTAACTTGACTTACTTATTTGTTCCACGCCGTAGGCAGAATAGACCTTCACAAATAAAGATATTTTTTGCTATTGTACATGGTACTACTAATACAAGGTAGGTCTTTGCGCATCGCTGTGGGTCGAACGCCGTAGTTCGTATGACATCTAGCTTTAGCTATGTACGGAGTACATCCTGTATTTGATACCTGTGTGGCATTTGGATACACAGCAATGCGAGACATCATATTATGAGGGAAGAGAATTTTTTTAGTCATCCCACATCTGCACGGGCGAAGCGGGTCCAGGTTTTCCGGAGACGAGACAACTTTAATGCTGAAAAAGGTACTTTTATTAGCGGAATTTTCCCTTTCCTCCGAAGTTTTTTCTTCCGAATTCCAATGAAGTATTTTGGAGAGTAATAATTATCTTTCAATAACTGAAAAACAAAATCATACGGCCAACACACCTTAGAATTTCTGACGCAATCTCTTTGTTATAACTTCCTCATTAAAAAAAATAATGTCTCTCTGGATACCCCTGGACAACAGTCGTACCAATTGGGAAAGGGCTTCTACAGTTTAGAAAATATATCAACAAATAGTGCGATAAGTTGCTGATATATTAGTATCAATGAGAAAAACTCAATATTTTTCCTTGCAACGAGGTTAAATTCATTGAATATTATGCGTGGCGATAATCCGCGTAAACTACCTTTGGAAGACGTTATATTCCAGGATAACTGGGGTACACATCCTGCATTTCACGAGGGGATAGTGAAAGTCGTACAATAGAAGATTCATTGTATCCTCGGAGCGATCTAGAAATGAAAATTCTTCCACCCGGTACAGGTGGGTCACATTAGCATACAATGGTAATGAAAAGGCAAGTCTTACAGTATTAAGTGCATCCTTTCTTCTCGAAATAAAAACCTTTTCACAATGAAGTGGAAATCATATCGGAAAGTAAAATACCTTTCTTACTCATTAAATCGGTGGGCATGTCCACGGTAACTCCACTTTGTCATGGTTAAACAATTTAAAACACGCTTTGATAAGCATTGGTAAGAAACGTTTCACATGCCAATTCCCTGTATTATTAAAATTATTAATACTCAAAACAGTTTTGTTCAATTTGAGGTAACTCACGCATTAAACATGGTGATGTTTTGAAATATTGCTGCCAAAACCTCAAAAACCTGATTTTTGGAATCATCAAAATCTTAGAAAAAGTAATTTTATAAAGTTGATAAGAACTTTGTACAGGGTCATTTGAAAGAACTGAAAGTTAGGAATCACATTAAAACATTTTTTCTACACGGTGTTAAAATGTCATGAGGATTTGTCTTCGTTTTTTTTCTTCATGGTGTTTCAAAGAAGACATGAAGAAGATTGAATGCGCCAAAATAAACAGGCTTCTTTTTCTCATCGAGATGAATAATCAAAGAAGGATTGCAATTACATTTAACAAACTTGGTTAAACGAAAATGAAATAAGTTAAATTTTGATTTAACTCACGTTTACTCATGTTGGTATACAAGATAAATTTAAATCGGAATCCAAAATCGAGCATATTATTTTGCGCCGACAGTAGTATGGTGTGTTTTTTATGGCAGAAATGGAATAAACGAAAAACAGCCTATTTTCCCTTACTGTTAGCAATTAACTGCTGTACAGTAAAGCAACAATATATATTAGCTTCAACTCCACAATTTCTAGACCCTGAGAGTAACTTAATTAAGATATCTCACGAGGTAAATGTCACAACATGCAAAAACCACGAATATTGCCATGTCTGAAGTCACAAAAATTGATTTTATCTGGACCCACAAGCAATAAATTTGCATGGATAGCGCGCGCCAACTCTAGGTTAAACAAGCTCAAAGGCAAAGATACATTTTTATCCAAGCCGTTTTTTTTATCAAAGCAAAGAAAAACTTTCGGTAAACTGACGTGGATGCTAATGCTTCATTGTAAATAGCCATACCAAGTTTCTAGCTAACGGAAGTGCTTGTAAATGACTGTTCTAACGAGGAAGTGGTATCTTGAAAGATAAAATCCGCTAGGAGTAACTACGCATAGAAGATCCTTGACCCGGGACTAAGGAGATACGGGGAGAGAAAAAAGTTTTTATGTGACCTTCCCTGGATTTATTAACTGCAGGAGAACTAAAATTTCCTCTCCCGTTTCCTCGAAATAAAACGGTCATGGAAAGAAGGAGGAAGTTCTCAGCAGCCACCATGTGGAACATTGCATTTACGCTCTTCTCCCTATCGTGACCGAAAATCAACTAAGCTATGCAAGTAAGGACAATTGATAATTTGTTGGATAGATTTGCATCTAAGAGAGGTGTCAGACGACAAAGAATCAACATAAGTTTGATGCAGAACCCTAGTTCAGAATGGACTTGTAATTATTGAATCTCGTCAATGACGAAATTTTCTAGTCACAGTCTCGGAAAATGTAGAATGGTGAATCTAGAATAAAAAGTTGAGTCTTGTCTAGGATTTGACGTCACCGCCTTCATATTGTTGAGGTTCATTGGCGCTGAACTATTTCTGAATATGGCCCACAATATTTAAATATTTTCACGGCAAAATTACTACTTAACAAAGTCATTAGTTTGAGTCTTTTTACCTTCTAAAGCCATATTCGATCAATTTAAGTCAGAGCATGCTCTATAAAAACTTCTTTTACAAACAAGCTACCACAGAATAATGGTGGTATAAGAATTAGTCTCCAGACTTGTGGGTAAATTCAAGTCATTTTATTCCTTACGTTACCATCCCTGGTGGACCGTGAGGGTAGAACACAGGGTGTCCTTAAATCCTGCGGAAATTGATTCGAATTTCTACAATTTTCAAACAATTTAGGAAGCAATGGGTGTCACTTTATGGAGCTATTTCACTATTTATAAATAAAGAAAAGAATTTACCGTAGAGACTCACAATGTATTGATTAGGGAGACGGGACTTATTGATTATTGAGGAGGGACTCTAGCTCAATACGAGGGATGCTATTGCTGGATGGGTTATTGTTGAATTGGGTTCGCAGAAAATAAGGTCATGGTCAGGTAAAGAGAACAGAGGTGGCAGGATCGGCTCATGGATTGGTTAAGAGGGATGAGGCGTTCTAAGGAATTCGGTGGTTTAACAAATCTGACCCACGTACATCGGAAAAAGCTACTCTTTGAAAGTCTTGTCTTTGAAAGTCCAATTTGGTACCATTATCATGTAAGTGTAATTGTTTTAAATTTAAAACAGCCAAATAAACTTAATTCAGTGTAAAATATACAAAATACTATTCTTTTGATTTTTAACATCATTATTTACTCAGTATAATGCTAGCGAAACATAGTGGTACCTAGGTACCTTTTCAGTGTAAGAGTCCATTCCTTACGGACTGGATCCGCACGGAGGATTAAGTTTCCGCATTTTACTGCCAAGGTTACTCAAAGTCAAAAACTTTCACTGCCAACTTTAAAAAAATCCTTTATCGTTTGATCAAATTAACTTCCTAGCTTGTTAACTTATAGATCTTAATCCAATTTTTTAGATAGCCTTCTCCGATGGGTTGCGAAAAATATAAGCGTATTATTTGATTCTGCTTTGTTTGGATCGTAAGCATTGTCGTGAAACTTACTGCTAACACTTTCCCGCCCTCTAAAGTTAAACGTAATTATGTTGGCTGCATTTTCTACCATGTACCCCTGCGCTCCTTAGGCGAGCCCTTCCACACGAGCCTTCACCTCCTCAACGTGTACCTACGCTATGAGCAGGTTACATCCAACACCATGTTTTGCTACCACTATACGTTTGACGGCATACTGGGGATCTTAAAATTTGAAACCTCCTTAAATTATAGCTGATATATTATTGACTGATTGTAAAACAGTGGTAATTAAATTTGCTGAGGGTTGTTAAAAAAAGCCGTACACAGAAAGGTCGCGGGTTCGAATCCATTCTCAGGCATGGCTGTTGTGATTCCCGAGGGATGGAGGTCTTAGGTTAGACAGTGCGATAAACCATTAACAGTCGGAGTGACGAATAAACGACAGGTCACGAATGGTGCGCACAAAACGTGAGAAAGTTATGCGCGGTGATTTTTCTCGTTAGCAACATAAAGTGTTACCTTAGTGAAGTTTTCTCTGATGACATAAATAAACTTTGATATATTCATAGTCTAGGGGTGAACCCAGGAATTTATTTCGTGGGTGGACCAATTTTTAGTCATCCTAAAAATCTCTATAAAACTGCAGAAAAAATGTAATAGAAAAATACGTAATTAGGACGACATCTAATTGCTAAAATTGTTTCGTAAAACCTAAAGTTTTCGTGGGGGTTGTATCCCATTTATCCCCCCGGGTTCGCCCCTGATTCATACGCATACATACAGTACATACCTGCATGATTTTCATATCTTAATAATGACCCGAATAGGTCAAAACCGCATGAGTTTCTTAATAAATCACGTGGAATATAACAAAGTTTATTTTTAGGGCATCATGTCCAAATTCCACCAAGTGAACTTGCCAACCTTTGAATTCAGTTTGCTCTGAAATCAATTATAATGCCAAATTTAAGCAGAAACGGAATTAATATGGTTCCCTGAAATATTATGTCATCCTCAAAGTCTTTTACGAATTTTTTAAACGAGAACCTTCCCAAATAATGGACTTCTATTGATATAACTGTTATATAGGAATCTAATATGTACTTTCATAATTCCATTACTTTAATGCCACAAAAAGAACTATAGGTAGCATTTCTTACAAAATTTTGTTATAATGTTTCAATAGCTACATTTCTGATTATTTGAGCTGTAATAATTGTACTAGTACATATAATTACCTGCTCAACTATTATAGTTTAAAGTAGACAACGTAAAATGGATATTTATTTTTAAAATTCACCCCAGAGTTTTTTAAAGTATGAAGTTTTTCTTTATATCCCTGCGGCATTTTCTTGTGGTACGACTGAATATTGGTGTCACTGAAAGGGTTAGACGATTTGTGGTATTCTGAGGATAAGTGTCCTTAAAATTTAGCATGGTAAAAATAAATCACTTAGTACATTTTTTACTTCTTTTTTCCCGATCTATTCCTACGCCAATACGTCATTGTCGAGGTAACATTGTCAAGTTGAATGCCACCTTTATAATGACGTATAGATGTTTCAATCGATCGGAAATAAAGAGGTTAAGTGGAATAGTACAGGATGATTTATTTTCACCACGCTAAAAAAATTCCACTAAGAGTCGCCCGCCTCCATCAGTTCATATTTATCCTCAAAATTCCTTATTTTGTCCCCAACTGTCCTCACATTAAGGGTACAGAGGATTGATAGCCTTACCTGCAGGGCCTTAGAAGGGAACTCGGCGAGTGTTGTGTTAATGACCCTTACGGTCCTTAGCGTGCCGTTGATGGGAATCGGGAAGAAATCTCCGTCGATGGCCACCAGGGAGGGCGTCTCCTCTATGAGCAGCGACTGCAGTCCAACGAGGTGTCGCAAGAGGTCAGCACCTTTCAGTCGGTGCACGCGGAGGCTGCTCAGCACCAGGGACTCGACCGTCGCCGGACTACACGTGCACGAATTAGATGAGAGCATAAAAATAATCAAGGAGTCACTTTAAACAGAAATATGGAGAGAATAACTCTAAGAATAATGGGCGAAATACCCACAAGGTGTTTCAGGAGATTTCTGCATAGGTTTTGGTGGTGGTTACTAGGATGGGTATTCAAGCATTTATCATTACAGCTAGACTACAAGACGGCTACAGTCAACACTATCAATAACTGGAAATCAGTCCGGCTAAAACGCCGTGATTTACATTTATTAGTTAATATAAATGCTAAAATGGCTAAAATGATTAAAGCGCAAACGACATTACATTAAATGATTTTATATGATATATATTTTAAATCTCTTCCTTGAACTACGACCTTGACGTGGTGGAAGGACTTGTGCGTTCCAATGACCCCTAGAGCTGGACTGGCAGGAGCAAGTACTAGGGTGGCCCTGTAGAGTGGAGCAAGCTCCTGGTAGGGCCACCCATGCCAGATCGGTCGAAGGGTAGGAGCCAGACGAAAGGTAGTTTCGTGATGGTGTCACATTAAAAATACCGTTGAGTGGCGTGGGAATACCTCTCAACTATCACTTCCTAGAATATGAAAGTCATTCACAGAGAATTGATTCCTGGCAACTACGGGACGCCGCCCACTATGGCGGGTGTCGTGCCCGGCAGCAGGGGAGGCAAGGCCTCCGCGGTCGTCATCACACGAAATCCTTGCACAGCATCATCATCGGCGGATACAAGGGATAGGAGGGAAAAGAAGAAGAAAAAGAGGAAGAGGAGGAGGAAAACAGTGGTACAAATAGGAACTTGGAACGTAAGGACCATGCTGAGGGCCGGGAAGCTTGGAAATATTAAGCAGGAAATGGAAAAAGGAAAAATAGATGCTTTGGGATTGTGCGAGATGAGATGGAAGGATAGCGGGGACCATTGCAGTGAAAGCTACATGGTAATCTATATTGGGGGAGATGAGAGTCAACGTACTGAACACACAATTGGGGCTGAGTGTGGTAAACATTGAACAGGTGAGCGACAGGATACTAGTGGTAGAAATAAAAGCACCCCCGACGAATTTCGTACTGGTCCAGGTCTAGTTCCAGGTCCAAGTCATGCCTACGAGCAACCATAGGGAGGAAGAGGTGGAAGAGGTGTACGAGCAAGTAGAAGAAATAATTAGAGAAGTGCCGGGAAAGAAAAACCTGATAGTGATGGGTGACTGGAATGCAGTGGAGGGGGAAGGGAGGGACGGATTAGAAGTGGGAGGATTTGGGCTAGGAAGAAGAAATGATCGCGGTGAAAAGGCAGTTGAATTTTGTAGAAGAAATAAATTAGTAGTGACAAACACTAGGTTTAAACATCACCCCAGGCGTAAGTACACATGGAAAATGCCGGGGGATACTGGGAGATACCAAATTGATTATATAATGGTAAGACAGAGATTTAGGAACAGTGTCAAAAACTCGCGTAGCTATCCAGGGGCAGATGCGGACTCAGATCATAACTTGGTGATGATGAAGTGTGAAGTTACATTCAAAAGGTTTTGTAAAGGTAGGAAGATAGAGAGGTGGAACCTTGAAGCATTGAAAGGGTTGAAAAGGAGGGAATGCCAAGAGCTGGTAGAAAAGAACATAGGTGAAGCAAAGCGGATGGGAACAATAGAGAAAAGATGGGAGGTTATAAAAACAGGCATCGCAGGAGCGGCAGAGAAAACAATAGGAACGGTGGAAAAGAAGAGGGTTAAAAAGCAGTGGGTTACGGAAGATATGATAAAGAAAATGGAGGAGAAAAGGATATGGAAAAACGTTAACACCGACGTAGGCAAGAGGAAGTACAACGAATTGAAAAATAAACTCAGGCGAGTGACCAATCGGGAAATAGAAAACTGGTGGGAGGGACAATGCGAGGAAATGGAAAAGATGCAGGGTGAGGGGGAAGTGGGCGCTCTGCACGCCAAGGTGAATATGTTATCGGGTGGTAAGAGAGGTCAAACGATACCAAAGGTTAATGACAAAACAGGGAAGATATTAATCGAACAGGAAAATATCCAGGAAAGATGGAGAGAATACGCAGAGAAGCTATATGACAGCGAGAACAGACCCTTTAGCCTAGATCTAGAGGATGAAGGATCAATAGATAAGGATAACCTCGGACCAGAGTTACTTGGCAGCGAAATAGAGCGGGCATTAAGAGAGATGTAGGGTAGAAAAGCCGTGGGAACCGATAACCTACCTTCGGAGCTACTGAAGAATCTAGGTAGTAAGGAGAGAAAATAGTTTTTCCAACTTATTCGCAGGATTTACGAGGAAGGAGTATGGCCAGAGGATTTCGTGAAAACAGTATTAATACCTATCCCGAAGAAGAAGAAAGCGTCATAATGCGAGGAGTATAGAACAATGAGTTTAATTTCGCACGCGGCAAAAGTCTTGCTTAGAATACTAAATAGAAAGTTGGAGAGCAGAGCAAACTGTTATTTAGGCGATGCCCAATTTGGGTTCAGGAGGGGAGGGCAACCAGAGACGCAAATGCGGTAATGAGGACACTTATAAATAGAAACATAGAGCATAATCAGTATGTTTTCGCTGGCTTTGTAGATTTCGAAAAGGCGTTTAACAGAGTAAACTGGGAGAAACTAATGCAGATGATGGGGAAAATAGGAATAGATTGGCGCTATAGGAGACTCATCCGAAACTTATATAATGGGGCAGAGGGTTCAGGTAAGGGTAGCTGACGGTGAATCAGGGGGTAGTTATAGGTCGCGGGGTGCGGCAAGGGTGCCCGTTGTCGCCTTTACTTTTTAACATCTATGTTCAGGAAATGGTAAGAGAGGCATGGGATGAGCTAGATATGGGAATGAAAGTAGGAGGCCAGCGGATAAAGTCAGTTAGATTCGCAGACTACCAGGCGTTGCTTTGGTCAGTCGGTCATTGAATGGATTGCAAACTTTAGTAGATACATTGGAAATGAAGTGCGAGAAATACGGGATAAAGATTAATGATAAGAAAACAAAAGTAATGAGATTCTCGAGGACAAAGACAGCGAGGCTGGCGATAAGAGTAGGAAGTCACAAACTGGAGCAAGTAGAACAATTTAATTACTTGGGTAGTACGCTAGAAGAAACAGGTCATAGTAGCAAAGACATGAGGAGGAGAATAGCGCAAGCGAAGGAAGCGTTCAATAATAGAAGGGAGCTGATGACATGGGCCCTTAAGTAAGGATGTAAGAAAGAGGATGGTGAAGAGCTTGATATGGAGTGTGGCGTTGTATGGGGCAGAAACGTGGACCTTGAGAAAGGAAGACGAAAATAGGCTGAAGGCTTTCGAGATGTGGGTGTGGAGGAGGATGGAGAAGGTGCGTTGGACGGAAAGGAAGACAAATGAGGAAGTGCTTGACATGGTTAGCGAGGAGAGGAAACTTATAGATGAGATTAGGGGAGGACAGGGCAGGTGGCTGGAAGGGGTAATGAGAGACGATGGTTTGCTGAAGGCCGTGATAGAGGGTAGGATGTTGGGTAAGCGGGGAAGGGGAAGGAAGAGAATAGGTATTATGGACGGGATGAAGAAAGGTAGGACTTATGCTGAGATGAAGAAAGAAATACTAGAGGTGGAAAGGGCACGGCACGTGTAAGAGTTCGTTGGATATTCTCTGACTTTCATCACAACCTACCTCTAACCGGTAGATTACTGTAATGAATGAAATGAATATTTTAAATGTTAATTAATACGAAAATGTATAGAAATGTGATATCTATAGATATGTTAAATCATAATTTGCATTCAGCACAGTCTCGCGCGCCCTTAGGTGTAGGTATGTGCTAGGCGGTTAAGGGGCTGTCGCGAATAATATTGAGTAATGGTGGAATAACGATTGCATTGACTGCTAAAATATAAATAGCGAGTATTTTTTAAATGTAGCAGGAAAAAAGTCTTGGAAATTTTTGACAGAGGCGTACCTAAATGGGAAGAGTTTGATAAAGGAAACGGTTGTAGGCTTGATTTGGTGGAAGTTATTCATCACGGAAGAATTAAAATAACTTAGTTAACTCTACTAATTATCTTTTATCACGACCAGTGTTTCAACACCTGATGTCATCTACTGTTGAAATTTGGGTTGTGATAATAAATAATTATGGGAGTTAACTAAGTTATTTTAATTCTTCCGTAATGGAAATAGTTTGTTGAAGCGCTGTCTAAAATACTAAATCTGAATTTTTCTCTAGATAGAGGCAACACGAAATGCTGTCACAAATTGGAAATACGAATTGCTCCAGCTAGGTTTACAACTACATTCATGGAGTACCGTACAATGCACCTTCATGGTGCATAAGTATTAGGTACAGGCTGGACTCAAACCAGGCATGAAAATTATAACGCAGGTTAAGGAACACCATCGTCCCCAATTATAACCGAAGGGTTAATTATCAGATACATTGATGTCGATCATAATTTTCTCTCTCTCCATAATGAGCTGTTGAGCAATAATTGAAAGAAATATTCATTTAATGTCCTCGGTAAGAAATGACTATTGGACTAATTACATAATCATGAAAGTGACGGTGCAGCATTCTCAAACTTCAGGGTTATTCAGAGACGTGCGCCTTGCAATACATTAGATAGAGTAGGATACTTCTTTATTAAGTTGATACTGCTTTCAATTGGACGCTGTCCAACACACTCGGTCATGGGAATTTGCGTGATATCAGTACTCCATTTTAAATGTTATCAAGCATTATATTCGTTAATCCTCCCATTATCGCTTTCTTCCAGTATTTTCATGCTTTTCTTTAACTAACTACTATAAAGGTTCAACAGCGTCATCAAATCTTGCAACCTTAATTTAACTCATTTTCCGACGTCATGTAATGATGAAATTTTTCACAGCAGTAAGTCAGATGGCAGTACAATATTCTATCGTTACTTTCATGTGTTTCTAAATATTTATGTATTTTATGTCAATCAATACATGAATATTCTTGCAAAGTTAGTTTAACTAATTTACCGGCGTCAAACATGAAGAAATTTTGAACAGCGGCGTTAGTCAGTTGACAAAAAAATATTCTATTTTTACATTCATGTGTTTCTAAATATTTATTGATTTTATAAGTCCATAAATAAATGAATATTCTTGGAAACTTAATTTAACTAATTTATCGACGTCATACAATGATGAAAAAATCTTTTTAAAGATATTAATAAAAAGTAATTATCTTGAAACCAAAATAATTTCACTTAGTAGTACGAATGTTTTTATTTTAAATGGTTTTATTAATTTTTTATTAATTTAAAAGAAAAACTTGTTTTCAAAACTTTTTTATTTGTCTTTATCACCTCTATGATTCAATTTATCAAGCAAAGACATCTAAATTCACAGACTACGATGTAAGCCGCCTCAGGGGCGTATGGCAGGGGGTGTTATAACCCCAGCCATGGAAAATGGGAGGGAATATGGAAAATGAACCAGGAGAGGGAGGGAATAAAGGTGAATTGCATGTTAATGGAGCGCCTTAATGTCTCGCTGTATTTGTTGATGTCACCAGCGGTTCGTGGGAAGAAGGAGCTTGCGTGCCTATCAGTTCGGCAGTGTATTTATATTACTATGCCGCTTCTATGATGTCGAGAAATGTAGTGCGGGGTTTATATTGCATCTTCCATGTCGCATTGAAACTCGCATGATCAGAATTTTTCAAGGAATCATCGCGTGAATCTCTCCAGTTATTCCCAATTTTGACTTTCCGTCGGCTGTGACACGCTCTCCATTCATTCGTAGTAATTTTGGCGTAATATATGTCTCGATTGAAATACTTTTTCTTCGATTTCCCTTACACATTTTCTTTCATAACCTCGTTAGCACCGCTACTTCTTAAACGTTCATCCCACTTCATTATATGCATTATTTTTCCCAAGTATGACTCCAATATTTCTTTCTCCTAATTACTATTTCTTACTCCATCAATCCTATATCTCTTTCAATCCTCCCCATAAAATTCTCCTTCCATAAATGCTTTTAAGAGGCTGTTTAATCGCATTATGTGTCCAACCAGTTTTTCTCTCCTTCATAGTTTCCATTTCGTCTTTTCTCTCCGATTCTTCGCAGGATTTCTTCATTGGCAAATCTCTCCGTCCAGTTTAATGGTTAACATTCATCGATTAAGTCCACATCTCAATTTCTTCCAATCTTTTTTGTTCAACTGGAGTTACCTCCCAAAACTGTCCCAATTTCTTCCGACTTATAAAAGATCTGCTTATGATTACTGGTAGATTTTTGGGTAATTCCTACCTCGTTCTAAACTTTTAAAATCGTAAGTCCGTTGCATTCCAATTCATTTACGAATAACACCACATGCCCTGCATCATATTCATCTCAAACTATCCATACCACACTTCTCTGTGCTCAAAAAATCCCATTATTCGTCTTCCCCTTTCTACCTCAACATTCTCCCCTCCGTCAATTTCTTCCCTCCAGCCACTTACTCTGCCTCCGACAAATTTTCACCATTCAGGTGATTGAAGCGATGTTTGTTATGAGTACAGATTTGCGTGAACCTTATCGTATGTGTTCTAATGAGCGATATCTATAGATAAAGTGAAAACATGCTTCATACGCATTTGTTTCTTTTTGGCAATTCATTGCTATTATAACATATAGCCGTATGGTACATGACATATTTATCCAAATATTTCACAATAATTGGATTAATAATGAACAGATTTTCTTATAAATGCGAAATAACATTTTTATTATTACTAATGTTGTTTCTGACAAATGCCTAGGTGTCACACCGAGTCCAATATTCGGAAACAACTCATTTTAATATCATTACGTCTAAATTTCGAAGGTCGCGCCGCAAACTCTAGTAATAAAATGCTTAAACAAAGGAAATATTTTTAAATAAAATTCTTGCATCATTTACATTATTACCAGAATAAAAAAATGCACTTAAGTGAAATGTGGTTCAAGAATTTTTTTCGACTTTCTTAAAAAATTATTGTAATGTGCACTCAATGACCCTCAACATTGACTTACCGCTACGTAAATCATCATCACTCGCATCCTTCAAAAGGGCACTATACGAAAAACTTCTCCGAGAACAACAACGAGACACATAAAACACCATGGGAACAGTAGGAAAGATTCAACACTAATCTCCTCCTGCCTCATCTAATATTCTTTTTCTTTCCAGGTACTGGGTGATATTTTCTTGTATTTGTATACATCCATGTTTACATTAGCTCTTTCTCAGTAGGTTTTCGCAGGTTTTTCACGCCCCCCTTCTTGTGTGGGCGTTTTCCTGCAGTGGGTTTTTTTTCCAATAAGGACGACAGTCAATATCCTTAGGTTTTTCCCACGTTTGCTCACATCTTTTTACACTTTGCTAACTTATAATTTTGTTTGTTGAATGTAATTCCAAGAGCAACTTGACAATGTATTTAACTGCAATAATTTTATGTTTGACGAGGGGTTAGATGGAAGATGGGACTTTCTAGTCCCAATCTCGCCCAATAAAGACGTTTTATTATTATTATTATTATTATTATTAATCACCGCTCCAGCCACCTTAAACGAACTCCCTGCTCAACCATACTCAGTACTTTCTAAAACCCTTGTCCCAAGGTATATTGTTTCGTAAATTTATTCATGAAATCCATAGAAAAAGTTTCATGCCTTGATGTCACGCGAGCAGGAAAAATTCATTTATTTGGCGCTGACGGACTGAACGAGAATGTTTAGTCGTAAAGACTCTATAATGCATAATCGTTACGTAAATAACGAATTGTAACCATTTTTACACAGAGTCTACGAACCTAAGTATAGTAATCACAAGGAAATAATTAAAGCCTAAAGTATCAACTGGATGAATTGCATGAAAAAACATAGTGGCTTAGATGCACATGTAGAGATACCAACGTAGCAGTTCCTTTACAAAAATGCGTGATTTATTTATCAAATTACATAAGGTGATTTAGAAACAGATTTTTGCACTTAATAATTCCGCTATACAGTAATAATAATAACAACAGTTTGCTCAAATGAACAATGATTGGATGAAAACTCTCCTAAATAGAGGCGACAAACTTAGTGGAAATATGACTTTCTTTTTTCGGGATTCATTCTGCGATGTTAAAATTGTACAAAACAATATTTCGCTGGTCTTCCTGCCAGCTTCATCAGGTTAACTGAACTGATTACTTAGTCTCGCTCGTCTTTATATCATAGTGATCTAATTTTAACATCGCGGAATGAATCCCGAAAAAAGAAATAGTCAACACTACATCCGCGGAAGCCTACGAGCAAATTTTGTGGAAACATGTTGTGAAACGAGAACCTATTGAAAATAGTACTGGAAGGAGAACAAGTAGAAAAGAGTAACTTAAGTGAATGAAGGTTTGAATAAATCGGAAAATTGTGAGGATAAAATCAAAGTGGAGAGTTATACCGGGAGTGAAGCGGTTGACTGCGAGGAAAATGGAGTGGAGAGATATACAGCTAAGCAATCTTCGGATTATTGACAGCAGGTGACGAATGTGATTACGGAAGATTATTTTCTGGGATTTTCTTTAGCATAGGCGAGGTTTTGAAGCCGCGCAAATTATTTCTTTTCTATAAGGCGTCCCAAATAAAGTCGGTTTTTATTCAGTTAAAATTATAGAGATTGGGTTCCTGCGTAAATACCTGGGTAAAAGGCCGGAAGTGCAACGTTACCAAAAGCAGCAGAAAAATAGCTTACCGCTATGCCATATACTAACTGCACAATTAATTCTTTCTGTGTGCAAATATTATCCCATGAAGTAACAATTAAATTTAACGTGATGTTTGAAATGGTTGCGTGCGTGTATCTATGCAGAGCTAAGCAAACTGAGAGTAGATTTGGCAACAGTGTTCTCCATAAGGCCCGTACTGCGCACTAAATGTGGAACGTTCTATAGGGTTTGCAAAGACTGCCAAGACTATTTTCACGTAGTATTCAGTGAATTTTTTATTTAGTAACAAAAACATTATTTTAATCATTCTTGCAAGCTAAATGTTTTAAAAATTATTAGACATACTTGTAGAATAAAATGATGAAAAACCTTGAGGCTGCCTTGAACTTTTTTGTCTTATAAAACGTTTTTAAAATTAAATTCAACCAAAAACTGGAATAATGTAGATTAACGATGAGATTTTCGTGAAACAGTGTAAGTTTGGCAACATTTCCCTCCATGAGGCCCACGCTGTCAACCAAATGTTGAACGTTCTACAGAGGCCGCTAATGTGGACCGTTGGTTTCTCCCCTCCTGGTGAAACCTGCTGCGACCTAAATGAGGCTGACTTTTATAAGAAAATCCTTTTAAGTCAATTCATTTTTTTCCTTCCATTGTTCCGCTCCGTCGCCCACGGGAACCGAGTGTTCGGTCATTAGTTGGAGAACGAGGCGGTGGTGGATTTTCAGAAAAACTCTCCAAATTTCAGTTCCGTTTTCTCCCAAGGCCCTCCTATCCTTTCATCAGACCCTTTCACTCTTCCTCATTTGAGTGCAGAGAATTCGTGCAATGACACTATCAATTCGCCAACTTAGACTGATGCTGATTTTTTGCGACTGTCAAAGGGGGGGTTTGAAATATCTGTGATCGGTGACGTTAATGCACATATCCATCTAATCGCACTCTGCAAGTCACCTCAATACACCATTGAGTGGCAAGGGATGTGTTTTCGTCAACATGCACTTCACTGAATTCTACAAGTGTTTTATTGGCTGTTGCCCAGCATGCTTGTTCCCAAGCCTGTTGATTAATGTACTAGTCCCCCCCTATCAATTTCCTTATCACAGGGGTTCTAATAATTATTCTTTCACGCGGTCCTAAACACGCGACGTTATATACTTGTATCAGCCCGACACACAAAAGGTACCCTTCACTTTATCACTTCTTACCTTGAGAGAGATCCTTTCTTCGGTAGTCCTTGGCGGCAAGGTTAATGGATTAATTCATGCACAAAAATGATACACTTGAACAGTACATATATTTATAATAACCCTTTTATTTTTCAATTAGGAAACAAATTCACTTTAGTTACTCAATTAATTAATATATGTTCCCTTCTCAAATATATTCGTATTAATTTATAATGTTTGTTCTACCTCACCGGATATTGTACAAAGTGAATTCCGCCGATACTCTATGCCCCAGTATCTGTTTATCGGATTCCTGGATCCTTCCTTAACACAGGACACTGGCGTTGGTAATTGCTGTCCAAAGCTGCTTACTCCCGGCAAATTATCACTGCAAAAACTCTCGTATGACTTTCACTCGATAAACGTCTCTTGTGACTCCCTTGTTAAGAAGAAGCCTAAAGAAGTTGCTAAAACTGCGATAGTAATATGTTCTATTGACTCGTAAGCACAGATAAAATAGAAACATAGTTTAAAATAAACCACGAAAATTTGGGAAAAATCAATTTTGATACATTTCCTGTCAATTTCACGAAAAAGAAGTCATTTACAAAGTCAATCTTATTAGAAAAATATCTTTCGAAGGCAAAAAAAGTCGTAATTTTTTTAAATGTTCTTCTAAATGCTTCAATCGAACCAGTATCTTCACAGTGGTAGCTCAAAGAGTCTTTCTAATTATGACATGTCAATGCAAGACTTATTCCTCTCCCTATTCATGAAGCTATGATAAAGCAGTGACCTCGTCACGAATTTTATCCTCCGTTCCTTCAAATCATTTTGCAGCTTGCTATATCTCTATCTACTCCACGTATCCTGCAAGTCACTTCAGAATTGTGTGGCGGGGGGTTAAAATATCACTAACGTTTACTGCATATGACCAATTTTGCTGAAACTGAAAATATTATTGCATCAAGCCAATACATATAATATGGAAAATGTGAGTATTGCAGCAAATTCATCCATGCCATGAGATAAATCGTTATACATGCATCATGCGAGACGCACTGTTAGTGCTACTTAGCATATTAATTCAGAAGTATTAGATAGAAAATCAGATAATTGGCTACACTACCAGCCGAACAACCATATTATTGAGTCTCGACGGAAGGTATTGAGATCTTTTATTGTTAACGAAAAAATGGTGCACTACACCGGTCTTTTGTTCGGTCTATTTCCTAAAGTTGATGCTCATAATCTAATCTACCGCAGTATGTTAGGTTTCGTCAAATGTTTTTCACGCCGCGGGAAAATAGAGCGGATCGGAGCCTTATATCTAAGAATATCTTGTCTAAGATTTAGTATTTTTTCCATTGAAGTAAGTTTTATATCCCTCTTCACGATTAAATAAGAACCTCATTGCGTGGTTAGGATGAATCACGAGTTGAAAATTACTCGGTGGATTTGCATCACTCAAAGGGCAGGCAATAAAATTGCTCCTCAGCCATTCAACGCGGAGCAAATGTGCGGGATGACATAATATCGCAGCTATATTTAGAGGCTGGGAGAGCACCGACAAGATGATTCACGCACTGCTCGAGTTTGGATGTATACGAAGCCCGAATAAATAAGAACTTGGGGTGAGGAATAAATTTATATTATTGATGCTTACACTTCATTTTTATGACCATTCTGAGGTTATACCTAGTGGTAGCGAAACATAAAGGTTATTGCGCTGGATACTCTCATCAGTGGAACAGTCGATTCTCTAAAAAATGGCTGCGATTTAAAAAAAATTGCTTTTAAAAAAATTGCTTGCTTGTGATTTTTTAAAAAATTTAAAAAAATGGTTGCGAAAAAAAATTTAAGGTTGTCTCCGGTTGATTACTAGCATTCCCAAGGTGGCAAACCTTCATTGCTTTCTTCCAAATGCTCATCATATTATTCACGTCAAAGTTCTACCTCTCGGTGTAGTCACAATCAATTTTTGATGGGCTCCTTCGATGTGGAACTAGTCGTGATATTATTATCTTTTGCGGCGTCATTCACAGGTGCTCAGAAGTATGAAAATTCCTGTGTAAAAATCACCCGCCTTGACCGGGACTCGAACTTGAGTACACAGGTTTAGCACAAAAATGCAAAAACTCAGAGAACGAAGCAAAAAAGTAAATCATTTGTGAACGATGAATCATTAAAGAACGGTGTGTAATTTGTATGTTTTCTCAACTAAGTACAAAAAATAATTAACTACTAACCACAGTAACTTTTACATAATCGCAAAGAAAACCTTCTGTTGTGAAGGCGTTTTCACCGTACGGCGTGAAAAAATGAGTCAAGTTAGAGACTTAGGTAGATGTATTTATTTAATTAATGAGAGTTCCTGGCATATATTGCTATATTTTGGCGTCATGATATTACAATATTTAATTATTACTCTTTACAGACGCTGAAATTAATGAATAAAATTCAAATATGTTCTCCGCTATGACTAGGGAAATATCTCGCTCAAATTTCATCGGATTTCTGTGTGGGCTAAAAGTCGGCTGAACTTGTGAAGTGCATGAGGGTTTATTTATTTGTATGGCAACGATTCCACGTTTGACACGCTCCTAGCCGATATGACATACTGTAAACTACCGCAGCAATGAAGAAAGGACACTTCGTGTTACTTTAGTGCTTGATTCCCAATATAGAACGTTTTTACAAACTAACTTTTGAATTTTTTTATTCAGTAACCCAATTGAAAAATATTTTTAAAAACCGGCAGTGTGGGGACTATAAAGAAACTATTTCTGATATCCCTGGAAGAAGAACCAGGGCCCTAAGCGTAGGAAGCTGTTACTTTAGCCGCAAAACAAACCCGACACTATTTTTTCTGTGAAGTGCAGGTCCAAAGTTAGAGACACAGGGTCCCTAGGCACTGAACATAGTCGTGGCCCCCTTTTTCGTAATTCTACAAAAAGATTAACACAGTTTCGCCTCTTGAATTTTCAAAAAATAAATTATTGTGAATTTTTTCTACTTTGTCCATGAAAAATTGTCATAATAATCCGTGATTTGTGTCCTCAATTTTTTTTTAATCTCGTCCCCTTTCTGGGAAAACCTGTGAAGTTGCAGATTCCTAGTTTGCCTGACCAGAAGTTCGCAGCTGGTGAAGCGCTCGAACATGAAGTCAACATGCACACAAATTGCATCGCTTTTCTCACCGTGGAAAAAAGAATTCCCGAGTGCTGGGTGAACAGGATGACGATAAAACGCCGTCTTCCTCAACTGAGAAGTGGTTAGGGAAACAAGCTCTTTCGAGAAAAATACACGGACGCGGAGAGGTGTTTCGTGAGAGCGCGCTTTTAAAAGAGAAGAGTTTTGTCGCTTTCTCCGAGACTTGGCACCCAGGAACAGTCAGTCAGTCATCTTACTTAAAGGGAGGGAGGTGGTAAAACTTCCCACACCAACGTGTTCTTGCGTCCTTCCCGCTACCCTTCACGTCCTGCCTGCCCTCTGGCGCGCACGACCTTTCCCCACCTCACCCCCTGTCGTGCGCCTCCAACCGTAGCAACGCAACTCCGTCGCTTCCCCGTCACCGTTGATACCTTCTCCTAAAGATGAGGGTGACGTCGATTTGAGATGACCATCGAAACAAATGTTCCCGGTATCGGCGGGTTCAAATCCCCGCCAGCCAATCTGAGGGTTGCGGGTTCGATTCCCACATGGGGTGGATTTTTCACCTCATAGGGCACGGAATTTGACCTCATTTTCAAGGAAAATTTTATTTCATCAAAATATTAATCCCTTGCCAAACTATTTTTCGAACAATTTTCCAAAAAAATATAAGCTGTATTACATGGGATAGATTACGGCTGGGTGCTCCTAAGAGAGAATATTTGACTGGATTGGATTTATTTTAAATATGTATTAAAAACAGCCGATTTTGGCCTTTACATTAAATATTTTCAACTTAGAATCTGCAGCATTAACAAAAAAGTAGGAATATTGAAAAAAGTAGGAATTAATAACGCCTAGATTTCGTCGAAAAATTAACGGTGTGTAATTTGTATGTTTTCTCAACTATGTACAAAAATTAATGAACTACTAACCACAGTAACTTTTACATAATTGCAAAAAAATCCTTCTGTTGTGAAGGCGTTTTCACCGTACGGCGTGAAAAAAATGAGTCAAGTTAGAGACTTAGGTGGATGTATTTATTTAATTAATGAGAGTTCCTGGCATATATTGCTATATTTTGGCGTCATAACATTACAATATTTAATTATTACTCTTTACAGACGCTGAAATTAATGAATAAAATTCAAATATGTTTCCACTATGACTAGGGAAATATCTCGCTCAAACTACCGTAAGTGTAATTTATCCCGATGTTAACATCCTTCAGAGCTGACTCCAGGGAATTCGAAATTTGAAATAGCTTCCCATTCAGAGTGTTTAAGTGAACGCAAATCGGAACACATCAGCGTACATTAACCAAAATGACCTGGATGATGGGCGCTAACCTTCGTCCTTTCGCTAACTAACGTCCGGTAACCTTCTGGGAGGTAGCATTCTACAGGCTCAAATAGTCACTGCCGAATGTTTTGTGTATAGTACCTAATCGAATTCGCCCAGAAACACATGGAAAAACGCATGATTTTAACCGCACTGAATTTAAAAACTTTACAGTATCCATATTTGGTGCCTTTACTGAAAATCAACGCATGAACAGAAATGTAGATGAGCTCATCAGTTTTTAAAAATTGTTTTAACGCACATAAAATCTGATCCCAAATTGTTTTGAAGGACGCTGACTAGTTTGCAGGTTCAGAAACGAAGAAAATAAACAATACATAAATAGTAGAAAAATATTAATACGCCGACCTAGCAATACCATATCCATCAAAATCCACGTAAACGCTTTATCCACTAGAGCCATGGAGTTGGGAGGCTTACGCACTACGTTAAGGTTACTAGAAAAATTTATATGGCGTGAGTTTCAAGATGACGTAGAAGATATCATTCGATTTATACAATAATCCAGCATTTCATTTCAATGACTAATAGAAGCGAAAAACATCTTAGAGATACATTTCCCAACTGATAGGAGAAAACATTCTCGTGTCATAACTAAGTTACATCAGTGAAAACATAGTCTCGCGTAGAGATCGGAGAAATATGTTCATCTACCGATTTGTAAGAATAATAAAGCATGGCAAGATAGCTATCGATATGACTGATTTACCAAGTGATAGTTACCTATAGCTTAATCAATCTCTATTCTATCTCTACTATCTCTAGTACCTCAACTATACCATCAAATTCCATTAATTGAGAGAAAGGTTATAACCTTTTGTAAATAAAATTATCAATTTCTTCATTTTTGGAATTGATGCCAAAATAGCGAATAATGATTAAGAAGAAAAATGCATTTTCAAAGTTTTGCAAGTAAGAATTAAAAAAAAAGGCAAATAGAATCAGAATATAATTTTGCGTCCTCAAAATTATGGAAATAATATCCCGCCAATGCCGCTGAGAATGACATTGGTAATAGGTATATCGAACAATTGAGTATCGACAGAAACTAATGATATATCGACGGAAAACTATCGATTATTGAAACATTTCAATATACATCGTGTATTCCTATTCAAGAGCGGTAGATGGGAGAAAGAAGAGAGCCTAAGAACAAGAAGAGATCGTTGTAACTAACATGTAGCTACAACAACTTGAGGCTGGTATAAGTATGCACGCGTTTGGTGCTTATAATAATACGTATTAAGTCAACAATGGCTACTCACGGCACTTCCTTGGCATCGTTCTGGCTCCTCACCAGTTGGGCCGTCTCGTATGGCACGAGGGCGAGGCCCGCCGATGCCAGTGCCAAGCTGGCACGCTCGCACCTCAAGGACACGCCCCGCTCCCCGCTGGTACACTGGCACGGGTAGATCTTGCGGGAATCCTGTGGGCACCGGTGGTTAGGACCCGGGGCAACGTACGCCCCACCGACCAAATGCGGCACCGTCATGCAGAAGATGACGGCCGCCGCAGACAGCATCAGCAGGAAAAACTGTTGGGGGTCACGGCCATGCCCACCCCCCGTAAACGTATGTGTCAACATCTGCAGCCGAGATGTCCCTGTGAGAGAGCACAAGAGAAAAGATTAGGGTTAAAAAGACGGGGGTGTGTCTACGTTGGGAACACGGTCGAAGAGGTTTGCGTACTCTAGCATTTTTTTCGATATTTAACCGAATTCCATAAGATATTTGTTCCCAATTAAGACTTAAGTGCGCGGAATTCCTCCACCTTCCTCTACTTTTCTCTAAGAATAAAATTGAAATTGAAACTGAAATTTATTGCTCCATAAAAAAATACATATTCTTATACACATACAATGAAAAACAACTTGGAGCTAGGTGTCCCCCAAGGCAATCGGCCTGAGGGTGGGAGCACCATCAAAATGAAATAATGCAATACTGCAGATTCAGCTGACCTACAATGGCATTCAACTAACACATATTAGCAATGATATCTTGCACATTGCAACATACATACACATAGATAACTAAATATTTACCTCAAAGCATAATACAGACGTTACGATGCACTTGGAGTACAATCAAGAGCTTATTTAAGGAAAAAAGAAACGATTTATATTTCATATATTCAATATCCATGGTTGTAGACAACTTAAGAATCCACTTAATTTCTTTGCAGTCTTAACATTTTTAGGTATCATATTAAATGCCTTTGGCCCTATATAAATGAAATAACGGTTGTACAAAGTTAGGTAGGGCTTCGGCAAAACATAACAAGAATTATTTCTAAGTGCATAGGAGTGTGGTTTTGAAATATTTTTGGAAAATATCCACTGTGAATAAAAATAATCTCAAAACCTTGAATATATAGGGGCACCTGCTAAATTATATAGCTCAAGATAATAATTGCTTAGTACCCTGATAATGCACATTGAATACTGTTCTCTCGTTTATTTCGATATTACTATCGAACTAAATCAACAACTACAGAGGTTACAAAACTGTGGAATGAGATTCATATTAAATATTCCTGTTGATAAACACATTACACCATATCATGATACACTTAGGTGGTTGAAGATAGATATGGGACGAGAATATAAAACAATTGTGTTCATGTACAAACTGATCAACACTAAGTGTTCCAGGCACTTGTATGGTAAATTAGTTTTTAATGCTAATACTATACAGAGCTACTATTGATCCAAAATGTCCGCACTACTGTGTATGGTAGATCTTTTTACGTAACATCTTGTAGGCTGTGGAATTGCTTGCCTGAGGAAATAAGGTCTCCCGTATAGTTAATATTATACGGAATATATTCCGTATAAGGTAATATTAATTTGTTTAAGAAGCGGCTGTATACTTATCTTATGTAATAAAAAATAATGTTAACCCATGTAACATAAAATATTACGCATATGTAATATAATACAGATGAGTAATTTGGTTTATTTTGTATTCATTTTGTGACCGAGTTATTGTTCCAGGATATTTCTGTAAATATTCCAGGGGACAGAATATCCCAGAATATAATAGCATCTATCTATCAACTTTCTCGTTAGGTAGGGATTTCCTCGCGAAAAACAATTTACAAGGAGGAAATTCCTCCAGAGAATGAAATTATGATAAAATTAGGGCACCCATCCATCTTAGTTTTTTTGGTTATTTGTTGATAAATATGGTAACTGGAGTCGTGAGTTAGTTCAATAGAAATTAATTTTTCGGTTTCTATGGCTCGAAACTGGTGCTAGCGAGAAAATATACCTATTCATGATAAACAAAACTCGTATCATTTTTACACTTGCTTTATTTGCCAACCAAGGATTCAATATACCAAGATTAAATACCCATACTTACTAATATATTTAATGCTAAATATAATACCAATATTTAATACCTTGATAATGACACTTAAGTGTTGAAACGTTCGTCGTCAAATAAAATAGTTGTGAAAATAGAACTGTGAAATTGTGAAGTTTTAATTGTTTATAATGAACGTTAGAAATTTTCACAAAGTGACGCCTTGAGTTACTTCTTTAAAAAATTATATTTATCTAATAATACTAATATTTTTTACCTCGTTCTTCTGCTTCAAAGGCGTATAATGGAGAAATGGTGGCAGAGAAGAGGTAGCAGAGAGATAAGGCATGTCAATGGTGAAAGCAGAATTTTTTAAACAATAAAATGCAAAGTTGGAACTGAAGTGGGTCATTGAGTGCACATTTCAATACTTTTTCTCGTTGAAAAACATTCATGGACCAAAGTTCATTTGGGTAGATCCGTTTACGCGTTGGATCCTACCATACAGGCGGTAACGGAAATCATGCAAGAATTATATTTTTACTATTTTTCCTTGATTTTAGTATATTATGATTAAAGTTTTCGTCGTGGTATTCGATATTTAGACGAAATTATACTGGAATATTTTCTTTTCAGATATTGAACTCGTTGTGACACCTTCATATTTGTTAGCAACAATTATAATTTGGATAAATGTAATGTAATTTTTTTCAATTTTATCTATGGATATCACTAATGAGAACACGTATGCAACGTTTCACGCAAATATGTGCATAAACAAAAGTCGCTTTAACCACCTTAACTTGAAAGGGCGGGAAAAATCTAATGAAAAAAGCTTCGCGACAATGTTTACGATCCAAATCAATCAATTCAGTAAACTTACATCAAAATTTGCTGGTTCAGTCCTAAAACCATAGTAGGAGCCCATCTAAAACAAGTGCACTAAGAGCCTCGGAGAGAATTTTAGATTACCTATCTGAAAAAATGATAGAGAATTTTTGAAGTTGGAATTGAAGATTTGCGGCCTTGTGAACCCTAGTGGTCAAACGCGGAGACAACTTTACTGCCCCCATGCGGAGCCGGTTCGTAAGCAACCGACTCTTCCACTGCGAAACTGCCACCATGTTCGGCTTCCACTATATTTAGCGTCCGTCGAGCTTCTTGCTCCGACGTCTTGGTTGAGGGCTGATGAATGAGGAGCGCTTGGGGTTACTAGAGAGGAAAAGTGATGAAAGGGGAGTAAAATACAGGTAACGGTATCAGGCTTTATATTACGGTAGTCATCTTAGACAGATTAAATGAAGAAAAACTTGGTAAATTCCAATTTATGAATTTTATTGAACCAGCCCATGTTTTGACAAATAATGTCTCTTTTCCAGATGGCATAAATTGTTGAAACCCGGGTCGTTTCAATAAAATTCATAAATTACAGTTCACCAAGTTATTTTTCATTTTCTACATGAGGTGTATTGCTAGGTATTAGAGGAGAAGGGGAGGAATTGTATATTGGATGAAAAGAAGTGGGTAGGCCGCCCCAAAGAACCGCAGGTAGTGTTCGGTAGAAAGTCTCAGGTGCTTCTATCTCACGCCCTAAGGCAGTTAGAGGGGAATACACTTTAAGGGAGGTAGTTTAGAAGGTGTTTCCCACTTAGGAAAATGACCACTATCACCCAAAACCCCCTCTTAGTAGATCATCTCTAACGAAAATGACTCCTGCAGAAAATTACGACGATATAATACGTGCGGAGGAAATTACGCACACGGAGGATATTATTTTAAACCCGTATTACATCTCTATAAATGATAGCAGTGACAAAATAAGAGAGATAATCTACCAAACTTATAGGTACGATGATTCCTTTTTTCCGCACACCATTATTGATTATAACATAAAGAGTGTTACACCAACATGAGACACACCGGAAACATACAATTCACCTCTCCCCACTCCTTTGCTATATTCCCCTCCCCTTTCATGGCTGGTCCCCTATCACTCCCTGCCACAAGCCTCTGCGGCGGCTCGCAGGGTATTATGTCGGCGTAGATGTGCGTGAAATTTGCCTAGGAAATCATTTTAATTGGACCGGGAATCAAACTAAATACTTTTGGATTGCAAGGTCAATGATAAGACCTCCGAAGAGGAAGGAAGTCCGGAGTAAGCGTGCTGGTCATTTGCTCGGCAAGCAAAAAACCCAGGTTCGATTTCCGATCCAGGCGGAAATTTATATGTTTTCAGGTTATCCGTTATTTTTAAGTTTTCATCCGATTTTCCATTCTTTCACCACTACGTCACCCAGTGTCCCGGTTCTCGTGTTGGCCGGCCGGGCCGGATGAGAACAAAAGACGATGGCAATCCGTGCCCTTGGATTTCAAGGGTCGGTTCCGATATCGAAAATATTCGCGGAATCGTAAGTAGGTACTTCGTACATCTTAAATTTCACCGTTAACTCTTCCGGTTTATCCAAAATGCACTCCAACGCGCAATTGGCAGCGAAGTCGACATTGCCCGCTCCCGGTCTGCTGTAAAGTGCGCATTTCCTAATAGTGCGCAGTCTGAAACGAATAGAAAGCAATTGTGCGCAGTAGTGTTTCGAATTAAGCAGCGTAATTAGAGTGAATGTAAAGGACCATAAATTTATGCGGGTGACTAAGTGTCAAGAGTTAGCGGGCAGGGTTTCACGAATGTATTGCCGAAAAATAAAGAAACCATTCTTGAGCTAAGTCCATGACTAAGGGCCGCCAATCAGCTTAAAGAAAAATAGGAATGCATGGTATTGCCACCGATACTAATGTGTTAACTTTGAAAAATGTGTAAGTCGAATATTTTAAGTTGTAAATCTAGTATTAGGGTTGAAAATTAATTTTCTATTGTAAAAATAAATAAATAATGTCAAAAATGAAATACTAATTAAATATGTGGGTTAAGTTAGGCATATAATACTTCAGAGGGGTTCCTATACTTTGACGCTTAGATGGAAAAGCACCCTGACTTTGCACGAAACGTCCATTTGTAGGCAGCATAGCATCTCCGTAACACATAGACGCGATAGTGGCTATTGACGCAACACCCACCTGTTTCATTTGGGAGAGAATTTTTTTTTAAAATGTTCTATTATTTTTTCTGGCGTAGTTACAAAATATTTCGTGCATTAAGCTTGGGTACGTCATGTGACGCTAAATTTTAAATTGCAGGCTTAGTTTCTATCACATCAATAACTGAATCTCAAGACCCTATTGGAATTTGCCCCAGACACCGTTTCCATGCCAACGGCATGACACCGCTAGACGACAACAAGAGACGATGATCAACCCGCGGCCTTGAAATTTTTACTGTTGTTATATTTGCACAGAGAGCGTACCTTTTTATCTGGCTGCCGCAACGCAGCCTTGTTAGCGTCAGGCGATCTCGCGCTTCCAATTGGGTGATGCAGTCAGCGGCGACGCAAAATCCTATGCACGCGGACTTAGGCTCTGTGGGGAGCGACCAGCTTGCGTCTTGCGTTGAAAAGAACTCGACGGAATGATTTAAGGAGCGCCAAAGGAAAGGAGTTGACTGCCAACAACAAGCAGGAGAGGTCACGCACCACAGAACAGAAGGCGGAGGGGTCTTGGGAGACTGAGAAGGAGAGGGGAGGGGAGGTGAGGCGACGAAGGGGATTATGGGAAGGGCGCCCCTCTGTCCGGATGACGGCTTTGCCGCCAAACATGGGGTCCCCGTCGACGCCCACGCTGAGACACCCGCTATGTCCCGTGTTGACCGCCAACGAGGAAGAGGAGGTTCAGAAGATGTGAGTTTATGTGTGTTTGGTAGGTAGGGATGTTTCATTAAAATGGCTCACGCCCACGTACCGGGTCAACCCGGAGCCGGTCGGCGTAAAAAATGAGCCGGTCTCTATCCGGAAAAACTAACAGGTTGATTCTGCGACGCGAATGTAGGTTTTTGTGGCGTGAAAAGTCTTCCGAGTCGAGGATATGTTCGTGAGTTGAAAGGAATAACTGAAGGAAGCTTTCCATTCAAAGTGTGGAACGGAAGAATTAAAATGCCTTAGTTAATTCTTCTTTTAACTTATTGTCCAGATCCGGATTTCGACACTGACAATAAATCCCATATGTGGAATTGACTAAGGTATTTTGATTAATCCGTGATGGATAATTTCCGCAAAGCTAAACCTACAACCGTTTTCTTTGTGCAAAGTGTTGAATTTAGCGCAGATTAGAACGCATCAGTGCACACAAACGACGTTGAATGGAAAGATTCGCGCTGGCGATACGTTCCGTTATCTGTCAGTAGATTTTAGGTTATTTAAGGTTCACAAAATTCACGGCCGAATTTTAGTGCGCAGTTTTCGAATTCGTTCAAAAGACGCATGTAAAGAGGTTCCACCATGACTGTGTAAGTCAAAACAGAGAGTGAATTCCAACTTTATGTTCATTTGGTTTAAAAGAAACCCCTGGTTTCGGTGATGACCTACGTTACACATTGAAAAACAAAACTAAGGTATAAAATACGCATATTTCTCCACGAATGTGTCTTAAATGAGCACTTCTCTCTAATAATAGGAGCCGTCTGAAGAGTCATTTTTACAGAATTACCGCATTTTGGCTCTTAATATCGCAGTTATTGGCTAAAAACTCACCAAATAAAGTGGTTAGGTGCCTATATTTTAATTTTATCCAATTTATCCTGAATTTTATCTCTTTATTTACAGTTTTTTCGCGAAAATGGCATTTGTATTACAAGAAAAATACGATTTTTCCTGTGACTCTCCCAATGAACACCATATAATTTCACGTTCTGTTTGCAAAAAAAATATCGTGGAAAGATAACATTTTTGTTGTTCATATAGATTGAGTACAAGTTTTTCAACAAATAGACAGAATATGAATGAAAAGGACATTTAAGTAATTTTACAGTGGAACCACCTTTTTACCCCAGAGTAAATAAAAAATTATATAGTCTACATTTGACGCCTTTACTGAAAATAGACACCAAAAAACCTATCACGGATGCGATTATCGACGTTTTTTTCTTGTTCAGCGCACATCGACTCTGCTCCCGGTCTGTTTTGAATTAAGCAGTGCTAGCCCGCAGGGCCTGAAACGAATGGAAAGCAAGTGAGCTGTTGTGCTGTGACGTGAGAAGAGCATTAGAGAGAATGGAAAGCGCCCAGAATGACTTTGAAGAATAAAAGACGAATTGGGACATTTGTAGCAGGAAGTCCGTCGCCCTCGAGTTTCCGCCTCTCCAGAAATTCTCTAAAACGTTTCGTGGATAACATCATAGGCTTCTTATATCCCGAGTATTATACTTTTTCTACTCTAACCTCTTACCGTAGCCTTTTTTTTAATAAATTTGTAGATATTCGGACAGTTTCCCGGGCACACGCAAATTTTCCAGTATGTGCAATAATAATTATGTATGATTTTCTTTAATACCTTTGCGAATTCCGTTGTTTAGTGGTTTTATCCGTCTGGATAGCTTTCTTCGCTTTCAAATGAACCCATTGGGTGAACTCCTTACACGTATTCACGTCGAGCAACACTATTTTAATGCTAGCGGCAACATGTGATTTTATACCCATACTTGGTGACCTTAACGGGGATCGGATTGTTCAGGGCGGCAAGGGAAGTGTCTTCACAACCAAAGTAACCGGCTTCGAATACAGTGGAGGAGATTTTTCCACGGAATACGGAACCCTATTTGGGTAATATGTAGAGAGTACTTCAAGGTACTAATCTCGGTCCAACGAATAGGACGCTATGCTTCAATCCCCTTGGTTCTTTCCCTTAAGGTAGTCCCACCGTAAAAGGCCGTAAATGTCATTTTATTCATATTCTGGATTCTTGTTGGGAAACATGTCCTATAATTGCTATGAACAACAAAATGTTACCTTTCCACGCTGTTTCTCTCGCAAATTGAACTTAAAATTACGTGGTTTTAAATGCAAGAGTGGGAGAATCACGGGGAAATATAGTATTTTTCTATCTAATATAAATGCAATTTCAATGGAAAACTGTTTATAAGAAGGCAAAACTCCCTGAAAATTGATTAAAAATATATTAAATGAATCTTACCACCGCATATTTTAGTAATAAGATAATTGCTGCGATAGTTTGCTTTGACGAGCTAACTACTGCGATGTACACTAGTTAATAACATCCAAATCAACATGAAACCTTTGCACTCGTGACATGACACTTGGATTACAGCATTACAAGACCAGTTTGCTTTCATAAACAGTGGCCATGTAATTTAAAGCTGAAAATGACCATACTGTAACCTAGTTTTCAACTCTTTATGAACGATTATCACCTATTATTATTTTCACAATTTGACGAAGGAATATTTATTCAACAGTCTTTGTAAAAATTGAGGCATGTTACTTGTGGTACTAGTAATAGTGGTTTTACCTTAAAGTCGGAGGTCGAAGCTTGGCGTGAGTGACCAAATGTGGACTTGACGTTAAGTGATGGACCATCGTGTAAGGATTGGCATTTGTGTCAATCGTAGGATATTGAGGACATTTCCCTCACATTTTCTACCTCAATGGCTTATAGACTCCGATCAGGGTGCATAGCTTGGTTATTTTTGGCGGCAGCTGACGTATTTGTACTACTATGAAAGGTTAGTTTGGTCAGAGAAGGGTTATTTTGGCAATAGAGTTTGGGGGAGAGAAATCCGGTGTCAGAATCTGCCTCCTCTCTAAGGAAAAGAGCCATCGGAGTCAAAACTTAGCGTCCAAAATGATGGATCGAGAACAGTCCCTTGAGGTACTCTCCACTTATGTACCACACCCTTATGTAGGGATCGTGATTCCACTGAAAGATTTATTTCCACCACAGTCCCCGGTGAACCCGGGTCCTTAGGGCGGAATTCTAGAATTCTAACCACATCGCCAACCCTGTCCCTCTTAAAGTTGGAGGTCGAAGCTTTGTGTGGGCGACCAATCGTGGACTTACCGTTTAGCGATGGGTCGTACAGAATAATTTCTCTCGTGGGGCAAGACGGGGACGTAATCACCACGATATCGCGCCTACGCGATGACCCAGGCCCTTGAGTGGTTTGACTGGGTATAAACACAGACTTGGTCACGGCGATTGCACGACCCATAATTTTAATTCGTGACGTTAAGAAATTCAACTTCTGCTTCGATTGATTGATCGGAATTTTTTCAATGGACCAGGGACAGGGCCGAGCATTAAATATCTAAAATAAAACTTTAAAATTACGTTAAAATATAAAATTTACAATATAATTTTTAAAATAATTATTTTACAATTTAGTAAGTTCTATACGAATTATACGGAGCAAAAACGCAAAATAATGTGCGCTAATCTGATATCAATTATCGCTCATTGAATTTTAGACTGAACAATAAATAAATGTTTTTATTAACCGGATATGATTCAAATTTCAATTTACCTAGTTTATATTACAATACCTATATTTATAAACACCCAATGAATACTGTACGTAAATAATTTCATGGATTTCCCTTGTCAATTACATTGTTGTGCGACAAAAACGTTCCAATAGACTTCCATAGGATAGATTAAGCTGTGAAAATACTCGCAACCTGGATTGCTAAGGTGGGGGGGAATTACGTCTTAAACGCGTCTTACAACCTAGAACCGGCCCTGAACAGGGGATGGTACAAATATTGTATTCGTTACTTAAAATATTGACTTATGACAAGGAGTGCGTTACAGTTTGCGGATTTTATTGGCCAAATATCTCATTTCGGCCGTAACAACTAACATCCGTAGTTATCTGTATTTTGGTTGATGCCTTCTTTCGTATAGCGAGGAGTGGATTATATTTGTATGCATAAAACATTCATGACTTTCATCACGCTGGTTGGCTGGAATGTAGTCACGCAGGTCAATAATGAATAATTTGCTTATTTGTTTACGAAAAAATCGTGTGCATTGCCTCAATGGCGTGTGACAGGGGGTTTGAAGAAGCACCAGCCGAGAATAATACGAGGCAACAGGGAGAAGGAAATTAAAAAAAGGAAACAGACCAAAGTACATCTTGTGTACTGTGTATTCTGTTCTATGCATATGTATTTTCTCGACTAGGTATTTACTGTAGTCACTAAAGGCGGAATGACGATTGATGTTTCCTGACGTGATGGAAACGGACGTCGGACGTCAATTTTCCGTCATCTTCCCGTCAAGGGAACAGACGGAATTATCAGCTCCAATTGTTGAACGTTTTTGCGAACTGAGTTCTAATAGTTTGCTAAGAGGCTGTTAGTTTTCATATTTTATCCTCAAAATATAATTAGCCCACTAAAATACGGGAATATGTTTCTTCAAGAAGGTTAATTACGTTTTACTGTAAAGTTAAAAAGTAAGATGGACAATCTAGGAATGAAATTTGGTTAATATTGACAAAGAGTTCTTCTCTGATTGGCTGACGTTGACGAAGCGTAATGGAAAAAATAGGTGGGTCATTCCACCTCAATTCAACAAACGTTTGTCCCTTAGGGTCTCAGATTTTGATAAAAATTGGTGTATGGGTACAATATTAACTCAAACTGAATACCCTCAAACCGTTTTGTGAAAAAAAATTTTTGAGTGAATTATGCATATTTTAATTTTTTCGCATTTTTAGCAAAAATCCGTGCCTTAAATCATATTATCACTTATATCTCCGCTTGTAATTGTCATAAAACAATGATAAATAGCTTTTATTAAAGTTAAATCGTTATTGAATGCAAATGTATTAATAAAAAATTATTTTCTTATATACCCTATTGTTGTAAATTATTAATGTTTAAAAAATTGTTAATAAACTTTTCTCAAATACTCCATCTCAGAATCGGCCGAAACTTTTTTTCCGTAATCTAAACATATTCAGCTAACTATTCCAAAAATAAAATTTAGTAGAAGTTCATAAATGCGTTTTTTATAAGTATTTAAACATTTAAAATTTTCTCTCGCGCGGCCCGTGTTTAAAAAATTGTTATTAAACTTTTCTCAAAAACTCCATCTCAGAATCGGCCGAAACTTTTTTTCCGTAATCTAAACATATCTAGCTAACTATTCGAAAAATTAAATTTAGTGGAAGTTCATAAATGCGTTTTTTATAAGTATTGAAACATTTACAATTTTCTCTCGCGCGGTCCGTGTTTAAAAAATTGTTATTAAACGTTTCTCAAATATTCCATCTCAGAATCGGCCGATACTTTTTTTCCGCAATCTAAACATATCTAGCTAACTATTCCAAAAATAAAATTTAGTGGACATTCATAAATGCGCTTTTTATAAATATTTAAACATTTACAATTTTCTCTCGCGCGGCCCGTGTTTAAAAAATTGTTATTATTTTTTCTCAAATACTCCATCTCAGAATCGGCCGAAACTTGTTTTCCGTAAACTAAACATATCCAGCTAACTACTCAAAAAATAAAATTCAGTGTAAATTCATAAATGCGTTTTTTATAAATATTTACAATTTTCTCTCGCGCGGCCCGTCAGCTTCCCATTTGGAATACATGCAGCAGACACGTGATTCAAGCCTAAACATTTCCCTAATTGCTTTAGGTCGTGGCTATATGAGATAAAAATATATTATAAACTATAAATGTTAACAACAATTGTTATTTGTTCTGTTAAATGGATGTTTGCAGAGAAATTAACCATTGAGCCCCACTTTCTCTGCGCGAAGTTTTTTCTAACTACTCCGACACAATCGATTGAAAACTAACGAGAAAGCAAAATCCTTGTATTTATAACAAATGTAAAATGGCTAAGTTAGCATGCTTTCCGTAGACATATGATGTCCTTCCTTGTAGGAAGGGGTCCTCTCCGAAATATTTTATTTGAGGATCCTGATACTCCTGCCTGCAACTACAGCTGAATCCTCGTCCCTTGCTGGACGAAGAGAGTCTCTTCATTATAACCACTCCATTTGATTCGGGTATTGCTGCATGAAACTCCCTAATGCCTGGTATACTAACTGCCTGACGAAATCTTTTCGCAAGTACATCGGAATGTTTTCCAATTTTTTCTTTCTTTGCGTAGCCAAAATCCACTCCTAAAATATGATCTTTTTCCCGTTTAAAGAGTTCTATAGGTGTACGTATTAGTTTTTCGTATGGAAGCTGAAGGCTTGCTCTTGCTGCTAGTCTTTTCAAAGTTCCTCCCAGTCCATCACTTGGCCCTTTACCATGCGATGTAGCAAAGAAATGCCATTCTGCAGAGACTGTGAAATCTTTCCTGTGAAGAGATAAGTTCTGAATTTATACTTGTTTTATAATGAGCAGCTGCTCCATCTGAATAATATTTTTCTTTTTGAAGCTTCGGAACTTTCAATTTCAAGACTTTAAGAAGAAGTTTTTGAAAAAACATGTAAAGTTGTTGGTATATGCTTCAGGCTGTCTGATATGATTACGAAGTTCAATGGGATTACATAATCCTGGACTTTAGGGCTGTAATAGCAAGCAAAGAGGTGAACTGTTGCTTGGCCGTTATTCCAGTGCATACCTTGCATGCTGTCCTGTAAAACGAAAGCGTAATTTTCTGGAAAATCTTCAATGACGAGAACCTGCCCCACTTGGATGTTATGCTTTACATTTCTAAGAAAATCAGATTGATTTTTAGCAATGTAGTCATGTGGCTGAAGTTTCAATAAAAGTTTCAAAAAGTTATCGGTAGATTTTGTAAACATTTCTAGGGAGCAATGGTTAGCTTGCACCCATTGGTGGTAAGTAATGCTATCAATTAAATTTCCACCAAAGTGTTCTACTGAATTCCAAATTTTGCTCTGCCCAGGGCAGTTTTTACATTCGTTCAAAAGGCATGCCTCGGTCGGTCGCAGGGAAACACATCATTGCTGACAAATAGTCTTTATATGACAACAGCGGCTCGGTGTTATCCCCTAGATTTAGTGGTGACAACCTTGCACCTAAAATCATGAATTTAATAATTTGATGCACCAGACACACGCATACGGTATGAGTTCCTGATGCTCCCGCAAGAACGCACTTCTTAGGTCTGAGCTCTGCAAATTTTTAAAATGAAACAGTATCGTCGGCATATTTTTCCTTAAATTACAAAATATCTCTTTAAAATTTCCTAAAATTAGTTTTCTGTTTACATGTCCGTTTTCCATTGTCATTAACGCCGAGCAAGAGTTCTCAATCGATTCTGTCGGAGTAGTTAGAAAAAACTACGCGCAGAGAAAGTGGGGCTCAATGGTTAATTTCTCTGCAAACATCCATTTAACAGAACAAATAACAATTGTTGATAACATTCATAGTTTATAATATATTTTTATCTCTAATAGCCACGACCTTAAGCAATTATGGAAATGTTTAGGCTTGCATCACGTGTCTGCTGCATGTATTCCAAATGGGAAGCTGACGGGCCGCGCGAGAGAAAATTGTAAATGTTTAAATATTTATAAAAAACGCATTTATGCATTTACACTGAATTTTATTTTTTGAGTAGTTAGTTGGATATGTTTAGATTACGGAAAAAAAGTTTCGGCCGATTCTGAGATGGAGTATTTGAGAAAAGTTTAATAACAATTTTTTAAACACGGGCCGCGCGAGAGAAAATTGTAAATGTTTAAATACTTATAAAAAACGCATTTATGAATTTACACTAAATTTTATTTTTGGAATAGTTAGCTGAATATGTTTTGATTACGGAAAAAGAGTTTCGGCCGATTCTGAGATGGAGTATTTGAGAAATGTTTACTAACAATTTTTTAAACATTAGTAATTTACAACAATAGGGTATAAAAGAAAATAATTTTTTATAAATATATTTGCATTTAATAAAGATTTAGCTTTAATAAAAGCTATTAATCATTGTTTTATGAAAATTACATGCGGAGAGATAAGTGGTAATATCATTTAAGGCACGGATTTTTGCTAAAAATGCGAAAAAATTAAAATATGCATAATTCACTCAAAAATTTTTTTTTCACAAAACGGTTTCAGGTTATTCAGTTTGAGGTAATATTGTACCCATACACCAATTTTTATCCAAATCTGAGACCCTAAGGGACAAACGTTTGTTGAATTGAGGTGGAATGACCCAGGTGGGTTTACACTGGCAGGTTTTGTTGCGCAAATTACTTGCCGCGAGCGACCTTCGTCGTAGGTACTTTGCACGTGTAAATGGTTATGCAAGTCCGCTTGTAGAACTTTTAAAAGATTCGGAAAGTCTCTTGAAGAAGCGAATTGTTGACAGTATAAACGGAAACCAATCCGGCTCTGCACAAATTTGTGAAAAAAATTATGTCAGAGTGAAATTCATCGAAAGCTCCTGAAGAAGAAACATGTGGAAGTAGCTTGCCATTGCACGCTCACCCTTATACTTTGACAAGGTTCGCTCACCATCCGCTGTCTGTGCCGTCAACGTCCGGCCATCGTAATGTTTCACAACATAACAATCACTAATGTTCGTGAACGCCTCCATCATGTAAAGTGAGGTCGATCGTAGTCCAGGCCTTATTTCGATATCGAGGCACGAAGAGGAAGGATATACGCAAAATGAGGAAGGAAATGTAAATCTTTCAACTTCCGTGTTGATGGATTGTGTGCAGGAGTATGTCGGCAACATCTTCCTGAGAGTCCCTTGTTCGCCGTCACTGACCCATTCTACTGCATTTTCCAACCTTCACTGCTACTCATGAAAGCAGAAAGCGGTGATGATGTATCTTCTATTGTGCCGTCCACTAGCTACAGGCGATTTAACTATGCACGTACTCTTAAGGGTTGTCCAACTCTTTACCTACATTTATTCTCTTTACCGTTTAATTAATATTCACCATAGAGGAGAAAGAGGTCCAAGCTAAGGTGGCTGGAGCGATTTTTGCATATGCACAGATTAGCGTGAAACTTTGAACACGCGTTCTTATTAGTGATATCTATTGATAAAAATGGAAAAAAAGTTGTGCTTTATCGATTTGGTATTTTGGCAATTAAATGCTATCCTATGACGCAGCCTTACGGTACATGAAACATATTTAGTTATAATTGGATTAAATATGCGCAGATTCTCTTCTATACGCGAAATAATAAAATTCATACTTTTACAATGGCTGATAATAAAGTTCAAGATATCACGCCAAGTCAAAGATACGAAAAAAGCATATTTAAATATAATTGTCGCTTAAATTTCGAATGCCACGGAGAAAACCATCAATAGCTCGTCATAACATGCTTTGATTACGGAAAAAATGTAAAATATAATTATTGTTATAAAATGTAAAATTTAATTTTCATCACTGCATTGGAAATGAATGGTGATTGCCAAAACTGAAGAGTTGTTTGGAAAACGACATTGTATGAATGAGAAATGAGACGATGTATGGTGAGTTTCAGCCCATAAACAGATGTACCAACTTATAAGAAATGTGGCCCTGAGTATTTTCACGACACTTGAAAAATTATTAAAATGTGGATTCCATGACCGACGGTTACCGTTCCTGGCACCTTAAGTTGGAATGCTGAGCTGAGAATTTAGTTTGTCAAGGTATTTCAAAATGATGTTGCTTCAGCAGCTATTGTTCTATTTCCAAAAATGCTTTACGATGATTAGATCTCCAAATACCTATGCTTAAATAAATACACTGAAATGAAAATTAAAAACTCAAAAAGTACAACATACATTCTTGTGATGACTATTGTCCTTCAAGTTTGTTGCGCACATGGTTATCACGTGTACGTCATTCCTTTGAAGGATTGGCAAAGTAAAAGAACTTAGTTATTGATGTTAGGCCTGTGAATCTGGCTCTCTTTTAATAGTTTTCTCCATCATGTCCTATCCTTACATGCCTCTTTCGCCTCCACTGCATTCACGCATTGCTCTAAACACGTTTTCTTATTCTTAAAGACTCTTAATATTCCTCCTCTTAAAAAGAGTCTCTTACACCACGTTCACCCCTGACTTTCTTGGTCAACTCCTTCCTTTCACATCATTCACGTCACTATCATAGATGTTTCGTTAAAATTTGTTTCTCCAGCATTTTAAATGCTCTCAAAATACACATGGAAAATATGCATTTCGTCAAATTCATTTCTTAAGCATCACCTTGAAGTATATTCTATCATCTTGGGGGTAACTTCGAGAAATTTACCTAGCATTGTAAATGATAAGTGTAACTTAATTTTTCCACATAGATTTATTACAAAAAGTCTTACCTTATTGTCAGGTTAAGATGACAAGCTTCGTCGAAACCTAGATCGTCTTGTTGTAATAAATCTATGTGGAAAAACTGAGTTGTACATATCATTTACCATCACCTAGAAGGTTATTTAAAAGTTATGTAGACGCCTTTATAGATCTCCGATGAAAAAGTATCTTTTTGAATACCATTTCTGAAATACAGATACTGGTCCCTTGGAATTCTCTGAAATACAATGGCGTTATTTCTCTGAAATGCATCCCGCAGAGGTTAGGTAACGATTTCTTGGTGAAGAGGCGGCTATTGTCTCGAAATGAATGGTGATTGCCAAAACTGAAGAGTTGTTAGGAAACCTACGTTTGTGGAGAGGCATTGTATGAATGAGAAATAGGATGTACGTGGTTAAAAAAAGAGCTTTCTGAAACTTGCAGCAGGAGACGAATGCTGGAAAGTTTTGATACAATAAGAAGTCAAAAAAGAGACAGTGACCAAGGTAAAGATGTAGTGGGAAAATATATTAGTGACTCACTGCACAATAAAAACCAGAATAAATCATAAAATCATTGTTTATGCTGGGTTGCTACGGGCCTGGAAAATCTGGAATGCCTGGATAAGTCATGGAAATTGAAAACGGGCTTTGAAATCCTGGAAAGGTCGTGGGAAATGAGAAATTGGCCTGGAAAATTTCTTTACCAAGCCAAAATCTGATTGTTTTCAATTAGCCAGGTGTATCATTTTAGACACTGTTTGTCCGTGTGTGGACTTGGTGGTTTCAAATACCTAGGTTGAATGAGGCATTGCAGCTCTTATTTGGCGTCTATCAAGTTATTATACCTCTAAAATAAACTTTCTGGTCACATTCTTTAAACTAATGTTAAGGAATAGGTTTTGGAACTGTTGTACCTAAACCCAAAAAAGAAGCCTTTAAACACACATATGCTTTCCTTGCCCCCAAATTGTTCTGTTCCATCTCGGCTGAGTTACTGAACCAAATGTCCACATCTTTGTTTCTGTCAAAATTAAAAAAATGGCTACTCGGCCAAGAGAGTGAAGACATCGAAAAATTGTTAAAAGTTGTTGTATAGACTTAGTGATTATTACTTTGTTATTTATACTGTATTGCCATTGTTCTTAATCATCTTTTATTTGTATTGTTGCAAGTGAAAATTCTTATAAATTATTTTACTCTGCTAAAATTCCGCACACAATATGTATTATCTCTAATTGTTTTTCTGTTATCAGGTTAAAAAAAATGATTATACATATGCACCAGCCGCTTCATGTTAATTAATGATGGTAACCCCAAAACAGGTTTACCTATGGGGTACCTAAATTCCACCTTATTGTTTTTTCAAATATTGTATATATATACTTTGTTTACTTCACAAGTGGAATAAATATTATTATTATTATATGGAATATTTGTTTATTCTTAGATTGTGTACAGGTAATTCATGGCTCTCGTGGCCGAGACCAAAGAATTATATGCCATCAGGAAGGAAGCAGATTTCCCCGCATACTGATAGTGGCGGCGCTCCGTTTGTTGGGTAACTTCATTCCCCCATTTCACATAGTTGAAATGCGCTGTTCTCCTATTCTTTCGTCTTCTTCAAATACCAAATTACGGAATTCCCACCAAGGAAAATGAAACTTTTGGCCTTCAACACCTGGAATGGTCCTGAAATTTCATAATCTTTAGTCTGTAGCGACTTATGGGTTATGGTTGAAATAAAATCCAGAATTTGACGCAGTGCACTGCCGCATCATGCCATGGAAAACAGCAACACGATTAATTAAAAGCCACAAAAATTAGATTATATATTCAGGACCTGATCTGGCAAAAGAAAGAAATGGTACAAGATATGAAACACGCAATAACTACATATAAAAAACAGACATCGCATAACTAAGCAAAATCTACCACAATGAAAAAATTCCTTAGTTTTGCTTAAATGTTTTGTGTCATAAAATACATGTTTTTAATGAAATAATGATTTTTAAACGGATAAAAGGTTTTTTTGTGTCCGAAAAATGTTTACACTTCATAGGAATATTTTAGTAACCAAAATAATAAAAAAATTATTCCACATGAATGGTAAAAAAACTAACTAAGGAATAATCAAACTCACTTTCCAAAAAATAATAAAAGGTTCTCTGCTTGTGGTTTTGATGAAATATTGTTTCAAATAATATGAAGCGGCATTTTTTCTGTATATTCTGTGAACCAATTGCAGCCCTGAAGAAGCTTATGTGTATATATGATTGCGAAACGTTGGCGATGAGGTAATCACGATCTATTATTTCCCCCAAGTCTATCTCTTCCCGAAGAAATAAATGGTTTATTGATGAATAAAATAGGTGGAGAAAATATAACACCTGGGTAGAAAATACTTGCAGGAATTCAGCATAGAACCCTTAAAAGTCACGAGGAAGTAAATGAAAGCAAAATGTAACGGGAGTTTACGGGTCAGTAACGCGTTGGTCTGACGAACCAAAGGTCATGGGTTCAAATCTCACCTCAGGCACATTCGTTCTAGGATTTAAGTCTCAGGTTTAGAAACAGTTCACAATAGCCTTAATCTTTAGAGCAACTATAAACACGAGTCTAGAATTAAAAGTCTACCAGTAGAAGGTGTATATTAAAGATAAAGAAATTTTTATTGTTCTTGGACCACTTGGTCAACTAAGAACATACAAAAATTATACATTTATGTGAGAGCTCGAGTACAGAAAGATGGATGAAAGATGTATATCGAGTATGCAGAGAAATTGGGTACAAGCAATAAATAAAGTATTAATAGCAACAAAGAAAAACAAAAAAACAAGCATATAGGTCAGTCGAATTGTATTTTTTCTTGCAATAGCATTTTATGAAACAATCTGCTTTTAAAAGCCATAAGCGAATTAGAATTTTTAATAGATTCAGGAGTACTGTTCCATTTCCTAGCCACTACAACAAAAACAAATTTATTGAAATTTGTGGTTCGATGAAGTTCGAAAGAATATTAGAAGGTACTTATAAGAAATTAGAAGGTATAGTATAAGATAAGGTAAAGTGGTTAAGTGAAAGCGAAAAAATAGGGGAAACACTTTATGATAGAGATAGAACAAGAAGAGAGAGGTTAAAAGTTCTTAGAATAAGAAAAAAATGGAAGGGCTTTGTATTCCAGAATCTTCGATATATATACGGATGAGTAAGGGCTTGGTAACGTCCCTAAATTTTAAGATAGTTTTTGACTACTTTAATTATACATTGGTTAATGTATGGAGGTTTGGTCATGTCTTTTTTAAGGAACTCAACTTCTTTTTTCCGCCGACGTTTCGCCTTTTTATTAAGGCTTCTTCAGGGCTCAAAGGATTAACTTTCTTACTGCGACAATGGCAACACAAGAACCACATAATGTAATAAAAAGGCGAAACGTCGGCGGAAAAAGGAAGTTGAGTTTCTTAATAAGACATGACCAAACCTCCATAAATTAACCAATGTTCATTTTTAGAGTATTTTTTTTTCATTTTTCCTTGCTGTTATTAGGATGTGTTCGACAATGCAACGCTCCGTGGATTTGTAAATTCACGTAACTTACAACAAATCAGCGTGTGCACAGTTCAAGAACGTTTCGCAAACAAATAATAGTGAACAAACATTCTTTTAAACGTGGAAAATAACAACAAGAAGAAAATCGTCGTGGAGTGAGATACGGTTGACTTAAAAACGGATGAATTCTTCACAAGAGACGCGAAAACCATCGAGGGGTGCCGATCAGAGAATAAGTTGTATAGTGGTAGACTTCCATGCTGCAACCTATAGGATACTACCGACTTACTGACTTGTGCATTAAGAATCATTCCTTTGGATACGTGCAGTTAATCAACACTGTATTGTGCCCCGTTTATGCAACAGTCGTACATACCGACGTAACAAACCTACATGCGTTTACACGACATTGGACTTACAGCTGTATGTCTGTGCTGCCCTCTCCAGGAATTGCCGTGAACAAGTAAAATGTAAGCAATTTTCCAATAATTGCGTTTGCAAGAATTGTATGGCACGCGCGCGGATGTGAGGATGTACACCAAAGACGGTGAAATTCACCAATCATAAAATAAATCATTTGACTAGACTGTAAGCAGTTACTTTCAAACGAAATTAGAATTCCAGCATTCAAGATACGTTTTGCCATATTCGGAATGGTTTCAAGAGCAAATGAAACTGTTCTCTGTTTATCAAACACAGTTACATCACGCCATTATCAACTTTGTGTTCCTTTTCTGAGCATCGCGCTTCATACTTCCGGTTCCTCCCCCGCAACACCAGCGCCAACCGACGTAAGGTCGGCAGCGTTAGGAACAACGTGTTACAGCTGACGGACGTGCGTTTCCATGGCGTTTTGGGCATCTTACAGCACGTCGGTGCATCTACGCCCGTTTGTGTTAACGGGGAATTAGTTACGAATGCAGAATTGTTGGAAAGGGACCACCATTGAAGAATGTTAACAAACGATGCTCCGACCAACGCAACGGCGATAGGTAATCGCTTCTGTATCTGATTGATTAAACCTCAGAGAAATGTCTGAATTGCCGCGTTAGCACCCTCTTGGTGAAAGCATTGGCGAGGCAACTTACCCACGCAATCGCTCACTCAAATTCCGCGATGAAATTTAAAAGGCTCCACTTTATGGAGCCCACGCTCCATTCCCCGCAGATTGTAAAAACCGCAAATCGAGTAGAAAAACTCTTCTTCGTTAGATGCATGAGAGTAAGAGAGAGAGTGAGTGTTCGCGAGCGCCTGTTATAATGGTTTTCTTTCATTCCTTTCTGACGGAGAGGGAGATAAAAACTCGTTGCCGCAACTTTGACCATTTCCTTAATCGGAACCTCGGTCGCCGGCGGCGGCGATGGCGTTTTGCAATCTCGCTCGTAACGGTAAAAGTCGAAGGATTCCGGAATCCCAAATCGATCTCAAGAGTGCATTTAAAAGTTCGCGGGCACTCGTGGAAAGTGATTCGGCCTCGATTTTCATTTCCTTGATCTTCGCGGAGGCGAAGTTACATGCGATTATCCCACTCCAGTTTAGCACGAACAGCCGCATTCGCAGATAATTGGGAGTATATTTTTTTTTATTCCCCCGGTTAAATTCTTCATTGAGCTCACGTCCAAAGGCACACGTTATAGGTGTAGCGAAACTTGGTGGCACTCGCTTGTGAAGAGTATGATGCAAAGGAGAGGAAACATTAGATGTGGGATGAAGCGGTCGAGCCCTTTTCCAGAGGACCCTGCGGGAGTCCTTTGATAACTTTGCCCGCTCATCAACGCTTGGTTTACGGTCAGTGCCCTGTAATCCTCCGCTGGTGAGTGTCACCAAGTTTTGCTTTACCTATAACTGTGAGTTTCTCTCCCATAGTGGTATTCACTATTATATTTATGTATCGTGACATAAAAAAATCGCACGATTTCTCTAAACCAATTGTTTTCGAGTCCAAAGTTATGATCAGACCTTTTTTTCATTTAAGACTTTATTTCTGCACTTTAAAATCACGAACGAGGAAGGAAACCCAGCGCCAACTGCCTGAAGGCATATTAACAATGACGTTTTTATTTAGTTTGCAACTTATAAAACAAATGAGATTTATTGTTACCGAAGAACGATGGAGATGAAATGGGCGGAGAAAATTACCGATGAAGAAGTCTTATGGATAATTCGAAAGAAAAGTAATTACGATGAAATCAATGAGTAGAAGAGTAATCAAGCTTATTGGACATATTATACGAAACAATAGCTTATTGAAAATATTAATGGAAGGAGAAATGAATAGGAATAATTATAGGGAAAGAGCAAGAATGGAATACATTAGGCAAATCATGAAGGACGTCAAAGTTAATAATTACGTAGCAAATGAAGCGGATTGCTGAGAGTGGACAGGTTCAACAAAGTAACCTTCGGATTTACGACTGCTAATGATGATGAACTAAAAAGCTGGAGCTGGGAGATTTTAACGCTCGAGTGATAAAAAATCCATGGGCCACGATTGTTCAACTACCTGTACTGTGCCTGAACACTAGTTATGGATTTCCAATACCGCAGCTTCTATCACACCGCAAAAGCAAAATATAAGCCAATAGTTAGCAGGAAGTAAGAGGATTACTTTCCATTAATTAGTAGTATATATGTGCTGGAAGATTACTTCGAAAGTCAGCTTATTTCATCGCAAAAACATCATAAACCTCTTGGGAGAGTCTAGTAAGAATTGCCATCTTTCCGAAAAGCTCTCCGACTGTCACATGAGTCAGCTATCTGATCCAAACAAATGTCCGTTTTGGCTCTTTATACTATTGTTGTATGGACTAGTATGTAATGTATTATATATGGAAGAGAACTTAGCGAATATCTATAGAATCTATTTAAAATAGATGGTAGACCCGACTGCTTCTTATGCTGTATCGATTAGAGCTGATGTTCAGACCAACTTATTTTGCTCTTCAACAAAAATTGGATGCCTCGCCTAGCCTTTTTAATTCCTGTATCAGTGTAGATTCGATGATGATAGGGATAGGACGTATTATGAAATTAGGATGACATGAGGAAATGAATAGCTATGGTATTGAGAGAGTAACAATGATTCTTTGATACTTACCTCGGCCAGTGAAGCATCAACTTATTCTATATTGTATAAATTGGAGCTGATGCATGCGTAGCAACTTTTCGTTCATCGCCAGTTGTCATGAATCCGATGGTTGGTTTTCTGCAATTTACCGATTCACTCGCATCTCCGCCAACCGCTTCACTCTTACATAATTATTCACTCTGACGTCCTTCCTGATTCGCTTAATTTATTTATTCCTTTATTGTTCTTCCTCCCTCTGTAATTATTCCCATTCATTTCTCCTTCCGTTATTGTTTTCAATAGACTGTTGTGTCACAACATGCGTCCAATAAGTTCATCTCTCCTCCTTCGGAAAGTATTCATTGTACTTATGATCTCTTCAGCTTTTTTCTTCGGTAGTGTTTCTATCCGTCCATTTGATCTTCTACATTATTCGATGACACCACATCTCAATTGCTTCCACTCTCTTTTTCTCTGTAGCTGCATATATCTAGGCTTCACTGCCATATAAGATGGTGCTTCAAATATACTATATCATTAAAATATCGATGGTGCTATATCATTGATTCTCCCGCCAAGTGTGAATCGTTCTGATCCATAACAATGCTCGTCCACACACTGCTGGTGCAACTCAACGGCTCCTCGAACAATTTCAATGGGACATTTTCGATCATCCGCCGTATAGTCCTGACCTAGCACCCAGTGACTTTCATCTTTTTCCTGTGCTGAAGACATGGCTAGGAGGGAAGCGCTTCCAAACCAATGAAGATCTTCAAAACAACGTCAATGCTCATTTTAATTGACTGGCGGCAACATTTTTTGAAGAGGGCATTGGAAAACTTGTTCACAGATATGATAAATGTCTCAATCTATTCGGTGATTATGTTGAAAAGTAACCGTAAATGTATCAAACTTTTGGTAATAAAATGATTGTTTTACATGAACTTGTCTTTCATTTATAGCCTATCGGAGGTTGGAAAAAAAACGGCCCTCGTATGTTCTGATGAAATACTTTATTACTTCCAGACTTGTATTACTAGCTGCCAGCAGACAACTCTTTCGGTAGAATGCCTTCTTTGTTTAACCTCTTGTTATTTAATACATACTGGATGCCTAAACGAACCTTTCCAGTGTAAATAGCCAACCAGCACCACATTCAAATTTCTATCCGCGACGAATAAACACATGGCAAGTGGGAGTGATGAGTGTGTATATTTTTTTAGTCCGCAGGTTGTGTGTGACTCACTTTCGCTCTCTTCATAAATGGGAGTCACACGAAAACACAGAGAGAGAGAGAGAGAGAGAGCAGAGGGCGAATAAGGAGAGAGAGGGAGGGAGTGAGTAGGAAGAGGTTGCGAGACGAGAGATTGAAAACAAAAAAAGACTAAAGTTGTATGGCGCCAGTTCGAGAGGTCGCCAATTCTTCGAGGAGGGAGTAATAATATATGACTTGAGGCGTTTACACATAGGGCCAGTTATAATTTCAAGGATATAAAACGAAATTGTTAAAGGAATAGCTATTGCAAATTCGTATGAGTATGTCTATTTTATAATTGCTGTCGTCGTGACATAGGTGCCTCACACGACAGTTTTGTGAATAATTCGAAAGTTACGGGTCTGTCGACGGATCATCGATGTAAGGAAATTTACAATCTTCTCCTACTCTGAAAAAGAAATTACAATTTTTATATCTCAGCAAGTACGAGACTTTTTTTAATTCAATGGTACCAAAAGTTTAGGATTACTTATAATTAGCTATAGGCTAGCCTCCGAGGCATGAACACCCGAATTTCGATTGTCATTTATTCATAAAAAATAGATCTTAAATTATCAACGGTCGCCCTCTCCTAGTAACTGAATATAAATGGGAGAGATGGCGTTACGGCCTGTACATCTCGGAGACTACGAGCTATGTGAGAAAAATGAGAAAAAAAATCGTGAAATGGAGTAATTTTTGGCCAAAATTACTAACAACAATCGGAGCAACCCTCTTCCACATGTTTGCCAATATAAACGATATTATTTCTGCCTAGTCCGATTTACTAGCTTCGTACCGTGGTATTCTGTTGCAATGGTGAGGATTAGAGTCCATTCAATACAATAGCGTAGTTCAAGTATACTGATTTGTCTTAGAAGGAAATGAAAAGTAAACAATTTTGTCACGATAGAATGATTTAAACAAAGGCCACCATCATGAATTCTACGGTCACGTGATTCCCTTCCTCCAGACGGCATTGAACGTGCTTACTGATTGGCTGCTTTTCTGTCAACTGCGCTATTATCTTGGACGAACTATAGTTAATAATGCGAACGCTTGGCTGGCGTTGACCATGGAAAATTTTCAACCCGGGTAAACCTACAAGGGTGAAGTATCTACCCAGAGCTGTTTTCTGTAATCTGAAATGCTGATTTTTAACCATGATCATGTCATGAATCGTCATCATCGTTACATGAACGGAAGGGGTTTATAAATGCAGATTAGAAAACTGACGCAAATATGGTGCAAGTTAAAGATGGCGAATACCAGTTTTACCATGGTGATTGAAGACAAGTACGAATGGAGGTAAAAGTTACCAACATTTCATACCGTGGTCGAAAGCTAGTAGAGATTCCTATTTATTGGCTAATATTTATAATATTTAACATGGAAGCAAATAGTGTGGAATAAATGTGTTCATCTACGGTAGGTACTGAAGGTTCAGTATTGCTCATAGTGGTCGAGTATATCATCCGATATTTTTTCATTTTCTTTAGTTTCTTCTAAACGCTATCCACATTAGTTGGATGCGTCATTCACACTAAAATTATCTCCTCGATCAATTAATTGGACGGCTCTCCAGGATCTAATTAACTCGAATACCACATAACGTTCCCGGGTTTCATCATCCAACAATTTCGGTAAATGTAAAACTCTAAATAAATACCGCTACGACTTATGGGTGGAGCACTTTGGCCGAGCCAAAATGACTGCCTAATTTCACTTTTGAAGCGTGGCTGCTTTCTAAATTATACTTCTATACTTTCACCCCGCCCTCGCATCCGATCGAATATATCTGCGTGGGTTATGACACATTTGGTGTGTTTCCATTAAAATCATTACGCATACCACTGACTCTTGTTCAAGGAAAAAAATGCTATTTCGCGGAAGTAAGTTCACTCAATCCGAAAAATGTTTCGAATTCACATCATGGGAGAGCGATTCCTAACCTGTGGTACGTCGTTGGCGGTTTAGAGGTTCGCGAAAAATCTTCAATGATGGCGGGTTTAAGGTTGAAATTGCGGCCAGAACATAAATACCGAAATTTTTTCTGAAAAAATGAGTTAGATGAACTCTAAGCGTCAATCCTCTATTTAATTATTGATTCCGCTCTTTTTTTAGTATAATCTTCAGAAGTTTTGATTGAATAAATTATTATAAAACATATTAGTTGAATAATCTGCATATAATGTACCTTAATCTATGTTGTGATAAATACTATGTGTATTCAGTGAAAGTAGATATTTTAAATAATAAAAATAAAAGAACGAAAAATATAAATTCCTACTCGAACTCCAAGTTATGGGAACCACACGCCGCGGGTCTTTTTGTCGTCCTTCTGTTGACTTAGGCTTTTCCAAAATAGTTGGCTGCCGCTCTTTATGAGTAATTATTTTTCGCTCGTGTTCTCGATTTGCCGAAGTTGTTCCCGATCGTGTGAATGAGTGAGTGTACGTTTAAGTGTACCTATGTGAAGTAACTGAAGAGATATTGATTTCTGGAGAGCGATTCATTTCTTCGCAAACCACATATCTGTACAAATACATATTCTTCACGAAGTCTCCGATAAAGGCCATACTCAATTTTTATTTTTTAATCTCAGAAATTTATAGAATTATGAAGTAAATATTGTAACTTCGAGCCAAGGCTTCGAAGGGGTTAAATAAAATTGCTTCATTTTTGGGAGAACCGCGTTGTTTTGTTGCTGTGACAGCAGTTTCGCCAGCGTTACAGCTGGTGAAACTATTCAATATTGTAACATTAATGATGAAAAAACTTTGTTTGGTATGAATGAAATTATAAGTATTTAACTAAATATAAGTACATGTATAAGGTTTTTATCTTGACTCAATGTTTTCACGCCGCACGTTGAATACGCCTTCAAAATTAAAGATAAAAATTACTGCGGTGAGTAATTTATTTATTATTTAAAAAAAATATTTGAGAAATCGTACAAAATACCCTTCTGTCACTCTTCTGACACCATACATGTGAAAAAAATCCTTATTTTAAAAATCAAACCTCTCTGGAGTGCATATCCATAGTATTTCCCAAGGAAAATGGCTTATATTTTTGGCAACTTTTTCGTAAAGTATAACGGTAAGTGGTGGTAATTATTTTTTATCATTTGATATGATGTTTTTCTTTACTTTGAGGCCAAATTCATCAAATTTTATGTGAAGCGATATCTCGCTCAGGCTATCTTAGAGGGCTACCTTGAGAGCCAGCATTGTGTTGCCCTCGACCCACCACTAGGAGTTACACGCAGTCAGGATAGGCATACGAGTAGGATAAATGCAGTGAAAATTGGGTACCTGAGATATGTTTGCGGTGAAAGTAGGATTGATAGGGTTAGGAAAGAGTGGGTGATGAAAGAGCGTGGGTTGGATGCTCCAGTAATGGACATATTATATGAAAGGAGTGTGGCTCGTTGGTTTGGCCATGCTGAGAAAATGGATGAGAGTCAAATTATTCGTGCTTCATCACATTTATTTAGTCCCTAGGGGCCATTTAAGTATTACGTAAGACGTTTTGGGTATGGAGGGGGGTTGGGCTTTTCTTACGTTTTCTTACGTAGAGGGGTGAGGGGGTCCGAAGCAATCTCACGTACGATATAAGTCACTTCTGAATTCGTATTTTTATCACTTTTTAAAATAATTTTCGGAGGAAAAATCTTACTTTTCAGGATCACCGCCGCGGCGGTACGCTAGAATGTATGCTAAACTATAGAAAAACGTACTACCAATTCGTTACGATCGTTAGTTTGGAGATGTCGCATTTTCAAAGATCCCATGTTTTCTGAGTTGTGCTGCTTACAGCGAATCGCGAAATATCAAAAACCGTTATCGATTTCCGTAATGAAGTCAGTTTTTGCGCACTTTGACGTAGGATCCCCCAAAGTTTACTATCTATGTCCATGGTATCAAAAAATGTCTGATAACTTACGTCAGATTGGGAGGGGAGGGTTCGTGAAATCTTACGTTGCCTTACATAAAGGGGGGAGGGTTAAAAAGTGGTAAAAATCGCCTGACGTAATACTTGAATTAGCCCCCTATTTAGTTCTGGTATTGTGTTATTTAAAGTGGAAAACATTGTGCCAAAATACTTATTTACTCCTTATAATGATTACTGGTAACTTTGTGATTCCGAACATCTTATATATAAAATTCCTCATATCTAATAAATAAGATTCCACATATATTTTATATAAGATATGTACTATGGAATAATATGAATATGTGGAAATATTATCTTATATATAAGATACGTGGAATCTCAAATTTGCCAGCTATCAGTGTTATGTTAACAAATTCCACGACGTTACGCCTAAAAACACCAGTTATTTACCCCTTTTATGATGGTATTTGTCCGCATTTTGCTGTCGTATACCTAGCAGATGTAACACAAAAATACAGAATAGGATCAAACTGTAATAAACACTAATTACTTTCTAATACTAGGCGTGTGAGAGCGGCAGATGGAGAAAGGAGGTTTTAACAACGAAGCACAATAACAGGAATAGTTATGAGGCATCAAAGGCGGCGGGTAACATTATTTAAGTTTATTAAAACAATTAGAATATTAAATGGATCGGAAATACAATAAATGTGCCGGAGCCGGAGAATTAGTGGCAAAATTTTCGTGTTACAATGATAATCCGTCTGCATACACGTTACTGAAGGTGATTTACACGGAAAATACCATTTTTATACAAAATTAATGTTCAATTTTCGCGCAATACCTATATTGAGAGGACTATTTTTTATTATTGAATGCTTTTAATCAAATTCATCGAAATGTCTGTCGATGTGGGTGAAATCTTAAGATCTCATTGTCACCCACTTCCAACAACTTAGAACTTTTAAACTTGGCACAAATTTGGAATTCAACTAAAAATACAATATCATGAAAAAATAAAAAAGAGTTTTAATTAAAAATGATATGCGTAAATTTATTTTGAATTCACTTTCTTTCGATGAAACATATTCAAACTCTTCTTTTACTATGAATTTTTACGTAACAAGTAGCACTATTTTAGTAGCTCTAATCTTTCAATAGGACTCCTTACGCTACTACTAATACCTTATTTAAAAACCATATGCATTTACCCTTCCGCATTCTGATTTGGCGTAAAAAATCGGATCGGTAACTTTCAAAGCATCTGAGCGTCAACTACCATTCAGGTTACGCAACGAACATTTGAGTGAGAGCAGTCGGTAGAAATCGACTCGAAAAGGTATCTATGCGTACTCAGTATAGTCAAGCACTCTCTTCTTTTTTGTCTACTGCTTAGTCTACTGCACAATTGGTTTGGAGGTGAGTTTTTTAAATATCTTCTCAATATTTTTTCATTCCTTGGCTGAGGTTCTTTACTCTGTCAAAGTGTCTTAAAACCTCACTAGTCCGTTTTTCCCAGTACCCTTAGAATTTGCTAAATCTTCCTTCGAAGCGTCTACTTATTCCTGAAGACTTTAAAATATGGTGAAACACATTAAAGACAATGCAAGTTGAATGAAATGGTGCAAGAAAGTTTAAGTTTTTTTTCAGTGTTCGATTTCGACTTACTGGCCTAGGAATTTAGATACCTAAGATTAAACGCACTATTTTGGTATTTTAATCGCCCTTTTCAAAATTTAGATACCTAAGATTAAACGCACTATTTTGGTATTTTAATCGCCCTTTTCAAAATTAGCACCATGGTTACAGCCGTTGTTGTTTGTTTAATTAAGGAGAATGGTGATACGTGCCGCATCAGGAGAAAAAGAGCCATTGGTGGACTCTAGACCACGTGATTTTCAATGAAGCTCAAAAAATTAATGTACTCAGCGCGTGTAACTTCTTCATCAATTCCATCGAAAAGAAAAATTACAATTCGATCTAAGATCGGCCCTCCAGATATTATGCATTGAATTACATTTAAATTGTTTCCAACAGCACTAAGCATACATACTACACACAAAAATACAACACACTATAGGTCAACATAAAACAAATAGCAAATGAAATTATAGGAAAGACCCTGAGAACATTTTTTGCGGAAGGTCGTGTCTTGGGTTAATATTAAGTATATTAACGCTAAAATCAGAACGTTTAGACAGCTAGAATTATAAGAAACAAATTAAGTTATATAAAATTAATATGGTATCTAGAAACCCTTGAATCAGTCAACAGTCCATTGAATAACAAGAGCTGACAGCACGTTCAGCATTTCGAAGAGCTGCCATTTTTACCGCTCGTTCCATCGGTATGGAATGATTGGTGGAGTTGACGTTAAATGGAGAAAAAGATTGACACGGTAATTAAGCACATATTGATGAAGAAATAATTTAATTGTAACTTGTTATGGGTTAAGAAGTGTGCTGCAATTATTTATTTCATTAATACTCCTCTATACGTTAGAAACAAATCATAACGTATGTTGGAGTGAAGCCTTGAATAGCAATAAAATGGTTGGCTCAGAAGAGAGCAGAGATGCAGCACACCAATCTTATGGCTGGTGATGCATATTAAGACACATTAGTCTGTAAATTGTTGACTTATTTGTAAGAAAAATACATGTCCTAATTCCTTATCAAAGCCTTTGAATATACTAGCTGGAAGAAACTTTCTCGTGTTAACGTGCTTGGATTCACTTATTCTGTGAAGTGATTAAAAACTTATTTCGGTATATTTTAAAGCAAGCGTCGTCGATTTCAACAAAAGTGAATATTTGGAAAATTTGAAATAAACGCACCCCTCGTAATACGGGAGAATGATAAAAATCCTTAAACGTACACAATTTATTTACCAAGTTTACCAAACTTCTTTGAGACAACTAATTTAACTAATAAAAGAGGAAAGTCGAATCATAGCTGCTGTTGAATTCATTCTGTATTTACGAAAGGATTGAGTTATTTGAGTATTGACGTGAACTATTATTGTCCTTTTTGTGTGACGAATTGCCACAGAGTTAACTTAAACATTATGAGTACTAGTGTAGCAAGAATTACAGGGTTATGGAATGCGATACGTTTCTCACAGATGCAGATTACCTAACACATGATCTAAATAAATATTTTAGTTTTTAAAATGGAGGATTCACCCTATATGCAATTAAAACAATCCAATCATTCCATCCCATTTTTTCGGGTTCTACCCGAACAAATGAAGAAGTTCGGGAACCGTTGACATCACCACAGCAACCAGCGGTAGAACCCGAAAAAATGAAGAAGTTCTTCACTAGGAAAGTCTAGATTTTTTAGCCCTGCACCTTTCGCTAAGAAGCGCCGACATGATGGTAGGAAGCTGATACGTTTACACGTCGTTTCGTCTCTCTGAATGCAGTAAAGAGCATCATTTTTAATCTCAATTATGCAATGCGGACATGTATTCGGTTCTTCGATGGGCGTGTCCTCGGAGGAATCGGTGTTAACGTGGGCCCAAATGACCCGGGCGTATCATGCGTATGCTTGAGTCGGCGAAGTTCGGTGGTGGGCGAGTACGGAATTACGTCACGCTGTAGGGTGAGAGAAGCCCTGACTCAAGGACGAATGAAGGAGAAAATAAGAAGGAACGTGAAATTAACGCAACGCGAAATTAACATATCGTTGGTAATTATGTGAATCCATCGAAACCGGTCAGGTATGAAAAATTAAATGCATGGGAAATCGCCAAGTAATTTTTTACCCTCGTGACATATAAATTAGGTTCATTCCACTGTCTCATTTAAAAGAGATTTATTGATTCTAAAATGAGTTCACATCGCAAAGTTACGTCTCCAACAATTGAAGGGCTTAGCGGAATAAGGGGGTATCCCACAAGATGATGAGATGCGGGTTAGCCCCCTTATTTCACTCAGATTTCAGAAACTATTGAAAACACCTTTAATATTTTATTTATTATGCTTCATTAAGGCTATCCAGCACTCTAATTACGTAAAAAATAAATATTAGATAATATAAAGTTCCTTATTATGCAGTTACCTCATTTCTGAACAAAGTGCGGGATATCCCCTTTTTCCACTAAGCCCTTCAATCGTTTCTATCTTAATGTAACGACCAAGTAACGACTTAAGAGCATGGATGTACGAATATCCCCAGTGTTGTTCTGAAAATCGATTATGACACGATCGATCATTTTAATGCATATCTATTACTGGAGCGTCCATTTCAAACTCCTCTATGACCCACTTATGCTAATGAAACACTATTATTTTAAAAAAAGTTAAAAAAAAGTATCTGTAGAAAATACCCACTTAAATTCTCCATGCATTGACGTAAATTCCTTATTGTTCTACCAAGGTTTCCATTGCATTCCATAGCCAGTATTTTTATCAGACGTCAATTTAGTAATTTTTTTTCTATTCAGAAGTTATACTTTCTCTTCTTTTCTATGAATAAATCTTTTTTTATTCCGGAGAAGATTGGTATTTGAAATAATAAATCGTTGATACCCAATTGTCAACGTTTCGCTACTGTATATTTGCTTCTAATTAAAACCACAGCATGTACAAAATATTTGTGATTCACAATTGATACAATATTTAATAAAAAATACTCACAGGAAGCATTTATCCTTCAGTATTTTTTTCGAAAGTGACTGTGCTAATTTTTTATCGCTACTTCTTCTTATGTTTTGAGTGGATTACTTTTTCTAATATGTTGGATATTAAAATATCACTATACATTGTAAATTTACTGTAGTTACCATAAGAGCGGGATTATAAAGAAATTAAAATGTAGTAGAATTTGCTTAGTTTTGCGACACGTGTTTTATTGCAGGTTAGTGTGCGTTTAGCAAAGAGCACCATTAAAAAAATATTTTCGATTCCTTTAAATAATTTTACGATAGTAACGTTCCATTATTTCCCAATAGTTATCTTCTCCCGAAGGAAAACATATATTTGTTGAATATTCTTCGATAAACTGACCTCTTTGAAGTGAGGTACAAAGGGAAACTGTGAGTTTTATTTCTGCATTGGAGGAATTCTAGACTCCAATTATAATCGCTGGGGTTTGGGGCGAGTAATGCCTTTTTCCTGCAGTCATTTTTTCGCATGGTTGCCCTAAGCGTGTTGGTAACTTGAATGCGGAGTGATGGAGAGTCATTTCTCTCGTAAGACACGGAAATTGTAAAAAAAAGGAAAAGTTGCTGCATGCGCGCAGAAAGATTTTTCGGTGAAAGGAAATTTTTCGAGAGTCATAGGAGGGTGATACGGTGAAGGCGGTGAACGTGCTTTTGAATAAATGGTAGTCGATACGATAAATAACATCCGGAGTCCAATCTGCTATCTGATTGTAATTTTTCTTAAGGTAAATTAATGAAGTAATCACACGTTCTGAGAAAATTAATTTTTCGTGCGTCGTTGAAAATCACGTGGTCTCAAGTCTGCTGATCTCTCACTCCTCCCTCTACGCCATCAGTCATCCTTTCCTGTAAATAAATTAACACGTAATCAACACACCATTGATCTGACGCAATCTCGAATGAAAAACAGCTGTAACCGGTGCTAATCTTGAAAAAATTATTGAACACCAAAATAATGTGTTTGATCTTAATTATCTTAATTTATAGAGCAGCAAGTCAAAATTTGAAACTACTTAAATAAAGTTTAACCAGTTAACAGTACCCACTCGACCTTACCAATAAATTTTACCGAAATGTAGAAGGAAAACTGCACCTAAAGCTATTGTAAGGCATGGGACATGGCATAGAAATTTTAACAGGCCGTGGGAACTCCCAATCATACTCGAAGAAAATTCAGGAATTAAATAACAAAGTTTGTGAATGCGGCAAAGAACTGGACGATATTGAGTAAAGAATATTGCAGAGTGAATTAAAAAAATAAGAACTTGGAACAGAAACTGCCGCATCTACCATCGAATGTATTAGGGGGAAGACGTAAATGATCGTAAATGAGTGTAAACGACCATGGCTGCATTAAAATATTCTCGAAATCTATAAGTTAAACTCTGTTCCAGGGATCAAACGCAGAATGAAGAAGAGAAAATATAATAAGGCAAGAAAAAGGGTAAGAAGATAAAAGGAAATCTAGTCATAAAAGTTAATAATAATTTTGAAATCTATTTAATATAAATAAAATATGAAATCTATATTAATAAATAATCGTATTATCTGTATACGTATATATTTTTTAGCAAAGTGTTCATCCGTTCCCATCTGTATTTGAGAAACGGTTTTATCCAGAAGTCTAGTTTTATATTTTTATTGGTTTTACGGTACTCTTGTGTTTGTTTTCTACAGCATAGAAAGTTGCTTTAATTTTTATAAAAAATTCTGGTACGAACTCTGGAAGCAATAATATTTTCCATAATATTACACGGGGTTCTCCATTTTGTAAGGTGAAATGCTTTCCTCTTATATTGATTAAAAGGTATAATTGTAAACCGATTTCTTTCGTTGTTTGCTTAAAGAGACAGCTAAACCTCAAATTCGGCTTACTCTTATGATTTTATGTTAAGTAGTCGAGTAATTCAATAAATAAGTCGAGTAATTCAATAAATAAGTCGAGTAATTCAATAAATATACAAAAACATTCGAAAAATATCGGATTTTTTTTAGTCTTTTCATGCCTTTCTATGGTAACCGTCATTGCTTCCTCCATTCATCGTTATATGAACTTTAAAATAGGAAAAATGAATAACGATATTCGTTTCTTTTTTGTATTATTTAACGTAGCAACCAGCATTTTGTTTTCGTCCACGTAAATGTTAAGGGCATTTATCAGCTAGGTAAATGCATATGGGAAGAATTTGTAACGACTAACGCAGGAGTATTTCCTTGCATTGAATAATTACTTGTAAAATGTAGACAATACGGAGGTTAAATGTATTAGGAGCTCAATCCTAATTAAAATTATTTGCTTAATGAAATGCGGCATGTTCCCCCATCCTTGTAACGAAGAACCAGGATCTAGAGTACTTGGCCTTTTCAATGGTGAATATTCTTCTTCTGCCTTATCCGGTCCGGACGTTCGCTATGTTTGATTCGCTTAATGCAGATTGGAACAGTTCCACCGATGTTGCTCCATACCACTTTCTCAGATTGGCAAACCAGGAAATGTTTCTTCATACAGGGCCTCGTATTTCTTCAATCTTCCCTTGAATAACTAACTGAAGAAGTAAATGTTTATCCTCGTGTCTCATCGTATGTCCATCAACTTGTAATTTACGCTGTTACCCGGACTCATATTGACGATTAGTCAATATGAGTCCGGGTTGACAACATATTCTGCAAAGGAATTCTTCATTCGTCACATGATCCATCCAAGAGATCCTTGAAATGCGTCTGCTGAGACAATTTTCAAATTTTTGAATCTTATTGAATCAAATCAGAGGCCTGTATCGCCCAGGCCTCTGCGCCGCCTGGACAAGAGAGACGACATAGGAGCGCCGCGCCCAAAATATCCGTGTCTCCACTGCGTAAACCGTCGGATGGCCATCATTCCGCTACTGAAGGAGCCTCTCCCGCTTCGTCGCCGAATTCACTTCTACAACTCCCTCCTCAGGCCGATCATCAAAGTACCTATGCATCATCAGTTTGGCTCGGGTTGCCACGCGCTTCTGCCTCGACTCATAGGATTTATTTGGTGACTTACTTAAGACTTCAAAAATACTTCAGCGCTTACAAATATTTCCAATAACAATTGTTTCGCCTAACCTGGAATATGGAAGTGTTATATGGTCACGAAATTACTCTTTCCATAGATAGTGTATAGAAATGGTTCAGGGGAGATTTAATCGTTTATGTGCCAGGAAACGTGGCATTAAACAAGGTGAAATTTCGAGTAATGGTATGCATAAAGAACTTGAATTAACAGCTTTAGCAGCTCGGCGGTGCAATGCAGATATTTTACTTTTGTTTAAATTGTTAAATAATTGATTATCATGCCCACCTTTACTGCATAAAATTCAATTCAGAATCCCAAATGTTTATTCTCGCAGTAATTATTTATTTTATATGGATTGTTATAGTACTAACAATCCATACCAATATACCTAGGCCGTGATAGAGGGCAGGATGTTGGGTAAGCGTGGAAGGGGAAGGAAGAGAATCGGTTTTATGGACGGGATGAAGAAAGGTAGGACTTATGCTGAGATGAAGAAAGACATACTAGAGGTAGAAAGAGCACGACATGTGTAAGATCTCGTTGGATATTCTGTCTTTCATCACAGCCTGCCTCTAACCGGTAGATTAGTGTAAAGAAGAAGAATCCATACCAATGTGCTACAGCCAGAATGATGCGTGGAGTTAATGCTCTGCCAATGGAGGTTGGTTTATTTAATGTGAATGTTAGACAATTGAAGAAATATTTAATGGAGTGTAATAAAACATATGACTGAAAGTCTCCAACTAATAAATCCTGTTTGTGTTAATATTTAGTTAACCATATGTAAATTTGTCTCTATCATATTTATTTTATAAAACATAGTTTTTAACTCAATTGTATTTTGATACTATGTATTTACTTATCATATAATTGGGTAACTGCCCGTATTTTCATGTAATTATTTCCTTTATGCGCAATTAATAAACACCTTCGACACTGTGAATCGGGTAAACATTTGCGCCGCCCTTCGATATCGGCCACCCACCGCAGCTCTCTAGGAGATGGTCAACGTGCCACCCGTTGCCGACGTCATCCAGCGATAGACCGCAGCATTTTTCAACAGAATGCCGTAATCCACCCTCAAATATATTCGACGAATATTGGGATATTTACCCCCGACCACGAGCTGGTATTGGACGTGCGGAACATCATAAGAACTATGACGATGACTATATGACATCGTCATAGTTCTTATTATGTTCAGATTCCAAAACATCTCGCCTGATTCCTCCCTTTTTGTGCAGAACATCAGCCACCGTCCCGGGGAAAAGGCCGGAGAAGGAAATTAAGTCTTCGGTGCACCACTATTGGTTCGAGTTCGACGATCTTCATTCCTGGAGGCCGCCGATTGGACTACGTCGTCCATTGCAATCAGAGAGTCATCACGTTTGAAGAGTTTGAGTGTGGATGTCACAGCGCGCACCTGACAGCGTGACCAGCACGTGACATTGAAGGATACGCCTTTTTAATGAAAGGGTTAGATCCCTCCCTGTAAACAGTGGCTTCATAGGGTTAATGGAGAATAGGTATTATATAGGTGAGTAAATATTGCCATTACTAAGATTGTGATGGCGACCTACTTACAAGAAACACTAATTTAAGATCAAATTTGGTTGCCGCAAAAATATTTCGAAGCCAAAATAATTCGATGTTCATGATTTTTTCATCGTATTTCGCACGACTTATTGATAGCATAGTCGTTATTTATTCAGAAGTTATGCGTTGATGCGATGAAAAATCGTTTACCTGTCCTCTGCAAGTGTCCGAAAAAATTCCAAACCCGGCAATGAAATATGAGAGGAAACTCTTTCCCGTTAATTCGATAGAAAGGTTCTTGTCCTATTCGAGATAGGTATTGCAACGGCTGGCCTGATTTGCATGAATGATTTCAACGGACGACTGGCCCGGAGGCGAGAAAGGCTTTTAAAATACACGTAAGTGTCGAAATGTTCGCAAAAACGCGCGACTGAGTGAAATGAAAGTTTTCAAGGAAAAGACACGGAAAATATGCAGTCATGTTGGGAGACGAGCGAAAATAAGACAGAGAATAAGCAACAATTGACAGCACCTGCACTAGTACAAGGTGGGATTCGAAAACAAGGAAATTTTTCTTCTGAACATCAGACCATATCCTTCACATTAATGGTGTAAGACGTTTTATCGTGAACAGCAAAGAAGGTTTACCCGCGGCTCTATGGATATTCATTTACGGCAAATACCGATTGTATATATGATGTCAGGTACGCATGTAAACATATACTTATTTAATAATGCACATAACTACGTATCACGTCATTCCGTTTCGTCGTAGGCATACTCAGAGAACTTAGTTATTTCCGTTAGCCTTTAAAAATATGAAAGTTAGTTGAATTCATATCAATGGTGTAAGATACTTCGTACCCCTATTTTGACTCACTCTCTGCCATTGTCAGTCTGTATAGGATATCATAGTATTACTTTGACATGGAGTAAACAAATATGATAACGCACAGTTTGCTTGATGATTTATTTGTAAAGTAATTTATATCAGCCTTTAATAAACCAGAAGGTTAGCAAGGCCTACACTGTTTTGTAAAACTGGAATCTGTGTTTTTTCAGCCTCTTCAGTAGGTATGAATGTTATATGAATCGGAAAATAATAAAGGAAAATATTACGGAGATAATAGGTATAATATATATAACTATAGAGGAAGCATATTTATGGTAAACGTTTACTCTATGATATAACGTATGACGCGTAAAAAAACCACCGACAGACAATAGATCCATAAGAAACAGTACAATGAAATGAGCCAATCAGGTAGCCGAAAAACTGGGTATGAAATAAGTCGTGTGAATGGTAGTACTGTCACTTTTTTGTAAATGAAAATGTTTGCATTGATTTTTCCTCTTGTGGAGAAATGTTTAGTCCAGTAACATTCTTAAAACCCATTAAGAAATATATGAAGTGCGATACATTTCAGCGGATAGTTTGCCTCCGGCATACATAAGATGTAAAAAGTCCAGTAATATTTATTATTTCTTTTAGGATTTTTTAAATAACACTTAGGGCGTAAGATGGAGCTCAGTAGCAAATATCATTTTAGTACGCTAAGTGGTTCTGGAGATATCGAGAACAGTAGGTGAGTGATTAATATTTCCCTTTTATATATACATTGATAATTGCGCATCGCCTGTATCAGATCGTCAGTGTCGGTGTATCGGCAGGTATAATTTAGGATGGAATTGTATTGCATCGGAAGAAAAGGTAACTGGCCAGGACTAATTAAGATTGTACTTAATGTATTACCTACTTATAATTATCTAAGGGATGAATATGTACCTCCAATATGTCAATTTTCACGCAGTTCCCAGCTCGTCTGCGCATTTGCTGGTCCGATTCCCGGTCTTGGGAAAGCCTTCTTCCTTAGGTGATTTCCGGCCTTATACGTAAGTTGTGATCACGAAAGAATTTTCAAGCCCTGATTGCCAAAGATCATGACGAAAAAAGTAGGGTGACAAAGGTTTCATGTTTTAATTAAATTAAAAATTAGACCGTGAATACATCTGCTTCAAATCACGTGCAGGAAGCGTAACGAAAAGCTATGTTGCATACTGGCGTATTCAGGGAAAGGCTTATATTTTCCTCAAAATTTCAGACGGAAGTGGGCATTAAAATATAAGGCAACTACTTTTATGAGCCGCCAGTGAACTCCTTCGCGGTTCGTGACCGTATTCAGATTCCTTATCAGATGTATTTATTAGTTTTTGAAGGTACATGCACGAAAGAGAATATGAAAATGCACCTAAGCTCTCTCTTTCTCTCTCTATGAGAAATCTCGATGCAAAATCCCACGTCCCAGTGGGTAAGTTTAAAAAGTGTGTATCTTTAAGTTTCCCGACCTCGTTTTCTTTCTTTTTTCGGGATAATTCAGCTGCACAGCTTCCTGCGATAAAATAAATGCCGGGAATTTGGTATAAGGTAGAAGACATGATGGCGAGCAAGGAATATCCTGGAAATATCGATGTATATGTTGTCTATGTACGCTACATTAAAGATATTACAAAAACATTAAGATAAAACTGATATATAAATGTAAGATATACCTACACAAAACTCAAACAAAATGTCACATTTTGTTATTCAATATGCACTTAAATTTTCATGCACTGAATTGGCCGTGTCTCGGAAGTACTTTCATTTACTTTTATTTTCTAACTTTGCGAAACATTATTTTAACTACTAAGTTTTTCCATTCTTTAGATCAGAAACCGAAATACAGCATAAATATATAGGTACTAATTACAAATATTTATTCAAGTCCGCTCCTGACCTCAGGGGAATAAACTGGCGAAAACTTATATAATTTTTGATCATCTCCGAAATCGCTAAATATTGAAGCTTTCTAATTTTTTCTATGCTAATGAATGCTATAATTGGCCATGGAAACTTTCATGACAATGCTCAAATCTTAAATTACGGATTAGACGGTACCGTCCCCAAATAACTGTTGGTTGTTAAAAATACGATATGAAGAAATCTACCTCCACCTACCTACCTTAACGTTGATATCCAAGTCTAATATACGTGTAATGAAAATGTCAATTATTTAGTTTATTAGATGAATCCTGCCTCCTATACATAGCTCTACAATCAAAGGAAAGAATGAAGTATGTATACCATTGGACACATAATAAATCGATAATTCTCAGTGAGCAAACATTCAATTATCTGGAAGTACAGCTTTTAAAAGAACAGTTCCGTTAAAACATTTTTTTTCAGAGCAATCACGAATGTTCCGTTTTTTGAACTAGCCCCTCTCAACCAATAAACCGAAATGTCTATACAAAAAATCCGGGAAAAATCCTTAAGATGAGGAAAACGGCTGAATCGATTTTGAAAGTTTTTGTGTAATTTTTTTCATATAAAATCACATTTATCTAGAAAAATCTCCGAATTTCCATTTTCAACCCTGATAAATTTTTAATTGAAAAAATAAACACGCTTCAACTCAAAATCATAAACGTCATGTTAAATTTTCATAGAAACCACGTGGCTACCGTCAACAGCGTTGCACTTCACCACGGATGCTTATATTTTATAATTATATTAGTAACGATATCAAAATTAAAGACTATTAACGCTGAAAAACATTTATAAAGCATGTATAAATACAATCTATACTGATAAGAATTACATGACTTGGTACTTTTCCCGTCACTTTTGACGGGTTATCAGCTAGTTAGTAATAAACACAATCAACTCTGCAGTATAAATACCAAATTTATTTTCAAGAAAATAAAAGTAATGAGTAGCTAAGTTTATAAATATTTAAAAATAAATATATTTTTCGTTTTTTGAGACGATAATACGCTACAAAATAATGATTGAATAAAATATTTCTTCGCGCAGTTTTAAAAGCGCTGGTAAAGGTAGCCTTGAAGTTTAACCATTAAAGGAGTTGAACTCCTTAAGGCCGCGAGAAGAAGATTGATCGCAAGAGATTGTTCAGCTGCCGATGCAGGCTCTCTAAAAGAATCAGCTAGGTAATGGGGTCAAGTATGAAAGTCTCGACAAGATCAGATGTTCATCACAATAGAACAACGAGGCCGCATCTTCAATTCCCTGCGAATATTTTATTGTTTTAAGGCAGAAAATTATGAATCAGTTGAATGTTTGGAGAATTCACCAAAATTCCCATTCGAAATTCAGTCCACATGGGTATAAATTAAAGATTTTGAAGTAGAGTTTAACTTAATTGACTCTTCGTTTGATGAAAGTATGGTGTCTTTTGTTTCTGTTAGCTCCTCAAAAATGCACAAATTGTCCCATTGATTGTTTTGATTGGCATACAATCAAGCAACAACGGTTCTTCCACAATCACTCATGCCAACAATTCCGTCCGTCATAGTGCCTTCGTCCATTTCTTATAACTATCGATGCTGATATGATGAAGTTATATTAATTATATACGACCAACATTTTGTGACCTAATAAAAATGTCAATTGGTATGTTATTAAATGCTAAATTAGAACGCTAAGGAAATGAAAAAAATACTGCAGAAAAATAATTATTGAACAGAATCGCATGTACAAGTCTTCGCATGCACAAGTCGCGGGGGTGATTCAGTGTTTTCACTGGAGCTTATCCAAGAACCTATAAGTACTTCTTCATTAATCACTCATACAAGTATAAAGTTATAAAAATTTAATACTCAAAAAACCTCAATGTTGCCTGTGTCTACTTCCATCTGAAAAAAATAATTAAAGCTAACTTTACAAATAAACTTTACCGTAGCAGGTTTCACTTCGTAGAAGTTCTGAATGTTCGTTTTCATAATTAAGAAAAATACCTGGTACTTGTCTACAATTTGTTAATTGCACAAACGCGTTTCAAAGATTAACGCTACCATTAGGTACAGAATATGTTTGTCTATTTTCCATTTATTGTTGTCGTAGTTGCTTGGGGGAGGGCGGGGTATGAGCACTTACAAAGGTTGGGGGAAGGTTGAGAAAGGCAGGGGCCAGCAAGAACGTGGATCAAGGGCTGGCCAGAGGGAAAGGTTACTATTTTTCAAGGTACTTTTGTCTGAAAGGTGACGGGAGGGGTGCGGGAATAGTTATTCGTTGCATAGGTTTTTGGAGTGTCTGATTATTCCAATTAGCTCGAGAGTGTCCATGTTTAGACCTTTAGGAAGTACATGTAAAATGTCGACGATAATTGTTCTCTTGTAGGTTTTTTACAAATAGTGAGGTGAAATCCTTATTTTTCTAACTTCTGGGGTGTTTTTTTATGCGTGTGATAAAATTTCTTCTGGTTTGACCGATGCATGTCTTATTGCAGCAATACCTTTTAATTTTGTAGTTACATGACTTGAGGAGTCTACCCTGTATTTATTTGCCTTTGGCTAGAAGTTTGGAAAGGGAGTGTAAAATGCTGCTTTTAGGGAACTTGATAGATGGTTTGATATCCTATAAGATATGTTATCTAGGAGTAAGAGAGAGCACCACTTAAAATTCATCGGTATTTCTGTGTGTGAGTGAAGTCAATATGTTTTATACCAAAGGAGTTTTTTTTTCAGAAAAAAATTTGAAATACATTTGGATTGTAGCCATGCTAGTGGCTGTATAAATGATTGTCAACAGTTCAAACAAAGCCCGATCTACAATGAAAATCTATCTAACAGGTACGTCATATAGATTTTTTCAGATTTGTCACGATGTTTAGAGCGCTGCATATTTAGTCGATGGTATGGGTCATATGTGAAGAGCGCTGTTGCCAAAATTACGCTTCTTGTGATCACCTCTAGGCCTCGGAGGGAACCATTTCCAACTCCGTGCAAGGTTTAAGTAGGTTAATTTATAGGTATAATATTTGTATATCGGGAGACTGTTAGAGAGCAGTTAGTAGACAACATTCCACTAATTTAATAATATAGGAAATACTACGTTGCTCTTCGTTGAACTGTTAATGTTCCTGCTACTATTGGCAACATCGTACCTTCGATCTTTTGGTGACTCAACAAAGGAAACTAATCTCCATTAGAGTCCACTTTGTCAAATAAATTAGGAATGCCATATAATTATGCGTCAAGAAAGTGTTTAATGTGTTTGTATCAATAAGAGTGCACAAAAGCGGTCTCCTACCAGCATTATTAGTAGGCAGTGAAACCTGGGTGTGTCAGGATAACCATTAGAGTGGGCTAAATGCTTAAGAAATGGGATACCTGATGCGTGTTTACGGAAAAAGTTGGAGGGATAGGGTAAGGAATTAGTGGGTCATGAAAGAATATGGGTTGGGTGTTCCAGCAATGGACATATATACGAGGATATATATGGAAGGAGTGAGCTTTGTTTGTTTGGCCATGTTGAGAGAATGGATGAGAGTTGAATAACAAAACAGATGTATGATAGTATAATGAACGGTGTGTGAGGAAGGAGTAGACCGCGAAATTAATGAGTAACATGAGGTGAAAGATACTCTTAAGAGGAGGAATATTAGGATTCATAAGAATAGGTGTGCGTGTATGAAGCAAAGGATGAGTTTAAGATAAGCAAAAGAGGTTCCTGTGCAAGGATACGGCATAATGGAGGAAATCATTAAAAGGGTGCCAGTTTTTTAGGACTAACAGACTAAGTTTTTTCACTTTGCCGGTAACTAAGTTGTTTGACCCCGAAAGGGAATGGCGTGATGGGTATGTACTACGTATGTCTCCATAAGGGGACGTTTGAATTGAAACTCAGGGACAACTAAATTTTCCTTTTTTTTTTTTTTTTAATATAGAGCTTTTCAAAAAAATAATTTTGCTCTGAACGACGTTTATCTTCATTCCGTTTGCACTTTTTGCAGTTTATTTTCCATTCCGCCACCAGAAGTCGCGTCTATTATCTTTCATTACTATAGCGCGCAAACAAAATGTGTAAAATTTCCCTTTCGGTAGCCAATCTTGGAATTGAAGGTCAAAGTCCTAGAAAACTCGTGGGAAAACGGCTTGAGAAGGTCCCACGGTAAAAATGACCAACTTGGTGAGTGGCATTTTATTCATATTGTGGCTACTTACAGGAAAACGTAATTGCACATAAGAGTAGAAGATGACCTTCTGAGAAAACACAGAAAAGAGGAACCAGGCACTCACAATGGGAGAATCATTATGAAATATATGTCATGCTTCATAAGGGTACTTGTTAAAATAGAATGAATTGCCAAAAAACCAACCTGGTAAAATGTAATTTTTTAATTTTACGAATTGATATCACTAATGAGAACACACACGAAAAGTTTCACGCAAACCTGTTCATAAACAGAATTCGCTCCAACCACATTATGTGGACGCATTAAAACGACATATTGTGACCCTTCGCTTAAAAAAATACGCGCCAATACATTTATTTTCATATAGACGTCATTTTGCAAAGACTTTTAACTATTTATTACTCACAAGTTTGTCTTAGATTTAGTGAACTATCCTGTGCCTTGCTAGAAGAACTACGCTACCATTAATCTAATTTTAACTGCCATTTACCCGACCATAGCTAAATTCCTTAAAACCATATAAAAGCTTAAAGCCCCTATAACTTTAGTGAAATTATTTGCCTTGTTCGTACGTGTATAGTTCCCAGACGCTCCACTGTTGATAACATAGTGCTATAAAAGTACTGTATTGAAGAATACAGTCTGAATTTGATAATTAAGGGAAGAGCGCAGACGCTTAACTGCTTAGTGACATCACCAAACTTGACCAACCCTTAGTTTTGACACGGATGTTTGGTAAGTTCTGCTTTTTTCTGGTGTCAGAAATGCTCACGCTTTCCAGATTACGCTTCACAGAGTATATATATGTAAACTTTAAGTTTACTGCTTTAATTTCCACTAAATTAAGAGCAGATGTACCGAAAACCCTATTACTTATACCAAGGTACTACTAGTACAAGGTAGGTCGTTGTGCATCGTTTGGGTCTAACACTGTGATGTAGTTTACACTACAACAGCTAGATACGGAGTGCATTGTATATTTGATACTTGTGTGGCATGTGGATGCAACAGCAATGCGAGGAAACGCATGTGGGAAGAGGATTTTTTTAGGCATCCCATTGATACATCTACTCGGACGAATCGGGTCCAGGTTTTCCGGAGACAAGGCAACTTTAATACAAAAAATGGTACTAGTTTCAACTTCCATTTGAAAATAAATTGTTGCTAGGGTTATTTCCACTTTAAACAAGATTTTTTTCTCAAGCTACACATTTACGCATTATAACCGATCAAATGTGATGTATATAAGTACCTAAGGATTCAAAAATCTACTCCACTGTATTCTGTCGTTGGTAAAAACTTAATTATCGGATCTTTCTTCCATCATACCTATTCGCTAATTCTCGATTCATCTGCCGCTCGTGTCATCGGGATGACGTCATGCAAAAATCGAACTCATTTTGGTCACGGGAACGTTCTACCTTGTATTAGTAGTACCATGATAAAACACTAATATATAACAATTGAATGGTGTCTCTGTCTGTTGCTCAATTACGCAAAAATTACTGAACCGATTGAGCTGAAATTTGGCATGTAGAGAGAAAATGTATCTGGATGTAAAATAGGCTATATTAAAAATCTCTCAGGGCCCCCAAAGGCCCCCCCTGGTGGTCCGTGGTGGTCCATGCAAAGTATATTGGGTTCGGTGCAGTGGTTTCATTTTTTGCTTTTTAAAATTATTTTCCATCAAGAAAGAGGGTTAGGATTTTTTAGCAGACGGATGAATAAATAAAGTTTCTAATTCTTTCAATCGATTTCCTTTACGCTTCGTAATTGTCTGAATAGCATGTTGTTTGCTGAAAATCTCACATTTTTCTCTGAAATCAACAATAGCATATTTCGTTGACAACCAGAGATTTGATTTTCAAAGGACATACGCGCCTCTAGCATTTAAGTTTTCCTGCAGGCCCATAATAGCACGTAGAAAGAAAATCTGCATGAGAAGGGCCCAGAGTCCCAAGAGCCCCATGATAGATTGCTTCTGGGGATAATCGATAAATTCAATGCATATTTACAAAAATTATACTCTTCAATGTCCATTCTCAAAGTATCTCTCATAGGGGCACTGCATGCATATGAGAGAACACTTACGTAGTATACGATACACATAAAAGAATTAAACGTGGAGGAATATTTACATGCAGCGAATAGTAATGGTAATAATGCCTGCTGCTACAACAAACACGGCGTTGTTTAATATCGTGTAATACTCAGATGCATTACTCGTAGTGGAACCATCTGCCTCTCCTTTCGATTGCAAACTGGTTTTTAGACCAATGCCCACATCATACGAACGAACGAAGGAACGTCAACGAGTATCATACTAGTAGGCACTAAAGATCTCTATTGGGAAAGTACGGCAGCACAAACAAAATAGACCTATCCAGTACATGAGGAAGATAGTGAGGAAACATGTTTCTACAGGAAAAAAAATATTGCCAAGCATTTAATTGCGTTTAGGCCATGTGATGCCATCAGTTGTGATTTTTTATGTATTAATATTATGTTTTAATGCCACGTATCATCCCCATTCGACTCGGTTGTCGGCATCGGTCGAGGATAAACGTTGTCCTTATTTTTCTCATCTAGAGTTTTCATATACACTAGAATATCGGTCCAGGTGGGACACGTATGCGGCTTCTGTATGGTCTGGAGTGCCCGAGTCCACTCTCCAACGAATCCAGATAGTGTAGAATTCTGAATTCCGGTGGATTCTGGGTCGTGGAATCTTCAACCGCACCAGCAGGATTCATCGGGACGGGAATTTGGAGCCCCTAGATGTCCTCCTGCCGAATATGGCGAAGGAGTTCTTCGGCAGTGCAGCAGAATCTCAACATCGGGAGATCAGCAACCTTTCGGAGATCGTCGTGAGGCCATGGGATCGTCACAAACGCCCCATCGCCAGCACCGGCGTCTTCGAAAATCTCCCTCAAAGGAAGCGGCCCAAGCTGCCTCCATAACCGGCGCTGCTAAACAGCACCCAGTGACGACGCCGCGACGCGACGTGAGAAACGAAGTACGAGATTCATACGCCTTTGAAGCGCAAGCGCTGGCAATGCGACGAGTTCCTGGCGAGCGAGAACCTGGGAAACCATTCGAACGAGGTCCAGTTGTGGCCGATGTATGGATGTGTCTAGTGAGCATGATGCGAGTAAAGTGCAGTATCGAAGCCTTTCTTTTTCTTTCGATCGAAACGGGTCTTGATATTTTTTAAATTTCGTCCGAGGGACGTCCGGCTGGAAAGGTCGCACTTGCGGCCGCAGCCAAGGACAATCGTAGCTCAAGTTGTCCTCTCCCCTCTGCGGGTGGCGAAGGACGTTGTGGGACATCAAAGAAGAGGGCCACGCCCTAAATATTTTTTCGTTTACGTAGTAACCCTCTAGTCTCTAGAAGGGGAGTGTGGCAGGTTGTGTTCGGAGGACAGCATTTTTTTGACTCGGATAATTCTTTGAGGCAAAATAACGATAGACGTTTCCTGGCGTGACAGAAACGGACGGTGGCGTTCAGTTATCCGTCGTCTTCCCATTAAATGAGAGTGCATTACTGCTGACGGAAGTATCAGCACCGATTTTTGACCAGTTTTGTGAACGGAGCTTCAAACAGTTGCGATGTAACTGTTGTTTTTAGTATTTCATAATCAAAATATAATAAACTCACAAAAATAATGGCGTGTATTGTTTAAAGAAGGTTAATTATGTTTCATTGTAAGGTTAAGAGTTTCTATGGAAAATCTGGAAAATAAATATTTTAAACATATAAAATAAAAAAGATCTCCTTTGACTAGTTTGCCGTCGACGTAGCGTAACGGAAAAGTTAAAGACTTCAACCAACTTAGCTCATCGCCCTTCCATCGTAATAGAATCCACTACTACTACTTTAGGATTTATGTATATATATATATATATATATATATATATATATATATATATATATATATAATATTATATATATAAACAGAAAAATATTTCTGCAGAGCACGTGAACAGAGAAATTAGTCGCACAAGTCTCGAAGAATATGCTTCTGAAATGGATGAAAAATGACATTTTGTTTTGTTGCTTAAGAAATTAATATGTCATTGTTGTTAGGATGATTTCTTTTCACGGGTGGCACTGATTTTTCTTTCTTGTTTCTGATTGGTAGTTGTATTAAAACTCGAAAGCTGAGTTCACATGGATCCGGAACGGGTGCGGAATTCGGAACGCGAAAATGTATCTATAGCCAATCACACTCTGCCTTTCCGCAATTTCCTTGCATGTGATTAGCTTGATGAATTTCCGCGTTCCGCACCCGTTCCGGATCTATATGAACTCGGCTTAGCGGACAAATAGATCCGATCCTAAATTGAACCCTGACGACCGCAGAATGTCATCAAATTTACGTTCTAGAAATTTCTGGGAGGACTTTCAAGAAGCGCAACGAGTGTGTAACCAAAGGGTGCTGACGGGTATGGTAGTGCCACCTATTATTTTAGTTTATTTGCTTGATTTCATTCATTAATTTCAACTCAAGCGCATTTTCCAACTCTCAAGAAGCTGCTTTACTCAACACCCAAGGTAATGTCGCGGACGCATTCAAGTTTATTCAACGTTATTTTGCGTTTCACGGTCACTCCAAAATGTAATGGAATGCTTGCATTGCCATGATGAGTAAGATTTTATGATTCCAAGAAAATTATACATATTCATGAAACATATCCCATACACAACCTCAATAAGTCACACATATATTCCTCCTGATATTTCCTGCGCATAGATATTTGATTCATATAAGTTACTTCATTTATATGATACAAGTTAGTCGCGTATTTGAAATTGGCTGGCGGTTTTAATCACGCGTCGTCCCGCAACAGACCTTGACAAAAGCAATCTTTGCTCTATATATACACACAAGAGAGGCTGAGATATAACGGAAAAATTCCACGAGAAAACGCATTTTAGCAGTTCTCAAGGTGAACAAGAAATGCTCTGGAACCTTCCAGTAGAGTTTTTGTTTTACCCCTTTTTCAGCGTTTTATCGTCAATTCGAAAAGAGAACAATAAAAAATGAGCACGGCGCTTAAGGTACATGCATCTACATCACCTATATACCCCGCAGGTTGCCATAATAGGGTTGTGTACCACTTATTAAAATGGCCGAAAAGAACGGTCGTAAATTAGAGTTTGGAGTATCGCAAGATTTTAAATGCGAAGATCGTTTCGTAGGTTTGATAAAAACCTCAGAATTGCGAAGAAAATATTAATGCCACCAAAACGGGCGACCATGCTGAAAATTTACTGTGACGTCATAAGGTAATACAGCATCCCGGACTCAGTTGGAAAGAGACGTTATCTATTTCTACGAAGTATCTGTAAAACTGCTCGTTTATGGGCATATGATGTTTTATAATGATTTATAAGCTCTTCAGACTACTGATATTAAACGTATCTCATAAAAAATATGGCCGCATTTATTTTTTACTGCACAATATTTATTCAACTTATTGCCACACAAAATTTGCGAGTAATAATGCAATGATTCCTTCAGAATCCATCAGAAATTTACGAAAACATGTACTACTGTTACACGTTTGCCAGAATTATTTTCCAGCATACAATATATAATATTGCCATGATTTTCATTTAAAAGAGGCGGAAAATTAGAATAAAGTCGTTGAGATGTCTTCTGCAGCAGACAAAACCTGTTTTCACCCAGGAAGTACCTATATTAGTAGGGCAGAGGGCTAGAACACAATTGCTTTTTGGTACTTTTGTAAAAGAAAAAGGGTTTTGTTCATAATTATTTGGTAGTAATTAAATGTATCCGTACTTTGTCATGCGTTTGCTGTGGCCACATTTTGTGCTGTAAGAAAAGGGGTACTTTAAACCTATCAGACATGAAATCTATCCCAAGACATGAAATCTATTCCAATTATTTGTTAATGATATTACATCGTAAAATGATTAAAATATCATTTAAACCAAATTATGGCGACTTATAAAACCATGTGCCCTTTGTTTGATATGGAAAAAAGTTTTTTTCAAGCTATTTGTTTTTTAACTTAAATTTACAGGTTTATTAATGCGTTTTTTGGTGAAATTATGGAAAATCGTATTTTTCCCATCCAGCATTAATGCCATTCTCACGTAAACTTTTTATAGGAAGTCAAGTTTCCCAGAGAGTTCAATGACAATCACAATTATGCTCCTGAACATAATATTTGATGAGTTATTAGTAACTTATTGCTATAATAGTGCAATCAGCATTTTCAAGCGTAAACTTATAAAAATGGATTCATATTAAAATTAAAGCAATAACTTTGTGACTCCTCAAAATAATGAAAACATGAATTTGACGTTGTACATTGAAACTCGGGCAGTGTTTTCATAATTTTTTTTCAGTGGAATCACAAAGTTTTTGTTTTCATTATAATTCTAATATCTAGCGCGATTGTTTTAATAGGAAGTGTAGTCATAATGAGTTAGTTTAATGGAAACGTCGCTGCAATCGGCTCTGATGGCTGGACAAAGTGTATATTAAAGATATATTCGTCGACTTATCTAAATTTTCGCATTATTTTTGTTTTTCAGTGCACAAAAGTTGTCATCAGCAAATGAAGGATTTTTTTAAACATTGCCAACGGTAAGGTGGAATTTAGACTTTGTTTTTACTAATATAGTCGCAGTGGATCCTCGTTAATACAATAGTGAGTTATGACACATAATTGTTAGCAATATCATGCATGGCCTTATTGGATAATCGAAACTTCTTCCGAAGCAGCCATCTCGGCTTTCAGCAGAGTAGTTAACAAAACCCAGCCTGGACTCTTCCTCCATGATATTCTAAAATCGAGCGAAGCGAAAAAGTGAGTTGGCGCGTTATTCTTGGATTTCAATTATCATTTCACAAGATTCCTCACAAAAAACTAATATTCCTAACAAAATCATTAAGGATTGACCAAGGAATATTGAATTGAATCCGTGATTTTCTCACCTACCGCAAACAAAAATTTGTAATTGATGACATAAGTTCCAACATGGGAGCGTTTATTAAGCGTCCCGCAAGGAAGCGTGACCGGCCCCCTGTCATTTCTCATTTGTGTTAACGAGAATAAATCTAGAGTAGGTAGCAAAATTAGATTGTTTGCCACACGCCTCAACGTTGGCTCCCAAGGTAGTATGCAGACGTAGACACGTATACAATAAGTGGGTTACATAATGCGCACATTATTCGTCAAAGGTTAGTTGCAATGTCAAACGTCCGTAATTATCTCGCTGCTCGCCGATTGGAGGTAGGTGTGTCTAACGAAGTGTTTGTTTGCTTGTTTCTGAAACATTGTTGCGATTCCCTGGACTCCTTGGGCTTTTTTGTTGTTACACGGATGCGAACATGAGCAAATCTTTCCGCAGGATTCGGTTTCAAACCACTAAGACTACTCGATGCGCTAATTCCTGAGAAACCGCGAGAAAATATCTTCTTCTATTGAAGAAAGACGGGGAAGTGAGGGAAAGCCTTAAGATTTATGTACGAGGCATAACATAAACATACACCAAGGCCATGCCCCTCGTCAAAAGTTTCTCTTACTCCCCAACCATTTACCGCGATTACAATTTCTCGCATGGTAACTCCTACCGTGCGTTCCGACGATGCAAGGAACTATTACAGGAGGAAATCATAGCAATACTCAAAATGGCGTTTGTTTATGACCAACAAATACCTGCTTCCATACCCTGCGTAACATCATGTATTATTGTACCAGCTACTACAGACGAACCGCAAAATATTGCGAATGAACGCTCACACACAGAGAACTTTGGCTAAAAGAGCTTACTGTGAGTCACGGAGAATAATTGTGTAAACAGCGATTGTCATTGTGCACCATACAAAATTGTAAGAAGCCTTCCGTTCGTTTCAAATCTAGCGCACTATACAGAGCACTTCATAAGAGATCGGGAGTAGAGTTAATTTGCGCTATACAACGGAACAATTTCGATAATCTCATTGGCCATTTTTGTTTACATGTTGATTTTCAACAAAGATGCCATGTAAGGTTTTTTATTACCTGATAAGCTGGAAAATGCTTAAATATTTTTAGTTTGTGGTTTGAACTAATTTGTCAACAAATTACAAAACATTCAGCCGTGACTATTGTGTACCTGAAGAATTTTACCTACTGACAAGTTAACGGACTGAATGAATTGAACTCATCGTCAATTGTTCAATTCATCGTCGTTCGTGTGCGTTAAAGCTATTTGTAACGATTCGCGTTAATTTATACAACTTGGATGGAAAGCTCCCATTATTTGCTAACATAATATTTTTTTAATTGTTTTGAATTCGATTCCTTCCCATGGCGCGATCTGGATCTCCTTCCTTATTTCTGATTGGTAGCTGCATAGACACTCTAACGGAAAAATTGAGCCGATGCTGCGATCGAACTCGCGGAGGATCGCGTGTGAGAAATTGTATGATTCGTACGTCACATGATACAATAGCACTGGAGTACCGAGCGTTGCTCGGTACACTATGTGTACTAATTCATTTAAAAATTAAAAGGAAATATATTTTATTTTATAGAAATTTTTTAAACTTTTCATACATGTTATCATTTAAAAACTCATTAATTATGGCTTAAATTAGTTTTCTCGAAAATAAAAAGTTATAGAATGTTCGTTTTATACGTATAATTTTATAAAAAAATAAAACATAACTTTATTCAAGTGCATTGACGCATATATCAAAATATAATTATCCTTAACAAGTTAAATAATTAAGAAAGAAACAAAAAATACTTGAAAGTCATATTAAAATTACGTTTTTTTTTATAATTGCTTATATTTCTGTGTAAAACCGATTTTTCGCGGAAATGGGACCTATACCAATCGATTCCTCATACCGCAAAGCCCCTTAAATTCCAAAATTCGAGTATATCGGATTACCAGTTTTCGATAATATCATTACAGAGCATATATGCATACTTATGAGGACTATTATTCCTCGCTCGTGTATTATAGTTAAGGGTTTGCTTAATGCGTTGTGTGAGAAGAACTCTATGAGAGAAAATCTTGCAGCGTGCACGAGACTCGGGCTTGGCTTGACTGAATCTCAGGAAAGTGTGAGTGCCTGGAGACTCAAGAACGCTCAAGGACGCGACTTGGGCACCGCTATACTCTCGTTTCCCTATAGTTACGCAATCACCCTAAATGGACGATATTTCCGTCCAACCAACGGGGAATGGAAATCGCTAGTCGATGGAGAGAGATATGAGCGAAGATTTGAACGTTTCTCAACCCAGCACTCACAAAGGATATCCGTCCATTTCCCCGAATCTTGTTTTTTACTAAATGGTAACGTTACCGTAAAACTTTCAAACTTTTCCGTGCGGAATTTTTTTTATCCCCAAGGGCGTTTATCACAAAAAATAAATTGAAAAAAAAAAAACAACTCGTTATGCATCTACTTGCAAACGATGCGCACCACCCAATATCTTAGTCTAAACTGATGGCGGAGACTAGAAAAAGTTCTAAATAAAAAAACTACAGAAGTATATTGAGTATATTTTCACTGATTAACTCAATGTGCGACCGGTTTCGTCGCACAGATGACATCGGGTCGTGGAATGCCGCCTTTGTGACGTAACCTGTCGTGAATTAAGTTAATCAGTGAAAATATATAAGGTTAATTTATTTGTTTACCGTGAGTCTTCAAAATATTCCTCATTATTAAGCATGAAAGCCTGTTACACGACCTTCTTCAGTCTTGGTCTTTCAATCTCATGCATGGACGTCCCAAAGATCTTACGCATCTTGCTTTATATTCCAATAGTCATTTGAATAATATTCCTTCATCCATTCGTTCTACGTGTTCTATCAGACTATTTATGTACTCTCATATCGTTCGGCGTTCCGTATGCCTTCCGTTACTGGCGACTAAACTTTACAGGTAGCGTAGGTTTATCATTGATAAGACACTGTAATTAAATCTTACAAAACAATGTCCAGTCCTTGTAAAATGGAACGAAAGCATATAAACAAGGTTTACAAAGCCAAACATCACAAATTTGATGATGGCGGAGAGGCCAATAGAAAAGCTTCAGGGGTCGTCGGTGGTAGCCTTTAAAAGGACATCATTTAATATTTATGAGCTTGTCTAACCCAGCTGTGAGTCATCCGCCTGTTAAATTCTTCACGAAGTTAACTTACCTGACTTGCTTGAATTGCACTATTTCTCGTGCGAAATTGCCTGCAAGTTCAATTAAGGTTCTGCTCTATTATTCCGTATGAGTTTCTATGCAACGGCCGACGAGCATGGTACTACAAGGTAGGTCGTTACGTATCGTAAGCGCTTCGATATGTCGTTTGAGTCGAACGCTGTGACGAAGTTTTTATTATATCAAGCAAGTACCAAGGAGTATAGAAACGCTAGCTAGGCATAGCTCTTTTTACTCCTTGCTAGGTATGTACGGAGTGCACTGTGAATTTGATACTTGTGTGGTATTTGGATACAACAGCAATGCGAGGGATCATGTGAGTTAGGAGAATTTTTTAGATATATCATTGATACATCTACACGGACGTAGCGGGTCCAGGTTGGGATGAGAAAAGACCACTTTAATGTTGAAAATGGCAAGAGCATCAACTTTCATAAAGAAATAAATGTTGCTAGGGTCGTTTCTGCTGTAAACAAGATTGTATTTTCAAACAACACATTTACTGATCATAACCGAATGAATATGTTGTACATCAGTACTTGAGGTTGCAAACATCTAGTTGACTCCATTTTGCTGTTGCTATAAACAAAATTATCGGAGTTTTCATCCATTGTTCCTATTTGCTAATTCTCGAGCAGTCTGCTGCTCGTGTCATCCGGATGACGTCATGCGCAGAACAGACTCATCTTTGGTCACGGGAACGTCCTATCTTATGTTAGTAGTGTCATGCCTACGAGAAATAAGGAAGGCAACTCAACACTACCCGTGGAACGGAATCTTAACTGACAACGGTAACATATTTATTAAGTTTTCTCGTATTGGTTTTTTTGAGTTATTCACACAAAAAAATTACTATCTTCAACATCATCAACGGTACGATACAGCAAGATTAAAAAACAATTTGAGATAAGAAACTGTAATTAAATCTTACAAAACAATGTCTAGTCCTTGTAAAATGGAACGAAAACATATAAACAAGGTTTACAAACCCAGAAATCACAAATTTGATGATGGCAAAGAGGCCAATAGAAAAGCTTCAGGGGTCGTCGGTGGTAGCCTTTCTAGACATCATTTAATATTTATGAGCTTGTCTAACCCAGCTGTGAGTCATCCGCCTGGAAAGCATATATCCAATGACGCACACGCGTTGAGTCTTCCTCACGGAAAAAGCTTAACCGAAAAGCCTTTTTCCCCAATTGTAATGTCCTATAGAATTTTGAATGCGCTCCATCTTGCTATAATTATTTTCTTATTCCACACTTCTCAGCCAAAGGCTTGGAAAACACACGTATCTTGGGTATTCCTACCTATTGACTCTCAATGCTATTGGCGCATGCCAGCAGCGAAATTAATATTGGATAAACAACACAATAAAAAATATGTAATTTTATATTTGTTTTGACTCTAACATCTGCATTAAAACTTCCTTAATTTTCGAAAAGTTGCCTTAAGAAAACGCTATTTATTTAATAATAATAATTCATATTTATTTTTTGAAAGGATAACTTGTAGAAGTAATGTAATGAATTAGTAATTCTCAGATGCCCATCAATCCAACGATTATAAGGACATTTTCATTCGCTCTATTGCGCTGCTCACTTCACGAATACAATAGCGCATTTGCTTTCCATTCGTTTCAAACCCTACGCACTAGGCAGCGCACTTCGAAACGAATCAGAAGTAGAGTTGATGTGCGCTAAACAACAAAAGAACTTCGATGATCGCATTCGCCATTGCTGTTTCTGTGTTTATTTTTAATAAAAGCGCCAAACATGGATAATGTAAAGTTTTTAATTGCTTCTGGGTAAAAATCACAACTTTTCAAATGAGTTTTTTGAACGAATTGTTGCGTATTTACTGAAAATTCGGATGCGACTCTTGTGTACCTACCACTGGTGGCACTAAAAGAACACAACAGTTTCATTGCAATTGTTTCGCAACCGAAACAGTTTCAAAATGAAAGACTCTGTTGTGGACAACAGCTAGAGGCACACCAAACAGCGGGCGATCGATCGGCTCTGTTAGAACAATGCTGGTAGATCTCTATTATACGTAATAAGAAATATTTCACTTAAATAAAGTAACAATTTCATTTGGATTGATGAAAGATAGGTACTTCACAGTTCTAATGCTATCGGCAGCAATGGGCGGACATCTGTTGTCTGAATAAACCAGCAACCTCCTGCAACAGATTCAAATCCAACAAATTGTAGCTTATAACCGCAACGCAACCACACGTGCAGTGCTACTGGAACAGAATAGAAGACTAAACAGTCAGCTTCAGCCATCAGTTGTCGCTGTACAGCAGAGTGCGCAACTGCGTGGCTGTGGCACGATCACGAAACTAACCTGATGATTGCAACAGTTATTTGAAACAGTTTTCTGACCGAAAGAGTTACGACTGTAACCATTACGCTCCGACAACACTTTACTAGTAGTTGAACTAGTACCAACAGAATTCTCACTACCGGAAGGCTATAGAGCTCTAGCGCTGTTCCTCGCGCTGCGCAGTGGGCGATTTTGGGACATGGGCTACGAAACTTTCACAATCCAGCGGAACAGGGGAGGAAGGTTGTTTTGGTGTGGAGAAGTTATGAAACCTTACCCCTCCATGCCGCGCAGACCATCGACGGTAACTTTTGCGAGAGCTATACCCAGAATGTTTCGTCTGTGCATATCGGTCGTTCGTGAGCGCTAAAGTGGGCTGAAGTATTCCGATGTGCGCCAACATCAAAGCCATGAATGAAAAGCTCACATTATACTAGTAATTAACTTTGTAGTCTCAGGAAGTGACTCAGTTACAAATCTTCAAAGTTGACCAGAGAATACATTTCCCCCAAGAAGAAATGTCATCCAGGAAGAAAAGTTCTTACTGAGAGAAGCTGCCAGAAGCATGGCCGGGCAAGCAGAATTCATGCACGCTTCACTGGTCACGAGAAACACGATATATAGAAGCAGAAGTTGCGTGGTCTGTTGGCTGGAATTGTCTCCACTCCACAATGCAGCGATTCCAAAACAACAATCAATCTTGAGTTGATTTCATTGATGCTACTTATATCCTAACCTCACTCGAGTCGCTGTGAAATCAAAATATTCCGAATTAATTCCAGTGAAGTTCGAGTTTTTAGGGTGGTTTCTCTGTAAAATGAATTGAATGTAATTTAATCCTCTTTTTTCAACCAATAGAAAAATGTATTGTTTATTTAATATCATCAACAAAATCCTACTCTTCCTCATTAATATTTTGGCAAATTCAACTTAAAATTACATAGAAATATATGCGAGAATGGTTGAAGTATTGGAATAAAAATTTTCCTTGTGCATCTAATATAAATTACATTTTCATGGAAAAGTGTTTATGAGAGGAGAATTTTCTCAAGAGATTGGATGGTAATTAAATTAAGGTACATATTCGTTTAAGAGTTAATATTTGCACGTAACTAGTACGGAACTATAGTCTAAGTGCGTTAGTTCGATAAAAATGGTACATCAGTCGGCTCATATGATTTCAAAGAAAAATTCAATTTAGGATGGATCGGAAATTTCGTTCAACTGTGACGTAGATTTCGATTTTATCCATCGGTGTGAAAGTCATAAAATAACCACAATTGGTGGATACGTTGACGTAATTCAACCGAGATATATACAGTTCTCGTAGTGCAGCGTAGTTGATACAAATGAGACAATTTCGATGCGAAGAAACAAATTAAAGAAAACATCATCTATACTAATAAAAGCCGATTTCCGGGTGGGATTTGGGGGTGTGGAGGCTATGCTAATGATGGGGAAAATGGCTGAACTGATTTAGTTGGTTTTGATATCATTTTTTTCGTATAGCATCACATATATCTGGAAGAATCCCCAAATTTCCATTTTCGACCCAGATAAATTGTTTAATGAAAAACATAAGCACGCCTAAACTCAAACTCATAAGCCCCATGTTGAATTTGCATAGCAACCACGAAGCAACCGTCAACAACGTTGTACTGTAGCACAAATGTTTATATTTAGTAAAAAATAGTAACAGCCTTCATATATCTGACTATTAACAATTTAATAACCTTAAAAAACATGTATATGAATATAATATATACTGATAAGATTTACATGAATGAGTATTTTGCTCGTCATGTTCGTAGTTCACCTTCAAATTGCCTTATTTTTGAGACGAAAGTAGCCGAGGTTGAGAATATAATTTTTTTTAATTTATCGCGCCATGATTTTTACATTCCAGTAACAGTAAAATCTATAGAAGGATTATATTTTAAACCCATATTTGTAAGTATTATCTCAGTGCTTTAAAGTTTGTGCTGGATTAATTTAATTTATCATTATTTAATTCTCGCTCACACCACCTAGCGAATAATGCTACTTGAAACATGATGTTTAGTGCATGTTGTGAGGCTCCGCCTCGTGACACGCATTAGCGATTTATGCTAATTAAGGTGACCAACTTTTTACAGTGAAAAAGAGGACAGATATTATTTTTTTTACAATGAAAAGGAGAACGCAAATAAAAAAATATAAATGTCGTAAATAAAAGAAACATTTCATTCATGGCAACAATAATGCACTACATATAATATGATAAATGCATAATAAAAACATTTGTGAGCGTTTATATTGTGATTATGCTTACATACATATTAATTATTATTTAAATGAGTACTATTTCCATTGAATGAATATTTTTAATCAATGTATTATCTTCTAAAAATATATTGGAAATATCTGAACAAAAATTATCTTTCATATTGAATTTTATGGCAAGAGCTACAGCTAGAGTATCAACATTCAATTTCGATTTTTCACTTGCCCTAAAATCATTAGCAATTGAACAATAAAACTCTTTCAACTGCTGCATTAGTTCCAGGGCAGCACAGCGTTAATTGAACAAGAACAAATATATGTTCACATAAAATATGATTATGTTTGAAATGGCTGAATATTTCCACCCATCTTTGATCAATTTCAACGTGATGATTTTCCCATTCAACCTGTTCATTTCAACATGCTGATTGCATCTCGTCACACTGTACCTACCGAGCCTTGACGAATCTTTATATCAAATCACATCACGTGTAATGGACCGGCTTGGCATCGATCAAATACGGAGATTTACAGATTAGTCTTCAAATATCGAAAAGAAGAACATCTAGGAGGACACTTTTCGAGGGAGGACAGAACTTACAAAAGAAGGACTGCCTACAAAGGAAGGATGGCCTAAAGGCACACATTACATTAGCGGTTAATTCAGTGACAATATGCATGCTATCCATGCTACGTAAGGTATGAGAGGAGTTCGACCATCAGCTTGAATTGTGTGCCATGTGCGTAGGAGTTCAAATTGTACATTAGTGAATATTTTATTTAAAAAATTGATTTTACTGCCATTATTTTGTAATTAAAAAAAATAAATTGTCCAGTGTTTTTAAAATTCAATACATCACTTTGAAATAGGATGATAACTTAAGAGAAACCCTGTATATAATTTAAAATATTAATTTATTCCACTTTAACTAAGTTTATCTCAGAAATGACGCAATTTGCAAATGAACGGCGATTCGTGGTCGTAATATAGAATTCATTAGGATAGTGTGTATTTTCTTTCCTTTCATTACTCGTACCAATGACCAAATTAGAGACCATTGTTAGAGTTTCTTGAATTGTTAATAGAATGGATTAACTGTGAATACAAGTAAAAGTTAAAAAAATTCTGTGGACGCAAAAACATTCATATGTCCAGCAAAGTGACCAAAGCATTTTGGGAAGAAATATATCCTTGTGGCCCGAAGTCGCCGGTATTCAAAAGAGAAGGTGGGAGTGTACAGTTGGAAGGAGACCTTTTGTCGAAACGGAAATGCCGTTACCTTGACTAACAGATGATCACCAGACGCGTGACATTTACAGAATGGAAGGTGCTTTTTGAATACGAGTGAAAAATGTAGCCAATGTCAACGATTTCCAGCAAACACAATCGGAAATATAGTTTCACAGTTTTCACAGCTAAATCCTCGAAATATCGGATCTTTCACTACATTCGCAATTGCACTCAAAATCAAAATCTCGCTTCCAATTTTTATAAATTTTACGGAACCCCCGAAAATAAACCCTGGCTGAAATCATTATGCATACCCAGTTGAGTCAATGCGGTTTGAACTCTCTGCCAGCCAATTGGTGTCCCGATATTATCCGCGTAAGTACTTGAAATGGTTCATTAGTGTTTTCGTAATTGTGAAAATCTTCATATATTTTGCATTCACATATTTGGTAAACATTCGAAAAACTATGCGCGCTCATTAGGGGTTCTTGTTAATCATGCACGAAAAACATTTTTCGACGCCACTTCAAAGAGCGATAGTGCACGTACGAATGCACTGAAAAGAGAGAGTGCACTATTGACGAATTCGTTATTTCTTACTTAATCCATCTGTCAACGGAAATTTCAACCGAACGAAATCGCTACCTATAACATCGAAACAAGATGGATTTCTAATGTCTTGTTTTGAGATGTCCGACCCATAAATTAAGCGGAAAACTACCTAACCCGGAAAAATATAGGGTTGGGTTGACAAGGAGACCAATCACTGTTTTTTTATCCTGAGGACACGGGTTTGAATCCTAGAAAATGTTCGAGATTTTTTTTCAGTAGAACCCCGATCCCTGCTCGGGTGTGCAATGTGGAGAGCACTGCAAGTGAGTACAGTCCTCCGCTCCTCGTATGGGATATTAAATGCGCCCTTATTGCGCCGCTATTAAATTTCTCTACACCCTTACTCAAAGCTTGGAAAACGCATCCGAAACAATTTGAGGTAGTCTGAGCGAGATGTCACATAAAATAAAACAAAAAAGAAAGTTTTATTTTAAGTTTTATTTTTTTCCTAAAAAGAATTTGACCTCAGAATAAAGAAAAATATCTCATCTTTCCAATGATAAAAAGTATCAGCCATTTACCGCTATAATTTTCGAGATGTTTGCCAAAACCTACCAGCCATTTTCCATGGGAAATGGTACGGGTATGCACTCCAGGGAGACTTTATTTTTAAAAAATGAGGAATTTCTAACTCATAGATCTCGTCAGAAATTTATCAGTGCGTAGTTTGCACGCTTTATCGACTAATTTTAAAAATAAATCAATTAACCACCGCAGTAAATTTTACAGAATCGTAAAAAAACTATTAGGTTCTCAAAGCGTTTTAAGCGTAAGTACGGGGTGAAAAAATTAGTGAAGTAAACGCCTTGTGCATGAATATTTAGCTACTTACTGAGAATTTCATTAATTCAGTACGAAATGCTTGTGTCATTAATTTTACAATATACTTGTACACGCACCCACGTACACAGTTGTCTAAATATAAAAATAAAATTTTAATATGGTCTCTGTTATGACTTGGGGAAAAATCTCGCTCAAACTACTTTAAGAGCTGCATTAACTATACAGACAGGTGTTACTTCGCTCTAGTTATCTACATCTACATACTACCCCGCAAGCCGCCTCAATAGGCGTCCGGCTGGGGGTGTTAGGACACCAGCCGTTTACATATAAAAAGGAAACGCTCTGATTAAATTATATATAGGCCACATACCAAGTACACTGAAAGCATTCGGGGCCATGGACAGAAAGACTTCATCGCACGGTAAGAAAAAATCGATAGCCGAACGCTTCGCTTGAAAAAAATGCTTTGAACTAACTGTGTAACCCAGCTAATGGCAGGATTAGTTTGGAAGCCACTAGAGACTGGGGAGACTTCACACTAGGCCTAAAGATAGCTGTATAAATTCAGTTTTCGACAATAACCGGGTGACTGGAGGATATATAATTTTAAACCGGATTGCATATCTACAGATGATTGTGGCGAAAAATAACCATTATACAATATAATAAGCGCGGGGTACACTGCAGGGTCAAGAAATCCTTCTTTCCACTCACCGTTAGTGACTATGAAAAGAGCAGAGCGAGGCATTCACAAGTAAGGCACTCCGTTTAATAACAATTCACTTTCATTCTTTCTCTCTTCCAATCCATTTCCTTAAACTCCTTTCTTATTCAAGACTGGTGTCATAACACTCCATACCACACACCCCTCAGACAGCTTTCTGGGTTACATGTAGATGAATCACTGTTCGTAAAGTTGTAAAAAAGAAAAATAATAGAAAATCGGTTAGGAAGACGAAATGGAAGGCGGCGCCGAAAAGAGACCTTGCCTGGGTGTAAAAAAAAATTCCTTGAGCCGTCCTTAATGCCTCAGAAGTTTTTTTTTATGTTGAGTCCGCTAGGGTGCATTCCTCACGCCCCCTCTATACACATAGGTGTGATCGTTAGCTTAGCCGCTTATACAGTAACCTTCATGGATGATTGGGTAAGTGAAACGCGCCAATTTAAACAGACTGAAATTGATTTCAATGGAAAAAACATAAGAAAAGTTGCGTTTGAAAAGTGGCCAAAAAATATCGAGCACAATTGTGTCAATGCAAAAGAAATTCATTAAAAAATTAAAAATGCAATCGCAAAATTATATTCAGGAATGAAGCGGTGAGATGGGAATTCAACCCCATAATTCATTAGCACAACAACAGAAAATCTAGCCCACAATAAACACGAGGCGCTCGACTATATTGTCACCATATTTAGCAAATGCATTTAAGAATAAAATATAGCATTCATATACTTTTTTAAAACTTATTTTTTTTGCATAATAACTTAAATCAAGGTAGATGAGCTCTACGGCCTCTATAGATTAAACAGAACAAGACCATTATACAATAAGAACAGAACTTATTAAGCATAATAACTTGCCAACGTCGGAGGGATTTTCAAGCATAATATGTGGAAAATATATACACAGGATAATATCCTGACGAAGTGAGTAAAACATTGTGATAAAAAATAGTAAACATCCTTGAATCTCTACCTCCAGGTATTTTTCTCTCAAAATTATGCCTTACGATGAACTGTTCCAGTAAAATTATTCACACAAGAAACTCCCTGGGCCCATTCTAATCATGCAAATACTTTTGGTTTACCAATTGTTATCTAAAAATAATTACGGCCATAGTACTACAAATATTACGGCAAAACATAACTATCGAAGAAAACACAGTGTGAGAAATAACAAGCTCAAGACATTATCAATGCGAAGAACGATGTAAGATGTAGAAAAACTGAAAATAATACTTATTAATCGTAATATGAACTATTTCTAAGAACAGGATCAACTGACTTCCGAGCACTTTTTCATTCGGCGACCTACATTACGGAAATAATTACAAAATCACGCAGAATATCTGGGCGGTGAGTTTTTACAGTTAAAATAAAGGCGAAATTAATGAAAAATAATGAAACTCAAGAGATTAAATTTGGGTGACTATAATATTGTCTTTACAAGTAGGTACATACGTAGTTGAAGAAGACACTTACCGATGAATGAAGCGTCTAGTCGTCACTACTTAGGCATGCCGCTGGGGTCGGGAAATACTATGACAGGCACCGCCTAGTGCACCTAGTGAAACGTTGCACTTAAATATACCACTTGGAAGCCCGGTAAAGCCAAACTTATAAATCCAAGGAACAATGCAAGAGTGAAGCTTCTCGGCTGAACCAAAAGGTGTTGCTTGCCTTCACTCACGGGCGTGCGAGCACAGACTAGAGAGTTTTTCCCACCCAGCGTCCTTTTCCTGGCCTCTCACTTTCCCCGTGGGCTACTACCTGTGCGAGAGTTCGACCCAGTTTTTCAAAATCATTGGTTTTGTCAACAGGACCATGAATAGTTCTAAAAAGAGTTCTTCATTGAATAATTTATCCGTGTATCATTCAGTTTTTAACTATAAAGCAAGAATTCCGAAAATTAAGGACGCCACAGACAAACATTCCATCACGCAACGCGTAGAGACCGCGCGGAATGTTGCGCTTAAAATTTTCATAGTGTTCGTCACTTGTTTGTGGAAATTGGAATTTCTCATCATTACAAATTATATGGGGACAGAAATGGTGCTGTCATTTTACGCGTATATTTCAAAAAACCTTTTAGCTTTTCAGTGACCATGTAACACTGTTACCTTCCAAAAATCACTCAAGAAGTTCATGCTACTGTATCAAGTTCTGTGTGAGAAGTATGTAAAAAAAAGTTCCTCTGTGATCGCGATTCTTTTTGATGGCGATATTTGATACTCAATTTTAGACGCAAATTCTCGTTTTAAACTTCATACGAGGGTTGTTTTATACACCTGGTACATTTTCTGTAATGCTGTATTTTTTTACTTGAATATAATACAAATTGAGTTAAGTGTCAATCTGCTACAAAAATGAAACCGAGACGAAAACAAATATTCTTGATATCATTTTGCTACCGGGAGAGGAAGAGTTTTTCCTAGCCTTTATTCAATTTTTTCAGTTTCAGATAAAGAGTTACCTATCATTTTACACAGGTGAAAAGATTGGTTGTGCTATTGTTATATATTTTGATCAGCCATGATAAGTGTGATTATACGCCATGTATATTATAAATGAATTTAGTGACACATCCACAATATATCGGGGATCTTTAAATATACATGGAAAAAACTCACTCACCTTCGATTCCTACAACCAACACTTACAGTAGTAAGTGAAAAACGAGATGGATAACCTTTGAATCCATTCTATTCATAGAGTTAATGGAATTAGACCTGCTTATCCACAGTGGAGTATCAATATTTTTTCTTAAGTATTTATTGCCACACTGTTATGATTTGCATTTATCCTGGCTGTGACCTAATCATGCGCCATCTCACGATTATGCTACACCATGAAAAATTCACTGTGTGCTCATACGAAAAATGCTGGAGAAAAAATAAATTTTGTTTGTTCCAAATGGACATTCCTTTCATGCTGTTGACTTGAATTCGATTGGCATTGCTGTTCCTACTTTTTCAAATAGAATGTCTCTGGATTGTGGGGCAAACTGGGGTGTGGAGTGCAAATCTTCATCCAATGGAAGAAAGGGTTAACCTTTTTATGTTACCTATTGCACATAGAAATATGAACACCATTTGTTTTATTTACCCCTATCCTTTTAAGCATTAATTAATCCCTTCATTTAGTTAATGTGTGTTTCAAGGGGGCAAGTCTGTTACTGAAGTTACATTCGACAAACATACGACATACACAAACAGTAATTGTCTCCCCTGCAATCTTTATCGATATTGGTTAGTCTATGAACATGTTTCTTTACTATCTCAATCGCCTCAGGCTTAACTTTGTGGAAGTTCATTTTATAAATGAAAACTTTGTCTTATTCCACCAATTTATTTTCCGATATAAGTACCGGAAAATAAATTGGTGGAATAAGGCAAAGTTTTCCTTTTCATATGTTTCTTTACATTCATCAGTATTGTTGTTCGATTACCAATTGAGCTGGTTCTCAGGATTCCGTGGCATCTCAAAATGTGCTGATCGGCTTTCGGGACCCCTTTGCATTGTGTTGCTTATTATTGACTAGTTTTTCCAGTTAACCTGCTGGCGTCTTCAGGTCAGAGGTCTGTTAGCATAGCCAAAACTGTCAACTGCCAAGAAGATGTGGTTTATTGACTCGTCAATGTCAATGAAGTCCACAGGGGAGTTCATTAATGTTTGGCGATGGGTAACTAAACTTATTCCCGGGGAATAAAATTTACATTAATGGTGAACAACATTAATCCTGGGGATGGCATATAAATTTTTCATGACCTACACTATTAGTGGCTCACGCCAGGCATATGGCGGGGATAAAGTATCAACCCTTGCCAAATACACTTAGCATAAATTCCTAAGTTTCATTATATTTGGAGCGAAGTCTTCCGCAGTGGCTGATCATGCTGGAGTTAAGCTTTCCGGAATAGCTGCGTGTCAACTTTCATGACGACAGTTTCAAGTTGATGAAATGACACAACTTGTGAGGTTGTAAAAGCTACACATATATATGTTGGTGATTGTGTATTAATTCTCATTTTACATTGGTTGAATATTTTTAGAGATATCATATGTTATATATAACACATGTTATAGGTTGCCTGCAATAATAAAGGGCATACATTCATCATATAGGTGCGACCGCAATAGTGCGATTAGCGTCATTATTGTATTATTGATTAAATTGAAACACTTGTAATTGATGGGAGAAGCCAAAAGTACAAGGCAATGTTAATGGTTTTAGTGTTCTTTATTTTGCTCTTATTTCAGGGCTTTGAATTATTTATTGCCACGAAGAACAGATTGCATGCTGTTCCATCTTGAAACCTAATGCTCGGTGATATGACTACCCGGTAATTAGTTACAATTGAGCCCTTCGGCAAAACTTCAGGCTTGCTGCCTTAGATTACAATCGTGGCCTTGAATTCAAGGTTTTTGTACTTGAGTTTATTAGTGTGCCAACAGAACCTCTACAATTGGGCACGAAGAAATAAAACTTTCTGCCATGATAATTACATTTAAAACAAGGATAAAATGAGGAGATGGAAAGAAACAAAGCCAGGCCTCTTTTCTGTTAAGGTCTTCTAAGGAATGGCTATGCTAAGAAATAAAATGAAAAGGTTGAGAACTTGAGTTTTTATTATCATAACGGAGCTTACATCAAAAACGTGTAGCTCATACCAATTCACAGAAGTACCAATGAAATTTCAAGTCAACAAGACTTGGCAAGTAATACTTCTCATCCTAAGAGAAGAAAAAAGTCAGGCTTGTGCATGAAGATCTATCAATTCCTGAGAACAATTGGAAGAGCAAAATGAACAGCCATTTTACTAAAATGACAAAAATCACTTCCCTCCAAAATATAGCAGAAAACAACTTAATGCGCTCATGGCTGCACTGTGTTTTGAGAAAAAATTAAAAATAAATACCTTTTGGGAAGCTGAAAGACATGATTCCAGCACTGCATGTGATGGGAGTTACACATTTACTTGAACAGAAAAAAAAACATGTAGCTCTAAGAAGCATTTTTGGTTAGAGAAACTAATTTCCAAATTGGGCAAGTTCAATTCTCATCCCAATTTCACATAATGGGTATCTCAACTATTATTGCTTTCATCAGCTTCATCATTCTTTCCTTTTGAAGCAAGCAAGAGCTCATATAGTTGTTGAACCTGGTCTTCACGCATCTTGTTGAGTTCATCTTCTGATAAATCATGACCCAAAGGCATTGCATGCTTGGGTCCTTTAAGACCTAGTTGCTTGCTTAGTGTTAAGGCATACCCCTGTGTGAAGAATTTTTATTTTAAGATCAGAAAAGACAAACACAGTTCCACACACTAGTTGAGGCCCTTAAAATGCTTCAGCAACTGAGAAAATTACGGTTCTTTGTGTTCTGAGGGGTAGCATGTAATAACAGGGTGATAACAGTACCCATTAATTAAGGTTTATTGCCCAAAAAGGGTTCAGAACACCCAGAATTTATACTTTGTAGACAGTGCCGTCCCTAGGGTTGTACAACAGGTGCCACCGCACTGGGCCCCACACTTATGGGGGCCCTGTCCGGGCTTACCTCTTTCAGACGGCGCGGGGAAACCCGTCTATTACCCGAAATTCCTTCCTACTTAGTGCCATAGTGTAAGGTTAGTACATATTTAAATTTCTTGAAATCAATTGCCAGTTTGCCAGTTAATTTCCTTCTCTCCATGAAATATGCTTAAAAGATGCTACAATATCAATAAGGGAATGCAAAGTTAAGGTGGCCCCCAACTTTCATTTGCAGAGGGCCCCCACGATCCGCAGGGACGGCCCTGTTTATATATGAGCTTTAGGTTTACTACGATTTGGTTTTCAGAAATTTCAATTCTAATATGTTAATAATAGTCATTTATTGATGCACGCAAATTATTTGTAGAGCACTTAAAAATCTCAACTTTAGAATGTAAGGCACACACTGAAGTTATTTAATCGTCAAACCCTTTGAAATCTTGGTATCCTGAAATTCTTATATACAGGCGAGTTCACACAGCACTTGCACATATGGAAGTAGAATCCTCACAGGGATGTTGAACTCGTGAGTTAAGACACGAAAATATATACCTGACTCATGCTTTATCTGCACACTTCATAGAGAGGAGGCCATAGTCCACTAACCTCATAGGGCATAGTCTAAATCTTCACCTAAGTAAAGTGCTCTTTCAAATTGCATATTCCAACAGTATTCCTAAACATAACGTTTAAAACAGCATAAAATAAAACTTAACTAGTTGCGTTCTGCAAGAACAAGTACTTTGGAAGCAGCAATATAATAACGTTTAAAGTTGACTGACAAGAGGCTTCAGTGGAGCAACGCAACGATGCCGGCAAGAAATGAGCATGGGGCTCAAACGTTATTCACGGTGGTGAAGTTGAATACGAAATGACTAAGAAGAGGAATTCATTCGATGGTTACCTACTTCAAAATATTTAGACTTCACGCTGGCGTGAAGTATAAATATTTGGAAGTAGGTACCCATCTACTCAAAATTAATGTTCTTTTTGGGGCATGAAGAGCATTCTACCTTAAACCAGTCTCATAACGTTTAATTTTTATCTTATTTATGATGAAACTAGAGTAATTTTAATTGGATTATCTCCGTAATAAGTACATGAAATATTATAATATTACCTCGGAAACAAAGGCTAATTGTAAGTCAAAGGATTGGGAGGCTAGACTAAAATAGACCATATATTCACTTACCGTCCATTCATTCATGAATATTAATGCTTCCTGAGTATTGCAGTTTTTGTGCCTCCTGAATTCCTCCTTGGCATAGAGATCTCCCAGAGATTTCATTGCTTCTGGGAGGCCACGGTGTAGTTTGAGAATCATTTTATATAAAATCCTAACACGCTGTATGTGCTTAAGGTCTACCAATTTAGTGGACATAATCAATCTATTCTGAAGGAAGATTATTTACGAAGTGCCTCAATGATACTTCTGAGCATTATAAATGATGGGGATAGACCTAAATACCATCCACTATCATATTATCAAAATTTTCTTGTTTGCGGCCGTATATCGTATTTCATTTGTTATCAGCTGTAAACCTTAAACCCCTAAAACTCTAGGCAACGTCGCGTGAAACTCAAGCGTATAACCGATAACAAATGTAACCACCAATTTGGTTATGCCTATTGTGGCTTCGTTACAAATGTAGTGTTTAGGTTATCCTTTTGATTGCTTTCCTAATTTTTACTGGTTTCCCTATTTAGGGATAGGCTCAGCGTATAAAAATGAAAACTATTGAGGGGAAGATAGTAGTTCTTGGAGCTCAAGGTAAAGGGTTACGTTATGTATTAATATTTCCTTCCGTCGGTGGATATAAATACACGCACCAACTTTAGAAGATGTCATATTTGATACACGGTGGTGCATGCTATTAATGTTTTACTTTTCTTCTTAAAGGTGTAGGGAAAACTAGTATGGTTGTCAGATACATTGGGAAAATGTTTAGCCATCACATAAGTCCCACGATTGGGGCATCATTTTTTACTTGCAAAATTAACGTCGATGATGCAAGAGTTAAATTACAGGTAAAGTATGCCTTGTGAAAGTTCTAGAATTTGTTAAGTGTTATTATATTGTGTATGTATTGTAAACTGAGCTCATCGCTTTCTACTGTATATTCACCTCAATCTTATCATTAGTACCTTGCACACTATATTTTTTCTTCACTGATAAGAATTTTGATGTTGTATATTGTTCTCTTGGCGGTCTATCTAAAAAATAATATGCCTACTGGTTTGACACTCCAGGTATGGGACACTGCTGGGCAAGAAAGGTTCCGTTCAATGGCACCTATGTACTATCGCAACGCAAATGCAGCACTTCTTGTTTTCGATATAACCCAGTACCACACATTTTCATCTGTTAAGACGTGGGTTAAAGGTAATATAACACTTCTATTTTTAGTGTTTATTGTGAAGTGTTATGTAATTTGGTCTAGTATTTTTGTTGGAATGTTTACCTCTAATTTCTGCTCTTGCTCTTAGCCAAATGCTTTAAATTTAATGCACATATTGCTAGAGCGAGCCAAATTTAATTTTATCTTGTTACTAGTTGGGCTTTGTCATATTTTTCAATTTTATGCTATGGGTTCAACTTCAGTAGTTTTTAACAGTTTAATATTATCCTATTTTTTGAAAGGTTACTCATTATTATAATGAAAACTATGCATTGATTTTATGATGAGTCCCACCTCTCTTTTCACCATGGTTTTTACTCATTGATTAAAGTTTGCTTGCTTTTATGAATGGGGCAAACATTTACACCAACCAAATGTAGTGCTCATTATATGCTTCATAACAGTCTCTCCACATTTATGTTATGATTGTTGTTACTGCATGCAAAAATATTGGTTGGCAGTTGGTGTTCATTGTGATGTGCTTAAAATTTGCCGATTAACCAAGTATTAGGACTTTGTTTTTCTGCTTCTTGAATTACATCGACTTCTGACTTTGCCCTTGAGTGTTTTCATCCCATTTATATCTCTTATTCCAACTGGAGAGGCTGTTCTTAGGGGCAAGAGAATGTGTGTTTATATTGTAATCTTGGATTAATTTTTATGCAATGTATAAAAAAAGTTGCTCTCCTATTATTATTAAAGGTGGTCTACCGTTTAAGGTAGCCTTAGTCAAAAAATATATATAGGAAAAATATATGTGAGAATTTACTGCAATGCACAAGAAACTGTGATTTTGTGAGAAATATCTGAGATAAGTGGGATGGTTTGTGATACTAAGTTAAGTTGAGGTGTACTTAAATTTTCCCCTTCCCGAGATTTCCTTAAGAAAAGTATGAGATGGCAAAATATGAGATTTTATGAGATATTTGCAAGAAAAGTGTCCCATGTTTCACATTTTTCTCCCAAAAATAATTTTCTCCCTTGAATCTCATGGAAATATTTTTAATTTAAAAATTGGAGGTTTAACTGGAAAAGGATTACCTCTTCTAAACCTTAAGCTTTATCATATTTTTCTTCAATTTAATTCTGAAAACAGCCTTTGAATTATGCATTTAGGTATATCACAGCTCTATATTAAGCAATGCAAGTAATTTTTTTCAATGTCATGCTTAACTTAAGTGATTAAGAACCTAACCACAAGGCTTCCAGTTACAAGAATGCTGGAGAATTTGATGTCATATTATAACTGGTGGGATATCAATGTGAAAATGGCTCCTTGAGTTTGGTGAAATGGCTTCAAATTTAATGGTTGGTCATCTTGATTAAATAGATAAAGAGTCGAGTAACAAAACAATTTACAGTAGAGGAGTGAATGGTGTGACGGGAAGTGTAGATCTAGAAAGACGTGGGTAGAGATGGGAAAATTACTGTAATTGTCATCCGAGGTAAATTACCATGGTAATTTATGGTATATTTGAAAATTACATAATTTTTCAGTCATTTTTAGTTTTAAGCAATTAGCAGCAAATGTATGGTTAAATAAGAAAGCCAATAGGAAGGGAATAACGATGGTTACGCCATACCTAATACAACATTAATCTATTAGAAATTTTTAAAATTATAAATAGAACTACGGCAGCAACACGCAATCTGGCTTTCTTTTGTCAAAGTATGAGAAATTTCCAAGGAGAATATTCTAATGCATTTCTCTTATAATGTTATAATTTAAGTAAAATATTCCAAAAATGAGTTGTACATGCCTCAATTTTTTATTAAGCACGTAGGAAATGTGAACTTGGCTTAAAAGAACATGTTGGGAATTTATCTGTATGAAAAATTATCTCAAGCATAGGAGAATTATCTTGAAAATTACAGTAATTTTCAAGGGATGCGGTAGATTACGAAAAATACCATGGTAATTTACGAAAATTACCGAGGTAATTTTCAGAGTGAATTTTTCACTAGATGACTGACTGTGGTAAAAGAAACTCTTAAGAGGAGGAATATTAGGAGTCTTTAGAATAGGAGAGCATGAATGAAGCAATGTATGAATGTGGCAGAAGCCAAAGAGGTTTGTAAGGATGGGGCATTACATAGGAAGTTATTGAAAGAGCCACTTAACTAAGTCTAAGACCAATAACTAAGCTCAACTGTGCCAATTCCAAAAGGGAATGGCCTGATGGTTAGGTGTATGTTCATAGGATGTAATTTATTCCCATTAAGTTAGATGAAGCATTGAATTCGCTTTAAAAGTAGTTTTAGCGAGATATTTCCCTCGTCATAATGGAGACCATATTCTATATTTCGATTTCAGCATCTGTAAAAGGTATGAATTAAATATTATAATATTAATTGTGTAAAAGTATAGTTATATACCACGCAGCACACAAACGTTCGCAGAACATTCCGCGAACGTTCAATTCGAACTAAGGGAATGTTACGGAAACTAACCGCAAGAACGTTCCCAAATGGTTCCCATGTCGCCCAGCTGGAACGTTTCGTGGATGTTCCTGCTGTCCACGTTCCCATTTCGTAGCAATTTTGCTCTGCCCGAACGTCTCCGGTAAAAATTCCTGCCTTGAAACTAAACAAACTGACGTCTGTAAGAAAACTCCCTTGCCCACAACACTGAAACTATCTTGTCCACTACCTTGCCCTCTCTACTGAGTCTCCGCTGCCCTCTAAAAAAAATTATAATTTAAATATTATAAATGTTACCATTACGTTATGATATGCCTGCGTACAATGAATTATCCAATCTTTATTATAACAACAACATTATCATTCTCAACAATATTTATAACAACATTATCATTCTCACCTAGTAATCTACCCTACGATTCAATACGCATAATCTCGCACCCGAATTTAAAACTCCCTCGCTAAGAAAGTCTTATATAATTATGTGGCCACTTCGAAGGAATAAAGTGACTTTAAGAGCTAATTTTTAAATTGCAATTCCGTGATAGTTTGAGGAAATACTATCCAATCATGATAACAGTTATCAGGCATTAATTAATTGAAACCACTACCGCCTCATAGTATGAATATAAATGCAATATAATAAAAAGGATAAACAAGATTGTTTTCCAATTCCCACTCGTATGTTCACATTTCAATCAAGACATAACTAACTTGCGGAAATGTTGAATGAGGAAAATTGCAAAATGTACCAATAAACACATGGAAATAATATAAATCATAACGGAAATTAATTACGCAAAGCTCCCAGTTTAGTGTTCTCTGGCTGAAAAGTCTATCCGATTCTCTTGTCTTTTAGATTGAATGTTTTTGAAGTACAACTTTTCTATAATTTGACCTTGAATATGTCCAAATTTGACCTTAGACTACATTTTGGGAATATTTTTGGGTATGAAGGGTAGAGAAAAACTAAAAAAAGTATTTTTTTACTATTGCTACAGGCTAAAGAGTATTTAATGCAAAAGGAATTGGGTTGTTATCTCCACCCCCTCAGAGATACTGTCCCCCAAAATATGAAAAAATTACAAATTAATGTGACCACTTTGACCTTCAGTTTAGAATACTTGCTTGCTAAGTATCAAATTTCTGAAAAATATTCTTGCAGAACTATTCAATTGTGATCCAACAAAAAAAATTCAAACCAAAAGCTCCACCCGTTTAGGAGTGGCACTACTAAACGCAAACCCTTAAATTTGCCATTTTCTCGACGCAGACTGAACTTCTAAGGCCCCTAACTTCTAAACCATCCGTCCGAAAAAAAATTAAAAATTGTTTTACTATCTACAAGTAAGTATTTATCAATCATCCAACTTTGAAAAATATCCCAAATAGGTAAGCAACCTGCATTGCTTGAACTTTCATGGAATGGCCCTAACTTGACTCATTTTTTCACACCATACGGCTAAAACTCTTTTAAAACAGTTTTTTTTGTGATTCTGTAAAAATTACTGTGGAGAGTAATTGTTTATATTTTATAAATAGTTGAGAAAACACAAACTACACACTTAGTTTTTTGACGAAATCTAGATTTTTTAAATTCCTAATTTTTTCAATATTTTCCCTCTGGAGCGCACGGCCGTAATCTATCCCATGTGTAGAGATGGGAAAATTACCGTAATTTTCACCTGAGGTAAATTACCGTGGTAAGTTACGGTAATTTTCGAAAATTACCATAATTTTCCAGTATTTTTCAGTTTTAAGTATTAAACAGAAAATGTATGGTTAAATAAGTATTCGAATAGCAAAAGGAAGGGGATACGATGTTTAAACCATACCTAATGTAACATTAATCTATTATATATTTTTAAAATTGTAAAAAGAAGGCACGGCAGCAACACGCAATCTGGCTTTCTTTTGTCAAAGTATGAGAAATTTTCAAGAAGAATATCCTACTAATTATTACTCAATAATGTTTTAATTCAAGTAAAATATGTCAAAAAAGAGTTGTACATGCCTCAATTTAAAATTAAACACATTGGAAATGTGGACTTGGCTTAAAAGAACATGTTGGGAATTTATCTGTATGAAAAAGTATCTCAAACATGGGTGAATTATCTTGAAAATTACCGACAATTACGGTAATTTTCAAGGGGTGCGGTAAATTATGAAAAATACCATGGTAATTTACGAAAATTACCGCGGTCATTTTCAAAGTGACCCATCTCTACCCATGTAAAACAGCTTGTATTTTCAGGCAAATTGCTCAAAAAGTAATAAGGTAAGGGATTAATGTTTTGATATCAATGTAAGAGTTTTTTCTTTAAAATGATGACAAATACATTAAATTCTAGGTGAAGTGATATTTCGCTCAAACTACCTTGAAATTTCAGGAAAAGTGTGCCGTATAAATTATTGGTTTCTAAAATTAGGAAATTATGTTGCATAATTGGGCTGCAGTGTATTTTTATCTAATTTCCCTTTTGGAGTCTAATTTCATTTGTTTCTCTCAGAACTTCAGAGGAACGTTGAAGAGCCCATGGTGCTGGCTGTAGTTGGAAACAAAGTTGATCTTGCATCGCAGAGGAAAGTGTCACGTGATGAAGCGTTTCAGTATGCCACGTCGATTGGGAGCTTATATTTTGAGGCTTCTGCCCTTCAGGACCAAGGTATATTTTGTACATAATTTCTGACTAGAATTATACGTTTGGAGTGGTTGTGATTAAAGAGCTATAAATAAGATGAAATTCAATAATAACTGTGTGTAGGGAGTAAAGTGGGAACTACTTTCATAAAATTATTTCAATAGGAACTAAATGTTTATTCCTGATTCGAATTAATTTTATTTCATGCTTGAAGGGCAGGGGGGGAGTGGGAACTGTGACAAATAAAAAAAATCTTTTCTAATTGCAGAGTTTCACATATTCATGGAGATAAAGCATTATTTTCTCATTTATACGAGGCTTGTCCGGAAAGTAAGTACCGTTTGGGAAAAAATCTAATAAAAGCATTTTTTTCAAGGCATGATTTATTTTTACATGAAAGATCATATCTTACACTATTTTTCTACATAGTTGCCACCATTGTTTAGACATTTGTCAAAACGGGAAACCAACTTTTCTATGCCCTCTTCATATAAAGATGTCGCCAGGGAAGACAGCCATTGCTGAACACCATTCTTTGCGTCGTCATCGCTGTCAAAGCGCCTTCCTCCAAAATCACGCTTCAAATTCAGGAATAAATGATAGTCAGAAGGTGCGAGATCGGGGCTATACGGCGGGTGATCGAACTTCTCCCAACCGAATTGCTGAATGAGGTCTTAGAGTGACACCAGCGGAATGGGGTTGTGCGTTGTCATGAAGCAACAAAATGCCTTGACTGAGCATTCCACGCCTTTTGTTTTGAATCGCGCGCCTAAGTTTTCTCAATGTTTCACAGTATCTGTATTAATGTCATTACGCTGTCACCATAAATCTGTACAAGTTGACGATGAATTTCAGCTGGCATAACATTCTTTGAATTCATAAACAGTATTACAGAACGCACTTCACAGTCGGCGGGATCAGCTATTGTTTTAAACTTTATAAACGATCACTAACAATTGTAAAGAAAACACAATCTGGCTGTAATAGCGTCAGTCGAAAGACAATGAACCATAGAGACGAGTAAACATGCGCGGAACTGCAACACTAGCGTAGCTGCGGCGGTAGAACGAAACGGTACTTACTTTCTGGACATGCCTCTTACATCTTTATGACCATTTTGGTATTTGTATGAATGCATTTATGCTATTTTTTTTAAGTCAATATATTTCATGAAAGAAAAACTTGCTGTTTGTGAATGGCATTCTGTTTTGTGTTTCATTTGTTTACAGATGAGATTATTTTTCCTCTTGCCATAGTATATTTAGCATTTTGAAATAATATTTTACGGATTTTCTTCTCATTTGTGGAGATACATTTTTTGTAGTTCTGTTCTCTAACATCATACGGTCTTACTGCCCTCATTATCTCTTTACCCATTGCATCAACTTTTAATTTTTTGATTCCTTGATTACCAGCTCACTTTAATGGTGCTTCGTTTCCTTGTGCAATCATGTGAGTGTGTGCGAAATTTTAAAAAATTTTTATTTCCACCTATCTTTTAAAGACTTACATAATCCATTGTAAAAATATTCTACATTCTATAATCAACGAAATCAGTCAGATTTGGTTTTATAAGCTCTTTTCACTTTTATTTGTTGTCTGTGTATAGATGAAAATCTCCTGAGGTTTTTTAATTTTGAATGTGAAATTCTGGTGAAAATTTAATCATAGCCAAGCTCATTTAATTGTGTGAGTTTTGTGACAGTTACTGAAGGTGTCTCTCTGGACAAAGAAGCATTTAATATCTGTTGAAAATAGGATATCTTGACATTGCCGCAGCATCAATTTAGGGCAGCGGTTCCCAAACTTTTTCTTTCCGCGACCCATTTTAGCCCATACATTTTAGCCGCGACCCCCTAAAAATAACAAACAATGTGTACATTCAAATGATATTGTTTTTAAAGTAATTACAATCCTCACTTGCATAGTTCACCATATTATTTGTATACATCTGGCGACCCTTTCCGAACGGCCCCTTTGTAAGTGTGAAGTCTTTAGCAATGTGTGGAATGTGCAGGCTGCATTTTAGGAATCCGTCACGTGCATTGTTTAAGAGTGACTCAAGGTTCACCTGGTGTCTTCAGGTTGATATTTTTATGGCATCACTCTTAAACAATGCACATGATGGATTTCAGAGAATACAGCCTGCACATGGTTATCATTCGTTTTTTTTTTGGTGCATTCAAGTTTTTCCTAAAATCACTCCGAATCTTTCACACTTAAACTATGTCCTGGAAATAAAAAAAAATACTTGGATCCTACACCATATCTTCCAGTGGATTATCCTTGCAGTTAATAGTTGTTGCATGACTCAGTTGGCCATCTGGCTTTCCCTATTTTTCTTCATCCACACTTTCTTTGGTGCTTGCCACACTCAAATCACCCATCATCTGTTCATCAGAGAGAAATTCAAACCAGGGTTTTGAGAGTCAATAAGCAGCCACTCTCGGGTCTCATCTTTATCCATGTTTTCATATTGGAATGCCCTGGACCCAAACATAGAGACTTGTGCTGCATGTGCATATCTGATTGATTAAATTTCATATCTGTACTTCCATCGAGGTTTAACTGCATTATAATTTAATTTTAGGCCTTGTACTTACTTACTCTTACTCCTGTGGCCATTGAAAACCTAAATGGTCCTTGGTCTCGCCAACTCCTCGTCTCCATGCCCTTCTGTCTTCTGCTGTGTCGAGTTGAGCTCCCATTTTTTTCAGGTCCTTCTTCACTTCGTCCCTCCAGCGTATTCTTGGTCTCCCTGGTGGTCTGGTGCCTTTCGGTTTTCCTTTCCATATAATTTTTACCATTGTGTTGTCACTTCTTCTGTGGAAATGGCCTAGCCATCTAAGTCGTCTGCTTCTGACTATACCCACAATATCTGGTGCTTTGTACAGTTCCCTCAACTCTTTGTTTTTCCTTATTCTCCATGTCTCTCCCTCTTTAATGGGGCTGAATATTCGTATCAACACTTTATTTTCAAACGTTATCAGTTTTTTTTGTGATCTTTTTGTTTGCGACCATATTTCGGAACCATACAGTAGTAATGGTTGGACAATTGTTTTATAGATACGAATTTTTGTGTTTTGTGATAGGAGTTTGCTCTTCAAAAGTTTTACTAGGCTCCAGTAGGTTCTCTCAGCTGCTGCAAGTCGGGTGAGAATTTCGGTCTCCTCTTTCTTGTTACTTGTTATTGTTACCCCTAAGTACTTGAACTGAGGCCTTGTACAACATACTGAATTAAAGAATCCATATGAGAAATGCAGTGAGAGTATAGTTGGAATATTTATCACCCCGGCCTCTTCAAGTGTGGTTAATGTCTGCTACATGGCACATGACTTTTGTACGTCACATTGCAAGGATTAATCCGATTCAAAAATTTTATTTTTTGCTTCTTCCTTAAGAATTTCATTGTGTATCCAATCCTAGAAATTAAAAATAAACATGGAAGTAACTTGTTGGAATACCTATACTGGACAAGATGATGTTTGATTTGTAGGCATTGAAGATGTTTTCCTTAGTGTTGCATTGGGCTTGGTGAAGCTTGCTCAAGATCCCACTCAGCGTACCAGCATCAAAGTGTATGAGGGCCAGCCTGGGGTCCATCCAGTTCTCGACCAGAAAGAAGAAGATTCAGCACTTCCAAACGTCATTGGCAGTCCAACGATCGCCCGAGCCGATGCAGAGCGTTCTGTTTGGTGTTGCTGATGAATGGTTTTCTCCAAAGACATTTTGGGTACCTGCTACCCTCCCTCATCCTGCATCCATTTATATCACTACTGGTCCTAAACAACTTCATTCACGTGGCCGTGGTCTAAAAATATTTCCATTCGTGGTCTTAATTTTAAACAGTTCCGTCCAAAATATTGAGATTCTTGTGGAATTGGGTGTTGTACATTTCATCGTATCATTTTCAGCTAAGCATAACTGTTTCAGATTTTTTCTAATATTCTCTATTAAATGGCCATTCTGTTCTAATAATTTAACTCCAAAAGCTTTTTATCTTGGTGAGAACATTTACGTCGTTCAAATATATAACTGTGCTGCTGAAAACTCCGTATAAAGGTTCAGTTACCACTATTTTGATCTTGTTTTGATGAAAGAGTGAGCTGGACAATTTGGATCAGTCATTGTCTATAGCCAGAAAAGATGTTGATTGAGCCCTGGCTACCTCTCAGAAGCTCGTCTTCATCTGTCATTTCCTGTGGTTCCCTGCTTGGAGAAGTAAGAGTTACTCAAATTCTTAAGCAACACTTGTTTTCAGCCTAAATTGCTTTTAAAATTGTAATTCACTACATCAGACTTCTTGATGAAAATTCATACTTATTATACTCTGGCTGAATTATTTCCGGTAAAATTATGAACACTCAAGAGCTGTCTAACCATGTGAACGAATATCAAAATTATTTTTAATTCTCTTATGATATATATTTGCTAAAAGTTATTTGAATCACACATAAATGGTCACTTTGAATGAAACTCGAGTTGTAGCAAGGGCTACTGCGAAACTAGATTGAGAGAAAGTAATAAATTTTGAGTCTCCTAAAGTATATGCAAGGAGATATGAGGGAAAAGTAATAATTTCTTTACGTTGCTGTATTTCCTAGCTTATATGAGTCATGGCGATTAAAAGTGAACCCCAGTGTTTTGCAACATACTTTGAAAAAAAATTAAGAACCCTTTTGTTACCCTTCCATAGTGTTAACGGTGAAACCAAGAAGTGAAATTTTGCTGTGTGATGCAAAATATGGAGACAGAGTGCAATCTGAGATGTTTCCATGGGAATTTTACGTATGTCTTATTTGAGATGCTCATTATGCAAATATCAACACTTTTTCTATGAAGAACAGAGTAATGATATGTATTTATTCCATAGTTGTATGCACTGATAATCATCAAAATGATTTTTTGAGAGTAAAATGTATTAAATGGTGAAATTTTAATAGTGAATTTCTGGAATTCAGTTAGCCAGTGTGGTACATCCAAAAGCTTATTGTATCCTTAAGACCAGGCCTGACCTTGACTTGGGCCACATAAGATTCAGGCTCATTTCTCATTGATTTATTCAGGAAGAAAATCATGTCTGATTGGCCAGAAAATATGGTAAACCAACTTCAAGGTAGTTATTTTGCACTGAGGTATTGTTTTCTTTAATTTGGCTGCATTGTGGCAATTTTACCCTGACTGCATAAGAAATACTTTATCTCTGACTGGATTTGAGTACAGTAAATTCTGTGTTTAGTCAAGGAGATTAGGGAGAACTGTGATGGTATGCTAAGGATCATGTGGTATAATTTTTTTACTTTTGAAGGAAGCTGAAATCTCTCTCAAAATCACACTTTCATGCAGTGCGAATTGAGTTTATAAAAAGTATTGAAGTTGTAACCATGGCAGGAAGGAATCGGCTTACATACTTTCTTGAACCACATAAACTATACCGCAGGAATTCAGTGAACAGTGGAAATTTGTGACAAACATGATTCAGTTGGGTTTTTTGCTAGATATGTGAATATTGTTGCAAATTATCATGGTTTGAGGGAAACTGCTATCAAGGTTATTTTGTGATATTTTAAACTGAAAGTTTTATTATGCCTAGCACTATTCCGTTTTTCAATGAAGAAAGTTCATTTTTGTATGTCTGGTGCTTTTTGGTAGGTCATTAGCTACTCAATGCGAGCTTCCATTTCTGTTTCACAGTCAAGTTAATGTCCTTAATGATGATTCTGTATAATTATTGATTTAGTTGTACAAATTTTATGAAGGAATATTAATATTGTATTCATACTCAGTTGTGTTATTGTAATCTTTGGCACTAACTTTCGGATCAACTTGTATAACATGGTTGTTTTTAATATAGGTGATAGTAATGGATAACCAAATATGTAAGATGAAGTCATTTAATTGACTTATATGTCCTATGATTTGTATGTAAAAGCTGTTATATAATTGTATAGCACTTGTAAAATCTCCTTTATGAACCTTGTTTTTTTTAGTGTCATATATTTTTTACCCTTTTAATGTTTTTACAAAGATTTTATGACTTATTTTCCTTATGTTGATTATTTACTGTATTTTTTGTGAAATACCAAAAGCAGCTTCCATTGATGATGCTAGAAGTAATTAATATGTGTATTACATAGTATTGTCATAACATACGTGTTCCAAAAAATGTCTCATATTTTTATTTTAGCTGAGGCAAAAGTGGTTTATGTCTTGGACAGTTACAAAATGAAGTTTACATTTTGCATGAAATCCAAATATTTTGTATTATATCGTGGCTGTAATTTTTACATTCTTTCATTTGTATGTTGGCCATTGAAAGTTGTATTTTGGTAAATTTGTGGACTTTATTTACAAAAACATCTGGTACCTATTACTTTTAGATTCTTATTGAAAATTTCAGACACTCATGGAGTTGGGGGGGGGGGGGGGGGGGGGGGAATTGATCGATGTTTTAAGACTTGGTATAGATTATTTCAGAGGAGAATTAAAAATTTGCATCAAAATGTTGCGAGACATGGGTGTAGCCATATTCATCCTAAAAATAGAGCAGACACTATTGATGCCATTGAGATTCAAGTGCATTGTTCAAATGCTCACGTATCTAGAACCAATTAGTTCAATTAAAATAATAGCTGGAAAACGATTATTCTCAGTCACCCATGACATGCAGCCAAAATAAAACTGGCCAAAAGGTCCTTGGTCTAAGTCAAGTGCCTTGATCTACCCCTGTAACTACACCCCTGAACTCATATAAAGTTGCTACAGAAAATGCTGCTTGTTTAAAGCTTGTCAGAATTCTGCAGTCAAAAGAACCAAGGTCCATATGGTCAGTCACATCAAATACCCTCTGGGTCTACGAGCAGGTGTTATGCCACATCCAAAGGGCCACCATGCCACTCTCAATTATTAATTATAATTTATAAGGTGAGGATGCTGCCAGGAGACAGCATGCCCGTCAGTAAAATGAATTTTAAAATTCACAAGATATCCATTTACGTAGTTAAAACAAAATATGTTTTGGGCCCTTTGACATGACTAGTCATTCAAATAATTTAGCACTTCATCTGAAAATTATTTACCTGGAAAGAGCTAAAATATGGCTCTGCAGCAGATTAGTCCAATGAACATAGTTTTTATTTAGTCAGCAATGAAAATATTCTCTTTTTGTTATTCAACATATATTGTATTTGAGATCATTTTACTCTTATGTTATTATTCATTCATAAGTGAGAACATATTATGCAGATGGAGGAAGACTGAAAAATCAGTTTTTTGCATAAAAATATTTATTCTTTTCTGTAATTCTGTAAACTTAAATTTTAAACATGCCTATACATGTACTTCAAGAAATGCATCTGTTAAGTTGCTACCTATTGATCAAGCTTAGTATATCATAAGTGGCAGGGGTTCTGCTTTGAATGAGTGGCTCTGATACATTTAACATCCTTATCCCCAGCCCTTTTAATTGACCCTTACCCCTCAGCTCATAAAAGTTTACTGTTACTTAGCTCTTTAAAGAAGTTTATATTATATGGTAGTTTCTCGTAGAAAGAATTTACTTTCCCTCCGCCTCATACGAGTGAAAAAGTGGAGGAAACAATGTAGAACACAAAATGTCGGGTGCAGCTAAGATATGGACAAGTGTTCTACATGAATACATCTGCATAGCGGGTGTAATTATTAGCGGCCGCCTAGATCTAGAGGAGGAATATTAGGGGTATTAAGAAAAGGACAGCGTATATGAAGCAAGTTATGAGTGCAAGAAAAACAGAAGTCTTAGGTTTTCTCGGGATTCACACCGGGCTAGAAAATTTGTTAGTGCCAATGAGGTTGAAAAAATATAACTTTTATATCTTTTATTTGTCAGCTCCACTGACATCATTTTTTCATCGGAGAACGATATCTATTAAATGCCACTTTAATATCAGTTCGACGATATCACTTTTACATCGGGGAATGATATCATATATAAGTATGTCACTTTTTTATCGGCAAAATCACCTGATGTTAAAACGACGTTGGTGATATCAAAATGATTTTGGGCCGATATATAACTGACATATGATGCTGCTTGGGGAGGTGCGAGCACCCACGGATGCGGTGAGCACCGATGTTTCCGTAGCCGTCTTACCCGTTACACCACGGATATAGCAGTCGTGATCGATTGCTATGGGGCTATTCAAGTATTACGTAAGGCGATTTTTGCCATGGGAGACCAATGTAAGATTTCACGAGCCCTCCCTTCCCAATCTTGCGTAATAAGGCATTTTTAAAACCATGGACATATATAAAAAACTGGAGGTTTCTATATCAAAATGCGCAAAAACTGACCTCATCACGGATATCGATAACGGTTTTCAATATTTCGCGATTCGCTGTACGCAAAACTCGCAAAACATGTGATCTTTGTAAATGCGGCATCTTCAAACTAATGAACTCAACGAATTGTTTGTACGTTTTCCTATAGTTTAGCATACATTCAGGCGGGGATCCTAACAAGTAATCGAAAATAATTTAAAAAGTGATAAAAATACGAATTCAGAAGCGATATCTTACGTAAGTTTGTCTCAGACCCTCTCACCCCCCTATGTAAGAAAACGTAAGAAATGCCCAACCCCCCTCCCTCCCCAAAACGTCTTAGTACATAATACGTGAATGGCCCTTAAGTCCAATGAGATGTGCTGCCTTATATTTCCTCGGGCCTCTTGGTGAGTACGAGCCGACATCTGACATCAATACTTTCATAAAAAATAAATCAATATAAAAATTCTATTTATCGGCTGAACTAGACATCTAGTAAAGATATTTCATTTACAAAAGTAAATCATTACGCAAGCACCTAGGAGTCGGCAAATGTCTGCGCGGATATGTGTGCCTACGCCCAGAATGCGCGGATCGCTCCTAAGGGTGGCCATTAAATCGTGAAAAAACCTTGAATTTTGCGTGTGAACCTTAAATTTGAGCATTCGTTGTCGTATTGATTGTTCTACCTAATTTTAAGGTGGTACAAAAGTCAAAAGTTTTATTTCGTCTTGGGAGAAAGTCTGGGCGATCTTCTGTGAATGTTACGCTATGTTCTGTTCCTAATCCTTTAATTCTGCTCCTACCGACCTTTTTCGCATTTCCTTACAGGCGATACCTTGCGACTCCATGATGTCAAAACGCTTACACGGTGTACTTAAGTGAAATGTGCATTTAAATGTATACTTAAATGGCCAGTGTACACGCGACGTAAGCCCACGTTACCGGAGGACAGCGAGTTCCACGTGATCATACCGCAGACAGGCGAGCTAGTAAGGTATCTAGCTCTTAGTTTAGGTATCTAGCTACAAAATATAAAAAATCAGTCAAATCGAAGGGGTATGTGTTTTGAGTAAAATGCGTTTGCATTTTCAAAATTAAAAATCATTCACAGTAAAGAAAGTTTTTTTAAACCAATGACGTCTTAGTATTATGCGCCATTGCTTTCTCTTACAGACAAGCATTTTTGCTTTGACATAAGTGCTACATGTACGGAGATATCGAAGACATCAAACACGAATCTGCTAGCTTAATTTTTGCATACTCTAGTATCACGTAGGAAACAGATACATATTTTGCAAAGTAATTGGGCATGATCAAATATACAGTAAAACTGAATACGTCTAGCAAATTTTGTCGAAATCGGAGAGGTCATACTCCATTTTGGATTTTTATTGCTCGTTTTGATATTGAATGGAGTGGTAAAGTCATGACGTCAAATCGTTTTCCAAACTACATTTTCCACTATATTTTGCATCAATTCCGCATGCCAAGACTGCGAGGTGGTTTTGTCAGTAGGCAATACATATTTGAAACAATTCATCCCTTTTTTTTTAAGTATTCGGAATTTCAAGCTGTTCTTCGGAGATATTCTTCTCCAATTATTCAGCTGAAACAGTCGCAGCCTCATATATCTATGTGTGTAAGATAAATCCAAAGTTTAGTTTTCCACCGCCTCGTTTACTGTACGTAAATCCTTTTTTGCATCTTTAATAGGTTGGTGCAACCTTTAAACCTTCACTGATCTGAATTTTCGTCGCAGTATTTCTATGTACTTGCAATTTGCTAACCTTTTGGGGGTGAATTGATTTTGTAGTCACATTTATAAAAATTTGTTCCACCCTAGTATACTTAGTAAATTACTGAGAATTTCAGTCATGTAGTTAACGTTTTCGCGTCATTAATGTTATAACATACTTCATGCTAAGTACAGTTGCTTAAATAAAAAAAAAATTAAAAATAAAACTTCAATATGGTCTCTATTATCACCAGGGAAAAATCTTGCTCAAACTACCCAAATGTCCAATGCTTGCAGAAAAAAGAATAAGTATCACAGCGCATAGCACAGTATGAATTTGGATTCTTAAAAAAACGTCTCTTCTTTCTAGCGGTACAAAATATCGGCGTCACAAGCTGCCCTTGTTTTCGAAATATTCTTTCTACGCGTCAGTCGAGGTTTGGCCCTTGTAGCGAACGGACGTGTTTAAGTCGCGCTCTTCCAAAAAATGTGCCTGCTCTTTTTGAATTTCGTGGTCTGGCCGTCAAACGAAGTCAGAAGTCTGTGTGTGCTGCGTGGCTTGCAAGAAGAGATTTCATTGCATCCGTCAATCAATATCGGAAGAAATCTGAACCACGTTGAAGAGTTGAATGGCCAATGGATTTACAACGGTTGCTCCGCGGAAAGACAGCAGTTCATCTGCGAAGACATCGCCTAACATGAGTGCACCAAATATATTTATTCATTGGTATTCGAGTACCCGAATGAATACCTGGACGATTACATGAGTACTCGGATGATGCATGAATATCTTCCTTAGTGGGTGACGGCAGAGCCCAGTGTGCGCCATCCACTAATTTCTCCGGAAGCGTCCAGTCCTCGATTTGATCGAGTTGGTCGAATGGCCACCCCGAAAATTCGGGCATTCATCTGATTCCCTCAGGACTCTACGAGTACTCGCGGCGCTGACGCAGAGAAAAATCACGCGGGAGTTAAGGCTACCCGAGTAGTCGAATGAGAACAGGTATATTTATCCAGACTCGTGTATTCATCGCGGTACTCGAACATTCGTATTCAGTGGTATTCACCCAGGTATTAGTGTCTTCACCGCGGCACTAGAGTAGTCGCTCAGGTATTCGTCTAGGTATTCATCAGAGCACTCATGTAATCGTCCAGGTATTCATTCGGGTACTCGAATACCAATGAATAAATACATTTGGCGCGCTCCTATCTCTGATGAGAAGGGAGCTCCAGCTTCACCGAAACAGGCACCAGCAAACGGCATGTCGGAGGTTGCTGATGCAGTTGATACTGGGCAAAATCATCACGTTACAAGGTGAGCAAATTGAATTTTGGAAGTGAATAAATAACTTTCAAAATGCAATCAGAAATCCATCGTAAAGTCATCTTATGGTATAAATTTTGCGTTTCATAATTCGTACGAGGGATTTAATATGCTTCTAAAGGAAAACTTGTATTGAAAAGAAGCATGTAAGTGACCTTGAGGGATATTCAAACATGCTTGAAAAGGACACTTCGGGATATATTTAAATCCATGGCATTCAAATAACTAAGGGTGACATTTCTGAGGCTGCTGTTTACGAAACTGGGTTGGCCTTGGAATATAACATTATTCCAGGTGATTTTGAAGTCTCATTTAGAGTCAAGGGCAAATAAGGTCTATACCACTCTCAATTCAAACCTATTATCGTACAATAACCTAGGCCTTACTCTGTGTATTCGAATGGAATACTTTTGCGGGCTGTTTCCTATTATTTCGATTAACTTAATAACTCCTGCGTTGAAATAACTGGTGAGAATACAACGATTTTTTTTGTATCACATTGAATGCATAACTTCGTCCTACAACATGACTTTCAGTCAGCAGAAAATGTAAATGTGGAGAGCTGCCTGCGCCGAGACTCGGAAATAGCTCGGACAGCGTTTAAGTTTGCGTGAAACTTAGTCGTATGTTGGTAGTGTAATTGAAAATACACACGGTAAGAAGAGTTGGAGGTCGGGGGGGGGGGACACGCCAAGAGAGGGAGTATGGCTTTGTGTTCGTGTTAGGGTGGTCCTGAAAGCGTCGAGTAAAATGAAGGTAGAACTCTGCTATTCAGGGAAACCTAGGTATTTAAACAGAGGACAGCAAAATTGCCCAATCACACGTTCCCCATGTCAATTAGGGACAACGTCTGCTGTGGTGATATCACAAGTAGAAGTGAAGTGGAGAGAGGAACTTCGTCCAGCAATGAATGAGTATATTTATGACGGGCAGCAAATATTTATACTGTGATAATTAGTCTTAATTTATTATTCTCCCCAACCTAGGACTATTGGCTCTATACCATCCTACTCCAATATGTCTCCTCCTGTAACAATCCGTTTTTTTAAACTGATGATATCAGATATCATCGTGGAAATTATGTTGGGAAAAACCAACTTTGTAATTTCCTAAAACTGCTAGCCAAGTTTGTGGAAATTACAAAGTTGGTTTTTCTCATCATGGAAATCCGTTTTTTCTTCATAAATACATCACTAGGGAACCAAGAAGTCTACGTCAACGACGACGAACTATGTTAACAAATAAATTCCAAAGTGGAAATGCGTTTACAAATAAATAAAAGCGACAAAATGTGTTGATAAATAAAAAAGTGATTCGAGTTAGTGCCAGTTCACAAACTAGACATGCGACAGTACATGAACAGGCATCAAATAGTACTTCACAATTATGGGTGCCTTCCAGTCGCTCTAGTGCGCTAATCACTTCGTACAACAACTGCGCACTTGAATTCCATTCGCTACAGACCCTGCGCACTAGGTAGCGCACTTGAAAACAGATCGGGAGCAAAGTTGATGTGGGCTAAACAAGGAGGTTAAAATGAAATGGAGGAGGCATGACCGTGAACACTCATGGGTGAGAATGAAGCAAGAATAGGGGTGCTTGGGAGGGATTTTGTGCCGAGTAGGTGTTGCCTAACTAGCCACAAAAGGCCAAGTCAGCCTTGCCTGTGGTTTTTAACTTAGATTTGACGAAAATCGAACGCGACCGCTGGACGCGTAAGTCAGAGGAAGGACTAATCTGTGCCGACTGCAATGGTGGAATTGGCTTCAAGAATCTATTGGTATGTCGCCTCCATTTCTTTTCTAACCTCCTTGGCGCTAAACAACAAATGAACGTCGATAATGGCATCCGTGATTGTTGTCAAGTTCGTTGATTTTCAGTCAAGGCGTCAAAAATTCATATTGTAGGGTTTTTAATTACTTAAGCGACAAAAAGCTTACGTTTTTAAATACTTACGTGGAACGAATACAATAAATTTACACAAAATATTTGCCCGTGATTGGTGTTCAACCACAGAAGAGTACTCACCGGCAGGTTACAAAACATTTCGCCAGCGGACATCGTTCCATTCAACGTCGTTCGTGTGTGCTGAAATGCGCTGATGTGTTCCGATGTGCGCTAACTTCAACACCTCAGCCGTACGTACCCACGCGTCGGTACGTATGGCTCCCTAATCCAATTTCTCCAACGACCTTAAAAGAGTTCGTATAGCGTTCGGAAGATCGTACCTTCATTCAACTCGCGCTCGAAGTCCCACAAACCATATTACCGTCTCTGTGTGTGTTCATCCACTCCCTCCCTCCTCTGACTCTCCTTGCCGCGTCTTTTTTCAAGTTCACTACCAGAATTCGAAAACTTTCACTTAAACTAGGCGTGGTTCGAGGTCGGTCCTAGTCGTTATGCCAACTGCTCACATTATATTTAGCTGTTGATAAGATGCTTCAACTATAAATGTACACACCGTCCCATTGATCGTGTGCAATTTTTGACCTCTAATTTGAGACACATGCGTTAGTGCCACATTGATGAAATTTGGCACTAGGGTAGAAAAACATCGTATATTTTCATGATGAGAAAGCCACCTTTGTTAATTCCACAAACTTCCTTACGCTGGCACGACGCGCGTTTCACCACACTGTGGCATACTCATGTGCCCGATGTACTCATGTGATCATGATTATGCTCCAGTGTGGTGAAACGCGCGTCGTGCCAGCGTAAGAAAGTTTGTGGAATTAACAAAGGTGGTTTTCTCATCATGGATATCCATAATTTCCACGAGGTAAGGCTGAGATCATCAGTTTTAATCGTATATTTTCATTGGTTCTGAGCAAAATGTTAGAAATTTGACCATTTGATCCCAGAATTAGGGTCCAACCCAAAATCTCAATTTTGCCTTATGGACTTTCAATGTTGAAAATTTCGAGATACAGAAAAGTTAGAATTTTTGCGAAAATTTAATCCAAGGTTTCTTGTTTAGCACGAGGTACGCGATGGAACTACTTTCGTTTTCGAAAATCCAACCGTGACCCCTGAAAGGGCACAGTCAAGGTCTCAGGGGTGGCGAAAATTGAATCGGGGCAACAAAAGTGTCGAATCATAGGTTTAGAAGGGTGCAAAATTCGATGGTAGGGTCCTTATTTTCCTCTTGTCATCCCTTGACCCTCAGGGGTCATCCCTCATACAGGGGTCAAAGGTCACGAGGTATCGGTATGCAAATCGGGGAAACAAATGGGTCAAATCATAGGTTTAAAAGGGTGCCCAAGTCTATGGTAAATTCCCTCCTGTTATTCTCTGATACGGTTACGCGGGGGTCAAAGGTCCAGGGGTGCAGCCAAGCAAATAGGGTCAGTAAACGCGTCAACTGGTAGGTAAAAAAGGCAGTGCCAAAGTCGGTGGTGAGGTGCCCAGATACCTATTTTCATACCTAGACACCCAAGGGTTACGCGGGGGTCAAAGGGTTACGCGGGGGTTAGCATAAGCGAAACGGGGAACAAAAAAAATCGAATCAGAGGTTTTAAAGGGTAAAGGCATGTATTTTACTTTTGATATTGTATTATTTCCATGATAAAAGTGTTCTTATTGTATATTTGATGTATTATTCCGCATCCTTAAAATTATAACATTTAATATACCAATGTTATCAACTGATATTTTACGTGAATATCTACGTACTTGTTCCGGTCGTGATGCGAAGGTTTTATTTTTTATATATATTTGTTTTCAGCTATAATTATTACGTAAAGGTATGTAGAAATACTGTTTAATTTACCTTCATTTTGGGCATCGGTGGAATAACTATTGAATTACAATCACTGAGGAAACTGAGAAACACAGGGCGGAAATGGAATAATACCAGACCGTACATGTGTTAGCAATCTTTCCAACAGTAGATTATGCATGTCGCTGATAAAGTCTTAGCAGGTATCTAAATTAAATAGAGATGAACGGAGAATAAAGTGAAAAGATGATAAAAATTCAAAAATAAATAATTTTTAGATTGATTTCGTGTTTGGTTTGCAGAGGTTTTGAACTTGATAATGGGATAACTTGTGAGTAATTTGAATTTCGATTGCTTTAGCTCCCACGTTTGTCGAAACTTGAGCACTGGAAAACATTGAAAAATTAAAGAGCAGAATGATGAAGCCAACATTTAAATTAATCCATCTCAAGATTTATTGAATCGTATCAATAATATGATTGATATGTATGCGGTATCATTGACTTAAGAATTCGTTTTATGATTTAATTAACACTGATTGCTGCGACCAGAGAAATGTTCTATATTCCCAAGTCATGAACTTGACTCATCCTCGTAATGCGAATGCCAACTTTGCAGAATGTTTAATTAAATGTTTTCAGGAATGCGTTAATCAGTAAATGACAACACCTTAATTTTTTATCAAGAGTAATAATTATTTTTATTCTTTCATAGCTCACTTCACCAAAAGTACACTTTCATGATTGTTTACTTGGAAAAGATGCTTCGTTGTTTTTTTATGGGTCACTGAGTAAAGTCGAATGCTCTTTTGCTTTCCCATTGGGTTTTCAGTCTCTCTCCTTCTCTGAGAGACGAAAAAATCAGTCGTTTGAGCATCGATTTTCAGCAAAAATGGTCCCTTCCTGATGAAGTATTCAGTGTTTTTATGGATGAAAATCGTTTTGTATTTTTTGGGCATCGGGGCATGCCGTAAGTACATGCCGGGAACAATCGTTTCGGAGTCCTCGATTGCCAACTCACTCTGCCATCGTCTTCAGATAATCGTTCCACACCTTAACTGACCTCAGACGGCAGTCACCTGAGTTTCTGCGGCTCCACTGTCCCTTCTGCTGATCCAAGTGGACTGTCCGCACAGTGGAGCTTCCATCGGAGGTCTCGTGACCGGACTTATGTTCCCGTTGCCGTCATCGGAAGCACTGTCCTTGTGGGATATGTATCGACAGAACAAGGAGGAAAAAGTATCTCTGAACTGACGACTCATTGTGCAATACACCACGAAATTCACGGCACCGTTCGTGAGAGCCAGCAAGTCCATCGCTTCGCCCAAGCGGTGGTAGCAATCTTGGAAGAACCGTTTTCCGATGATGACCGAGAGAAGACCCAAGACGCCCTGCAATGAAGAAAGTGAAGAGATAAACGTCTTAAAGTCATATATTCCTGTTCTTACGTCCATTGAGAAGTTTAATATGTACAATGAGCGATCAGAGTGCCTCCGAAGAATTAAAACAAAAAAATCACTGATCGTCCCAGGATAGCTGAGGCATTGGAACTAAAATTAGGGATTGGTAAAAGGAACTCAGCTGTGAAATCATTGCGTGGACATATTTCATCCAGCTTTGAGAAAAATAAAAATTCACAAATTTTATAGGTTAATCTACCGTTTAATAAGGTAGGTTTAAATGGAAGAAAGTTAGAATCCTCTTAAGTATTTACAGGTGCAGGCCCCTCTCCCCTACTGCGATTTCTTCCTTCATCACACCAAACGTTCTACCCCTCTTCAACCCCTCCATAAAATCTATTCATTTTCTTCCCCCTACCCGCTAACACAGCATCCTCCCCTCTATCACGACCTTCATCATCCCTTCGCCTCTCTATCTGCTCCAAACACCTCATCAGTTTATTTCCAATTTACTCCAGTAGTTTCTTATCCTAACCGACTATGTCAAATACTTCCTCGTTCACCTTCCCTTCCGTCTATTGCGTTTTCTCCATTCTCCTCCACACCCGCATATCAAACGCCTGCAGCCTATTCTCATCTTCCTTTCTCACAATCCATGTTTCTAACCCATGCTGCTCTACACTCCATATTAAATCTTCGCCGACCTTTCTTTACTTTCTTACAAAAGTTCCTCGTCATCAGCTCCCTGCTAATGCTTAACGCCTCCTTCGCTAGCACAAGTCTTCTTTTCATGTTCCTGATACTGTGCCCATTTTCCTCCTAAGTACAACCCAAGTAATGAAATTGTTCCACTTGCTCCAGTTTTTACCCTCCAACTTTTTTTACCAGCCTCTTTTTCTTTGTCCTAGAAAATCTCATTACTTTTGCTGTCTTATGATTAATCTTCCTTTCGTATTTCACGCACTGATTCTCTATTTCTACTAACTCCTGCTAACTTTTGCATGATCGTCTAAACAACGCCTGGTCGTCCGCGAATCTATCTGAAGTTATAAGTTGTCCTCCTAATTTTATTCCAGCTCTTCCAAAAATAAAAAATGCAAAGTTTCTCATATAAAGTCAATAATTAAAATAACTCAGTATATATGCCACTAAAATAGCCACCCAAGCCATTTTTATCATTAAAATGGTAATGATCATTGTTAATAAAATCTACGAAATGCTAATACACTTTAGGAGAATGAAATTAAATATGCGTTGAAACTGTGTGGCGCAAATTATAAATCGTATAATGCTTACGGAGTTGTCTCTTTCATTATTCAAAGAACTGTGGAACTTATCGCGCAGTAGCCTCAGCAGATTCACCTGCTAGTGATCATACACTTGCGACAAATTCACAATGAAAAATATATTCGTCCGGATCCGAACTGATCCCCCCCGAGATCGAAAAACCTGATAACATCTTCCATTTACGAAGATAGCAAAATAATTAAAAACCACTGCATTTAAAAAAAATATCTATATTTTTTGTAATAGCCAAATGTTTCAGCCAATTATTGAAAAAACTGCTTTAAATTGATACAAAAAACTGCGCTTTATTTCGTCAAACACCATAAAAGTGTCTATTGAAGGAAGTAATCCTTGCTTTTACAATTCTTTTCTGATGTAGATTTATTCCAGATCTATTCTCTAGAAAAGTATAAAACTGAGAACAAAGTTTTTTAAATTTTTATATGGCTCCTCAAACACGGCTCCTCTGATTATATGGAAATATTTAAGGTTTAATATCTAAAAAGGGACTGCATGAAAATTCTGATATTTTCACAGTATGATTCCCTTATAAATAGAAACTTGTGGTATGGAACTAATTACTAAGACTTACGTGGTTTAAGAGCTATAAGAGTCACAAAAGTGTTTTCTGGGGACAAATTCATAGATCCGCCCAGTAGCTGATGGAGACACCTGCTAGTAATCACACGATGGTGTGACGTTCACAGTGAAAAACATTATTCATCATATGCACGAGGACGGGTTCTTCATGGCGTTATATGCATGGTACACCTCGTTTTTAAGGTAGTTTGAGCGAAAAATCATTTCACCTAGAATAAGATGAATTTGGCCTCATTTTAAAGAAAAAACTCATATTACCAATTGTATCAAAATATCAAGCCCTTACCAAACTACTTTTCGAGCAATTTGCCTAAAAACATAAGCGGTTTTACATGGGATAGATTACGGCTGTGCGCTCTAGAGGGAGAATTAAAAACAAAAATTAGTAACTTCTAGCACCTAGATTTTGTCAAAAACTAACAGTGTACATTTTGCACGTTTTATCAACTATTAATAAAATTAATCTATTACTCACCGAAGTAATTTTTACAGAATCGTAAAATAAAACCTGCTGTTTTGAAGGGTTTTGAGCCGTACGGCGTGAAAAAATGAGTCAAGTTAGAGACTTATGTGGATACATATATTTATTTTATTACTGAGAATTTTGGTTGTATATAACTATATCTTTGCGCCATTAACAATTTAATATATATTTCATACTTCTTACAGACGCTGAAATAAACAAATAAAATTTGAATATGGTCTCCATTATAAATAGGGAACAATCTCGCTCAAACCACATTTGTGCCCACGTGAATTTCACAGTGGAAGAGGACGCCTGGGTATAGCACTAGGCGCGGTATAGAGGGGCCTGGGTTCGAATCTCGGTCCAGGGGGTGTGTGTTTGAAACATTCCAGATTATTCCGATCACGAAACTTAGGGGTCACGTGGCACGAGGTTCGTTCAAGTTCTAAGATTTTCTAATTGCTTAATGGGGACTGGATGTAGATAGAAACATGAGAGTCGATTTAAAGTACGCGGTTCTCTCTTACTCTCTGTTTTTGTATAACGAGATGGCGGGTTTGTACAGCGGGCAGGGTTCTACAATCAGCCGCTAGAGCGTAGTATGTTTTGTTACTCTTAAAATTGCGACTTTTAGTGTGCAAGAATAGCGTGTAATCATTTGTGTTCTGCACTTGCGTGGCGTGAAACCAATCGACATTCATCGACAACTGAGTGAGACATGCTGTGATGGTGTAATGGATGTGAATAATGTTTGTGCATGGGTGCGACAGTTTAAAGAAGGACGAATGTCGTGTGATAACGAACCGATGCAGCCGCATCCACGGACCAGCCGAACCGACAACACGGTTGTGCGAGTGGAGAGTATTGTTCTGGAACACTGCCGAAAGTTTCTCCGTGACAACAACTTTGATGTCATGTCTCATGCTCACTACTCACCTGACCTCTCATGATCACGAACTATTTGAGATTATGTTTTGTTTAAACCACTCGGGTGGATAACTTAAAAGCGTCCACCATGCAAAAGAAAAAAAGACAGCAAGGCAATAAAACGATTACGCGTCAAAAAACATCGTCAAACATTTTCATGTATTCTTTATAATACTAACTTTTTCTTTTGGTTAGCTCTATGGAATTACTTTTTATACATAAAAAACTATTTAATATAGTGACTAGGTACAATGATGTTCAAAAATATTCTTCATTACGTAGTTTATTCCCTCTGCACCAGGCTTTCGCTTGTGATTATCTGTTGATTGTTTTTTTTAATATTCCAACTCTATCAACAATTTCCCGGTGAGGAAAACTCGGATCGGGAAGACAGCCTGAGATTATTACGAGTAGCTCGTGAATACTCCAGGATACTCCTTAGATACGTGATCGTAATTATCTCTAACATTTAAAATCATTGAGGTACATGGAGGGGGCATGACATACCTCAGTCATCAAACTGTAACCTGACGACCGAAATATATAGGTGCCATGTTGCTTCCCCCTTTTCCTTCCTTGCTTGCCTTTGAATAGCTCGGAGGAGTGGACGTGTTAGCGGATTTAAAGCAAGAATATCTACCTTCTGTTTGACATTTAAGGCAATGGACTCTTCAAAAATATATTAGTGAGGAACTTGGAGCTATTGATTCTGTTCGATTTTAATGTAGGTTTTTGTTGAGAATACGGATTAATATCAATTTAAATATAAAAAAGAGTATTAAGGAAGTCTTCTCGGGTCTTCCACCGGGATTATCTTTTTACTGCCGATGTTTCGGAGTCCGACTCCTATTCCATTCTCAAGGCGAATGATAATACTTACGAAGGCTTCAACCGTCGCCATTGCTGAGCGTGATCTTGGGCAAGAAAGAAGGAATTTCAACCGAGACCATGGCTTTTCCCTTAGCAGTGTGCATGGAGCCTTATTGAAACTTTTGGGGTATTAAAAACATAACGGCCAGCCCTTGACCACGCGCAATAATGTCGACGCGACGGTTGAAGCCTTCGTAAATATCATCATTCGGCTTGAGAATGGAGTAGGAGTCGGACTCCGAAACGTCGGCAGTAAAAAGCTTATCCCGGTGGAAGACCCGAGAAGACTTCCTTTATATAATTAGTCGGGAAAAAACTAAATCTTACTTTTAAAAAAAATTATGTATAAAGAATGCACTCTCAAGAAGAAACAGCATGCTGATTTAAAGTGAGTTATCGGCGGAAAACAACGTGAAATTGCAAAATTAGTGTCAGCCCGTGAAGCGCTAAGGTAAATCGGAGGGAAAAATATGGCGGATCGGCCACGCCCACGTTACAGCTTCAAGCATTGGCCACCATAGCAAGCTCCCTCTCTATCTGCCTCAATGGTTCAAACCCACCCTTCCCGGCGAATGATTTGTTTAACTGTGGATTTCACACAACTCCATTTCATCGTTATCGTGTCCTCACCTGCGGCACCTCGGAGACTAGGAACAGGAGGAGAACGGCAAGGAGCATTGCAGTGGTTCTGTCTGCCCTCCTTCCCATGCCCTGCCTCCGACTGCCTCCACTTCCACCCCCACCGGTAGAGTTGGGCCCCCTCTTGATCACCTGCCGCCTCCGGCGCTCCGTCCCGGCCAATGCGGACACCAGGGCCAGGCTCAGGAGCGTGAGAAGGGCGCAAGGAAGCAGTTTGATGATCACGGCGTACAGCCAGAAGTTGAGCTTCTGCAACAGGTCGTCCTTGGCCTGGCTCAGCTCCGAAGGGCCGACGAAGTACACGGTGGCGTTGGTGCCGTCCGGTTGTGTCTTGAGGCCCGAGCGGATGGACAAGGCGAAGTACAGGGGCGAGCAGATTACGGGCGAGGCGATGTAGGCGAAGGCGATGGCCCTGTGGGCCCTGGTCCTGCCGCACCACTCTCGGTTCCTCAAGGGGTGTCCGACGGCCACGTAGCGCCAAACTGCCAGCATCACCGTCAGCCAGATGGACACCGTGTGGAAGACCTTCCGAGGAAAATAATACCCTTTAGCCTGGAGGCACTGGTAAATTTCGAATTTTATTTTGAATCGGTTCATTTTGCTCACCACTTGAAGTAATAGTTCGTTGTATCAAAAATTGTTACAGGCTAAACTTTTAGATAATATTTAAAACCTCTAAAATAACTTTCAACGAATCATATACGAGTATTTATGCCTTGTATTGTGCCTAGGTACTAATGAAGTTTGGATTTTTTTGACCGAAAACCCATAATAGTCCACCCATTGATCTAATGGTAGGTGTTATCATAAAAACTTTCAAACAAATATTTAATGTAGTGGTCTTAGTAAGCATTATAAATTTAAAGGAATGCAATACATTTCATACTAAGGGAGTTATAGTGATTTTTAATTTTTTTTTTTAACTTTTCCAATTCGACCTCCTTGGTCCGATTTTGCCCAATAGCGAACTGGACGACATTTTACACCTTCATATTTTATGCATCAGTCTGGATGTTTGCAAAAAACGGCAGTTATTGTGACTAAAAAAAAGGGTATGCACAAAAAGAGAGGTATCAGACGTCACATGGTGGAATTTCAGCATAATGAAAAAGAAGAAATGGCAATTTTCTTCTGGGTAAAATTTAATACGACCATGATTTCGATGCACTGCATCATCAGATGATGCAGTGCATCAGATGATGATGCAGTGCATCGAAACCATGGTCGTATTAAATTTTACTAGTGGAAAATTGCCATTTCTGTTCTTCATTTAAGTATATGTTTACGCAATATGAATATAAACTTTCGGTGATGGTTTTGGGGTCTACTGACCATCAAACGTAAGAATATGTATAAGTTTTCCGAAAGTAACGAATACAATAGGTAGTCTATCTTAGTATCTATAGGTTTCTGCTAACAGCACAAACCTGTAAGTATGGACGCACTTCATATAAACTAGTATTTGGAGCATGCTTTCATATAGCAGTGAAGTCTGGACAATAACAGCTGCCGAGCAAAAGAGATTGGAGGCAATGCAGATGTGGTGTTACCGAAGAATGATGAATATCAAACGGATGGGAAGTCCTTTGAAGAGAGACAAGAAGTATAATGAGAACTCTGATAAAGAAAAAGAAATATATTGGACACATTTTTGGACGCGATAGCCTATTGAAAACAATAATGGAAGAATAAATGAATGGGAAGAATTAAAGAGGAAGACCAATAATGGAATACATCTGACAAACAATGAAAGACAACGAAGTGAAAGACTATGTTGGGATGAAGCGGTTAGTTGATTGGAGAGCTGCAGCAAGCCAACCTTTGGATTGATGATGGTTTTTCCGGCCTCGGTGGCGGCAGGGTAACGTCCTCTCCTGTGAATGCGAAGGTCGAGGGTTCGAGTCTCGCTAGGGGAGGATTTCTCACCTCCCAGGGCATGGTTGTGTGTGTATGTCCATTGTTGTTAAGTTACAGTGCCTGATATAAAAGGCCCTTGAGGCTATTTTCAGAGTGAAAATAAATAAAATAACAAAATAAAATAATAATAATCAGTACCGGCCCAGGATATTTCACAAGTGTGAGCAAAATTTTTATTTGGCCGCTTCCACATTTATTTGCAAAGAATTAATTAGCCAATTGTATGGAAGGATAGATGAAGAGATCATAACACGTGCTAATGCCGGAAGGAAATTCGAAGGTAGTATGTGGAGCATGTCTTAGATTAAGCGTTTGCCTAGGGAAGCGAAAAATGAAATTTACATGAGCGTTCTCCTCCCAAATTTATTAGACGACAGGGAAGCCTTGGTATGTCGAGATAAGCACAGCAGCAGGCTAAATGCAGTGAAAATTGAGCACCTACTTGATATATGTTCGCGGCAAAAGTAGGATGGATAATTTTGGAATAAGTGGATGGTGAAAGACTGTGGTATGGATTCTCCAGTAATGGATTTAAATGAAAGGAGTGTGCTTCGTTGGTTTGGCCATGTTGAGAGAATGGATGAGAGTCGAATAACGAAACAGATGTATGAGAATTGAGTCAATGATGTGAGAGGAAGCGGTAGACCGCGAAAGTCATGGGTGAATGTGGTGGCACTCTTTTAGAGGAGGAATATTATGAGTATTAAGAATAGGAGAGCGTGTCTGAATCCATGCATGAGGGTAGGAGAAGCGAAATTAGTATACGAGGATATGACTTCATGGCGGAAATTATTAAAAGAGAGTTAGTTTCTCAGGACTAACGGCAATACTGCAACGGCAAGATATTTCACTTTGCCTACCCCTAAAGGAGTATGTAATTATGTATGTACCTATGTGATTTTTTTAAACTACGTGTTGATTTGAGGGATACCCTAAGGTTTCAGAACGGTCGTCTCAACATTTTAGTTTCTCAAATCTAACTTTTCAGTTTTTTTAATTCAGGTCCTCTTAACATTTCAATTATATAATTTTTAATTCATAAGTTGTTTCCAATCTTCGAATTTTAAGAGGAAAACTGTTAATTGGTATTGTTTATATTTTACCTACTTTTTATCGTTGGGTGTGATGTCAACTGCATATTATTTAGTGCAGTTTCAGCCACAGTTCCTATTAAAAGGTTTGGTGAAAAGAATGCTTATGGAGGAAAATGTTAGTCGCTAGGTCTTATTGTGCTTTTTATTGAAGTTATTTATGAGTGGCAACCATTGTTACGACATAATAAACACTCGTAACGTCATTTTGGAATGGAAATGCATGTAGGAAGTTTGTAACGTTTTCCTATTTCCGTACTTTCTGCTCTACTCTTTTCACACTCATAAATAGGTCGCAGACTGGCCGCCCCTTAGACCGGCCGCCTGTCGCTTTTGCCCATGTTGCCCACGCCTTGAGCCGGCCCTGCATACATTCATACATACCCATAATACATTTCCTTTTAGGAGTAAGTACAGTAGGGAATGTTTCATTCTCGGTGATAGGCCTGTAAAGCTGACTCAGCTTTAATAATTTCTTCCAAACTGCGGTTAGGGTGTCCCGTTGTGTCAGAACACCACAAATACCTCCTAGTAGTGGATTTTGGGCAACGGTAAGATGACTCTCAAGGTAGTTCTTTCAGATGGGATCCTAGCTCGAGTAAAATAGTGAAAGCGAGCCTAGGGTATTACTAGGCTTTGGTTTCTCTTGTGGCATACTCGCAAAAATGTGCCAAAACTGATCGGTAGCGCGCCGTAACCGTTCGTTAGCAGGGAAAGCTGCACGTGGTTTGGGTACTGAAAAGGCTGGTAATCTTGCATTATTTGCATTCAAACTAACTGATATTGTATTAAAATTTTTATTTAAAGGTACTGCTATTAATCTATTCAAACTTATTGATAAAAGTAAAATAGAAGCGTCATTTTTGTTAATAGACTGTAAAACATTCTTAAAAAGAATGTAAAAATTCTAAATTTATAGATTTTTTGCGTTAGAACTAAGTTAGAATATGCGTTTGTGGCAAAGAAGTTATACTCAAGAAAATAAATTAAGGAGATTCAGAAATTCCAAAAGATATTTGTCAGATATTTATGCTCACTTTGTTTCAATTTTACCCAATTTATGAATATGACATACCATATGAAAGTTTATTGAGGATATACAATTGGCAATGATTGAAACAAAGAGTAAAGGAGTTTTTTTCTTCATGATATTACTAATAGTAGTAAAATCAATTTGGTCTGAATATAAATGTTTTTGTTTATCATGTTTCTTGACACCAAAATTTTGTTAAATCGAAATCGTGTCGATGTGCGTGGTTTCATACAATGTTTGAGAGAGATGGGTTTTTAAATGAAACTTTGCCTGCAAAAACATTTTATCCGAATTTCACTGTGGTACACCGACTTCAAGAATTGAAAAAAGAAACAATCGACAGCGTAATGCACCTTTTTTTTTTTTTTTTTGGTTGTCCTCCAAATATTCCACCCCTTTTCTGGTTTTTGGCTCGTTGCCCGAGGATTAAAATCTTCCAAACAGGAATAAGATGCTCTCTGTGCATTCTCAAGAGCAAGGATTGAGCGAGTGGTCGAGTGATTGAGTGATGCGAAACACTGGCGTGGGTCAGAAAGGATTGACTCACTCGTGTTGATTCCCTCAGCGAACTCCTACTCAGTCTTTTTTATGGATTAAGTAACAGCTGACCTAAAAAATAAAGAGTGGATAAAAATCACAGCATAATTAAATTAGGATATTGTGTTATTCTGAATACGCTGTGTTGATCGATGAGGCTGAGGATGATCTACAGTGGCCGTCATGTCAATATTATCAAAAAGCAGAACAATATTGGGTACAAATATCTGATGATGAAGCAAAGTACTTAGTAGTAGCTACCCAGTAGGGATAGACCATGCAGAAGACATTCATGAACTAATTCAAAAGTAGTCCACGACTGAATTATCCTGAGCATAAAACCACAGAACGTTCATTGAATGTTCAACTGTGAACTATTCATTTGAGACTGTTCATAGATCGTTCGTTTCCAGTCCACATTGTATTATTAAAAATGCTCCCTGGTTGAACATTTAAGGAACATATTTAAACCATGTAAATTTGAATATATCACAACAATGTTCATTCTACTTTCTAGGAATATTCGTGCCCAGTGAGGAATATATTGTCCAAAAGATAGAGAAAGTTCAGTGAACACTATTAAAACGATCAAAGATCATTCAAGAAGGACATTTAATGAACGTTCAAATGGCACTCATAGATATTGCAAAGAATATAGATTGGAATACTACGTAGATTGTTCTAAGAGTGTTCAACGTAGATGATTCTCTAAATGTAAAAATCTTCTTTATCTCCGAAGGCTACTATTATAGAATCACCATGTCAACTCATACCATAGAATCGTCATATCTCCTCCTACATATCGGAATAATACTACAGTTATTACATAACTACCTACGATATGCCTACACATACTCGATATTGATTTAAATTTAAGGCACTTGGAGTAAGTTTTATATACCTGGCCACTCCCGTGCGTCAATGTAACTGTTAGAACTAATTTTTAAATGAAAATAACGTGACAGTTCGCGAAAATACCATACAATCAGGATACTGTCACCATACAGGATGAATAAAAAGTCAATATTACTGAGCCACTTGAAACTAGCAATAAGTAAATATGTAAATAAGATTACAGGACAAAATTAAACATGCCGCGCACACCATGCACATATGAGTGACTTTTGAATTAGTTCATGAATGTGTTCTGCATGGTCTATCCCCACTGAGTGGTGATGTTTTTGTTTAAATAAAACTCAAATATGTGATCATGTGATATACAACACATCTGACTTCGGAAGTCAAAGCCGGCAAAATAAAAAATGTCAAAATAAAATATATGAAAATATTTCGACATTACCAATTGAGTTTTGTTTAAACTAGACATCACCACGAATATTCCTATAATGTAGAATGAACATTGTCGTTAGGTAACTCAAATATACATGGTTTATAGATGTTATTTAAATATTCAACGAAGGAGGATTTTTAAATAATACTTTGTGGACTGTAAACGAACGATCTATGAACAATCACAAATTAATATAGTTCATACTTGAACATACAATGAATAATCTGTGGTTGTATGCTTAGGATAATTTATTCGTGGACTACTTTTGAATTAGTTCATGAATGTGTTCTGCATGGTCTCTCCCTAATGAGTGGTGATGTTTTTTTTTAAATTAAACTCAAATGGTAATGTCGAAATATTTTCTTAGATTTTATTTTGACTTGTATTGCCGGCTCTGGACTTCCGGAGTCAGTTGTATTGTATGTGATCCTGAAATGTGCATGTTGTGTGCGGCCGGTTGAATTTTGTCCTGTGGTCTTATTTCCATAGTTACTTATTGCTTGGTTTAGAGTGGCTCAGTATTATTGACTTAATATTCATCCTATGTGGCAACATAGGCTCCAATGAATTAATTCCAGAATACAGTTATTGTGATTGGATGTCATTTTCTCACTCTGTTACGGAATAACATTTAGAAATTAGTTCTCACAGTTAAAATGATGCACGGGAGTGGCCAAGTATTTACTTCGAATGCCTTAATTCAGATCATTTGCGAGTGTAGGTATGTATAGGCATATAATATAATAGTCATGTGATAACAGTAGTATTATTACGATAGATAGGAGTAAATACGACGATTCTGTAGTATAAGTAGACATTGTGATTCTATGATAATAGCCGTCGGAGATAAAGAATTTTTTTATGTTTAGAGATTCATCTACGTTGAACATTCTTTCAACAATCTATGAAGGAATCCAATGAATATTCATTGTACTATCTATGATTTCCATTTAAACGTTCATGAAATGTCCTTCTTGAATGATCTTTGATCGTTTTAATAGTGTTCACTGAGCGTTCTTTGACCATATTTTGTGCAATAAATTCCCCGCTGGGTAAAAACCCTGTTATGTATAAACTCGTTAACAATAATAAGATTAGTGAGAAAGGAGCATGTTTTTCGTAAATAGGGTGACAAATAAGAAGCTTTTGTGTAATACAAAAAGAAGTTAAAAAATTCAAATTGAGCAGGCTACAAGAGTATCAGGTACCCTGAGCGATATGATAGGGAGACATGGTAGTACATATATAGCAAAATAAACAAAGGCGTGGATATAAAAATGTATAATTATACCAATTGTAACGCATGGTATTGACGTTATATATGCTATAGCGTTAGAAAGACGCATTCAGACATAGTTACTGGACACAACTGATATGAAAGACCACAGATAAAAGTACTTGGAGTAGCAAGAAAAGATGGAATAAGCAATATCAATACAAGATAGGAGAGCAAAACAACACCAATAAACACACGGCCTAAGAGGGACGAAAAATTCGGCCTCATAAACACAATTGAAAGCAAAAGAATAACGAAATTTTCACGATATCTGTGCCCATAAATGCTGAAAAATCTAGAAAGAGATGGTAAGAACATGTGTGAGTAGTAATTTCCAGGAAAAAAATGTAGCGGAGGATAAAGAATTTACAAAGAATAGGCAAAAATTATAAAAGAGGAAAAAAAGCTTACGTACTACATAGTAGACCTTTTATATTGCTTTCATGAATTTCTCTTCTTCATCCGTATTCGTCCTAATTTCACAGTGATTTAAGAAATTTTTTACGTACGTATTTTAATAAGGAACCTCATTTCTTCCGAGAATGTTTTGCGAGCTATCAGAGGGTGACTGGTTTTTATAGAATACGTCATCCTCATGCCACTCTCATCACTTAAGTGTTTCTTATACTCTTGTTAATGGAATGTCTTACATTCTTTTCATTCGTCGAGAAAAAATCTGGACGAAAATGAATTCATAAAAATGGGCATCACGGTATGGTGCAGAAATAATGGTGTTGCTGCACAAAATAAATATAGTTGAATAGCTGCTTCTCCTCGGGTAAACAAGCTGGTGGTTTCCCCTTGCCTTCCACCTCAAAGCACTACAGCCGCTTAGGTAAATATGCGGTGGAAATCACCATAGATGCAGGAATGGAAATGATACATGAATTATATTTGACATTTTTTTCCCTTAATCCAGGGATGTTATGACTAGAGTATTTGGCGCGATATTCGAAATTTAGGAGAAAATTGTATTTAACTATGCTTTTATGAACCTTAGACTTGGCGTGACATCTAGATATTTGTAAGCAGCCGTCATAGTAGTGTGAAATGTATTTTTTTGTGTTTAGAAGAAAATTTGTTCATATGTAATAAAATTATTGCGAAATGTATCTAGTGTGCCACAAGGATACGTGTTAAGGGAGACATGAATTGCAAAAAAAAACTATTCTTCACTTTTATTTATTTATTTATTAACATATTTGTTAGTCAATTGTTAAAGAGATTAAAGAGTTCTTGGTTCGTTAGTATTTTTTTTTAAAGAGATAGTTGCACATATATTAGTCGTTCAATTTCTGTAGTTATCACACATTATTACCAATAGATATCACAAATAAATACATGCACGCAAAGTTTCACGTAACTCTGTACGTAAACAAAAACCGCTATAACCACCTTAAAAATACGATGGAAGTCTACAGGAAGAAGACATTTTAACTAACCTGTCCGAAGTTGGCGTGGAAGAGCGTGAACGCGGCCCACGGAAACGTGTAGATCCGGTGCTCAGGCTGGTTCGTGCTCAAGATTGTGTAGGCTGCAAACGGGATGTACCTATTAAAAGTAAGTGAATGAGAGAGAGTAGTGGGAAAGAGAAGCAGTGATGGAGAGTCAAAACAAATCGGTTGAAAAAAATGGAATGGAGGTAAAAATAATTCTTTTACACTTCATTTCAATTACTAATTGTCGACTCATTTTATGAACTCATCTGTATTGCCTTGCGAAAATTATCACGCTGAAAAGCGCAGCTTAAGTCCTCGATCGTGATATGCGGCATCTAATCTGCTCAGTAGAAAATCAGTCCTAAATATGCTGAATTTTACGTTTAACCATCAGACTTGTTTTTGATGATGGAATAACAATGAGTAAAAAATGAGAGACGCTACTTCATTTCAAGATGGCGGAGATAAAAAAAACGCACATCTCAAGTTTGACGGGTTACCATTCCCTTAATAATAGGTTAATAACCATAATAAAAAGGGGTAACAATGCGCAAGGTGTGAAAAAAGGTGAACGTAAGTTAGCTGCAAAATATCTATTCTAAGTAAGTTTAAAAAAGTTTAGTAACAGTGGGACGAAGCCAACATTTACCCTGAGTAACTCTTTCTCGATTTTGTAACCTTTGATTAAATATTTTCTCGGTATGAAAATCGATCGTAATACGTTTTATAATCGTTGATACTCACGTCGGCTGTTTTTCTGATGTAATACACAAAACAGGAAGTGCCAATCAACCTGAATAAAGTACTTAAAGTAAAAGCTACGCCTTCTTGCGGTAAACGCTAGCCAGACGTCTTAGTTCGTTTACAAAAATTTTAATTTATCACCATAAGTATTGTTGCTGTACGGCAACAGTTCCACGCCAATTCAGGCCAAACTACCTGATATCCCGTACTCAATTTCTAGTACACGAATAACTCTTATCCGCGATAACTCGTACCCTGCTATTCCGTGAATTTAACTTTTAGAAAACGAATATTTAGTCCTCGGGAGTTTGGATCAAAGGTAGAAATCGATAGTAGAAGAGCACTAGAAACACACATAAAAAAGATGACAGCAAAAGTTTACTATGTGCAACTGACCATTGCCTCATGAAGCTCTAATTTTTATTATAGAGGTAATATACCGGTTAATGTATGCTTCAATGGAAGTAGGTCTCAGAGCATCATCTACCAACACAATTTATTTCTTCATCTCAGCATGCATCCTACACTTCTTCGTCCCCTTCATAAAATCTATTCTAATCCTTCTTCTCATTCCCCTCTTACCCAACATCCTCCCCTCTATCACGGCCTTGAGCCACCCTTCGCTCATAACATCATTCAACAACCTACTCTCCTAACCTCCTCCAGAAGAAGTTCAGAGGTTTCCTCTCCTCACCCACCATACCAAGCGCTGCCTCGTTTGTATTCTTTTTCGTCCACTGCACATTCTCCTTCTTCCTCCACACACACATCTCGAACACCTTCAGCTTCTTCTGGTCTCCCTTCTCCTGAGCCCACGTTTCTGCCCCATTCAACGATACACTCCATATTTAACTCTTCACCACCCTCTTCTTCATATTTAAAGGACCCCTTTATCAGCTCCTTTCTAATGCTGGACGCTTGTTTCGTCAACGCAATTTTTCTTCTCATGTTGTTGTTAATCTGCCCATTTTCTTCTACCAATGTTTTATCGCATAGTGGACCCCTGGTGTAAGGACGGCCATATTAGAATTACTTTGTTGTATTCTATCTTGTCCAAATGTGCACCGCAATTTCACACCCAAAGCCGTCAGTTTAACACATGTACGATGAGCACTTAATGAGTAATTGCCAATTTTTCGAAGCAAAATATCATAGTAATATTTCCCTTGAGTTTATCTCATACTATTTACTTGTTTTGTATTCGCGCCAATCTTTGATTACCTCTATGGTCACAAGAGGGCAATGCATGCCATGACCGCGTATCGTGGAGTTTTTTCTTTTTTTTGGTGTGTGTGTGCATGCGTGTGAGTGCGTGTGCAGTTCCGATCAGATTGCCGTCGACATACCATCAGACTTCAAGACACCTCACCGCACCTGCAGTTATTTTTCAAGTTTCTATTCGGTAAGTCATGCATTGCTTTTGGCCATAGATCTTACAGTCCACTTCTATGTCTTTTTAGTGATTCAACCAATTTATCTTTTCTCTCACCTTTGGCCAATCGAGGCGAAAAGAGAGGACATACTCCTACATTTTTTAAATACTTACGGGGAAGAAACGATCGTTCGGTAAAAGTTAAATTCACCAAATAGTCAGGTGTGAATCGTCTTTGTACAAGTTGCCACGGGTATGAATTGCCCTTGAATAAGATATTGGATACGAGGTGTCGGGTACGGAAGAGCCCGAGCCGGAATGATATGACACCTGGAAAACAATTTCTGGTAAAAGACCTGATGATCCTGTATAACAACGTAATCTATGTCTTAAAAAGTAAACTTTCCTTATGCGCTAAGGGATTTGTTCTTATTTCATAACGAACGAGTTGCATTATGCTATGCCAGAAAAAAATAAGTTTAACTTGCATTTGTTTGTGATTAGATGACCTTTGATTCAATACTGATTTCCGTTTTGTCAAGGGCTAGGGTTGAATTTACTCAAATGTGAGTCATGAAGGCGCCTGAAGTCAAAAATAGCTTTCCTTTTTTTGGGGTCGGATCATCATTCATTCGGGAGAATGGAACGTTTTTGAGTAAGTCTCAGGGATAGAGATAGTGTTCGCATTCAGATGAAAAGAGTGAGTTCCACCAGTTAAAAGCTTTCTTTCGAATAAAAGAATTCCTATGGGGAGGGCTTTTAAAAATCCATATACTACTAATTCTACTATGTAAACACCTATACTATGCAGATGCCAGTGTGAAAATATGTCCCGGAGGCAATGCTGAATTTGCGTGGTGGTTCATAAATATAGTTCCATTACATAGTCTCAAAGCGGAATCTAAAGAATGATTTTTGGGTAAAGTCACCCTTAGTGAAAAAAGTGGCCATCTCGAGGACACTCTGCTCTGGGGGTTTTATGTGAATATACACGCCCGCGGCCTGCGTTAGCAGAGTGATAAATATTTGGCGGGCATCGTGAGAGGTTCTCACGACGTCTTTTGTTGGCGCCGATTGGGTTTTCCGACATTACTGAAGTGGCCCAACCAGTTCCAGCAAGGATGTAATAATACAGAACAATGGATAATATCACACCCATTCCGAGGATATACGTGTGCGGAGTTATTTTACGAGGCTGGGTTTATCCATCAGAATCGCTAATAGAAAGATCATTGAGTGAGAGGTTAGTAATTAAAGGAAATGATGGCGGCGAGAATCAAACAAAATTACGGCATCAATATGCGTAGGTTTTCTAAAAATACTTACTGGAGGAATGGAATCCGCTCATAATGTCTATCGTCAAATCTAAAAACCTTGAACTATCTACTCGCACTATTTCTCTAAAATGTTAGACTTAGGTGAGCTATGCATAGTAGGTTTAAATATCTCTGGCTAGCGAGAATTGTAAGAAGAGAACTGTCCATAAGCATAAAATATCATCAATATATCTGCGTCTGTACTTGGCGTTCTTGAAGGAAGGGGTTTTTCCTTTGAAGATACGCTCTTCCAAATGATTCATGAAACATAATCTAGGAATGGTGACCAGGTACGCCCACTTTCTAGGCCGTGGGTTCTGTTGTAAAATGTAGATTGGAGGAGAAAAGTTTTGTTTTATGCATATCTGGAGGAGTGACTATTAATTCGGATATTAATTCTAGGTCACTGGTAGTTTTTTTAAGAGACCTATTGAAAATGCTTCTTTTGCAAGAACAGAAGTAATCAAATGTTTTACGTCGACGAAGATATAATATTTCAATGAAAAAACGTAGTGAACTCCACAGTGAATTTTATTGCGACGACCTAGGTATCGACACATTATGTCATCTTCAGGTGAAGATGACACAACGTGTGACCTAAGATCCTGACCTAAGGCCAACGTGTACCTGAAGATGACAAAACGTGTCGAAACCTAGGTCGTCGCAATAAAATTCACTGTGGAGTTCACTACGTTTTTTCATTTCTCCATAATGGAAAACTTCCACCACATCTCGCCGGAATTCATATTATCTATATAATATTTCATTTATCTCTATCACTTGATCTTTTTCAAGGTTAAGGCTGGACAAGGTATGATAAGGGTGGACAAGGCACATTAGTTATTCAATACGCGGTGATTACCATCCACATGAATACATGAAAAGCACGCAGTGCGATTAATTTGAACGCAACACGCAATGTTTATTTGCTTGATGGTTGCCTACCTCCAAGGCATTTCGACTTAAAATCGAATGTATTAACAATCGCCTGACGGTTCTTTAGCCGGCTTCAAGGCAGTTGACTTCTTCCTATCGAGTGTAGCGATGTGTCGATTTGTGTTGTTACTTACAGGGCATCGTTCTTCTTGTGGTGGATTTACACTGGCAAGTTACTTCCGCAACTTTCTTCTAAAAGATCTTGTGGGTGATTTTTACCCTGGCGAAATTTTTTTTCACAAGTTATTACGGAACGTGATTGTATAAAATTTTTACTGAAAACGACACGCTTCTGCAAGTGCCCTGCCGAAACTTTTAAAAGCTCTGCAAGCGGACATGCATACGCGTTTACACCTGCAATTTAAGTCGAAAGTCGCTTGCTACAAGTAACTTGCGCAAAATACTTGCCTGTGTAAACCCTTCTATATGCAAATATTCCTGTTTTTTCCTCGACAAATGAATCGTGGAAGTAATCAATGACTGTGGCATATTAAAAAAACGCCAAATTCCGGCTATCAATGCGTTTGTGCATTGGACTTTTTGAGTCCCACATTCATTCGTGGATTTTATACACTTTCCATTCAATACACATGTACTTGATATTTTATATATTATATGGAATTTGCATTCAATATGCATGTACTTCTATTGAGCGTATCACGCATGAGAATCTTTGTATTTCTTAATATTAAATGATAAAACAATCATAAGTCTTACCTTTACATAGCTCTATCATTAAAACATTTCCAGGTAAAGTAAATTTTTACACATGAAGAAACAAGTCCATCTCTGGAAAATTCCTTCGTTGTTTGCATTTTCAATCCCCAACCATACTCATGTGACGAGGATTTCACGGGATGCGATGGAATTTTATCGCAGAATCAAAATGCTACTTGCTGGCAAACTTGAAACCAGTGTATTTTCCGTGCATGTGTGAACCGCAGCCGATTACCAGCGCTATCGACCCACACTGCCACATAAGTCCCTGCTTACTCATTGAAGTACCACTTGTAAGCGAAGTCTTAGGCCACTGTCTTAGAAGTAACTTCCCAAGCGGAAAGCCGCCTTTTGTCACCGAAAATGATTGTGAATCCAGGTTTGAATTTGGCGGAAATTAGAAGTCGTATAATTACTTTAGTAAACGTAATTTCAACTGCTGAAAACATTTCGTACGGTAAGGTAAATCAGAATTCTCCAAAAGTTTGACGGCCATAATACGAGTAATTCACTCGGCAGAGCTCTCTTCACCCTTCTTCATCTCCTCATCATCGGCAGTACAGCGTCCATATATTTATTTAAATTCCTTTAGAAACGGAGTATCGGGGCTTGTGCCCCCACGCCAAAGACAAGTAATTTTACAAGATATATAGGTAAAAGTATGAATTAGTTCATGCCTGCGGCAAATACGGCAAGGCAATACGTAGATGAACAGGATGTTAAGCTCTTGTGGTCCATCAAAGATATCAAATCAAGGGAGACGAGGATGAGGAGATAGAGAGATAGAGAGCTCTACCGAGTGAATTACCCGTATTTTTGCCGTAAAAAGTTTGGAGAATTCTGATGTTTCCTGCTGTAAGAAATGTTTTCAGCATTTGAAATAACGAAAACTCAAGTATAACTGGTAGTTTCAGGCGTTACTTGGTGGAACTTATTCATTGTATTAATGAAAAATCTAAAATTTGTGGTTACACAATGATAATTTTATTTGCACGACCTGGGTTTCGACGTAGTATAACGCCATCTTCAGATGAAGACTCTACAAAAACTCGTGGTTATATACTGCCCTCAGGTAGGTGGGGATGGCTGGAGGGAAGGAAGGTAAGGGGGGGAAGGAGTTTGAGATTAGGTCAGGGAGGTATCGCGTGCTGGAGGAAAATGGGTTTGGGGGAAGAGAATCCCCGTAGGGAGCATTCTTCTGAGGTGAAGGAATGTGGAGGGAGGGGTACTTAGTCATACAAAACAAACCATATAAAATAAACCATAACAAAACAAACCATAATATCCTATACATTTTTGACTTTCTTGGTGGAGGGGCAGTATAATACCTCGAGTTTTTGTAGAGTCTTCACCTGAAGATGACGTTATAGTACGTCGAAACCCGGGTCGTGCAAATAAAATTATCATTGTGGAACCTCAAAGTTTAAGTTTTTCATGTTTACTTAAGTAATTATACAACTTCTAATTTCCGCCAAATCCAATCCTTGGTTCACAATAATTTTCGGCGACAAAAAGGCGGCTTTCCGCTTGGGAAGTTACTTCTAAGACAGTGGCCTAAGACGTCGCTTACAAGTGGTAGTTCAATGAGTAAGCAGGGACTTCTGCGGCAGTGTGGGTCGATAGCGCTGTTAATCGGCTACGGTTCACACATGCACGGAAAATACACTGGTTTCAAGTTTGCCAGCATTTTGATTCTGCGATAAAATTCCATGGCATCCCGTGAAGTCCTCGTCACATGAGTATGGTTGGGGATTTAAAATGTAAACAACGAAAGAATTTGCCAGAGATGGAATTGACGTTATTTTCAAATATCACTATTAGCTAACAACCATAAGGTATCAATGCAAAAACATGAGATTTGTATCGATGAATTCGTTTTTCAACTTTAATAAAACACGATTATTTAACAAAAATAGAAATATTTACTTTTTTATTTCAATCAACTCGGGGAGCATTATTCGATAGGGGAAAATATTATAAGGGTCTTGGTTTAATTTTTTGTTCTATATTTGCAATCAAAAATTCATTTCGAAAAATAAATACTGACGATACCCAATTGCAATATTTTGAACATTAATTTACGTTTACAATTCTACAGGAGGAAATATTTCGACCCTTGGCTGAATAAACCACGCGGTCATGTTTGCTTTTATTGTAACGACACTGCAGTAAACGTTGTTTTGCATCAGTCATGACCTTGCAGTAGGATATCAATGAAAAGTAAGCATTAGATGCGCGAAGTCATAAAAATACGAGATTCTAATGTATTTCAGCAACTATAGCTGGTACGTTGTATTAATAACTTGCTATCAATCACTACTCAACTCTCAGAAATGGTCTATATATATATTCCCTGTTTTAGGTACTCCGTTATCATACTTCTATTTTTGGAATATTAACAAAACAAACCTATTTCCCAAACTTTGATTTATTTTACTTGAAGCTGTTACCTGAATACGTGAAAAAATTGGCCTGGACCAGGAAGAGAGACACGGACCATTGCTTTGTCAGGCCAATGCCAGACCACTACGCTATCCAAGCTTCCTAATTCCAGTGGAAATTTAGGTGGTTACAAGGGAACTAGATCTATGGCTCTTTATCCAACGTTGCTTCTGATATGGGTTGTGAACAATATCAGAAAATTTCAATGCATCTTCATTTTTAATGGTGAAAATTGTCATCCAACACACCGATGACACCTTCCCGCCTTCTCAAATTAAATGCAGCTATGTTGGCAGCGTTGCTTATAATGTACTCCCATCTCCCCTCCGCTCTATCTCCGACCCCTAACAGGAGCCTTTCCCTCCTTGAGGTCACATTTTGTCCAGACGACTGCCACTAAGTTTCGCTATGGCACCCTTTCCGTCCGAGTTTCCCAATGTCGGACAGATTTTGGAGAATCATTTACTTGAGTACAGTGCGAACAAGTTAAGCGACCTCTGGTTAAGAGCGACAGTGGTGACATCACGGGCACTAAATTTATTTTCGTGCAGAAACTTTTAATAATTGAGAGACATCACAATACTTCACGATCCGTGTTTCAATGCTTATGCCCCGTTTACACGACAGCCGTACGTACCGACGTATGTACCTACGTCTGTAGGGCCAAAACGCCGAGGAAACGCACGTCCGTATATCTGTAACACAAAGGAACCGGAAATATGAAGCACGATAGTCAGAAAAGGAACTCAAAATGGATAATGGCGTGATGTAACTGTTTTGATAAACAGGGAAGAGTTTAATTTGCTCCGGAAACCATTCCGAATATTGCAAAAGGTATCTTAAATGCTGGAGTTCTAATTTGAAATTAACTGCTGGCGTTACACTTGTTTGCGGCAATTCGTAAAGAGGGCAGCACAGAGTTACAGCTGTAACGCCAATGTTGTGTAAACGTATGTGGGGTTGCTATGTCGGACGGTACAGCGTAAATGGGGTATTAAGGATCATCTTCAGGTCTGAAGTGATGGAGTATCACAAAGTTTCAGGGGAAAGCGTTCAGTTTAACCACTTACTCTGCCATGACAAGTAGGTCGGCGACGGCTAAAGCCGTCAAGATGGCGTTGGTGGGCGATCTCATGGGCGGCCGAGACAGGACTGCCACGTTGACCGCGTTGGCCACGCATCCCAGGGTGCAGATGACGAGGGCCAGGGGCCCGTGGATTGGCCGATACCATTTCTGGAATAGAAGAAGGAGGGAGAAGATTATTGCCTACAAACTTATGATTAATTTAGGTGATGAAAAAATGGACTTACAATGTAATATACCGCATATTTTAGGAGAAATCTGCGTAGCGTCTGGAGCAGGTAGGGGGGGGTGTGTGATATTAAGGATTTTTTGTCCCTTAAACATGGGGTTTCCAGCTCATTAGTTACCGAGCCATAGCAAGTCAATCATTTTCTCAGAAGCATTTGGAAGTTACCACGAAAACACCAAAAATCAGTGGCGTCCACCACTATCAATGAAGAAAATCTGGTCAAAGTTGCAACTGAATTTTGAAGTATATAGCCTCCAATATTTAAGATGGCAACCGAAATTGTAAGCATTTTTCTTCTTGAAAATATCATTTTTCTGAAATTACTTTTTCGATTTGATAGAAACGAAAGCTTTTTTAGGAAAAAAATAATTTTCCTGTCTTAAGTTTTAAAGAGGATATGGCACCTTAAGTGTCACCGTTTCATGAGATCATTGATTGATGGCTCTCTTCTATGCTTGGAACTGTCATTCATTTACCGAAAAAGACTATTAGCTTCGTCAGTCTAAGCTTACGCATTTAAGTTTTAAGTATTTAATAATTCGGATGGTGGCCTTTTTGTGAACTAAATGAAGTAAAAATTCAAGCAGCAACAAAGCCTTCAAACATGGATTATTTCTACGGATTAATTGTCGATCACAGATGTTGAGATTAATATTTTAAGAGACTGATTGATGTAGCTCATCATTATTAGCTTATTCAATCAACTGCATTAATAATTCTTGGGTTTATAATCCTATTCGACGATATTGCTTGAATTTTGGACAACGGTAGATGTCGTAAATATTACCAATATCATATTTTTTAGCCAATTTTTGCAGAAAAACGTTTGTAAATTTAATAAACATTATCATTTAATAATCCTCCATTAAGTTTTGGGCCACAAGATCGTCACGCATATGGGAAAACGTTCAATTCCGCAGAAGAAGATGAGATGAGGTGTGTTTTGGAATACGCTATAAAGTGTAGGTTTACCTGGAATTCTCGCAGTCCTTCTCCGCAGTAAGGCTCCACTTTGGCGCCGACCAGTGTCATCTTTCGGTCTGACCTCCGCGGGTACCCTGGTTTTCCCCCAGTATCTTGGGGACCCCGCTACCGGCTCACCCTGGACCCTTGTGGAGATGGCTTGAGACGTGCCCGGACAGACTGAGCTGCTTTTTGGAGTGAAAGATTCATTTACTAGGAGGTGATTAATGGCGTATATTTCTACGCTGAAAATCAAACCGAATTAAGCATAATCGTATCGTGTGAAAGGCTTAATCGTATTCGGTGTTAACGTGTAGAATTCGATCTTCAGCATTAATCACGGCAGAAGTAAGTACGATATATACATAACTGTGCGAAATTCACGGTGAAAAAATCACTTCTCTCTGAGTTTTCCGCGGCGATTAGATGAATGTTACATTCTTCTTCCGTGTATCTGCCGCGTCGTTGTGTTTTTTTGACAACGTTTCCCCTCCCCTCCTGGAGGCGTCATCAGGTCGAAGATACCTGCACTGCATTTTGGTCCAACTTTATACTGGAGCTGGTCGCATCTGATCAGATGCGGTCAGCTCCAGTATAAAGTCGGACCAAAATGTAGTACAGATATCTTCGACCTGATGACGCCTCCAGGAGGGGAGGGGAAACGTTGTCAAAAAAACACAACGACGCGGCAGATACCCGGAAGAAGAATGGAAAATTCGAAAAAATCACTTGTCTGGACTGGGATTCAAACCCATACGCCTCGGTGTTGCGCAGAGTGCTCTAATTAGTTAGGTATCTTCTTCCACTGTGATAAGCACGATACCTATTTTTCACCCGAGTTTCGCATCGAACTACCATTCAGAGGCGATTGGAGCGTATCAAAGAAATACCGATGGCGGAGCCATCACATTTTCATCACGTTGCGGTGTGGTATTGTGTATGGTGTGTTGTTTTACAGTACTTGTAAAATGCGCCCCTAGGACAGACAAGCATCCTTAAAATTCATGTGTTTTTGTTTGGTGACCTTCTGTGTCGTGTTTGTAGCTCTGATGATGGAAGATATTAAGTTCAGTCGTCGGCAAGGGGGCCTATTCTTTATGGCCTCGGAATCTTCGTGTCTCGAAAGTGAGGAAATTTGAACGTCACAGACACGATAATTTCAGAGGTTCATTGAAGTATTACGGTTTGTCAGGGGTATTGACGTCACATTTATGGATTTTATGAGGTTAGACAGTACCGAGTCCTTACTGAATCAACCCCAAGGAAATGCTATTTGGAATATTAGGCCTACCCTCGATATATTATTATTATTATTATTGAATATCCGAGGTCGAGATGCATAACACTGGGGTTAATATAATAATTAAGAATTTCACTTGGAGATGATTTTAAAAAATGAAGTACTATTTAACATTATTGAAGTGTTATATTTTCTTTCTTAGCGTGAGTGGCGGGGGAGTGAGGGAAGAAAGAACAGTCAGGCAGCACGGTTCCATTAAAAATGAAAGGAATTTTGTATAACTCACGAAACTTTTATTTTACTTTCCAACCAAGGTTTCAACTTACGAAATCATAATCAAGACAGTTAGTGCAAGTTACCGGACGAGTATATAATATAAGTCGAGGAAGGGATGGATGGGGGGTAACAGTGAGGAATGTCAAAGCTGCTTTGACTAACTTAGTCATAGTTAATAACACAGAAGGTTAAACCAATTCAACTCATCTATATATATAAATAACTATTTCGGGAAAACAATAACCTGGTTGATAAATCACTAAAAATAATAAAAAATGGAAAATGAGTCCGTAAATGCTAACTACTCAATAAAAATGGTGTAATAATTAGATAATTATATAGTTATTTTTCTATTTACGACTTTTAATGACGGGTCCTTGTTCTTTACCTACTAAATAGTCATTCTATATTATTTTATACGCTAATCAGAAATTAAGATTCTATTATATCTGTTTTTCACAATCTGATCTTGCGTTTAATATTTTTTAATACAGATTTTAGGTCGATAAAAGATGTACTACCTGCATCACTTGTACTCCTTATCACTCTTACCGAAAGTATAAACAAATTTGCATAGTTATTGAAAATTAGATAAGTATATGTGTTCAAACAAATACCCTTGACTACAAAGTATGAAGGAGTTCCATGCAAACTTTTCCTTGCCGCACAAGTTGATGCCTTTTTTATTATCCCGGGCCCGTAATCTAAAGTGAGTGCTGTAACCTTCCTTTGGGATTTCCCGTCAAAACCTTTAATCGTTCGAATAACTCCGCCGTAAAGCGGGAGATTGGAAATGCCTTTCGGCACTAACAATATTTAGCACTTAAGGAAACATCACTACTTCCGGAGATTTAGGAGCATGAAGAAAATACAATATCTGCATATTCTCTCCCAGATTCGTTTTCTGACTGGCATTCTATAAAATATGCTGGTTATATTTCTATGAAATGTAATACTTATGCTTCTAATTTTTATTCAGGATTACTGAGGAAGCAGTAAAAAAGCAATGTAAGCAAAAGTAAGTGCTTGATATTACACTCATATGGAATACGGAACACTCACGTGTTCCGTATTATTTTTGATGATGGCATTTGGTAAAACTTTCTATAATAGTCTCTAAATGGAGCCGGGAATGGTGGCTCAGAGTGATTTTGGAAGATGGATGCTGGAAAAAATTGGTTGGGTACTTAAACTATAGGAAATTTCCGATGCGATAGTTGACCACGTAGAAAATATGCCTCTGAAAGAACTAGAAAGCTTGAAATAATTCATGAACATTGAATTTATTCTGCGTGTAACTTCTTCTCCATATTGATTCCTTTGAAGATGCCATCATTGATAGTTATCAACCCGAGGATTGAAATGCTACAGTTCTGTAATCTATTCTGCATCTATATACTATCTGACGAGCCTCTGTAGGGGCTCGTGGCAGGGGGTGTCAATGAAATGGCAACGAAAAGGGAATGGAATAGGCTCTGTAAAACACATGTAGTATTCACTATGTGGTAGGCATGTAGTTTCAGGCTCACTGCATTTGCTAACGCAATTAATGACTTAATCCGTGTTTACTGAAATATTAATGATCACATACCTAATACTTGTGGAGAGCTACTACAAACCTATTCAAGTTGATGATGACTGCTGATGATGATAATAAGAGTAGGGGAGAACAAGAATCACGGACTGTATGTCGGGAGAAGAAATTCAAGAAATACTAATTGTCATTCGGTACTTGAAATATAGATATTTTTATGAAGGAAACATTGAATAAGTCTCTATACAGTCCGGGTAATAGGTATATCCACGGACATACTATTTTTTGGTAAAATATATAAAACGATATTTAAATCTTAGGATGCAATGATATTGGGATGGAGAGAGAAGATGGAAACCCGACAAATATTCTTCTGCAACATTCACCGGGGAAACAGGAGACCATATTTTCTGAAATTTGTGTTCGTGACTCATGGCACTAATTAAATACAGGTGATTTAATTCGTTAAGTTTATATGATTATGATGCGAAAATGAACTTCAAATGTCTACGACCATCCGCGAGGCGCTGTAAAGGTTGAAAATTTCCTCGACATACGATCCATGACTACGGTGTGCTAGCGCGCTGATTTTAGTGCCAAACGATAAGTTTTGTCTACTACTATGTAGTTAAGTCTCGAAACTGAGTTTGTTCGAAAAAAATTGTTGGTGATTAAACATAAGTTATGAAGACTTGAGACTTCAAATGGCGGCCTCTTAACGAGAAAAAAACACAAAAAATGAAAAGTTCCTTTGGGCCCGGCCTAGAGGCATATATTTTCACATTTCACAAAGTTTTTTAATATGTAGACCTAGCTTATTTTGATCACTCCTTACGGTAAGGGTTGGTCGTGTCAAAAATTGTTTCAGACAAAATTTTTGGATAATATTTATAAGATGTACAATAACATAGAACGAATCAAATATTGTGCCTACGTATGAAATGATTTTTGATTTTTTTTAATTATTTAATGATATTTCCATTCATTTCTAATAACTATTTTGACCGAAAACGCATATTTTGTCCACCCATTGAGCTAATGGTTGGTGTTACAAAAGTTTTAGGTAGTAGTCTTAGAAAGTGTAATGAATTTAAACGAATGTAATATAATTCATATTAAGGGGGTTGCAGTGATTTTTCAATTTTTCAAATAACCTTTCCCATTTCAACACCCTTGGGTCCAATTTTGCTCATTAACAAACTTGAACGAGATTTTCCTCCTTCGTGTTTTATATATAATACTGGAAGTAATTTGTGCAAAATCACGGAAGTTACCGTGACAATAGAAAAGTGTATTTATACACAATATGTACATAAATATAAACTTTTGGTGATGTTTTTAGGGTCTACGGACCATGAAACAAGTTATTATGTAGAAAATTTCCGATAGTCTCACCATGGTAATGACTATAATAGGTACTTTTTCTTCGAAATCTACCTAAAATAGCCTTTCTCCGAAATCTACCTAAAATAGCCTTTCTCCGAAATCTACCTACTAAATTCGTCAGTGACGTACCCCAAGTGATTGTTGAAGTACTAAATTAGTTATCAAAATGTTAATGTAAATTAATATTCGAAAAAAAACAATAGAATTGTAATGGAGGGCAAGTTTGTTTACATAACGAATGGAATTCTCACAAAAAAACCAGACACTATTAGGATTGGTTAGTGATACAAATTAAATCGCTTTTTATATTAATCGGTGCATGAGAGTTGATTTTATAATTAAGATTAATAAAGTTCAATAGTGATGTATTCGGGAACGTCGGATACTGAACGCGGCGAGCGCCGCAATGGACTGCGCTAGCACATCGATGGCCGCCAAAAATTACCTATTACCAGTTAATGGAGTCGCATCCTCCGAAAATCCACGGCTGTCCCCCCAACATTGACGCAAGTGTCTTTTTCCCCGGTCACTGGTGTGTGTTACAAGGATGCGTGACTTTGTTGTCGTAAATCGTTCGGAGTGTTGGTCGAACGGGTGTGGTCTTCCCTTCTTAAGGTCAGATCATCGAACGGGGCTCGCTATACAGCCACCCCTCCCCCATATAAAAGACCACATTTCTCACCCCCTGAGTACTTCCTTCCCTCCCTTTCCCCGCTAACCAATCCTCCCGTAACCCCTTAGCGTTCTCGGTTTATTTCGAGACTGGTGCTGCCCCGACGCGGGGGCGTCGACAGCTCTCAAGCGATAGGGAAAGGGAAAGAAAAGGAGAGCGTGTGAGTCAAGGCTAAGAAGACTTATTATGTCGTCCCGAGAGACTTATGCCTTCAGTTCGCAAAGATCCCTCGACGAAGACCATCATATTCACACCCTCGTCCTATTTCGTTGCGAGGCACCCCAAGGGCGTGCGACGGGGTTTGGAGTTTAAACACTAACACGTTTTTGTGTAAACAAAAAGCCCGCAAATATCAGCGAAAAACCACTTGTTTTTATCATTCGGACTGAGTTCACTTTCTAATTGATTGGCCGGGATTCGAGCTCAAATCTTCCAATTAAGGTCAAGGTGTGTGAGTTAGTCACCACTTGGGCGTGGCGTTAATTTAAGGCTAATATTTTAGGGAGTTTAGGGGAATTACTTCATTTAGCGGCATATGAAACGCACTTTTTGCACAAAATAATAGCTCGAAAATCACTACTGATTGAGAAGACGAGTCCTTACGCTGGCCTTAGGTAGTTCGAGCAAAAAATCACTTCACCTAGAATTTGATGAATTTGACCTCATCTTAAAGAAAAAACTCCCATTTTTCCAATGATATCAAAATATTAACCCCCTGCCGAACTACTTTTCGAACAATTTGCCTGATAATACAAACTGTTTTACATTGGATAGATTACGGCTGTGCGCTCTGGAGGGAGAATATTGAAAAAAATCATGAATTTATAACACCTAGATTTCGTCAAAAAAACTGTGTATAGTTTGGATGTTTTCTCAACTATTTATAAAAAATAATCTTTTACTCAATGCAGTAATTTTTATTTACAGAATCGTAAAAAACCTGCTGTTTTGAAAGCTTTTTAGCCGTAGTGCCGTGAAAAATGAGTCAAGTTTGAGACTTATGTAGATATATTTATTCGGTGCAAATATCACGAATTTAGGTCAAATAATATATATGTATTTTTTTAACTTTTGCCGACGTTTCAGACCATCTTCAGGGCTATAAAAAAATGATACATGATGATGAAATTGTATTACAATTCTTTTTTAACTACACAATGGTTAATTTACAGTCATTACATGTAAAAATACATAGACATATTCAAGATTGTTACCTTTAAAGTTTGGTGCTGTTTTTATTTAACGTTTTAATTTGGTTGCTTGGATCCATGTCTTTGTTGAAAATTTATGTCATTTATTAAATTATGATAACATTTGCTTAGATAAGTAATGTCTGTCCTTTTACTGCAACTTTTTTTTATTTCTGGATATATGGTACATTTCTTAGAATAATCTTTTTGATAATTTTTTTTCTGAGTCTAAAATGTTGGCTTCTTTGAAATTAAATGAGTGACTATTTGTAATTGCATAATTTTCTAATGCAAAAAGTTGAACTTTAGTGTTAATTGATGTTAAATGTTGAGAGATCCTATTTATTAAATAATGGGATGTTTGGCCGATATAGCTACTGTCACAGGCTTTACATGGAATAGAATAAATTATATTACTTCTTAGCTGTATAGGGGTTTCTGACTTGAGTTTGAATATACGAGCTTATGCTGAGTTATATGGATTTTATGTGCTATTTTATAAACTGTTTTTTTGAATACCTTGGTAATTTGCTCTGATAATCCATACATTTAAATCATTCCCCGATATTGGTTTGTATTATTGCTTGATACATTTGTTGTATTTATTGAATTGTGAGTATTTGAAGATGATTTTTTATTCGAGTAAACCATGGAATTAGTTAAATTTTTGGAAGGTGGTTTTTTCTAAAATATCCAATTATTTTCAAATTTTTATCGTGAAAAACCTTATCACTTAAACTTAATACTACCACTCACATTTTCAACATCATGTATCATTTGTTTTTAGCCCTGAAGATGGATCAATGAAGGTCCGAAACGTCGGAAAAAGTTTATATATATATATCCCGGGTCAGGTGATATTTTTTCTGTTTGGATTCGACACATTTTCATCTTCCCCACCAAAACCTGTGTTCGTCCTTTTATGTGTTCCTATCCATTTCCAATTCCTATGTTTGAATGAATTTATTCGCGCCTTTGAGCGTCAAGTTTGACTGACTGAGTGTATATATATATATATATATAATTTGAACAGAAGGTGAAAGAAAGAGATAGGAAACATGTAACTAAAATTGGACGAAGACACTGGTGATGTGGAAGATGGTAAAGCCGAGAAATCAGGGGAAATAAATAAATAAATAAATAATATATATATATATATATATATATATATATATATATATATATATATATATATATATATATATATATATATATATATATACAATATGCCAAGAGGGTGGCCGATAAAAAATATTATAAATTCATACATTCAAAGGAAATGGAAATGGATAGGAACACATAAAAGGACAAACACAGGGTTTGGTGGGGAAGATGAAAATGAGTCAAATCCAGACAGAAAAAATTTCACCTTAACCGGGATTCGTACCCGAATCTCCCAATTGCCGGTCGGGTGTGCTACCAGTTACACCACGAAGGCTACTCAATATTTATTCGCGCCTTTGAGCGTTATGTTTTCGAATGATTGAGTATATTTGGCCATGTTGGCTCTTTTCTTCTTCTTCTTCGGCTATGCGTGCCTTTAAACGTACTGTTCACCTCTTTATATGTTGTATGCCTGTGTTCCACTTTACCTTTCAACCTTCCAATTGTGTTTGTCCCCTATATGGTGGGTGAAATCGTCCCTGCGCGCCATCTCTGGGCCGTTCAAGTTTGGGCATGGGTTGTGACATAAAACCCCGTCAAATTGAGCAGGTAATTGAGTAGCCTTGGTGGTGTAACTGGTAGCACACCCGACCGGCAATTGGAGATCCGGGTTCGAATCCCGGTTAAGGTGAAATTTTTTCTGTCTGGATTTGACTCATTTTCATCTTCCCCACCAAACCCTGTGTTTGTTCTTTTATGTGTTCCTATCCATTTCCATTTCCTTTGAATGTATGAATTTATTCGCGCCTTTGAGCGTCATGTTTTCGAATGATTGAATATATATATATGAATATATATGTGAATATATATATATATATACCATGGGTATATATGGGACTCATGGGACTCATGGGTATATATATATATATATACCCATGAGTCAAATAATATATATATATATATATATATATATATATATATATATATATATTATTTGACTGAACTCATGATATTTGCACCGAATATTAAAAGAGGTCGAGAATAAATACCATTTGATATATTTATTTCATTACGGAGAGTTTTTGTCCTATATAACTATAGTTTTGTGGCATTAATTTTACAATATTTACTTCATACTTCTTACAGACGCTGGAATTAACAAATAAAATTCGTATATGGTCTCCATTATGACTTTTGGGAAATATCTTGCTCAAACTACCTTAACTCACCCACGACGCTCTCTACTGTGGGAAAATTTTACCTCAAATGGTCATTAATACCTTCCCTTAGACCAAAATTTTATTGCTTTCTTACAAGAAGTAGGCTGAAACAAAGCAGCATGGGTTCTTCGCGCTCAGAGTTGCGAGTCGTTAACAAAACTTAACTCATAAGAATGCCACGTTTTGGCGCTGACTCTTTTCCTGAATATTTCCCACTGGTAATGGGAGCCCATCTAGCATGCTCTTGCGTCTTATAAGCCGTCATGTATAAAAAGTGTCCCTACTCCAAGCAGAAGTAGTTCAAGTCCATAGAAACAGGAAAAAATGCAAAATTGCATAGTAAAGTGAAATCTAGCTGTTCTTTTGTTTTAATTGAGCCAAATATTTGGCAGAATATTGGTGGCTATGTACAAAATAATTAAAATGATGATAATATTCTTTTTATAATGTTCGCGTTAATATCTATATATTTAGGCCTAGTTTTATAAGGTCTGGCATACTATTATCTCGGTATGAAAACTAAAATTGCAACGCTTCCCAATTTCCAACGCTCACGTTTGCTAACCGACTGTCCGATATGATAAACAGAAACCAAATCTCATTCTCTTTCACGATAGCATCGAGGGTACGCCAACTTACGGTAAATATTAACCAGACATTTAACCGGGCCTTTAAGAGCCTTTAAAGTTACTTTATTTAAATGCATGAATTCTTCTCGAGTTCTCCATACTGGCCGACGCGACGTTTCAATGCGCGACTCGACAAACGTCTTGAGTATAGTTGAGTATCTCAACAGTCCTGAGGATGATGCACGAGTTGTGTATAAAAATGTTGGCCATTATGAATGGCCTAATTCGGTGTATAACATGCATCAAATACGCCGGGAAAGTACCATATCACACATAACTTTTTTTACATAAGTTTTATTTTTATTTTATATTTATTTTAATTTTATAACATAAGTTTTATTTGTATTTTTAAATCTTATGGCTGTTTATTAGTATCATCGTCTTTTTGTAGAAAGAGATAATATTATCATTTTTCAATTATTTAATAGAAAGTCATTTATAAAATATTTTGCATTATTTTCTAAACGTTTATGGATTAATGTTTTGTTTTGTTATCAGCCGTGTCATGAGTAATCGTGACATGAGTAATCTTAAAGTTAATATTCCACCAGATAATGTATTTTCCAAAAATTGTTCACATTAAATAAAGTTAATCAATTATACCTGCTATGCTATTTATAACGAAAGTTTATGTCGCTATAGCAGCAGTTGTATCCACAATGTAATTGTGAGACCAGAAATTTGATTTGGTGATGCATGAGTAGGAGTATCATGCCCTTTTTATTTAACCTGAGTTATCTCAGATTGAATTTCAATATTATGATTATAAATAAAACAAAAGAAAATACAGGAAGACGGAATGTGGTGTGTTTCTAAGGCTGATTTATGCGGCGAACAATCTTACGAACGGCGGTTCGTATGAACGTGTGTACAACCCTCATGCCTCGAGTAAAACAGGAAATTCTATGCTTCCAAAATCATGATCTTGATCATTACAGCACAATTAGATCATGCTGTCTTGCTTTTGATCGCATTATCCCGTGAATGAGTGCATAACATAAGCGCACGAGGTCTATCTTGCCTGTATTTATTAATTTAACCACCGGAATTCCATAGGCTGGGGTTTGGAGCTGGAGCTACGCGGAGCTCCAAATTTTTGATTGAGCCGGAGCTCGAAATTATATAATGTTTCCGCTCCGGCTCCAAGCACCGATTTTTAGTTAACCTAGTCTGCATTCTGCACCAGACTACAATAGAGTTAATTTCATTTCCGTTAATATTTCGCGTTCTGAGGATTTTTAAATTACTCTAGAGTACTTTGGACCGTGGAATAATGTTGTCCTTACCTTACTTTGAAAAAAACAGTACTTCGTTGTCTCGGGCCTGACTTCATGGATTTTGCTTAGCATTGTGAATGATAAGTATAACTTGGTTTTAATTTTAAAAAAGTAAAAAATATAGGCGCCATCCAACTACTGAGGGATTAGCAAACGAATTTTTTAAATGCAGAAACAAACTGAAAATTAAACTTGTGACTGCTTCTAACAGTTATTATATGGAAAAGTTTTAAACTACTTAAGAAATTGGTTTTCTTCAAACAGACTAAAAATGAAAGTAAATAAAATTATATATGCATGTTATAATGTTTGTAACCGTTATAAATTTGATTGGAATCTGTTATATCATGACATAAACTGCTCACCTGCTCCATGCTGTAATTCTGCTGTAATTGAGCGTGTATACAGTATTACTTATCTTGGAATAACCATATATCAATGTTTGAAATGGTCGCAACACATAGTGTCTGCAACTAAAGTACTGCGATATACACTTTCAAAAATATATCTTCTTCGCAACAAATGCCCATTGGGAAGTCTGAGGTTACTTTATAATGCATTAGTAAACTCTAAATTGAATTATGGCACAACTGCATGAGGAGGAGCATATCTCAACTCGATAAAACTAGCTGTAATCCTGCAAAGATGATTGTCAGGGTGATAGCTATAAAGAAAGGTTACGAACCTTCCTTTTTGCTATTTAAAAATTTAAGTTTGCTCCCTTTTAGGCATTTGTATATGTATAAAGTGCTCAGACTCTTTTTCTTGAGGAGTGGTGCAAAAATAAAAGTGTCAAACAGGCCATGCTTGTGGAACCTACGTAGTGTTTTGCAACCTTTGCCCAGGCCCAAATTGTCCTTGTTTAGGCTAAGTTTTTTATATATTGGGCCAAAAGTGTATAACCTACTACATTCTGTCTGTAAAAATGCATCAAATTCAACTTCTTTTCTAAAAATGTTAGATATTGGCAATATATAACTATCAAAATATTGAAGACATATTTTGTTAAAAAAATATTTTTTAAATGTTGTTATATTTTTTTTCATGTTAAAAAGCAATGTATGGTCGTTTATTTATTTGTTTATGTTGATGGTATCCTCAATACAGGCTTTCTTTCAAGGTTACCTAAAGCTCCCTATCTTTGAGATTGCATTCTATGTATATTGTTTGGGAGTAATAAACACATAATATTATTATTATTATTATTATATACGTACGCTTTCATCCAATCTTTTTCCATATCGATTTATTACAACAAGACGACCTAGGTTTCGACGAAGCTCGTCAAAATTAGGTGACCTTATCAGGTGACCTGATGATGACGAGCTTTGTCTGCGGTAATTTGTTTGCATAAGTTGTTTATGAATTGACTCAATTAAAAATTATTCCACTCCAATCATTTAAGTGCAATAGAAATAGATAAAAACACTTCCAAGGGGAGAAGGATGACTCGGTAGCTCAGTAGGTCGTCTTGTTATAATAAATCTATATGGAAAAACTAACTTATACCAGTGGTTATACTTATTATAAATGAAAAACCATAACTCCAGAGTGACTTCACAACCTCTTTCTTTGTTTGATATTCTCTCATGTGACTTTAGCTCATAATTTTCTCTATCTAGCCCAAAGAATAAATTTCGTCCAAAATCCTTATTCACATTTACTTTACCCTGTAGGGAGTATCGCGAGTGCATTAACCTTGAAAGGCAGACTCAGCACCAAAATTTTAGGGGTCCTTAAGCCCAATTTCGAGATCAGGGCTTTTCTATAAAAAAATTTGTTAATTCTCTAGTCAGCATCATGATGCTACCCTTATCTTTAAATGAATTAACGAATTGAGTCTGAGAATCCCAGTCTTTCTATCTCATGTAAATGTATTCGGTTGTTATTTTTTAATGGTAGTCTTGTCTTATCATACCGATATGGCTTCGGCGGCAGTCGTCTTGCACTGCGTGATCCACTCATTCATTATAACTAGTTATTCGTGATTTATGGATTCTAGCAAAGCTACGCAGATTAGAGAAAATTCGAGCTGTTGTGCAAAAACTGTTGAGTGCTATGTGCGATTTATTTTAAAATGACGCAGATGAAAATTGTTCCGGTTTTGGATAATGAAATTCGGTGAGGCTCAAATTTTCACACAATTGAGTGACTTCTTAATTGATATCCAGTCTGTGAACAAGTTGCTGCAAAACATCCAGAGTATTATTGATCTAAAAAAAGTTCAGAAAATATTGAGTGCCTCATTGAAATTCCAAGAGATACATTTGATGTAACCATCATAGTTCAGAGTAGGACGTAATATGTCACCTGAAGAATTTTTAAAAGAGTATCATATGCTAAAATAAAAATTAGAGAATGATCATTGAGCTCTGTGAAACGTATATCTTTTGAAATAATTAATCTGTTGAACCATCCTCTCGCCAGGCATCTGAGTCCCGATGAAGAGATCTTAGTAGTTCATACGTCGAAAGTGGTTGAAAGTGGATTTTTGAAAAGCAAGAAGGAATACACCATTGTATTTCTCTAATTGCAGTTTTAAGGGATACTTTTTAGATAGTATTGTTTGCATAAGTTGTTTATGAATTGAATCAATTAAAAATAATTCCACTCTAATCATTTCAGTGCAACAGAAATAGATAAAAACACTTCCAAGGGAAGAAGGATGACTCGGTAGCTCAGTAGGTAAATAGTTTTTCCACTCGGCGTGATATAAATATGGATCTGGGTCGGGTCACTATCAAGACGGACGTTTTATCAACTGTGGAGTTATCGCAGTAACAATTTTGGTTGAAACTTATGTCAATTCATAGAAATTTGTCTCAAGAAAAAAGTATGCACAGAATTAAATCTCCATGTGAGCTTCTAAGTTTGCGTACTTTGCGTGGACGGGAAATATTTGTTGATTGTTTTGTCTATTTTGTACGATATTAATCAAATGATCTCTGATCAACATTCATGTAAATAACTAAACGGAAAATACACGTAGAGAAGTTTTAACGAACTTAGTTAAAACGATATCTCAAAATAGTAAACTTTAAATATTGATTATTTCTTTTTTCGGGATTAATTCCGCATTTGTTTTTATATTGTAAGGACCGCAGGTCCTCCTGCCAGCTTCATCAGGTTATCTGAAAATCAGGTCATCTGTTATGTTCAGATAACCTGATGAAGCTGGCAGGAGGGCCAGCGGTCCTATAATAGCGGTCCTAACAATGAAAAAACAAATGCGGAAGCCTACGAGTTAGTTCAATTTAACTATTATTTGAAAAGTGAAATGTGGTTCATCGAAAGTGTAAAAAAACATTTTTCTCCCTGTCTAGTTAGACTTAGTTTTTGCGTGAATGGCCTACGTTACACATATTCGAAAATATTTAGGCCCGGTTTTTTAATCTCTGGTTAAGTATTTTCTCGGCATGTGAACCGAAGTTAATACGTTCTCCCATTGACAACGATAACGTCAAATATCCGGCAGTCTGATGTAATATTCAAAACCCGAACTCCTATTTCACCTCAAGTAAACGGAAGGGCTAAGTCATCTTGCGGTTAACGTTAACAAGACATTATAAAACGATGCCAGTTTTGTTGAACACGAAAGTTCTCTTTCTTGACTAAAGCTTCATAACCATATCATTTTCTCAACTCCTTTATTTAATTTTATAAACCTTTGATTATTTATATTTTTTGAATGTAGAAAATACTGTCTCTTTTAGCTTCAAAATGTACCCATCTTTTTAAACCTAAAAATGGTAATGCGAAGGCTAGTTTTCTTTATTATTAGATATGAAAATATTCTTTGAGCGAAGCTCATGAGATACGAGTAAGAAAATATTTTATATGGAAAAGCCCTAGAATTCTATAAAGAGTTAGATTCAATTAAGAATTTATTGAATCTAAAGCAAAAAGTAAATTTTAAAATTAATGCTTCTTCGCAGTGATGCAATAATCTAATACGTTGGATTAAAAAATGGAATTTAGCGTAAGTAGTTAAAATACTCCTCTTTATGGTCTTAGAGCTTCTTACATTATTCATTCAATTTATCTTGCAGCTTCGGAGAAATGTCTTAGAAGGAAGTATAAAACGATCAGATATATGACATTGATCTAAAATTCAAAGTGTTGTCTAAGTTAATGGAGCGTGTTGCATGTCCTTCATAAAGTTTTCAGCCCAAGTCGGCGTCAAAACCTCGCTCTACTTTTCGATGAACTTTCCCACATAAGAAGACTTCAGTCCTCCGTGCCGGATGTCTTGCTGACACAATTTCAGTCCTCGTGTGACGACTTAAAGTAAGCCGCCTCGTGGTGGCTCGACGCTGTCAAGATGTCACCGAGGCGCCATATTGCGGTGCAGCAGGCTTTTGTTTTTGTTTATGCTCTGCGGATGATTAAACCGCGTTGGAAGTCACGTCTATTTCCTCCCCAACGACATCGTGGAAATTCAAGTCCTCTCGTACAATCTCTCCTATTCCCCAGTCTTCTTATTTTCCCACAAATCATCACTCCTCGCCTGTCTCAAAAATAGACTGGAGACAATGAGTGCTCATATTTTGGTTCATGGGCATGTCCAAAAAAATCAGGACGAAACTCATAAATTGTAAAATAAAACAGAATAAAGCTGTTATTTTGTTTTTGATTAACAATGCCTTTGTAGGGTATCAGTAGAAAAGCATAAAAATATGAAAACAACGATAAAATTCTTTGTGTGATGCCCACACATTATAATTATTTCACCTTTAATAAGTTAGTTTTTCTAAGTGTTTTAATTACATGTAGGTCCACACCTATTCATTAGTATAGCCTACTTTTTGTTATAGGATAGATGTAGCTAATTATTTAATGCTTCAATAGAAAACCATTCAAATTCACAAATAATAAATATATTTAACCCTTCACTGGCGACAAAAATAATTTTCTTCTTGGTTTTTTTAATCTGATGTTTATCGGCATTTTTAAGGGCTACTGAGGGAAACAGTAAACTACTGAGAGTAATAGTGTAAAAGACCAAGTCTGGTTTTAATATTTAGGGGCATGGTATTCCAAAGTCTTATACGGAAGGATTGTTGTTGTTTAGATGAAACTATATAAAAGCCCCTTTGATGGCACGATCATGGCAGCAAATTTCAAGAAATTTAGAAGCAAAAGCAATTCAATTGAAACTACTCACTTATGAACGGATGATGACAAAATCATGAACTTTTGATCTCTCTTACATTGGTGAATCTTTGCTCATACCGGTCAAGTTAGCTACTCCGTCTTCTATTGTAGCAGGTACTTTTTCTTAGTAGCTGTAGCACGTCACATTATTTTAAAAAGCAGCTGTCAATGTGGCAGTTACAAAAACTTTTCCATTCGAAGGTCCAATACTGTGGACGTTTAAAAAGTTTTATAACTTTCTCCCGGATAGACCGTGATGCATACACAATGAGAACGTGGCTGGTATACTGAGGGCGGTTGGTCAAACCTCCCCCAACCGTGCTCCCGAACAAAATCGCCCGAACCTCTTCCGCGGACGGAATAATTTTTCTCAATGCAAGCGCAATGCGGAAGGCACTTGTTTGGAGAGGTTGGAGAGGGGTAGGTTTTGCGGGGAGGGAGGAGAAAACGGGTAGGGGGGATGGTGATGGTAAGAGAGGAGAGAGGAGCATTTTCCCATAGAGGTAATTCCCTCAGCACACGTTCGATTTAAAAAAAAGAAGTTCAGTTTGGATTGTTTAACTTCTGCGATGATTTAATTGAGATCACACCAAAGGAGACTAAGACGAAGCTGTGTGGTATTTTTCATCGTGAAACGTTCACGGTTTTTTATTCAGAAATATCGGGATCGGTCATCGTCATGTGTCAGGGACATTTGCCTTTATTATATTCACTAACATGCAACACGCCAAAAATAATGGGCATTACCCAGCCATGCAAATGTTTTTAGAATAGATTTTATTTGTGTGTGTTCTGTGTAGGTTATTTTACTGTTATATAGTCTAATATCGCTATGTCTGCGCTACCAAGTGCGTAAGGTCTGTAACGAATGGAAGGCAAGTTCTTTTCTGTGTAACGATGTGATAGCTAACTAGAGCAAATGGAAGGCAACCAACATCTAAGATTAGCGGTGTTTTCAGGTAGCGAGAATGGTAGCATCGCTGCATTGGGCCGTTTTTAATGATTTTGGAACCATATGCGGTTACTAACTCTGCAAGCAGAGCTCAACTTGTTGCCATAAAACTCCTCGTCATAGTGCTCCGTCCTCAGACGCCAATGTAATGTAAACGCTGAATCTCGATCCTCAAAGGTTTCGTATGCTTGTGTTTCGTTGTATTACATCGGTTCCACCGCACTAATGACATCTATTGCCTTTGAACTTGTATCAGGCGTTGCGTCGTTAGCTACTCTCTTGTTTGCCTCAACTTGTCGACGCTATCTCATCCTCCATTTTTGTTCTGCTTCTGTCTTAGAGGCCTTCCTGGATCCCTCATTTAGTCTTCTTTCCCTTTGTAAACGTTGGCGATATTTGCTTACCTTCTCGTTTTGAAGATATTTAGCCGAGTTTAAAATATTTGATAAAAATAGCCCAAATTCAACACTATCAGAGTATAAATTTTTCATTCATGCCAATATTGTCACTATTATTAAATTATTTTATAGTTATTATCTAGCTCAGTCAAACGGCATCTCATATTTTATCCTAAACGCACGCGCTCTCAAGCTATACGTCTACTAATCTTTCCGGGCGGTGACCCTTTGATATTCCGCTACAAGTTGTTGATTTTGTTGTGGCAACGTGTGACGTCACGTGCTAAAGTTTAAATTTGCGTAACATTTTTACATCTTTGCTCTATTAAACCATATGTATTAAACTTATTTGTATGTATATGCGTTATAGTTTTTGAGTTATTAAGATTTGTTTGTTGTACACAGAATCGTAACATCTACTTTCGCATGGTGTCCCTCCATACCGGACCCACGGAGTAAGACATTTTCAGAAAAAAAATGACAACAAACTCAACTAAATCGGTTAAGCTCTGCTCTCCATTGTTAGCATCCCATTCCCATCGGACATCCGCTTTGGTTAGAATAAATATGGATCGATTTATTGTAGAGTGCGTCTGATATTTCAAAAAAGTAGCAAGGGAATACAAAGCTGCTTTCAATTAGTTTAAATTTTTAACATTTGGTAATTCCAACTTGTTAAATTATCCAAATTGTGTTCTGATCTGTCTGTTCAGAAACGGCTGCACTGGAAACCTTAAAATTTGGTTGTAGGAGCTGGTGACATTGCGTGCTATGTCTTCCAAACGAAGGTACAACGAGTACGTGAGAGCAACAATAGAAACACGGAAGACATCTTAATAACGAGGCGCACGATAGTGTGATAGTCAAAGGCAGAATATCCTTTGAGCGTGATCCGGTGTAGTTAAGGAAGTATCGTGAATTACTGGTCCCGGAAACTCACCACCATTAGTATTTTACATATTTTTTCTCAATTTAAATTTTTTTCACCGCCGTCGACTCGGCTGGTTTTTAATTGGACCGTGTCCAGCGGGAGTGGTGGTTTTGTTTAGAAGTGTCTTCGATCGGATAGCAGGGAATGAATGAATTAGCGACTTACTTCCTTTCCTATATATAACCTCGAGGCAGAACGCCAAGTCGACTTGCACCTATGCCTATCCCTCCTTAAAAAGAGAACTGTGATATGCAAGAATGTATTGGCGTGGAAGTTTAAAAAGCTCATTAAAGAATTATTTCTCTTTATTGCTAATACTTCACGTCATTATTATAATTAAATTATACTGTTAATTTGTTCTTTAGTATACATTCATAAGGAAGCAATTGTTAATATAAAACACTTCATATTCAGTCAAATGATGACGCGTTTAAAAAAAGTTCTTTCCTTCTCAATTTTTCTTCAAAATGAAAAATTTGTGTTGCTGTTTTGTATTCTACACTTATTTGTACGCAACATATTCTATAAATGCATCATAATTTTATTACAATGCATAATAAAACGCTCAAACATATTAAACTAAAAGCATTTCCGTAATATGTTAACCAGTAAAAACTTTCGTCCCATTGTAAAATTCACAAAGTCAATATTATGTGACCCTGCTCTCTAACACTTACTGTCATCCTCTAGCGTATTTTTTTTCAAGTATCATTTCGAAAACATTTGCAAGTGATGTTAAATTAAAAAATAAGTGGTAAGTTGGGAATTGTAGGAAGACTTATCCCAAAGAGAGGATTTATAGAATGCTAGAAAATAAGTGTAGTGTTCCAAGGAAAGATTATACTGCTTTGTGACTGTGGGTCTCATTCTGCAGTGTTCGCTGCAGTAAGAAGTAACAAGTGTCAAGAATCGGAAATGTGTCGTTGAAGAGTTTGAAGCACTCAGCGCTTACTTAAAGTGGAACTTCACTTAAAGGAGGAAGTCCGTAGAATCAAAAAGAAAAAACACGCATGAGGTGATGAATGAACAACCTTCATTAAGTGATATAAGACATACAAATACTATTTCTTGGGAGAAGATTAAATTTAAAGGCTGCAAACAAATAAAAGGTCATTTTACGCATTGCTAGACTATATTGATGGAAGCAGCCAATTATCTACGGAATATTTCAACGCTAAGCATGGTTCATAGAAATCATTTTGTACAATTGAACTTAGATTCGTTAAATCACCGATCGATTTAAGCATATATTGCTTAACTTTTAAGGTAACAAAATATTTCACATTAACATCTTTCCTTGAACCTTTCAAGGTTGCGGAATTTTAAAACATTAACATGTTGCTTTGAAAATGACGCAGACGTTGACACCCCGAACTTTACGCACCTGACATTAACGGGTTATCTTTTGACATTTGTATACATTCGATATAATACTGCCATAATACGTTAGTGCCTAAGCTGCAATTTTTACGCATTGATATCTGATAGTTATAATGTTCATTAAAAGATTTAAATGTCGTTAATACAGCTTAATAAATCCTCCCAAGTTAATGGAAATGATCCCGTATTGGTTAACACACTTGGTTGCCCTTGACGACTCAGGCCGTGGAACATCAGTATTACCAGTTAAAGTGGACCACAGCTCATACTTGGAGCTTACGAGATTCAAAATAAAGTCCAAATTGTACGTTTACAGTGGTATAAATATATACAAGTTCACAGACCGAGTCCGTACCAAGGAAACTGTATCTCATAATTTTACAAATGTTTTAGTGACACAGGTGGACGGAAAACCTGAGAGAAAACACATTTACAGCCAGTCGAAATGAACCACAGATGTTCTTAATGAAGACAACAACATGCTGAGTTCCAAAAGTTAGCGGCGTATTGAAAAATAAAGTTTCTAAAAAGTCGGTCGACGCCCCATATCTCCAAAGCATACGGCTCAAGAAATCTCGACGTTTGACGTGATTCTTATACACACTCAGGTTTTTCCTTTAGCTTCCTCTCCACATCTTACCCAAACATCGAGAATCTAAACGAACTCTTGGTGTCAGTCGTTTGGGATCATTTACATAAGTGAATATTATGTATTCATAAACGTACGAATGCTTATGAGAGAGTCGAGTCGAAAGGAAAATCACCAGATACATATTGACAAGGTGAAGGAAGGCGAAGACATTATCCGCTGTTTATCGATGTTTCAATAATATTTTAAGGTTTTTTGACGGAGAGTTTTGACGGGAGTATTTCATAAGATCTCAAAGACTTGAAAGGGCTTTAGAAGAAGTGGAAACATTCGCTGAGGTGAAAATATTATTTTTTTCGGGTACCTCTAGTTTTAATCGATACGAGAAAACTGTTACGACTCGGATGTAGCAAAAATTCGATTTTATCATCTTTAGACCTAAATAAATTTACCAAATAGAATTAAGTAAATTTGATATTAATTGAAATAATAATTGTTCGGTTCCTGAAATGCAGATGGTCAAATACCGATCCAGAACTCATATAAATTTTTTTACGTATATCATTTTTATTCTTTCAGAAATTTTTTCTCAATAATTTTCGTATCGTCCCAATACGTCCCAACAAGTTTAATTTTAAATATTAATTGATTTTCATCATGTTTGCAATGGCAATGCTCTTATGATGAGATCATAGAGAGGCGTAATGCTATCATTAGCGAAATACAAAAAATACAAATGTTAGTTGGACCTTTCGTTTAAAAGTGTTGCAATCGAAACCAGAGTGTAACATACATTATGGTAGGACTAGGCTATAGGAGCCGATAGTGAATGGGAGGCTACTCGCTAGGCTCAGATTACGTGAAATATGCAGGGATAATAAGGGATTATAATTCAGGGATACAGATGAAAATTCAAAAGTAAACATCAAAGGTAAATCTGGAAACTCTCCCGAGAAAATCACTTTAAATATTTCACGTGTTGAAGTAATATCTGATACTTTCCCGGCGAATTAGATACGGTAGAGTTCTCGAGTTTTCCATCTTAACCCGGTTCAATGGTGGCCAAAGTTATATCAATTAAAAGGCTCAATTGTGGCCAACGTGTCGACTTCTGACTCGCGCATCATGTTCAGGGCAGTGTCGAGTTCAAGGTTGTGTCACTATATACACTGTTGGTGGGGAAGAGTTGGATGGGGTGGGGGAAGAGTAAATAGGGTGATATCGACATCCAAATGCTTCGTAGATTATGTTCAAATCGGATGTCGAGACTTATGCCAAAATTGAGCCTTCAAACTGGTGGGATACCCGAGAAAACATTCTTCATCGTTTTACCTGCTGTTTTCGTCTCTACCCATCGTGGAAACCCCTTCTCCCCACCTTGTCCTCTTTCCCCTACCCCCACTCCCCCCTCGTGAATCCTTCCCCCTTTTCCCACCAGCCAACACTTAATTAAAATATACATACACTCGTGTGTAACCCAACAGTTAGCTAAAAAACCGGTCGCATTAAATATTAGCCAATGTCAGTGGAAAAACGTAAAAAAATTCTTCTCCTTTCGTCTTTATTTTTCCTTAAATTCCCCAGTTGTCAAAAGATATCCCTTATGCATTGACTCTAACATTCCACTGACTTTCGGATTACCTCACACAAATGTGTCCAGTATTAACAATATCCAAAACTGATTCCATTTACCGAGCCGATTTTTTCCATCTTTTTCTTCACTCCTCCGAGTAGCATATTAGTTTCACTCAACCTCTGTCCGACATGCTAAGTGCAAGAAATTACATTCTCAAATACGCCCCCATGCAAATAATACGTTTTTTCTACACTATTCATAGTTCAACGTGATGACTCATTAATGGGAAGATTTATCCTTCTCTAATTGTATACCCATGCATATTAATGCATCTGAAAAATTGATTTGCTTCAGTTAAGGAAGAATTAAACATGGAAGCTGACTTATAGCAGTAGAGAAACTTGGAAGCAGTTTGCTTGTTTAGTAAGATGTTGCTTTGTTTGGATGGTGAGCACTGTTTTGCAACGTGATTATCACACTTTTCGCCCTCTCAGTTCAAAAGCAGTTATGTTGGCAGTAACTGCCTACCATATGCTCTCTTATGAAAGATTTACGGCTTTCTCGGTGAATGGTTCTTGCAAATTCTTCTCGGGTTTCCATCCGGGTTAATGTCTCCATGATGCCCGATGTTTCAACAGGATACTTGCCTGTCATCGTCAGGGCTGTTGATGCCGATACCTTCCGCTGTCTGGTATATATACTCTCTCCTTACCATTGGCTAACTTTTTTGCGCTTTTTTTTCAAATCTGGAAACTCTATACAAAATTATGTGCCGATTACTATCACTATCGATCTCTACTGTAATAAAAGTGCGTTATTACACATCGAAGTGCTGCAGGTTGTACCCCGTTTGCAATACTAGCTTCTTACCATAGTACAAAACGTTGTTCATTACTACCCGTATTCATACCTGTCTTTGTACACCATGGTACAACTGATATTTAATACCATTAATGTGCACCGTATTCGTGTCTCATCACCTACCATGGTAAAAAAGCAAATAATGCGAATGGTTTGCGAATAATGGAATGCGAATGCGAATGGAATGCAAAAGATTAGTGACTTATGAGGCTGCTTTTATGGGAGTCAACTTACATTCGTGAAGCGTTGGGCCACTTTTTTCGGACAAAAACGCTTTTGTCCCTATTGCAGGAAATTAATTAAAATTCCCCTACCATTTTATTCTTTTGGTCATTAGCAATTTGCAGTAATAATTGAAGTCAAAATGTGGTAATTCAATAGAAATAGCGCGGCATTCGGCATGGCTAGAAAACATTGATGCATAGAAACAAAATATATGCGTCAAATGTTTTGCTAACTTTATACTTTAGCTTTATTTTTTATTACAGTGTAGGCAAGATATCAGAGAAAGAATAATTTTTTATACAATGCAAACAGAAAGGTTAGATTTAGTATTTGTTATGACTAACACGGTCGTGAAAAATTCCAGACATTGCAATTAATGTTTTTTCAGTAGATAACAGAATAGTTAATTCGCACAATAAAGTGGCCTAAATAAGGAATTCATGCAAAAACACGTGATGGGAATGGTAAAAAAAATACTCAGAGCATTTAGTGCCTTTTGCCCCGTTTGCAGAAGTAGATTTCTACACTAGTTAATCGAATGGTAGTATGAATCTCACACCAAGTTAGTACCGACCCTAGTGAACTTGTTTACCACATTAGTATTACTAGAGTTGGCGCTGGTTACTGACATTTGAAACGCGTGTAGACGGAAGTTAGTTGAAATCGTGGTGGAAATACGAGTTCAGAAAGTGGAGGGTCTAGCAGAAAGATGGTAGCACTACAATGAAAGAGAAATTGAAGTTCTCATGGACTAATACAGCCAACATCTCAATTCAAAGGAGGAAGCATGTATTAAATTAACATTCTAAAAGGATGTGGAATGTGACTACTGCTCAGTACTGCTGCAGGCGTGAGGTAGCTTCAGTTTTTTTTGTGATCCCTTACTCTTCACCAGAGGTCACCAGCATTTCTACTACGATATAAACTTGAAATCGTGTTGACTCAAGTAAATTAGAGCCGCCATTTTTACCATCAATCAACCCTAGTAATGAAAACGGGACGTAAATGGACAATGGTCTATGAGAGGGACCGCCTAAATGAATACTTTATCGTAAGTATTTATTGTCATCGATAATATAGCCTGTTCGCATGATTTAGTAACCTTAATGAAATATTTATGCAAAAAAAACCGACGAAAAAGACTTTCCATAATATTGCCCATTTAACCAAGGGAAATCTTGCCCTATTTAACCAATCTAATCGGTGTCTTCATTGTGTGGAAAACCAATCTCCTTCCCATGACGTATGCAATAAACAACGCAGTGCAGCCACGTGTTTGTGATGGTTTCGTCTCGTATTGAATTCATAACTTACGATATCGACTTGGTAACACGCATCAGGAGAGTGCCTTTCAATGTTCACATTACTCATCGCATGTTTCTTATTGGCTTCGGTGCCAAGTGCTTGTAATTTTCTGATTGACGGCCCATTGCCTTTCACGTACTAGTCATCAAGCGGTTATTTATTTGTTTACGGAGCATTCTTGAAGATTTCGCATTCGCTAAGTTGTCACCCACCTCACAGTACTTATTGGTCTCGGAAACCCTTGTGAAGAGCCCATTGTTAATAATAGTTGGATCAGGGACAGCCAACTCGTTTGGTTGACAGAGAGATTTTCGGCGAGTTGGCCGTCTGCGGGAGTCCCTCTCCTATGAGGTTTCTAAATTTTAAGAGCAGATATTATTTGGGGATTTTTTTAGTAGGGCTTAGGATCAGGGTTTTTATGGTTTCACATAATTACAGGCCCTATCGAGATAGTTGTAGAAATATAATTTTTTATCCGGACGCCGTTAACTATCGTCAAGATTTCGCGTTTCACAGTAGTAGTGACTTAATAAACGCGCGATCTTATAATTGCGATACCTCCAAACTTATAAACGCAAAGAATTAATAAAATATTTCTCTATAGTTAAGCATAAATTTTGAATTACCTCCGCAATGGTAATCCTATAGAGTAATATTTTCCATCCAACAATAGTAAAAAAAGAGATAAAAGCGCTATCTCAAAAGTGAAAAAAATCTTACATAAGATTGTCTTGGCATTCCTCACCCCCCGCTTACGGCAACGTAATAGAAGCTTAACCCCCCTCCCCAGAATAAATGTCTTACGTAATACTTGAATGGCCCCATAACTGTTAACATACCTGTTAACATACCAAAATGAAGTGAATTAGTTATTACTTTCATATTTTATTTTCCTAGATAATTCATTTTAGTATCGCCACAACTCCGCTACTAATACCTATTTTTTCCACGTGTAAACTGCACAGCTGATCGGTATGGCCGATTGCGTATTTTAACGGGTCCAATGTTACCCTTGTGCTATCCATCTGGGCATGGTTCCAATTATTCCCTTATTTGATCTGTGATCTCGATTGACCAGCAAGTCTTCTCTCTTTATATATTCTATATATTTACATATTCTATTCCAAACTGAGAAAAAAACTACTACTGTTACTACGATAACAGATGTATACTTCATCTTCTATTCATCAGAAATCATTCCAGGTTGTAGGATCCAATATCTGGAATAATATAACAGATGAAGTTAAAAATATTCCCCCGTTGAAATCCTTATAGACAAGAGTTTGTAGTTTATTGCTTACCACCTTATTATAAATCATTGGTAATGTGAAAAAACATTTATAATTCTTATATTTATTTGATTGCTTGTAATTATTTCTATGTGATTTCGAGCTGTTCCATTAACTTATTCTGACTATTCGTACTACTTTATGTGATTTATCGCAATATAAATAATGGGCTGCAATGTAATTTATTGTTACAATAATGGGAACTTACAATAATTTTTTGGAATATTGTGTTTAATATGCTTTTATTTTTTGAACTTTATATAATGGTATCTTTTAATAAACTTTTGTTGCATTGGTCTATCGCTCACAACGAATAAGTGTGTATGATTCAATGATTCTATTTATAACTGTGAATTGTTTTTTTCTTAGAGGACAAATGTCGTAGAGCAATAAATTCCTTTTTCTTCTTCTTCCTTACGCCGTCCTTTGCGTTCTTACTTTATGGGTGGGCAGCGGCACCAAAAACGAAAATGTTATCTATTGTAGCACGCCAGTACCTAATTTTCCTATCGGGCCAGGGCAAGGGAACCCTCTCGCCTAAAAAGAGGATATGTATAGTATGGAAGAAGGGGAAGAAGAAGAAGAAGAAGACGCATCGCGACTGAAAGAGCGAATCGGAATTCCTGTGGTTGGGCGTCGCCCCACCAAGAGGTTCGTGGCCACGTTGACATGTTTACGAAACCCAAAATAGGTAGGTACCAATTTCGGCCAGGAGATGACTTCGACGCAATTTATCGGAATGCATACGCCTTTGGGTGATACGTAACGCAAGTCCGTGGTGGAAATAATTTAGCCGTTGGATATGCAAGCAAGGACCTTTAGAGGATATAAATATTAAGGAATCAGTAAAAATAAAATGAGAAAAGAGTAAGGACGATTTACAACAAAGGCTCCAGCCGAATAACACATTAAAAAATGCCCACCTCGCTTTTGAGGCTAGGGCATGGGTTCTATATTCGGCATTCAAAAATACTATATTTCCCCAATTTTGAGTTGCCATGGTGACCTCTGACGACGATTTCCTTTGAAAAAGTGTTTTTACGTTTTTATTTTTTTCCTCGGGATCATATCCAAGAAAAATGTCGAAATTTTGGATTTCAGTGGATATCATTAATTTCAAGAATATCGTATTCTCGGTGTTCCCGAAAACTTCGGAGTTGATCAAGTTAATTAATTTTGCTATCTATTTTAGTATAAAGAGTAACCACCGTTTAAATGTGTGTCATAAGTGTATTTACGTAATGTATGTAGTTAAGAATATTTGGGGTTTTTTCAAAATGGTGGTTCAAGTCCAAAATTGCCAAAAACTAGTGCTGGTGTCTTTGAGCCTAACTCTTTTTAGACACCAATTATGTCTAACGAATTGATATTTTTCCGTAAAATGTGACATAAACAAGTGCGTTGAAGAACGGGAGAAAAAATCATTGTAGCAAAAATCTGAGGAAATTCATGTTAATAATGTTATTTAGCAAAGGGAAATTAGGCAATGAGTTTAATAACAATAAGTACTTTTAAGGGCAGGGTTTCTATATGTTTGGCCTATTAATTGGACATCTAATGTTAAATATTGTTATTTCGTATTTTTATCACTACCTTAATTGGAATCATGTGGTGAAGTTTAAAAGTATAATTGGTCCTACCCAGCAATGCACCAAACAGCCGTAAAATACATTGGATTTCTCACTACCCATATAATATCAATGAATTACGTAAGAAATCATTAAATCCTATTATATTCTCCTTTACACCTTTACGCGGCTGGTGTTCTAACACCCCCTGCCACACTCCCATGTGGCGGCTCACAGAATAGTATGTATATGTTTTGTGTGCTCAATACACGAACTTCGTAATTTTCAAGTGGTTAAAAATTTCGACTAAAATTTCCTAATCATAAGGCAGTTTCCGAAATGACTGCTATCACTCTGGAACCCCTTAGTTTTGAAATGCTTCCATTATAATTTCCCTTTCCCCTAAACCATAAAGCATCTCAACACAGACATGCCGTAAACACCCTTGCCGTAATACCTATAATTCGCATAGTTTTGTCGGCTCTACAAATAATTCAGTTGCCTTCTTCTACCTTCCCAAGCACAAACTGTCAAACAGAGTAGTCACGTTGCCTTAGTTAATCAATCCTTCATTAATGCATTTTACAAAGCCAATTGCTGTTTGGCCGGGGTGACCAACTGGTAGCGTGTTCGATTTTCAATGCTAGTTTCACAGGTTCCGCCAATGGTAGGTAAATATTTTCCTGCTGTTATTTCCATTATAGTAATCTTAGAAAATCTGAAACGTAACCGTGATTGCTCATAAGAATATGCAATTTATATTTAAAACGTGGTAAAAGTCTATGTAAGAGTGTTGGCACTGACTATATATATACACATTTTGAAGAAAGAGAAGCAGAAACACTGGTTAAAATCTCCAAGCTTTTATTACCACCGACCAAGGTTCTGGCACGATATGCCATCAACGATGGCATATTGTGCCGGAACCTTGGTCGGTCGGCGATAATTAAAAGTGCGAAAATTTCAATCAGTGTTGCTGTTTATCTTTATTCAAGATGGTGTTAAAAGTACCAGGCATATATTGCCTTGAGATTTTTTAAAATTTTGATTTTACCTAGCATATTTAAATGATGTAAGACTTGGCAATACAGCTATATTATATATTTTCAATAGCTAAATCACATTCTATGCGAATAATAACCTATTTCTATCCAAATATATTCTCCTCTCTGTTATTTTTTCTCCTGCATCGAACGGTATCTTTTGAATGTATCTGAAATTTAAAGTTTATGAGTATCGTGTAATCATATTCTAATGAAAACTATAATTATTGTAGAAAAGTCCTCTAGGGTCTGTTGGGATAATGACGTTCACTAATGATTTTTCGGATCTTCCAACCCTCATTACCGACACTTAACGAGCTGAAATAATTGGTGGGGATTTTTTTTAGAGCAAAAGATGTGTATTGAGGTTAATGCTTCCTGTCGCATTTGAAATCGAAGTGACACACATGGGGGCCGCTATAAAGCTCCAAAAAATTATTGAGGCCAAAGATATTAAAAATGTATTTATTTATTGTGTAGTGTTCCTTCTCCGAGTTGATTTGAAATGTGCGAGATAGGTAAACTTTTGCGCCATTTGTGAAGAATAACATGGCTTAGTAAAAGCAATTGAAGAAATATGTTGATAGGAAATCATTAATTAAAGTTGTTCTCCAAAGAAATTTACTATGCATACGATGAAAGTTTCGGATTTGGGCGTAGTGGCGATCTATGTTTTTTTTTTAAACTTTAACACGTCTTCAACAGTAGTTTCATAAAATATTGTGGTGGCGAAAATTGGTGCCAGTCGCCTGCGTGAAGCGTGACGTCAAGGAGGGTAAGGCTCGTATGGAAAGGGTCGTCTAAGGAGTGGAGGGGTGAGGAAGGCGCTAGGTAGACATCGCTGCCAACATAACTAAATTAAACTTGAGAGGGCGGGAAAGTGACAGCAGTACGCTTCACGTCATTGTTTACGATCCAAATAATGCTGGATCGAAATACGCTGATATGTTCCCAACCCAACGAAGAAACACATTTAAATGATCGCGTTAAGGAGGTTCCGCCGTGACTGTGTGAGTCAAAACAAATACTAAATTCCACATTTTTTATATTTTGTCCAAAAATTCCTGCTTTCACTGATGCAATGCGTTACCTATAGAAACCCAAAAGTATGGTACAAAACATGCAGATTATTCCACGAATGTATTTTAAATGAGCACTTTTTTCCAAGCCATAGGAGTCGACTGCAGCGCCATTTCCTACGAATTACAGCATTTTGACTTCAATTACGGCATTAATTCTTCAATAACTAGAAAAATAAGGTGGTAAGATGCCTGTGTTTTTATTTTTATTCAATTTATCTGGACTATTTCCTTCTTAGAGACAGTTTTCCACGAAAATGGAATTTGTATTTTATGGAAAAATACTATTTTTCCCTGTGTTTCTCTCATTCCCCCATTGAACACCATTTAATTTCAAGTTCAATTATATAATAAAATAGCATGGAAAGGTATTATTTTGTTGTTCATATCAGATAGAGGACAAAGTTTTCTACAAGTAGACAGAATATGAATAAAATGACATTTAAGTCATTTTACGGTGGAACCACCTTAAGAGGCTTGGAAGAAAGAGAAAGTTGATTTATTAGGGGGTTTAAACGAAATTTTTTACTAGCCATAATAGAGACCATACACAAATTTTACTTTTTATTTTGAGCTACTATAGGAAGCATGAAGTAAATATTGTAGCATAAATGTGCGCAAAACTTTCTTTTTAATTATGTAAACACTCAGGTTTTTTAAAAGATTTTTTTTCAATTTCGTAAAAACTACAGCAGTGAGTACTTGATTTCTTTTAAAAAATAGTTTAAAATTAATAGGAACGACACACTGCTAAATTTGTTAATTCTGACGTGATCTACACTTTGAAATTCCTACGATCCTACGGTAGGGTACCACCTTTTTCTTCATAATGAGGCCTAATTCATCGAATTTTATATGTAGTTATATATAACGACCTTAAATAACATATCAGAGAAATAGAAAGTTGAATAGTGTAGAGTACTGGTCATTTTGAAGTCGAAAATGAAGTTTTGTGACCTTGGGAAACCTTGTATTCAAGTGCAGAGGCTACCCTACTCCTTCGTGTGGAGTCACTTTGTTAATTTCACGAAGTTTCGCCTCATATAACGAATGTAAACTAGAGGAACACTAGGGTGAAAGAAATCTACTCTGCCCATCAGATACGAAAGTAGCATAACCTTGTGATAACGGAACCCAAAATGCATTATTATAGTTTGAGTGAGATAGCATCTAACATAAAATCACATGAACTTGGTCTCATAGTAAATAAATATATCTCAAATTTCCAAAGATAACAAAATATCATCCACTTAACACAATATTTTTTCAGTTATTTTTCAAAAGAAAGGGAGAAATGGTACGTTTATGCACTCTAGATAGACTTTATTTAAAGAAATGAGAAATTTCTTACGCATGGATCACATCAGATATTTAACAGTGAGTAGTTTGTATTAATTATTAACTATTTTAAAAATAAACTAATTACTCACTGCAGTATCTTTTACAGAATCGCAAAAAAATCTTCGGTTGCGAAGGTGTTTTCACGTGCAGATTTAAATAAATGACTCAAGTTTAAACTTTGTGTGCATATTTAGTTAGTTACTGTGGATTTATGTGATTTAAAACAATTTTTTTGCGCCATTAATACTAAAATATTTACTTCACGCTTCGTACAGCTGCTGAAATAAAAATATTAAATATGAATATGGTCTCTATTATGGCTAGGGTAATATCTCGCTAAAACGACCGTAAGTAAACGCCAGCGATGTATTCTCAGGGATCCATAAAGTCCCCTATCGGCCTTTTATGTGTGTCCAATCCCAGGTTCTTCAACAAAATTGCCTTGGGGGATACCTAGCTCCAAATTATTTTTCATTGTATGTGTATTTAAGAATATGTAGTTTTTTTTACGGAGAAATACATTTCAATTTCAATTTCAACAATTACCAAATAGCAGCTCATACTTTTGAGAATAAATGCATGACGAACTTTATTCGAGGGAGAAATGGTTAAGTTGTTTGCACTGGGAAGAAAATTTTACTGAACCATAATTTACTCATAATATTAACAGCAAGAGAAGAAAAAGTCACTGTCATTTTAATTACATACAGCTAATACTCAAAATATATAAGTTCAATCTGAGGTAACTCCTCGCGTTAGGGGCCATTCAAGCATTACGTAAGGCGATTTTGGCTAATTGTTTTACCCCTCCCCCTCCCCCTTGTAAGACAACGTAAGATTTATTGAACTGTACCACTCCCTTCCCTTCCAAATCTTACGTAAGTTGATTTACATTTTTGGAACCTTGAACACATATATAAATATTTGGGAGATTCCATGTCCAAGTGCGCAGTAACCGACCTCACCTCCTTCGGTTTTTTATAAGTTTTTACATAACCATAGGTCCTTCAACGAATCTTTGAAATGTGGTTTTTTATCTGGATACCGTTACCGGATTTTGAGACTTCGCGATTTACAGAACACACGAAATCGCAGAATACGATATCTTTAATAATGCGACATCTCCAAATAGTAATGAACGCAAGGAATCGATCATAAGTTTTTCTATAGTTCAGATTAAAAATGCAGAAATACAGCCGGTAATCCTACGAATTGAGATTGTTTGTCGGTCAGCAATTAAAAAAATAAAAACAACAACACAATGTCAGAAGTCGCTAAATGTTTACGTAAGATTGCCTCGGACACCCTTTTACCCCTACATTAAGAAAACGTAAGAAAGCTCAGACCCCTCCCTCGTTTTTAATAATTGAATGGCCCCTTAAGTAGCTCTGACGTTACAATTGAATGGCCCCTTACATAAAAAGGACATGATATAGTGGTAGAAAATCATGGTGGCAACCATCTATGCACAATTTGTCGTCAAAGAGGGGAAGGCTCTTGTGGAAAGGGTCGGCTAAGGAGTGGGGGGGGGGGGGGAGGGAGGGCTGCACATTGTAAGAGACGCTGCCAAAATGACGGTTTTAAATTTAAGAGGGAGGAAAAGTGTCAGCAGCCAGGTTCACGGCATTGTTTACGATTCAAACAAAGCGGCATCAAAATATGTTAATATTCTTCGAAACCCTTTGGGGAATCTTAACTAAACATTATTAAACGGATTTAGAGCCATACAGAGCTAGAATGCTGATTGGATCAAGAGATTGAGCATTTTTCAGTAAGCAAACAAGGTTTGAGACCATGGGCACGCAAGTAGTCATACGCAGAGACTATCTTACTCCAACGTGCGGTGCTAATTCGTAGGAAACATTTTCTTCCACTAAAAGTGCCTTGCGCTTAACTGCCACCATAATTAAATACCAACTCACGCCACCTCATTCAGCAAACATTCAACACTCTAGCCTCCTAATAACAGAATGAATGTAACTCCTACTTTTGCGTTAAAACATTCATTATTAACAAAATCGGAAACTAAACAAATTAAGTTTACTTGGTGAATAAAGTTTTATTATTACTCCCTTCATATTAGCTCACACTGTCTGTCTGTTTGTCTGTGTACGTACAAACCCATTTACCTTCATTCAATCGATCTGAAATTTGGTCCATAGACTCCTAGTGACCACCGATTGATTTTAGCAAACCGACACACACACATAAATACACACTTACTTAATTATATTAAAATATATTTGTATGAAAATGAAAGAGCATTTAATGCCCGTTATCTGCCTATCCTTGCCAGCAACTGGTAGCCTAGAGGTAAGGGGTAAGGGGCGGAAGGTATAGTGTTCGATTTCCTGCTGGGAAAATTATTTTTCTTCTTTTTTTTTTTAATAGCCGTTTTCACTTACATCTTTAGAAATTTTGTTTTCATCATCTCATTACCCTCTAAAAGTTTTTTGGCAATATTTTACTCGCTAATTATTTATTAATGACGGCGATCAAAGCTTAGCACTTAGCCCTTGGACGTTGTGGGAGATGGACCGTGGTGAGCCAACAACTGTGATTATCACTATTGAATATTCAACAATGAATATGAATGTCATATCGAATTACTAATGTTCCTAATGGTTGTCGAATGTCTGAATAATTTGACAAATCAGTGAAGATAGAATGATTTCCTTTCACAAATTAAATTTATGAGCAATGGGATAATACAATATTTAATGGCAAAGACACACAAGGATAAAACAATAAAAAAATAATAAAATGCACTGAGAATATGAGACATTAAAACGTGACGTAATTCGTATGAAAATAAAGAAACTAAAATAAAAACTTAGTTTTTATGAGGTTATTTTTTCAAACTATTGTGACTTGGGAACTTACATTACTTTAATTCGCATACTCCTTATATTTTCCGGAAACATGAGTCTATAATAGCCGTAGGTACTAACACAAAGCTTATAATAAATTCTTCTTGGTGAAATATTAATCAAAATTAATTTTATTTAATTGATCATAAAATTATTCTTATAAACACACATAACTGAAGGAAATCAGAAACAAACTATTCCATATGCAAAATAGAATATACCCAAAAGTGAGTGGGTACTTATTTTACTCGTCAAAGATTCTGATGAAATTTGAGTAAAACATCGTGCTTTTATCTCATTATAAATGACAGCGAGATGTTTGTCTCTAAAAAAAACAGCAGGCCTACGTTCCCTTTCGCTGTTTATTTTAAGATTTCATGTCTTGGTTTTCGTTGTCATCCCCAAAAGAAAGGAGTGAGGAGATTTGTCGAGATTTAGTTCACTCACCTGGCGCCGACGCCGCCACCTGTAGCGGGGACACCACCATCCGAGCGGGAAGTTGTTTTCGCGAAGACCAGCTGACTGGAGTTGCCAAGGAGACGGGGAAACAAAGGAAGAACGTTTATGAATTAGGGATTACTTTAGTGAGAGACAATAATATCAAATAAAAAAGCCCTTTATGCCCGGCCTTGAGGCACAGGTAGATTTAGAAGTTTTTTTTAATAACCTCAGCTCATTTTTCTCTCCCCTTGCAGTAAGGGTTGGACGTATCAAAAAATGTTTCAGACAAAAGTTTTATGCATCATTTAGAAGATCTACAACTACTGTGAACGAATTTGAATTGCGCATACTAATGAAGCTATGATATGTTTGTCCGAGAAACAATAATTTTCCTCCCCTTGAACTAATAGTTGGTCTTGTAACAAAATCTGCCAAAAAGAAGTTTAGTGGTAGTAGTCTGAGGACTTATTATAAATTTAAACAAATGCAATATACTTCATATTAAGGGAGTTAAAGTAATTTTTCAGTTTTTTTGAAAAAAAACCTCCTCCATGCATGGTCTCCATGTCTGATTTTGCCCGTAAACGAACTTGACCTAGATTTTTTACCTTCATAATTTATGTATCAGCCTGGACGTAATATGTGCAAAAACGGCAGTTATTGTGACTATAAAATAGTAATAGTAAAAATAATATAAAAAAGTAAACATTTGTATAAACCAAATGAATCGATTGCGGCGATACTTTGTGGAAATTGAAGATATAATTCATTGTTACAAAAACACATTTGTGTTGTAAATGACGCTGTAGACGTCGAAACCGGTCGGCAGCAATAAAATAATCTGTGGAATTTTGTACTGTATTTTTGTAACAATGAATGTGTATAAACGTTTGAGATGGTGATGGTTTTGGGGTATTCTGACCATTAAATGATAAACTATGTAGAACTTTTCAGGAAGTCGCTCCGTAGCAACGACTCGAATTGTTAGTATTTCTTCGAAGTCTTCCTAAAAGGTTGGTGGGAAAAAGAAGAGAGTTTGAAAAGAAAGAGAGTGAAAGACGGAGATACCAATATGATAAGAATAGGAACATTTGACAAGATTGATTGAGTGGGAATTAGGGTGGAGAGTGAAGGAGAAGATAGGAAGTCAATAAACGACGCGAAGTATAAACAAGAGAGGGGAAAAGGAGGAAAAAAGGAGTTAAAGAGATTAATTAATATCCATGTACTAGGGACACAGACTTTTCTAGAACGTGTCAGTCTTGTCGGCGTATATCTTGTCGTAAAAACAAGAGAGTGTGAGATAAAGGAGGAGCTGGATAAATAGAAAGTAACAAATATGCATATGGAGAACGGAATATATCTTTAGGGTCAATAATCATGTTAAAGGTTCATAATATCTACGGGAAGGAGATAAAACCCCTATGGTCCTCTAACACGACCCAAATTCTGAACCAATAAATATCAACCGAGAATTTCCTTCCAGGTCAAGTCACCGGGAGCTTTCCATTTCCTCTAGAGCGTTATTTACTTCGCAATACAACAGCTAGTGGTGACACTAAAAGAACACAACAGTTTCATTGCAACTGTTTCGCAACCGAAACTGTTTAAAAAACGAAACAGCTCCGCGAAACAACCTGTTACGGACAACAGCACGCCAAACAACAGGCGATCGATCGGTGCTGTTAGAACATGGCTGGTAGTTCTGTATTCTATGTAATAAGAAATCTGTCACTTCAATAAAGTAACAGTTTCATTGGGATTCACGAAAGGTATTTCAAAGCTCTAATTCTATCTGCAACGATGGGCGGACATGTGTGTGCTGAATAAACCAGCAACCGCCTGCAACAGATTCAAGTCCAACGGATTGTAGCCTATAGCCGCAAAGTAGCCACACGTGCAGTGCAACTGGAACAGAATAAATGAACGCTTCTCAGGTTTCCATCCGGGTGATCGGGTCCATGACCAGAACAGGGTTTGGAGCGGAATAGAAGACGAAACAGCCTCAGCTATAAGTTGCCTCTGCACAGCACAGAGTGCACGACCATGAAACTAATCTGTTGTTTGCATCAGTTATTTGAAACAGTTGTCTGACCAAAACAAGTGCGGCTGCAACAGTTACGCTCCGACAACACCATATGTCACCACTGACAACAGCGTACACTATTTTTATTGGTTTTAGACGCTGCGCTTTAGGCAGCACGCATTAAAACAGATCGGGAGTAGAGTTGATGAGTGCCAGACAGTGAAAGAACTTCAATAATCGCATTATCGACTGTTTTTTTATTGATTTACAGTAGAAAGCGTCAAAAAGATTATTTATTTATTTTTAATTACTACATGGTGAAAAGCTCGCGTTTTTGAAATCGTATTTTTTTAAAACAATTATCATAACCATACACCAAGTATTCCGCCGTGACATATTGTGAACCTAAAGAATGCTACCTGCATGAATGTTTCGCCAGCACACGTAGTTTCATCCATCGAAGTTTGTGTGCGTTTAATGAAGCATGGTGTGTTGCAGTCTGTACTAACTTCAGCACGTTGAATCGAAAGCTTCCATTATATATTGTCCCTTTTTCTACGGTGCTACTTTCAACTTTGCTGCCAAAGAATAGTTTACCTGCCATCAGGTGTATCCTCATAGACAAGCTTCGAATGATTCACAAACCGTATCCTTAATTATCAGGTGTCCAGGAAGCCCTGAAATCTTTCACTGCGGCCATTGTCTCATCATCACCATAGGAATTGTTCTAATGAATTTTTAATAGTCTATTACTATTATGGATCTCTAATTCAATTTTATAATCACAACTATCTCTATTTGTAAATAGAGAAGAAAGTGAGTTTATGTGTGTTTCTGTTTGCATATTCGAAATGTTCAGCAACTTCCAGGTGTCGGACACCCTTCAACTTATACTCAAACTAATCGTCTTGATGAGCTGATTTCAGGAAAAATGCCAAAAGTTTGTTTGCGTAAAATATGTTAACTGATTTATATATTTATATATTTTTCAGTGACTCCCATAATAAAAACACGTAAAGCTGATGTTTGGTTTCGTTCAGATCTTTTTTCATTCGCAAAATTTATTTAGAAATAAAAGTCGTATGAAATCGGGAGGAGTACCAATAGAACGAAAATTAATTAGAAATTTTTATTTTTATAACCGAATGTTGTTTTCCACTCGAATTGTGAAAAATCTAATAAAACGTATCAATATTTAGCAGGATTTTTGCGCTTGTTAGTTATCGTCCCAATAATGACCATGCTAATTGTTTAAGCCGAGTTTCCGTATATTTATTTTCACTCTCAATTAATTATGGAATGAATAAATGACTACATTTACTAAATACTGTTGTAGCAACCGAATATCAACCGGAATATTACCGACTATGTCTTCAAAATTCGTGAGCGGTGAAAGTTTACCTGAGTAACGGTTTTGAAACTTATTAAAACAAGGTAAGTCTGATAAAATTTAAAAAATATACTTGGCTAAATTTTTCATGCATTATTTTGTACGGAAATTGTGATGACCATCTGAAATACAAAATACACTAAACTTAACTTCCTACGACTTAACTACAAGAACGAGAGTAAACATGTGATATCACAGACAAGCGAAAATTGTTATAACCGTGAACGATAACTTAAAGGGATTGTTTTTACACAATAACATTTTCTGCCATAAGCAAAACTTTGATTCGGTGCAAGGGTTTCTTGTTTTGCCTCTCCATGGGTCGTTAATGAATTATTTAAGGTATAATTAATGGTATTTTCAATTTACGCATCACATCATAGGGATTGGGGACACATCTTTTTTTCTTATGAAACAGTTATCATTTTTTCTTCTTCCCGTTGAATTTCTTAATCTTTATTAAATTTACTTCGTAATGACTCTCTTCTTGAATTTTAATAGTGGTTATAGGGCGATATAAAGTGATTAGACCAAAGGAATTGCTATGCACAAAACATTCAGCAGCTTCTACAACATCAAATGGTGGATTACAGCAAACTTTGAAACAATTTGGCAAGAAAAGACACCTTTATCAAACTTTACAAAACAAGTGCAATTTCTTTTAAAATATTCTGCAGTGAGAACTGGAAAATTGCAAAAGAAAATGAAGAAATCATACTAAAATCTGAGATGACATTTTTAGGAAGATCTGCTGGCTAAACAAGAACGGACGAAAAATAAATACGGAAATATAAGAGAGGAACTTGGAGTACAAGACATTAACGAAACTCTATAAGAATGCAGGAATAGATGGAGCGAATATGTGGAAAGAATGAAGGAAATAGAAGATGCCGGAAGAACACACAAGCAAATATGGAGATGTTGCGCGAGAGACAGAAGATCTCTGGGACGTCCATGCAAGAGATGGAAAGATCAAGACTGAAGAAGGTCGTATAACAGGCTCAATGCTCAATACTTGCAGAGAAAAGAATAAGAAGGCAGCAAGAACGTAAATATTAGATCTATATTCATCACAAAAGGTAGAAATGTTTGAAAATGGGTGACTTGAAGAGTTCGCAAATCAAATGAAAAATGTTTAGTAACCGCTGGTCTGTATACAGTTTTGAAAGCCTTCGCGCCTTTAGCCAAACGAGAAGGTTAGCAAGTTTTCTTCCGCAGGAAAGCAGTGTGGTGATTACAAAAAAACGTAATTCGGAGGAAAAGGGCAAGTGGGCGTGATAAAAGACACAAAAAATAGAAAATAAAATGTTGGTGTGTGCCCGCATCGTGTTGGGGTTCTGAAAGGGTATCACGCTACCCGGATTCGGAGGTTGTGTGGCGAGATATATACGCAGTGGTGATAAAATGAAAAACTGTGAAGCCACAGGTGTGGGCTGTTGGTAAACATAAAAAAGAAACTCATATAAAAAAAATATCTCGAATTTTCGGCCAGTCGCATGCCAGTCTTCCATTACGGTGTCTTTTACACTGGGAGTTACTTACCCAACTTTCTTCTGCAAGAGCTCGTGGAGGATTGTACTCAGACGAAAGATTTTTCTCGAGTTAGTGCAAAGCCAGTTTGTTTGCTATTTACGCTAGCAACATTACGCTTTAGCAAGCGCTTTGCGGTATCTTTGAAAAGTTTTGCAAGCGGATTTGCAGAAACGTTTTACACTGGTAGTTAACGTCAAAAGTCGCTTCCTGCAAGTAACCTGCCCAGTAAACTTGCCAGTGTATATCCACCTTAAGGAATATATAATACCTATATACATGTTAAAGGTAAATGTCGCATTTTTCGTAGGTTACCTCAGCACAATTTTGATTTAAAAATGACATGCTCTTTTATTTGTTCAATATCTGCTAACCTGTTAAAATGACTGGCAAAGTACCCAGTCATGCAAATCTTAGTAGTACATACTCTATTTATACGTGTTATACTTAGAATATTTCTCTGCTAACAGTCTGGCCTCTGGAGTCCGTTGCTTATATTTACAAAATATAAACATCTGTACTTAAAGTGCAACGGCGTTGACGGTTGCTACGCGGGCGCTATTCAAATTTGGCGTGGCGCTTATAATTTGAATGAATCCGTGTTTATTTTTTTCAGTTTACAGTTTTTTGGTGTTAAATGGAAATTCGCTGTTCTTCAGATATATATGTGGTGCAATACGAAAAAATAACACCAATACTAGCTAAGTTGGTTCAGCCGTTTTCTGTATTATTATCAACGACCCCTCCCCTGGAAATTGGCATTTATTAGCATATATTTAAAAAAGATTTAACGGTGATCATCCGAGGGCCTAAGACAGATCTGTATTGCAAATGCCATTGGAATTCGTTCTGTGGTTCCAGGAATATAGTAATCTGTCAGTCAGTCACACTTTTTTTCACCCAATTTCAGGAACAAAACGTTTGCTTAAATAGATAACAATTGTTACATTCCTTACAGAGTTTTAAGCGTACAATTGCAATGAAATTTTCTTGATAGGAGGAAAAATCACCCTCGTAATATTCAACCACAATAAAGTGAAAAACCAAAAACATCACCCAGCTCGTATCTCACACCGCTTTGCGGTGATCTCATTGCACAGTTTTCTATTAGTAAGTTGTCACCAGGTAGTTTTTTAATAAATTGTACGCAGTATAAAGTTAAATTATCTCTGGAATATAAATATTAAGATTGAACATATCCCAACTCATTAATGACATAAGTATATGGTGAATTGAATGGACAAACATGTGATAAAATAACATTAAATGTACAAATTAAGAAGATTAAGGTAATCCTGAGCGGAATTTCAACATTATGAATGAATTGATTGAAAATATCTACAACTTTCCAAAAATATTTAAGTGGAATTTTAATTTCTGCCTAGGTTTCGATTTTATTACAGCATATACAGCATCATTACACTGAAACATAACATCATAATAATATAGATTTTTAGGTGTCACGCGTTGTTTAAAACTAAATTTTTACCGGCGCATAAATATTTGGCTTTAACATTTTCCAGTTCATAACACGATTGAATAAAAATTAGCTATTTTCCACAGATAAATACATATAAAAAATGATTACTGCCAAACTTTCGCTTTTATTACATCATTTTCTCCATTATTACATTATCGCAACCTGAAGATGATGTATTTATATGGAAAAATATGTAGTAATTAAGTCTTTGTTAAGAAGAGTTTTAACTTGTATTTATCCGAACTTATGTTTACCGACCCATGTTTCAACGGGTAACCACCAGTTTCAAGGTCAACGGTAATATAAAAAAGTGTGTATGGATACAAGTGACAGTTTTTTTCTTTCCTCACGGACGTATTGCACAGACGTAATAGGGAATAGAGTGTGACGGAGATGCTGGGTATTCTGGACTGGGAGAGCCTGGAAGAGAGGAGAAAAAAAGAATGGGCTGTGTGGAATGTTCAAAAAAGTAAAGAAAGAGGAAGCATGGTGGGAACTGCGTGGATAAAATGGAGGAAACAACATTACTGGGAAAGAATGATCTTGCTCACAAAATTAAACAGTGAATGCAAAAAACTAATACCAAAAAATAATAATTTTTTTAACAGACGAACTATGGAATGGAGTCTATTACTTTAAGAGCTATTTGATCCCCTCCCAACAAGAGTGTAAATATTTAAAGAAAAAAAGGTGTGGCTTTTGGGGGACGGACAAAATAAGTGAGGCACTAAGTACGGAAATAATTGGCAGCGGGAAGTAGGTACACAGTATTATATATACATAAATACATAAGCATTAATAATTAAATTAATATTTCTGAAAATAAATATATTAATACGAAACTTATATTTACACTTCAATGATGGTCATATGAAATATACATATACATAAAATATTCATTAGAAATTACACTATATCCCTCTCTATTGAGAGTGTAGTGAATTAATTTTAAGTGCTTTGTACCTACATACGTCTCCACTCAACGACTCAGTAGTCGGAGAGTTGAGTGCCGCTCGACGCTAGGCTTTTTTTCTGAGACAACCCCCCATCGGTAAGAAATTTTCCACTTCAGTTCCACTTCAATAGATAAATAAATAATGAAATAAAATTCCACAAAATTGAGCGTCAGATTATTTGTTTTATCAACAACTTAAATTATTTTGCGGAAAGTTTAACATCGTTTTTCAATCATAGTTAATAATAATATGAGGGGTCATTTGGCGAGAGACAAGCCGCAGGCAACTGCTGTACTTAAGTAAGATGAAGTAAGTGTGAGATGGGATAATGTTGTTGGCGGCGTTCTGGTTTCGCGGTGAGGTTAATAGAGGGCGTAAAGAAGAAAAAAAAAGAATCGTTGTTTGAATTAAGGGAGGCGACGTATTGACGCCTTCAGGAGGACATTAAAAGCGGCTAGGGTGAGACACAAAAGGAAGAGGAGTTTGTGGGTTTTGTGTGACCGACGGAAGGAGGGCAACAAACGTGTTTTCTGAGAGGGGAGGGGGTGTGTTGGAAGAGGGGGTGGACATTATGGGTTCGGGAGTATGGGGTGGGGGGCGGGGGTCAAGAGAAAATTAATGGAGTCCGCGGAATGAAGTATGGATACACACCGTCGGATTTACGAAGCAGAGACCTCGCAAAAAGCATATGAGTTCAGTTGACCATCTTGGGGCCAGACTGTTTTTACGTATTATTGGCGAATCGAAACCTGGTGGCACCCGCTTGTGAAGATTATGACGCCAAGGAGAGGAAATCTAACAAGATGTGTTGGATAAAGCGTCATAGACTTCATCCATTATAATTTTCGCATGATTCAACCTCTAATTCCTCGATTTTGAGTGCCACTAATTTTTGGTATACCTATAATACCACACATTACACTCACTCCGTTCCATTTTTGGGTGGGCTGAGTTAAAAAAATGTTAAATTCTCGGTGATAGGCCTATGAAGATGATTCTGCTTCTATGATTTTCACCACACTACCCAATCCCTGCATGCCTTTATTGCTTCATTTACTCTCATACACTATTCATTTTATTTAATCAATTTTTAAACGTTAAATATACTCATTATTTTTTTATTAAATTTATCATTCAACCGCATTTCACCATTTTTCATATTTTTTATGACTTATTTTTATCATTTGTTAGAAATTATGACTTATTTTTTATATCGATTTGTATCTTTTTCAATATTTGATTTCAAATTTATTTGTAAATATCAGCTCATCTTTTCTTTCTTATTGTATACTTCTTAAAAAAAGTACATGAGCTTTATTTAATAGTAGATTTTCGCAGGTTTTTCACACTCCTCTTCATGTGTGGGTGTTTTCTTGCAGTGCGTTTTTTCTTTAAGGGTATCAGCTCCTAATTCCTTACGTTTTCCAATCGTGTCTACACTCTTTATATTCTAGTAGATTCCAATTGAATCACCCTTTCTAAACTCTTTATATTCCAGTATATTCATTCTAAAATGTTTATGGGTATTTAAAAAAAAATATAATTTTTATAGTTAAATTTTAATTATTTCATATATGTATATGAAGAAGGGTTAGATGGAAGAAGGAACTGCCCCAGTCTCAATTTCGCCCCAGTAAAGACGTATTATTATTCATTACTTCATACACACCGTCCTGTTCTTAAGATTCCTAATATTCCTTTACTTAAGAGTATTTTCTAACTGATTCACCCATTGCTTTCTCCGTACACTCCTTTCTCTCATATAATTAATTTCTCTCTCCTAAGTTTGCTGTGTTATTCAATTTTATTCCATTCTCATTACGTGGCAAAATCAGAAAAACACGCTCATTTCATTCATGTCTATCATCAAAGCATCAATTCGGCATTTATTCATCCCCCACTCATTCCTAACCCTATCCCTTCTGCTAAATTGTAAATAACTCTCAGATAACCCCATACTTACAGCATATAACCTACTGTTGTGCTGTACTCCTGCCATGTGCAAGTTTTGCCAGCATACATTAAAGTTGGAGGGAGTGTACTCTTGTGTTCAGAAATTTTTGATTCCTTAGATAAATATTCATTCTTAGATAAACTCCACTTACTACCTACGACTTTCCTTCCAGAATTCCCACGATTTTTTAACTCTTTATCCATCCTCCATTATTTCACAAAAGTTCGGGCAAGGGAAAGAAAATCTTCCGCTTTTTCAATTATTTCATCATTCACCCTCATGATACAATCATTCCCCCATTCTCCTGGTAAGAAACCACTAATTTGGTCATCGACGCGTTTACCCTCAATGCTTCTCTTCCTGTTGCCTAACAAAAGTTATCCAGGAGTCTTTGTAATTATTCCTGTGGGCTCTCAGGCAAAAACACGGCATCATTGGTGTATGGTAATACTCATACGTTTGCTTGTTTATCATTACGTGTGTGCGTTTCTGTAGTTATTAACAAACGAGACACAGCGCGTAAAGGAATAGTCGCTCCTAGTAATAGTAATAGCTCCTCTTACCCTATTCTTACTTCTTGCCTGCCCTGAGTGCAATGTCTTTTCTACTCCATAAACCAAATGGAAAATCAGGTTTTAAAGTCATAATAGACTTCACCTTACCCTGATCTATTATAATAACTAGTGAGAAGACCAAATGCACGATTGCGTCTAGAGAACCCCGTATTCAGATGATACAACAAGAATAAAAACTTACATACCTAAACGTAGACATAAACTACAAAGGTATCGAACATGAGATACGACGGCAAGTTATTAAAATGCAAATAAGGCTGCAGGGTGACATCATGATACAATTTTGAAGAAAATAATTCCTGAGACCAGAAACGAAGTCCATAAACTATGTAACAATTACCATACCCATTACGAAATATGTAGCTAAGACGAGGCATGATACATCCAAGAACAGACGATTATTAGAGGCTGCAGTGATGAATTAGCTTCAAAGAATTGCAGGTAAAGCACCGTTAGACTGAGAAAGAAATAAAAATATAAGGAAATCGTAAAAAACAGTAAATAGAAATGACTATATATTTAAACGAAGACAAGACTGGTACTCAAAAGTAAACAGAATGACAAGAGACAGATTAGAACGTATCGCAAGAGATAAACTGCACACAGTTTGAAAGAACATAGGTCGGACAAGAAACCGGTGGTGCGACAACCTTAACTAGAGAAGTCTGTAATTGAAGAAGGTGCAGGCCACAGGAGCCCACTGCAAATGAAAGAAGAAGATCTTACTCTGATAGCGACGCATATCCCTTTCCAAATCTTGTGGCAGATACTTTCAGAGAACGATTTTTGACTGAAATGGTTTATCTCCTAAAACAGAAAACAGTCCAAGGGTGAATGGGTAGTAAATCTGTTTTCATTCGTTTTCTATAGACTTCCTTGAGTGTGCAATGCTCTTACCAATCAAAATTATTGTACTAGAGAAACAACATGTATTATCGGCAATCAGAGTTCTCAGATCTGAAGGCTAAATCACTTCACCGTACACACTACATCCCTCCTGGTGAAGTAAATCTTCACTAACTCCCTCCTTGACTCATCGTTGCACATAACCGTTTGCCACCAACTTCTGCCAAAACTGTTTCTTACAAAGAAAGAGGGAGCACATGAGGACACAATAGGGAGAAATTATTAGGTGAGGATGAATGCACCACGAATGAATGAAAATAAGCCGAAAGGAAAGCAATAAGCACACGGAGGAAGATGGCATAGAGGAGGTGAGTCGTCCCAGAAGGCAAAGTAAAAAGAAGAATTTAGGAAGATTAGCTTAAAAAACACTCGAGAAAGAAGTTTGTCTTGTGAAAACGGATCGGTTTACAGAGTAACGTAAATATTTTGTAGGCAGTAAGTGAAAGAATAACGATTATTGACGGAGCAAGTTCAGTCATTCTTAAACGGAAAAAAGGTGAAATTATCATTCTTAAGATCACCTACCGGTTTTCGGTTTGAATGGAGTATAGTATTTTTGCTTAACGTGCTTCGACGGCTAAGGTCATTTCGCACATACTGTCTGCCACGTGCAGACAGGGGCAACAGCACTCGGACGAATAGGAGGATCTCCCCTCCAAACTCGAGCCGAGCCCAAGGATGCTTAACTTCGGTGACTGATCGGGAACCAGTGTTTCCATCGTGGCAGACCGTTGCCCCGGTTTGAATGGAAGACATTAAAAATCCTATATTAGTGTTTTTACAGGCGCAGACCCCAATCTCCTTACTCATGTCTCTCTTCGGCTCAGCATACGTCCAACTTGATCTCATCTCGTCTATGAAACCTGTTCTCCTTCCCTGCTTACCCAACACTCTCCCATCTACCACGGCATTCAGTACCCCATCGCTCCTGATGACTTCTTTCAACCACCTACTTTGGCTCCTACTAATCTCCTCCAGAAGCTTCCTCTTCTCACCTACCATACCAAGCACTTCCTCGTTCATCTTCCTTTCCGCACTTTCTCCATTCTCCTCCACATCCACATCACAAACACCTTCAGTCTATTCTCGTCTTTTTTTTTCTCCAAGTCCACGTTTCTAACCCACACAATGCTACACTCCATATTCAACTCTTCACCAGCCTTTTTGTACAATCTGCCCCTTTCACCTCCTACGCTAGCGCAATCTTTGCTACTATGCCCAAATTGAGATAAGGGAAGTGAAATATTTTCTGCGCGTAAAACAGGAATGCAAACGGGTAAAATGAAAGTCAGACACATAATGTGCACGGATAGGATGATGGGAAGATCTAAATATTTCTATGTACCCGAAAAGTAGAAAAGGTATGTAAAGGGATGAGGCAATAAGAATCATAATTTAGGTAGTTTTAGCGGAATATCATTGCAAACAAATTTCAAGGAAATTCATCTCATTAATATGAAAAAAATATCGTCTTTTTAATGATACCAAAATATAAGCAACTTATCGCTTTTCTTTACGTGGTATTTGCCAAAAAAATATTAGCCGATTTCCTTTTAAGATATATATTAGTCTCAGTGGTCCAGAGGGACGTCATTAAAAGAAAGGAGGAAGTTTTGACTCGCGGATCAAGTCAGAAATGGGAGGGTGTTCGTATGTTTTATCAGTCAGTGAAAAAATAAATTCAAAACCCACCTTTAAAGCCGTAATACTTTTTATTAGAACGCCAAAAGACCTTTGGTTTTGAGGGTGTTTTCAGAATTCTCCATAAAGCAAAATAAGTTATGCTAAACCCTCAAAATATGTGTGTGTAGTTGATTACTAAGAAGTTCAATCATTTAAAGCAAATCTTTCTAGTCATTGTTATTAGTCTAAATTATTAATCGATACAAGTCTCAATTCGTCTAACGACTGCTTACATTTTAAAATAACACTTGCATTTGTTCTCTGTTTTTACATGAGAAAAAAGAACTTGCCTAAACTATCTTGAGGGAATGTGAAGCAAGATTTCCAATCCATTTTTAAAAGTGTAGAGTAAGAGATTATCTGCACTACGCACAGGGTAGGTAACAAGAGTAAGTATGGCTAACATTGTATCCGAAAAGGCTGACGTAAATATTTACGTAGACGAAGCAGGGGAAGTGGAAATGGTTCAAGGGGAAAGGAAATTGGATTCGTCCTTGAGGGAATAGAAATAGAGGAGAATGAAGGATATGCAAACGCAGGAGAACGTAGTGTGTCACATGAAAATAGATAGGAGAATGGATTGCTGGCATGTTATGTTTACGGATTAGCTGATGGGATGGTGTAAATCTTTTCCGTTGGCGGGACAAGGGAAGTAGATAGAAGGGAAAAGTCAATAGGAACCGTCAACAAGAGAATACAAAGGGAAAATAAAGCGAAAGATTTGACTACGCGAAAACAAGAAAGAATAGCTTTTGGTGTATGAACTCGGATAGAGCAATGGATATAGTGAAGTTTTTGAGGTTCCAGAGGGAAAAATGTGAGAAATGCCGACTTATGACGATCGGTTGATGCGGCAAAGGAAGGAAAGGAAATGCGATGTGTTCGGGAGGTCCAGGGAAAAAGGAAACTATGGAGATGATAAAAATTTAAAGATAAAGGAATGATGGGCAGAATAGAGAAATAAAATTAAAAAAAAACTCAAACAAATAATTTAATATGGGTGCACGAAAAAAGTATTTTCAAAGGAAGGAGACCGGCAATAACTTAAACCCATCCATACCTAAAGGGTACTTTTCGACCCTTTTGTTCAAATTCCTCTAACGAGTGCTCTATCGACCTTGTTTATTTTTTATTTCGAGCTCTACGTGAAGATTGGGCATTTTTTTGTAAATTTACAAGTTGTCAGCCACATTTATACCTGTTAATTCATTATTTTTGTACTTAAGTATGTAAAATACCGTTTTATTAGTTTCGTGGTGCATCTTAAACATAAGCAAGGAACAAAACACGCATATTTAAACTTAAAAAAGTATAATATAAAGATTGAAAGTTATACTTCCTATAATAACGCTTGATAATATCCTTTAGTGTTCCTATACCAGGACCGATATATGTCGATAAACGGATTTCACAGCTGTGATGTTAGTGTCATTCTTAACAACATATTTGGATTAAAGAATTAAAATATCGAAAATAATTGAAAATATATTAGGATAATTAAGGAGGATAATTTGTATCTTCCACGCCCATTGAAATTGTTTCTACTTGATGAAGAAGACGTTTCCGTCAAACGTCCTTCACAAATGAGTATAGACTCAGATAAAAATGAATCAGCAAGACACTGGCACGCGTGCAAAAAGTAGTAGGATATAGTAAGCATTCTGTGGAAGTAGTTATGTACGCTTTGAAGTAAACTAAATAAGATTATCATAACAAATTGTCCAGACTCTGTGATATATATTCGGAGTCATACGCACCAGTGAATAGAAAAGCGGATATCCTCACATCACAGGATTGCGACTTGAGATAATTCACAAGGATGTCTTCGTGGACAGAAACTTTTAAATATATATATATATATATATTTTTTTTTTTCACAAAATAGTTTTCATTGCCGAAAAAAGGGAATAATAGATCTGTAAAGAGTGCATGACTTTAAACATCTCTCCACCTATTCTTCCAGTTCTACCTTTTGGGAAGAAGTAAACCTGAAATCCCCACTCCACGAGAAAAACTTGAGAACATTCACAAGGAAAATATATATACTCGTGGCTTAAAAACTTGAGAAAATACATTCATGAAATCGTCTTCACGGTCAGCGAAAGAATAAAAAAAGATTCCACACACCTTTAACTACATCCCTCTCCTCTTTTGTCCAGTTCTTCTTCCCACGAACACGAGAGTACACTGATCGCACACGAAAAAAACACTGATCACACACACAATTGGACGCCGCGGGGACAAGTATCAGAGGCACCGACGGAAACAGCGGGGTTCCGGCGTCGCGACGCCGCTCTCACTGGGCGTCGGCAGACGAGAGAAACGCTTTAAAGAGGGAGGGTTTGACTGGGGGCTAGAGATTGACCATGTGTATATGTAGAAATAGATGAGTAGATAAGTAGGTATAGGGATAGGGAAACAGTAGCGCTAGTCGAGTAGAATATGATAAGGGTGAATGTCGAGAGAATCCTCGAAGGCACGAGGAGGGGTTTCGTGTGCGCGCAACACAGAGAGACTCTGCCAGTCGATCAGAGTCAAAACTCCTTTCTGCTCGCGAAAGGGTAAGGGGGGGTAGGGGAGAAGAGGGGGGGGGGAAGGGGAGAGAGAGAGAGAGAGGGGAAATTGGCTAAAGGGGGGAAGAGAGGGAAGGAGTGGGGGAAGAAATGTGGCTTCTCGCCCTTGATGTGTATATGTGTGCAGGGGAAGAGAATGATTCAATGGGGTGGTGTAGGGGATAGGGAGAACGGGTTGACTTTCGAGAAAATCTACATCTACACCGAAAGAAAAGGCCGCAGTAGGTACTGGATGCGGTTTCCGACTTATTCCCGGTTTCATCAGCAAAGATAACTTCTTAATAGATGAGTATCGGTAGGTACCCATTGAAATTCAACGGGTGTAAAAAACATTGAACTTATTTTATAAGAAGACCACAAAACCTGAAGAATAACTGTCAGCGTGGTCATTTTAGGAGTTCGTAACCTATATTGTATGTTGTGTTCGTTGTAGAAGACACGATGCCCGTTTTCCAGGTGCACGGAGAGATGAGTGACTGTTGGTCCTCTTTCATGCATGTAAACCTAAAAATGGGCCACGCAGACTCATTACTACTCAAATCTATCCAGGTTGATAGATGGCTACCTCGTCCCTCCGGTTCACTTGAGGCGTCTTCTGAGTGATTACCAGTTTGATCACTTCTCTTGTGTACATACATTTATTTTCATTCAATGACTTAATTGAGTTGCGCTGTTCTACGTTGATATGAGTGTCGAGTATCTTAATTCGGATCGGAGAGTAGGGTAAAACCGAGCGGCTGACAACGTCAAAAGTAGCATTTTCAGCAGCAGCCATGTTTATTTGAACTATGAATCCTACATCACCCGGACTGCGCCTTCGGAATAATGGATAGCCATAACCATTGATTTCGGTTTGCTAAATAAAAACTCTATCGTGATTTTTAGTGCACCTGTCGATTTTCATGCACGGATGTCGTTCATTGCGCAGAATTTCCGTTCTTCTTTCGAGTAAGAAATATGTAGTGACGACATTTTTATTTCCGCTACCTTAATACAAATTGAAGTTTCGGAACAGATGGGTCTATATTTGAACCAGATTTATAGCTGGTTACCCATCCGTAGGTTGGGTTAGGATGAAATTTGTGCGGTTCTTAGCGTAACCTGAGAAACACCACGGGGAGATGATCATGAGATCGCTGGTGGGCATGTCTTTGAGCATCCAAGTGTAACCTTTTTCGTTTATATTGCAAGGGCTCATTTTCTCGCAAAGAACACATTCCTCTTGCTTTAGAAAATTTATTCGAAAGGTTACTCTTTTATTAATTAGGCATGTTGATGGATACATTTTTAAGTCCACATAGGGGAAACACAGCGGCGAGTGATAGTCTTCAATAGGCAACTAGATGATTGAGTGAATGTAAGTTAACTGTACTTTTACACTTTTAAACCTATATAAATAACTCGTAACGTTTATGATGTGGGAATTTATCTAAAAATGTGTTCGCAGTCTTAATGAAAATCAACGGGTGTGAAGACAAATGAACTTATTTCATAAGAAAACCACAAAGCCTGAAGAATGCTGTCAGCGTAGTCATTTGAGGAGTTCATAATCTTGTATGGTGTTTTCGTTGATGTTCGTATGATGTTCGTTGACGTTCGTTCTTTTGTTCGTATGATGTGGGCATTGGTCTAATAACCAGTTTACAATCTAAATGAGAGGCAGAATGTTCCACTGTGTATTATACATCTGAGTATTAACGATAATAAACAACGATGTGTTTGTTGTAGCAACAGAGGCATTAATACCCTTACTATTTGCTGCACGTAAATATTCTTGCACGTTTTATTCATTTATGTGTATCGTTTACTACGTAAGTGTTCTATCATAAACATGCAGTGTCCTTATGAATCCCTTAGGACTCTGGGCCCTTCTTATACTTATTTTCTTTCTACGTGCTATCATGGGCCTCCAGAAAAACTTAAATGCTAGAGGCGTGAATATCCTTTGAAAATCAAATCTCTGGTTGTCAAGGAAATATGCTATTGTTGATTTCAGAGAAAAATATGAGATATTTCAGGAAAAAACAGGATTTTCAGTCAATTACGAAGCGTAAAATAAAATCGATTTAAAGAATTATAAACATTAATTATTCAACCATCCGATTTAAAAAATCCCAGCCCTCTATCTTGAGTGTAAGTAATTTTTATAAGCAAAAAATGAAACCTCTGCACCGAACCAAATGCTTAGCATGGACCACCAGGGGGGGCCTTTGGGGGCTCTGAGTGTTTTTTAATATAGCCTATGTTACACCCAGATATATTTTGTCGCAACATGCCAAATTTCAGCTCAATCGGTTCAGTAGTTTTTGCATGATTGAGCAACAGACAGACAGAGAGAGAGAGAGAGAGAGAGAGAGAGAGAGAGAGAGAGAACACCATTACATTTTTATGTATTAGTATGATTACTCTTCATTGACCTCTTTTTTATCATGTTATTTTTATTTTTTCTTCTTTCAAGAGAGATAGATCTATTAATTTGTAAATTATTTATTCTCTTTGCCCACGCTTCGCATTTTTATACATGCTTCTTTAGGGCAACAATGAAAATTATTCGGTGTATTGTACATAAATTGAATATGGTTTACAATTGTGGCACATGGTTATGTTAAAAAGTATGTATACATATGATTTTTCAAGTTACCTCAGAGAGAGTTCGGTACCCGACCGTTTTCCCGAAAGTATTCTTTCCCGAATCGTGACGTGTCCTCTTTCCCGAAAGCTTTTTTCCCGAAAACCTTTTCTCCGAAATATTTTTTACCGAATACCTTGTTTCCCGATTGTAAAAAAATGAATTCTTACTTTTCATATCCAAATATATTCACACAAAATACATAAATTTTTCTAGAAAATTATATTGTGCGCGATAGTTCCAAGAAACTCAAGGGAGTTCTTGTAATCTTTATATTCTTATACAACCACTTTCAGCCTCTCGTGGACGTCGTACCACTTCTTTTTTGGCTTGCCCTTGATACTTTTCCCAACACTTAATTCAATCAAGGCAATCTCTATGTCAGCCTGTTCTTTCTGCACCTCTTTTAGAGCCGAGTACAGATCCGGGTGGTTTTTCACGACTAGCAACCTAAAGCGGTTATTCCATCCTTCAGATGCATTATTTGTTGTCGCATGACCTGCTTTTGTAGCTTCATGTTGATTCCATAGACTAGGTGGATATCGAGGAGGAATAGCGCGTCTTCTGCCAACAGCTCTTACACCAATAACGTATGTTTCTTGAAAATATTTCTATATTTAAAATATTTCTATATTTAAAAAAAACTTTCGACAAAAAAGACGTTCGGTAAAATTGACTTCGGGAAAAAGCTTATTCGGGAAAAATGGATTCGGAAAAAAAATTCGGGAAAAAGGTCGTCGGAAAAAACGATTGGGGAAAAGGGTAGGGAATCGAGAGTTCTTTATAAATTAAATGTTTGATGTTGCATTCGTTGCTATATATATATTGTTTGTTTGTCAATTGCTTATTTAATTCATTGTCAAATCATTTAATTTTATTTTGATTTTTGAAAGTACCTAAATATACAACGATTGACAAACAAACAATAAATAGCAACGAAGGCATCATAAAAAAATTAATTCAGAAGGAACTCTCCCTGAGGAAACTTGAAAAATAATATGTACTTATTAATACTTTTTCAAATAACTATGTACAAAAACTGTAAACAGTATTCAATTGATATAACTGAAGCCCAGTAATTTTCATAGTAGTCCTGAAGAAAAATAAGTAATTTACAAATTAATAGACCTATTTCTCCTGAAAGAAGAAAAAAATAATTACATGATAACTTCTTTGAGGGTAATCGGATTAATTTTTGCCAAGAAACAGATTTAGCGTGAAACTTAGCATGCGTGTTCTTATTAGTGATACCCCATATTACATCCTACTAAGTGAAGCTACCGCTCTGTCAAAGCAAAGCCTGCTTAACGGGAAGCAGCAAAGCCGGCACGAGCTCCCATTCGCATAACAAGATTAATCCCGTCCTGATAACTCTCTTCCACACGCACGCTAAACATTAATTAATCACGTATAAGGCATTATATATTCTAATTGCGTTGAATCTGAATTATTTTTAATTGTTTGGGCCGGTAAAGCTATTTAAAATAATTAATTAATTACTGCGATTACGTTTAGCTTTACTAATTTTGAATTGACTTTAATTTTTTCTTTATGGTTGAGCTTTTAGTATTTGAATAAATAAATATTTGTGATTTAAATATATTAATTACATTTGAAGTTATTTATTTATTTTAATTATTTTTTCAGCAAATAGAGTATGTTAATCTTTCTATTGTTAATAGATCTCTAATATCTCGTCTAAGTCAATAGATAACTGAGAAAATTTAAAATATATTTCTTGTGTTATTTGCAAAACTGCACGCTTTTTATTTTTTCTTGCGTCATAGTCTTCGCTTTTTCTATCCCTGCTCATCTAAAAAAACACGCATCCAAGTCCTCTGGAGTGGAGTATATGGGAACAGTGACAGCAGAGTACTGTCATTTGATACATAATGACAATTACTGGTCAAATTCATGGTTGGGAATTAAAATAGTGTGGAAAAAAGTAAGTACTGATTAAAGGTGGTTTGAGTGAGATTTTTCCCAAGTCATAGTAGTAACCATATTCGAATTTTAAATGTTTTTTTAAAATTTCAGCAGCTGTTAGAAGCATGAAGTAAATATTGTAATATTAATGGCGCAAAAATATTGTTTAATACTACTGATATTCTCAGTATTTAACTTAATATGCATACAAAAGTCATTTAACTTTACTCACTTTTGTCATGCCTTACTTTGATAACGCCTTCTTAGCCGAAGATGTTTTTCCGTAAAAATTACTGGAGTTATTAGTTAATTTATTTTAAGTAAAAGTTGATAAAGCATACATAATACACACTGTTAAATTTCTGACGAGATCTATGCGTTAGACATTCCTCATTTTTCGTAAGAAAAAGCATCTGGAAAGTATACGCATACCATTTCAGACGGAAAATGGCTGGTATTTTTTTTGCAAATAACTTGAAAAGTAAAATGGGAAATGGCTGATATTTTATTGCCATTGGGGAGTTTAGATCTTTCTCTTATATTGAGGCCTAATTAAGTGACTAGATTAGTCCTATTTGGGAGTAGCAATATTTCACGTAAGAGTGTCGGCGAAGCATAGAGGAGGGATGAGTAATATAAAGTGATCGCGTTAGAGGAAACGAGATCGTGGGATCGTGAAAATCATTTCGGATTCTGCCAAGGTGTATGATTGTAAATGATAAGTAATTATTAGTTTTTCCACATAGATTTATTACAACAAGTCGACCTAGGTTTCGACGAAGCTCGTCATGATCAGGTGCATTAGTAGGAGAAGACATAGAATATACAGTCACTCATTGTAGGGGAAGGTAGAGATGGGGAGAGATGAGTTGGGAAATGGGAGTTTAGACGTTGGGGAGGGGTAAGGGTCTATAATGCGGAGTTTTGGGAGAGGGACAGAGGAGGTCTTGGAGGTGACGAAGAGGTTAAGAAGGCGGAGGGTTTTAAATACGTGAGGGCCGAGTAAGAACTCCGGCGACAACTTCGTGACTACACCAGACTTAAAAGTCTAGAAACGGTTGGAAAAAATGGAAATGTGCACAATTTCGGTGTGGAAAACCAAGTGAAATGAAGGAAACCTCGTGAATTCGATCGTCGTTCACCAGCATATTGCGTTATTTCTGAAAAAAAGTGGTAAAGAGGTGATCTTTTCAATTTCGTATACGATATTACGCTTTGATTTGACGTACCGAACACAGTGGTATTGTTGTTATTTATTACTGTCGATAATAATTTCAAGATCATACTTGCCCGTACCGTGAAAAATAACGGCAACATTTTCTGAGGCAATTCAGAATTGCATTCATTACTTTATAAAAAGATTAATTCGTTTAGATTTGAGTGTAATACTTTATTTCTTATTTAGTGCCGAGATTCATAGAGTAAATGCACATGATCGGAATCACGATTGACAATCAGTATTGGTCGTTGTTGGGACGATAAAATAATGCAATATTTAGCCAAATAAGGATATTTATTTAATCGAAGTTTTCGCTATTTCGTCATGGAAACAACATTCCATATTAAAAATATGAATTCTATTAAAATTTATTTCTTACGATATGTCTCTTTGTTTCTTATGATCATTATTTATAATTAAATTATACAAGAAAATAATGGTCTGTAACAAAACTAAAAATAAACTTTGAGTGTTTTTCTTGAGATGGGTTTAAAATGGGAAGTTCTTTTCACATTTTACTTACTCCAAGAGATTTTCACAGTAAATTCAACCTGTAAACGGCTCTTTAAGTCCACTTGGAGAACATGAAAAGTTTCGGCAAGTCATTTGCAGAAGCGTATAGTTGCCAATTTAAACAGCAACCAATCTGTCCCTGCACTCACTTGTACCTGCACTAACCTTGCACTATCCCGTGAAAAACTTTTCTCTATAGTAAATTCCCCCGAAAGCTCCTGCAGAAGAAACTTGAAGAAGTAACTTGCCGGTGTAAATCCTTCCTTACGGGAATCGCTGACGTAGAATAAATATAAATACACGACGGCGATTATTATAATAGATTAGTGAAGGTGCCCGTTGAGTATCAACGGGTAGGAAAAAAATCAACACTACGCTTGATTGCGTACTACGTCACATTTTTCGATGAAATTTACTAAAAAATTGACCATTTAATAGAAAAATTAAAGTTTCGATTTATAATTTAAAATATTATCATTTAAATATCTTATTTAAAGCAAAGAATCATTGAGTTAATGGATATACACGGAATCTCGACTTAAACAATGAGCATGGTAGTCATGGGGACGGTGACTCATAAACGCTAAAATATTGCAAACAATCGTTGTGTATGATTATTTCAAGATACGTCTATTATATTTTAATTTTCTCCGCTGCATTTTTCCGCTTATGTGCCCCTTCCATAGTAGTCCCCACCCGGAGATCCGATTGGGGGACTATTTATCTCCGGAATATTTTACCGGGAGGAATGCCATCACGTCATATGAGAATGCAAGGCTGCAACTTCTAGGGAATTAGTTCTCAACCTCTTTTATTCCTCACACCCCTAAAACATTTAAAAATGTTCTCGCACCCGTTTAAGTAATAATGCATTAATGAAAAGACATATAGGTGACCAAAATAAATGTGTATAGTAAATTTTTGATAGTATTTAAACAATAATGAATCATGTGAAAAACAAAAAATCCTACAAATAAAAAGTTGCATAAAGCCTACTAAAAAGGTACCCTTAACATATACAAACAAATAACTAAACTGTCATCTCGTATCCTCTGGGATGGTCGCAGCAATTGGTGGGTTGGGAAACCCTGTTATAGAGAGATTAATCTGGTGGTTTCCCGTTGCCTTCCGCATCGCAGTATTCCGGCCTTATACGTGAATTTCAGTTTCGCCCGAAGCTGTGGCAGTTGATATCGGACCGCTCTTATTGATCTGCGTCGTCAGTGCCACTCAGCAGTGGGGCCGAGCTGTTTAGGATAGCATGTAGCAAAATCTCGCATTCGCGTACCGTGAAAATCGGATTTTTTCCATTTTTTATATTTCCCGTCGTCACTTGGTCTCGCACTTGAGAACCTCAGATTGAGAGTCGGATGCTCCACAACTGGGCAACCTCTGCCCCAGGTTATTCTCCGCTAAGGTGGTCCGAAATGCGAAAACTTATTTTAAAAATTATCCAAATCACGTACTACGCAAGGATTAGGCCCATTCCTTTCAAATTAAATTATCATGGCGTGCATTTTAAAGAACTGAGAAAATATTGACAAGTATGATACCCAGAATAACTTTTCTACACCCTTTTCCATTAGCGGCATGTGAAATTGTAGCGCTTAAAACTATTTGAAAAATTGATATTAAACAAGGTTTATCTCAGAAATAACGCAATTTGCCGATTGAAAATTATCGTATACTAACAGGATATCGATTTTATCTAGATAATGTATATATTTTCTATCTAATGGTTCTTAGATTCAAAGTTGTGCCCTTTATTAGACACAGTGTCAACTCCATGTCCCTTTCACGGTACAACTTTCTCTATGATCGTTATTACTAAGGTCATCTCTTGGTATTTCCTCCCTGTCTGACGACCTTGCCCTTCTTCGCAGCTAGTTTTTCATGAAAGTAGTCAGCGGAAACTATGGGTCATCTGAACTTGTTTCTCGTTTCTTTCAAATGGGTTCCTTCACTAACGACGCGACTAAATGGACTTTTACATTGCATTACCCCACCTCTCTCTGTCTCCCAACGATCTTTCACCTTCTGAATACCATTTACATGCAGTGCTACAATGCTATGCTAAAAAGTGTCCCTTGTTCGATCCATTCCCGTCTTCCCGTTAGTGTCGAATTCCTCCCTCCTAACTCTTCTCTCGTCTATCTCTCTCTGTTTGGATCTGTTTGTTTACTGCTAAATGACATTATAGTTATTTATTTGTTATATAGTTCATTGTTTGTTTGTTTTTGAATGCTTTTGTTATCTGTCCAATGTAACCGGCATTGAGCTGGTTTTGGATGCGAATTATAGGTAAATAAATAATTGAGTTTTTAGAAACACGACGACATTTACCCAGTATTTCATTTCATGGCATAGGAATTGTTAGATTTCTCTTATTAAATTTTTTGAGAGATCGAATTACTATTACATAAAATTTTTCGTGAGCGTTTTTGGTGCAACTATCAATCAGGAATAAGGAAGGAAACTAAGAACCATCCGTGGGAAGGAATATAACTAATAACAAAGCCATTAATTTAGTAAAAAATTATAAAAATCGCAATTTTAATGCATTTCAAAAGCATATTCCTCGTTACTCTGCCGAGTTCTCTGCGCTGAACGTTCAGTAGAAATATTTTGCATTTCTATCTGCAGTAGCCATATTGATTCTGTGCAGCAAGGAAGCAAATATGTGCCTTTGTCGAGAGTAGGTCGTAAACAAACACCAGTTTATAGGTCACCAGTATATTCCCCCAGTGATATTTTCGCATTATGAGAACTTACGGTACAAGTTATCGTGCACGAAATTCTTTGCAATATATTGTTACCGAGAAAGTAAATTCACATACGATTAGAAGCATGCGCAAAAATATATTCCTCATGTTTATAGAATCATACGAGATTGAAAAGTTTTCTACAAACTCTATTAGATACGTAATTTGCATATGCCTCAACCTTAGGCGTTTCAAGCCATTAAAAAGTGCATACAATTTTTAAAAGTCACGTGATCCAAAACGGAATCGCCATTTTATGACGTCACTGTACGGTATTGCACTCGTGATCTTCGTAACTTTTGACAGGAGGGGTAAAACCATACGATTTTGTTGCCTTCCACAAAGGAAAAAGCGATTTATCCATCAAGTATGATGTGAACAGCTAATATTTACACGAAATCGCATCGTATTACTGGGAGAAATGCGGTTCCGTAACGTAATACGCCATATTCCCGATGCTGTAATATTTTGACACCGCAAGGCACGAGTAATTTAAAATAAAATTAGATAATCTTGTAAAAAACGTTGAATGCCGGCTAAATTCTGGTTTTTTGCATTGTAAGAATATGAAATCCACATATAAGTACCTTTTGAAAACTATGCATATTCCCCATTCACTTATTCGCCTTCTTTCTCTCTTTTCATTACTTTTCTCTAATTCCATTCCTACCTATAATTCATGACAGGTGTTCTAAGGGCTGGATTACGATCGGAGTTTTCTGACGTGACGGAAGCGGAGTATGGCGTTTGCTAAGATTGGTGATCGTGATGTAGAGGAACCTATAATAACGGCCAGACGTTATCGGCGCTGTCAACTGACGGTGAGTAAACTTCGTCCAAGTTTTAACTTTTCCACCACGATCCACGGCAGCCAATCAAAGGATAGATTTTTGTCTGTTTTACAAATTTAATATCCAGATCTTACTTCGAAAATTTCAACTTTAAAATGAGACACTTACTTTCTTGAAGGAACATATTTTGTTGTAAATTTTCGGATTGTTTATATTTATATATTTATTTATTTATTTATTTATTTATTTATTTATTTATTTATTTATTTATTTATTTATTTATTTATTTATTTATTTATTTATTTATTTATTTATTTATTTATTTATTTATTTATTTATTTATTTATTTATTTATTTATTTATTTATTTATTTATTTATTTATTTATTTATTTATTTATTTATTTATTTATTTATCTAATGCAATTTAGCTAGTACCTAGGTGGCAAGGCAATTATGTTGACATATAGGTAATATAACAGCATGCACAGAAATTACAAAATAAACAAGTATTAATTGTATGACCAAATATAAAATGAAGACTATAGAAGATTATGTCACTACACAATGATTATCACAAATTACATTTCATTTGAAATCTTATATAACCTTTTCCTGAAACATTTGACAGTTAATGGGAAAGGCTCAAAAACTTCTTCAGGAAGTTCATTCCATTCTTTTATACCTCTATTTAAGAAAGAATATTTGGTTCTATCACATTTTGATCCAACAACTTCATCTTCGATTGATTGTCACCTCTACCATAGTAACATCCGCAATGAGTTTTCATGTTTAAATCCGAATATGAAAAATTTTTTGTATGTATCTCAACGATTTTGCACATTCCAATTATTTTTCTTATTTTCTGTGAACTTTCCCTTCCCAGTGCACTGATCACCTCCGTGACGCTGTCCTAAAACCCATATTTTCCTAACACGAATCTAGCAGCCCTTCTCTGTACTTTTTCTATCATTGATTGAGAACTTTTATTATGAGGGTCCCACAAGGCAACACCATATTCCAAAATTGTTCTAACTAAAGTAAAGTATGCTGTTTTCTTTTGTAGCTTTAGAGCAGTGTTTTAAATTTTTTTAGCGAAGTTAAGCGTTCGGTGGGCCTTTGTTGCCATTGCCTGCATATATCTTATTTAGATGATAACATATGAAAATAGACAGCTACTTCGCCACCATGCAGAAGCCTGTTTGCAAATACGGTCAACAATATATTTATATCTCTGATATATTTATGATATATATATATATCTTTGATATATTTATGAACTCTTTGATATATTTACGAACTGTGCTGCTTATTATAAGTTGTGAGTTGCTGCCCTACCTAACTTGGAAAGTGTTGTGTGGATGTGTACTTGGGAAGGATGTTTTCAATATGCGTGATATATATACATACATTTTTAAGTTTAATACAGGCGAGTTCACAGTTAATATTATTTGTATTTATTATTTTTCTTAATATTATATAATTTAAAAAATTCTTTTCTTATTTAATTGTCTCTTTTTTGCAATAACTCTGAATGTAATCACTATGTAAAAATATCTCATGGGTCAGATGGACCCACGATAATAAATGAATTGAAATTGAATTAAACAACTGTCGCTGACACTTCCGTCAATCGTAATACAAGTCAGAACTTAAGTCGAAATCGATGTCTCGGAGCCTTTGTGTACGCGATGTTGACTTCAGTGCTCAGTGACAATGTCCGGCTAGTTGCTGTTTCACGCAACCTAAATAAGCTGCGCCATAGTTTTAGGCATATGCACTTTATTGTTTGCAAAGCATTCGAAACAAGCTTCAATATACCAGCTCTGTTGAACAGATATCAGTCCACGCGCTCATTTTATCCATTTAAGTTTCCACGGTTAATCTAAATATAATTTTGGTAGATTCGAGCTCCATCACCGGTATTCTCTTGAAACACTCGACTCGCCTGCTTGTCTGTGATGTTGGATCGAAGAATCGGATAGAAAATATGTATCGAACTTATTTATGATTCTAGTGCTCATAATAGAATCCGATTGTTTTATTGGATACGATAACACCCGATAAGATAACGCAATACTATTTAAAAGCATACTGAATTCCGTTTAATTTTCAGCACCGAAGTAAGGACCGCATAAAAGAGCCTTTAGACCGATGTCTTTCAATCCTCCCTCAGCTTAGCATACGACAAGACGTAAAAGACACACCTTGGGTTGGATCACGGGGCCTTCTTTTGTGTTGCCGTTGTCGTTATCGCTCGTTATCGCTATCCAAAGCGCAAACCACTCTAGAAGGGAAATGCTGATACTCACTGTACTAAGGACGCACTCCATAAATTAACTCTGGTGATTTAATGCTAACCAGACAAAATTTGAAGAAATACGATGACGTTTACGCACTCATGAGCACAATGAAAAATAACGATCACGCAAACGTACGCGTTATGGAGAACAGTGATCACGCCTCTTTGTCGCGTCGCATCACATCCATTATTGCGTACATCGTTACACAGTGCCAGTTTTTCACTTGTAAAAATTAACATATATGGTTTAATCTTTGCCACTATATTTCAGTGCAGAATTCAGTTTGATTTTCAGCCCTGAGGTAATTGTCGTGTCAAGAAGGAACTTAACACCTCCATACCTTAGGATGCTGATAGCGATTCGCAGGATCGTAGTTGTGTAGCATGAAGATACAGCTAGTACAATGAGAATTTTGTTTTTAATTTAGAAATATTTTTTTTCTTGCATCATTTGCTCCCATGGGGCAAAATTATACATAATGCCATTCGTTAATTCACAAAATAACATTAGAAAACCAAATATGATATGTAAAAACATTAGTAGTCATCAATGTTTTAAAAGAATATTCATATATTTTACATATGACATGTGTGTGTTATTTAGCACATTATGCATGCTGGAGAAGTAGATAAAAAAACAATAAGTAGATATTAAAAACATATACCTTACTTGCTAGAGCTACAACAAATTTTCAACAGCCACATACATATTTGCACGTAGTAACAGTACATACTATTAATGATATCATTACGTAGAAACAATTTTTCAATTATTTAAATATTTCAAACCATATTTTGTATCTAATTATGGCCTGTAGCCCGTTTTAACGTGTAATATACACATGCTTTAATATTATACTCGTTTTTTTTGTGATATGCGTTTGTTTTTTTAATAGGTTGTTAAATACATTGATGGATGTTGCGTATGTTAGCTGCTAGTTTATTCCACAGATGTCATGATTTTATCAGAAATAATCTGTTAACATTATTGGAGAGAGAGGGTGGTTTTTGAAGTTATATGGTAAAGGTTGGTTTTAATATGTGGAGGAGGGGGTGTCTAAAGAGTGACAGAGGGGGTAAGGAACGGGGGGAGGGGAAGGGACGTGTCCGGGGAGCGGTTGGCGGCGGCGTGTGTGAAGGTTTGATGGGATGAGGGTGTTAGGAAGGTCGTTGGGGGGAGGAGGCGATGAGATTAATGCAGGAAGAGGAGGGAATTGGAAGTGCCGGGCGGAAAGGGGATGGGGCTTACCGGAAGGGGAAATGAGAGGGGAGAGGAGAAGGTTTCGGGGAAGACTGGGAAATTATTTCTGTTTATGCTACGTCGAGGCTTTCGGAGAAGCGATAAGGACGACAAACAAAGGGGATGACCACGGCGGGGTTGTATTATTAGATGAGTCGTGTATCGATTTAAGAATCGGTTTGTGGCCGGATGATACATATGCATCTATATGATATGTCATATATATTATTTAGGAATCTTACCGTAGTCGCCGCTGAAGACGGTGGGAAAAACGGAAATTTTTTCGATGTGATGTCTTTCTCTTCGTTGTGTGCATCATGCTCGTCTCTATCTATGAATTTTGTTTGAGGGGAAGAAAATTAACCGGGAACGATGAGATTATGTATGATTTCAGGCTTTCCCGGCGAATAACGCTGATGATTTCTTCTCGGGTTTCCCACCGGGTTAGGCTTTCCATGATTGCCGACGTTTCGGAAGGAGGCTTTCCTGCCATTATCAAGGCTCTGGATGAGTCTGGGATTCATACAGAGTCTTGAAATCGCAGGAAAGTCTCCTGCCGAAACGTCGTCAATCATGGAAAGCCTAACCCGGTGGGAAACTCGAGAAGAAACCATCAGCAGCGATGTGATTAATTTGTATATCCCTATATTACCTAAAGGTAAAACAAATTGCGTACGATATATATTGTTACAGGGAAAATTGAGCTGTTGGCCTTAACATCAGTAATAGATGCTAGTCAATAATAGGAGTAGTTTAGAATATAGGCACAGTTTTGAAAGTATCCTTCTGGAGTTTTAGACAATTGGGTTGGTAATTCGTACCCTAAGAATAGAGCAACTTTAAAAGTGGTATGAAGGTGCTGGCAAGACAAATAACAACTACTGGAGATGATGATGCAAAGAATTCGGGCTTCGTAGGTGGAAATGGTGGGGAAGTGGATTAAAAAGATGTGTAGCGGAGGGTGCAGACGAGTGTCAGGGCAGCTGGGAATTGTTGAAAGTGAAAGGTGGGGTCCAATGAGACGGAGAATAAATTGAAGGAATTAAACGGCTGAGGCGATGTTTTTAACTTCTGAATTAATTATACACCAAAGACGGCGAAGTTCACCATGGAAAATTCATTTGACTTTACCGGGATTCGAACCCGGATATCCGAATTGCCGATCAGGTGTGTTAGCTAGTTACACCACCAAGCCATCTTAATTTAAGGCGAATTTCAGCGTGGGTTTATACGAACAAGTTGTTCTCGACCCCAGTCTGAATTGTAGCACAGGAGACGTTGACGTGCATGATATGCCATAGTCACGGAGAATAAACCCAACATTGTCGATTTAGAACGACTAACTTGACAATTTTCCTATCATAGCGATTGCACAAATGATGTGGTACGCAGTCATGTGCACGGATACAAAGATAGGTATACACCAAACACGGTGAAATTCGCCATGAAAAAAATCAAGAGAACAACTTGTGCTGAAATTCGCCTTGAATTAAGATGGCTTGGTGGTGAAACTGGCTAATACACCTGATCGGCAATTGCGAAATCTGGGTTCGAATCCCGGTCAAGTCATAATGATTTTTTCATGGCGAATTTCATCGTCTTTAGTATATAACTTCGCACACGTGCGCGTCACTGCGTACCACATCTTTTGTGCAATTGCAATGATTGGAAAATTCAGAGTTAGTATCGAGTAAAGGTAGAACCTGCGCTCCAAAGCAGTACTATCATTAGAAAATCATTGTTGGCTAGGAGTTCATCTACATATTACCCTGCAAGCCACCGCATGGACGTGTGGCAGGGGGTGTTAGGCCACCAGTCGTGTAAAGGTGTAAATGAGATTGTTATATGTAGGTGAAGAGGTGAAGTGTATTTCGGTAGTGTTTACAGTGGATATCAGCTTTTATTATGGCCACTTATTGTGCGTGGGATGAACAAATTTTTGTATCTATTTGTTCGGAAATGTACTTCTCTTATTTTATCTTTCCTGTCGGACCTAGAAATGTTGTGCGGCGAAAAAATGAAATTCTGTGTGTCACACTGAGACACACCTAGAGGGTGACAACGTAACGGTACACACGCACGGAGCTCCATAGTGGCCGACCAAATAACGAGAGATCCACGACATGCAGGTATATCATCCGCGTCAGTGGAATAGCTCTCATAACTTCGTAATACTACTCTCCTACTATCATCATACTAATATATAAAAATTGAATGGTGTCTGTCTATCTATTGCTCAATCACGCAAAAACTACTGAACCGATAGAGCTGAAATTTTGCATGTAGAGAGAAAATGTATTTGGATGTAACATAGACTATATTAAAAATCTCTCAGGGCCCCAAAGGCCCCCCTTGGGGTCCATGCTAAGCATTAGGCTCGGTGCAGTGGTTTCATTTTTTGATTTTTAAAATTACTTTCAATCAAGATAGAGGGCTGGATTTTTAACGGATGGTTGAATAAATAAAGTTTCTAATTCTTTCAATCGATTTTCTTTTACGCATCGTAATTGTCTGAATATCATGTTTTTTTGCTGACAAATCTCACATTTGTCTCTTAAATCAACAATAGCATAATTCCTTGACAATCAGAGATTTAATTTTCAAAGGATATTCACACCTCTATCATTTAAGTTTTCCTGCATGCTCATAATAGCAAGTAGAAAGAAAACTGTATAAGAAGAGCCCAGTGTCCCAAGAGCCCCATGATAGATTGCTACTGTGGGTAATCGATAAATTCAGTGAATATTTAAAAGTATACTCTTCAATGTCTATTCTCAGAGTAGCTCTCATAGGAGCACTGCATATGAGAGATAACTTAAGTAGTAAACGATACACATAAAGGATTTAAACGTGGAAGAATATTTACGTGCAGTAAATAGTAATGGTAATAATGACACTGCTACCACAACAAACCTGGCGTTGTTTATTATCGTTTAATACTCAGATGTATCACACGTAGTGGAACCAATTGACTCTCATTTCGACTGTGAACTGTTTGTTCGACCAATTCTCACATCATACGAACGAACGATGGAACGTCAACGAATATCATACTCGGTTACGAACTCCTCAAATGACTACGCTGTCAGTATTTTTCAGGCTTTGTGGTTTTCTTATAAAATACGTTCAATTTTTTTCACGTCCGTTGAATTGTATTACGATTGCGAACAGTTTTTTAGACCAATTCCCACTTCATAAACGTTACGAGTTATTTAAACATATTTAAAAGTGTAAAAGTGCGGTTAACTTAGGTACATTCACTCAATCGTCAAGTTGCCTTTTCAAGACTCTCACTCGCCGCTGTGTTTCCCCTCCGTGGACTTAAAAATATATCCATCAACATGCCTAGTTAAAAAAAAGAGTAAACTTTCGAATAATTTTTCTAAAGCAAGAGGAATGTGTTCTTTGCGATAAAATAAGCTCTTGAAATAAAAACGACAAAGGTTAGGCTTGGATGGTAAAAGACATGCCCACCAGCGATCTCATGAGCCTCCCCGTGGTGTTTCTCGGGTTGCGCTAAGAAACGCACAAATTTCATCCTTACCCAACCTACGGACGGGTAAGCAGCTATAAATCTGGGTCAAATATAGACCCATATATTCCGAAACTTCAATTTGTATTAAGATGGCGGAAATAATAATGACGTCACTACATGCTTCTTACCCGAAAGAATAACGGAAATTCTGCACAATGAACGACATCCGTGTATGAAAATCGGCAAGTGCACTAAGAATCACCTTAGATTTTTTTATTTAGCAACAAAAACAATAATTATGGCTACCCTTTATGGCGAAGGTGCAGTCCGGATGATGGAGGATTCATAGGTCAAATAAACATGGCTGCTGCTGCAAATTCTACTTTTGACGTTATTAACCGCTGGTACCTTACTCTCCAATCCTAATTAAGACACTCAGCGCACCTATCAACGTTGGTTTGCTGAACTAAATTAAGTCATTGAATGCAAATATATTTATGTACACAAAGGAAGCAATCAAGCTTAATCACTCAGAGGACGGCTCAAGAGAACCGGAGGGACGAGGTGACTATCTATCAACCTGGGTGCTATTTAAGTAGTAATGAGTCTTGAGTGGCCCGAATGTTGGGTTTCCCGTTCATGAAAGAGGACTAACAGTCACTTATCTCTCCGTGTACCTGGTAAACGGTCATTGTGTCTACTACAATGAACACAACGTACAAGATAGGTTACGAACTTCTAAAATGACCACGCTGACAGTTTTTCTACAGGTTTTGTGGTTTTCTTATAAAATAAGTTCAATTTTTTTTACACCCGTTGAATTTTAACGGGTACCTTCAACTAGCCTTATTTATAAAAATTCAGGCTGCGTATGTTTGTGACCGCAAAACCCGAAAAGTAATCGGTCGATTGACTTGAAATTTTGGTGAGTTGTTGTTCGCCAGCCCAAAAATGTATATACATTATAAAAGTCGCAAATTTTGTTTTTTTACCCCAATATTGTTTACATTTACTCCCCTAAGAAAAGCATTGGATTCGGAGAAGATGTTTCTTCATTTGATTTTTTTAATTACTTGCACTCAAGATATTGGATTGAAATTTTTATCGTAGAACGCATAAAATAATGCACTATTTAATTATGTCATTCAATTTTCGTATACGCTTCGTTTTTGTCCAAGTATACCGTTTTTATCACTAAATTCATCAATTTTCTTCCTTTTCAACAATATAAATTTCCTTGATGCGTGACCCAGTCGGGAGAGACCATGCAAAAGACATTCATGAACTCATTCAAAAGTAGTTCACCACTGAATTATCCTGAGCATACAACTATAGAACGTTCATTGAATATTCAAGTGTGAACTATTCATTTGAGACTGTTCATAGATCGTTCATTGAATGTTCAAGTGAGAACTATTCATTTGAGACTGTTCATAGATCGTTCATTTCCAGTCCTCGAAGAATTATTCAAAAATGCTCCCTGGTTGGACATTTAAAGAACATCTTTAAACCATGCATATTTTAATTGTCATAAACGACAAAATATTAATTATATATTCTAGGGAATATTCTATAATACCATATGTACGATATTATTCATAAAATTAATGCCTGCATGTGAGATCGCATTATGTACGTAATGAGTTAAACTGTTAATTTTAACGGATGAAAAATTTAAATTTAAAATTTAAATTAAAATCTTGTTTATTCACAGTAGTAAGGTATTTATATTCGTATTATGTGACAATATAAGTTTCAATTAATTAATGCCGAATAACTGTTATCGAGATTTGATGGTATTTCACCAAACTATCACAGAATCGCCATTTAATAATTATAGTCATCGAAGTTACATTTGTCGACGGAAGTGACTAGATATATACGACTTTCAATCCGAATGCATTGCGATAGCGGATGCAAGAACATGCTTAGAGTCGTAGAGTACTTAATAACGCTACATTGGTACACTGACGTTAGGAAGATACAAAATGGGATTCTTAACGTTAACGTACTAACAACACGTAAGCGTAATTGTACAATCATAGTGATTAATTGCAAATTATAATTTTTTTATATCGAGAGTGTAGGGAAGTCAGTGAAGAGATAATACCATATGAATCGAGAATCAAATCACGAGAACTATTATTAAACATTACTTCATGGTTCATGTGTTATTAATTCAAAAACAGTTCAGCCGCAATTCATCCATGTTGAACATTCTTTGAACATTCTATGAAGTATTTCAATGAATGTTCTTTGAACTATCTGTGAGTGCCATTTGAACGTTCATTGAATGTCTTTCTTGAATGATCTTAGAACGTTCAAGTAGTCTTCACTGAACGTTCTTTGAGCATCTTTTGGACAATAAATTCCCCACTGGGGAATATCCATTTAATAGCATTTTCATGAATGGCTATTCATTCCTGCAGCATTTAAAGGAGGAGTTCAGTGACAAATTTGATAATTGGAGTCAAAAGACTAGAGTTCCCCGTTCGGCTTGCCTTCTCAAACAAGGTCAATCGCTTCAAGTGTGGGGATTAAATCTTGAAAATCCATGCTTTTTACATTGTCAATTATATGTTGCATGCTCACGAGTGGGATTTGAGTGAAAAGGAAGGCAGAACCGCTTAACCCTGTTTTTTTATATTTCTGGCGGGGGTTCGGGGGCGAAACCGCCGGCATAAGGGGGTCCAGGGGGGCTTCGTCCCCCTGACTAGCTCCTGCGGTGAGCGAAGCAAGCCGTCATATTTATCCAAACGTTACCAAATGTTGCTATCCAAAACTCAAACCGGTCTATAAGTGCAATGCTTGCAGTTACTGACCTAAGGACGCGCAACATTTATTAAAACTATAGTGATTTAAAGAACCTGACAAAATTTGAATAATTTCGATTTCGTTTACTCCCTCATGAGGGCATTTGAAAAATAACAACAACGCGAGCGCACGCGTTATAGAGAAACGTGATCATGCCCGTGTTCTGAATTTCTCAAGCAATCTATGCCTACCTAGCGCGTAGCCTCCGAGTCTCTAGTGGTTCCCAACCTAATTCCTCTTATAGCAGTGAAACACTCTTTATTCGCTCGTAGCAGTTTTTTTATGAAGCACACAGCTCTCCTTTGTATGTTAGAGGCTTAAGTACTTAGATGGCAAGTATCGAACTGAAGGCATTAATTAACACTATTTTATATACTATATTCTAAATGGTTTCACAGATGAAGATTTTTCATCAAAATGAAAAAAATTGAGTGGTATGAAAACGGGTTTTTTTAAATTTATTTATTTATTTATTTTATATTACCACCGAAAACAGCACATATTGGCCTTTACATCGGGGTATTTTAACAATCAACAACGGACAAGCACAAACAACCATGTCCTGGGAAGTGAAAAATCTCCCCAGGCGGGATTCGAACCCGCGACCTTTGGGTTAGCAGGCGAGGACGTTACCCCGCCGCCACCGAGGCCGACAAATACTATAATGACGCCAAGTGTGTCCAAAGAACATCGACCTATTCTAAAAGATAAACATTAATTTGTAAATTATGAGATTAGCTCATCATTATTGTTTAAAAATTATGAAATCAGCAATAAAAATATTACTCAGCCAAAAAGAGCCCTTATTCCATTTGTCGAAAGGTAATTACCTACAATAATGCAAATAGAAATTATTCTAAATGATTATATTAACTGCACATTGAACAAAAACAAATTTTTAGCCCGTAGATATTGGTCTATTACATGAAAAGCCGCATGATTCCTCCATACTTTTGAAGTGAAACATGGATTACGAAAGTACTAGACCACCTTTCTTTATAACTCCACTGACAGTCTTGCCAAATTTGTTTGAATAAGATGGCAAAGGAATGAATACAAGTAAGTTTAAGAAAATGTACGGTTTCAGGGTGTATTACGTGAAATTTTTCTATGTTAGGAATGATAAAAATTATGCGAATTTCACAAAAGATAAATTTAATTGTTTCAGGCTTGACTTCGTAGAAGTGATATATATACATTTTTAATAAAAAAATTGTACTTTTCCACACTTTATTTTAAAACTGCGACCGGTTTCACAATATGTCTTATTAAGGTGAAACCGGTCGCAGTTTTTAAATAAAGGGTGAAAAAGCACAAAGATTTTTTATTAAAAATGGTTATGGAAACTATTTCGTAGGAGTAAAATCCCCCGCAAGCTCTAGCAGAAGAAATTTGCGGAAGTAACAAAAACAGGGGAAAACCTTATTGAGGAAAATTTCGAGAAATAAAATATTCAATGGAAAATACGTCACTATTACTCCATAGAGAAAAATGTAATTTAAGGGTTAAAGTGACGATATTTCAAATCCTGTCTGACGACGCTGTACGGACGATCGCCCTATTATACTCTTTCTCAGATTGACGGATAAATGTTAGTTAGTTCTAAAACATATGTTAGCTCGGAATATTTTATTATGATACTTATAATACGGGTTTAACCCGAGCATTAGTCGCTATGATCATGTTAACTCAGCCCATAGCGAAACGGGAGGGCTTCAGATTTTAATTATTTGCAGAAGCCGCTTGTAGTATGTAAAAAAATGAGTCTCGCGGAATATATTTCATCTCCAGTGAAATGTGCTGTATGTGGTAGTTTCCGTGAGTTTGCAAGTGATTATGCGTGACCCACGACCGCAAAATGATTCGGTGATGTCGGAAACGTGACCTCAAATGGCCCAACGGGTTAATAAGCTCCGCGCAAACACCTACCTACGCCCTCACGTGCCCTGTGATGTAAACAGGGTCACGCTTGCACTTAAAACAAAAAAATCTCACTCACCTGACCTTTATGCGAGATTTGTCAAAAGAATGGCCACTAATATGGAATAATTTCTCACTTTGTACATTACACTCTTGTTTATTCTCTGCGGCTATGGTCTCTACATCTATTATGTCACTACCAAGTTGCAATTTTAGTATTTTTCCTTAATTTCATTGATTGCTTTACAATAAAGAAAAGATGAATGAAAAAAAGAGAGTAACATTACCATTGATCAAAGGCACCAATGACAGAATCGTGTGATTCCCCAAAAATTTCGAGAACATTACCGCCGTTAAAACTAAGTTAGAAGTAAGATTCTTGGTGAGGAACCCCGAAGAAAGAATCCCCCTGGAGAGTGACGATGGTCGTACTTGGTTCTTGGAAATTTTTCGTTTTCATGTGCCAATGAAACATGCTTTTTACGCACTAGCCGAAGGAAATCAGGCAAGGAAATATAAAAAAATGTCTATACACTGGTATATTAACGATCAGATATAGAATTGCCGTTTAAGTAACTCAGTCAAAGGCATCGCGAGGCCCTGTTCCCATCCAGATCCAATTACACAGTTTAACGACGAGTACCAATCATTCCGGATGGGAGAAGCGATAAACTTTTTACTGATAGTATTAATCGTGCAAAAGTAGCCTCTAACTAGGAACTAAAAGCAATACTTGTTGACCAACGTTGACAGCCTGAGGAAGCGGCTATTATAAGAGACCGTTGTTTGGTGAGTATTAATTTTAGGAAGGGATATGCTCGTCCTTTAGCGTTGCAGCAGTGAGAAGCAGTACCTATTGTTATCCTCGAGATGTGGTGCTGTCGGTGGATCGCAGAAGATCTCATGGTAGACTGGTAGATAGATATTTATGGTAGTAGTAAGAAAAATAAATATATGGTCTACATTACAATTGTTTGCCCTAAGAGGGTGTATGCAACAGCAGTTTGGGATCCATACGAAAATTTAATATTACCGAGCAAGAGGTAATAGAAAGAAAAGCAGCGAGGTATACTTTGTTCACTCTGCCTGATGCTCTCTTCCCACTAGTTACCATCCGGATATCCGATTGGGGATAAGAATAGGGATTTAGGAATGCCATATATATTGGCGAATGCAAGGCTGCATCTCCTAGGGAGATGTGGTGGTTTCTCGTTGCATTCCACATCGCAGTACTCCGGCCGATTCCGTAAATTTCACTCTCGCCCGAAGCTGTTGCTTTCGATACCGGATCAATCATCTTGACCTTCGCAATCAGTGCCTTCTGCTGAGACTGCAGCCTCTCGGCAGTGGGGTCGGGTGGTTTCGGTAGCATGTAAGGTGTAGTAATTCTCGTTCTAGATTTTTTCAATGAATATATTTTTCCAAAATTGTGAAAATTAGGTCACAGATGTCCAAGTGACCTCTCGGTCACTTGATATCGAACATGTGATCCTCATACTGAGATTCGAACGCTCTATCCCCGGACCACCCCGGACCCCAAAGCAAACAAAAATGGACGGACAGTGTCACACTAAACTAGGGTGGAGATTTCTCGAAGGAAGGAAGGCGATAAACAGAATAGGTGATATTTATGGATTGTAAAGAAAGAAGAACCTTGAAAGGAAATAAGTAGAAGGCTGGATACACTTCAAGGCCTACTTCTTAGAAAGAAATGACCATAGCTATGAAATAAAATGCATAAAATAAAAAATAACATTCGGAAACACTTCTTTTTGAATCGATGAATTAAAGAATGCAGTGAGCTGCCTGAAGAACCTTCTTGAGAATGCAAAAATCATTAGAAAGAAGTGAACATTATTGTGAAAATGGATATTTGATTTCTTTTACTATCCCTTATTCTATTTTACTTGCAATCTAACGTTTCCACCAGGCTAAATGTCCAGTTGTAACGGAATTCTATTAAATAAATACACAAATGAGAAGGAATAAAAAGCTGTTTATGCAGTCTCCCACTTGAAAATGATTACTTCGTTGTGACCGTTTTTTATACTGAGCACTTTGTGAAGTAAGAATATGAGATTGGAGAGCCAGTTATATAAAGACATTCAGGGGATGATTTGCGGGAAGGAAGGAGAAGGATTTTGAAGGTGTGGAATGGGAGATACAGTAAGAGACTACTCAAGCACATCGGCAGCCTTTCAAATTCGGGATGCTTTTCATTCGCTAATGTACACTGCAGGAAAACAGTTGCTATAAATTTGTTCTTTAGACCCTGCGCACTTCAATATAAATGGGAACCGTAGTTTATGCGCGTCAAAGGGTAAAAGAACTTGGATAATTGATTCCGCCGTTGTTTTTGTTTTTATTGGATAATGGTTCTAATTTTTAGGGTAATCTACCGGTTAGGGTAGGTGCAAATGAAGGAGAGAAAGATTCCCCTAGATTTAAACTGGCGTAGACTTTTTATCTACCCTCAACATTTCTTTCTTTTTCTCAACATATGTCCTACTCTTCTTCATCCTGTCCATAAAACCCAATCTCTTCCTTCCCTTTCCATGCTTTCCCAACATCCTTCCCTCTATCACGGCCATGGGCAACCCTTCGCCCCTTATCGCCTCTTCCAATCATCTTCTCTGTCTCATCCTAATATCCTCCAGAAATTTATTCTCCTCGCCCATCTTGTCAATGCTTTGCAGTTCGTCTTCCTTTCAGTCTACCACACTTGCTCCATTCTCCTCCTCACCTAAATCTCAAAACCCTGGCACTTTTTCTATTCCACTTTTCTCAGAGTTCAGGTTTCTATACCATACAATACTATGCAAATTGGATATTATATTAATGCTATGTACTCTCTATATTAAAATATTCCCCAGAATATTTTACCATAAGCTCCTTTCACCTCCTTCGCTATCGCAATTTTCCTCCTAATGTCTTTGCTACTGTTCCCAAAGTGAAATATGGGAAGTGAAAACATTTCTTCGAACAACGCAGGATAGCGAAATGGGAAAATGGATGTCCGACACATAAAATGCACGAATAGCCTGATGGGAAGATTATATATTTCTATATGCCTGAAAAGTGGAATTCTCAGGTCCTCATAGTCCGGGTAAAATTTTTAAATTCTCCGTGGTAAAAAAAGGTTAACCTTTTTAAGAACTTCGTGAGAACGAATTCACTACATCCATTGCCGTTTGCTAGCGTAGAAGTGAGCTCATTAATATGCATTACCTTGATCAGTTCAGACTTCTGACACTAAAATGGAAAGCTCTCACAGCCTGGGAACACAGATGCATTCTCGTAATACTTCCCCAGCGCCATATACCCGAGATGCTGCCACACCCGACGTTTTTTCCCCAAATTTCATGCCTCGTCGCCTTTCCACAAAAAAGGCCCTCCAGCCGAGTGTCGTGCGAAATTTTCACCACAATAGGCCCCGTTATTCAATCGATTTCCTAGGTAGTATGATGACAGCTTGTGGCACAAATCTTAAAGTAAGGAAGCAATTTATTAATACTAAATACATATATTTAGAGCATGCTCTTATATGTCAGTGAAGCCTGGATAATAACAACAGCAGAAAAAAGGAGATTGGAAGCAATGGAGACAAAGCGTTATCAAAGAAAGATGAAGATAAATGGACGGAGGGAATTACTAGCGAAGAAGTTCTACGAAGACCGGGAGAGAAAAGATGTTTTATGAAAACTTTGAGAAAGAGATTGGAAATTTCAACAAATTATTTCCTTTTTGTGCTATGAGTGATACCCCAACGCTTTTTGTGATTCACCGGTTTTGCCATAATTCTAGATTTCACGGATTTTGCTATGCTTTTGTTCCAAAACCAAAAAAGTTACGCAAGATAGGTGATTTACCATGGTAACTCCACTCTAGTCAGTTTACCGTGGTAGGCGTTTTATTTATTTGTTTACAGATAACACCAAAAACAGCACTAAAAGCCTTGGTAAGGATTTTTATAGCATACAATGGAATAGACGCTTCGACCTGAAGACGCAACCTGTTTAACGGAAGAGAAACTGTTGTCGCTCCAAAGGTGACATACGCAGCAGTACCGGAAGATGGAATCTAACACAGGCAGATTTTCCATTACCTAAACTAGTATTACGCGAGTTGTGAGTTATCATGGTAGGATTTTAATAATGGAAGTGAGACGTAAGTAACGGATACTTAGGGTCTTAGGTTAGGCGGTGCGCTGTAGCATAATCCGTTCGAACTTTAAAAAAAGCTAGTTTCGTACTACTTGTGAATGCCTCGTGGCCATTTGTGATGTTTTCCCGAAAAATTGCGTCGCAATAACGATCCAAAACCGGAGAGGTGGATGGAAGGACAGCAAATTAAAAAAAAGAATAGCAATCTAACGTTGGTTGAGACAAAGAGGGTAAGACAAGTGCTCAAGGAAGACGACAGAAAACAGCAAAGTGACGGCAATAAAGGGAGTAGGAGAGAGATGGTGGAGGACTGGATGTTCGAAGAAAGGGAAGGAATTCATTGAAATGCGAGAATGCCTTCGGGAGAAATGAAAAAAGGACTTTTGACTGAAAGGGGAGACACATAAGGGGGAGATAGTAATGTGGTGGGAAGAGGAAGAATGGAAGAGGAGGATGGAAGGAAGAAATCTGATTGGTTGGAGGCTACGAATTTCCAATCGGTGAAATTACAACAGCAACGACTCATCGTATTGCACAAACATTTCATTTTTGCGACGAAATGATTTTTTTCCAAGGCATTTTTTCTACGTATTTTCAAAACCGGTTTCGGCAGAAGTGAAATATCGTCATGCGTAACTAATCACGGCATAAGTGATGTTACAGGATTTATCCTCACAGTTAGTGGCTTCTAGGAAGTCCATATTCCTTTACGAGTGCGATCCTAGCTTGACAGTAGGGGCTGAACATCTAGAGTCAGTCCAAGATAATAGCGCATTTGCAGTATACTGATTTGAATTAGAAAAGAAAGTAAACTGTTTTTTAACGATCGTATGTTTTAAACAAAGGCCACAATCGTGGATTCCTCGGTAACGTTATTTCCTTCCCCAAACGGTATTGGACGTGTTTAAAAATTGGCTACATTTATAAATCGGTTATAATGGATATTTCCTGAGGCAATTTCTACGTATTCATGACCTTATTATTGCTGCGGTAAAAAATAAAATTGCTTCCTGTATTTGAACTACTAAATTGAATTTTATTTACATTCGCTAGTGGAGTTTCATATTTCCAACGGGAGTCAACCAAATGCACAAAAATATCACAATTTTGCAATAGTTCTAAAAGGAGATACATTTGCGTGTACATTTACATCTTCATTTGCCTTCAAATCCTTTCTGGAAATGCTTTGATGTTTGTGGGGTATTCATTGAATGCCTCACGAGGCAAATTGTTCCAGGCACCAATAGTCAGGGTTAAATAGTTGGTTGCTTTATTTGAGGCAGAGGAAATTGATTTCACCCAGTATTAATGGTCGCTACGACCGTGAGAGTTTGAATTCACTAGATGTGCACTTAGAGTTGAATGTGCTTCAACACTACAAACTACTTTAAAGAATGCAATCTACCTTTTCCTCCTTCTGCTGATCCCATTCAAGATCACTCAACATCATGCTGACACTTTCACTCATACTATACTTATTTTTAACATGACAGGTGGCTTTCCGGGGAGCAGCCTCAACTTGATATATTAAGTAACGTTGATATAGATTCCATGTTGCCTAACCATATTTATTTATTGGGGGAGAAGTGCTCCAAAAGATATTTATTGAAATAGGCTAGTCGCTTTTTTTACCTGGAAATTATTCCTAATTTTTAGAGATGAATTTTCCAGCCGTTTTTCTATCTTTTGGGTGGTATTTATATTGGTCTCCTGCATGTGAGATGTTATCTCTTGCTATGCGGGGGACTCAAGCCTTCCGTCAATCTACCGAATTGCGCGTCACAGAATCTTCTCCGCATTCTAGCCCATCTGACGTCGTCGTTTATGTTTTACCGCTACCGTAATTCGATGTTTCTTTTACTATTCCAGAGAGTGTTTCCCGTAGGTACTCTTGTCTTTCGTACTTCCCTTCTTCTCAACAGGCTTTCAAGTTGCTTTTATTTGAGCTCTCGTTTCTGCACCGCGTGTCATGATGGATCTGACACCTATTTTTATAAATTCGCGATTTACATTACGTACCTCTATACAGGGTGTTTCAAAAAGGACTTTACAACTTTGAAAATTCATATAAATTTAATGAAACGAGGTACAGAGCTGGTTTTGGTGTTGTTTTAAAGGAAAACACGTCAAGTTTTTTTACTGTTCTATATGGCTTCCGTTGGTTATCCTGCAGACATCCCTCACGCTCGGGTCCAGTGAAGACAGCCATCTTTAACGTAACTGCCGCTAGCGCTTGTGCGGCTTATGCGGCGCGATTAGGCACTAGCGGACTACGCGAGTCAAAACGTGATGTGTTTCCCTTTAAAACAACACTAAAACGAACTCTGTACCTTTTTGGAATAATTTTCTATGAGTTTTCAAAGTTGTAAAGTAAATTCCTTTTCGAAACACCCTGTATTTATATCTTCAGTCAGATTTTTTGTTCACCATTTTCCTACATTCGTTTTCCTGGTTTCCGTAACTATATAATGTATTGTTTCCTAGGTATTCAAAGGTCATTGCTTGCTCAATTGGAATATTTTCAATTGTTATCTTACTATAAAGATGTTTTTTACTTTTTGATCGTGGATTTGGTTTTCGAAATAATCAAATTTAGATCAAAGAGAAGAAAATTTAAGCATTGAAAAATAAAATGTTCATGAATGAACAAATTTGATAATGGCTATTTATATAATGAAAGATTTAAAAAGATGTATTCTAGAGACAGGTTATAACTTCTAAAGGCTGTTTTACACGATGAAAGATTTTGTGCAAGTGAACTTACGTGACATATCAGCTTTAAATTGATTCAGTATTTGGCAGACATCGTTGTACCATACATTAAAAATAGATATTCGTTGAGAGGTCTTCCGGAAGAAGTTACCGTCTCACGAAAAAAGTCGAACCAATTTGTTAGAAAATAACACTAACACAACCACAAGTTATTCGGGATATCGAAGTTAGGACATCAATGTACTACCATGCAATCCACCGCAGAGGCACGTGGCAGGGAGTGTTCGGGCACCAGCCATGAAAGGGTGGGAGAATAGAGAAAAGGAGGGAAGAGAGGATAATGGTGAATTGTATCTCAATTGTATATCACGTTAGTGTCATGCTATTTTTGTTGTAACCACTAATGGTGCGTGGAAAGAAGAAATTTTCGTACCTATAAGTTAGGAATTATATTTATCTTATTTTGTTGCTTCTATAATTTTCTAGAGATATATTGCAAAGGGTCAAAATAATATCCTCCGCGTCGTTCTGAAACTCGCCTCATATGAATTTTTTTAAAAGGAATCTAAGCCAAGCGCGTAGCATCCGGGTCTCTTACGGCTCCCAAAATAGTCCCTCCATCAGCTGATTGGCACTCTTTTGTTCGCTCGTAGCAGTTTTTAAACGAGGTGCGCGGCTTTCCTTCGTATTTTTTTCACTTCGCTAATTAAATATTTCATTGCAGGGTCCCAAATTCTCGCGACGCATTCGAGACGTGGCCTAACCAGAGCAATGTAGCATTTCTCTTAAGACCTGGTTACACGGTACATTAGAATGTACGAGAATATGTGTGAATGTCTGAATGTCAGAATGAACGCGAAAATTCACCGTGCAACCACACCAAAATGTTCGATTGTATGAATGTCTGAACAGAAAATAGAACCGGTTCTAATTTCGTTCAGAAAATCGTACAAGTTGACCTTATTACAGAGACACCTGGTGGCAGACGACGCAAATGACACATTCACATTTTCTCAAGCCAATTGACAAGTAAATGTGTCGTATCCAAGGCAAAAAAATTGGTTTACATATCGCGTCTACGGTTTAAAATGAGGAGAAACAAACGAAAACACATAATGCGCATCTAAAAATGTACGAAAATCTGTCCGAAAAAATGTACCGTGTAGCCACCTATTCATTGATCTGGTCCATGAGAATGTACAAGAATCTGTACATGAAACCATTCACAAAAATGTACAGAAACTTGTACATTCTCATGTACCGTGTAACCAGGCCTTTACACTTTTTCATCGGTGAACCTCCCATCCATTCACTTGATAAATCCTAGTTTCTTTGATACAACTGATGCAAATGTTTCCGCGGCGTGTGGCATGAGGAGTAACGGCTTTCGGACATTCCTTCACGTAGTGTCCTTTAATGACAACAGTTTCGAAAATGTCTCATATGTGTTTCCCCCAAGATATTGGCCTGAAGTCAAGGTGATTTCCAGGTATTTGACTTCGTCTGCGTCCTTTATATTCTCCTCTCCTACCTTATAGATATGACGTTAGTGTAATTTATTTCCTATAAGACGTTTTGCAATGAAAAGGCTTAGCTGAGAGGAGAGTGGGATGTAGAGAGCTGTAGTAAATCAATACTTGGACTTATCACTGATCTATGATGATGGTACCAACTTGGTCCTCATGTTAAATAGAATATATATATGTATGAGGGTTAAGTGACGGGGCTAACTAGGAGAATACATTTACATATGGATAGACAATAAGATTAATTCTATTCCAATAGACAATTCTGCCGTGGCTCGAAACCAACGTCTCGGTAAGGAAAGCCTCTTTAATAGCAATCAATACAAGGAGATTGCGTATTAAAACACATTGTACATTAAACCTCACAAGAAGGTCACCCAGATTTGTTTTAGTTGAAGCTTAGTAGAAATACGGGCATTGGAAGTTCATGCATTTTTTACATTGGTGAAATGGGAAGTGTGCATGACAGGCACATATATTTTTACTAGTAACAAATATTAACCATAATAATCCAATATATGACAAAAAAAGGATGTAATATAACCTCAGGTATCATATTCTGAATGTTTCGTAAAAATCTATAGCAATTTACATTTTTGAAAGCGAAAAACTTACACTTAGCAACGATGAGTGCTACAATCGAGATGATACGAAAGGGGAAAAATGGCGATGTTGCATTCACATGTAACATTTCATCTACCGTTTCCTTAAAATAAAAGTCTATTTCAATAGGAAAAAAATTAATGTTATATAACTACGATAGTCACTAGAAATATCAACAAACCAATTAAATGAACAAGAAAACATCAATACGTCAACAGCACCTACAAGAAACCTATTTGACGCGTGAAGCCGAAGATGATAAACAACAAATATGTTTCAGATGAACGCGGGGAAACAAAAGCATGATACAATACGTATTCGGTGCCAGCAGATAGCATAGAAAGTCGTTTCCAAGTTTCGTGCCATTAGTAGACAGTTTTTGAAGTAAATGTTAAAAAGCACCTAATTGTATACAAAAACAACTTCATATTTGCAAGTTTCTAGGTGTTAAAAAGATATTATTTTCCTGATAACGAGATATGGTTGTATGTAATAAAAACGAGCTTTCTTCAACCTGGTTATTGTATACGTGCATTTTGGGCCTCCTGGCACTGAAAAACTAGTCAAAAGAATGATGGTAGTACTATTTAAATAATAAAAATCGGCAATCAAAGATATAGATTATCAAATAATGCTACTTCGCAAGAAGTGTTAAGGGGTTCAACGACATTTTACTAGACATTTGTTTTTTAGTCTTTTCAATTTTTTTATCTTTAAAAGAAGTGAATCAGATTTACCTCAAAATCACAAAAACCACCTTAAAAAGGAAAAGTAATTAAATAATAATAAACTTTACATTATCCAGGTTTACTTTTTGCTGAAAACGTTTTGAGTTTGCAAAAGCTTTTTCTTGGATTGTAGTGTACCGGACTTCTGCGAGTTCGCATTTGTCCGTCAAGGTCGATTTTCTATTGAAATGTATTCCAAACAAATATGGATGAAGACTGTATCCACCCATGTTTCAACCTCCCTTTCTCCCCCTGAGATTCGCCGTGCGTTTTAGCTCCTCGGATCGAGACCTCGAGGCTGATTGAAAATTCGCCCTCGCCTGTCGCTATTCGCTTGTCTTTCGGATCGCCATGTCAGGAGAAGGTCCGTCTGGGAGCAGCGAGGAATGAATATTTCATCTCCCTCCTACGGAGCACCCTGATTCAATTATTATCGACAGCGGCCTTCGGACAATAAACATCCATCCAAACTTTCCTTCCTCCTGTTGGTATCCAGAACGAAAAAAACATATCGGAGGACAGTGCTATGGGAACTTACCGTTCAAGTTGTTGAAGTTAGCATACACAGGAACTACGAACCACCAGAAGAAGTAGAGGTAGACTCAAGATAGTGGGGTATATTTGCGTGTGGAAGAACATGAAGGAGACGGGAGCGATGAGATAAAAAGCGCAAGATGGGGCAAGATGGAGAAGACTGTCGAGAGAAGCCGACCCGGACTAGAAAAAAAGGGCGATGCTGAAGAATAGTTAAAGTCCTTTTGAGCATCGTTCAGAACTAACTGGTTTACTTCATCAAAATTGAGCCCCCAGCAAAATGAATGTGGATTCATTGCATACCGGCATAGAATTTGAGCATACACAGTAGGTAAATGAGAAGGCATGATTGGCCGGAGTAACTTGAGTGAGAGTTTTCTCTAGTCAAAATAGAGACCATATTCGAGTCGAAGATACTGGATCCGATTTTGGTTGTCCTTATTTTGGCAGAAGCTGCTCTCCAATTTGGATGATTTTAGAATAATCCTCTTCCAAGTGTTTTGTAAGTGGTATCCTTCATCTCGCTTGAAATAAGAATTATTTACGATTCTACATGGATAGAGCTTATTTAAGGACGGCCAAAAATCTTGATCACACATATTCGAACTGAAGACGTAGGCAGGAATGCCAGCGAAAACATGCAACGCAGACGCGGAAGGATACCCAAAAAAATCGAGAGAATCAAAGAAGTTGTAAAAAAACATGGAGTTATTACAGTAATATTCATTAACTCTCATCAATCCGGAGATTGGTTTGCTTCAACTCTCCACTCCACCAAACCGCATCATTCCTACACAGTTATTAACTTTGACATCCTTCATGACTTTCTTGATGTATTCCATTCATGGTCTGGCTCTGTGATGAGGAATTATCATTCGAATGTTTTTTCGATATTACCGTTGAAATCAAATTTGCAAAGGTATTCATATAGATTTACGGAGTTTCTTCAAAATATTTAAGGCCTAATAACCAAATAACTAATCATAGAAAGTTGCATTTTTTTCTGTCTCTACAAAACGACCTCTGACGTAATTTCATCCATTGATTAAAGGCCCGTGGTTCGATTCCCGGTGAAGACGGTTATTATGTCACAGTATTTTATAAATCTATACTGTTGCATTTCCGGCAGAAGTGGACATCTTCACAAACGCCTATTTAAGGCATCTTTTAGAATGTATCGGAAAGAAGAGAGAAGAAGCGATGGTTGGAATGACGTCACGGCCCTTATCGGAAGGCTTTCAACTTTAGACTACCATATCTCTGGCAATTTTTGGAATCTTTGAAAGATGATTTGCAAATGATCATTTTTCATGGTCCTCTGCACGATGAAGTAAAAAGCAAAAATCGTGATAAACCCCCATTCTTCCTATCTATTTGTCCTTACACTATTGTTTGCAATCCACTGATGTGTCACCAAATATGTTCAATAAGCTTGTCTATTCTTCTTCGCGGACTTATCACTATACTTTTTTCCTCTCCAACGCTTCGTAGGCCTTTTTTTTGTAGGATCATATATAACGTTTTTGTTTTGGGAACAAAAACCAGGCAAAATCCTCGTAATCTAGAATTATGCGAAAACAGTTGAATCACAGAAAGCGTTTGGGTTGTCACTCATAGCTCAAAAAGGAAATGTTTTGTTGAAATATTTATTCTCCTTCTCCTCTGAGCTTTCAATGTACGTCATTTCTCTCCAGGACTTCGTAGGACCTATTCTTTAGCGATTCCCTCCGTTAATTTGTTCTTCATCATTCTTTGGTAACACAACATCTCAATTGATTCCAATCTCCTTTTCTCTGCTACTTATACTATCCAGGCTTCAATGCCATATAAGAGCATGCTTCAGAAATGTGTGCTGGTAAAGTGCTTCCTTCCAGTCTTTTGTTACTAGCTGTGGGGAGATATTCTCCTGGTGGAAACGACGCAAAACTATTATTTTGACATGCTTTTCTTTAACTCGCTTTTCCATGGTTCCATGGTTACCACTTCATTTATAACTAAATGATAATATAATGTAATGACTCCCTGTATTTTGATACGAGGTTGAGTAGTGGTAAAGCATCTGACACTCGACTCGAGGAATTAATAGAGGGACAATAGAATCAAGTCCATAACTTTGCTAATATTTTCTAGTAAATAGTCATAGTTTTTTTAGTCCTGGTCAATAAAATTAGTAAACCATACGCAACCAGTATAGAAACTGGTAAAAACTGGTGTTGTTTTATAAGCATTTTACTAACTAGGACTAAAAAATAAAAAAAAATGAAAAAAGATTTTAAGCATTCTTGTCTAAAAAAATTTTTTTTGTATATCATTAAAAAAAATAAATTCCTCAACATCGTACTAAAAACGAAAAAAAAACAACATTTTCTCAAGTGAATGAAAGTTTAGCCTAGTACTGGAAATAATTAAATTAAATTCAAGAAAATTAGCCACAAAATGGATTACCTATGAATATAAATAGAAAAAAATTGTTTCCAAAAATATAGCACGGTTAAAGTTTTCTATTTATTCAAGACCACAACAAAAAGCATGGAGCGCTCTTTCATATTCGATATCAACATTAATTCATTAAACATGAAGATATTGGTATTCAATGGAATAGAGCGAGCTTCAATATGTAATTATAGAAAATCTTTAAATGAACTAAAGTTAAGGTGCGATATATAAATGAAGTTTCGCCCCACATGCTTTTCGTAGTGGTCTTGCATAAAAACACAACTTTAAACATGTAATTAAATTCTATTTATGCTCATAGGTATTCCATTATGTGGCTAATTTCCTTGAATTGAATTATTTCCAGTACTTGGCTAAACTTTCATTCACTTGAGAAAATATTATTTTTTCCTTTTTAGTACGATTTTAAGGTATTTATTTTTTTAGATTTTTTAATGAAATTTTATATTTTTAGTAAAGCATGCATAAATCTTTTTTTTCATTTTTTTATTATTAAAAAAATCCAACTGGGGTAAAAGACTTTAGAAAGACTTGTAGAATAAGCAGTGAGGGGCTTACAAGTATATCAATTTCTATGATGATATGTATTTACTACGAGTCACGTTTTGTTATTCTTGTGCTACGGCCCTGAATCCTTTTCTTAGCCTCCTTCTTTTTCACCCTTAGGAACCCCATCATCTAGGGCCTTCCCAACTCCTTTATTTTCCTCAAAATTCTTTCACTTAAATTCTTTTCCGCACCTCTTGCCTCGAGGCGAGAAATTCCTACAGCTCCTCGTTCTCTTCCTCCGCCAGCCTGACTCTGGCGCTGAAATAATTTCCTAAAAGCGTCAGTCGTCGCCTCTGGCGATATATAGAGGGTGCGCAGGGAGGAAGCACGCTCGAAACCTCCTTGAGATCGTCTATTTCCGAAGAGCCACCCCGCGGCCGTTGATGTAAACAAACGGAAGGAAATGTAAGGGGGAGGCGATTTCTTTTTAAATTACTTTCCTTCCTCTCCGGGGTCGATTCCCGGCTCAGGGCATGGCGTGTGATCCCAGGTGGGAAAGGAGAAGAGCAAAAATTATATACACAGGAAAGATGGTTAACTCCGTGTTAAAATTGACGTATTAAGTTTTTAACGGCTATAATGGTGCCACCTTAATCTTAACGGCCAAAAGAAGAACTAAAACTCTCGACTAGTGGGAAATTCGAATTCCTTACTAATATTACATATTACTTTATCCTTAAAGTGACTGAACCACTGTAATAACTTAAAAAATCTCACAATTAACTCATTTTCATTTTCATCGCAAAGGTAACACGACAAGGTCGTGTTACCTTCGCATTGAAACCTGTGGACAATAAATATATCAATTGAGAAAATTACAAAGTTATTACAGAGATTCCACCATCACCAATTTTCACTTAGTCAACCCTAATATTTAACGTACATAGATCACCAATCTTTTTTTTACCACCCACACTCACCAAAGCTAAAAATATTTCCTCCCACAAATGAACAGGCCAAATTAGTACAAAATAAATGTTAATTTTCCTTGGGCTACATTGCTTCACAAACTGATGCACCGAGCAGTCAACTATGACTCTGCCTTGGAATGATTCTGCGTGATAAACTCACATGGTATGAGCACATAATACAAAAAGCAATTAATTTAATCAGGGTTTATTCCATAAAATTACAAAAATCTTCAGTTCCACCACCGACTTAATTCATTTTCTCATAGGACATAGGTTTGTGAGGGAAGTGTTTGGTGGTATTAATATAATTTATCACAATTACAGATATAAGCAATGCTATCAAAATGAAAACATTGAAAAATGTAAAAAGCACTCTCTGATGCGTTAAAGTAAATACATTGTACTGTATTACGAAATCCCCTGAGAACACATTTCATTGCACTTTTAATTCTAGCTGAACGAAGTTGAGAATTTGAAGTAAATTACTCACGTACACTTTCGTTATACATATAATGAAATTAAATTTCAAGTTGTACCAAGTGAAGAACAGCAGGAACCTCGCATTCAAGTTGTCAGGAACCAAGAGGGACAAGTTTGGGCTTCTCTGTAGATGTAATTGATACAGGAAGGATAGAACATCATGAACAGGAAGATAATAAGGCATTCTTTGTTTGACCTAAAAAAACAGAAAGGTTCGGTGAATACCGGATAACAAAAACAGACTATTATTAGTTTCAGAAAATAAAACCTACTAAAATATTTCACTTCGAATGTTCACAGCAGCAGTCAACATCCGTTGGCAAGTATTGCCCACGATCACCACATAATAGAACATGCAGCACATGCTTAAGAACATGCATAATTTCCTAGGCTTAGTCCTTTGCATGTGAAGCTACTCCTATTTACCATGCATATTCAGTGTGATTACAATTTTTAATACATAATTTCCTTCTACGTGTGGCCTGAGCAATTCCTGAAAACATAATGCAATGATAAATCAAAGATAAAACATGATGTTTATGCAGCATGTAGAGATGTAACAACCAATGCCTTTAAAATATTAATGAGAGCCAGTCAAGGATATTTATTCTTTAAATGGCCAAGCAATAAATTGCGAGCCTAAAAAATTTAAATTAGTGAAAATGAAAAGGCCAAATTAAACCTGTGACACCGTCTGGGAATTTCGCGAAAAAAAATCATCCTCCCTGCCTCACCATACTATGGTAATGAAATTATTCCAGGATGGGTTTTCATCGTATCCAATCCTAGAATTCAAAAACAGGAAGAAAAAAAGCGTAAAAATTAATTTTAAGCCGAAAAAGAATTACCTCAAATATTCAGCAGAAAACTTATCCAAAAGTTTTCAAATCGATAAATATCCCAAAAACCAAGGAGAGAAGCAAATTGAAATTAGGTTGCTTCCGTGGAATTCACCAACACTTCCTGGAGAAACACCATTATGATGTTATATTAAAAGCCAAAGTTAAAGATAGTAATGGCCCACTTCTGAGATGTCAAGGAGAACATATATTACAAATCTAATCTGTGTATTAACAGCAGAAAAGTGCCAACACAATAAACTCCAGCACATGAAAAATTTCCTTCATCAATCAAGAGATAGAATAACAGGTTCAACACTACATGCTGCCGCATGATTCTGCACGTTAAACCTACAGTAATAAGATAGTTATTCATTGCATTAATCATTAAAACACTGAAAAAATAAAATAACAAACAGATTTACAATTGCATTGTTTGAAGAATGACTACTTCCTTGAGCAGTGTAAGGAAGATTTTATTCCAGGGCAATTCCTCTTCCTGTATCACAATGCATCCAAGTTGTCAGGCCTAGGAACAAACACCCCAACATATGACAAAATTCATGTTGATGAAAATTGTCCCATAAATTCACCTGCTCCGGTTCTTGCCCACGCTTCCCTTGCCCCCTATCCATGGATGATGCAGGTACGATGAAAATTTGATTTGTGCTGCCTAACAGCCCGTGTCCTTGGAATTGCACGACATAAAAGATTGCATTTTAACTTCTGCATTTGTAATTTCCCTTGCCATGTTAAACAATTGGGTATATTCCTAAAATTTAAATTGAAGCATACGGATCTTTATATGTTACTTTAAGTCGCATAAGCTTGCAGAGTGAAAATAGTTTTAAAATTGAGTCAATATTAATTGAGATATTTCAGGTTAAAATAGTCGAAATTTCAAATTTTTGTACGCGGCTGCGAAACGAAATCTGATTGGCTTGACATCAATTTCGCTGAGCGATAGACAGAAGTGAGGGAGAAAGTTAGGAACTGTGGAAGAGACCGTATATTTAACGAGTTTTCATTGAAAACATAGACTATGGCGTGCTATGCTTTTATCAAAACCACATCGGATAATTTACCCAATGTTTATGGTAGGCGTTTTTATGAAGAAAGACGACCGATTTAATGCTACTGAAATTCGTGGAGCTAAAGTGCAAAAATGTAAGAATAAAGTTTGCTTGTAAAATCGTTATTACTGTTGTTTATCATTATTGGTGCATATAATTATGTATTCGGTGTATGAACTTTATTAATTATTTTACCGATACACTCTTAATCATTATGATACTTCTTTCTCTCTCTAAGTCCATACCAGTCCATGTAATAGTAAACAAACAGTATCTTAGTAACATATCAACATAACTGAACATAACACAATACTTGCCAAATGTTTGTGCTGCCAATACTCAAGACACTAAAGACGTTAATTTGTGATTTGTTAATTAGTGATTGTTTGTAGAGGAGGTTTTTATAAGATAATTCTCTATTATAGAAATGCCTTAAAATAGATTCTTATCTCCTAAATGTCTATTCAAATTTTCATTTAAGTGTTGTTATATAATAAAGCTTCTGAGTTATGGTGATACTGCTATAGGATACGTCCAAGTGAAGAGAGATGGACCACTGTGCACAGTCATTGCAAGAATGTGTCCAGAACACAAAGTGCAAAGCATACATTGTTCAGGCGGACAAGGAGGAATCCTAGGAAGAAATTTCAAACATTCATGTCGTGATTGCGTGAATAAATTTCTTGTTCGGTACTTTTACCGATGTATTTGTACATTGTGACGCTAAACACCATCTATATCTCTTACTAGGATGACATTTAAAGGCACATCAAGAAACAGGAAAACGTCCAAAAGTAATGTCGCTGCTCTGGTTTCCACTATAAGCATAAGGATAGGCCTGACTCTAAATATAAACAGCGAAAATGACGCCACAAGTCATTCGGTTGTTTTCGGAGTGTGATCGGGAGCTTTCGTAACATTCGACTTTCTTTAGCTTTTAAAACCGAAATTCATTTAATTTGATGAGAAAACTTTTAGCCAATGCAATATGTGGAGGTAACAGAATCAGAATATCAATAGTTTGAAATACGTGGAAAATACTCAATTCTGCAGTAGTATCCGCCACATAACATTTTAGAAGCCAAAGTTTATGTGTAAGTGCACCGTCCCAATTGAGCCTATTGCCACACATTTATGTTATCATGGAAGAAAAATGCACTAAGCTTTGTGAGTCTGCCAATCATCCCGCAAGTCTGCCTTAAATAATACATACGTACATGCCACACTCATGTACGATTCTGGTGCCAAAACAAAATGAACCAAAGGACTGCCCCGCACCCTAAATGATGAGTTCTCTATGTACCAAGTAGGCAATAGTTAAAATATCAGGAGTATGCGGACCCGCAAGCGGGTGGTATGGAGCTTGGCATGAGACTTCATGCAAGAGCATGTGAACATTGTAACCTAAATTCCAGTCACAATACTTTCAGGAATATACATTTACAGTGGAGTGCCTTTCATGAAAGTGAGGAAGGGACCGAAATTTGGAATGACTATGAATAATTAGATAACAGAAGTAACTAGATTGAATGACTTTTTTGTGATAAATACATATAACTAGCATTTATGAATGATTAACAAAATTCTTCATAATCATCGCATCAGAGTAGAGCAATTGGAACTAGTTTTCCTCTTCTATCTCCCATAATTATTGTAGCTGGTAAAAGAAGACGAAGTTGATTCATTTCTAGATGGCTGAACAATTCGGATATTTGTATTTGATTCCTTATTTCACTGACACTTCGTCTTATGGAAAGGACTCCAAGTACTTGTAATGGCTTAAGCAAAACTTTGCAATTTGGCGCAGCAACAACATAGTGTGAAATGGAGACAGTTGGGAAAATTTATCTCACTCATTGAAACGGCCGATTCATGTGTTTTATAATACACTATCACTTCATGAAAATCAAACTTATGATGCTAACTTAAAATTATCTTTTGTCAATCGCAAATATTTTCTTCGAGAAATTGCGGTCACCTGGTACTACCTGAATGATTTACAAAGGTAATAGTTTCTTATTTAATGTGCATTAACTTATTGTTGAAAACTTAACAGGGGTGGACAGAAATAAAAACCATCTCACATGTTCGTAACATGTCTACTCATTAAAAAGCGTAAAAATTAAACAAATAGAGATAGATGCATATGAAGATGTTACACAAGGTTCAGCCTCTTTCCCCATCACAGGCACTTCATTCGTTAACCACGACCCATAGCAGAGAAAACTCGTTCCTCACATAATACGCAACGATGACTTGAAGCTTCACTCGGACACAATGCAGAAATAGTAATTAATATTTCACAGCTATCAGGTACAATATTACATTGTGACATAATTTTCGAACTTGGATCATAACATAAATGCTAACCAAAGTAATTGATGAAAAGCATAAGGCCAGGACGACAATCACAATTGAAAATCTTGGCTCGTAATAGTAGAAGTTTGGCCCATTCAGCCATTATATAGGCCGATATCTGAGCATTATAAAGCAATTGAAGAATAGATGTAATGAAAGATAAGGAAAATTTATTGAATTGGTGGAATAAAGTGATACATCATTAACATACCTTTCCGGAGGGTAAGGAAATACGAACAATTTATATTCGGCAGACCTCAGGGTACACCCAACGGCAGCACATTTCACGCCCCGCAAATAAAACAGATCCATTGCAAATCCTGGGTACTTATATAATATTTGACTGCAAAACTGCACAAAATATCTTTGACAACAACACCAAAAATTCGTGAGTTATAGAAATGCGACGGGACAACGGCTGAATTTTAAACGGGATGGCTCAACATGACAATTGAATAACTCGGGGCGCCCATGATTGCTGGGAAATCAAAGACAAGCAACTGCATAAAACTTCAACAATACCATTGGAAGAATTTTTCCTGTATTTAAGATATCCTTGTTGAAGAAAAAAACATTTAATAGATATATATATTATTTACGAGGAGTTTTACTCTAATTTGATTGAATGAAATTTATTTGTGAGAAATGCATACAACAAAGTGCGATGTTGGTATCTCGGTAACTCTGGTTTTGCCTGAAAACCATCAACAGTGCTGACTAATCATTACTAATTACGAAAATTAAGTGAATTCATCATTAATGTTTAAATTCCTCTATGTCTGTTACTTCAGAAATGGATTTAAAAGAGGATAATTGTATTTTTAGCACGGACGAGTTCCGCGATTTTGGTGCTGTCCTTATCTCGAACGGAAAATAGTCAAAAGACGACCCATAAAAACATGCTACGTCGTCGCCAATATAGCTTTCAGGGGGCTGGAGAAGAGTGGGATGTAATGGAAACCTTTTCTTTACAATCAATTTTTGATATTTTGTGGGTCAATAGTAAATTTTTGTTTGATATAAAAACATATAGTAAAACATATCATATAACTAAAACAGATAAAAATTGTATTTGTTAATTCAAGCTTAGAAGCCTCATGTTATATTTGCATATCAACCATGAAGCTACCGTCAACGATGTCGCACTCTAGTTCAGTTGTTTAAGTATTGTCAACACTAGTAACGGCCTCCAGATATTAGACTATTCACAGTGGAATATCCAAAACAAATACATTCATTAAAAAAATCTATACCATTAAGATTTGCGTGACTGGGTACTTTTCCAAGTGTTAATCGAAGAGGGAGAACGGCAGGGACATCTACCGGAGGAAAAAAATGTTTACCATGAATGTTTTGGGGGCTTTCCATTCGTGTAGAAGTTAGCGCACATCTGAACATATCAGCGCAACATAACGCACACAAACGACGTTGATTGGAACGATGTGCGCAGGCGAAATGTTTTATAACCAGCCGATAGGTAGCATTCTGTGGCTGGACAGTAGTCACGGACGAATGCTTAGTTTAAAGTTGTTGAATTCGTTCCACACTTGTATTAAAAAACGTTAGATTTTTGTCGCTGAGTAATTATAAACCTCATAATATGCATGCTTGCCGTCTTCACTGAAAATCAGCAAACTTGACAATAATCATGTCATAATCGATGTTCTTTTGTTGTTTTAACGCACATTAACTTTGCTCCCGATCTGTTTTGAAGTGCGCTATCTAGTGCGCAGGGTCTGTAACGAATGGAAGGAAATTGCGCAGTTGTGTTAAGAAGTGATTACTGCAATAGAGCGAATGGAAGGCTCCTATTCTATTTATAGAAATATTTGATTCAATTTGAAGAAGCTAAATATGGCTGCAATTTAATCAGTCTACTGTTATAGGTTACGTGTTTTTAAATGTAAACAATTATAGCAACAATATCTTATGTAGCAATTGTAAAATAACTTTTCCAACATCAATTTGTTTTCATGGAGTTATTAACGTGCTTGCTTATAGACTATTAACATTGTTTCTCCATTTACATCACTAGGGTTGAATGATGCGGCCCATGCTTACGTTCACGATTTGCAGTTTATCATAATAGAAATACTAGTGACCTCAGGTGACGAGGAAGGAATAGCTAGATAAAACAACTGAAGCAACAGACGCGCCTTTAATAACTTTTTAATGACTCTTTGCGGGAAGGCGGTAGACACGTTTCGCTCTCTTAATGATCGGGTCAAGATCGGCCAGAGTCCGATGGTGGCTCCATTTCACGTTCCTTACGACAGGTGAGATGGAACTAATGAAAGGCGGAGGCAAATGAAACGGATCAAGAGTCGAAAGAGCGGGTGAGTCAAAGAGAAGACCTGCAGATCATCTCTTGAGAGCCGAAGATGGTCACGCCACCTGGATGGCGGAGAGGAACCACGAAAGTGACATAATTGTCCGTATTTTATGACTATTCTCACTTAAGTAAGATTACAAATTAACTTCCCTGACCACTTGAGCATTTATCACAGTTTGTATCTGCCAATAATGTTAATTTAATCAATTTATCCTCCCTCAAGTAGACTTGCTGGAATATCCACTTATTCAAATTAGATTTTTCATTACATATCTCTTGTCTCCAACTCTTCGTACGACTCCTTTGTTGTTGGTGCTCTTCGTTCATTTGATCTTCAGCATTCTTCATTAAGACCACATCCCCATTGCTTCCAATCTCTTTTGCTTTGCAGCTGTTATTGTACAGGGTTGGGATCATGGTTCCTTCTTTTGCGTTGTCGTTATCGTTTGCAAAATTGCAAACTGCTCTAGAGGGATAATGCTCACAGTCAGTGTCTAAGAAACGCATTGTATCAATTAAAACTAGCGGTTTATATAACCTGAAAAAATACGAAGAACTACGATCACGTTTTACTCTCATGAGCACAATTTGAAAATAACGATAAAGCGAGTGCACACATTATGAAGAACATTGATCGCGCCTCGGGCCTCTCAGCGCCATGATCCAAATATATATGTTTTAATGAGCAGTTTCCCAAGTTCCAATCTGATGTTTTTCTTACTGTGAGTATACTATTTTTTTGTACAGAATTTATTCTTTGGTTGCGCCGCTCTACCAACAATATCTTCCTTGCTTATTCCATTTCTGGTGATCGATCCTTTACTTCCCAGATAGCAAAGCTCTTCTTCAACTTGCGCAAGTTTTTGGTGTCCAAGTTTGACGGTGACTCAGAAATCTTGATTATCTCCAGTCACTATAATTTAAATCATATTCTCATCAATATTCGAGTTGTTTCTTCTTTGGTTTCTTGATACAATATAACCTATATGCGAGATATTCTTTCTTCTCTGCCAGAGATACTATGTCATCAGCAAAGTGTAATGGACTGTTTATTTTCACAATGCACCTATATTTCTGTTTTTTTTTAATAATTATTATTGCCTTTTTTGTCTATTCAAAGTAAATAATTGTTGAATATCCTTGGTGAAAAATCACATGCTTGATGTACCCATTTCCTCAATTTTTTCTCCCCATTGCCATCAAATTCAAGAAAAAAATAATTTTTGAAACAACGAATGAGAAAAAAGGCAGCAAAAGGGAAAGCAAGGAGGAATGCATGAAGTAAAATATGAAGGATAAACTAAGATATAGCATTATAAAGAAGGAAAGCGTTCAGCTGTAAAGAGGGTCGAGTAGGTACACTGCATAAAAAAACATATGTTCGAGTTAGGGACTAATTGTGATAATATCTATTATTATACCCACCGATGTCTCATCAGATATTCAATAACAATTTTTAGTTAGAATCTGGGTCAGTACATAAATGAAATTATGTTTTAGTTTGTGTTTTGATTTGTTTCCTCCTAAATGCTTTCATAGTTATACCTATATGTACTGTTAAGAGAGGTCTTAAAATGATTCAGTTTATAGATATTTTCAACAACGAAGTCGGCAAGATCTTCCATAGAAGAGCACAGCCAAGTAACGTCGCTGGAATTTGGGCCGCAGGCAGGAGGCACATTTCTCATCTCGTATCCATGGCAAAGTATTTTATGGGATCCTCCTGACCTCTACTGCAAGGAAATAGGGACACGGAAAATATTTACCCCAGACCCTGAGTATCCATTTTCTTATTATTTCCAAGCAGCCGTTCCAAAATCACTTCGTATATATATGTACCTGTATACGGCATGGTGAAATGCGTCAATCGGTGCATCAAGTACTAGGGACGTGAGGGCGCGCGTTTGGTGAGCGGCGGACGATGATGGCTGCAATTAACTCATCGACGCGTTTTATGCCCGCTGGGTTTTGAGGGCGCAGAAACGTTTTTTAAAGGAAAACTTTGGCTGGAGTGTTGAATTTGGAACCGGATTGAATCCTGCGTACCTTTCTTCATCGCGAGGGTGATCGAACAGTGAAAATGCGGAAATACGAGTGATCAGTCGATGGATGGATTATTCGATATATTTAGTTTAAATTTAATCATAAATATTAAGCAATTGTTTATATCGGCTGTCAAAGGGAAAAATAATTGGTATACATCCAGAATATTTTAATTTTTCTGACCTTACCGGTTCCGATGGTTTCACATAAATATAAAGATTGGTCAAGACAAAAAAGATTGGTCAAACATTACCAAAAAGGACTTTGATAATGATGTGGATCCATGAAAACAGATCAAGTCAGAAAAATAAAAAAAAACAGCGTAAAATTACGTAGTACTATTTATCATCGTGAAAAGTGATGAGTATGTTCCACAAAGTTACGTCTGCTTCTACTCATGACATATCATTAAAAGAAGAGCGCTATTTCCGGAGAATGATAAATGAGGTGGTTGGAACTAAAAGAAGTCGTCAATTACATCAACCGGGAAGACGGCTACTAACCATTGTACTACTAATACAAGGTATGACGTGACCAAAATGAAGTCCGTTCTGCGCGTGACGTCATCCTGATGACACGCGCAGCAAACGACTCTAGAATTAGCATAGGAATAATGAGATACTTTATTCATAAGTCGCTTATAGATGTGATTGTAGTTTTTCTGTGTTGGACAGATCTTCCACTTTTTGAATGCCTTATATGTACCATATATCATTTGGATAGTTGTATTATTAATCCACGCCTTACAATTGTTTCAGCCAAACTTGCATAGGTACTTGTTGGACACTAGAAACTCATCATTCTAGTAAAAGTGTAGCATATTTTGTCATAAAGTGTATTAGGGTAACCTTCTTGCTACAGTATAATGACACACTGTGGTATTTACTCTGAGAACAACTATTGCATTAATTATATGTCAATTATGCTAATCTTTAGAGTTAATATTCTCCCATAAATTCCATTACTAATTTTTCGCCTCAAAGTACTGCAATATTAAAAAAAATACTTAATAAATGAAAAATAATTGTTGTTTATCCTTCTGTAAGCCATTATTGTAGTCCTGATGATTAAAATATAATTTTTCGAAACTTTGACAAGAAATATCTATGTGATCTTGATTTGTTGATGACGAATCCTCCAAAACAGCTATTTAATACAATAAAGTAGTCAAATCTATTTCTCGTCAAAGTTATGATATTTATGGCTATCACAAATTCGTGCGGTATGACGAATTTATGACAGGAAACATGCTTCCGACGTCTTTCCAGGAAAAAATAAGTGAAAGAAATTTAAATAAACAAGAGAGGACAATAAAACCCTCCAGCCCAACCATTCCCGATCACTATTAAATATACTCCATTTACCTTTGAAGGAATATTTTATACAGGGTTTGATTTCTCGCAATTAACGGTAGGTATTTTGCAAGAGTGAATTCTTTAAAAATTCATGGTCAATCTAGGACATGATAACTGAAGCAAAAATACGTCTTTATATTTTTTGGACAATTTTAAGGTTTAAAAATGGCTTATAAGATAATTCAATCTCACTGTAACGAATGCGAAATAACATTCCAAAAATGAAATTTGCAACATTCGAGCAATGTTTTCGATTTATTATAGCCAATAACCTTTCTCTTAATTGGCAGATTTTCCTGGAATTCTTTGAATTCATTATTAATAAATACGTCATTTATGGGGATAGATTTGGATTCCAGGTATCATTTTGAGCAACTCCATCCAATCTGGTACCCAGGATTTATTAGACAGGTATTTAGTAGTATGGAAAAGTCGGTGCGAAGAAAAAATAATGCTAAATTATATTTAGCACATGAAATTGCATTAACATAGAAAATTTAACAGTAGAATTTAAAATTATATTTTGCAATTAAAATTAATACAGGCAGTACGCCATTTGCTTGTATTAATTGGTAGGAAATGGCAATTGTTAGGCTTACATTGTCCGTGTTTTCAAAAACTGTCTCCGGTGTTTGCTAGTTGGCTGCGCAATATTTTGTCGCGTTTTCCTTCCATGATACACACGTGTGTTCAAAAAATGGCTGGTAAAAGTGCTGAGCATACAATTGTGACACTACACTTTTAAGATAATTTCGCCTTAATTCAAATTCGATCCGATCTTACGCTACTTATTTCCATAAATTAACACCGTTTCGTGCTAAGTTTTTCTATGAACAACGCCATTCCTGGCAAGGCACTGGAAACCCCTTCTAAGTCTACGCTAGCGTCAATTTTGCGTTAATTTTGTCCAAATACCAACTTCAAACCTCGTGACCAATTTTTCCACGCTGGGTTGTAATGGCCTGGCACATTAAGCTTACAACGCTAGTAATTGTAATCGCTTTTTATGCAAATTTGACATTAAAAATACTTAAACGCTTTAAATTCATACGTATATTTCTTAAATTTTCAAAAAACCATTTTATGAATAGTAAAATAATTTTCAATTCCGTTAAACGTTTTTTTCCTGTGAAGGCTTCCGTGGCTTGATGAAATTGAAGATTTAGATCCACCGGGTAGCCTCCGCTTTGGTCCATTATGTTGTGACAAGGGCTTCACGTTCCTACATATGGACCAACGCGAAGGAAAGCGTCTACCCGGAAGACTTACTACTTCAAACTTTTTTATATAGGTAATTAAGACTTTACCTAGAGAATTAATGGACAGCAAACATATTTTTATACAATTAGTGATTTAATCTATATTCTAAAAGTTGAAAAATTAGTCGATGAAATGAGAAAAAAACGAATGCAGTTTTATGGTCACATATTTCGAATGAGTAACTCCAGACTAACAAAGAAGATCTTCAACCTACTAAACAGCTACAAATCCGAACCTACGTGGTTCAATGAAACTCAAAAAGATATGGAAAACTTGGGAATAAAGATTTAGAATAGATGACCGAACTCTTTTTAGAGAAGTAATTCACACAGCAAAATTTCCGGAAAGAAAAAATCGAAGGATGGAAGGAAATGGACGCAAGAACAAAAGGAAAGGTACTCTCAAAGGATGAAGGAAATATGGACAAAAAGAAAATTGAATCAAAAAAGGCATATCCAGACGTGATTTATCGCACCCTCAAATGGGTTATTCGATAGAAGAAGAAGAAGAAGATTTAATCAATGAATTTGTGAAAAATTGTTACAGGAAGTGTCACCAGGAGCAACAGGTTATAAACTCAGTCGCGTCTCACCGTAAGATGTCGGCCTATTCAGGTCAGTTTCGATCTGTTGCACGCTAGACCTTGAGCGAATATGGACCATCGCCGGACCTTGTCCCGATTTCCCTCGCGAGGTTCCCTCGCCTGGCCGCATATCCCATCCATAATCTTCTTAGTCTTAAAATATTTCCATCTGTAAATATTTATTCGCTTAGAAAAGTGCCTTAGTACGGAATTGCCGCCCATTTACAGCGGCACATGTAACAGAACTTGAGTAAAAATGTACTAATACATGCACTTATATAAGCTAGGTAATCAGTATAGTAAATGAAATGATATAATAGACGCCGGAAAATACATGAACGCTAGAATGCTCGAGACAGACAATTTTACGGTTTTTTATTTTTCAATCTGCAGTATTTATGCAATATTTTAATCAATTGATTTTGTTCTTTTCTGACTTTTCATAGGTACCTTTTAAATTGATGAAAGAACTTTCTTTCAATATCTTTAATTCATAATAAAAAAAAAAGGATTTAAATATATCAGAAACGTCTACAGACGTATTTTCCAATTTCAGGTGTGTTTCCAGAATTGCTGTTCACAACATATGTCACTACATATAAGTTTTTCGGTGTCAGTATGTATGAAATGTTAGATAAGGCTATTACGAAGTGCAGAGCAACAAACTCAGAAAAGATACATGGTTTCATAGTTTCAGGTCAAGCATAATATAAAAAGAACTCGAATGTGAAAAAACTTGTATACAATAATAAACTTTATCAGAAAGTGAAACCTACTGTAAACTTTACAAATTGTGTCTCGTTAAATGAATTACTTAGTAAAAAAAACCATTAAAAAAGTGTGTAACATAGCACATTTACACTAGGGAAACCAAGCCATATCTCATTACAATGCAGTTTCCGATTTTATTTTAAATAATACATATAAATACAAATAGCCGTCACATTTTTGTCCATGGGAATGGGTTGGTTGGTTTTTTGGGAAGGCAATCGAAAACTGAAATAATTTGCGCCATTGAAAATTGGTGGGTAGTTTTATAAGGGATGTATTATTAAAGGAAGAGGAAACGTAAGGGCGAACCAGTAATAACTAACTAGCTTTAGCAACTGTGTGATTTGGCGTACGGATAAAGTACGGATCCAAGTCACGTCTGTCTCTCATTAAGACCGTCACCCGTTAAGGGTTGACCCTGAGGGATCTTAAGGGATATATTTGCGTCCTTTGTTACTGTTTTGAATGCCTTCCCACGCTTCACGTACGCCCTGAAATTACCATCTCACAATTTCTACTTTATCACACAAGGTGGAGCAGCAGAGAAGGTCATAATAACTCCCTCTTGTAAATGTTTGTCTCCTTCTTAGAATGAAAAATAGGTACTCCTCCCAAATTTGATCTGCCTCCCGCAAATCTCTAGTAGACTGTACTGTTTTCTTATGTTGTTGTTTACTATGCTTTGTGTGCTTGTTTACTTCAATAAGGAAGTTTTGAAATAGTTTATCCTTGCTCAGTGCTTAACTCCGCAGAATCTTCGAGAACAATAATATGCAGCGAAAAAATGACAGCAGTTTACATACTCGAGCGTAATTTGTTTGATGATCTTGAACATCCTGCAATAATTTATAATAATTTCGGAAGTGTGAATCTAAGTAAAAGACGAAAAATTAGAGGAAGTAAGATACCTATCTGTGCTGAGATATCCTCTAAAAAGATGATAAGTCATGAGAAGTGCACGTAGTTGGTACAATTTTTTCCATCATTTGGATTTAAATACTCTATTTTCATGTCTTTTTAATTAACCTAGGCAACTCATAATATGAAAACAGATCGCTGTTGAGTAGTAGTAAAGGCGGTATATAAAGTACGTTTACTTCGATCAATCCACGTTAAAGAAATGCATTTTATAACAAAGACACACTTTAAATGCTTTTAAAATACCTTATTCGGTCAAGACGATTTTTTATGTATATGAAATATAGGTAGGTATTAAAAATGGTTTTCACCACATTCGTTTTTAAAAGAACTTTGAATGCATTTTTGAAAATGTATTTTGCTATGACTTTTTTCGTGCATTCTAAGTGCATGCAAAAAAATGCGAAGAAATTCGCGATTATAAATCATTTGAATTGCCCGGGATTCGAATATGGGTCTCCAAATTCCTGGTCAGAGTTTTTAACCAGTTACACCACCAAGCCAGTTTGCTGGCTGACACCCTAGATCGGCAATTGGGAGACCTATGCTATAATTCCGATCAAGTCAAATGATTTTTTCATGGCGAATTTCACCCCCTCTGTTGTATACCTTAGCAACCGTCCGCGTGACTGCGTACCACGTCATTTGTGAATTCCGCACTGATTATGAAATAAACCCGAATGTTGCAAACAAGGAGAATTGTCCCTAAATGGATCACGGAATTTAAGGGTATTCCAACGCGCTGTTTGCATCGCTACAAATGAAGATTACCTTTCCAGGGATTGTTCCGGAAATGACAGAGATGCGATCTCACATTTAACATCTTTAAAACCTCTAATTGTAAGTAAAGTAATCTCGGATCCACGCACCCTCCTTCGGAAGACAGCCATTTATATCCCTACTGCCAGCATATCGACTTCTTTTATAAATCTTCTTCTGGGCTAGACATATAATGGAAACAGCAAAAAAAGCACTAGAATATCAGATAAGATACTAAACATATCATGGATTGTAATTGAGTTTTGATTGCAGTTTTAATGTGAATTTATTTGGTGAATTTAGTTAATTATTTTAATATGAGCTTTTATTTTTGTATTATTGTGAGATATGTAAATTTTTTTGCGTGTAAGAATGCTAAGGTGGGATAAAGAAGTTTTTTTCTTGTTTAACATAAAAGAGAAAATATTTTTTCACACATAAAACTTTAATTTAAAAAATGCAACACATCATTTCTTGAACGTGAAGTGGAAAAATTTAATGCGTGAAATAAAATAGTCTGGCTACAGTGAAACAGCGTAATACTTGATTGGCCCCATAGAAGCTACTTTAATGTAGAATTCATTGTCACAGAAACACGGTACAAAATTCCACTAATTATTTTATTGCTGCTGACCGGTTTCGACGACTAAAGCGTCATTTACAAGAAAAAGCAGAAGGTAAAATTGCTATTGCTAGTCTAATATAATAAATATTGGAGGGGGGGGAGGGGAACAATACTTTAATGTACTTGTACATTGTGTACGGAAACGGATTACCAATCAGTGGGTACATTTTTTTACTATTTTATTGTGTATTAATAAACGCAATCATCGCGTAAAGAGTTACAAATGATCTGTAAACGATGACAGCAAATGTCCTTTTTCACTTTCAGGATGGTGGCTTACGATAGTGCTTTATAAAAAAATAGAGAGCTATATTTATATAAATGCTTTATAAAAAATAGAGAGCTGTCTACATACGGCGGACCTTGCTTCGGTCGCTACACCACCACTCATGCTGAGAAAGAAAGGATAATAATTTTACAATATTCTAATGAGATCAATCAACGGATTAGGAAAAGAAGCAAGCAAAGCAAGAGCAATAAGAACAGAAATAGCTTACCAACTGACCATGAATACGTACGAAAAGAAAAATCTCTCCAGTAAAATCAAAATTGGACACTAAAATACAGTAATCAAGCCAGAAAGTCTCTACACCACGGACTATGTGTTCTCAATGAAATCATGATAAATAGGAGAGATACAGAATGAGGAAAGAAAGATTCGCAGAAAAAGTCTAGGATCACAAAAAACGAGATAGGTAGTTTAGGAGCGGGAAGAATGATGAACTCTTCAGGAAAAAAGAATGCCAAAAATGTCAGATGAGATAAGGAAAAGGAGAGTTGGGTTCTACGGCCACATAATGAGGATGGACAACAGTTGACTTAAAAAACGAATTTTCAATCATGCGTATGAATGGCAACCAGCGTGTCTAAGGGATAAAGTAAAATGTGAAACAGATGGGGAGAACGGAAGACACAATACAGGATATAAATAAAATTTGGAAGATTGGTATGAGACTTCAAGGTTTTCCGCGAGAAGGATGAGAAGAAAGGAAATAACACCTGTTTGGAAGAGAGGGGGAGAAAGAAAAGCGAAGGAATGAAAAATTATTGGATATCAAAGAAAGAATTGGAAAATAAAAGAAGAAAATGAAAGTGGTCCGGATATTTTGCGTGGTCCTTAGTAAGCCAATGTCGAGAGAAGAAGATACTAAAGAATACTTGTTTTTTTAAGAACTGCGATTTTGTTATTCCATTCTTTCTTATTTTTCTTGCGAAATCATTAAAATTTACAGACTATAAAAAAATATTGTTCTCCACTTATTCCTTTTGGGCGTTTCTGCCCATTTCCCCTTCAACAATGGCACGAATTGCTAAGGAGACGCTTAAAAAAATCTTGATATTGAAGATATTTTGGATTATTTCGCCACAGTTCACTTAATTTCAAATTGAAAAAAGTGTATATGGCAAAAATAAGGAAGCTCATTTAATTACTTTTATTGCAAAAATTCCCTGGAGCTCGTACGACGATTGGTTTTAATTTAATATTGGAAAATAAATGAAGCATGTAAGCGATACAAATGAAATTTATATGAAATTCTTTGGGTGGATTTACGTGGGCAAGTTATTCCGCTAGTTTCTTCTGCAATAGCTTGGGGGGAATTTTACTCAGACGAAATAATTTTACAGGTTAGCGCGGGGCCAATTTGGTTTCCGTTCACGCTTGGCAGCAATACGCTTCTTCTAGCAACTTGCTGAAACTTTTAAAAGTTCTGCAAGCGGAATTGCTTTGCCATTTACACTTAAAATTTTACGTCCGATGTCACATGCAGCAATAAAGAGACTTAAGATGCTCAAAAACCAGTCTATTATCTTCAAAGTGGCGGAAATTAATAATGTGCAAAGTTTGAATGACGATTAATTTCTGGTTCTGGAAAAAACTGCGCGTATCATAGAAAAATTTAAAGAAAAAGTAGCAATTTTTGTATTGTATATTTGTATTATATTAGATAAACGTCAATCTGAGTTTATAGTTTCAGGAATGTTTTTAGAAGAAATAGTCAAATTTCTAGAGTAACGCTCATGACTTCGGACCTCCAAACATTCAGCATAAAATTACAAATAAATACTTGTGTCTGCAACCATATAAAAGCGACCTGGTGACTAACCAAAGGCGCATACGTGCGGGAACGCACTTCTTTGGGATATCAATCGATACTCAATATCGCATAAGACCCGGATGCAATTCAATTCCTATTGGGACCTCGGCAAGGTCACGATTTTGCGTCTCCTCGGTGATCTCGCCTGCGGAAATACGTTTAAAAAAATTGAAGAACGTCTGGGATAGAGGTGAAATGGATAGAGAGAATACGGAATGAGGGTGGAGTCACGTGGGAAATAGATCCACAAGATGCGAGAGGGAAGAGATAGAAAGTAGGTGTGGAATATGGAGTTGCAATCTGCATCTCGCTCGTCATGCCAATGAAAGTCAGTACGAAATTCATGAATTGAAAAATGAAATGTAGCACTTTCTTTGATTTCGAGAGGAAAAAAATTGATAGAATAGTTTGGTGGCTATGTATGCCATGATGAAAACAATGATACTTTCTATGTACATTTAATATATCCATAGCTAGTCTTCCGTGAATAAGTGGCGGCCTGTCACGCTGGATCTGGGCCAATGTGTTTTGTTTACTCCTAAAATATATTTGCCAAGCTTGTTTCAATATGGAACGAAATTTAGACTCTTCATCGCATTTCAATCATAATTATCAGCATTAAATGGCGGATGAGGTAAACTGAAAAAATTCATTTTATCCGTTGATTGTTTCATCACAATATAGTCGTTTTTAAGGTAGCCATGTTGAGGGAAATCTCGAGGAACAAAATGTTGAAGTGAGGGACGTCACCATTCCGCCATATAAGCAATGTAATTTGATGCTGACATTCACAATTTTCAAATCCTGTTATCAGCGCTATATGGCTGATTACCCCAATTATTTTTTCACGGTTCGACTTAGGCATAATTTTTCTTCAATATATGAAAATATCAGGGCATGTTTTTTCAGGTACTTGTAGTAGTGGTTCTACCTTCAGATACCAACGTTTTGATGACTAACTCTGTCATCGTTGTCAAGGTGATTCACCAATCAATCAATTCCCATGAATTACCTTGAAGACGATGGCAGAGTTACCCATCGGAACCCAGGTACCTGAACTCCTGACTCAGTTGGAAACCCGTGAAAAATTTACCCATACGATTCGCCGGGAAAGCCTCTGATCCATCAGCCCATATTTAGCACGCTGCCGCAATAGAGTCTGCAGTGAAAGTTCAGAGATGAGCATCTCTGAGGGCAAGGCAAAATTGGATGCGTGAAAGTAAAGCTTTAACCTCGACCCATAACAAGTAGGAATATTTTAGAATTCATTTTGGAGAAAAAAAGTGCGTCTTATTGGGTGGAAAATGTAAAAGTAATACTGAATTTCGATGTTGTTTTCAGATTATATTATAAAAGTGCTTTTTTATTCCCATTTACGTTGTCGTAGTGAAAGTAGAAAGACGAGCACCTCCGATGGTGACGCAAAATTGGGTGCATGAAAAAGTCTTTACCATCAAACCTTAATGGCGTAAGGCTGATTTTAGAACGCATTTTCTAGAAGTACATGCGCGTCTAATGTGCCGGGAAATTCAGGATTTAATACAGCATGGCATTAACCTTCTGGAACTCGCGTAATTTGGAGTTACATACAGTAGAACTCGCGTGGCGGCAAATTGGCCGCATGAAAAAAAATAGTGTTTTTTTTGCTCATAATGCAATAATTCGTAACTATTCGGTTATATGAAACTATAACAACGTTCGAAAAACACGCTCATGTAAAACAAACATTGTATTGAACACAATAAATAGTACATCATCTTGCGATCTGAACATAGAAAAAATGCATTCAGCTTTGGGAACATTTAGCATACACATCCAAACATACCTTGCTCCTTATGAGAAAATAAAACGAGGCATAACGTGTATTTCAGGAAATCTAAATAAAAATTAAAAAATCACAAAATTAAAAATTATAAGAAAAAAACAAGAATTGAGGAACTTGAAAATAATACTGAGGAACCTGAGAAACGTTTCTCATTGAATCAAAGTTATTTTCTTTTACAAATCAGAAAACTCTAACACTTCACTTATGTTTTTTTACACATCACAAAACTCAAGAGACATCATCGCGTAGAATATATTCCAGTCTGCATTCTCTCGTCAGTCTTAAGTTTCTTCATCATCATCTCCTTGGCATCTTTCGCAAATCACTGCTAGTTTGCTATGGTTTTTGAAAATTTTGCGTGAGCATTTCTCGCAGACAAGACTTGTTCTGTTATTTTTATGTGACCCACATAAGTAAAAATTTCCCCTTTGAACAACTGAGGTGGTATCAGGTGGCACGGCTTAGGGTTCCTGGCATTTGGAGAGGAAGGGTAGAATATCTTTCGGAAGCCTCCAGATTGTAGCTCGGTTTCTGAGATGGGGTTCCATCAACAGCTGGGCAAGTTCATCCAGATAAATTCTTCTGAAATTTTCTTCTCTCGTGACATTTGTTGTGTGAATTTTGTACGACTTAATTGCCGAAATATCCAGTTGCCTGAAGAAAACTGTCATAGGCCATCTTCTTGTTTTCCTAGTTGTAGTCAATGTAGAACAATCTGGTCCACATAATCCACACTCCCTTTTGTCACGTCATAACTTCGGTGATCTTACGGGAACCGGTGTGTCAATGTAGTTGGGCCCTTGCCCTATTGCCCATAATAGTAGGCGTCAATTATGAAATTACATTTTGTAAAAGGGAGATCTGGTGAAGTTTTTCCAACTCCAGGAAAAACATTTCCTCTCTTTTCACCACGTTTTTATCAGTTCGGTTTCCGTCATGTCTGTCTGTCTGTCTGTTCGGGTGTGATATTGCAACCGAGTTTAAACTAACTACCCTATCAGCTAGATACTTGAAATTTTAACCATAGCTCAGAAGTGGATTACAATGCAGTATTTGCTATCTATTATAACAATTAATTGATTAATTAATTAGCAATTAATTAATTACCATATTTCCTGATGTGCTATCATGGAGTTTTTTTCCACTCCTATGGTACGCCTTCAGAACACCGTCGTAAAGCGTTTCGGAGCGTCTCGCAAACTCCCTCGTAACGCCTGTGAAGGCGCTTCGATGGTGAAGTTGTGAACGCTAAAGGTGTTTTAGGAAGCGCCATACGAGGCGTTGTAAGGCGCTCTGAGAGTGCTGAAAAGCACCGTCCACAGCGTTGCGCAGCGCTCCTGGAGGCGCCGCGCTGTCCTTGAACGCATGCCTACAGCGCTGTCGCAACACCTTGGAGTGCACGGCTCCCTGCTCTCTCAAAATAAAAAATGATAATTTACAGTAATTATTATGAATGTACTATTACGCGATATAATACCATAGTTGATTAAGATATCCTACCTAGTTTCGACCAAACTACATTGTACGGCTGTACGCGTATATTCACACCCTACATCAAAATCTCAGCGTCTAGAAAGTCTTATATATACGGCCACTTCCGTGCGTTGAGATGACTTCGAGAACTAATTATTAAATGGTTATTCCGTTATAGTTTGACGAAATACCATCACATCACGATAACAGTTATTTGGCATCAATTGATTGAAACCTATTTTGCCACATAATATGAATATAAATGCAATATTTCTGAGAATAAGCAAGATTTTCCCTTTACAATTCCAAGATGTTTTTTTACCAAAGACTTATTAAATTTAAGCGCTCTGATAACTGTATTTCGCGAGGTGCAAGTGAGATTTGTGAACTAAGTCCGAATGAGAGACAGTTCCAGAGATAAATGGGCTTCAACCATCAAGGTGTCTTTGTTATCAAAGCATGCTATTCAAGGGTATAAGAATAACAGCTTCTCAGTATTCTACGGGCAAGAGAAATGAAGATTCAATTGTGTACTCTGATTTTGGTAAAATAGTGCTGGTATTAGCTATTTGTTTGTCTGCAGGCTATAGTGTCTTCATTCTTCATTCATTCTATAGAGTCTTTCATTCTTCCTCCAGCCCTCGGACGGTAAGGACGTGTTTTCGAGCGCTCCCTAATCCGGTGCCTCGATACCTGCCTGCACCTGCTGTCTGCCTACCTGCTCTCTGGCCACCCGCTGCCTGGTGCCTGAAGCTGCAACCTTAGTGTAGTGACATATATATTATTCGTAGTCTTCTATACCTTCTAACTAGATATTTACAAGTTAGTCGTTTAGTATATATTATTAGTGGTGTCTTCACTAGTATTAGTAGCAGATATTTACAAGTTAGTCGTTCATTATATATTATTAGTGGTGTCTTCACTAGTGTTAGTAGTTAAAGAGTGAGTGGTGTTTGAGTGAGTGAGTGTCCTTTCACGGCCGTACTATCCCGGTCCTTGCCTCGTGTTCGTCAGCCGAAGGTGCCTGTAGGAAGTGATAAGTAGATTCTTAATTCTACGCTAATATCCCATTGCCATATTATTTGCATCTATTTAATATATCATTATTTTCACGCTTCATTTATCCTATATTTAGTGGTTTTTATTGTTCTTTTTTGGTTCTTTGTTGTACTTTATTGTTGGTATTTTTTTTACATATCGTAAGTCTACAAACCTGGTGTTCCGGTATTAAAAGAACCTCTAATTAATTCAAGTTAGCCTAATTCTTAGCGGCAGACTAGTTATATATATTTTATTAAATATTCCATTGTTATAATCTTAGTGCATTTTTAGTTCTAAGTACTGTTTATCGCTATTTAATATTTTAATATAGTTATTTTTTGTCATATGTAGATAGTTTACACGCCATTTTAACCTTTTGATTTTTATATAGATTAAATTAATTATATACATTTAGGTTAGACCACTAATATCTAGTAAAATCTAACATATATAGACTGTTAAAATATCGATAGATTTTCTAGCGTTAATCTACTTCAATATATTTTATTTAGGTTGAATCGTACCTAGTTCGAAGAAAGGGTAGTTTTTTCTCTCCAAGTTACTAATCAACTCGTAACTTATTATTTTATCAACACAGTCTTAGGTCTACCATCTGACTACTAATCACTCGTGTAGAAACTAGCGTTAGTAGAGCCTTGTGAATTTAAAAACTTTTTAAACTCTAGTCCGCCCCACACGCAAGGTATAAACAGGCTTCTATTGTTCACCCCTTACACCTGTGCATAGAACCCCTCCACAGCTCACTTGCGTCATCTGTCCTCCAACTCCCCCCCCCCCCCCCCAAACAACAACACTCTAGGAGTGAAGTCAGTTACCACCCGCTGTCAGCCCATTAGCCCATCCCCTTAAGGGAATAAAGTCGTAAAGCCTTCTGCACTCGTGAAAGGGTTTTTGAGAATAGAATGACTCCCATTAGGACTGCTCTTAACCTCTTCAGGGGCTCACCCGATCGCGAGTCCTTGGTGGCCCGGATCGCTGGGCTTGAGAAGACGGTGGACGAGCTCCGTGCTCTGGTGGAACGGCTGGTGGAAGGTCCTGGAAGGTCGCGGAGGAATGAGGAGGGCCCTAAGCGCTCCAAACGCGTCAAGGCCAGGGGAAGCCCAGGCTCTGTCGCGGGATGGAGAGTGGAGGACCTTTCTCGGACTTCCGTGCCTCCGGTGTCGTCTCCCTCCGTTGCTTCGGGGACATGGAAAGTGGTCTCGAGGCGTAGCCACGGGGTCACCCTCCGAAAACGAGGATTGGCAGGGGCGGAGGCTGAGTCAATCCCCGTCAGCAATAGGTTCGATGTGCTGGCGGAGGCTGAGCCATCGGAGCTAGAGCTGGGAGGTGGGTCGCCGAGTGGGAGTGGAGAGGGAAGGGAGGGAATTTTAGTGATAGGTAGCTCCAATGTCCGGCGTATAGTGTCCCCGATGCGTGGAAAGGCCCGACGGGAAGGAGGAGAACCACGGGTCACCTCCTTGTGTATACCGGGAGGAAAGGTGCCACAGGTGACGAAGGCGATGAAGTCGGCGGTCAGGGGCGCGAACTGCTCCAAGTTGCATGTGGTTGCCCATGTTGGGACCAATGATGCCGTGTTTATGGGATCCGAGGGGATTTTAGGCTCTGTGAGAGACCTATGCTCCGAGTTCCGCCGTATTCGCGGAGAATCTGGTACCAACTTGAGGCTTACCATATGCAGCTTGGTACCTAGGACGGATCGGGGTTCGATGGTTTGGAGCCGAGTGGAAGGCATAAACCAGAGACTCAGTGAAGTCTGTGGGAGCGAGGGAGCGGAGTTCTTGGACCTCAGGCCGGTGCTGGATTCGTGTCGGGTGCCTATAAATCGCTCGGGTGTCCACTATACGTACGAGGCATCGCAGGAGGTAGCGCGCAGGATACTTGAGCACACTCGTCGAGTTTAACATAGACGGTAGGATACAGGGCAGGTCAATTAGTGGGGTCAATAATTATGTGTTGCCAATTAGTAATTTAGCTAAGAATACTCTGAATATAGCGTCCAAGAATAGCTTAATTGAAGACAGCAATCTTGAAATTACCCCGAATCGCATAAACAATAATCATGAAGCATTAGTCGTTGCAGTAGTTAACTGCCGTAGTTTAAAAAATAAGATTCCAGAATTTCACCACCTTATTCATAGCACGGAGTGTAACGTCATTATTGGCACAGAAAGTTGGCTGACGGACGATATTTCTGATAGTGAAATATTTCCTAAATCATTCAAAGTTTACAGAAAAGATAGGTCCAACCGAACCGGAGGCGGAGTATTTATAGCTGTAAAGAAAACCATAGTCAGCCGAGCGGAAACCGTCCCAGATACCAGCATAGAATCTGTATGGTGCTCTATTAGATGCCCTAAATCAAAAACAATATTCGTGTGCGCATACTACAGGCCACCTAACACCGACGTCACCTCAATTTTAGAACTCGAAGCACAAATAAAGAACATCACATCCAGGAACACCGAAAGAAATTTAATCATAGGTGGAGATTTCAATACGCCCTCTATAGATTGGAGGACCTACAGTTACATATCAGGAGGAAGAGACAAAGATATATGCGATTCCCTGCTGCACACGTTCTCATCAAATGCCCTACATCAGATAGCTACGACGCCTAACAGAGGGGACAACATTCTTGATTTATTGGCAACAAATATACCGCAACAAGTAATTAAGGTAAACACTGTTGAGGGCATTAGTGACCATAGAGTAGTTACCGCAAAGTTCTCCTTGAGTTTCATTAAAAGTTTTAAACAAAGAAGAAAATTCTACATTTTTAAAAAAGCCGATTTCAATGCGTTTAAGAGTCATCTAAAAACTTCTCTTCCCGAATTCCAGGAATCAAGCTTAAAGTTAGACACGGAGGGTAGTTGGAAAGCTTTTCTTTCGATTGTACATTCAGGGATCAGAAGATACATTCCAAGTAGAGTAAAAAAAGAGGGCAGCGAACCAAGATGGTACAATGCAGAAGTGAGAAAATCGTTAAGACGTCAGAGAGTATGCCACGCCAAGATGAAAAAACTCCGTAGAGATTTGTCCACTAGTGATCAAAATTTAATATTTGAAAAATACAAATTGTCTAAAGCCACTACAAAGGAAGCCTTTCGGAATGCATTCATGGATTTTAAAAGAAAAACATTAGGAGAACAATTACAGGACAACCCAAAGGCATTTTGGTCATACGTAAGGGAAGTTCAAGGCAATAGATCAACAGTTATTCCACTACGAAACGAAAATGGCGAATTATTAACAAGCAGTTCGGACAAAGCCAACTTATTAAATTCTTATTTTCAAAGTGTGTTCACCAAGTCAACGCAGAGTACTTCCGTAAAGTTAAATGATAACTTCCAGCAAAAGATGCCGCCTATCGACATCTGCACTCACGGAATAGAAAACTTGCTAAAATCTTTAAGTCCAAATAAATCCCCAGGTCCTGAAGAAATTCCTGCCCGCGTGTATAGAGAATTAGCTTGTGAAATAGCACCCTACTTGCAGAATATATTTAGTAAATCCATCAACGAACACAAAGTACCCATGGACTGGAAAATTGCAAATGTCACTCCCATATTCAAAAGCGGTGATAAGGAACAGCCATCGAACTACAGACCGATATCTCTCACATCTATCTCTTGCAAAGTCCTTGAACATATAATTGTTAGTTCAGTTATGAGACACCTCGATATAGAAAACTTGTTAACAAAAACACAACACGGATTCAGAAAGGGAAGATCTTGCGAAACTCAATTAGCACTTTTTGCTCACGATATTTTAGTCTCGGGTGAACATAACGCTCCTGTTGATGCAATTTTTCTTGACTTTAAAAAGGCATTTGATAAAGTTTCCCACATTAAGCTACTCATGAAATTAAAATCCTACGGTTTAGACGACGACGTAGTTTCCTGGATTAGAGAATTCTTAAGTAATCGCGTGCAAAGGGTTGTATTAGATGGCGCTATCTCTAATGAAGTAAAAGTCACATCGGGTGTTCCACAGGGAAGTGTCATAGGCCCGCTTCTGTTCCTTTTGTACATAAACGACATCGGTGACAAAGTTGACAGTAAGCTTAGATTATTTGCCGACGACGCAGTGATGTATAGAGAAATTCGTAGCTTTAATGACAAGGAAGCGCTAACTAAGGACCTCGAGGCAATACAAGAGTGGTGCGATGCGTGGCAGCTAGAATTAAACCTGAAAAAATGCGTTGTTGTGAATTTTTGGAAACGGAAAAACGCTCCTTGTAACAGCTATTGCATAAACAACATAAAACTAGACACCGTAGAATCGGTTAAGTACCTCGGAGTTAAACTGACTAATGATCTATCGTGGAGTAAACATATTCGAGAAATTACCGGTCAAGCTAACCGTAAATTGGGATTTGTTAAAAGAGTACTTGGCAAGTGTGACGATAAAGTTAGGGAAATCAGCTACTTCTCCCTCGTTAGACCCCACTTAGAATATGCCGCCAGTATTTGGGATCCTTATGAGATAGGCTTGGAAACTGAGTTAGAACGCGTGCAGCGAAGATCGGCAAGATATGTTAAAGGCCGTTATGATAATCTTGTTAGTGTTACTGACCTTTTGCAGCAACTGGGATGGGAAAAGCTTTCAGACCGTCGATTAAAATTTAGACTAAATCTATTATGTAAGTTCCAAACCGGTCTATTCTCTGACGACGTTGATAATATTTTACGAAATCCGACATACTACGGTAGATCAGATCATGAGAGTAAAATTAGGGAACTAGACTGCAGAACGGATAGATTTAAGATGTCATTTTTCCCACGAACGATAAGGGACCATAATAGCTGCCATGAGACTTTTATCTAGGTTTGTCGTTAGGTAGTGTAGCTCTTAGTAGTTGTAGTACTCCAAATACTTGAATCCTTTACTGTTACCTAGTACATACTAACAGCATGCCTAGCATGTTTTCTACATGGGTCTTGAGTCCCTGTCCATCTGTGTATTTGTAGAATGCATGTATATTGAGGTCACTCTCCATTTTGATGACATCTGTAGTGTAGTGTTGCATGCTTGTGAGGCTTCGCCTCGTGACAAGCATTGGCGATTTGTGCTGATGCATAATTAGTCGTAGTTACACTAACTTTAGGATATAGTGTGATTTATGTTGGTGATTACTCACCCCCTGCCACACACCCCTGAGGTGGCTTGCAGGGTATTTTGTAGATGTAGATGTGTGCAATTGCAGGTTGAAAATATTTTGCTCTCAGATAATGCCGTTCTTTCAACTGAAGATGTTATCATTCAACACATTCAATGTGTAGAAAATATCGAGGGCTTAGAAATAATGCAGCCTAAAATCATACGCGGGCAGTGTATTTTGATGGACACAACTGCAGCCATGTTTGTGAGTAAAGTACCTCAACGGTGCAATGGTGACTAGAAAGTTACCACTTGTATTATTTATGGTGAAAGTTCCGATTACTTGAATAAAAACAGTACCAAAACGCATGTCTCATCTGGTTGCAAAGAAATCTCTTGGATCGACAAATTCGTTGGATTTAGACAAATATTTCCTTATTATCCCACCGAATATGTAAAATAAGAAATTTAGGGGTTTTATCGCCTATCTCTGCGCTGTTGCGCTTTGAAGTGCCCCTATTAGAGAGCGTGTAACAATGCCTTCGAACATTATGACAACGCCCTCTAAGGAAACCCAAAAATACTTCGATGACGCTTTGAATCGCTCTCTTCGTGAGGGCGATCTGAAGCGCCTTTAAACTGAATCACAACACCTCCTAAGGTGTAGTCCAAAGGCGCTGCAATAGCGCTTCGGAATGCCAATGCTCACAGTGCACCACAACACCTTGAATGGGAAGCGAAGCGTCTTGAGAACGGTTATGCCAAGGCGCTTCAGGGGTGGTTCGGAGCGCCTCCGCCAGAAAGTGTCAATCAACACCTTGCGATCACCTTGGAAATGTCTGGCCAAGGGTGTTTACAAGGTGATTCGGGGGTGCTAGGGAGCGCTGTCCGGTGGACAGCGTTACAGAACACCTTGCCAGCATCGTGAGAACGCCTAGAAACGCCTTATGAGCACCTTCAAACGCCTTTTAAACACGTTGAAAAGCGTTGAGAAAATCGCCAGGGATAACAATCCAATGTTAACTACATGTTATAACAATTAATTAATTAATTAACGAATAATTAATTATATCAATTCCACACACTGTCACCTGAATCTGAATCTGAAATACATCGTGAATTTTCTGTGTGTCCCAGTCAGAGTCTCATCAAGATGTATATAATCGAATGGAAACTTTCACTCGGGCATAATACTAAAAAGCAGAAAATAATTAATTAAATAAAATATATTTTACCACGTTTTTAAAACGGACTAAAAAGTATAAAATAATATTTCCTGGAACCTTCTAAATTTTTGAGGGTGAATTTTTAGTGGCTATGGAGATATTTGTAAGACTTGAAGAGGAAAACGTGGTTCGTAGACAGTAGATAATAGAAGTAGATAATCCGGATAAATTCACAACCAATTTCAGTGCATTGCAAATGGTATTAATTGTGGGAGTTTGCTCAACGACACCTGGTCCCTTTACTCCTTAATTATCATGGGTTGCCTGCGCCCCACGTTTTTCTCTTCAAGTCTTACAAATATCTTCAAAGCCACTAAAAATTCACCCTCAAAAATTTAGAAGGGCTCAGGGAAAATTATTTTATACTTTTTAGTCCTTTGTATTTCCACAGAATATTTTATTCGAACACGACCATGGTTTCGACGGTTAACGTCATCTTCTGGTGAGGAATACATTGATACACCTTCTTAAATACTCGGATGACACGTGACATAGACATAAAATCAAATCTGAGAAAGTGGAGGGGGAAGCGGTAGAGGAGAGTGGGAGTTGGGAGGTTGGGTCTTCCCCAGGGTGTAGGAGTCGAGGAATGTGGGGTGGTAGGTAGGGCTGACGCATCTCAAGCTGACTAACTGCAGTGACGGTTGGGCAAGGATTAGGGTGAACCGAGGGTGTAGGAAGGGGTTGGGGAAGGAGAGAAAGTCAATAACAGAAATACTAGCGTGCTCAAGTGCCCCGCTGACGCACTTGAGCACGCTAGTATTTCTGTTATTGACTTTCTCTCCTTCCCCAACCCCTTCCTACACCCTCGGTTCACCCTAATCCTTGCCCAACCGTCACTGCAGTTAGTCAGCTTGAGATGCGTCAGCCCTACCTACCACCCCACATTCCTCGACTCCTACACCCTGGGGAAGACCCAACCTCCCAACTCCCACTCTCCTCTACCGCTTCCCCCTCCACTTTCTCAGATTTGATTTTATGTCTATGTCACGTGTCATCCGAGTATTTAAGAAGGTGTATCAATGTATTACTCACCAGAAGATGACGTTAACCGTCGAAACCATGGTCGTGTTCGAATAAAATATTCTGTGGAAATACAAAGTTCTAGTAAATTTTTTCAATATGTCTAGTAAATTCCACAAAGTTACGCCGGAAACCATCAACTTTTTAGTCCGTTTAAAAAACGTGGTATATTAATTTTTTTATTTAATAATTATTTCAATTAAACTTTTTTGTAAATAGAAAGGTTTCTCTGATGAAATGGTAAGAAAGGAAATTTGTGTCTACGCAATGGTTATAGGCCACATCTAGAGTGCGCCACGAGAATTCGGGATGCTGCACAAAAATATTTAATCCACGAAATAAAATGCAAAGGATAGCAGCATTTTTCGTTTAATACAGCTACGACCCTACAGAGAGGGTAAAATCCAACATATCATAAAAGAACTAGGTCGGTAGCCGCTAGAGACTCGGATTTAACACCCTAAGGTGAGATTACTCGGAAAATTCAGATCACGAGAGTTTCAGGGTGACGCGGAGAATAATACTATATTAACCCGGGAGTGTATCTCAACAACTGGTGGAAAAGACAAAATACGAGTAATGTACAGCCGATCTGACGGTATACAAAACTCCTTTTTCTGTGACTTAAAAAAATAGCGAGATAATAATTCACTCGGTTATATTAAAATACACTTCTTCTTCAGATTACCACTACAATTATTTAATAGTTTCATTCTATTTTCTGGTTCCATAACGTTTTGGTGGCCCCTAGACAACACTAGACCAGCAGGAGCAGCAGAAGGCCACGGGAAAGAAATGTTTCCGCCTTTCTGCCTTTAGGGAGAAAGCTAGATCAGAACCAGGGCTCAAAATTAACTTCAACGGCATAAAAGTGCATCATCATCGGTCTATGATTTCAGGATTTCCCGGCGAATGATACTGATGAGTTCTTCTTGGGTTTCCCACCGGGTTAGGCTCTCCATGATCGCCGACGTTTCGGCAGAAGACTTTCCTGCCATTATCAAGGCGCTGGAGCAGAGGCATACATCCACAGCCTTAATAATGGCAGGAAAGTCGTCTGCCGAAACGTCGGCGACCATGGAGAGCCTAACCCGGTGGGAAACCCGAGAAGAACTCATCATCATCATTGGTCGTTTAATCCTAAGATTGGTTGACTGCAACCATTTATTGGTTGACTGCAACCTTTCTAATGCTAGTTCCCTTACTCCCTGTTAGTTCTTCTTGCATAATTTCATCTTTATTTGGTGGATGTATTTATACCTTCCTCTGAGGACTTTTTCCGTCTATTTTTCCTTCAATTATATTCCTCACAAACCCATTGTGCCTCAAGATGTGCCCAATCTATATGGTTATTATTTTCTACTTTATGTTTCGTATAGTCTTTTCCTGTCCTAGTCATCTGTATACCTCTTCTTTGTTTCTTATTTTATCCGTCTATTTGGTCTTCAGCACTCGCCTGGAATACCAGGTTTCGTATAAATCTAATCTTTTCTGTTCATCTTTTCCAATGGTTTTGTTCCCCTTCTTCATGGTTTCGTTGATTTCTTCCAGCTGAAAAGGACGCATAAGGGCCAATTTTTTGCTTGGTTGCCGAGCCGTAATAACACGGCATTCGTTCTATCACGTAGAAAGATTTTCGCCATTTATAAACGGAGTTCGTTCCATGAGATGAAAACTCTGTGGCGTTCATAATGAAAGGGCTAGTGACATGAGAAAGGGACATTACCATGGTAACGTGTCGTTTCCAGCGAAGCAAAAATATATGTTTCCCCAGAGCGATTAACATATGATTACACGTTTTAAGCAGTACATCTAGCTATCACAATTGCTTCTTTTCAATATGAATTTCGATTGTAAAAATTAAAAGGCGCACCCCAGTGAAAATCGCCGATTAAACAATTTTATAAGTCTTGACTTTAACATTATGAATTTACAATAGCTTTGTGACTTGGATGAAAGGGATATTTTTATAGTGTTTAAAAATAATTAATTCATGTCTATGATATATATTTCTGAAGAGGGGATGCCTTGGTTGATGCGATTAAAAACGACCAACCACCTAATCACTTCGCCTAGATTGAAGAGAGATCCGGAATCGATTGATTTAACACCTCCACATACTTATCTGTCTGATTGCATATCTAAAACAAGCAACTGCCGGCTGGCCTGGTTGTCCTGATGCGTAACGTTCACGCTTGGAGACTTTCAATGCGGGCGGTTGGAATTAGGACTCAAGAAATCAAGACTGATCAATGAAGGCCATGTCCCATCCCAACATTTTTCCTGAGTGTTCCTCTGCAACAATAAATCGAACACAATTCCTCACATGATAGCTATTTTAAGGACATGATGTCCCACGGCACAAATTTTCCTCAAGAGTTTCCCAGCTACTATATATGTCGCACACATTTCCTCGCACGAAAAAATGCACAGTAATAACACCGAAGGGATGAAACTTGAAATGTATACATTGTTTGCCTTAAGGTGGCTGGGACAGTTAGTTCACATTTTAATGTAAGAGAAACAATTGCACTTTTCCACCAATTGTTTTATGGCGTACAACGCGTTTCGGCTCACAGAGCCATCATCAGGTACAAGACAAAGTTGTAAGAGAGTACATCTTGTCGTGTTGTCTTGTACCTGATGATGGCTCTGTGAGCCGAAACGCGTTGTACGCAATAAAACAATTTGTGGAAAAGTGCAATTGTTTCTCTTACATTATGAAGAACCTCCACGATACCTCGCCTGAATCTGTTGAATTTATTAGTTCACATTTTAGTAACTTTTAAGAAGTTAGTAAGTAAAAAAAAATTCTTGGACCACATTTAACTTAAGTGCATTGTGCGTTGGTGCTCACCAAACATGCAGTAATGGAAATGATGCAAGAATTATTTTTACATTTTTGACTTATTTAAAGAATGTTATGACTAGAGTTGGCGTGGAATGCGAAATTTAGACGAAACTATATTGAAATATGTTTTTTTAAGTATTGGACTCGGTGTGACACCTTGAAATTTAAGTATTAGCAACACTTACAACAATGAGAAATTTATTATTTCACATTTAGCAAAAGATATGTACCTGCATATGAAATTGAGTACAGAAGTATTTTATTTGTTAACGTGCTTCGATGGCTAAGGTCATTTTGTACATACCTACTGTCTGTTGCCTGTCTGCTACTTGTAGACAGGCAACAGTACTCGGATGAGCAGCATATGCAGTCGAATTATTACGAAATATATGTAATGTACCACAAGTCGACGAGTTAAAATAGCATTGGGTTGCCAAAAAAAACGGAATCGGTTTGATGCAATTTTTTCACTTTTATCTTTAGGTGTCACTAATGGAAACGTGTATGCAAAGTTTCGCGCAGATATGTATGTAAAGAAAAATCACCCAAACCACTTTAAGAAATGCGTTCCCGACAAATATTTTTAGCCAACCAGCTCTCATTTCAACATCATGCTTTTTTTAAATCATTCTCTCGTGGAATCTTCATTAGTTCAAGACGAATGTCTGCGAGGTCGTGGTGGAATGACGAATGGCGTGGTGGTGTAACTGACTAACACACGTGACCCGGAATTGAGAGATTCGGGTTCGAATCCTGGGTAAGTCAATGTTTTTTTACGTTTGCATTTAAGTTCCTAAGATGCGATCCACGACTTTAGGAGGATATGATAGCTATCTCAAAAATGGCGTTTGCTGATAAAAACTATATTAGCTAGTTATTTGCTGCCATGCTCCGCATATTTAATGCATGTATGTACCTACCTACTGCAGACGGAACTGGAAAATATTGCTTCTTCACGCGGGCAGAGAGAAATTAGCTTCTTAAAAGCAGACTCATTTCTGAAGCTGAAGCCAGGTCCTCCGTCGTTTATATAGCCCCTGAAGTGAGGAAGGATTCCAGAAATTCGGTCATTCTGACCAAGGCACAAAGGCTGTGATCCTGTATTCTCAGGGACCGCTCTAGCAATACAGGCGCCCTAGGCGAATGATGAAAAAGGCGCCCCTAAAAAAATTTCGCTCATGTCCCCACTCAATTCAATGAGTGCATCATATTTTTCTCCTATCTGATACCTAAGGGGCATTATTGCATCAATACGACTAGACCAGCGAGTATCTGATAAAGGTTTTAATGTTAATTTTTTAAAATTTTTGGTTAAAATTTTCCAACGACGAGTGGATGCTGAAAAAAACACGAATAATTTCTGCACTTGCAGAAAAAAAACGGGTAGCTTCAGGGCAAGCTGTGGCAGCATCATTCACAACTAAGCACAACGAATGTGCACCGCATGGTACCTATGTGATAATGTCGCCTAGTTCGCCTATATGGTAGAGCGGGCCCTGTGTATTCTGCGGTCGGAGTCAGAAAACAGTTCCTGTTGCTCTAATTGAAAACTTCCACCACATATATTACCCATCCAATTATTTCCTCCCCTCCAAGGCTACCAATCGCCTATATCCTAAGCTAACCCATTCCACCTCGTCCTTGCCGACAAACCCCCTCCTCAGCTGATTCACCCCTAAAAACGCTCTCTTTTGCAGTCGAAACGGTGACTGGAAGACATCGTTGGATGAACCTGCTGCATTTCAGTCAATGTTACTCAGAGAGAAGCTCAACCTCTCGTACTTGTATAACTTATTCATTTTTTGAGTGGAAGCTCGCATAACGGTCGCCTGGCACTCGACATAATGGTAATTTGTTTGCAATTTGGTTGTTTTTTTGTGAAATACATTGGTGGTTCACTTATCGATTGATAACACTTGTTTCACGTTGAATTTCCTCATTTGTCTCACCCGAGCTTAGAAAGAGTTTGTTCTAGACGGGCGTTATCGGTGAGAAAACTAATTCCCTTCTCCTGTAAGCGCTCTAATCTTAGCAGCGGAATGTTTTATCCAGGCATTGAATATGCGTTTATTTCCCTTCTGCTCTCCAGGTTCTCTCATCCCATATTATCCAGTATTTCTAAACTATGATGATGCTTTGTAACGTTCGAATCGAAACATCGATAGTTAACGTCCGATGGTCGATGTTTTCCCCATCGGTAGTTTGTAAACGATGTTTTCACACTATCGATAGTCTCAGTTGATGGTTACCATCGATGCTTTCCAAATGTGTTTCACTTAATCTTCACCTGAAATTTTCTATTTTAAGAGAAGATGCCACCACAGAGTTTGCATTGGAAACACTTTTCCAGACTTTCATAAACAAGGGCGAAGTGTATTCACTGTGGGAAAATATTAAAAACCTCGGGGAACACTTAGAATTTAAATTGCCACTTAGAAAGTATTCATAAGAACCTTCGACATAGGAAAATCCAGAACCATCTAGCTCTCCACACGTTATCTATGATTCCGATGTTCAACCGCGAGTTCCTTCAAATTCAACATATTCTGATAACATTTACATAGGACAAGAGTCTGGTGCTGTCCTAACTCTGTTGCTTCAATTCAAAAGAATTGAGTCCTGTAAAGGTGGAAAATTCAATGAGAATAAATGACGTATGAAAAGAAAAAGTGACGAATATCGTAATATTAGTAGTTATTCACAGGAAGGTTCAGTAAAGATATGCGTGATTCGAATGATGCGCATTTATTGATACTTAATTTTCTCTCATTTGGCCACAGCGTTGTCAGCTAAACCAAACCTTTAAAGGCTTTGAATTATAAAAAATATCACCGATGGTTAAACCATCGATGGTCCATGATCGATGTTTTCTCACCATCTATAGTATAGCGTCGATGGCCCATCGATGTCGATTATCGATGGCTTCCTTTCGATGCTCATCCCTAGTACTTTGTAAACAATATAATACAAATGCCAAAATAATATGGCTCGGTTTATTAATGTTGAGTAGTTCAGGAAGTGCCGGGAAAGCGCCACTGCGCACTTAAATTAGCATTCTGTGTAAACAGGCTCCGAGATATCGAATTCGATTTAAGTTGCGAATTTGATTCCGAGCTCTTGGCGCTTATTTCAGTACCTACTGACCTAAGTACAACGTAGAACAGCCATTGGACTCGCCTGTCCATGTTAAAATCGATTTTCTCTTAGATAATTTGGTCTATTTTTAATGTATGGTGAAGTTAGGAGGGGGTAGTTCTTTGTATTCTGTGTTGTGATAATAGAAGAATGGAAAAATTGAGTCCAGGATATTCCAGTTGACTGGTGCGTCGGTTATTATGTCTGTATGAGGGATTGCGAGAGAATATTAAGGCGACACGGGTCGTCTGGAATAATTGGGTGCCCTTGGATTTCCAAGGCGTGTGGCATATATGATTATATCCCTGTCCACGGTCTGCTGTTTGCGTTCTTTCTCTGATACGAGATGCAATTGCGTCGAGAAGAATGAAATGGATTCGACCCAGATGTTGTTTTCGAATACGGGGTGTCTGAGAGGTGTTTGCGGTGAGATTTGGAGGGATATGTTTAGGAATGAGATGGTGATGAAAGACTGTGGAATGGATGCTCCGTTAATGCGAAAGGTGCACGCTTCGTTGGTTTGTTGGTAGACAGATTGAGGTGGATTAAACGGAGAGGGGTGGAAGTGTGGAGGGAAACCCGGCGTCGGAATTAGCCTGCTCTTAAGGTGGCTGGAGCGGTAATCCTGAGTCGTTGAAGGCACATTCTAATAACTTTTCAAGCAAGTCGAAAAAAATATTCTTAGACCACATTTCACTCAAGTGCACCTGTTTATACGTTGTAAATCGCCAACCATGCAGTAATCTATATTATACAAGAGTTGTGTTTCAAATTTTCGCCTTAATTAAAGCATTGTTTTGAGTTAGATTTACGGCGCGAAATTCGAAATTTACGAGAAAATCATATCTAAATACGCTTTTCTTCCTCGGCATGATACCTTGATATTTGTTAGCAGCTATTATAATAATATGAAACGTATTATTTCGCATTTAGGAGAAAATATGTACATAAGTAATCGAATTATTTCAAAATATATGCCGTGTACCATAAGAGTACTAGTTAAAATATCATTAAATTGCCAGGAAACCAAATCGGTAGTATGCAGTTTTTTTTCACTTTTATCGATAGATATTACTAATAAGGACACGTATGCAAAGTTTCACGCAAATCTGTACACATACAAAAATCGCTCCAGACACCTTAAGGTGGTGGAGTGATTTTGAATAATGTTCAGATTTGCGTGAAACTTTGCATACATATTTTCACTAGTGATATCTATAGGTGAAAGTGAAAAAAATTGTATCACACCGATTTGTTTTTTTTTACAATAAAATGGTATTTTAACACAAAGACTCATGTTATATGACATATATTTTGTAATAGTTGGATTGCACATGTACAGATTTTATCCTAAACACGAAATAATACATGTGTTATTAATATAATTGTTGCTAGCAAATTTCCAGGTGTCAGTCCCATATTTGTAAAACCATATTTCAATATAATTTGGTCTAAATTTAAAATATTTATGCCGAAAAATCGAGTGTAGCTTGCATTAATTACGGAAAATATTAAAAATATAATTTCCGTATTATTTCCATAACTTCCTGTATGGTGCGCTCCAACGCATAAACATATGCACTTAAATTAAATGTGGTCCAAGAATTTATTTTTCAACTGACTTCAAAAAAATATAAAAATATGCACTCAATGACCCAAGATTATCGCCTCCACCTTCCACCTTAACCGGTATTAGATAGAGGAGAGAATAGATATAGAATAAAAAATAAAGGGAGTATTTTTTATACTCCCGTTGGATCTTTATTTCGTGAATGCGAAATTACATACGTTACTACCGTTACTTATTGGGATATTCTTTTGTTTCGTTTTTAACAGAAAGAAATTTGAAATGAAAGAAAGAAAATTCTTTATTTTATTTATTTTATCATCCCCGAAAACAGTACTGACGCCCTTTTACATCGGGTGTATTAACATATAACAATGTACGAACACAAACACCCATATCCTGAGTGGTGAAAAATCCACTCAGGCGGGACTCGAACCCGCGACCCTCAGTTTAGCAGGCGAGGACTTAACCCCGCCGCCACAGGGGCCGACAATTACGCTATATATAACATTTATTCATCGAAATCATGAGTACAAATGGCTAACCTATGATCAATTGGTCAATGGTAACTAAAGCCCGTTTCACACGACGCTTGATCCAGCACAAGACCTAGTATGCTAGCTGGTACTTGATATTGAGGACGAAACCCAGTATACTAGAAACCGTACTAGAAGGTTTCACACGATCATCGACCTTGTGCTTGCTATTAAGCAGTTATTCCATATGATTCCATACTAATTTACAAAAGTGAAGACCGCACAGCGTTTGTAACGTGAACGTGATTGGTAGATGGCCACTGGGTCCTACTGGGTCTAGTAGCAAACTAGTACCGCATCAAGTACGAAATCCAGTAGCTCAGCGAGTATACTAGCTAGCATGCTTGCTAGCCAGTATACTGGTTCTGTTCACACGATACTGGAAAGCTAGCATACTAGCGAGTATACTAGACCTTGTGCTGGATCAAGTGTCGTGTGAAACGGGCTTAATATTTTCTGCTTTCCAATGTTAATTTTATATTTCTTGCGTTATTAACGCCTAACTCACGTTCTCAGCTCTCCATAGACACCTTAATCACTAAAATCGACTTACTTGTTCCGGAGATACAACTGAACTGAGTGCGCGCCGTGCCCACACAAGCCCAAATTTAGACCCCCACGCGCAGCGCTGTGACGTCATAGTTTTAAATATTCTGTAATTCTTATAGTTTTTGCACACGTGGCCCTCGAAAGTACATAAATAGAGAGAGAGAGAGAAAATATTTGATTTTGTAATCACAATACAGGATTTTTTAACAAAAATTTGAAACATACTCGGAGGCTACTCAGCCTCTTATGAGCATTCTATAAATTTACAAGAGAATAATCGTCCGTATCGTGCAAATATTGCAGTATTTAACGGACCTTTTTATAGGTGATACAAACAAAACATGAAAAAATAAAGTGATATAGGAAACTCAACAAGACAATGCATACACTAATACAGAAACAAAATTTTGTACAAATATGCCATTCGAACATTAAATTAAATAACATTTATTATGGTAAGGCCAGATCAGAGCGTGAACTTTGTTTTAGAAACAGGTAGTTAAAGAGTCTTTGCCTAAATATTCGGCTATTTTTGGAACTACGTATTTCACTAGATAAGGCATTCCATAATTTGCTACCATTAACTACTAAGGACCTAATGAAGGCACAAGTCCGGTGGATATTGGTATTGGTAAATATTGGTTGAGGCATAACCTTACATGCCATCGAGAATGAACCATTAGATGTTCATTCGCATTCACATTAATAGGGGTTGATCGAGAGTGTCATGGGTGAATGTGGTGGAAGAGACTCGTTTCGCTCAGCTTACGAGAATTGGATGAAACTTGCTGGAAACATTACTTTTGTTGTCTTGAAATTACACGGGTTTTCATGGGAACATAAGGCTTTATTTATCAGAAAGAACCTTTCTAATTATTCAATGTATAATAACTTATATCATCGATAGAAAAATGTATAACAGATTTTTACTCCGAGCGCTTGAAAAAATCCTTCGCGCGCGTTGCGGATGATGTGCAATTGACTTAGCGAGTTAAGGTACTTGAACGTGGATGCAAAACTTGCAGGATGCAGAAGAAAAGGCATAAGAACCCCTGTGATTTCATGCTCCATTTCCAATCAAATATCTTAAGAAATTTGCGGCAAATAATTCTGAAAATTATAAGGTAGCTTTAGAACAATACTATTAATAAGAAAATTTGCGGTTTCAGGGTTTATTATGTGAAATTTTTCCACGTTAGGAAGGATAAAAATTATGCGAATTTCACAAAAAATAGTTTATTCACGACCCGGGATTCAACACATTATGTCATCTTCAGGTGAAAATACAAAGTTTTAGTTCAATATATATACGAGGGTAGACTTAAAAGTAAGGTCTCCAATTTCCTAGGTGTTTCTTCAGGGTGAAGAACATGTGGAAATCACTTGGTGCGACGTCGAGGCTGTATGAAGGATGCCCGATCACTTTCCACCCAAACTTCGAGATCATTACCTGCGTCTGACTAGCCGTATACGGTCGCGCGTTGTCGTTATGAAATGATACCCCCTTCGTCAGCATTCCTGAACGTTTGTTCTTGATGGCGCGCCGAAGATTTTGTAATGTGTGGCAGTATCTTTCCTTATTGATAGTGGTTCCCCGGGACATGAAATCCACCAGCAATAATCCTCACCCTGAAGAAACACCTAGGAGGGATGAAGATCGCGACGGACGACGAGGTGCAAGATGAGGTCAACGCCTTCGCAACGCGGACGGAAGCTGGTATGACGACGGTATTCAAAAGTTCAACATGCGGATGAGGAAAATCATCGAGCGCCAGGGTGACTACATCGAAAAATAGCTGAAGCCATGACCTTTCCAACGATGTATCCAACAATGTAAATAAATGTCATTTTCTATGACAAAAAAATTGGAGACCTTACTTTTAAGTCTGCCCTCGTAGAAAGAGTGGAGGAGAAATCCCCTCCCATTTCTCCTCCACTCTTTCTAGATATATTGAACTAAAACTTTGTATTTTCACCTGAAGATGACATAATGTGTTGAAACCCGGGTCGTGAATAAACTATCTTTTGTGAAATTCGCATAATTTTTATCCTTCCTAAAATACTATTAATGCTTTCAGGAAGTTTCATCGAATTCTCTCAAGCTCAGTGAAACCACCAAACCACCTTAAGAGGAGGATTGTTAGAGAATGAAGCCCCTTTTACGCTTTGCTTACTTCAGTCTCGAAAATAGAACTGAATTCAATATTCTTTATACCGTACCATGTAAACGGTGTTATTGCACCCACTAAAAGAATGGAATCCGATAATCAGTACTGAAAATAGAAATGAGAACGACGCTTATATTTTCCATACGATTCTTGGATCCTATGACCAGTCACTGACAATCAGGCGAGTCAAGAGTTTAAAGAGACCTTAGCACAACGTATCAAATAAGTTTAAACAGTTGGGCGCAGTTTTTTTGTGTTGCGTAGTTAAGCAAATGCACGTCCAGTGTCAGCGGGAACTGTAAAAAGTCAAATAAATTACATTTCATTTTTCATCGTGCAAACACAGGCTCCGAGGCATCGAATTAAATTTAACTTCCCAATTTGGTTTCAAGTTTTCGGCCCTGATTTCAGGACTGATTACAATGCTGGCCTAAGGGTCTTATCTAAAAGCCCTGAGGCTATTTTGACTGGACATATCCCGAAAAGGTACAAAATAATGAATAAATATGCATTTAAGTGAAAGTTTCTCGGGTTTCACACCGGTTAAGATTATTTAAATGGATCAACGTTTCGATGGTTGACTCAGCCATCGTCATCAGGATAATGAGTCGAGTGAGGATTCTGGCGGTTATATATAGCCACAGATGCCCCATTGTTGTGGGAGTCGTTACGCGTTCTTTGAATTTCGTCAATTACTGGGCACCAAGTCTTACTTAAGTTGAGGCCGATGTCTCTTTTGATGTTATTTTGCACCATCTGTATCAATTTCGCTTCTTTCGTTATTCTTTCCCAATATTTGGACGCCCGGGAAAGTAGTGTGGAATTTGGGAAGTTGACACGATGTCCATGGCCAAGGCTATGCTCTGCTAATGCAGACTTTTCCGGTTGAAAAAGCCTAATACTTCTTTCATGCTCTTTGATTCTTTTCTCGATGGTCCTTCCTGTCTCGCCAATATAAGCCCTAACACACTCACATGGTATGCGGTATACTCCTGTTGTTCTCAGGCCGAGGTTGTCCTTTCAGGTGACCAGGGAATGTTCTATTTTAGCTGGCGGTATATATATATCGTTTCCACTCGGTGTCGTTTTAATATTCTCAATATCTTGTTAGATATAGATGATATATAAGAAAGGCAAGCCTTAGCGATGGGTGTTTCCGTATGTATATGCATGTATTTTCGGATAAAGAATTATTAGCAACGGATTGGATTGGATCAAAATACGGACTACACTGAAGAGAGCGAACAGGGGTGTCCTTCAATGGCAAAGGAATGATATGCCGGTTGTATAAAGGAGTGTTGTGACTGTAATTCAATTCGGTTACAAAAGGTTGCATGAAGGCGTATTGACTATGATTGAATTAGGCTTCCACGTGATGGAAACTAGAGAGCGGGGGAAGGTGTATGACAAGGATGTGTTTTGTCACCAGTGATTAACTGCTACGCTGGCATTACACGACAAATTAAATAAAGGACAAATGAAAAACAGCATGTAAAAAATAGTAGCATGGTTTGCTAATCTCAAAGAAATAGCTTCAGAGAAAAAAGCAGATCTATCGAGACTGCTGAACTTCATTGAAAAACTACAAACATTTAAACTTGAAGATTTATGCTATGAAAATCAAAATTTTGATTTGTGGAAGACATCAAGATAACAAATACGCCATGGTAACACGGTTTTTTAAATTTGGGTGATCTACCAGATTTTTGGTAGGTTGTTGGATAGTCCTTGTTTTAACATCTCAATTTTTGGGATATCATCTCTATCTCTCTCCTACAGATGGTCTTGCCATCAGTTCTCTCTTAAACTTTTCATAACTTATAACTCTCCTTATTTAGTCTAAAATTCCTATTCTCTTCCATACTTGCTCAGCTTTCTCCCCTCCATTACCCTTTTCAAAATGACCACAACTCTCAAAGCATCCTCCAAGGCAGCCAAAATTGAAGGGTTGAAAGGGCGAAGGGAATTAAGCTATCTAGGAAACAGAATCACCAGTGATGAAAGAGGCAAGAAAGATAGAGTGAAAATTGTAGCGCCAGCAGGAAAGGAATTCTAATTGGAGAAGGATTCAGTTAGGTCTTAATTGCAGAAATACAGAATTCAAAACCAATCACTTTTTAATGGAATGAATATACTTACTATTCGTGCGTAGAAATATGCACGTGATACAAGCTGGCGTAAACAGTAACTAGCCCCTAGCCTAGCAATGCACAACAAACATTGCTTACCTGCAATATGCATGCTTTTTTACTATTGTCAACCAATACTATCGGGCGTGGTAAGGTCATCTGTATGTGATTACTATCAATAAACGACCTTCCCAGAACTAACTTTCAGAAGTGAATGCCTTGATAATACGGGAACATATCGGATTGGGGGTCTTTTATTAGGAGATAAATTATTATTGCTTAGGTAAGTACATAGAATTGACATGCTACCCATGCTACGAAATATAGTCAACATGTTCCTTGTTTGCAAGGCAAGTAGGTCATTCTGAGCACATATTTAGCATGATGGCACAGCATATGGTCTTCAGTGTTATCTCAGCGCATTTTCAAGAGCGTTCTCCATGCTGATGGTCAAGGAAACTTAAAATCATTACTAGAATGATATGCGAAAACATCAACTCAGGGAAAAGATAACTTTTAATAATTCTGCAATTGCAATATCGTCGCATCCCACGCTATTCACAGTCCAGATAAAGAAACAGCCATAATTGTTGTGATATTTTAGGTAGTATACTTTTTTCGGAATGTCACTCTTCGGAAGGAAAAAAAATTGGGATAAAAAAATATCACCCGATTCTCTTTCTTTAAGAATTGCCGAGTGTACGAAATAGAATGCAGTCAGTGGAGTGTTTTATACTAAGTGCTCTCCAGCATATTCTTAGTGCATTCTCTGAATATTCTCATCGCATATGATCAGCAGAATGAGCTGAGTACGTCCTCAGAAATTTCCCACAACACATGCTCAGCAACATAGCCTCAATACACTCTCATAATATATTCTTTGCAGATGCTTGGGAGGAAACCTATTGCCATTACACGGTGGTGGTACAAAATATCAAAAATTGTATACGGTTATCTTTATTAATATATAAAAACTAGCGGAAGGTACCCGTTGAAATTCAACGGGTGTGTAAAACATTGAACTTATTTTATAACAAAATCAATAAGCTTGGAGAATACTGTTGGCATGGTCATTTGAGGAGTTCGTATCCTAACTTGTTCGTTGTGTTCGATGTAGTAGACACGCTGACCGTTTTCCAGGTGCACGGAGAGATGGTCCTCTTTCATGCACGGGAAATCCAAAAAAGAGTGAATCCAAAAAAGAGTTAACTGCACTTTAACACCTTTAAACATAATTAAATAACTGACAACGTTTATGATGTGGAAATTGGTCTAAAAACAATTCGCAATCGTAATGAGAGGCAGACAGTTCCACTACGTGTAATACATCTGAGTATTAAACGATAATAAACAACGATGTGTTTTAGCAACATAGGCATTATTACCATTACTATTCACTGCAACTAAGCATTCTTGCACATTAAATTAAGTGTGCAATATATTGAATTCCTTTGTGCTTATCATTTACTACGTAAGTGTTATCTCATATACATGCAGTGCCTCTATGAGAGCTACTTTGAGAAAAGACATCGAAGGCTATACTTGTTGTAAATATGCATTTAATTTATCTATTATCCCACGAAGCAATCTATCATGGGGCCCTTGGGACTCTGGGCCCTTCCTATACAGATTTTATTTCTACGTGCTATCATGGGCCTCCAGAAAAACGTAAATGCTAGAGGCGTGAATATCCTTTGAATATCACATCTCTGGCTGTCAAGGAAATATTGCTATTGTTGATTTCAGAAAATAATGTGAGATTTTTCAGCTAAAAGCATGATATTCAGACAAATATGAAGCGCAAAATAAAATCGAATGAATGAATAAAAAACTTCATTAATTCAGACATCTGATTACAAAATTTCAACCCTCTATCTTGAGTGGAAGTAATTTAAAAAAGCAAAACATTATACCACTGCACAAAACCCAATACTTAGCGTACCAAAAGGGCCGGCACATGTTTGGGAACTTTTGGGGCCCTGAGATCTTTTTTGGCCCTGAGTTTTTTTTAAAAATAGCCTACAATTTTCCTAATGCCTTGAACGATTAGCCTGAAAAATTTCCGCACGATCAGAGTAAAACTGAAGATTTATATAAAAACTAAACAGACAGATAAACGATAGATAAACATTCTTCTTTACATGTATGTAGATGTATTGTTGTCTCTGTTGCTCCATCACGCAAAAACTACTTGACCAATGGAGCTGAAATTTGGTATATAGATAGAAAATGTACCTTCTTATAGCATAAACTATATTAAAAAGCTTTCAGAACCCCTGAAGGCCCCCCCTGGTGGTCCATGCTGAGCATTGGGTTCGGTGCAGTGGTTTCATTTTTTGCTTTTCACAAGTACTTTTACTCAAGATAAAGGGCTGGGATTTTTTTATCGAATGGCTGAATAAATGAAGTATATAATTCTTTCAATCGATTTTCTTTTTCACTTCGTATTTGTCTGAATATCATGTTTATAGCTGAAAAATCTTACATTTTTCTCTGAAGTACAACAGTAGCGTATTTCCTTGACAACAAGAGATTTTATTTTCAAAGGATATTCACGCCTCTAGCATTTAAGTTTTCCTGCAGGTCCATGATAGCACGTGGAAACAAAATCTTTATAAGAAGGGCCCAGAGTCCCAAGGACCCCATGATAGATTGCTTCGGGACGTAATCGATATATTCAATGCTTATTTACAAAAAGTATACTCTTCAATGTATTTTCTCAAAGTAGCTCTCATAAGGGCACTGCATGCATATAAGAGAACAATAACGTAGTAAACGATACACATAAAGGAATTAAATAGACTAAACTTGCAATTAAATGTGAAAGAATACTTACGTACAGCGAATAGTAATGGTAAAAATGCCTTTGTTGCTAAAGCAAATACAGCGTTGTTTATTATCATTTAATACTCACAATCAGGTGTATTACACGTAACCATTTCCCTCTCATTACGATTGCGATGTTTTTTAGATCAATTTCCACATCATAAACGTTACGAGTTACTTATATATGTTTAAAGGTGTTAAAGTGCAGTTAACTTACATTCACTCATTTTTGGGTTTCCCGTGCATGAAAGAGGACCATCTCTCCGTGCACCTGGAAAACGGTCAGCATGCCTACTACATAGAACACAACGAACAAGTTAGGATACAAACTCCTCAAATGACCACGCCAACAGTATTCTCCAAGCTTATTTATTTTCTTATAAAATAACTTCATTGTTTTTCACACCCGTTGAATTTCAACGGGTACCTTCCGCTAGTTTTTATATAACCCGTGCGACAATGTCGTATCCCGTGACTTTCACGCTCATCATAAAGACACAGTCATGATGCAGATTCACAGATTGTGCTGAGAGTTGCTTGTAGTGTGTTCTCATGAGCACATTCCCAGCACATGCTCATAATTTTCACGTTATAAACCTACTCAGCTAACACATTCCCATCGTTATATGCTAAAAATATTCTCATAGCATATTCTCGGTAGCGCAATTTCAACTCATATGCCAGTAGTTCCGGGATAAAACACTCTCTACTTCGTCACTCTTTTTTTCCTTTAATTATGGGCCTTAGAAATACGGGAGACGCGGTGGGTTGTGATTCTGGCCGCATACATTGCCGTGTCTCTCATGCGAAGCCTTGTTTGATCGGATATGATAGTGAGTCCACCTCTTGAGATAAATGCATTGATTTTGGTGCATGATGCCACGTTCTTCCTCCCGGTACATCCTGCCAATATTTATTTCAAAGTTGCATCATCTTTTTTTTATCAACGAAGATGCAACAAACTTGGATATTGAGGGAAAGGCCATTGAAGTCTGCAGTGAGTAATAATACTTAGAAGGCCATTGAAAAAAGGGAACAAGTAAGAAATAAATAAAAAAGAGAATACATAGACAAAAATACAATAAACTGAATATTATGTGTATAAAACCAAAGGATATTAAAAGGAAGACAAAGTACCTACCAAATATATCAGACAATCATTCAGAGCATACTTATTTATGGAGCAGAAACTTGGGAATTTACCCAAAGATATAGGAAGAGACAAAGAGGTCGCAGAGATGGATTATCTAAGAAGAAGGTGCAACATATCAATGCCATAAATAATCGTGAATGAAAATATTGATATATAGATAGATAAACGTCTTTATTGAGGTAAATTTGAGGCTTTGAAGGTCCCTTCTTCCATCTAACCCCTCGTCAGTATATGAATATAGTGAACCTGACCAACACTGCAATATATAAATCTAAGAAATGATACATACGGACAATGATGCAGATAGAAAAAAAAGTCGCTTAAGAAAAAGAAAAAAAAAAACGCTTGTAATAGTGTGGACATGTAAAAGGAATGGAGGATCAACGGTGGCCTAAAAAGATACCCAACTGGTAATCACCGAGGAAGTGAAAAAAAGAGGAGAACCACAGAAGCCGTCATCAATCTGAATATTAGTTTTCTGCAGCCCTCTCCACTCCGCTCTCGTCTCAGCCAACTGCTTCCATCCTACATTATTTTACAGTTTGTAGTCCCTAATAATTTGCTGGATGCACCCCATAATTTTGATTCCCGGGTAATTCTTCCCATTCATTTCTCCTCCCATTAGTGTTTTCAAGAGTCTGCTCTATAGTAAAGTCTTGTTCTCTTTTCCTTTGAGGTTACCTCGTCCACATTGCAGATTTTTTCATTGATCGTCTTTTCTCTCCAACTATTCCCACGAACTCTTCATTGCTAATTATCGTCCCTTTGATCTTCATATTCTTTCGAAAACGCCACATTTTCATTGCTTCCAATGTCTTATGTTCTGCTACTGTTATAGTCCATACCCCTCTTACCATAGTAACACCTATCAGAGCATGCACCAATTAATAATTTTAATGAAAAGCTTTCTTACTTCCATCTACATCTACATACTACCCCGCAAGCCGCCTCAATAGGCGTGTGGCGGGAGGTGTTAGGACACCAGCCGTTTACATATAAAAAGGAAACGCTCTAATGAAATTCCGCCTAGCATTTATCATAGTCCCTTATAGTTCGGGGGAAAAACGAATTCCCATACCTATCCGTTCGGCAAAATCTCTTAATTTATCGTTTCTGTTGGACCTGGAAATATAGTGGGGTTCTAATATGATGTTCTCCGTGTCTCTCTGAAAGATATCTATTCTCAATTGTTCAAGCAATCTAAGCCTAGCGCGCAGCCTCCGAGTCTCTAGCGGCTCCCAGCCTAATTCGTTTCACATCTGTGTAACGCTGTCTGTACGTCCGTAGCAGTTTTTGACAAATCTCGCGTCTTTCCTTAGTATTTTATTAAGTTCCCGAATTAAGTCTTTCTGCACCGGATCCCATATGCTCGCTGCATAATCAAGGTGTGGCCGGAAGAGTGCGAAATAGCACATCTCTTTTACTTTTTCATCCGAAATTCTTCCCACAATTCTAATCTATCACAAATCACTAATCACAAATCTTCCGAACTAGATTCCGAACTGGCTGTCAGTAAATTCTATTTATGGCAGAATAACTTCTTGGCTTGGGTAATTCTGCTACACCACTGCCTCTTGCTTCATCCATCACTGGTAATCCCACTTCCTACATGGCAAACTTGTTACAATATCAACAGTTTTCGTTACCTAAATCAAATGGTCACATTCTTCGGTATTATTTCACTAACTATTGCTCTGGCTGTGTTTAAATAAATATTTAGGATATATTTATTCATATTTTTTCCATGCAGTTCAACATACTTATTACATCTTCTTTCTTCTCAACCAAAATTGCTTTTTAATTAGAAGAATAAGAATGTGCTTGCTTAATGTTAATAATTGTTGTGTTGATTTTGATAACTTACACGAATACGTAATGTTTCAGGGAGTAAGGTCCTAAATAAGTATTGTTAAACTTGTTTTCGTGATGTGGTCCAGCGAAAATTAAAAAAACGATTTGTATTCCTTGCAATTATGGTGTTACAATAATAAAATAATTATTATCAATAATAAGACATGCTCCTTGCAGTTTTAAATGTGAAGGAAAATAGACAAACCTTAGACATCACACTACACACACCTTTTTTTACACTCCAACCAGGGTGGACAACCGAGAAATACGTGCAATGGGTACTTTTCGTGTGCAAAAATAACCCAAATTATACACCTAAAATACTTGGGAATAGTTTTAGATGAAAAATTTAGTTTTAGTAATCATATCATCTATATATGTGCCAAGCTAAGGTGTATTTTGTTTCAAATGTCGAACCTAAAGTATTATTTGCCTCATGAGTTGAAAAGATTAATGTATCAAGGCTTAGCTGAGGCCGTAATACGTTATGGCCGTAATACGTTATGGGATTTGGGGTAGCACAAACTCCACCTTGCTGAATAAGGTTATTACTTTAAAAAATAAAGTTGTTGCGCATTTGATGGTCTAGAAAAACAATGTGAGAGAAGTATATAAGAATCAATGTTTGTTACCTTTAAAAGAATTGTATAAATATGTGTTAATTTGTGACAACTTCTTTGACAGCAAATTAATAAAGCAACGTGTGGTTAATACTGACATGCAACAGCGTCGAATAAATAGATTGTCTGTACCTAAGTATTTTAACCTCCATGGCAAGAGGTCCTTGGCACATGTAGTCCCTGGGTTGTTAAACAAATTACCTATGTCAATGCATGAAATTAATAGCATATCTTTTCTTAAAAAATCACTAAAAGAGTGGCTCATAGGTAAACATTGTTAAGCTCTTAATTGTCCAAAACGCTATACAGCCAAAAAAATAATTTTTTTATTTAAAGGCACCTGCTGATAAGCCGCTTTGGCTTAGCTGCACCTCAACTGCACTATTATTTTTTTTCTCCAACATTTTTTTTTTATTATTGATAGAAAATAATTTTCTTTGTGATTGCACCAAAACATTGTAAACTTGGAACCTGCTGATTAGCATCAGATTAGCAGGACCATGCTGGATAAAATCATTCACAATTACCAGAAAAAAGAAAGTATAGTTGTAACTGTGTAAGTTGTAATATTTTTTGTAATCCATCCAAAGGGAAATTACAGCATGTAAGCTATTTGTAAAATTATTAAAATAAAGTTATTATTATTGTTTAAAAAAAGTTTAAAAGTAAATATTTTTATCTTATTCAAACATTTTAATTGGTACTGAGCCCTTTTCTCTGTTAATTAAGGGTAAAATTTCCAATTTTAGGAAACATAGAGGGGTAATCAAATAAACTTTTAAGGTGTCTTAGTAGAGCACCAGTAATCTACATCTTAAGCACCTTTTTTGGCACATCACCTTGAAAACATTTTGTATGTATAGATTTGTAATCATTTGATCGAGGGTGGAACCTTTGTACCAATTAAAATTTATCCCTGTGATAACTCCGCCAGTAAAATGGTAAGCACGTAGGCGAATATTTTGATGGCAAAATTGCGCATATTTTTATGTCATTCAGGTAGTTTACGAGATATCTTCCATTATAATGTTACCAGTCCATATTTCATTATTATTGATATTAAAGAGATTCCAGGGAGCCGTCCAATTAATTGGGTGAGGTAGCGTTTTGAAGTGAGTATATCGTTTGAAGAAACTTTAGAAAATACAGAAAGAAAATATCGGAAAAAAGTGCAAATGTTATAAACCGCAATCATGCATCCTTAAGTGACATAGCTGCATGACAATTTTTTGCTCTTATTGCTTAGAAGTTTACGGAAATTTAACCACTAAATAGGAATTAAAATTATTAATATTTGGTATGTAAATGAGAAGAAGTGTTTTATTTTGATTATTGATTAACTATCCGTCAAAAATCATTCCTTTTTCAGGATTTTTCCGCACTATTTTGTTACGCAATGCCAATCTAATGGCGGAATTCAATTTGGTCTCTAGGCTTACAATTATTTTTGAAAAGACGAAAAAACAACGGCGAGGAAAGCTATGAGGGGGGGGGGCTATATTCTGTGTTAAAAATAAATGCCATTCTCGAGAGCCATTGATGTTGCATTGATCAGAACTGACGTTTGGACCAAGTTTTTCCTAATGTTAAAAAAATTATAAGCCAACCAATTTTTCAGCGTATATATGAAATATGCTGAAACATGTGTTTATGCACCGGGCAAGTTTTGCGCCCGTGAAACAAAGGGCAAGAGAAATGAACGGTGCCGTCCGCAGCCTTCGATTTTTATCCGGGGAAATAAAGGGAGGGAACGAGATAAGGGAATTCGATAAGGTGACGATGATTAGGGATGATCGAAAGGTTCAACAAGAACGCTTTCAAGGTGAGCTCGTAATCATGGGATCCGGAGTCGCCCCTTTTCGGCCATTTCACGTTGTTGCCGGTGGTGGTGTTGAAATGGGGCCTCTTCTTCCACTGATAACATCACGTGACGGCTGTTGAGAAAATTAAGCGTCGATTGAAGACCACTATCAGTAAAGATAGTCCTCTCTATCTCGGCTTATTAATTTCCGACTACTTTCTCGTTAGATTCCTTCGATGGGGTTGTGTGCCAGTATTATTTTTTTATTTTTAAATTGAAAGTTATTTTCGAGATAGAATTACTTGTGATAGATAGTTGTAATATTTAAAACGCCAAGTTATGGATATAAAACGTTTTATAAGGACCTACGTTGACGCTTAGCTGAAAAAAGCACGACGCCATTTTGGCTTTGATTTTAACGTTATCAGGCGGCAACATCGTGTACGTGATTCTTGAACTTTCACTATAAAGCGATATTAACAATGAAAAGTGCATGCTTGGTGTGTGAAATATTGAAAACACAAATGCAGTATGTCCATCAAGAATTACAATTGGCGTATTGTAATAGTTACGAGTATTTCAATCACTCCTCCCGTCTCAGCGAAGTTAAATATTTTGCCATGCTTCAGAAGCTACGTTACTTTGTGTATAATTTCGGAGTATTATAAGCTTTACCTTACCGCATTTCACTTTTGTTGAAGCCATTACCTAAGAGTTTTGTGAATTTATCTGCCTTTTGTTCGTATGTGTAGCAGTTTTAATTAGTGCAAACAAACAATGTGATGATGCGCGGTCTGGTGACGTCACCATTGGTGATAAATCGCACTTTTTAGATCAGGAATTTTCGGATAGCTCTGCTCTTTCTTTATGAATCGTGAAACGTTTCACACATTATAAATTACGTTTAACTGAGTCGTTAAACGCTAAAAATCAAATAACTTCCTATATTTACAACAAATTAAAATCAGTTTTTTAACACTAGCCTTGTGAGCATTATCCCTAACAATTTTTACGTTTTTATTAACAATATTATCTTTAAGAGTTTCAGTGTAGTTATCAGTACCGCTGAACACAATGGACCATGTTCTTTAAGAATGTAACATGAAAATAAATAAGAGTACCGAAATCCTAGTGTAAATCATCAAGTGTAAAATAGCCCTAGATTAGAAAGCGTTCATTGTGAAAACGCAACTACTATGCTCAATGAAGGTAGGACAACGAACGATGAAACAATATGTGAAAACTAGGTAATTGTAAATATGTGAAAACATTCCGTGTGGAGCGTGGCCCTCAACGGATGGGAAACATGGACCATTGTAAAAACAGACCATAGAAGATAGAACAAGTCGAAACCTGGTGTTGGAGGAGAATGCTGAAGATGAAATTGAGGGATCAAATAAGAAACGAAGGAGTATACAGAAGAGTAGAAGAGGAAATGACAATATGGAACACTGTACAGAAAAGAAGAACAAATTGGATTGGGCACACCCTGAAGCACAAAGGGTTTGTGAAGAATATTATTGAAGGAAAAATAGAGAGAAAAGTCCCAAGATGAAGGCCAATACATAGGCCAAAGAAAGAGAAAATTACATAAGAAGAGCTATCAGGGTGTAAGGGAACTAGAATTAGATGGGGACGCATGAAGGGTTGCAGTAAACCAATCTTAGGATTGAACGACCAATGAATGTTATCAATTTGTTCAAGTGCTGTAAACGCCAATGCTGAGTGAGACAACTTACCGGATAACAATTTAAAATGGATGGTGCACCTAAACGCCTTGGATGTTGTACCGATTAGAGCTGACGTTTGGACAAACTTATTTTCTTTTGCAACAACAATTGGAAGTATTATCTAACCCTTTTTTCAGGGCAATCTGGCATTAGATGGATTTATGAAAGATAACCTGGACTATACTAATGAAACTTCTGATAACTTTCGGGTTGCTGGCTGTGTTTTTTTTAGGTTGATTGAGGATTTCTGGGAAATGAATTTTCCCCAATAACTGCTGGAACTGGAATGACGAGGCTCACTTCAGCGCCAAGACTCCATGAAACTCACGGTTTCATGGAGTCTTGGCGCTTACTTGGGTTACTGACGGCCTGGAATCGCGATAATTACTAACGAACTGCGCAAACTCATAGCTTTTTTTTACTGTTGACAATTGACAATCTAATCAAATATCCTCACATAAGAAGTTTTGTTAAAATGTTTAAATTTTCCATATGGCAACTTTTTAGAAAATAAAAGTAACACTTCGTACAGCTGCCAGAAATCGTATTTTCTTCTCATTTATAAGCCATTCCAGCTTTAGTATAAAGTCAATATTATGGTTACAGTTAGGAAATTTTACTAAATTTTTGTCCGTAAAAATGAAAAAAAATCACTATTATTTAAGGTGGATTAGTAATTTTAGCAGAGTAAAAACTTCAAATTTTGTAAAATAATAAATATGTAAATACGCTGAAACTAACGTACAAATTAATTCAATAAAAAATATTCAGTCCATACTAATGAAGTTGGAATTCTACATTTGAGAGGGAATTTGGGACTAAATCTGAGTTGGTTATTTATGTAAATGTGATACGATTTGGTATATCTCTGTTAATGCGTTAGAATTGATTGCTCTGGACGAAAAAAGTACTTGAACCTGAATTGGACTTGAAAAGTAAACACCCATAATGTTTAAAAGTTTTACATACCAGGAGCCTACCAGGAACATAATGACACATAACAGGAGCCTACATGTGACGATCACTATTATACAGGATATTTAAAAAGTCAATTCAAATGCTACACTGGGTGACTCGCGAAGAGCCCGGAATATTTCAGTAAGTTTTGGAGAGTTAACTTTAAGGCTTTTTTGTTACAAACACATGTAAGAGAAACTGTTTAGTTACCGAGAAATGGCAACGCAAAAATTTGTAAAAAGCATTTTGCAGTTAACATGATAACGCCAAATTGTAGTGGCGTGTCCTAATAGTTTTGAAAAAATCAAGTTCCTAAGTTAGTAAGATTTTTATAATTCCTTACCCATCGTTATTTATACGTATTGGGTTCAATTTTCAAGGTGATAACTGAATTTGGCTGAAGGTTTCTTCTCTAAAAAAATGATCATTTAAAAAAGTTTGGGGATAAGAAAAAGTTGCTAGAAAGGAGAAATTAGCAATTTTTTTTCTTTCTATACCTAGAAAAAATTTCACCACTTAACGTTTTAGCGGAGATATTGCGTCTTCAGTGACACCGTTGCATCAGCATGTTGACTGATGGCTCTCTGCCATGCACGGGACTGGAATTAATTGAGCGGGAAAGACAAACTCACCGATAAAAGCTAACATATTTATTTTTAAATGCTCATGAAGGTGGGTCTATACTTCCAAACCTCCTCAATTTAACAATCGCCGCCTGAGGTCGTTTACTGGGGTGGTAGAAGCCCAACGGGAAACTGTGAAGGCGGCGCTGACAAAAAAATTATCGGAACGGAAAAAAAACGGAGAACGATTATCCTTGGGTGGGGATGGAAAAGGTTTACTCTGTTGTCAATGCAGGACGCAATGCAATTGAACGTTTAACATTGTTACAGCCTTAATAAGAAAACAGTATCAATGGTTGTTGATTTTTTGCGTATATGAAAGACGATTCTTTGATTTAAGTGGGCTGAAAATCCTCATTTCGGAATCTAGCCTTCGCACCGTGCCCCGGAATATTACCAAAACATTTCGTAAAAAACCAAGGTTTTGCTATTTTTTATAAAAAAACATAACCAATTCAAGATACAGTGACTCCACTTAAATCAACAAATGACTCTTCATATACAGAAGACAAAAATTGCAAGTCTCCAGCTGTCACGGCAAAGCCGTTACTGGGTTAGAGGGAAACGTCTGAAACAAGCTTCTTAGCCCCGGGTCTTAGCCCGCGAGCCACCTTAAGGCATGATGGGCCACTGAAAATGGAATAGAGGTCTTCTTTGAGGGTTGAAGAGAGCCAAAAATGAAGCGGCAGCGAAATCATCGAGCAATGATTATCGGCACAGGCGGCGAATCACCATGACTTCAGACGTAGTGTGGGGGAAACAAATACGAAACCTTTGCGGAACTAAAAAAAAGGAACTAGGATTCACAAAGCGCATAGTAGTCAGGTTCTCCGATGAAAACGTGAAAGAGAGATGCTACTTTGATGTTGTTAGGCCACATCTTGAATACGCCGCGAGCATTTGGGACCAAGCACTGAAAGATTCATGCGCTAAGCAAATAAAATACAAAGGAATGCCGCACGCTTTCTTAAAAACTGCTTCGAGGGAACAAAAGGTTTTGCGCAGCTGAGGGAATTATAGTGCAGCTAGTTAGTTGATTTACTCCATAATACTAGTATACTTATCTGCTACCTAGTATAAACAGCACGTCATCCATCCTTTCAGTTTAACTGTATATATTTCCATTTATGTAACTGAAAAATACTAACGGTCCTTCTAATATTGGTAGCATATCTATAGTGCTGCATGCTTTTGAGCCCTCCTGCCAAGCATTATCGATTTATGGTAATGAGTCAATAGTTTTAGTTACACTAACTTTATATGGCTTTAGAGTAATGCATCTTGGTGAATACCCACTGCCACTGACCCTTGAGATGGCTATCAGGGTATTTGTAGATAGATTGGGAACCATTACAGACTCGAAGGCTACACGCTTGACTTAGATTACTTGAAATAGTCCGATCAGGCAAGTTTCAGTAGGACATGGAGGGTATTATTTGGACCCCACGCTATAACTCTAGAAATAACAGACTAAATGAGGGAGATACAATGCCAAACTGGTTGGTACAAAAATTCCTTCTTTCCACGCACCATTTGTGGTTATAACAAAAAAGCGTAACTCTATCTTGAAACACATCGATAGCACACCATTCACCTCCTTTTTTTCCTATTCCCTCCCCTTTTCATGGCTGGTACCCCCTGCCACAAACTTCTGTGGCGACTCGCAGGGTTGTGTGTAGATGCATTGCATGTCAATCGCATTCACTGAGATTCATTGTTTTATGAATTGATTGAACTCATTTATCATTTAAAATAAGGAAGCTGCAAACAGTAATGGCGGGATTACGCTCGACATTTAATGACGTGACAGAAGTGGACCGTGGCGTGCGCGAAGCTTCATAATGAATAAACACACTTAGTAATCTTCCACAGATTTAGATTATGCCACAGTGTGGTGAAACGCGTCGTGCCAAAGAAATCAATCCGTGGAAGATTACCAAGTGTTTTTATTCATTATGAGTATTTGATGTAATTATCATTAATACATAAATATCATTTTCATATTCATATTTTCAGAAATATTAACTTACATTTTTATGATTATTTATAACCACTGCCACTCATAGCAATACTCATTGTTCCATTTCTGTCGGCCATCCCGTGAAGGCCAAACTTTCTTTTCCGTAGGTGGTGCGGAAAATTTCAGTCATATTTTATTGCTATATTTTTCGGCTTTGAATGAAAAAAGCTTATGCCAATATGATTCGTCATTTTTCTATCATTGAAAATGATTCGACGTATTTAAACGCTGTAGAAATTGCGACATTTTTAGCAAAAATCCCATGTTAAATAAAAATAGCGGTTTATAATTTTCTTTACAAAAATAAAGAAATGTAGAAATTGAGAGCGTGTGACTGACTCAAAAATTTTAAGTCGTCTAAGAGAGCTATAATCGCAAAAATAGCTCCACATTTTTAAGCATATGCCATATATACCTAAATGCAAACATTTTAAATCTTTCATTCATATAAGTTTACAAGACTTGCACGTATTTATGAGCTGGTCGATGTCCGATGACTGCAACCGATACCCTGTCACCAAATGTTTTGCTACACTGTTACTTTGACAGTTAGTGATGAAAAATTGGGTATAACTACCATGATGTACATAGATGTAGACTAAATGCAGTTGGTATGAGCTATTTGAGAAGTGATTGTGGTAAAAGCAGGATGAATAGATGATGATGACAGCGTGTACTAGCTCATAGTACAACCGCAGGCGATGCCTACTCGAATGTTTAGTCCGTGGGATCCTGCGGAGTTGGGAAGGGTAAAGGGTATGGGAATAAAGGTCACTCTGCTAGGCGCCCGAGCCTCATGTAGGAGGAAGCCTTTGCAAAACCTGGTATTTAGTCACTCAAGGGGGGGTATGACAAACGCAATTAAGTCGAGCGTCTGTATTGACCCCTTGAGCCCTTAGCCAGTGCCACTCTCAGTCAGAGAAAGGCGGGGAAACGATCCAGGCGCACCCGAGGATGCGACGAATCACCGTTCCTCCCTCCGCGCTTAAGCTCCGCGCCTTCAAGACGGGGGTTGGCGGTCGCAAGGCTCTTAGCTCATCAGACTCCAACCGTGGGCCCACCCCCCAAAGGAGTACCGGGCCCAACAATATTTTCCGAAAAGCCAGTGGACCTCACTTTGGCGGAATTCCCATATCGTCAGACTCATTCGGCTTCCGCGAACGGCACTCAGTTTACGCCACGAGAAGGCATGGGTTGACTTCTCTTGCTTGGTGAAGAGCCGAACTGACGGCTTGAGTCCCAGAGGCAAGACCTTGCAAACCAAGGATGAATAGAGTTAGGAATGAGTGAGTGATGAGAGAATGTAGGTTGGATTTTCCAGTAATGGAACTATAAGAAAGGAGTGTGCTTCGTTGGTTTGGCCATGTGGAGAGAAAGGGTGATTGTCGAATTACTAAAAATATGTATATGATAAAGGAGTGAATGACGTGAGAAAAAAGGGTGGACTACAAAATTTATGGGTTAATATGGTGGAATAGACGTAAAATGAGGAATATAAGGAGAATAATAGGTGAGAGTGTTTCAAGCATTGCATGGAAATAAGAGAAAAAAGAGGTTTGCAAGGATAGGACGGTATGGAGGAAACCCACCCCCTGCCACACGCCCTTAAGGTGGCTAGCAGGGTACTATGTAGATGTAGACGTAGAAATCATTGAATTTGAAGTCAAATTTCTTAGTCTGACACCGATAAGGGGTTAGATGGAAGATGGGACTTTCTAGTCCCAATCTCGCCCAATAAAGACGTTTTATTATTATTATTATTATTATTATTATAAGTAAGCTTTTTTTTGACACATTCTACCCCAAAAGAATACCGCGTGATGGCTTTGCATGCTATTTTGCAGTAGACAGTTATATTTGCGTTGCCATAGCTGTGTAAGTTATGGGTTGTGACCCCATACCATCAAAAAAGTACATTATATATCACGTCTCCAATATCCTCGAGAAGTCCCGTAGATTCTGCGTAAAAAAATCTGGTACTAATATTTACCGTAGACTGTGATGTGCTCGACTAGGAGCCACAAAGTTTACTTGACATCAACTTCCTCCAACCCCAAGGGGAATGTGACATTCAATTATCCGTCAAACCGGTCTGTGCCTTCACCGAGATGATAAGAACATGTCGTGAGGGGAGAAGACTTTCAAATTTAAATGAACTCCCTATACTTATCATTCGTTACCAGTTAGAGTTGCACTTTCATTTCATCGGAAGGCTAGAAGCTCTTATGTTCCGCTGCTATTGTTATGTAACATAGAAACGTAAAATAAGCCCTCAAATCGTATGAGTTACCTAAAGGGATTGCCTCTGTCAGTGTTCTATCACTTTCATTTTTTTTAATCCAGAAACTTCCTTTCGCCACTTTCACTGCGATTTAAGTTCCCATTACCCCGCGAATACTCAAGTCTTTCAATTTTCTTATACTAGAGCCTCGTCTTATGAGAAATACGGCTCGTATTTTGGTGCATTATTTCTGTATGCGGTCACACAGCCCCTTTCGATCTCGAGAATCGAGAAAGTGAGGTCAAAGTCGAAATAAGTTATTTTTCTTTAAAGATAACAGCATCTTTTACGCAGCGGTTTGCAATAAGCAGTTTTTAAGGTAAATCCAAGGATTATTGCATTACTTTAGCTATCAAACTCTCCCTACCTTAGCCATGTTGAAAATATTTGAGGCTTCATGGTGAAGTAATGGTAATTCGAAGGTTGGAGGAACATGGGAGTACTAGCGGGAACCCACGTTAGAAATTGTGTTGCTCCATTACGACCCAAAGGATATGTAACAAGATATTTTATGTTTAAGAACTACTATTAATATCTCCCCCTAAATCTGCAGATGTTAATGTGATATGATTTATTTTGTAAAGGCCGTTTTACACGGGGCACGTAATTGCACAATCTGATGTATGTTCGAACGTGCATTTCAAATTGCGTCGTGTAAAGCGGTGAAATGCTAGAACGCATGCGCAAATGCATGAACGCGAGATGGCAAAATAGCCCCTGTTCTAATTTCGAGCTCGCATTCTCGCAATTTCAACAAATTTTTTCCCGATAGATGTCGCAGTAGTAGGGACCGGAAGAAGCTGAGTGATGATATGTGTTTGTTGTATTGGTGGATTGCATTGTGTGCAGTTGTTGTTGCTTGTTGTACTTTGCGGAATAAGTTTGAGCTGGTCACACAAGGACGTGTGACTACATGTCAACAACGATGCGCAAAGAATTTCGTTTCTTCTTTGTTCTAACAAGTGACTCGCTACTCGCGCACTTAACAGACGACGAAATTTCGTGCATGAATGCTTGCTTACCAACACCGTGTAAAGCTACCGCTAAAGGTAACGCATTCGTCTGCGCAATAATTATTGCACGCAAGATTGAGAAATGAATGCAGTGCTAACCTGCGCAATGACGTGCCCCGTGTAAAACGGCCTTAAGAAACATATGGGTGCAATAATTGAGGTTATGTACGACCACCCGTTATTTCCTAGGTATCTGACCGTTTTGTTGGCACATTTTTGTGGTAATTTTTGAGTGAATATTGTTCATACAAACAAATAATTACAGAGGGCCAACCACGCTTTTCTGTGGACTACAAATGTATGTGGATAGCTGATCGCGTATAAACTACTTCCGAGCAAAGGTTTTAGTTTTAAAAGAGTTACACACATATACACGCAAGGAGGTTGAATACTTGTGAGGGCCCTACTGGTTCCATACGTTTAAACGGGGAGTTGGCAGAAATATATTTTGTGCTTGGTACGAAATAACAAGCCTACATTGACCAAAACCTTGAAATCGCAACAAGTTCTTCAACTACTAAATTCTGGGGTACATAGAGCCAAAAATATTTAAAACCTAAAAAAAAATATTAATTTTTTCATTGGTTCGTAATTTACAAAACGCAACTGGATGCTGTATAATGACGCAGAATGATGAGGAAAACTGCTGCCGTTCAAAATGCTTTTAATGGAAATGTCAACGGGATAAAGGGACACTGGTATACGAAGGATACTTATTTTCGGAATTCTCGCTGAAATCACAAAACTCGACTGAGTGTTATATTCTGACGCAAAGAGATGAGGAAAACTGGTGCCGTTTAAAATGTTTTGATGAGTTTTTCGGTTTGATAAAGGGGGCAGTGGTATATAAAGAACATTTATTTTCTGACTTTTTGCTGAAATTCAACAAAAAATTGTCCATGGATATTGTAAAATGCTTAATATCTTATTTGAATAAAGTATCGAACCTCGATTTGATGGAAATTTACAAACTAAGATGACCATAGGAAAATATCCTGTAAAGAGCCTCTAGTGTATTTGAACACCTAGCCATACTCTAATGTGCGTTTTGCATGATATCCATTTCTGGAAGCCGTGTTGACAAGGAAGAAGTTTCGACTGCTCAGTACTGAGCTTGTTATGTAAAAATCAAACACTAAAATATTGCAATATCTAGCGATGGGATTTGTTTATTAATTAACATTTAGAAATAAGTGAATCTATCGGCGCAAGGATGAATTTAGATGAAAAATAGAAATAATGTAAGGTGATAATAGTAGTTTTTCGTAAAATGTACATGCCATTTTCTCGAAATACTGCCAATTTAAAGCAAATTCTCCTAGGGAGTCTGGTTACAAAATCAAATCGCATTAAATCTGTTTTTGAGTAAATTAGTATATTACAGCATAACTGAAACCAAAATGCTTTAATTAATTCAAAATGGACTGGATTTGGGTACTGTGGCTGCCAAAAGTATCCCATAAAGAATTATAAATACCTGTTGAGTTATTTGCACATGTTTTACTCAAATTTTGTTTCCAATATCTAAGTCAATGAAAGCAGTTTTTAAGGAAAATGCAAATGATAAGATGGAGCTCATTACTTGTTCTATCTCGCGAATCTGAGGTAAAGTTTTTATTAAATTAGTTAATACAATTTAATGTTTATCCCTTCAAACATAAATAATCCTTACAAGCGATCAATTAGATAATAATTTAACTACCATCAAATTGGTATTGGTTATGCATTGAATTGCATTAAAACACACCGCATGATAAAAGGATTTACAAAATTAATTAAATTTATTAATTATTTTAACGATTAAAGCTATATTTTCGCACAGCTATAATAATATATCCTCAAAATGTTTTAGTAATAAGACAATAATGTACATTGTGTATATTGAGTGTATATTGTACTCGCAGGTTTTGAATTAAGGTAGTTTTAGCGAGATGTTTCTCTAAGCATATTATACACCGTAATCAACTTTAATTAATCAATTTCATTGGCTGTAAGAAGCTTTATATAAATAATGTGGAGTTATTGCCGCAAAAATATGAAAAGAAAGAAAGTTTGCTTATTCCACAAAACAATTTTATTTTATATTTAGTAATAATTTTATTCTAAGCTTTCGAATGACAAAATCATAAGGCCTCGAAAGTCAGAACCTTGTTCTGCAAGATAAATAAAATTGTTTCGTGGAATATACGCAGTATCTTTCATTAAATTATGACGCAACACAAAGTTACGTCTAGAAAACTTGATCTTGGCAAAAACGCTCAATTGAAATTTTCACTACTGAAACTGAATATGCCTAAATTGATGTCTTTAAGTTGACTCATGTATTTCAGGCCGCACAGTGAAAACGCCAACACAACCGAAGGTTTTTTTTTTGCGATATTATAAAATGTATTGCCGTACCTGAGTATTGCATTGTTTTTAAGGCTGAGAAAACATACGAACTACTTACAGTTATACGTCCGATGCAATCCATGCGTTATAACTTTCTCATTTTTGAAAAATAAATCTTTCAAGCACGTAGCCGTTCCACTTCCCATGGAAAAGAGCTTTTATTTTTTTGGAAATACTTCAAAAGGAAAAGAAGTAAGTGGGTGATATTTTGGTATCCTTGGGAGATTTTTCTTTTGAAATGAGGCCAAATTACAAAATTAATTATGCAAAATGATATCTCGCTCATACATTAACGCAAGAATTGGGAAATAAATTGATCACCTTATATTTTAAAAACAGGGTCATTTCAGGTCAAATGATTCAATGTTAGGTTGCATGACCATTTTGAAACAATCTGATTTTTGCACGCATAAAGCTATATGCATTGGTAGTTGAAAAAAAATCTTTGGTAAATGTGTAAACTTTTGTAAAATGACCTCTTCGTTTTCTCGCGGCAGCCATTTTTACACGATGCTAATTTTTGAGGACTTTTATGTTTACTCTATCCTAATTATCTCAACAATTAATTGTGACAGAGGAAATATACTGAAGCCATACTATTTTCACAATATATCTGAAAAATTTTCTTTTTTCCTTCTACATTTATGTAGTGTTGAAATTGAAACTTGAAATCAACATTTTTTATAATGAAAAATGGTTTTCAACTCAAGAAAACTGTATAAAGAAAGAAAGATTGGAGAGCTTTTGAACTTAAATAATTGAAGTAGAAATATAACCTTCGAAAGTGTAATACGTGTGGAACGAACTCTATTTATTCTAGAAGCAAGCATAAATGGCTTACCGCTCAAAATCAGCCATTTTTGGTCTATTTTTTCCGTTGGGGGAGCTATTAAAAATATATGGCTTACATAATATAGAGATATATCAAATTCAAACATAAACTTGGAAGCTAGAGATTTTCTTCATAAGAGAAATATCGTAGTTATAAACTAGCTTGGCGCTCAAAATCAGCCATTTTTGGACTTTATATTCTACGCTTGGCGAACTATTAAAAATATGTGATTTACAGAATACAATTATATGCTGTAGCACAGTATATAACCAAAACTTGGAGTTTGAGATTTTACTTGTAAGAGATTTATGGCTGTTGTAATATAGCGGGAAATCTAATAAAAATGATATGCTCTCACTCCCGTTTTTTATTGTTAACTTCATAATTAGGTTCTCCTGGGAACACTGAAAAATGGGTGTGCTGTATGGATATTTTTTATTCAATTCAAATAATGTAAGGTTGGTCCTGGGCAAGGGCAAACGAGTTATACGTAAATGTATTCCGATCTGCGCCACCTTGAATGGTAAGATCCCATCGAGAGATTGGAAACATTTGGAGGCCGTGTGCGAAGATATCCCGCGAGGAAAATGTCTAGGAGGGGGGAGATAGAAAGGTTGGGTTCGATTGGTGGGACAGGGGGCTTAATGGATTCGACGTCAATGTCAATGGGAGCAATTAATTTCATCTGTCCGTCATTCACCAGCTCCCCCTCCGCCTTCCCCAATATAGCCCCCCTTCCACACAGACAAAGACGATAATCTAAAGCGCGCCTGAGAGGGGCGAATGCCTTCCGTGTGGCGGCGCTGTTATCCATTACCCCATGCTCAGATGAAATAGTGAAAGAGAGATGCTACTTCACCCTGGTTAGGCCGCATACATAAGTACTCCGCGTACATATGGGACATTGAACGGATACGTTTAATCCGCCAAGGGTGCGTTCCGTTTCACGCTTCAAGCGCTTCTACGCTTTTATTCGCTCTGAAACTCAAGCGGTGCGGCCCCTGAGTGAGCATAATATTCTTATTTTGATCGCTCCAAACACTTCTCTCCGGAGCTGGAGCGTTTGAAACAGATGCGATTTATCGTTCGATACATTCGAGATTTACCACTAATTTCCTATGTTGCTACGCGAAGGCACGAGATATAAACAAACTTTTAAGAAGGATTTACATGATACAATGGAAGTTACAGTCCACGCAGATTGGCTCAATGAGGATTTCAAATTACCTTACATAACCGTAAATATTTCTAAATTTCAAATGTTTTCGAAGTCAACAACTGCGTATGGTTTCGGTACCAATCGTCATCGATTGAAACGTTTTACAACATTTTTGGTAAAATATCTCAATTGAAATATTTCAACAGTTTTGACGTCTAAAATCAACTTACTAGCGTATTTCTACAGTTTTATTGTCTAACCTGCCGTGTACCTACATCAGATAAAACTGGAAGAGATATTCTTCCAACTCAAGAAACTGCGGGAAAAATTGTTGGTGTCGATTTCATTCCATTTCATCTTATTCATGCGTTTAGATTATCGATTGAATATTTACGTTTACATCTCCATGGCCGTATTTTCAACTTGGGGACATACTCACCGCCATTTGAATAGAAATGGCCCCCTTGGAGGAGTGCCAACATGAGGGGACTGATTGCATAAATGCGGAGGTTCTTGAACCGCATCATGATATTATGAGGATCCGCATTAGGACGTTGCCAAACTCCGACCAATGTTTCCCTGACCTCCGGACTCCGTGAACACGATATTGCGCGTCAATATTTTCGAGAGGGGTTTTCAAATAGTACTTTGTAGACCGCGAAAATAGCTAGTGGGTTAATACCAACAGAATCTCTTTTTGGGTGAATGTTTGGTTAAGACAAGAGAAAAATAAGGGGATTTGCGACATTGAGATGGCTTGAGAGGTAATTGTGGGTCAATGAGTGCACATTTTTACTATTTTAAAGTTAGTCGAAAATGTATTATTTGATCAGATTTCAATTGAAAACATCTGTTTATGAGTTGGAACTCATCCTTCAGGCAGTAATGGAAATTATACATGAATTATTTAAAAAATGTTTTTCCTTATTTAAAACATGTTGTGAACAGAATTCTCGGCGCGATGATCGAAATTTAGATGAAATTACGTTGAAATATCTTGTTTTCCTGTATTGGACTCTGCATGAAACATTGATATTAGTTAGCATCATTTAAAATAAAAAGAAATTTAATATTTCGCCTTTAGAAGAAAATAATATGTACTACATATATACAATATAATCGAATTATTGCGACATATATATCGTGTACCATAAGGTGACGTATGTCATTATTATTGCGTTTAACTGCTAATACAATCGGTATGGTGCAATTTTTCACTTTTATCTATAGATATTAATATTGAAAAACGTATGCAAAGTTTCACGCAAATCTATACACAAACAAATATCGCTCCAATCAGCTTACGGATAGGTGGGTGGGAGGTTTACGGAAGAAGAGACTTAGGAAAGAAGAGTTTAGGGAGGGAGAAAAACCCGGTGTCGAAATAAGACTGCTCATAAAGAACGGTGCCAAGGGAACACTGTTTAACGTCCCATCTGACGGACAGAATTCTGTTCTCGAAGTCCTCTCCAAAAGGTAAGCCTAGTAGATTAAGATACGCCTTTTTCTGGGATTCAATCCCCTCATTTGGGCCATCGAGCCCTCAGGATGGAAGGCAGGTATGTATTTTAGTCACGCCACAAAAGAAAGATTCCCCCTAATCACTTATTATAAGACATGGAGGGCATAAGCTAGAGTAAATATGAATAACGAAATGTAAGGTAGGACTAATGCCACAATTAACTTCGATAACATGCCCTTATTTTTACACATATTTTTATGCATATTCATTCCTCAGTCTGTATAAAAATAATTGGGATAATTGGCCATTCAGCGCTTACAGAAAGATTTCAAAATGGTAATTTTAAGTTTCAAATTACTTTCCCTCATGGCGAAATGGTGACATCCCTCCATTTATTATTTTTCTTCTCGATGTTTACCCCGAAAAGACAACCTCAAAAACTGATATATATTGTTAATAACCCCACTTATAGACTGAATTATAGAATTTTTGTCTGGGCGCATTATCAAATATATAAGACAGATGTTGAAAAAGCGATGTTGTACTTCTGGAGAATTTCATGGAGAAATCGACTTTGGGGGTGCTTTTGAAAAGTGTGAATTATCCTCTATTATTTTTAAGCTTGGCACACTTTATTTCTTATCTATTTTGGCAAACATGTTTTATACTTATAACAATTTTAAATTAAAATTAAAGCCAAAATAAATCATGGAATACTTGAATATTTGGATTGCAAGTAAAAGTACCACCACATTTCATTAAAGCTTTAAACACTATTTCAAAATTTAATAATAATTTTTTGAGTCACTTATTTGGATTTCTGAATGCCTAGCTATTTTGAAAAAAATAGATTCATTAATAAAGCTGTAATTAAAACTAGAACGACTGATAAAATTCTGTTACGTTAATGACCACAAAATACATAAGATCTTATTTTATTAAAAATAATTAGAATTCCAAAAGTAAATTTTATATTTAGTGAGAACTTCCTTGGCATGAACAGTGGTAGTTAGGTAGTCAGGTAAATTTAAACGTGGAAAACATTTTAATTCATTGTAACGTATAAAACAGTTCGGTTGCCACCACTGTAAAACGTGTTTGGCTGTATTGTTGCGAAAGGTAACAAAACATGACTATAGCTGTCGAAGCACGTTAAACAAAAATACTACTGCTACTAGGTAACAAACAAAGTATTTAATGACATTCAGTAAGAGTTAATGCATTACGTTGAAATTGGAGAGGAAAGATGCTGCTTTCGAATACAGATACATTATTATAGCATCGAATACAGAGAAAATGACATTGTTTATGATCGAATACTGATGACTTTGTTTCTTTCAGTGTTTTCAAGATCATCATCAACTATTATTTCCTATAAAGTTGTTTTCTGTATATCTCTAAAAAGAGAAAAAACTCTCACTGATCTTATATTTTAATTTAATAGCTAATTCCAGCGTAATATAATTTTTTTGCATTTCAAGGAAAATTGTTAAAACATTCACTGAGCCTCGGCGTCAATGTAAAAGCCCACTATAAACTCATTTAATTACTTTATTTTGAAGAAACCTATGCCATATAACCACGTTGAATGATGGAAAATTAGTTGTAATTAATGTCATTACTATTTTGAGCCATTTTATCTGCTTTAGAACGACCTTATTTCTTTCATGAAAGCAGTACTTCGACGCACGAGGTTAAACCTTAAACAAGTTCGACTTCGGATGGCCAAGACATCTTCCCTGAGCGGAGCATGTTCTCACATATCGATCACCAAAAGATGCTTAATCGGCCAACAGGGCGAGTCGATAGCGATGAATACAAACCCGCCGTTAATCGGGTAAGACCCCTACCCAAGGTTTATGCAGTTAATATATATGTATCGGGTCTGCGTGACGGTTTCAAAGCCCCTTGTGTTATTTGAACCCATTGAAAGTGAGTAAGCGGTGAATGGAAATCGGATTTCCTTCGAGGACAGGAAATGCCTACAAACACGCCGGGCACCCAACCCTCATTGGCTGAGAGATCAATAAAGGATTAGGGGGAAAGGAGTTGAAGGGATGACCCGTCGTAAGATCCAACCTTAAGTACCCACCGTCACACCTAAACTGCCCGGCTTTACATCCCCTTTGTCGCATACATTCAGCATCAGTCTTTAAGGTCAACATACCTACATAGAGTAAATACGTGCATTTAAATGTAAACTCTTGTAACATACATGCCTATAAACCCATCACGTCGTTCCCAATGAAGGTTTGCCCAGTCAAAAAAGATTAATGCTTGGTAAATAGCTTATAAGGCCAACTGCTTCAATAATTTCTTCCACATGAATACCTCCTTGGTATAAGTTATCCTCGTAAGTCGATTCATGCACGCCCTACTGTTCTTGAGTCTCTTGATGTCCCAACTCGTAAGTGCAACTTTCGCCACATTCACCCTTGACCTTCTCGGCCTGCCCCCTTCCTCTCACACCATTCACAAATCAATCATGAATCTGCTTCGTTATTCGATTCTCATCCTTTCTCTTGACATGACCAAACTGACGGAGCACACTCCTTTCATGCATACGTATGCTGGTTAATGGAGCATCCGTTCCACCTCATTACAAAAACCACTAATTCCTAACCCTGCTATTTCTACCCTAATTCCAACTATTACGGCAAGCACTTCTCAGAAACCCCACAACCACTGCTATTAACCTAAGTTATTCTTATCCTGACTTCGCTGCCATGAAATGAAAAGGAGAGTAGTTCACTTAGTTATTCAGGCAATTTATGTTTCCCCTCTTTAATTCGTTCCTTGATATGCTCCACATACTACCGACGACTCTCCCTCCAGCATTCAAACGCCTTTTAATCTCTTATTCTATCCTTCCATCTCTCACAAACATTTTATTACAATTACATAATTTATGTGATGAAACTAGGTACAGAAAATTATCCACTTGGTCAGTTGTTTTATCATTCACCCTCATCATAATATCATTCATTCGATTCCCCTTTTCAAAACCCACAACTTTTTCCTTTGAATCATTTATCCTCTATTCCATTCCCCCTTGTTGCTTCTCACATTCTCTATGTTGCTTCTCTCTTTATCCACTAGCCTCTGTAATTCCTCGGGGCTTTCAAACAGCAACACTGCATTATCTGCATACAATATAACTCGTACATTTACATCTCCAACCACAACGCAGACGTTGTTATTACAAGTATCTCCCGCACATTTATCCATAAAAACTTTGAACAGCCACGGAGACATTAAGCATCCTTCTTTTACACTCTGTTTTAATTCAAACCAGTCACTGAAGGTCCTGTAAACACTTGCCTTGCTATAATTTTTAACATTCATATTCACTATTGATTAAGTCCTTGTATTGCAAATTAGCGATGGAGAATTTAATAAGAATTGAATATTTCCAATGGGAAGGAGCTGGCATAAAGACAGAAGAAGGAAGAAAACTAATTTCTCTTTTTAAGGTTTTAGCGATATTTTCCCTAGTCATTATAGAGACCATGTTAACATTTAATTTTTTAGCAGCTTCAAGAAGTATGAATTAAATATTGTAACATTAATGACATAGAAAATTTTTGCAAAGTCACTGAAATCATCAATAATTAATTAAATATATCTCTACAAAGTTCTAATTTTACTCATTTCTTCACGCACTATGCTGAAAACGCCTTCACAGCCGAAGAGTTTTGTTGTGATTCTGTAAAAATTACCGTGGTGAGTACCTAATTGATTTATTTAAAAAAAATAGCCGAGAAACCACTAAAACTGCACAGTGTTGTGTGAAATTTAAGTACATGTACTCACATAACGTTGCGATGTGTTCTGGGATTTCGTGTTTATTTTTTTGGTTGCCTTCCCTCAACCTTTGCGGCGTAAATACGTGCATTTAGTCGAAGACAACAAATTTCCTATCGAGAAAACTTGGCGTTGCAGTGATTATCATTTTGAACATTTAAAACTTGAGTCTCTCAGTTTTCAATGTCGCACAACGTTAGCACTATTCTTTAAATATAATCTCGAAGAAGCTAATTACTTTCTTATGTCTTGAGCGGCTGAAGTGACCAAGTTTCAATTTGCTTCGTGCTAGAGAAATTTTTGTGGCATCTTTTTTTAGTTAACGACGTATACTACACTTGCTCTTATTGGTTTTACAGCTTTCAGTGAATGACAAATATAATTACTTTTTCTAATTTTTCGCTGGGTTATGAGAGGTTATTTAAAAAATATTAATTCCTTTCATCATTCGCCGAAAAGCATATATTATAAGCGTTATTTAGAACGCTTGGATTGAGTTAAAGTCTTTCAATATTTGGCTTATTGCAAAATAATCTGTATCGTCATTTTTTTAAGCATATTTTCTCCCAGATGTTGTTCGCGAAACTTTTTCCGGAGAGCTGAGAGTAAATATTTTTATCTTTTTTTCAGACTTTGATGAGGTTAGCAGCTGTACCAGGAAATAACCTCACTTCCGACGAATGGAGAACTCAGCAGGCATTTTTGAGGTAAATAAGTAATTTAGAGTGATGGGATCCAGATTGTGTGGAGTGTAAAATCCACTTGATCAATCAGGTCGGCGCAAAGCTAGATAAATTATTACGTTGTCACTGTATCACACATTAGATCAAGCATGAAAAAAACCACCCTGATGAAATTGACCAATAGAAGAGAGTACAATTCGATGAGCCATTTAGGTTTCCTCAAAGCTGGGCAAGTAATAAACTTAGTGAATTGAAGTTTTTTCACATTTTCATAAATGAGAATTTTTAACGCACTTTTTCCACTGATACAAGAAATGTTAACACAATGACACTTTTAAAACTTCATAAGGAATTTAAGAAACGTAATATATTTGAAATAATTGTTTACCCTTAAAATTTTACCTGGAAAACCGCCAATGTACGTTCGTATTTAATAGCCATGTTGGAGTGGCTCTATTAAGATATATCCTGGAATATTAATTGCCGAAATCGAAGCTGTATGGAAAATTCATTCTCATACATGCGAGGTTCCAGAGATTTTTGGTTCACTCAGTCGAATTTGTATTTTTTATCTATAGAGATTTAACGAAGTGACTTGTCAGCTGTCAATAAATGTTTAACAGCTCTTCGATTAACCCACGCGTTATATATTTTTGGTTCCCCCCATGGAGCTGCTGTCCTTATTCATCATCTAATCGGTTTAAGGACGTCTGTATGTCTGAATCAGTTTTGAAAGAGTGATCGGTGCTGTGTTTATATTTCGAGCGAGGAAGCCAACGCAAAGTTGTGCCCTGGGCAGTGTCGAGTTGATAAAGAGGAGAGAGATCAGATAAGTCCAACTTTGGATCTATTTCAAGAGCTTTCCTGTTACGTATTTTTTTCCTTGCCTATCCTCACTTTTGCAGTCTCTTTGTGAATGGACAGCCTCTTGACAATCTTTCCGTGTGCTTAGCGATACCGCGAGAAAACATAACATGCCTATTAATTGGCGTTTCTGCGATATCTCCGTTATTGGTTCGCTTGAAATTGAACAGCAGTCGCGAGCAACTTCGGACGTAATCAAAGGCAGATAAGTGAAAGAGGAAACTTGACCATTTTGGATATTTGAACTTAAGCGAAGTATTTTATTTCTGTCCTCAAAGCTTGTTTCATACATACACTAAGAGAGCATTCCCGTTGAATTTCAACAGGGAGAAGAAATAATAAAAAAATATTTCATAGGAGTAAAAGAATCTCTCAAAATTGTGACGTGCAAAATTCATATACTGTTTACAATACCATATACCATTCCTTAACCTCCCATGGAGACTATGGGGTGATAAATACCGCTAATAAAACCTCGCTGTATTTATCATATTGATCAAATATTATAATAAAGACCTCGGCCAGGGTACTACTATAGTCAAAATAAATACTAATAGTGCAAAGTAATGCTAAATAGTACAAGTAAAAATAAATTATATGAAAATATTTCGACATTACCATTTGAGTTTTGTTAATACTAAACATCACCACGAATATTCCTAGAATGTGGAATGAACATTGTCGCTGAATTCAATTATACATGGTTTGATGTTCTTTGAATGTTCAACCAAGGAGCATTTTTTAATAATACAATGTGGACTGGAAACGAACGATCTATGAACATCCTCAAATGAATAGTTTACATTTGAACATTCAAAGAACGTTCTGTGGTTTTATGCTCAGGATAATTCAGTCGTGGACTACTTTTGAATTGGTTCATGAATGTTTTTTGTATGGTTTATCCCCACTGGGTAGTAGTAGGTTGGATGTTCCCAGTGACCAAAATGAGTCCATCCTGCGCATGACGTCATCCGGATGACACGAGCAGCAGACCAATCGAGAATTAGCAAATAAGAATAATGGATGGAAGCTCCGATAATTTATTTTTTAGCAACAAAAGAATGGAGTCAATTATGTTGGTATTTGTATCCTTAAGTACTGTTTTACAATATGTTCAATAGTTTATGATCAGTAAATGTGTAGTTTGGGAATACAATCGTGTTTAGAGCGGAAATAACCCTGGTGACAATTTAATGACGAATGAAAGCTGAAACTCTTGCCGTTTTCAACATTAAAGTTGTGATGTTTCCAGCAAACCTGGACCCGATTCACCCGTGTATATGTATCAATGGGATTTTTAAACAATTTTCTTTCCTCATATGTTTCCTCGCATTGCTGTTGTATCCAAATACCACACAAGTATCAAATATACAATAGACTTTGTGCATAGCTAGTACTGGATGTAATCCGAACTACGTCATAGCGTTCAGTGCGCAACGACCTACTTTGTATTAGTAATACCATGGATACTACAATTTGAGGATAGCGGACTCCCAACAACGGCGTGATACCTTTTTTGAAGCTGCCACTGTCATGAGTGAGTCGAATCAGATGATCTTTATGTATCACACGTATTTACGCTTTTTTTCAATTTGGAACTTACAATTAGGAAAATTACGGCTAGTTAGGAAGAAACTAATGGTTTTATTCGTCAAAAGATAATTTTAGAACGATCGTAACTGTAAAACGAAATCATTAGCGTCAGTATGGGTAATGAGCGTAATCCACGAGTAAGTACTTGAATTCGGTAATACATGCTTTCAATGATCACATCAAAGAAATTTATATTACATAGAGAAGAAAAACCGAAATCTGTCAAAATAACAAGAGGTCTGCAATGGATAGGTACACATAGGTAATCATCAGCATCGACCATGCCTTGCTATGCGGTATCGTGAAGAACACATGAGAGTACTTAATTAGCCTCAAAAAAAGCTTCTGTTCTTCACACCTGAAATTTAGTTCTTTCTCACGGCAGCGGAATACCCTGTGAAGCATCCAGGAACAAAGTTAGATCTTTTACCCATTTTTAATCGAGTAATCAATCTTTTTCTATACCAACAATCGTAAATCCACGCAAACCGCTATTTGTAAACAACAAAAGTGACAATCAGCCCCACCAAGGTCAGTACCAGGGTCCGCTCACTTCCATTTGATCCCATAGAATACGTTTCGTCCTCGTCTTCGACGCTAGATATATCTGGTTCGGTATATTCCTATGAGTTTACAATCGATAGTGGCCGAGAATATCGATTGTGGTCACGAGAATCGATTGTCTGCATATTTGCCGATCGTTGCGATCAGAATATACGTTTGACGACGACGTAATTAGGAATAAGGTATTAAAGTGAAATTAGTGATTGATGGATGGCTGTATTTAAAATTATTTAGGATACGCATCATAGTAGCGTTAACATCAAAAGTTGTAACTGATGTTTTCCTGGCTATCGGTTGTAAAATGAGCAAAATGTAAATGAATTTACGTACGACTGCTACCACCGTGAAAACCATACCACGTAAACCAATGAAATGAACGCCGGATCAAACTGTTGTTAGTTATTAGATTGTTAAGCTATCTTGGGGAGGAGCTACTCATTTCATAAATGAAGAATCAAACAACTATATGCTGCTATAGTCATAGTTGCAGACTTAATCATTTTTATTTGCTTTGAATGTGCTTTGAATGTACTTTGAATGTATGAACTTTGAATGGGCAGACTTAATTATTTTTCATTGCTTTGACATTAGTGGGAGAATGAATAAATCGTCATCATAAACTATATATAAGACGTAAGAGACCACTTATTTGGCCTCATAAATCCTAATTAAGGGTAAACAAAATTTCATTACTATTAATGCTCTGATATATAATGTATAATACGAATGGCAAGGGACCGATGTGAGCGCTTTCCCCGTTGGTGCTTTTTTATTTAATGATTTACAAGCACCAATTTATATTACATTTCCTAAATGTTAAATCCTTTTAGTCATTGGCATTGATCTTTATGGGAGTTAGAAGAAAAAATCATGCTTCGTCACAACACTAGGCAATGAACGATGTCCATTCGTATTAGCCCTCTTAATGGTTGCGTTATCATTCCATTGAAACTTTTATAGGCGGCCGGTCGTTTTGCACGGTTTTCAAAACGTTTGCAGTTTCTTTATAAAACATAGTCGTGGAACTTTGTGTATTGATTTTGGTGGACCTTTGTCATGCACGTGACTTACGAAGGCTTTGACGAAATAATTACGAATGAAGTTTAGGAATGCACATTAATTACAACGGAAGCAAATAAATTGCACATGAAAATTTAAAATATGGATTATTCATAAATTTCTCATTTTTTATCAATATTCGATCCGGCAGCCAGGCCTAAAACACGGGTTTAAATTGAATGCATGCATACCAACATGCACCACTCAGTTTCTTTCCAGAATTATTTCTCGGTGTTAGGCCTATGAAATTGACTCAATTTTTACCATTATTTCAATACTTTCCCATCGTTGCATTCATCCTTAGCTCTTTTTAAGTCCTTCTTAGCTTCTTGCGCAATATATTATGATAAATACTTTGAGTATTCCTCCTATTCAGGGTGTCTCTTCCACCATATTCACATCATATGACTCTCTCAGTCCACCCATTCCTCTCACACCTTACTCTCATCGAAAATTATATATCTACTTAGCTATTCGATTCTCATCCAATCTCTCGACCTGGCCAAACCAACAGAGCACGCTCATTTCATTTTAGTCCATCTCCATCCAGCATTATTCTATCACTCACTTATTTTTTAACCAAGGGTCTGACACTCAAGTTACTCCAATGGTTATACATTTCACCCAGAGTAATCTAGCGGTCAGGCACTACCTGACAGCGGCAACAGCAGTACATGTACTCTTTAATTGAATATCTGGCAGATTTCAGTAGAAATCACCTATTTATTCCTCAGGGAAACCTTAAAAAGGTAATTTCATAATCAATTCTACATCCTGAAATATTCTGGCACCAGCAGGAAGTGCAATAATGCCGTCCAGTCTTTTTCTTGGCTATTTTTCAGTATACTTTCTTGACCATCTTCCTCGTTTATTAAAGGTTAGGCGATGCCTCGTCTAGTCCCAGGCGTATTTGAAATAGACTCTGTTAAACTTCTTAGAGCAAAAGGAATAATTACAGAATTTTTTCATAAAAAAATAAAGTATTTATTACCAGAGCGTACATTTTTTCTTACTTTTCACGCGTACTTATTTTTCCATTTGTGGCTGGAACAATTAGCGCTACTTGTAAGTAATCTATGTGAGATATCGTAATTCTGTCATACCCTTGTTTATTACCCTATCCCTTCTGCTTTTACCGCAAACTTTATCAGATATCCCGTGCCCACTGCATTTAGCCTACTATTTATGCTTTTCTTTGCATCCTTAAAATGTTTATAAAACTTTAAGGATGTGGAAGGAAGGAAAATGTTTAACAATATCCTTGGACTATGATTTGGCGTGGGAATCACTTAAGCTTCTTCATGCTCTGTTTTGAGATTGCTGGTCGCCGGATTTGCGTGAGAGCTCTTCTGTCTCTGAAAAAAGCAATGCAGCTCACCAATCATTCATTTAGTGAGTTAAAATATTTGCAGTGGTAATATTCCGATGTCTTGACCCATGAATTGGAGATTGGAATCGCAAATAACTTGGGAATTTGAATTAACTAATTCTACTTCTATTCGCCGTCATCTAGACTCGCTCTTTCCTCTACAAAGTACTCTCATTTCATTAACGTCCGTTACTAGAGCGTTTATGTAATATTCTTTCACGATTCACTTATTTCTGACTCCATACATACTACTTTTATCGCAAAAACTTATCAGGTATCTCATACCTTCTGCACTTAGCCCACACCAATGCGTAAATAGATAATACATTACTGGAGCAATAATGAATATTGGAAAAGAATTTTGATAAAAGTTATTCAAAATGGCAGATCGTTCTCGATATGGACGGATGATAAACGGAAATGTCATATCTCATCAAAAAGTGCTCTGACTGAATTTTTTAAAATCGGCTAATTCCTGAATTTTCAAAGTGAGCTACTTCTTAACTCTGTTGAATTTCATTGCAACAGTTATTTTATGTATCCGATAATTTCCAGTTTTACAATGCTGAATGTGTTACATTTGTGGTACGTTGTTTACCGGTAGAAAAACTGTTATTTGAAAACGCAACAGTTATTGGGAGTACTACATCTGGTAATTCTTTACCTAGCCCCATGGTGAGGTACCGTTGAAAAAGGAAGCATGATCCACTAAATACGATTGGATTAAGAACGAATGATATTTACATCACAGGTAGGGGTATAAGATGCATACCTATTATTTATAATATTATTACACTCAATATATAGTATTATTTAGGCATAAACGTTTGCCACATCTATTTATCGAATACTTTTAGGTGGTGCCAGTTGAATATCAACTTTAGGAAGAAAAAAATAAAATGGTTGCAAAGGATTTAACGAATCCTTCCAAAATGGCGTGCAAAATGCATATACTATATAGCCGACATTAATCACAGATGAAAAAATAGGGGTGTAAAATATTATAAATAAAATCTTTCCGTAATTCTGTTATACTGATAATTTAACCAAAGTCATATGAACCTCGGTATAATTTTCCATTCAAACCCTACGCTTTGGTTGCCAAGTAAATAAAACTTTTTATTGTTGAAATAGTGAAAAACTTCACAGTTTGGAAAAAATGAGCGTATGAAAGAATAAAAAACTTCATTCTATCAGTCATTCTACACGAAGACTTTCAAGCATGTATCATTATTGCAAGTAATTTGAAAAAGTAAAAAATGAAATCTCTGTTCTCTGCATCCAATACTTTTCTTATGAAAGAATAATTTGGTTTAAAAAAGGGGTTTCTGGAGCCTTAAGGTAGAACCTCTACTACAAGCACCTTCGATAACATGCCCTGATATTTTCATATATTGCAGATAAATTATTCCTTAGTCAATTTGTGAAAAAATAATTGGGGGTAATCGGCCATTTAGCGCTGATATCACGATTTGAAAATCGTCATTTTCAGCCTCAAATTACATTGCTCTTATGGCGGAATGGTGTCGTCCCTCTATTAAACATTTTATTTCTCTAGATTTTCCTCGACTAGGCTACCTCAAAAACGACCATATGGTGAATAAATTATCAACGGATACAATGAATTTTTTTCAGGTTACCTAATCGGCCATTTAATGCAGATATTTATGTTTGAAAAGCGATGAAGAGTCTTACTTTCGTTCCGTAGCCGCCATATTGAAACAGACTTGGCAACTATGTCCGAGGAGTAAACAAAATCATTGGAGTGAAACTATGCAAACAAACAAAGGTGCCGGACCGGAGTGAAACTATGATATGTTGACCAGCTACACAGTGTTGTCGAGTTCATCGTCAGCAATTATATATAATACATTTGTTTTAATTACGTTTACATTAAAAGAGCAAAAGCACTCACAAGTTTTGTTGTTTTAATTCATCTCAAATTTTATGACTATGCAGCTTTACAGCAGTTCCAGAGAAAGTTTTTAAATTCCTCTGAGACATGGCGTCAATATAAAAGCCATTCTTCATATGACAGGATTACTTCATTTTGAAGAAAACTCATGTAATGTGCAGCCATGTTGATTGATTGAAAATTATTTTCAATTATTATTAATAACATTTTGAACCATTTTATCTTGTTTCTGTCGAGTTCATCTATGTAATGAAAGCAGTACTTCGAAGCGCAGGTTCTACCTTAAATCTTTATAATATAGCCTATTAATCCTTCTAGGTCCTAAGAAATATGTGTACCAAAGTTTGCTCATATTCGTCAAGGGATTTGGAAGCCTATATCGTTCAAACAAATGGATTATTAATTTTGTACTTACATGCAGGTTTGAATATTCAAATTATAACTATCTCAAAATACACCTTGGTTAATTAATGATATGAAATCACAATGCGGTGAACGTCCTGAATGTTTACCTCACCCTAATGGCAACTCTGATCTCATACAATACAGGTTTTATTTGTTAAACGCGGGACACTCATTTCGGGGAAAAGCACTACCCACAGCGGCGAGTTAACTTAAGGTGGCTGGAGCGGTAATCGTGAGTCGTTGAAGGCACATTCTAATAAATTTTCATGCAAGTCGAAAAAAATATTCTTAGACCACATTTCACTCAAGTACACCTGTTTATGCGTTGGAAATCGCCAACCATGCGGTAATGTATATGATGCAAGAGTTGTGTTTCCAATTTTCGCCTTTATTAAAGCATTTTTTTGACTTAGATTTTCGGCGCGAAATTCGAAATTTACGAGAAAATCATATCTAAATACGCTTTTCTTACTCGGCATGATACCTTGATGTTTGTTAGCACCTATTATAACAATATGAAACGTATTATTTCGCATTTAGGAGAAAATCTGTACATAAGTAATCGAATTATTTCAGAATATATGCCGTGTACCATAAGAGTACTAGTTAAAATATCATTGAAATGCCAGGAAACCAAATCGGTAGCATGCAGTTTTTTTCACTTTTGTCGATAGATATTACTAATAAGGACACGTATGCAAAGTTTCACGCAAATCTGTACACATACAAAAATCGCTCCAGCCACCTTAAAGCCAGAGCCAGAGAGAAGCTCGATAAGACTTTAAAATCCTTCGCCCTCTCTCCCTCCTTCCTACCCCCTTCCCCCAACCGGATCCAAGTGCGCGTGGCATGCTGGGAAACACCTGGAATATACGTGGACACGTAGGCACTTATCGGAGGCACTAAATCTGTTCCCAAAGGTGCGGGATTCAGCAGTGGAAATGAGGAGCCCATATCCGATACAAACGTTTCAATCCGTGACACAGACACGTGCGCTGGCCCGCATGAAAGCAACAGACTCACGTCGTGAATCTCGTCTCCTCATTTTGTTTTTTTTTTATTTATTTTTTTTTTAACTTCAGTAGCTTTGGCACACTTTGTCTACGTATTTTTCTCCCAAGCACAAAGAAGCCACATCTCCATATCTCTCCTTCTTCTGAGATACTGACGTGATTTACCTCCGACCAGCATTTATGGTGGCTTTAGGCTTCTGACGCTGTGGCTAAGCTACGTTTCCACGCGGCTCTATTAGCGTCACTTACCACTGCGTTTCGCGTCACACATACAAACGTGTTTTCATGGCAGCGACAGCATCGGATGGAAACAGAAGAGGGTGGAAAACTCCGACCCGTCTAGTCTTCCTAATTATTCCTGTTCATTGTGGAGATTTAATCTTTGTTTTATGGAATTTCTGAAGAAAAATGGATGTTCACGAGAAGTAATTGCCATGGGCTGCAATGCCTCATTTCATTTTTTTTTTCGACAATCTGAAGATGACCCACAAATTCTCAGGAAAGAATCACTTGACGAAAAAATGACATTCAAAAAGCGTCGGACCACACTAACTACCTGAGCTCCGGTGACTCAGGCTGCGTTAAAATTTGAAAGATGGACAATCCCAATGGTAAATCTGCCAGTGTTAAAGATCACGATTCTGGTTGGTAACGCAAAAACGGCTGCATGAGAACTACGTTTAAATGTTGAAGTACCTCAGAGCATTTCTCCCTCTAGGTCGCTTAGAAACAAAGAGCCGCTTAAGTCGAAATGATATTCACGTCCATGTGAATAATTAATATATTTACTGCCAGTGCGTGGTGAATAAGTAGGTACAACATTGCTCATCACCAAAAATAAACACGATGCGAATAAAATTCATCGTTTAAGCTTGAAAGAGTTTGAGTGAAACATATTTTCTTATCAAATTCAATGAATTTGGCCTCATCATAAAGAACTATATCTCATATTACCAATGACAACAAAATATCAGCCACTTACCGCCATATTTATCGAGTTATTTGCCAAAAAATATCTGCCATTTTCCATGATAAATGGTACGGGTATACACTCCAGCGAGACTTTATTTAAAAAAATAAGGAACTTCTAGCTTATAGATCTTGCCAGAAATTTAAAGGTGTGTAATTTGTATTAATGATAGTCTTGTTTTTAATCAGCTACTCAGTAATTGTTACTGAATCGCAAAAATACCTTCGGTATTCAAGGCGCTTTCACCGTACGACATGAAGTATATGGGTCAAGTTAAATACAAATGTGTGCATATTTTATTAATTACTGAAAATTTCAGTCTCATAAACAATATATTTCCACAATAAGATAACAATATTTAATTCATGCTTATTAGTGCTTCTTCTGAAATAAATAAAATCAAATATGGTCTCTATTATGACTACTGTCACCGTTAAAATAATATATACATGAAATTTGACGTGTTTCACATTAACATTGAGCATGATTGGTAGGATATATTATAAATTGTTGGAAATAATATTTAGTTGCCTTTAAAATGAAATGCATCTTGGAGCGGTGTCGTTCAAATGCTTCATGTAAGTCATTATAAGTCAAATGAAAATGCGGAAAAATCGCCCAACTTCACGACTTGGTCATATGTACAACATTGTACAACCGCAATATTAAATCACTGTAAAGCCAAACCTTTCTCAAAAATAGAATATATATTCATAATAATGTCAACATGTTTTCACGGTCCATCCTATGTATATTAATTGTTTATACGCTATCAAATTGAAACCGATTGGAGTCTACAATTTTTTGATGGGGAGAGTTGAACTTTAAACAAAACCTCATTTGTCGAAAAAAGAAAAGTTTACTAGAAGGGTTCTTTCTAATAGTGATGAAAAGGAAGAAATGAAGGGACATGGTTGATGACGTCAAGCCGGTAGCACTTTATTACCTCGGGGGATCATCCGAGGAATTGCGGAAACGTAACAATGCCTTTACACTGCTGCCACTGCCCGTTGCAAGTCGTCTTTCCCAAGGATAATGCTGTGGACGCGCATGACAGCGAGAATCTCACGACATCCAAATGTCTAACTTGGAGCACTCACGAATTCTACCCCGCCGATTTCGTTCAAATCCCTTATCTCGTAGGTGGGTTTTCGCACCGACAGATTGTGCCGTTGCCTTCACAGTTCTCAAACCACGAAAATGAAGGTTTCGCCCGGCGTGAAACTTTTTTGAACCCACTCTGGTTCGTGGTTATCAATAAAAATCAGGGTTTTGGACCAGTATTTGCCTAATGTGTGCCAATCAAAATTATGTTCCCGCGTAACTCCTTTTGTCACTTTTCTGGACACTACGAATATTGTTTTCTTTTTTTAAATTCCTCAACCATCCAATTGGAGTTTAAAGATTTTCTCTTGGATTCTCCATTTTTTTTTAATTTTAATCGCACACCCACCTAGGTAAGTCATTTTCATGCACAATCATGCCTTCTTTTTTGGCCGTTTTGAATATCTTAGCGGGCACAGAGAAGTATTTTGTAATTTTTCCTTTCGGAAGCCAACTTCTCATTTCATCCTCAAAACGGACCAGCTGTTTCCTTGAAGTCACGAATATAAAATTTTGACGAATCGTTTCAATCCGTAGAGGGTTCTGTATTTTCCTGATCTCCAGTAATTCGCCGCCATCTTCTTCTGCACCGTTGCTATTTCTCCTTCCTTTTTTGCCTAGCAACGGGCGACCCGGGGGGTTATTTTGTAATCTCACTTAAGTGAGGATACGTCATAAAATGTGGAAAATTACATCATTTTTTATAGTTCAGTTCCATCTTTAGCTCTCAAGTGGTGAACTGCCGGTCTATTTATTTGATTCATCCGCTCTTTCAACTCTTGATCCGTATCTTTCGACTCTTGATCCGTTTCATTCGCTTCCGAATTTCATTAGTTCCATCTCACCTGTCGTTAGGAACGTGAAATGGAGCCACCATCGGACCTTGGCGGATCGTGAGCCGATCATTAAGAGAGCGAAACGGGTCTCCCGCCTTCCCACAAAGAGTCATTAAAATGGTGAGATTACAAAATAACCCCCCATCCCCCGATGGCCGTAAGCGAAGAGAAACCTTTGGCGAAAATGGGTGGAAAGCTCAGACCTTTGGAAGCAAATATCCCGGCTCACTGGAGATTGCGGCACGAATAAATTTGGCACTTGAGTTTCTTCACTACCAATCTGCAAAATTTGAATGAAATCGGTGACGGACACTTCGCGAGTGTTCCTTTTACGTTTAATTAGATAGCCATCAATGAATTCATTTTTTGTATGACAACGGGATGTCTATGCCCAAAGAGGGATTAGAAACCACGGCCTAATGTATGTTCTTTCTCAAATGCTATTCTGTCTTCTCTTTCCATTTCTAATCTCCAAAACCACAGACTTAAAACTGATTTAAAACTCCTCCACAATATCCTTAGCTCGACCATTGACTGCCCTGAACTGCTTTCTCTCTTCAACTTTAGGATACCAACTCGATCCACCCGCACGCATTCACTACTCCACCTGCCTATTCCTAGGATATCACTCACCCAGCGCTCACCTTTATTTCTCCTCTCCTCCCTTCTTATTTCACTCCCTCACACTGTCGATCCTTTTTATTTATCATGTAACCATTTCACCATCCAAGCTATGTCCCACCTGTCAACAAATTAAATATTTCCCCTTTCCATGTTGAGCTCAGCGTTGTTGATTTTTATGTTGTTATTGTATTTTTGTCCTCTGTCATGTTTATTGTAAAATGTTTCACTGTAAATTGGCGCTACTGCTGTATGTGAACAATGTTTTAAATAAATAAATAAATGTATAATACCCAGAAAATCTTGCCTTGGGAAAGGGATGTGCGATCCTCCTCAGAGTATTTTTGAAAACCTACTCTCACAATTTCTCAGAAATTTTCATTGAACTCCTTCTATGAAAGCATTGTAATTTTCTATTTGGAATGCAATGGAAACTCTCTGGATATTCCATCTTTATCTGGCCATTATCTTCAGAAAAATGTGAAATTGAATTTTTGACCAGCCAAATGATAAAATATACGGCTGTGGTCTGAGGCTTATCTGAGCCCACTGTGAAAATGTAAAGAAAAAAGTTAGAAAAAGAGGGAGTGGGTTTCTCAATTAGCACAATTCTTTTATTGTTGGCTACTTAATGAAATTCACACAGGTTGAAGCCATTAGAGTCTCGCTGCCATGCAAGTTCACAGTTTCATCCTTAGAAAAAAACTATTTGGAATGAGCAGTGGAAGCAATGCAACCGTTGGAATAGAATTTTACGTGAAGTGACACCTCGCTCAAACTACCTTAAGTCACAGTATCCAACGCAGACTAAAAAAATCGCAATGATTTAGAACTACAGTTCGTTCAGCCAAAATATCTGTTTTAACGCAGTCAACCATAGGAAGGAGTAACCTCGACGCACCCTTGCTACCTCTTAAGATCGGCATTGTAGTCTTCACTAATGCGTTGAATTCAAATGTACGCAAATACTTCAAGGGTGTGAGATGACGCGCATGCATTGATTCATCCTCGTCGGTTTGAAAACTCCGAGAATATTTGGGAACCTATTATAAAATTGACTCCGAAGCTAGGCCAAGGCTAAAATATCTCCCAAGCAGTTAAATGGGTTTCGCTCGCTTGTTTACACTCCTATAATTCCGGACTAGTTTTTTCCTTCCGCTCAGCCCTTGAATTGATGACCATTGTTATGGTTTCGCCATTTTGTTTAGGCTTTCTTCTTTGTTACGTCACACGTTATTTGCGTATTCGTCCATTGCTATCGATATAATTAGAGGTTCTCAAGGTTGATCACCTCTTAAATCATGGTTCTACCATGGAGGAAAGCTTTCTGGATGTTCTGTGAGAGAATAACAGTGATTCAGTAATAAATCGCGTACTGAGATGACATGTGCTTGATTAATATTCATTGTGAGAATATAAATCAGTGATATAAAAAATTCTAATTCATAGTAGATATTTTTGCCATCAACGTCATGGTAATTGGATATCAATTCTTAGTTATTCCGCTAAAGCTACCAATTTTGGTGCAAAGGGAAATAAATAGTTTTATTCAGAGGAAACAAGAGTTAGTGTATTTTTAAAGTTTTACCTAATGCCACATTGAACCGCAAATTTCGTGAAATGCGCAGGTATAATTGGCCGATGGTAAAGATTTTACGCTAATAAAGTAATTACTGATGCAATTCCACTATACAGAGCTGTATAAATATCTTAAAATAAGATATGTTTGTGAAGAAAATTATAGGGAAACGAACTTGTAGTGTTCGTAACGATAAATAAATAATAAACTTCAATCTGTCTACAAATTTCTACCATCTATCTGCAATCAGCAAAAGAATGTTGAAAAGTACTAAGTATTTTAATTGATTGAATGGTTTTTATGGAGCTTTGGTCTATTTTTTTTAATTAAAAAACCACCAATTCGCCAACGTTTCGCCTTTTTATGTAAGCTTCATCAGGGCTTTAGGTGACATTTAAACATTCCAGCAAAAAAATTCAATCATAATTAAGTGGTCAAGATTAGAGATACATACAAGTTAAGTATTTTACTAAATTATGAATACGAACATTCTATCAGGAGAAGCCTGTAACAGTACAGCTAGATGTTGAAAGTTTAGTGCTTGAACGGGCAAAAATAAATGTCTAATATAGTTTCTTGTATTATGTTAAGTTTTTAAAGTTTTTTAAGTTCAAAATTGACAGCAGTCTTCGATCTTCCTGCGTAAGTCCCAATATTAACGTTATATATTTTTAAGAAATAGCATAGTTTTAGTATCTGTAAAATATGACGTTTTGGCGTTAAAAACCTCCGGTACTTTTTCTTTTTTTAATTATTTCTCTCAAGTGTTATCTCGTAGATCTGAAATATTTATCCAACACATCTCTCAGCATCTCTGCTGGAAATGTTTTTAATTTATTTTGGAGTCAGATGGAGGTGTTTATTTATGCACTATATATGATTACTTTGCTGCGATGGTATTTTTACACATTTAATAAACTATTTAGTCAGTATCAATGAGTTTTGAAATTGCATACTCTATGTTTTGGGAAATTTTTGCGACGAGATGTAAAATAAATACGTTTGATAATTTCCGTTTCAATGTTGGTTTGACCAAATACAATGCTAAAATTTATTATTAACTAGCAGACCTGCTGCCTGCTTTGCAGGCAGTCTCTGTCTGGGGTGCTCTTGAAGTGAACTTGGTGTTTTTCCTTTTTTTGCACTACTCAATTGGAAGCAGTGGGAAATATGGCTAAATGAGTTTGTTTCCCAAAAATGAAAAAAACATTGAGAATAGTTTTTGAAACATAAGTTAACATTTTGGAGTAAAAAAAACGTAATAATATTCGTTTTTATGTGCAATGCTCGCTGTGGTTGACTGAGGAGAGTACCATTTTTGAGCTACAGTCACTCCGACGATTGGTTAGTCATAGCTAAAAAGATGAGGGCAAAAATTCCGCTATCTATCAGACACAGAGCCAAGGCTTTTTTTGCACATTGCATTGTTATAAGTTCTCCACTGGCAATTTTACTTCCACAAAACAGCAAGCACGGGAGCAATATTTGACATACATTGACAAATACTGGTAATGAATTATCTCGGAGGTCAGTTTTTCGCACATTCATATAGCATTCGTAATGGTATAAGTAACACTTCTAACTTTCGACGTGAAGTTTGTACCGATATATTGAGACAGCAGGACACGCAAGTATGTTGAAACGTTTACGACCTTTGGTATTTATCCAGACACTTTAATGCAAGGAAAACTCTTAAGGTCATTTAACTTGCGCTAGCTAATTGTATATCTTATGCAATAAAACAATATCAAGGGAACGACAATATCAAAACAATTAACTGATTATATTAACGTTGAGTTTACAGAAATTTGACACGAACCTTATTGTTTTGGAGTGGCATACATTTAAACATTCACCCGGATGATTTCTAAATATCTTCACTAAATAACTTCATTCGCGTAAAAGTAGCTTATCAAGGGAAATAAAATAAATGAAAATGAAGTAATACAGATGTCGTAGTGCAATCAACATTTACCTGAAAAAGATAAATTAACAACGTTTATATGCCCTACGATTTGTAACTGATTGTAATTTAATGAGTACTGTTTGTTTACTTCACCGTTGCTAACCTAAATAAATTAATCGTTGCTAAGCAGTTTTTACGGGTTATGAACTTAATAGCCACGGTTTTTGTTTGCATTTTTCTTTGCACCACCAACTGCTAAAAATCGAAAACTACTGCTAAATCATACAGACAGAGAATCCACATTTAATGCACCAAACCTCATTTCTCTAGCTCAAGAATTGAGCGAGAAATAAAAAAAATGGATACAGAATGACTGAATGACACGCTACAAAATTAATAGCTATATAGATTCAATATTGGAATATATCATTAGAATAGACATATTGAGTATTGTATCAGGCCTGCTTTCCTAATTTCAACGTTAAACTATCTCAAACGTAGGCCTGCGAAGAACAAGAAGTAAAAACTAGAAATATAAAGAATTCATTTTCCAAGATCCTGGAAAACGGTAGACTGCCATCAACGTTACGAATTGTAGAGCTGGAAACTTAAAGCCATTTTTGAAGGAACTTCATACTGAAGGACCTGGGAAAACTCAGCGGCAAATAATATTCTTACAACATGAAGTAATCTAAGTAAATAATTTTGCCAGTATCTCATACTCTATTCCCCAAATTAGTGAATCTTGAACAAACTATCCAAAGTGCCGAGGAATTTTTTTCTCTCGTGAAGAAGGTTAGCTAATAAGTAATATCTCATGACTGTTTTGCTTCTTTAGTTTATTGCATAGTTCGATTTTAAACTTAAACTTGCACCAAAGCTGTCAGTACCATAATCACACAGTACGCATGAGCAGCGCCACATTAAATAAACTAGGATTTATAAAGCAGACAGTAGGAATGTTCTCCGATGGAAAAGTGAAACAGACATCGTTCTTTGCTCTGGTTAGGCCACATATTGAATAAGCCGCGAGCATTTGGGACGCTGCTCGGAAAGTTTTAATTCGCGAAGCAAATAAAATACGAAGGAAAGCCGCGCGATTCATTAAAAACTGCTACGGGCGAACAGAAAAATTCACACAGATAATGGAAGTATTAGATTGGGAACCGTTAGAGACTCATAGGTTACACGCTAGTCTTAGATTACTTGAAAGGTTTAGGTGGGGTGAGTTTCAGCTCGGCATGGAAGATATTATTATACCCCCGCTATATCTATAGAACTTCTTAATACATCAAAATTAGTGCAAATCTAACATAAGACACATCGTTTTCAAACAATTCACCTCTGTCTTCTTTCTTCAATTCACCTTTCATGGCTGGTGTCACCCCCTGCCACACGCCTCTGCTGCGGCTCGTAAGGTAGTTCGTAGGTGTGGATGTTGATGCAACTGCTATTAGCAAACGCTTCGTGTGCAATTGCCTTGCGTACTTTTTTGGCCGATCATAAAATAAACATGGTTGCCACGGTGTTTGCAAAATACTATTTCGCAATCGCTGCTGTGGCTGTCGTTGCCAAGATAGTTTTCATTCTCCGCTCCTGCGTCGATAATATCGCTCCCAACCTCGGTAACCCATTATAGCGGAAGTTATCTATATTCTTAGTCCTCCGAACGCTTTCGGCTGAGACGAAAATAACGCGATGAATTATATGTTTGCCAGTGTCAAGGTGGTACCAGAATACATATTTCCCAAATGGATTTTGTCGATTAATATACGCATTCACACCGTATGTTTGTGTCCGTTTAATTTTTGTAACATTTGGCAATCGCTTTGGTAGATTATCTTGTTATCCTTCATTAAAGTTAAGACTTAGTGAAATTCTTTCACTGGTGAACCTAAATGTATAAAATATTTGGAAAATTGTATCCGTAAGACATATATTATTTGAATTTCTTTTTCCAATTTTGTAAACTGTCTTGAAGAAAATGGTTGTCTATGTGATGTGTATTGACTGATATTATCGAATTACTGGCCTGATGATGACACTAATGCAGACGTTAAAAACCGGGTCGTGAGTGTTATTCCTTGAGTGGCATCGTAAAATGTTTTTCTTTATTAAATCCTTCGAATAATAATATGCCTCCCAAATGTTTATGTTCAATTTGTAACCCATTGCGATAGCTAAAACCAAGAATGTATTAAAGTTTTAGTTTTTTACTCTGAATGCATCAAACCATAATGTTGGGCTTTTATTTAGTTCAGTAAATATTTTAAACACATTTTTTTGTGTAAGATCTGAGTCTTTCCTGGCAAATAATTAGTGTGAAGAGTTCTCGGGTTTTAAGCCGGGTAATGGTGAAGTTCACACTGAAGACCATGGCAGAATTTGTTTTAAAAAAAACGGTGCAGTTCAACTACATTTCCAGGCTGGAAACCCAAGAACTTACTTTTCTTGTCTTATTTTTCATTTCTTCATCTTCGGAAAACTTCGGAGAAGTTTATAAGTTTTATTTTTTATGCAATGTCTTCCAGCCGAAAAGGGTTGTCAATTTTCTAGTTTTTCATTTGTTTCTTTTAATATCGTCTGTAAGCTTGAACATTTTTTGTATTTTATACAAGATTTTGGTATTTTTAATTACGTAGCCCTGCATTCAAATATTGGTAAAATATAGACACGGATACTACAATGGATTCATGACAAAAATCTAATAGTGGCCCCTCTTTAGGATTGAATACCACCTACATAGCAAAAACACTCACTTAAAATTTTAAACCCTACCGAATACATACAAAAATTTGTAAATATTCACTACATATATTATTAACTAAATTTTTTATATTTTATTTTTAATTTTTCGCAGCTCTAAAGATAAAAAATGAACTCCACAAACCATTGAGTGTTACTTGCTAGTAGATTCTTCAGTAGATTACTTAAAGGTGGGATATAAGATTTTGATGTTATTGAAAATAAAAGATACACTCTTGGACTTCACGTTATCTACCAAAATAAAAAAATAATAGAGCAAAGCAGTTTGATTATTTCTGAGGAAAAGGTAAAAACGCATAAAAAAATAGATTTTGGTATTTCAGGCCATTGCAAATTATAATTGTAAAACCCGTATTTTTTCGATGTGGAGCATTATACACGATATTTCTTTAACATAGGCTCAACAAAGTTGCGGGAACGTCTGGCTGTCTTACTCGACTTGCGCATTTTCAGCAAAACTTTAAAAAATTAAGTTGTTAAGCTGCTATTGAAAATGACTTGCTTTCTGGCAGATGCTTCTTTCCGGAAAACTAGATTACATGAAAGGTTCTGGTTAATAGTGCTATTTTTCATCCCATTAATTCGTTTCACGATATTGAAACGCTGCTTCAAATTTTAACTATTTTATGTTCTGTTATTTTTTTGAAAATTTGTCAAGTTTATATCGTAAAAGTTTACCACCCCTTGAGACGGACTTGAATGAAGTAAGATCTTAAAGTTACCTCAGCGCCTACGGCCGTTTCCAATGGTTTCACCGGGATAACGGAGGCATGTGGGTAGACATGATTTTCGTTTTTTTTTTAATTTCTCCCTAATTTATATCCCCTCTGGTATGTTTCGTGTCCCGTGTCACTTTTCGGAAGGAAACAACATGGCCGCGTCAGAATTGATTCCTTCCGTCCGCTTGCTCAGTGTGGATAACCTCCCGCGAGGTTTGCTCACGGTTCAAAATTAAACTCTATGGGCACAACTGACTAACGAACTGCGCCCCGGGAATGAAGCTCGTTACTTTGAAGTAATTCTTAATGAGTCTGGAGGACGTCTTAATGGGAAACAATCTTCTGCTCCTTCGCCATTTCGACGCGTCTTCCTAGCTCTCTCCCGAAAGTTTACGTGGACCTGTGCCAAGATGGGAGGAAGAGGGAAAGACGCGTGATTCGGAAAAGAAAAAAATATTTCCCGGTGGAACGGAAAAAGCAACCAGCCATAACATTGGTCCCCACGCACTCCTACTTAAATATTTAAGGTGAATGGAGTGGTAATCGCGGGCCATTTGAGTGCAAATTTGAATAATTTTTCAAGTAAGACGAAAGAAATTTTTGCACAACACTTGACTTCAAGCGTTTTTGTTACGCATTGGAAGTCATCATACGGCCATCATTGGAAATTATACAAGGATCTTATTTTAATTATTTTTCCTTAATTAAAGCATGTTATGACGAGAGTCTTCAGCAGACGAAATTATACCAAAATGTGTCGTTTCCGAATAATAGACTGCGCGACACCATGATATTTGTTATAATCAATTATAATAAAATAAATGTATTATTTCACGTTTAGAAGGAAATCTGTGCATACTAATTCGAATTATTACGAAATGTATGTCATGTGCCATTAGGCTACGTATAAGATTAGCATAAATCTGCCAAAAACTAAATCGGTATGATGCCATATTTTCAACTTTTATCTATAGATATCAGTAATGAGAAAACCTATGAACATTTTCAGCCAAATCTGTACGTAAACACAACTTTTTTCAGTAACTAATGAATTACATGCATGCGCAATAAGGGTTACTATATGATGAATTTCCTAACGATGGTAGCGGAGAAAATGAAGTCCAAAATTGGTTGATTTAGACCGCGATACCTCTTTCGTTTTCTTCTGAAAATAAAGGTTAAATGCGACACTCGAACTTTTTACATTTTTTTCTCCTCCATAACTTTAAGTAGGCCTTATGTAAGTTCTGATACTTTTCTTCTTCGTACAGATTTTTGAGTCAACATTAGGATTTTCGAATTAAATAATTTACCATTTCAGGTTGAACTTCAACAATGAAGCGATGTCCTAGGAAAAAAAATAACTCAAGAAACATTTTTCATTTTGTGCAGAACAGGATAGTTACAGAATTAATCCTACATTAAATTTAGGTCTTAATATATCAAGGTTAAAGTAAACATCAAATTTCTTAAATATCGACGTGCACCATATTATTGTCACAAGTTGACGATTAGGGCTGAAATTTCAAAAATGGTCACATTTGACTGTTATAACATGTAGTCACACAGAAATGTATGTTCGTATATGTAGTACATTTTGTCAAAAATGGTCTTATAACTATTTTATTTTTCACCGGGTGATTTCATATGCAATGAGCCAAAACAAGTAAAACTTAATGAGGATGAAAATGGACCCCTTTGGCGGTTCTAGTGTTAAGTAATTGACGTTAGTTGATGACCATTATTATTCTATTATTTAATTATTTTCTACTTGAAATCAAACAATTTCATAATGCCTGTTGCTCACGGTAAAATTTTCGGTAAAACGTTTTATAAAACCGGCTAATTTTATAAAAATGAGCTTGCTAACGATAAAACCGTTTTATAAAACCTAGTTTTATAAAAAGTTTTTCGGAATAGGACAGATTCTATTTCCATTAAACCGTGTTATGCAACCATCAATGAGATGTTCCGCTCATCGCGTTGATAATCTCGTATCCATGGTAAGCCAAACAAGGAAAAAGTAAACAAACATGGCTGGAAGTTCATGGAACTACCAATTCAAGGACATAATTGCTATTAATGCTTTCGCCTGATCATTCATATTCTCATATTAAGCACCATAAGAGCGTAGATGTATTAACAAAGTCTTAGCGCCAATGAGGGTGGTCAGAAAGTAAGTAAATAAATAATATACCAGCATAGTTTTTACCCAAACAGTAATCCAAAAGAGAGTGCATTTATCACTTCAAGTGTTCGCAAAGGTTCTCATAGATGGCAGATTGGTCAGCATTGCGGTTTTATGAATAGTTTTACCGTGAGCAATCAAGTACATTCAGTGGCGGATACATATGGGCGGCCCCGCAAGGGGGGGGGGGGGGCGCGCCCCCCGCGCCCCCCCCCCCCCTTGCGGGGCCGCCCACATTGCCGCCCGCGCCGCCCCGCCAGTCAGTCCGCAAGCTATTCGTCCGTCCGTGTCTTACGTCAGTCGACTCTGAGTCGAGTTATCGAGTAGTTGGACTTTCTTATGTAGCACGCGCGCGCGTCCGCGTCAAGGTATTTTATACGTTTCTGTCTGGCACATAGATAGCTAACCTACGAGAAAAGTCGCGGCCATTCAGGTGATCTCGATACGTTATTCCGTCTGTCATTTGTTCGAGAAAAGTCGCGATTATTCCTCTGTTTGCATTTGTTCACACTCCTTAAAAGTTTGGAAGCGAACATTCTGGCACAGAATGTTCTCTAAATTAACCGAGCTACATATATAAGGGAAGCAGAGTCGCTGCAAGGCAGTCAGTTTGAAAGCTACAATCGTCGCGATAACTTGCGTTTTTGAGTTTTTTCTGTATCCGCCACTGAGTACATTTACGTATGATTCATAAAAGTTTCAATACAAATTTTAATAAAGCTTTTATAGAAAATGTTACCATGAGCAACGGGCATTAGAATGCTTTTTAGTCTTTCTCATTATGCCTTTTTTTCTGAGACGCCCTGTCACCCACCTTTGTGGTGGCTTACGTTGTGAGAAGAAAGTAGATGAAAGCAAAAGTTATTTGCGAACCCATTTCCGATGAGACCAAAATTTTTCGGGGAGGATAAAGGCGGCAATCGGGGTCAGGGCGATAATTCTCTCGTAAAGTCTGAAAAGCACGCTGAACACTCTCTCACCGAGATTTTCATGGGAGTTTATGATCACGAATAGTGTGCCTCTTTTGAAAACACCACTTTATCTCCTACGGTTTCGGAGGGGCCCTTACGACTCTACTCTGTTGTGATTCTTGCCGCGGGAGTGAGTAAATCTCCCAACGTTAGCTTGGAGAAGCGGTTTAGCGGTTTAGTCGGCTGAGTGAAGAAAAATTAAGGTTTCAGGTTAGCTCACAGTAGGGTATCCCCATGATAACTCTCAAGTTACACAGTCATGTTTACTAGTGACTTAAAACAATGTTTCAAACAAAAAAACAGTATTCAGACCACGGAAGCAAATGCGGAAGATTATACGAAATGTAAAAAGTAAAGACAGATGAAAGGAGTGTACAAGCTGAAGCCAGTGTCCTACGATCAAATTTAGACACAATGTTTTGAAAAAATATATCATCAAAACCCAATTGTTCCGAATTTTCTATAAAACCAAGCGGTTCTAACCACGGTGCAGTACACTTGTCCCACAAGAGGAAAAACAAATGAAAGAAGATATTTTAGTAAATATAAATTAAGGCTACGGATTGTACAGAAGCCGCGTTCATGGCAATTCTAGCAGTGGGAATACGATGATCAGGTTTAAAAAATGAAAAATGCAATAGTTAGAAAGCAAAGGCAATAGTGAATCTGGCCTTGGCTAGTTATGGTACATTTCGTTTCTGTGTTGAGCATAAATTAATTTCTTTCCTTGTCATGAGTTACTAGAATTAAGATGAACTACCTAAGAACTTTACATTTTACTCAGCTAAATGTCTGAGACATTCATTATACTTCTTGACATCAACACCCGTGTTTGAAGCACTGAAAAGGAGCAGATAGTATTACTTCTTTTTTTGGAGGCTTCTAATTGATCGGTTTCATACTTGTGGATGGAAATTTAAAAAAAATAAATTGTATGAAAAAATCTGGGCTAAATGGTATTCGGATACAATTCTACTATGCAAATCTGTTGAATCAAACTTTTATGCAAGTTTTTATTCAAATTTAATCGTGGAACATCAGCTTTGCGTGTTAAATATGCGAGAAAGCATACGTAGAGGGAACCGGACGGACAATAATGACAAGAATAAAGGAGTGCAGTGCTGCAATTCGATTTTGCAGCCAAGATACATCAGTGGTCGCCGGAAATGCCACCCAAGGCCTAAACTAAGACGTCGAGAAAACCACGATTCTCGCGAAATAAAAACACTTTAAGAGATGAATTATGATGGGTGCCTTGGAATTTAAGAAGAATAGCAATAACTTCAATAGAGACCAGGAACAAAAGGTAAGTGATTCGTGGCTACTAATACTTTCGAGAAGGATTTAACAACATCCAGAAAATTCTGTATCCACCGTAACCCCCTCCGCTTTAACCTCATTGGGAATACAAATATGGATGGACTATAAAGGAAGCATTCATTAACCCTGAATATGTCCCCTGTAAAGGAGGAGAAACGTTGGCGTTTTAAAATCTAGACTCGCGGACTCCCATAAAAAAGTATTTTTGAAAGAAAATGTCAAATTAGAACATGTTATGATGTGCATCTGTAAGAAACTTATTACTGCTTGGTCGCTTTGGTTGTCTGCATCTACTTATGACCCTTCGAGCCGTCTCAGGGGCGTGTAGCAGAGGGTGTCCTGACAGCATCCATGAATTAATAGGGTGGGAATAGAGAATTGAAATTGAAATTGTAAGATGGAAAGGACGACAGATTTAACTGTAAGTTAATTACGTTAACTGTATGTTAACGGAGTATTTTCTCGCTATATTTCTGTTAGAGACACAAGTGGCGTGAGAGAAGGATTTTTTGTCGTTTAAAATCCATTCGGAGGTGTATCTTTCTTATTTTTTTATCATCTGTCAGTTTTATTATCTTCTGTCAGTTCTAGAGCTCTAATGCAGGGTTAAAAGAATATACTTTGTATTGTACCATAGAACTGGCGTGATCTGAAGTTTCCAAGTAAACATAGCTCAGCGTTTATCCTTTGAGTCTCTTGTGGCCCTCATCCTAGTTTTTCAGCTGTGTTAATCATCTGAAAGTTATATGATCCAGAAAATTCACAAAGGAAAATATTTTTACTCAGACTGGACTTCGTACCCTTATGTAAAGAGTACATCTGCATGTACATACTACCTAGCGAGCCACTGCATGGGCATGTAGAAAGGGGGGGTGGTGTTAGGACACCAGCCGCGTAAAGATTCAAAGGAGAATGTTATATGGAGGAGAAAAGGTGAAGTGTATTTCGGCAGTGGTTTGAGTGGATATCAGTTTTTATTATGGTCATTGGTGCGTGGGAAGAAGGAATTTTTGTACCAATCTGTTCGGAAATGTATTTCTTTTATTTTATCTTTCCTGTCGGACCTAGAGATGTAGTGCGGCGTAAAAATGATATTCTCCGTGTCACACTGAAACACAGCCGTTTGGAATTACTCAAGCAATTTAAGCCTAGCGTGTTGCCTCCGAGTCTATAGTGGTTTTCAACCTAATCCCTCATAAAACAGTAGAACGCTCTTTGCTCGTTCGTAGCAGTTTTTAACGAAGCGTGCAGTTTTCCTTTTTATTTTATTTATTTTTTGAATCAAATATTTTTGTACAGTGCCCCAAATTCTCGCGGTGTATTCTACGTTTGGCTGAACCAGAGCGAAGCAGTATCTCTCTTTCACTTTTTCATCCGAGGACATTCCTACTATACGCTTGATAAATCTTAATATAAAATCTTAAATATCTTCATGAATCTTGATAATAGTAAATAATGGCTGCGCGGAAAACACACATCTGTTTAATATGTGTGTTTTCCAGGTTTGAAGCTAAGGTAACGAAAGGTACCAACGCGACGGTTCATGAATTAATGGTGCTATCAATTTCGATTCATTACGTTTAAGAAAATCACGGTACTAACCAAATATTAGATACCACAATAACCTTGGGTTCAAAGGTTTTGTTTAGAAACTCCACTAAGGCATTGGGAGGAATATTTACAAACTGATGACGATCGAAATAAATACCGCTCCAGCCGCCTAAAACAAAAGTGGTGTTGGGGATTGAGGGAGTGGTTTTAGTATCGCGCCCTGATTACATCTCGGAGGTTGCGATATTATCTTCTTCCTTCCCTCCTCATCCCGACGCGAGAGCGGTCTTGTTAAGCGGTAAGAAGCTAAAGGAGCGGCTGTTTACGCGTCTCAATCAATCGATCACTGTGGAGAGTTTAAACTGCTGCTGCTGCTGCAGCAAAGGATGGAGGAGAAGAATAGGAAAGAGGGGTGGGGATGTTGGGTCAGTTCAGGGGAAGGAAGTTACATGCGTGCATACAAAACCCTGTTTGCCGGCATTGCACCCATCTAACGACGCAGATAAGGTCTGCAACGAGACGATGCTTCTCTTTTCATCGTGGCTTTGAAACTCAAGTCAACTTTAAGGAGGTCAAGCCTATATTTGTCTCTATTCTCTCTCGCAATGTCCTCACCCCTAAACTTTTTTATCTACGTAAAGAATTACGGAGGTTTTGCCGCCATTGTTTGAGTAAAAATGAATACTGATTTACTCCTTTTCGTTTGTACTGCCTTAAAAATATATCGCTGTCACTGATGACAGCCCTTAACTATTAGGGAAGAAGATTATTATATTTTTTCATTCAAATTCAGTTATTATTCTTATCTTTCAAACACAATCTCAAAAGTTGGATACAAAGGTTTATAGAATGTAGTAGGCATTGCATACAATGTACATGAATGCCCAGGTCCTGGAAAGGCTTTCGTGGAGATGCAAAGTCAATATACATTTTTCGTTGAAAATTAATATCCTGCTTACACATAAGATATAATACACCGTTGCAGTGCAAATTCTTTAAGGCAGGATAGAAAAATATGTCTACGTCTACATGCTACCCTGTGAGCCTCCACAGTGGCATGTGGCAGGAGGTCTTTGTACACCTGCCATGAAAAGGATATAGGAATAGGCAACACATAAAATGGTTGAACACAATATGGTTTGAAGATGGAACAATGGCCTATTCCAAGTGAAAAAAAAACGACTCAACCGAAAAAGGAATCACCAATGTCGTGGCGGAAGCATGCTATCCAGCTATTCTATCCAGCCGTCATATAAAGCCTATTATTTTTTATTTAAGTTCCTTATTATTATTCTCTAACACTTATTATGGCCATAAGAGCTAACTGCAGTGCCATTTCTATTCAACTAACACATTTTGACTTCAATTTCCTTTGATGTTTTGCTAACTACGCAAAAGATGAGATGGATTATTACTTATATGTCATTACCTTTCAGTTTCCCTGGAGTATTTGCTTCTTATTATTAGTTTTGTGCAAAAAAAAATTCGTATTAGATGGAGAAATAGATTTTTGATTGTTGTTTCACCCGTTTTCGTATTTAAAACCATGTAATTTCAAGTTCATTTTCAGTAGCGTGGAAAACTAGAATATTGTTATTCATGTCAAACGGGGGAAATGATTTACCGTACAGAGGACCGCAATGCGCGTAAGGTTTTTTATGATTAAGTCCTGTTATCATTTTTATTATTTTGTACATTTTTACATGCGTGATCATATAATCACAGAAAACATTTCTTGTTCTAAATTACCCTACTCACTGCATAGTTCAAATGGGGCTTACGTAATGGGGCTTTTGCAGTAATATCCCAACATTTATCCTTATTTTATCATCTAAAAGATGAAATATTTAGCCAGTTCATTCAAATATTATCTTAAAATGGCTTTCCCAATGTCGTATTCTGAAAAAAAATTCCGGCGTTAATGGGTCAAGATTTCTCAATAAAAACCTTGGGCCTAAGACAGAACTCTGTGGCACATTTCAGGCTCACCAACACGATCAGTGATTCCTAGAGACAAAGTAACTAGCGTAGTAAAACTAGCCTTGTAAATACCCAATAAGAGAAATAAATTCCAGCGATACCAAATTTTGGGAAATCCTAGTTTAGGTAGTGATAAAACATTTTTCAATAATCCACAGTTCCAAAAAAGCCGGAAATTTTTTTATAATCAATTGAAATTTTTTTCAGATTTTTTCAAATATCTACCATATTTTTGCACTTAGCGTTATTTCACCACTTAACTTTTTTGTAGCTTGAAAACTTCAGAACAAATTGTATTTGAAAAATATTTTTGTGCGAGCAAAAGTAAATGCTCTATAGTAATTTATTTATAAAGGTGATTTTTGCAATACATAATGAAGCATATTTTCCCCTATATATTAATCGTTTCGCTATTTTAAACATGAATTCTATGAATTTTGATCTTCTGAAATGTATTATAATGTTTGAAAATCTCTAAAATTCACCAAAATTGTTTAATTAACGATTTGTTAAACTTATTGTTATAACATTGTTAAAAGTCAATATTTCAATACGCAACCACATTTATCATAAAATAGATGAAAATGATAAAAATATCCTCTATAAGGTATGGCCAAAAAGTTAATAGTTTATAAGTTATTTATATTTGAAGTTTAAAAAAATGTTTGAAATCACTGAACATGGTAATGAGATATACCTCCTTTACAGTAAGTATTGCCGAGGTTGGGTAATTTCTTTACTTTTAAAATTTAAATATGATTTTTCTAAATACGATTATTAAAAATAAATAACAGCTTTAAACAATTGTTTAAACAAATATTTTGAATAATATTTTGAAAACGTTAGTTGAAAAAGGTCCATATTATAGACAAAAAATTGTTTAGGTAGGAGAAAAAACAAGTCCAAATTTACCACAAATCTATTATTAAATTTGTGTTTTTGTGATATCTCAATGACATGTGCACTTTAAGAATCAGTACACATATTTTTGTACAAAATGGTCAAGCATTATGTCTTAAGTAATGAGTGGTACAAGATTAAAAATAAAAATAAATAATGATAATTTAAAATTATTTATTTATTTTTACTAATTTTTATAAATAAATAAAAAATTAATTTTAAAAATTTTATAACAATATACTCATAGAATAAATAATCTATTTTTTACAATTTTCGACAATAATAATAAAAGATAATTTTGAAAAAAATTATAAATGTGGTTTTCTTGGACTTCAACCTCTAATTAATGATACCTGAAAGTGGCATGCTAATAAAAATTTTCATTATCACATTTATGCATGTTATTTTGGTAAATGTTTGTGTTAAGTTCGTATAATCTCCTTTTGATTATTGTTAATTACGATGAGAGTGACATTAATATTCATGAATATTACAATACTATCCGAAAGTCCATGAATTGAGCTTTTAAATGATACCAAATACATGTACCTTGATCTTTAAATATATTGTTATATTACTTATTGAAATTAAAGCTCATTTAAGTACCTTCGGTTTTCCAAAAAAAGTAAATTTTCAAATTTCAAAATCTTGAAAATTAATTTTTTTAAATTTTTCTTACTCCATGTACTGATCAAGTAATGTATCCACATGAAGAATTTGTGTAGTAAAGTTTATCATAAAATTTATTAGTCAGTTAAAAAGGACATTATTTAAAAAACAGCCTTAAAATATTTAACGTTTTGTACAATTTGCAAATTTAGAAAATGCAAACAAATTTTATAACAATCTTATGTGGAAATATTTACTTTTTCAATTAGCATTCTGAAAGCTCCAAATATTTCAATTTAAACAAAAGTTATTGTTATGTATTAAACCACGCGCGACTTGCTGTAGAGTAGCCATACCACTGTAAAATACTGCTTTATAAACTATTTGTCACAGCGTGCTTATTTTTGTTCGCACAAAAGTATTTTTTAAATTAAATTTACTTTAAAATTTTCAAGCTACAAAGAGGTTATACTTTTTAAATAACTCTAAGTACAAAAATAAGGGAGATGTTTGCAAAGAACTGAAAAAAAATATTTTCAGTTGTTTATAAAAACTTTTTCCGGATTTTTTGGAACTGTGGATTACTGAAAAATGTTTTATCATTACCTAAAATAGGATTTCCCAAATTTTGGCATATCTGGAATTTATTTCTCTTTTTGGGTATTTACACGGCTAGTTTTACTACGTTAAACTAGTGATTGATTGAGCTAGTGGTATATGCCTATTACGTACGTTAGTTTCATAACCCTTTTCCTGTCTTTAGTCCCAAAAATATTACAATGGTTAAGTGACGCATATAGTCCACGTCTCTCGTAGGTTTCAAAAGCTTTTAAGGCTCGGGGTTGAGTTGTTAACGTCCAAGACTTACATTTACCTTGTGCTGGTATTTCTTGGCCGTCAAGAGTAAAAGAAGCAGAGAGGCGGAAGATAGCGTAATCTATAATTGCGTCGTAAATGCGACGACTGAAGTGCTTGGCAAGAGATGACGTGACCTCCTTTGTGGAAACCGGACGAGCAAGCAGGGTGGCAAATCCAGCGATAGGTACCTACTGTGTTACACAGTAATAAAAAAGATACTCTTTATATTATGTTTTTCTTTCTATGTTCTACTATCAGCATCAATGTACCACGGAACCCTCAACAGTTCAAATAATTATAATATAACTAGCTGATATTTTGACAAATATGACGGTCAAAATACCGAGTCATTTAACTCATATATGTTTTTTGTAAGATTATTTTACAGTTAATAGTCTAATATCTGCAGTCCGTTTACAAAATATGAAAATATGCGCTTAAGCGAAACCAAATTGTATTTCCTTTATCTTATGCCAGGGATCGTTTCTACCGTAATACTTTGGCTCTATCAAAATATGTTGAACGTCCGGCAAATAATTGTCTTCTTCGAACTTGTGCAAAATATTAAACTTATAATTTTCCTTTAATATTGGTGCTGTTCATGGGAATATGGGTGTAAGGCTTTACCAAGATATGTAGGAAATGGCAATTCTGTATCATGAAAGGTGCAGCATCAAAATGACAGCGGACTATTTCCGGATGTTGAGAAGGTATCATCATCAGCAAGTGCAGAAGAGTTAAAGCGGAAATCTTGAGAGAAAGATAAATCGTTGTCTCAAGGACTGTAACTTTTTTCTTAATGAAATTGGAGATATTACTGTAGATGATTGGAAAAATAATATTGGCACTGTTTTAGTATTTTTAAAATGGTAAAATTGAAACGCATGTGTAATAAAATTGTGTGATTTACGTCAGCACGAATTACCATTTTGCGAAACAACCTTCAGTTATAGAAAAAATAAATGTAATTTTTTGAATCAGCTATATAGATTGCATAAAAATCAACTATCATAACTAAACAATTTGTAAAAGTTCTTGTAGGTCTGTGGTATAGTTTTCAAGCATTCGTTTTTTGTATTTCTTAAAGCGTGTCCGCCTATACACAAAACGCGTGCATAGCAATATGTAAAGAAGTCATTCTAATGGAGGAGTCAACAAACAGGCAGCAAAGAAAGCGTGGAAACAAGGAAGCACTTGACGAAAACATGCATTCGAAGAATGTTTTTTTATCACGAATTTACTGCAGCCTAGACAAAAACAGCAGTAAGGTGATAACGACGGATGGAGATGATCTAATGGACGGGGAGATAATCAACAATGCCGAATTCATAAGAAGAAATAGGTAGAAAAGACGTTAGATGTTCTTTTATCTTTGGATTGATTAGTGCTCATGATAATGATGCTATGTTTACTGTGTGAATCTTATACTTTATTTTAATTCCAACAAAAAGCTGTTACAATAAAACACATTTATGTTATATAAAAGAAGTAATTTATTTTATAATTATTTTCGTGAATGCTAGCTGCTAAACTTCAGCCAATTTATTCAAGGAATGGCAACCCCAAAACAAGAAAGTATTTCTTCAGGGGTGCCTAATTTCACCCCCATTTTTATTTGTTAAAATATGTATATATTTATTAAGGTGAAATAAATTATATTCTATTCTATTATAGACAGGTTTATTAGGATACCAGACACTAAAAATGGAAGGTGAAGGAAATAGGAATTCAAAAAGAAAAAGGACGAAAGCGAGCTGTACTTGAACGAAGTGTCTTAGCATACCACTAATTTATTGTTGCAGTTACTAATGGAGGGTGTAGAAAAGGAATTATTGTGTCTCACAATTTGGCAGTGTTACTTTTATTTGTCTCTTCTATTTTATCTGGAGATATGCTGCGGGGTTGAAATAATATCTTCCGTGTCGTACTGAAACTCGTCTGACCTGAATTTTCCAAGTAAGCTTAAGGAAGATGCCTTGCATGTAGCCTCCGATTTACGCAAGACCGCTTTACGAGAGGCACTGCACTGCATAGTGTGATGCATGGATGGATGCGCATTGAAAATTGCGACGTGTAAAGCATAGACTTACTAGAGTGACAGCGTGAATGCATGAAAAAAATTACATGAAAATAACTTATGCACTAGTTCCGTTCCCGCGTTCTCGCAATTTCTGCGCAACTGCGAAATTAAGTTTCTCATGTAATCGTGCAATCAACAGCCTAAACAGTTTCTATCCTAGTCCTTTCATCACCTATGTAGCAACCTCTGTTAGCTCTCTGACAGATTTTTTATCCGAAGTCGGTGAATTTCTCTAGAAGGTATTTTGTTTTTATTTTACGCGTATTAAGCCTTTGAGTACAGGGTTTTCATTGCTCCCGGCATACTCGGAATAGAGCCTAACTTTAAATCCGGTTTAAATGATGGAAAAGGATTACAATTTAGAACTCGTGACCTTTGAAGTTCTATGGATCAGTCCCTTCTTCTTCCTCGGGGGTTTTAGTTCAAAGAGAATAAGAGAGGGTGGTAAACGCAAGAAATGAAGTGGGGTACGGAGTGTACTCTATTGCGTACCAAACTGCATCTTGGAAAAATCACTTGTCGGGCTCTCAGCACCACGTGAGATCACGCAGGAATTTTCCTCTCCTCAAAGAGAGAAGAATCATCTTTGTAAAACTGGCAGAGTTACGCCATAAGTTTGTATGGCGATGATATAATAAAAGAGCACTTTCGCAGAATATATCGCCTCAAAATAGAGACTCTTTTGATGCTGGCTTAACAACTGATATACAATTTCATAATTCCTGATTATTTTTTTAAAATTGGATTTAACAGGTTTAATACTTTTTCATTGAGTTTATTTCCCCATAAAATGACTTCAATGCCATTAAAACAATATTCTGACATATATTTAATCTGAGTATTCTACCCTTGACGAATTTATTCATTTGCAAAGTTTTAACAATTTTTAAAACCATGGTGGTGAATTAATTAAGCCAAGGGCTTATGAATTAATATTTAACAATAATTTGCTGATTCATAGACCTAGAAAAGAATTATATAGGCAATGTTATAATTATTTGGGACCAAAAATATTTTGTTCACTACCGTCTGATTTGTTTAAAGCAGAAAGTGAATGGAAGTTTTGATAAGCAGTTAGAACTTGGTTGTTGCAAAATGGGGAGGTTGAGTTTTTGCTTGCTCTTGGGAAATAAGAGGTTGCCACCAACCCTTGACGGTGATGCAAGTCTATGTGTGGAGTGTTGTATATTTTCCTTTTTGTACATTTTCCTTGTTTATACATTTTCATTTTTTGTTAATTTTCATTTTTTGGATTTATTTCTTTTAATTGTACTCCAGCATTTAAGTGCTATTTACAAAATGAATGCAACACAGACCAGTTTAAATGTTCAGTGAGTCGGTAACCCTAAAGCGAGACTGAGGTCTCAAAGGGTGTCTAAATTCCTTATTTTATACATTGTTCTCTTTTTTTCAATTGTGTCTTAAGGAATAAGTTATTATTATTATTATATCGATAACCATTCAGCCGATGTCGATAAAAGGTACAGAATATTAAAGAATATTCATTTATGGTCTGTAATTAGTATGAAAAATGTATAGATTTAGTTTTAATTTTTTATGAGATATCGACTCACGAAAGTGTCACTGTTTTTGCTGCCAAAAAATTATAGCATATTCTTGAACGTTGATAACTTTGAAACCGCGCAACGTACTTGAATGGGCTTTTCATAAGTCAAGACATTCGCATTAAAAATACATTTATAGAAGCAGAATGTTATACAGGCAAAAATTACATCCATTTTTCTTAACTATTTGTAACTCGCCTATTTTAGTTAGTTGTTGGTTTACGAGTTCTATTAAGTTCTTTGTGCCCCGGACGTAAGCTGTGTACCATCCAATGAATCATGATTAACTGTACTTTTAGAGATGTTTTGTATTATCTGCATAAGTAGTTAGATCACTAGAAGTTGTGATTGATGGAAGGTCATTTACCTATGTGTTAGAGGAGGAGTATTGAAAGTCGACCCACGAGTGACTCCTTTCGAATTCCTGAGCTAGTCCGAGAAGGCCTTCAAGATGACCATTTAGTTACGTTTGGTGAGGTAAGGTTTAATACATTGAATGGTTACTCCTTATCTGAAGATGAAATGAACGAATAGGATGAGAAACGAGGAATTGTGCAGAGGAGAAAACAGTATAGAGCACTATCAGGCGGAAGACATGGTCCAGAGGAATGGAACACGCTTTAAGAGCCTATTTGCATACATGATTATACAATTTTGTAAGCAAGTGTACAAATGCCAGAGCAATATGGTAAAGTTCATTTAGGTTGCGTTGTTCAGAAAATGCCCGGACATCACTGGGCACTGATATTGGCATCGTCTACACGGTCTACGAACGTATGGAAGCGTTTCAGGCCTTAGTCCAAATGTTAAATCTCCGAAATGGCAAGAGAATACTCAATACTATATTTCCACACTCTGTTTTATTGAGCACCGACCATGGTTTCGACGCCTAAGTGTCATTTTCAAGATACAAAAATGTAGAATTCTCTTCTACATATACCCAGAGCCAGAAGGGAATAGGAGAGGGGGTTGGTACAATGTGACGACTGCAGTATGTTCGAAAATTCATAGACGGATCAAAGGAACATAGAAGAAGTTCAATTTATAGTGACGATAAGTCTTTATTTCAGAGCATCTGTGTAATTAAAATTAATTAAGTAATTTTAACCCTGTTTTTTTACATTGAATTGTCAAAGGGGCTAAGTTGGATTACTTTGAGCAATTTGAAATTGCTAAAAGCCCGGCTAATCTTTGTAATCTGTCCTGCAACCCTCTGATAAGCATGACTCCTGACCTTCCATCCCTCCTCCCTCCTCATATTCTGCTGCACTTTACCTTGATTAACCCTCCCCCCCTCTAGTTGTCCGATTCTTTCGCCCTCTAGTTCTCCGGCATTCACCAAACCCAGCTCCTTTTCTCATCTGGCTATGGGTATACATGGAAGAGAATTCCACATTTTATTCCTCTGAAAATGACTGTATGTCTCTAAACCACGGCTGGTGTCAACTAAAATAGTGCGGATATTTATTGATTATTTTTCTCTTACCATAATCGAGGCAGTCTTCGAAGCATCGAATTTCATAGATTTCCGCATTAGGTTTACAGTTTTCAGTACTGATTTCAGGGTTGACCTAACTAATGTGGAGAGCAGCCTATAGTTTTGGGTGGTCGCGGTCCCAGCTCATCTAATGATGGTTGACTCTCACTATCTCCGCCTAAAGCCATCGACATAGACCAGATTAGTCAGCAGTTGTTTTCCTGATTCCTCGCATCATCGACCTGTATTTTTTTAAAACACAAAAATTGACCATATTTTTCAAAGCACAAACTGTGACCCTGACATTGTGAACTTCGCACTCACTGACGACGTGGTTTCAGGATGATTTTCTCCACCCTTACACACCACCACTTCTAGTCGGGGAGTGTTTATTTTCGCGCGATGGCTTGTGAGTAATCACTGGTGGTGTAATGAAGGGGAGAAAGCAGGCAGCACGAGCATCAAGTCGGCCACCCGCTGATTGTCCGGGATTCCGCGGTTCCCCCGTCTCCTCCTGCATAACCCTCAGGCACCGACAAAGGCGCCGCCCTGCTCACGTAAACGCACCCCCCGTTATTCTCCCGATCTTGAACTCGGCGGCAGGAGGAAAAAAATAAATGCGTAACGTCTGCCGCAATATCGAATGGTGAGATTCTGAAGGAAGTGAAGGCGGCTTTGAACATTTGAACTTCGAGATTTACATTCAAGTCCTTTATTTACTAGATCAAAGCATGGATTGTGGATTGCATCGGCCGTATTCATAGTTACTTTAGACTTAATCCACGGAGGGTTCAAGTAGGTTCGACCGGCGATTTCGTTACACCCGTATTCATAGTGTCGTTATAGCGCTGACCGACGTTAGCCCCTGTAGCTTTGGTACGGAGAAAGTTAAACCTATGGAATTATGGTTTAACGATGAGTTTAAGCTCCTCACGTAGCCATTTCCTCTCCAGCATTTTTGGTGTAGTGTAGTGCAATGATTTTCGGAGGTGATTCTGAGTGATCGTGATTGATCTCCTCGTTACAGTTAGTTTATGGGGTAGTATTATAACTGTGTGTGAAGTGAGTCTCTTGTGAGATACTTGAGTGTGAGATGCTATATCTTTTAAACGAAGAAATAAAATTGAATGTAGTAAAATTCACCTGAAACATTGTTTATTTTTCCGTTAATTGATGTATATTAAATATTTATATCAAATTAGCTGTGCTAAATTTTATTTTCAGAAAGTCACGGTTTATGGCACGTAAAAACTGATAGCCCATGTTTGATCGCTCGATATTCTGTTAATTTTCAATCTATTAATTTGCACTTTTAAATCAAGAAAGACGTTTATTATTAACAGTTTGGTGATAAAAAATTTTATTATTACGAAAATTGCTGTAAAAATTGTAAAACTCTGCTAACCTTGAAGGAAATGGTATGATTGAAGCTGATGTTGTGTGTTCTAGAATGTTTGAATTATGGATAATTTGACAAAAACGATTACATGTTACTAGTATGGTCAACATTTATTTTTATTTATATTAACATTGCGCTTTACGTACAGCTCTTACAGACAACGTACGCTTTAGCGTATTGTCTGATCAAATTTAAGTAAGCAAGCGACTGTGTGGAGTCCGTAGAAGCAAGAAATGAGGTAAAGGGTTTGTAAATAACGCTTAACTCATCTAGAGACGCTGAAAACCAGTTAATGATTCCAAGAAACACCTTTTTGTTTGATGAACAGCGTTGTTGCCAAGCGTTTTATCTTCGCACAGTAGGCAAGTCTCGGACTGCGTTAGTACCTGAAACTATCTATCTCGACTCAAGCTATGAATACCAAGTTTTAGTTACGTTCTGTACCACACTTAGACCGGATTAAGATAAAATTCTTAGCCCCAACCATAACATGAAATCTATGAATACGGCCGTACATGTTTAATCAAACCCTCTGGTCATGCGTCACGGAAAAATGGGAGCACAACACCGAGAAACAAAAAACGCCACTTAACTTCGCAGAAAGTCTATGTCTTCTCCTGTGGCCTTATTCAGCAAGGACTCGGCACGGTCTTCCGAAGCCATACCGATTAGGGAACCTGGTCTACCGGCTCCACCTTGCTGCTATTCTCCGGCGATAGTCACCAAACGACTCTTGTACAGTCAACAGCAAAAGTAAATGTGGGATGCTCTTCCAGCACCACGGCTCGGACGAAGCTCGAACTACGCTGAGTTGAGGTGAAATATTTCCGTATGTAGGTTCTGTCCGTCTAAGATAATAGCGAATTTGAGCATTCTGAGGATGGAGTGTGGCCGGAAGACTTCGCGAAGACTGTATTAATTCCTATGAGATTTTCTAGAAGTAAGAAGGCGGAGCTGAATATAAGGGTGGGAGGGCAGAAGATAGAGCAGGTCGAGCAGTTTACGTATCTGGGTAGTATTTTGGAGGCGAATGGGTTTAGTGATAAAGACATCAGATGCAGAATTGCGCTTGCTAAAGAAGCATTTTCGAAGAGAAGGGAATTGATGAGGGGGGTCTGAGAAGAGACGTAAAGAAGAGGCTGGTGAAAACTTTAATATGGAGCGTGGCGCTATATGGGTCGGAAACTTGGTCATTGCGAAGGGAGGATGTGCGTAGACTTGAGGCGTTTGAGATGTGGGTTTGGAGAAGGATGGAGAAGGTTAGCTGGACGGCGAGAAAGACGAACGAGGAGGTACTGGATATGGTCGGAGAGGAGAGGAAGCTTGTGGCAGAAGTTCAGAGAAGGCAGATGAGATGGATGGAGGAGGTTTTGAGAGGAGAGGGCATGTTGAAAAGAGTGATAGAGGGGAGAACACTGGGGAAGCGTGGAAGAGGAAGGAGGAGGATAGGAATTCTGGACGAAATAAGAGGAGGTAAAAGATATGAAGAATTGAAGAGGGATCTAATAACGGGCCAACCTTAGGAGGGAAAGCGAGAATCAGCTGGTAGAATACTTGAATGATGAAATGAACCTACGACCATTAGGGTGTCGGAGTACAAAGGCTTTTCGGTGAGCCAAATATGACGTAGTCGAGGCGCCATCATGGGTGAGTAGCAGCCGACACGGTTTTCAATAGATGTTTTCAATGTCATGTCATTCGATGTTAAAGGTCAATTATTTCGTGGTTGAACATTAAGAAACTATATAAAGTAGCCTATGAAAACTTATGCGGAAATTAGTGGAGACGAGTTAGTATACCAGTTCCACCACTATGTTCTGTAAATCAAAGAATCAATTTAGAATAAATAAAATCATCAATTTAGAATAAATCAAATAAACAATTTCATCATGGCGACTGAAATACACCTAAGTATACTTCCGAAAACATTAAACAATATTTTAGGTCCCATAATTCGATGAAATATACCGATTTGGATTAGAAAGTAATGAAAATTAAACTATTTTTTCACCATTATGTAATCTAAGCAAAGGCCACCATCTTGGATTCTTCTGTCACGTGATTCGCTTTCCCAGACGCCATTTAACGTGTTTACTGATTGGCTGAACCTTTTTCAACTACACTATTACCTTGGACGGACTGTCGTGCATTTGAAAATATAGCGATGGATCCAATTTCCCACTCTGTCACTGAATACCAAATATTATCATAGTGGATTAAAAATAGTTCGAATCGTTCGGATGGTCGTGTTACCATTCAACTCACACTATACTGCGCCCAACTCATATTTCCCTCTCTTCTTGATATTACGTTTACTCCTCCAACTCTTCCTTTCCACCTCCAGCTCTTCTTAGTGCGTATATTTTCAAATCCACTACCAACATACGAAATAATTTTCACGTAAGCTTAACGTGGTTCGAGCTCCGACCGAGTCGAGGCGCAGGCAGAGCTTTCCACATTTACTTTTTCTGTTGATTGTACCTGTTTGTTCACGGCAACTAACACATAAGTGTTTACTACCAAGTATCAGTTAGCATCCCACCTGACCGCGCAAGCAAAATAAAATGAAAACAGTTAAGCGATTATTTCTCTCTTTGCGGAGAGCTCCTATCAAAACCGCGCGAATACGAACCATTTTGGCGCGAGCGAAGTTTAACTTCCGCGTGTAAAGGCGGCTTTGCACATGGCAGTTACTTATATAAATGTGGATTTACACTGGCAACTTTATTGCGCAAGTTACTTGTAGCAAGCACTTACGTGTATTCTACCTGTTAACGTATCTGCAATTCCACTTGGAGAACTTTTAAAAGTTTCGGCAAATCGCTCACACAAGCGTATCTCTGCCATTGTAAGCAGCAACCAATCTGGCTGGCTCTGTGCTAACTTGTGAAAAATATTTCGTCTGCGTAAAATTCCCCTCAAGCTCTTGCTGAAGAAACTTGAGGAAGTAACTAGTCAGTGTACACTCACCCTAACACCTATCCTAAGCCTTACAAGTCTCTTCCGAGTGATACTTCCATGAGTAAGCATGTAGGTACTTATATGGCAGCCGGGGTCGATAGCGATAGTAATCGACTGCGGTTCGCATTTGCACTGGATATGGACAGAATGACTTAAATTTATTGCCTGCTGATAGGATTGTCTATTTTGCGTTAAAATCATATCGCATCCGATGTAATCTTTACCAGTCGACTGCGAGTAGGGATAAAAAATATGAAAAAATAAATTTATAGGACGAGGACTCGTTGCTACGCATGTAAATATTTATATTTGTATTTAGGTACCTGGAAATTCTTTTAAATGTTTAAGAGAACACTTTATGGTTAGACTTTTGACTTCCAGTATTGAATCATAAGAGCAATAACAATACTCATACCTGATACCCTGTATATATTCACATCCTACGTGCATTTAATGTAATTTACACATTTTTTTTAAGTCCACCAATGCCTCTGGGAATCGTACAGTTAGTGGTACAAACACAATGACTGCCGACTTAAGGTGACTTTCAAAATTATCATAGCATTCATTGCCTACTTCCTTCAATCGTTTCTTTAAGAACAACTGGACGTAATGTGTCAGCAGAACGATGCCCTGCAAGTAGCGATATAATTCGAGACTTTGCTGCACTCGCTACACCCATACAAGTCAACTTCCGTTGGTAAAGGCTCCTTAAAGCCACCTTTATCTCAAAATGGCTAGGAGTGATTTTCTAAACACGTATACAACGATTGATGTGCCCTCTTCCTTATATTCCAAGGAGTCTATTGTTGACTCCTTGTTTTGTTTAGCTTTTCATGGCCAAGGGCGTGTTGGGGGCGGGGAGGCCGAGAATACCACGCTCCCGGCTAGGAGGCCCTCTTCTTCCCGCCGACCCACGAAAGCTATCCTCCCCGCTGTGTGGGAGGTGTGGGAGGCTGACCCCCCGCGGTAACAATGCACTCAAAGCACCCTGAAACTCCTCTTCGGTTCCTCACATCTCTACCCATCCCCAATGGCTATCACAGCGGTCGCTTAGGCGCCATCAACTACCTCTTGCAAACAGTAGGAGCCGCATCGCCTGCGGAACTTTGTTAGAAACTGCCAAGAGAAATAAGACTTAACTAGTGCTGGAATCGTACCACGGAGCTGTGTTTTGCAAGGTCAATGCGTAGCTTACTGTAATACCCTGACTTTTCCATTTAAAAAAATCATCATCATACTAGGCAAGAAATTTGTGCAAGGTATGTTAAAGGTCCTTGCGATGATTTCATTAGTGTTTCAAGACTACTGCAACAACTATAGGATGGGAATTGCTATGAGACCGTCGAGTTGTTTAACATTTAGACTGAACCTTTAAAAAAAGTTTCAATCTGATCTATTTTCTGATGACGTGAAGATTATTTTACGAAACCTATCATACCTAAGTTTATTATATCGTTAGAATTTAACTAGAAAACCTAGACTGCAGAATGAACAGGTTTGGAATGTATTACTTCCCGCGAACGATAAGATACCATAATAGCTGCCACTGAGACTTTATAATTAGGTTTGTCGATGAATAGTGTAGCTGATTAGTTGATTTTCTCTTGAATGCTTGTTTATTAATCTGCTAAGTAATACTAGCACGTCTCGCATGCTTCCTCATTGATAATTTTGCCTCTGTACATGAATATAGTTGAAAAACGCATTCATAATCATAAAATTATTCTTCGAGTTTCCGAGATTTTTAATAATTTACTTTTTATTATTCCCGGGATCCATCGCGTATGGTTGCTTTTTCACAGTGGTTTACCTCTCTTCCTGGAGGCGTCGTCAGGTAAATTATTTTCGTTGAAATGTAGGTACATGCTACGGCCGAATTTTAACGAAAATGCATTATCAGACGACGCGACGCCTCCAAGCAGAGAGGCGAAACGTGGTGAAAAAGCAACCAAACGCGATGGACCCCGGAAATAATAAAATGAAAATTAATACGCAAGAATTTATGTGAAATTGATAGCATGTTATGTAGTGAATTTAGGGGAAATTCTACACCCCCTATGACAGGTTTCATACGTTTTTCCAGGTGCATTAAAAGTCGTAGTTTTATTAGCTTATGAAGGGTAGAGTCTAGTATAAGTTGGGCAAAAATCACCCCCTGCCACATACACACCCTTGAGATGAGGCGGAGCGGCAATTAGATACCAACTGCTGGCTGGTACCGTTCAAAATAAGTTTTCGTTTCTTAGATGGTTATAATTGGCCTAATAAAGCTGCTATATCCTTTCAAAGGCTAAAATATACGCGTGAAATTCCAGTGTTAAAGCCTGTATTTCATCCAAGGAAAGCGGGCTAAATGCTAACTTGGGTAACAGTAGAAACCGTAAAAAGAGATTGATTTTCCCGGATTAACATCATTGTAACGTACATGGAAGTCCTATTCAATTGATTTGGCTTGAAAATAGCCATAACGAAGGTTTTGGAACAATAGAGCTTCTCAACACACGCCGCATCACAGCATTCCCCGTTGCCGGCGGGCAGATCCGAACTGGGCCGCACGATCGAAAAAAAAAATATTTTCGGCGTCGCGAACGGTTGCAGATGATTTCTTCGGATTCACAATCTAAAAGCTTTTTTATTATCGTGGTGTGAGTATCTCAGTGTCCGCCGATGTTTATTTTTTTTATTTTGCTACGTAAAGGCGAAAAAATGACGAAAAACAGGGACCGCCAGGGACCGCCATTTTGTCCTGTAACGATGACAAATATAACAGCTTTTCCCAAAAAATAAGTAATATTTAATGAAAAAGAACCGTTGTGCCAAATAATTTCAGTTTTTGAAGTGAAAACTTCTTATGTCGCGTTGAGCACTTTTGTAGATGGGTAAAAGACATTGGACTCGCGTCACCGTCACCGTCACCGCTACTACATATATGTATAATTATGTATATTCTGTATATACACAGTATACTCGCTATATACACAGTACTTGTGGATGGATGCAAACCATTGGACTCGCATCACCGTCACCGTCACCATCACCGCTACTAAATATATGTGTAATTGTATATTCTGTATATACACTTTTGTGGATGGGTAAAAGCCATTGGACTCGCGTCACCGTCACTGCTGCTAAATATATGTATAATTGTATAATTGTATATTCTGTATATACACAGTATACTCGCTATATACACAGTACTTGTGGATGGGTACAAACCATTGGACTCGCATCACCGTCACCGTCACCATCACCGCTACTAAATATATGTGTAATTGTATATTCTGTATATACACTTTTGTGGATGGGTAAAAGCCATTGGACTCGCGTCACCGTCACTGCTGCTAAATATATGTATAATTGTATATTCTGTATATACACAGTATACTCGCTATATACACAGTACTTGTGGATGGGTACAAACCATTGGACTCGCGTCACCGTCACCGTCAAATAAACTATATTATAATTTTATTCATATTACATTATATATATCTAATATACGGTTTAGTTCATTCAATTTGGGTTGCTACAAATATTGTGCCGGATAATATAATAGTCCATACTCGTGCAGGATAGTGTACTCGATACAAGAATAGTGAAGGTTAGTACAATATAACTCAATTTCTTTTAATACGTTCAATTTGAGTAGCTTATTCATATACGTATGTATACATAAACATAAACTTTGCAGACGATAAAAATCTACCATTGATTGAATTTTTAAATAGTGAGTTTGGTTTAACGATGTCTAATGATCGCAATCTTGGCACAACGAAATATAAAACTGCTATTGATGCAGTATTTACAAGACATTTAAGTAAATTCGAATGAAAATTATTCGTTTCTTACTTTAGTTACCATAAGCCTATTGTATCAGTTTTAGATATTGCCGATGATGATGGCGGTGATGATGAAAGTGTTGTTGAAATAATGGATGAAAGTTGATTATTCTGAATTGAACAATTTTTATGTAAAATAATTGTGTACAATAGCGCAATAAATGAATATTTAATTTATTATATACATGAAACTACTTTCTACTGATTAATAAAACACTTCATTAGAAATTATTCCCTACATTCAAAAATGCTCACGTTATTTCAAGTTTTCACTTCTGTTGGCACTCCCGGAGTGCCTCTTTCTTTTTTATTCCACATCTTTACTAAAAAAGGTTCATAATTAGCTTGAATTCGGTGATTTTCGGGAAAAAAAAGTAAGGCGGGCGATTTTGGCGAAATTTGTCCAACTTTGAGCCAATGTATATATAATATATTTTTAACACGTATAAATTATGACAAACGGCTGCAGCATCATATGTACCAATCTATGGTAAATGACTGTGCAAATTTTTAACTTCCTGACTGAAAAAATCCTGTTTTTAGGTTTGGGCCAGTTATTTTCGATTTCAGCCCACAGTTGCGGGGATCGCCGGCGAAAGACGCACCATTCATTTATCCATCCGAATGTTTCAAACACACCAAAATATCGAACCGTTCGTTATTGTGCCATGTGACCCCTTAGTTACGTGATCAAAATTATCTCGTGCGATTATAGGCAAGATACTCATGCTTTCGCAGTATAGGTTATCCTAGCCCAACATTTTATGTCAACATAAATTCTGGAACGCACAGCAATATTATATCGCATATGGAAAACGGCATCTAATATTTTATAAAATAGGTGAGAAGTAAAGCAAAAATTACTTGATAGTAGAGTGTTTGCGTTAATGTCATTGATTGAAACCTATTTCATTTGGTAAATATTGTTTCCATACTATCATCTTTGAGTTACCAATACCAAATTATGCCTACATTGCTTAATAACTACTATTTACTGACAATTGTTTTCGCAATGACATTTTACTAAACTGAAACACCCAGCCTTTACCTCGATGCTTTTAGACGTCATTCCCTTTACCGTAGTCTGCTGAGACTGTGATAATAAGCGTGTCCTTGGTGATAATTCTTACTTATTTACTTAATGTATGAATGTATGTATGTATGAAAATGTATGAATTATTACTTATTTACATTTCTAAAACAGGGCACAGTTATTTTCATAACGGTAACAAGGTTAATCTAAGATTCATCCAACGTTGTCCCTTTGGTTATCTCATTATTCTATTCATTATGTAGCTATTATTCACTAATCTTGGCGTAGTTCGGATCATTTTTGACGAGAAGCAAAGAGAGAAATTGTCTGGGAGAATTTCTCCAGAATTTTCTAAAAATATGTTAAGAGCTCTGTAAAAATAAGCAAAGCTTTAACAGACTAATCTATGCGTATCGTTCTTTATGCTATTGCTAATTTGGTTGACGGCACGATTAAAAAGATGAGAAAGGAATATTTGATAGAATCAAAACAAACTTTGTAAATTTTACAATCAATTTTATTCACTACGACCGGTTTCGACGCATAGGCGACATCTTCAGGTAAATTTTATAACGAGAGTATCGAGTTCATCAAGGAATATTTGATTTACGAAGTCAATAAAACGCAGAGGAAAGCCGCACGTGTTACACAGCTGATTTCAGGACTTGGCAGGGACCCACTAGAGACTCAGAGGCTACACGCTAGGCTTAGGTTACTTGAACAAGTCCAGTCAGGCGAGTTTCAGTACGATACGGAGGATATTATTTTGACCCCGCACTGTATCTCTAGAACTGATAGGAGTGACAAAATAAGAGGATACACAGCGGAATTGATAGGTTAAAAAAATACGTCTGTCCACGCACCATTAGTGATAATAGCAAAAACTGCGCGATACTAGCATTAGACACTTTACATGCAATTCAACTCTGTCCTCTTCCATCTCCTTTTCCCTATTCCCTCCCATTTAATAGCCTAATTTCCTTCCATCCTCTTTCCTTTACGCATTGTTTCTTCATAAAGTCCCTGTATACTTACAATCCAAATATTCCAAACTGATCAACAAACTACTACTGTTACTACGAAAACAGATGCAAACTTCATCTACTATCCCGCTCATCGTACAACTTCCAGGCTGTAGGATCCAATCTCTGGAACAATCTAACAGATGAAGTAAACAATATTCCCACGTTGAAATCTTTTAAGACTAAGGTTCATAGTTTATTTTTTACTACCTCATTATAAATAATTGGATATGTGAGCAAAAATTTATATTTCTTTTATGTCTTTGTTTTTTATTATTTTTAAATAATTTCAAGTTTTTCCAGTAACTTATTCTGAAAATTCGTACTGTTTCATGTGATTTATAGCAATTTAACTGATGGGCTGTAATGTTATTTATTGTAACAATGATGCAACTTGTAATATTTTTTAAATATTGCGTTTTAATATAATTATTTTACAACTTTGTATAATGGAACTCTTTTGTTGTATTGGTCTATCGCTCACAACGAATAAGTGTGTTTGATTTAATGATTCTATTTCTCGCTGTAAATTGTGTTGTTCTTAGAGGACATATGTCCTAGAGCAATACGTTTCCTTTCTTCTTCTTAATGGCTGGGGTCCGAACACCCCCTGCCACACCTCTCTGCGGTGGCTCACAGGGTAGTACGTAATTGCAGAGATCTTTTCCTTTACAATGATGCCAAGTTCATTGAATTCCATGGGTGCTGGCTTTAACTTCCTTTAACCTTGATAGTTCTTTATATTCAAAGAATTTCGCGGCCGAGATGGCAATGAAAGCAAGGAAGAGGAGAAACCCACTCTTCCCTTGGGCGCTGAAGAGGAGAATGGAGGCAGAATGTGATGGGGAGAATAAGGTGGAATGCGGGAGGGGGAGAGAGGAAGGATAGAGTGATTTTAATCGAAGGGTGGAGAGGAAGGAGTCAGGGGTCGAGTCGGAGCTTATAATAGCCTTGGCGTCGAAAGAGAAGCCCCCCCTAACCACGAACGCCCACACCTCGGAGAGATGTGAGAGGGAAAAAAACATTCCCTTCCTCTTCTCCGCCGATTCCCATCGGGGAAGCTTTTTCCGTTTTCCTCTTTCGCCACCCTCTATCGACACTCTCTCGTCTCCTCCTGCTTATCTACTCCACCCCTCCCCCCTTCCACGCCTTCCTCACATACTTCTCCTCTTCCACTTTTCCTTTCGCGAAGGAGGCCGTGAAAAAGCAATTCGCATGTGATTTCAGTGAGGAGGTGTTGTTATAAATATTTTAGATGTGGCCATGAAAAGTGTGCGCCCAAGACCAAAAAATGGTGCTGTCATGATCATTTTTTATAACGAAAAATAACAATTTTACAGTACCAAGTTTTTGGTCAAAACATGTAGGTATGCACAGTCCGGATTTCAATGCTTTTGCATCATCATCAGGTGCTTGCTTGGCCTGATGACGATGCAAAAGGATTGAAATCCTGATTGTGAATACATGTTTTGACCAAAAATTGTGGATTGTAAAAGTTTTATTTTTCGTTATAAAATGGAATTCCACTAAGTCTAACCTGATATTATTTCTTTTATATTTCTTTAGTTCGTGTCCTTTAATCAGTTAGTGGCGTAAATATGTCTTTAACCCTTATTTAATAGCGTAAACATTTTGGTGCACCCCGTACTTGCCTTGCGTCTAAAAGAATCTGGAGGCAAAATGCACAATTATAAATTGAATTATAAAATGAAAGGTGAACTTAAAAATAATATTTTTTGTAGTGTTTGAATAAGTAACATGTTAGTACATACATTAAATATGAGGTTACACCTTTGTATTCGTTTATGAAAACATAACATTGTCTTTGCCACATTTTACACAATTTGTTAATTTTTGGTTATTGACACCACATGTTCATTGTATTTATCAAAGCAAGGAATACATTAGCCCTTTTTATATTCTAATCAGGAATATGTTTTGCAGAAATTAATTAATTGTGCGTAAATGTTTTATAATTGAAATAAGTTGTTTTGAATTTGAAAAACCTGTATTTGCTTAGAGTCTTTCAGACTTGAAAACAAGGAAAAATTAAAATATTATTACGTTCCTTTTGAATATTTGCCCGAATTACAAAAAAACTGGGAGGAATATTTAAAATAGGTAAGTATATGGGTGTACGGGGCTTTTAGCCCAAAAATTTATAAAAGAAAAGACAAAATAATACAGTCTAGCCTCCACCAGATTCCCTAGGAGTGCTTAAAGTTTTAAGGTAGTCCTTACAATGTGTACCAGGACGGAAACGCTAATGTAACGGTTGCAGGGTAATCAATACCGACTCTGAAACTTCGTGACTATTAACGCAATTGAAATGAATGCGCTCTCATCCGATTGAGGATTTAGATATGCCTACGATGCGAGTATGATGACTACAGTTGCCGGCGCGCTGGCGGCCATTTTGGGCGTGAATGAAAATTTCAGCACAGTTCATATCGTGACTCAAGAGTGCTAACGCACTCATTTTATGTTAAACGAAATATCTAATATGTATTAGTTAAATTTTATATACTTTACATTTTTGCTGCACCGTTATAATATATCCGAATGAATATTTTCACTCACTGACTGCGGAGTTAAGTGTTTATCCCTCAAGCTAAAGAACAATTTTCCATTTACTGCGGAGATCGAGAATACTCAGAGGTATCTATAGCAGTCAATTTACATTTACTAAAATTCAACAACTGATGTCAACGCAGTGAAAAGGGTTCGTTAAGCAAAACATCTGACTTTTTGTATTATTTTCTTTGTCACAAATTCAAAAAATTCCAAACACTTCAAAAGTACATTTTTCAAACTTTTGGGCAAAATTCATTAAAGAATTTCAGAGTAAAAGTAAGAAAATGGATATCATCGAAAATTATATCGGAAACCATCGAGTTGGAAAATGATGCCGACGTATTTCCGTGACGGAAGGAATGAGACAGCTTTGGGAATAACGGAAATTTAGGCGTCAATCGCTGGAAAGTGACGGGCACAGGCCGCTACGCAGTACACAGGTTGAAATGCGGCTCATGATTAGTACTAATTGACACTTTTTTTAAATCGATACAACGAAATACTCATTCACACAGAAAAAAATTATACATAGGCACCCATCATTTAGGGTGGCCACGTATCCTGAAGGTACGGGATTGTCCTGAATTGTTGCTTCTGAAAAAAAGCGTGTTTAAGCAAATAATGCATATGTTTCACATACATACCCATTAAGCCATTCTCTTTCGGGGTTGGAAAAGTCAAAGAGTTTACCTTTTTTCCGTTTACTCTTAATAATTTCTTCCATGTTGCCCATTCCTTTCAAACATCCTTTCAACCTCATTCTTAACTTCCGGACGTGACTGTTGTGTACCTACTCACAGAATGCTACCGGGAAATTCCATTGAAAGTAGGACGTGAAAGGTAAAATATAAATTTATTTTTGAAAAAAATATTATGGTGTTTTTAACTAGCAACTATCCTCTGCCAAACAGTTAAACATGCTTTTCTCCATACCATCCACCTGGTGATAAATTACAGCAGCTTAAAATCAAGAAAGCTACCCGATATATACTACCGTATGGTTTGTGTCTGCAAATAACTCCTTTTTCTTGAAAGCTGTTATTACTGCGACAACTGAAGGTGCTAAATTTGAATATTGATGAGGTAACATACAATTTTTAATAATTTTACTGGTCCAACATAATTTTATACTAATATAAAAGTAGTGTAAGTTGGCATTGCACAATGTTACGCCAGCTACTAATATCATTTGAAAGTTAGGAATGTGTCAAAATTAACAGTGCTAGAAAGCTTTATGTCTCAAAAATGCCTCTAATGTTACGTCAGTTACTATGGAATTGCCCTACCTATCGGTAGGTTACCTAACGTTTCGCTTACGCACATCGTTCCATTCAACGTCGTTCGTGTGCGCTAGAGTGCATTGATGTGTTACGATGTGCGCCAAATGTGTGACACTCTCTTTTAATTTTTTCCTTCATAATATCTTTTCCTTGCCTACCTATTTCGCTTCTCTTTAACAAATGCTTCACATAAGATCTCCTTTCCTTGAGACTCCCAATATTCCTCCTCTTTTGAGTCTCTTCCACCATATGAACCAGTGAATATCGTCGTCTACCATATCCTCTCACATTATTTACTCTATATGGTGCAAATTTCATGGGTATAGGTCAAATAATTTTTTTATTTTTAAACTTTTGCCGAAGTTTCGGATTTTTCTCCATCCATCTTCTGGGCTATAAACAATAATGTATGATGTTAAATGATTGACAGTTCTGTTTTGGTTACATTATTGTAAATTTACAGACATGAAATATAAAAATACATAGACATTCAAGATTTTTACCTTTAAAATTTGGTGCTGTTTTTCTTTATTTACAAATTTGGTTGCTTGGATCTATTTCTTTGTTGAAAAGTTTTGTGTCATTTATTAAATTATGTGTTAAATTTATTAACATAATTTAATAAATGCCACAAAACTTTTCAACAAAGAAATAGATCCAAGCAACCAAATTTGTAAATAAATAAAAACAGCACCAAACTTCAAAGGTAAAAATCTTGAATGTCTATGTCTGTGTATTTTTATATTTAATGTCTGTAAATTTACAATTATGTAACCAAAACAGAACTGTCAATAATTTAACATCATACATCATTGTTTATAGACCAGAAGATGGATGGAGAAAAATCCGAAACGTCGGCAAAAGTTTGAAAATAAAAAAATTATTTGACCTATACTCATGTAATTTGCACCATATAAAAAAAGAGGTCAAGAATAAATACCATTTGAATTATTTACTCTACTATCATAAACCTGTTTCGTTATTCGACTCTCTTTCGTACCAGACTTCCTCTCTCAACAGACCATACGTGGCACACTCCTTTCATTGATGTCAATTACTGGTGCATCCAACTCACATTCTTTCAGCACCCACTCATTCTCAAGCCTATGCATCCTACTTTTGACGCAATAATTTCTCAGGCACCCCATTTCCACTGCATTTAGCCCACTATTATGCTCTTTTGGAAAAGTTTTACTGCAATAAAACAGTGTCGGGGGGAGAATATAAGTTACAGTTTCAGGCTTAACTTTGAGAAAACACGGCTAATGAAATTATTTCTCGCTTTGTACGTTCCGCACTTTTTTATTTTCACCGACCATGGTTTCAGCATACAATGTCATTTTCAAGGTACATATCTGTTATTTCAGTGTTCATTTATACTCAAACCCAAACAAAAACATAGGCGTATCCAAGGGGGGGTTTTGGGGGTTGATAAAAAAACGTAAAAGTGATGTGTTTAACACATGCTAATAGTCCACCTATAGATCACCTTCCATACAACGCGAATGTACAACCCGAGACATGATTCCACATTCGGGAGTAGAAAACGTAAAAACGCTCAAATTTAAACTAGATAAAATCACTCAGGAAAGAAAATCGTTTATCACAAACGGGATAATGCGTTAGTAATAATAATTAGTCATTTGACACAAGTACAAAGTCACATTCAGTGTCATAATAATTAGTCATTTGACACAAGTACAAAATCACATTCAGTGTCGTCTTCGCACCTCGACAGTCATGCTGACTGGCAAGAATTATTGTTGCGGCATCCACGTCATCTCCGTCCTCTCCCGCTTTTACATATTCTTCCACTTCTACACTTTTCCTCAAGCGCGAAAGAGGCCGATCGGCCCGTAAATAACCTGGGAGGGAATGATTTCGAAAATATCACGGAGAGAAAAATTGGAGATCGCGTCTGCGGAAAAAAATGAAGAAGGGGACGGCGCAAAAGATGGTAGATGTGAAAATGAGCCAGAATTCTAGGAATCCCGCTTCAAGTTTTCCTCGTGAAAATTCAGCAGCCCAAGAAAAACAATCTCGCTGTATTTTTTTCAGGTTTCCTCCAAGGGTATTCAAAAAATGGTGCTAAGTTGGGAGGAGACTATTCTCGGTCCCATGATATTTTAACCAACTCCATGAAATCGAAGAAGAAAATAAAAACAATTTGATATAAATACTCATCATGGTTTCGGCAGATCGTTATCGTGTGTTTTTTTACGGGAGGGAGGCAAATCGATTATTCGTTTATTTGATCGAAGGAGGTGATTGAGCACAAACGCGGAATTTATGTAATATTGTTAGTTTAACTGGTGGTGTCGTAATCTTAAGCCGTACGGACTCGTAAAGATTGAAGTGTATATTTATTTGACCACGAAATCGATGGGTGTCTTGGTTTCTGACATGTATATATTTAAAGTGCCAGCCTCCGACGATTTGAACGAGTCGTAACAGTCAACTTCAAACTTATGAGGGAACCTAAATGTGTTCTTTAACGCATTTGAGAGAGTCCAAATGAAAATACACCACTATGTGAATGCAAATACTTTCAATTGCAAATAAATTTCGGAAATACAAATCAGAAAGTCTCTTCAACTTTCAAAAAATCGAAAAAACTCTTGGCTTCGTTTTGTTCATTCTAATATAACTTTGATTTTTTTTTAAATTACTGACGGATATTTTTCCTGCCCGACCCATTTTGATTTCCAAGCAACGTACAGTAGAGCTGTACTTATTGCATTAAAACTCTAAAAAATATGACTTCACTCAGGCTAAAATAGTTTTCTACGACCCTATCACTTGAAAGTTTGAAATAACTTTATAGGATTATAAGTTTTCGGCTATTGAATTTCATCTTCATATTCATACAGATGGTAAATAGATACATACGCTGAACATAATAGTGACCGTGCCAAAAACATTTTTAAATTAATGCGATTTTGGTGAAGTAGTTTGCTGTTAATATTGAATCAGGGGAAAATATCGAAAAACCTTTGATAGAAAGAATAGCTGTCAAATACGGCCCACAAATGTTGACTCTTGAGTATGTATGGGTAAGGTGTTATTTAAAATAGAATTTCCTTTTAATTTTACCTAGTTAAAAAATAGCTTGCGATTTATGCTTCACTTGCATCTTATAGGCGAATGTAACAACTTTTTCTTTTTTTGGAGGGTATATTTGGAATTGTTAGCTGTACCTATGAAACTATTACACGACTCAATCGTCATTCCACTACTCTTTAAGAAAACTGGTTGCATTTCTATGGATGGAACTCTAATGAAAACTATGCACGACATATATATATTTAGAGCTACTAAAATGCCTATCAAATTATTTATAAGGAAGCGAGAGCGAGGGATAATGGACTGACAATAATACCAGAACCATGAATATAGATACTGGATGGAAATCCGCCATCTTGACCCGTGTAAATCCCCCGTAAGCGTTGTTGTCTGTAAATTCCGCACCCTATAGAAGTTCCATTTTCTTACTGTGGGTAGTTGGTAAGTAGCGTTAGCGTCGCTAAGATTGTTCAAGGTCGCTATACCCCAGGTGATGACACGCACTTAACTAATGTAATCCGCCATCTTGAATTCAGATCGCAGGGGTAATTCAAATTTTCCATGTAAATGAATGGCTGACATAGCTTAAAAGAACCACGGATATGACACTTAATACGTAAGATGAAACAATCATATTTGCGAGGACAATAGGCAATGACATGCTACTTGGGAATGTTTAGACAGCCGGGCTTAAGTCTTCTGTTCGACTCCAGAAAAATGGTGAAATTACCTCAGACTCCGATTATTGATAGGTAATACGGCAAACATAGGCATAAAGAACATAGGTTTCCACTTGTCCAGCCGGCAGTTCAATACCCTTACCTTTCTTCTTGCTGGATCAGTAGGAAAATAGGTAGGTCATTTTGTAATTGCAATTTTTTCAAAGGAAACAACCCTGACCATAATGGAAGTCACGGATTTCTACAGCAGTTTTCTATAAAAATGAATTTATGAATTTAAGGCCTTTTTAAATGAATAAACGTTATTAGTTCCAGACATCGGCATTTAATCCTATCTAAATTTAATCGGTATTTACTTCCTGAAGCGATACTAATTCATTTACCCGATTAATCATGAACATAACTCTTAGTACTCCTCTGTGGCCAGTTTAAACCGCCGCCAATATTTCTACCAATGCCCATTTGTATTCTATATTCATGACCAGAACCATTACACTTCGTGCGAAGTCAAATCGGGCATCGTAGATTATTGAACGATCGATGTAGCCGGTATTCAACGTCATAATACTGTTTCATTTCGTACCGCTCGAAGCATAGCTCTGTCACAGAGACCCCAGAGTGGAACGGAACTATAATCTCACGAGAGTGGAGTGCAGCGTAAGTTGGTATGTCGTGTCACACATACCTTTTACTTTCCCCCCACTCTTGACCCTGGCGATCCTTTGTTCACTCCTCTACGAAGATAGCAAAAGGGTACGGCGTCAACTTCCTACACACTTCCTCCCCTTTTCAATAGGCCTCTATGTTCTGCGAAATCACATCCCTTACCCTTGCAAGCAACACACACCGTCCGATCGAATATCTCCAAAGGCCATCTCCGTCGTGTTTGTAACGCCACGCTCAAAGGCGGCCAAATAAGAGACGGGAACTGGGCGTTGAAGGAATTCCGCTCTTGTCAATGCTCTCGGGCAGTGAGACGACTTCACCGTTCACGTGAAAGCACGGAAACACATACGGCGCTACATTAAATTTACCAAGTTAAAAGTATCTTCACGTGTATCGGTAAACTCGCTAACCGATACGTGGAAATATTGATTTTCTTGCCCAAAAATTCCTTCCGAGAAACGGATAACGGAAGCTTCATGCGTTATAAATTTAAAAAAATACAGGAAGTATTCTTGACAATCCCGTCGGATATTTATTTCGTGAATGCGAAATTAAATACGTTACTCTCGTCATTGGGAGATTCTTTTGTTTTGTTTGTCAGAATGAAATTTGAAACGAAAGAAGGAAAATTACGCTATACACAACATTTATTCATCGAAATCATTAGGACAAATCGCTAACCTATGAACAATTGGTCGATGGTAACTAATATTTTCTGCTTTCCAATGTTAATTTTATATTTATTGTGTTATTAACGTCTAACTCATGTTCTCAGCTCTCCGTAGACAACTCGAACACCAAAATCAACCAACTCGTTCCGGAGATACAACTGAATTGAACGCGCGCCGTGCCAACGCCCCCCTACATGCCGTGCCCACACAAGCCCGCATTTAGATCCCTAACGCGCAGCGCTGTGACGTCACCTCGCAACCCTCCCTCCGCTCGCAACAAACCATTTCTGGTAGTCAACAAAACGGGCTATTCAGTCATAGTTTTAGATATTCTGTATTCCTTATAGTATTTTCACACGAGGCTCTCAAAAGTACACAAATATTGGTCGCGGCAATACCTTAAATGACACCGAGAACGAACCATAAGATGTTCATTCGGATTCACATCAAAAACTTACAAGCAAAAATAAGTTTAGCAAAAGAGAGAGGACTTCATCGGTCACGTGAAAGCACGGAAAAACATGCGTAAATCATATGGTGCTACATTAAATTAGCCGAGTTGAAGTATGTTCTTGGGTTGGAAATGCAACGTAAAGTCACTGACCATTACCTGGAAATATTAATTTTATTGCCCGAACATACCTGCCATGAGAAATGTGAGCATGAGAGGCGATGAGATATTTTAACAAATTCGACCCTTTCGTCATTATAAACTACATACACATAAAAAGGCTACATAAAATTTTCATTGAAATTTACGATTCATGGACGTGATCACGCGACGATATTAAAAGAATTGAAATTGCAGGTTTTTCACAAAAAGACTTCACTGTTACCAAGATTTTCAGATCTCTTATGGCCATAATCAGGGGTTGAATCACGATTCTCCATAATGCTTCCGCTCTCGTTATTGTTATCTTGTTATCATTCAATTGCGCTCATGAGTACGAAAATGCGATCTTGATTCTTCAAATTTATTTTAGGTGCTTTAAACCTCTAGTCAATACGTGCTTATTGATGTGGTTATTTCCCTATTAGAGCGGCTTCCATTTTGGGTAGTGTTCACCACAGGTTCGCGAGAATGAAGGAATTGTGATACCACTCCTGGAGTTTCATAATTATAGACATGAGGTTTATTTATCATATCCCCCTGCATGGGGTACCGGTAGGTCCTTATGAGCATGAAAGCGTGTCTACCGTAAAAAACAGTTGATGTAAGATCTGGAGCTTACCCCGCGTACTTTATGCATAAATTCATCTCGGGTTCTTTAGCGGGTTAAGATCTGCATATTGGCCGACGTTCGATGCCCGACTCGTGTCCACAACCCTGAGGACGATGCACGAGTTGGGCATCGAAACGTCGGCCAGTATGGAGGTCCTAACCCAGAGGAGAACCTGGGAAGAGTTTATACAAAAACCGTTTAGTTTTTCGTCGAAATTAGCAGTTTTCCATTGATAAGCTTAACATGAAATTAGTTCGACTTACATATTCATTATTGAGTAAAATACTTTGTACTCTTCTACAATATTTGAAAAAAGATTGATTTTCCACCGTTAAAAATATTAAAGATTTTAGAAAAGTCCTGAATAATTTACTTTATTATGAATGCGAATGTCCAGAACTTCTACAAGGCCGCAAGTAAAGCTAATTCATTTGACGTGACACATTCAAGTCCAGTTTTGCAAATTGGACTGAGCTAAATAAAAATTGGATTGCTGCGGTGTGCTAAAGCAAGGGTTTCCCATTGCATAGGGCCCGGGTTCGAATCCAGGCAGTGTTGGAAATAATTATTTCAGCATAATTCCGATCCCTACATATATGGCTGTATTGCTCTTGTTGTTCGGGTGTACCCCACGTACTCATTCAGGTGTGTTATTACCGGACGTTTCGTGGCCATTGCTGGTCACTTTATCTTAGGGAATGAGGATATGTCTAGTTGGGGCGTTTCCCTCCATTTATATGATCCCCCCAATGAACCGTTATATGATCCCCCCAACTAGACAGATCCTCAATCCCTAAGATAAAGTGACCAGCGACGGCCACGAAACGTCGGGTAACAACACACCTGAATAAGTACGCGGGATACACCCAAACAGTAAGAGCAAAACAGCTATAATGACCCGCGAAAGCTTAAACCAAGGATCTACGTATATGGTTTTATGTGGAGAGAGCATCATAGGCGTACTCCAAAGAGGGTGAAATTCACCAAGAAAATACTTATTTGACTTGACTGGGATTCTAACTCGGATCTCCCAATTGCCGGTCAGGTGTGTTTGCCAGTTACACCACCAACCCATCTTAAGGTGGTTGGGCGATTTTTATGTACAGATTTTTTCGTGAACTTTGCGTACGTGTTCTCATTGTGTATTCTATACTCAAGTGAAATAGATTGCATCATACCGATTTTTTGGCAATTCAATACTATTTTAACACATATTTTGTAATAATTCAATTACATATGTATAGAATTTCTTCTAAACGCGAAATAATGCATTTACTAGTATTATAAATGTTTGATAACAATTATCATGGTGGCACGCCAACTCCAATATTCTAAACAAAAATATTTCAATACAATTTCGTCTAAATTTCGAAAACCACTTTAATTTAGGAAAAAAATCGAAATGCAATTCTTATATCGTTTCCATTACTCTCTGTATTGTAAGTTCTAACTCTTAAACAGGTGCACTAAAATGAAATGTGGTCTAAGTATGTTTTTTTCTCGAATTATTAAAAAAATTATTGAAATGTGCGCTCAATGACCTACGGTTACCGCTCCAGCCACCGTAAATCAAGGCAAATTTCACGGGGACTTATGACGAGCGATCAGGAATCAGGGCGACTTAGGTGCTCTCGTCTCAAGTCCACATTGTAGCACAGGATAATTGGTCGTGCTTCCTAATCCCCTGTCACAGGAATTAACCCAACTTTGTCGCTTTAGAACGACTAACACTGACAAAAATTCCAATCACTGCGAAATGCACAAATGATGTGGTACGCAGTCACGTGCACTAGTGCAAAGATATACACCAAAGAGGGAGAAATTCGCTATGAATGACACTCAAGTGAAATGCCCAATGATTTTTTCATGGTGGTTTCATCCTCTGTGGTATATCTTCGCACCCGTTCACGTGACTGCACACCACATCATTTTTTTAATTTCGCGGCGATTGGAAAACTTCATGGGTATTTCTACTTTCGTCGAACATGCCGTTTAACTACCGATCCCTTGGCGCCTTTCGGTAAAATTATGGGCGCTATAGCAGGAAGGTTATCCGATAAAAAAGTAAAAGAGAGGTGCTACTTACGTCTGTTTAGGCCACATATTGAATATACCTCGAATATTTGGGATCATTCACCGCCAGATAATATTAGCGAAGTAAATAAAATAAAAGGGAAAGCCACACGTTTTACAAAAACTCTTACAAGAGAACAGGAAGTGTTGCATAGTTGATGGAAGGATTATTTTGGGAACCGTAAGAGACTCGGAGGCTACAAGCTAGGCTTAGATTCCTTGAAAAACTGCAATTAGGCGAATTTCAGTACGACCTGGAGGATATTATTTTAACCCCATGCTGTATCTCTAGATTTCTTAGAAGCGACAACATAATAGTTACACATGCAATGCCGAAATGCTAGGTACAAAAATTCCTTCTTTCTACGCAACATGAGTGATTATAACCAAAACAGCGTGACACTAATATAAGGCACATCGTCAAACATGAAATTCACCTCGGTCCTCTTCCCCCTCCTTCTCCCTTTTCCCTCCCCTTTGGTGACTGTCCTAACAGTCCTTGCCACACGTCTCTTTGGTGGCTCGCAGGGTAGTATATAGATGTAGATCCACCGTAAGCATTCCTTCATTTATTTATGTTTTTTTGCTCCAGATGACAGGTTTCCTCATGGGATCCTCCTCCACTCGACTCTTCTCGTAGCCAGACGCTTTGAGTCCACGTACCTTCCGCCTATTTTTATGTTGTCTAACCTTTCTATCCTTTTCCTTTCCCTTGCCCGCTTTCCTTCAACCATTCCTTCTATTCCCGTCGTCAGCAGACAATGTCTTCTCAGGGAATGTCCAATCCAAATATTTTTTCTTCTTCTAATCGTTTCGATCAGATTCCTTTCCACTCCCATTCTCCTCAGTACCTCCTCGTTTCTCACTTTATCCTTCCAACTCACTTTTTCCATCTTCCTCCATACCCACATCTCTAAGGCTTCCAGTATTTTTTTATCTACCTCCGTAACTGCCCAAGTTTCCGCCCCATATAGTGCCACACTCCATATGTAGCACTTAACTAGTTTCTTCGTCAATTTTTCGTTCAAAGACCCAGGGAGTAGCTTCCTTTTCCTTTGGAAACCTTTTGCTAATGCTATCCGTCATTTTGTCTCAGCTGTCCAAAACATATCTTCCGTAATAATATTTCCCAGATATTTGAAGCTTTTGACTTTCTCTATACATTCCCTTTCCAGTTTGATAATAATTTTCTCCCATTTTCCTCCGATGACCATACACTTGATTCTTTCCATGTTCAATACATTTGGTTTTAAGGTCTTATAACATTCCAATTTATTTCTTCTTAAGCAAATGTTAATGCTCACATTGCTCTATATTGCCATACCATGACGCAGGATATTATAGATTAATTCATGCTATAAAATAACGTGAATAATTATGCACTTTCATCAGACTTCTTCCACGCCACATCAATCTCATTGCAAATATAAAAGGAAATCTTACTTCGCACATAAGGTGGTTGCTATTTATACTTCTTCAGACTGTAATTTTATTTTACTCGATTTTGTCAATTACTTACTTCATTTATTCGGTGTATTTTTTCATTATATTTCACAGTTTTACAATTATTGCTGGATAATTATAATTGAAATAAAACTTGATCGGTGTTAACTTTGTGGTATTACATGGTATAAATTTTTATTCATATACAAAATAAGCTTTGGAAACGTAAAATTTTAATAAAAATTTGAATTATAACCTACTTTATTATATTTAATTTCAAATTTGTATACCTGTCACTGTTTCTATCTACATACAGGGGACTGAATGTAAATATCAGAATGTCATAAAATTTGTTTTTTTTTTATTTTTCCATTCCTTTCCTTTTTCTCTCGTCAAAATGGTCTCTCTCCATTCTATCAAAATGTATGTTCTAGGTTTTGACTAACAAAGTTTTAGCAGATTTTTCCGGGTGTATGCAACGTGTTATTCGGAGTCAGCCCAACATTTCTTGACGATTTCTCCACTACGATATCCAATACACCTTATTCTCGCTCAATCTGTTTCTCATTTCTTTTAAGTGTCCTCCGTTGAAGAGATGACTCTCCAACTTTAGCGGATACTTCGCCGTGAATTCGGTGACAGAGATAGCGATGAATTCCGACGCGTACAAGGTCGCACTTCCTCTCATTTCCCATTTCCTTTAACTCTCTCCTTTAAGTCACCGCCAAGAGCTTGAGCCACGCGCTACACATTAAAAAAAAACCGGCGTGATTTATTAAACGCGAAATCCTGAAGGTTTCCGGAACCAAATATATTTAAGCTCACCACCGGAAGAAAATGAAAGCACGCATGAAATGTTTTTCGCGATGGGAATTCAAGCCAAGTGATGTGGTTGTGCTAACAAGCTAATGGCCTGAACGTGTTAAATGCAGGTCGTGACCGAATAAATCTGGGCGTTTCTCGGATCTCACTACAGAAGTGAAACTTCTCTGCTAGTTCCTAGCACATTAAAATCAGGATATTTTTTTTTAAGCTTACCCCAGTGGCTGCTCAGGCAGGTATTTTTTTTAAATAGTGACTATTAGGAATACCAAAATGCATTCAACAATGGTAAATAATCAAAATAAATGTAAGATAAATGGAGTTCAATACATTGATTACTGGTATAAACACCTAAATAGACGAAGTTGTTATGATATATTAAAGTAGGTGGCATCTAAGGACAGTGTGTAGAAAACACGAGTTATCTCGTGATCTGTCCGTAACAGATCGTCAAACAAAACATCCGTCCGCAATGTACTAGGAACGAAATTGAAAACTTTCGTAAATTACAAATGTTTGCGAATTCACCGGCGTGCATTTTAAATTGTAGCAGGTTTACTGTGATATTACATCCATGCATTCATACCCATCACGCAGCGCCGTTCCCTTTCGGGGTAGACACATTGAAAACCTTTAATGCTCGGTGATAGTCCTGTGAAGCTGACTGGTTTAATAATGCTATCCTATCCTGCCTCTTTGCTTCAGTTACCCTCATACATTCGTGATACCCTGCTTCAGTTACCCTAACCGGTGAATTATATAAGAAGTTGCAAACACTGTTAAATTCTGCGATTAGATACATATATGATATAAATATCCATGAGCATGTCACCCCTTATTACACTAAGTTGCAGTGGTTGAAACCTCAACAGAAAACAAAGCTCCAGTTATCTGTGTTTGTATGCAAAATTTTGTCATGTAAAACACCTGATTATCTCTATGATATGATTATACGTAGCCAGAGTGAAGCTTGTAGAACAGTAAGAGCTAGAAGACGATTTAAAATCCCAAATTGCAGAACTACGGCGTACCAATTATCAACCCTAAACTCTGCTATAAGAATATGGAATGATATACCTCACGACATTATCAGCTGTTGTACTGTTAATCAATTTAAAATTAAAATGTACTCATATTTGTGTGAAAAATACAATTTTAATTAACATTTATTGTATTATACCATTGTGTTACACCATATAATAGTAATACATAATTGTTTTCTGTAAATGTTATCTACTACGTAAGAATATCATTAAAATCCAGGTTTTCCTCTTCTCTTTATTATTGTCAAATTTATTGTAAAATTTAATATAAACCAATATTTGATTCTGTAAAATTGTACCATCACATCAATGGATTATTTTATTGAGTTATTTTATCCATTTATGTTTTAAATTAGTTGCTTCATATTTCCGATTGTATTGCTTCATATATTGTATCTATTTCTGTTTCTCACTGCAGAGCATAAATTGTACAAATGATTTATGTTCCATAGGACAAGGTCCTTGAACAATAAAATTTATTATTATTATTATTATTATTATACATTACTTCATACTCGCTCTCCTATTCTTAAGACTCCTAATATACTTTTTCTTAAAATTATCTTCCACTACATTTACCCAGGACTTTCACGGTCTACTTCTTCCTCTCACACCATTCACACTATTTTGTCGTAAATATTCTTCATTATTCGATTCTTATCCATTATAACGACATGACCAATCCAACGTAGGACACATTCATGTGTTCACTACTGGAGGATTCATTTCACATTCATTCTATACCCGCACATTCCTAATCCTATCCTACTGGTTTTACCGCAAACATTTCTTATGTACCCCATACCCACTCCATTTAGCCTTATGCTTATCCTGACATGCATAGGTTTCGATACCGGACTATAAAGTTGTGAGTAGTAGACTTTTGTAAACTGCAATTTTTGCTTCCTTAAACATACATGTACTCTTGATATACTCCCCGCATTACTAATAGTGATGGGCAAAGTCGGTCTTTTGAGAGATCTCTGTCACGCCTACACCAATGATATGTAGTAGAAAAGAGTGCAGCGTAAGTGTATTTTGGAATGTAGTTTGAACCGATCAACGTTTTCATTTGGCTGTAAGAATTTAAAGCAAATTATCTAACTGTAGCATTCAAATTCAATTTTCAATTACAGTCGTTATCACTAAGTTTCACTGGTGCAAGAGACAATATTTGTCGAGAATGTTGAAACGAAGGTTTATCCTGTGTTTTAGTGACAATGGAATTATGGTAATTCAGTGATTACTAATGATATATGTACTATATGTGCTGTGATGCATTGCGTGTGTTCTTGTAATGATATTTTTAGATTTAAAGGTAATTTGTATTGGATATACTTGCGCTCCTAATGAATGTGTCATGACAGGAGATGAGTTTAAAGTGTTTCATAGTCTTTGCAAGAGTCAGATAAGACTGATGACTGAAATTAGTTCGTTGTTTCAACTATTATATAAAATTTGAAATCAATTCGAATTGAAACTAAGTTATTGACTACATGGATGCTCTAGAATTTTAAGTTTGGCAGTTTAAATCCTCAGTGTAAGAATAATGATTGATTTGTGTACTTAAGCAATGCAGGTATAATAGATACTAGTGTATAGTTTTTTATTCCTCTTCTTTCAATAAATTTGGCCACCTCAGAGTCATCTGTTTATTTTATCTCATTATTGTCTGGCCGGTCTTACATCTTGTGATAGATACTTGATGTCATACAATCATTCCTATCGTGATCGGTAAAGATGAACTCTTCGGTCATTGGAGAGAACCAGTTCATCTATCAATTTTTTAAGAGAACTTGATCTCAGGATTCGATCAATCACGACCGAGCCATCACCACTTACCACTGACTTCCCTTCCAGCATGCACAGTCCTTTTAATTTATTCTTCATTTATATGAATAATGGAGGAAAGCTCCGATAATTAAGTTAATCATAATAGATACCTAGCCAACTCGTTTGTGGGGCAAAACCAGATATAGCTGGTGGAGGACCCCCATGCGACTCTATAACATTTTAGTGGAACACGCGTTTCTTTTATTTCAAACTGAATTTTACAAAAAGACTGGCATAACTTAGCAAGACAGCGAAAGATATTTGTCTAGTGAAGCGATTTTTGGTAGGGTTATTTACAGCTATCGAAATATCCCTCAATTACACATTTATTTCTTATTTTAGTTCCTATTATTAGCCGTGTGGAGGGAATTGGAGAAAATGTGGTGGGCGGAAAGGAGGACAAACGAAGAAGTGTTGCGTAATGTGTGTGAGGAAAGAATACTTCTATGGAGGAGATTAGGGAGAGGCAAAGTAGATGGTTGGAAGAGGGTTGGACGGATGAGTATTGCTAAAGAAATATCTTCCCCAAACTACTTTGAAAAGGGTTATATGATGCATCGAGTAAAAACTGCCCATGAATAACCTTGTGTTGAATATAAAAAATAACCTTTTAGATTTATGAAGTTAATTGAGTCTGGTCTTTTCACACTCGCCCAAAGTAGACTACAAAGTTAACAGCCACACGGTGTTCAAAAAATTCGTCCTTGTTTCTGGAATTCTCGCATTGCATTTCCCAAGCCTCTTAGCTGTTCGTTGTGTCTGATTGCGTGTACGTCCGGAAAGCGCTTGGGGTAGGTATATATGCCGTGGAGGTAAATCTTTGTGAAGTCTGATCTTCTTGTTTGATCACCCTTCATTGTAACAGCGGAAGTTTTTAAGCTCCCTGGAACGATTTTCCCCTATGAACAGATTTGCGTGTGACTTATCTTACGTGCTTTAATTGGTGAAGCCCATTGATAACGGCGAAAAAAATTCCATTTACCGACTTGGTTTTTTGGCAATTCAATACTATTTTAATATGATTTTAATATGAGTACTGATTTCATTCTAAACGAAAAATAATACATTTATTAATTTTATAATGGTTGCTACAATTACCTAGATGTGACGCAGAGTCAAAGATTCGAAATAAAACATTTTTAAACATAATTTTGCCAACATTTTTAAATACTGCGCCGATAACCAGAGTAGTAACACTTTAATTAAGGCAAAAATGTTAAATATAATTATTGCATCATTTACATTAATGCATATACGGCGAGAATCACCGCATAAACAGACATACTTAATTGAAATGTTGTCCTAGAATTTTTCCGACTTGCTTGAACAATTATTAAAATGTGTACTCAATGCCCACAATTGCATCTCCAGCCACCTTGAGCCTCGAAAGTCCTCATAAATGCATCTGAGTTTTAGTATATTTATAAAGCCTAAATTATTTTATTTAAGATAAAGTCAGATCGTAAATATTGAACGCGTATAAAAACTCCACCTAGGTTGATTACTGATCCGCATTTTCTCTAGAAAGCGGGGCATTGTGCCTTGATAGGAAAATCTTTAAAATGAAGTGAGAATTTCCTAATTTTTAACAACGCGTTTTGATGTTTTATAACATCATTATGAGGTAATTATTCACTCAATACATATGTAAGGATCACATGTATACATAGTTGGTTTGCGTCAGGCTATGGAAGGGTGTGGGATTAAGGGGGTTGAGGATTGGGGTTGGTGAAGTTGAGGGCCGAACGGTGATGTAATATTCGCGAAATTCTGGGTGGGAGAGGTGGGTTATAAGGGCAAACCCAACAATGGCGAGTGATAAAAAAAAAGATACCATTAAAAATTATTTTTTGCTGTGTTGAACTACCTTCAATTGCTCGAGAACATCTAATCTTCGACCTTTTTATTCGAAATGAAGATAGTCCTGGTACCACTGGGTGGTGTGTGAATACTCCGTTAAATATCTAGATAAACGCAATTCCGGGTTCGCTGTTCCCACGTCAGAATGTTCTTTGATTCTTGTTTTAAAGTTCCGGCCAGTTTGACCAATATGCATCGCCCCGCATTACACCCCACTTTTTTTCATTGTCCATCCGGTCCTTTGAATATCCGAGACATACGAGTAAGTTTAATGGGGGGTAAAAAGATATTTTAAATTCGTGTCTGGGAAAGAGCTTGACTACCTTACAAAGTGGAAATTCCTTCTCCGTGAATGTTAATACTGACGTCGATACAACTTTCCCCTTGGGTCTCTCGAAAATTCTTAATACTTGAACGTGACAGCGATGAAGGAATCCTATCCGCAATTATCATCTATCTTATTACATTTATTTCCTGTAAATAGGTAGAAAACAGGAGTCCTTCTGTATTTTTTTGGCTCTTAAGTTATTAGAAGGATATATGAATAACTTAAAAGGCACGAATACCGTAAGAAAAGTCGCAGGTAGTATGTAGAGCACATCAAGGAATGAGTGTTTGTCCGGAAAAGCGAAATTAGCGGTGTACAAAATTATTTTTCCTCCCGATTTAATTATGTGGCAGCGAAACCTTAGTATGCTAGAATACGCGTGAGAGTAGGCGAAATGCAATGGGAATGGACTATCTGAGAAGTTCCTGAGGCAAAAGTAGGATGGATAAGGTTAAGAATGGTTACGTCCTGAAAGAATGTGATTTAAATGCTCCACTACAAGACATGTGTGAAAGGAGTGTGCTTCGTCGGTTTCGCCATGTTGAGAGGATGGATGGGAATTGAATAACGAAAAAAATATATCATGATGGTATGAATTGTATGAGAGGAAGGGATAGACCAAGACCGTCATTAATGAAAGTGGTGGAAAAGACTCTGGAAGAGGATAAAGAATTTTATGTGCCTCGAGATTAGGTGAACCAGTAAGAAGCAATACATGAATGTGATAGAAGTGAAAGAGGTAGGCAGTTGTAGGGAATTATGGAGGAAATTATTACAAGAGAGCCAATTATCTCAGCCTAGCTCCATGAACTATGTCCTTTGACTTTCCACACCCCGGAAGGGCATAGCGTGACAGGTATGTAAATGTTAAATACGTTAATTGGTGGTGAGACACGAAGATTTTGAAAAATATAGAGTTTCAAGTCAATGGTTCGCGAGTTCCTTTCGTGGAATGAAGGCATGATAGTTTCAAAAATAAACTTTGTTATATTCCACACCGTATATTCCACCATAATACAGTGTGGAATATAACAAAGTTTATTTTTGAAGCTATCAAATATAGAGTTATCTGCATTGGTGTGCTTCTCCTAAAATTTAGAGCATGCGTTCGTAATCGAAAGTTTTTTCTCCATTTTGCTATATAAAAACCATGGTTGTCTAGAACACAAAGGTAACTTGTCCGTATTGGAGGTATTTGGAAAGAATTTCATGCACGTATAGTTAGAATTTAGTCACTCAATGAGAGCCTAATTTAAGGAAATAAAATTAATTAAAATTAGAGGTTTCATTGAGAATTCCTTTCTGTTTTTACGTGTCATCCGACAAATGACAAACAAAGTTATTGGCAGAAGCTTGACAATTTTAGCGGTCAGTCATCCATTATACTCGTTCGATCCTCCGTCTGGAAAACCAAATCATCATCAGCAGTTACCTATTCGAAAATTGGTGTATTGCAACGGCCAGCTGCACACTCCTCTCAGCTAAAAGTTTCATTCCAGGTATATTAATCCTTCCCTTTGGCATACTTCATAATTTTCCTCATTCACCTAGGCGTTCCTCAATAATTATTATTTGTTTTTCTTCTTCAATTATGATTTTCAATACACAGTTGTGTCTCCAAATGCGTCCAATAACTATGTTTCTTCTTCATCAGTCAGTTTTCATCATAAATATTTTCGTTGCTTATCATATCGACCTCACAATTTGATATACAGGGAAGTAATATCTAGTTTAGGTCATGAAATTGAAATCATAAATCCCTATACATAAATATTTTCTCCCCAGCTTCTAGTAGGACTGTTTTTACACCTAGGGTATTTTTTTGGAATCTTCTCTCATTAAATTTTGTACCTTATGAGATTTTCCTTGGCATCCCTAACCTGCTACACACAAAGATGGCAATCGATTTTATGACTCAGACTCTTCAGGTTCTTATCACTTGAAGAGAATAAATGCTTACGGATCAGCGCATAGAAGGTGTAGAAGTTGGCCTGGACATGTCTTTAGGAGGAAGACTTGGCGTCACTTTGAGAAGGCATTGCCCTTTCAAGCCCTCCCGCTGCTAAGTGGACATCTCTCCGGAATTGACTTTCGGCCATCTTCCCGCAGATGAGACGGCTTCCTGGACAAATAGGAGAAACCCTGCTGAGCGATACCCTTTTGGAACCCCCCCCCCGCCGTTAATACCCCTCCTTTTCATTACACCCTCCTCCTAGGAACACATAACCGACCCTTAATGAATCGCTCTCTTACCGCCTTCTATAGATATGGAATGAATAAGACCGTCTGCACACGGAGCTACTCATTAGAAAGTGATTGGTTAATCTTTAACAAAAGTTCCTGGCGCTGCGCAGTAAGCGCTTTTGGGACGTGGGCTACGAAACTTTCAAAATACTGCGAAACGAGGGAGGAAGCAGTGTTTAGTGTGCAGAGTCAGTCAGAAATATTTTCCCAATCGCTGCCAAACACAAGAGCTTCAAGATGTGGGATGATTCACCTCTAACTGCCGTCCCGTTTCGATTCGCCTCGAAATGAGACCTCAAGATAAGGTTCCTTGGTAAAGACATAACGATGGGTGATTGTGACCACTTGCCTTGCGTGTGTGTGGCAAAAGATCGCTTCTCGGTTTCACCTTATAACTATAGGCGCTTTCCATTCTCTCTAGAGAGCAGATGACAGCTTATTTCCTCTCTGTTCCAGGCAGACAAGGCGTATTGAGTGGCGCACTTCGAAACGGATCGGGAGCAGAGTTGATTTGCGATGGAGTGCGCTTGATAAGAAAAATATCCTACGCAACCACGATTGTTGTTCGCACGTTGGTTTTGGGTGCTTTTGATTTGCGGCGATAGCGTGCGATCGACAGCGATCGCCACGCCGAACATTGGGACCAAATCCCGAAAAGGTGGCCAAAGTTTAAAAAATAAAGCTTTTATTTCGGGTGTATCTAATGATTAGTTGGATATATTGATATTTAAGCAGCAGATAAATGCATTTGAAGGTAGGTAAGAATGCACCTGTGCGCATACTTCAGTATTGAAAAGGTTTGTCAGCATATCGCAATTGCCACGAAAGTAAACGCTGGATCAGAAGGCCCACTTCATCTCAGTGTTACAGCGTGGTTATTGTACTTATTACATTTAGAAAATGTAATCACCTCGTGAATGTATATATAATCCGAATTGTTACAGAAAAAATTCAGTTAAAACTAGTGACACAACTGTAATTTTCATATACATATTTGAAGTTAAAATTTATCTTATATTTCGCTAAAAACGTAATTATATCTATGAAAAAAGTTTATAGTTATGCGGAATTGTATCGATATATTTTTACTCGTTGTCGATGAAGATGTTAACTAATGAATAACAAAAATATCTACTGCCCCAAACAGCTCAAAAGAGTTATAAAGACAAAAAAGCACGATTATGCTATCCATGTGCACGCCATATTATTGGGACATTTTTTTTCTAATTTCAATAAGGACGATGACAGTCTTCGGAATACGACTTAAACGTACCTATGAGGCAATCGAAATACATTATTTTATTTACTATTATAAAATAACGCACCCATATACAGAGTACATATATAGAGTACTAATAGTAATAATTCTATTACACTATTTGAAGATAAAAGAATGTTCCGAGAATATTTATTCATCATACTAATATATAAAAATTGAATGGTGTCTGTCTGTCTGTTGCTCAATCACGCAAACACTACTGAACCGATTGAGCTGAAATTTTGTATGTAGTTAGAACATGTATCGGGATGTAACATAGGCTATATAAAAATCCGTCAGGGCCCCCAAAGGCCCCCCTGGTGGTCCCTTGTGGTCTATGCTAAGCATTGGGTTCGGTGCAGTGGTTTTATTTTTGCTTTTAAAAATTACTTTCACTCAAGATAGAGGGCTAGAATTTTTTTTAACGGATGGCTGAACAAATGAAGTTTCTAATTCCTTCAATCGATTTTCTTTTATTCTTCGTAATTGTCTGAATATCATCTTTTTTGCTGAATATTCTCACATTTTTCTCTGAAATCAACAGCAGCATATTTCCTTGACAACCAGAGATTGGATTTTCAAAGGATATTCACGCCTCTGGCATTTAAGTTTTTCTGCAGGGCCATGATAGCACGTAGAAAGAAAATCTGTAAAAGAAGGGCCCAGAGTCCCAATGGCCCCATAACAGATTGCTTCGGGGAGTAATCGATATATTCAATACATATTTACAACAAGTATACTCTTCAATTTCTATTCTCAAAGTAGCTCTCATAAGGGCACTGCATGCATATGAGAGAACAATAACGTAGTAAACGATACACATAAAGGAATTAAACGTGCAGGAATATTTAGGTTCAGCGAAAAGTAATGGTAATAATACCTCTGTTGCTACAACAAACTCGGCGTTGTTAACTATCATGTAATATTCAGATGTATTACACGTAGTGGAACCGTGTGTCTCTCATTTCGATTGCGAATTGTTTTTTAGACCAATTTCCACATCATACGAACGAACGAAGGAACGTCAACGAGTATCATACTAGGTTAAGAACTCCTCAATTGTCTAAGCTGACAGTATTCTTCAGGCTTTGTGGTTTTTCTTCTAAAATACATTCGATTTTTTTCACACCCGTTGAATTTGATAACGATTTCGGACAGTTTTTTAGACCAATTCCCACTTCATAAACGTTACGAGTTATTTAAATATGTTTTAAAGTGTAAAAGTGTAGTAAAATTACATTCACTCAATCATCGCGTTGCCTATTTAAGACTCTCACTCGCCGTGTTTCCCTTCCTTGGACTTAAAAATATATCCATCAACATGACTAAAAAAAGAGTAAACTTTCGAATAAATCTTCTAGAGCAAGAGGAATGTGTTTTTTGCGAGAAAATGAGCCCTTGCAAGAAAAACGACATAGATTAGACTTGAATGCTCAACGACATGCCCACCAGCGATCTCATGATCATCTCCCCGTGGTGTTTCAGGGGTTACGCTAAGAACCGCACAAATTTTTTTAGCCCAACCTACGGACGGGTAACAACCTATAAATCTGGTTCAAATGTAGACCCATCTGTTTCGAAACTTCAATCTGTATTAAGATGGTGTACATTATAATGACGTCACTACATGCCTCTTACCCGAAAGAAGTACGGAAATTCTGCGCAATGAACAACATCCGTGCATGAAAATCGGCAAGTGCACTAAGAATCACCATAGATTTTAATTTAGCAACCGAAACCAATAATTATGGCTACCCTTTATACCGTAGGCGCAGACCGGGTAATGAAGGATTCATAGGACAAATAAACATGGCTGCTGCTGAAAATGCTCATTTTGACGATGTCAACCGCTGGATTGTACCCTACTATCCAATCCTGATTAAGATACTCAACGCACATATCAACGTTGAATCGCGCAACTCAATTAAGTCATTGAATGCAAATATATTTATGTACACAAGGGAAGCGATCGAGCTGTTAATCACTCCAAAGTTGGCTCAAGAAAAACGGAGGGACAAGGTGACTATCTAATAACCTGGGTGCTATTTAAGTAGTGATAAATCTGCGTGGCCCATTTTTGGGTTTCCCGTGCATGGAAGAGGACAAACAGTCACTCAACTCTCCGTGCACCTGAAAAACAGTCAGCGTGTCTACTACAACGAACACTACACACAAGATAGGATACGAACACCTCAAATGATCACGCTGATAGTATTCTTCAGGCTTTGTGGTTTTCTTAAAAATAAGTTCAATGTTTTTCACACCCGTTGAATTTCAACGGGTACCTTCAGCTAGTAGTCAATAAAAACACTTGGTAATCTTCCACAGATTTATTTCTTTGGCACGACGCGTTTCACCACACTGTGGCATAATCATAAGGCAGGATTCTTCGGTTTAGGTCATGTATATATAGGTTTCCACCAAGGCGTTAAGGAGTGGAGGGGAGGAGGGGTAAGGCTAAGTGAGGAGCGGAGGTAAGTGGGGGGGGGGGGAATTGGGGGTGGGAAGAAGGAGAGAGGGAACTAAGGGTTTTAGCGGACACAGGGCGGAAAGACAGGACAAACGGACGCAGGGGTTGGGACTGGGTGATGATGGAGGCCTCCTTACCTTGAGAACTCTGGATGGTGAGGGAAAGGAGGAAGGTTAGAGGGTTTTAAATGGCCAGTGCACTGCCCCAACGCCACCTACGTTGACTGCCCACACCAGAGCACTGGAGGAGGGGGGGGGGGGAGGAAGTAGAGTGTGAAAGATTTTGGGACATGTGGCAGGAGTCGGTTGGAAAGAAAACGGTTAAGGGCGGGAGGGTGTGTGGGGGGGGGGGGGCTTTAGCCTGGAAAGTATTTTGTGGCCAATAAAAAAGAAGGGTTGTGAAATAGGAAATCATTACACAGTTTGGTTTCATTAGTAAAATTTTCTCGGGTTTGCCACCGGGTAAGGCTTTTAAAGGCCAACGTTTCGATGAGTAACTCCCTCATCGTCATCAGGGCTGATTGCCGATCTTTTATCAGTTTGGTTTCATTGAACTTCTGATGCTTCACAATTTCCATTATCTCCAAAGAGTCCATTTTCCACCCTTTATCTACCCTATGCGGCAACTTGGGGGTGAAATCACTCTTGTGGCCGTCTTCCAGCAGATGTTTAGCAAAATTGGAGGATGTATCCTCCAATCGGAAACATTCCCTGGTTCTTGTTTTAAGCGGTCGGCCAGTCTGGCCGACGTACACTGTACTGCATCCCGGTGTATTACATTCCAGCTTGTACACACCAGACGAGCACTTTGTTCGAGATCTGTGCTTTGTTCGAGCACTTCTTTTTTATCCTTCCCGTTTCCCAGGAGCGTTCTTAGATTCCACCTTGTATTATAGCGTTATATTGTCTACCTTATCTTGGGGGGGGGGGGGGGGGTAGCAAGTTGGCTAGCCTGTGGGACATACCGTCTTTGAAGGGGAGCTTACACCATTTGCCTCGAACTCTATGTTATAATTAATTTCATTGAGGGGTACACTTATAAGTCTCATAAGTGAGTGGAAAGCGGCATGCTTATTGGAGTGGGGGTGGGCAGAATCGGATGGGATGGTGTGGTCCGTGTAGGACGGTTTTCTATAAATGGCGAATTCATGTTTACCTCCCTCAATTGAAATATTCAAATAAAAAAAATTAATTCTCCCAGAGTTACTTTTCTCCATTTTAAAATTGATATTCCGGTGATGCATATTTGGAAGAATCCTGCACATGATTATGCCACAGTGTGGTGAAACGCGTCGTGCCAAAGAAATAAATCTGTGGTAGATTACCAAGTGTTTTTATTCTTTATGAATAGTGAGAAATCCACTATATCTAGCCTGAAACAGTTATATATTTGCTCCTCATTAATATCCTACGTGAGCATTGTGTCTTGTTTAGATGTTTTTAAGCCTAATCCAAAAACTTTATGGACTACAACAAAATTTAAGCGAAGGAAATACGTTTGTCCTATTCTTTTTAATGAAAAATGCTTCTATATTAATTGATAAATGGGTTTTCAACAATTCCTTCACATTTCCCTTGTGTGAGACAAAAATATTAATAAACTTTAGAAATTGTCGTTTTTTATACTTTCTAATTATCTCTTTGAGATCGGAATGACCTTCTTTTATTTGCTGCACAGATAATTGCTTTAAGTTAGATACGAGGGAAAATTTACACTATTTCACTTTTGTATCACTCCCAAGCATTTTATTCTTCAGATATCACTGGAGCGCACGGAAATTATTTCAAGCGTTTCTGAGGGGGAACTATCGAACTATTTGCTAGATGCGAGCAACTTTCATTACACAACAAAGAATGCGGAGGGGAACTATAACGTATCCAAGGTGTTTCATGAGGAATGGACGTAAGGTGGTGGAGGAAGTTATTTTATGCATTTTTAGCCCTAAGAACATGGGTCGTAATCCTCTGGAGCATGGATCCGTAATCTATCCCATATAAAACATCTTATATTTTTGGGCAAATTTCTCTAAAAGTAGTTCGGGAAGGGGTTAATATTTTTATATCTTTGGAAAGATGATTTTTTAAATCAGGTAAATTCATTAAATTCTGGGTGGAGTAATATCTCGCTCAAACTGTCTTAAATAAAAAAATTTTGAATGAAGAATGCATTTCCAAAAAAGTTAATTCATGCTAGTGTCAAACGATTTATCGAAGGAAAATTCGTAAAATTGCAAAATTTTATTAGTGCATCAGCTAGTTAGCGCTATGGTAAATCAGGGGGTGGGGAAAAATGGCCGACTATCCACTCCCAACATCAAGCATGATCAAGCATTTGCCGCAACAGCAAGCGCTCTCTCCATTCGCCTCAATGAGTAGCACTTCATCAATGTGGTGTCAAAGGAAAACGTGCAAATGAAAAGGCCAGCTACGGTGTTCTCCTTTTTCAAGTGGACGATTCTTATTCATTCTACGAGAACCTCCAGATGAACTCTATGATTTCAATCGCAAATTCAATTCTGCCATCCGGAAAAACATATGCATTGGACACGCACAGGAATGGGCCAGAGTTTATGCGCATATGGTTGCTATGGATTAATACCGGTGAAATATCACCCAATAATCAGTGATTCGTAGTTAATTTGAATCTTAGATTTTGTTCGTGACCCTCGCACAATGGGTAACCGTTTGAATTAATATTCGCCTTTCAAGTTTTGCTTCCTCTTCAGGACGTTCGGTGGTTTCACTCTCAACTCAAGGGAATTCGACGAAACTTGCTGGAAGCATCAATTATGTTTTCCTAAAGCTACCTGAATTTTTTAAAAATTATTTACCGCAGATTTCTTATAATATTTGATGCGGAAGTGGGCATGAAATTACATGGGTTCTTTATGGGAACGCGAGGTGCGACTAGCTTTATTCATCGAAAATAACGTTTTCTAGTTAAGAATAAGAAAAACAAAAATAATTTAAATCATCGATAGAATAATGTATGAAAATCATTTGGTATACTTTATTTTAATTATTTTTGTTTTTCTTATTCTTAACTAGAAAAAGGTTCTTTTTGATGAATTAAGCTACTCGTACCTTGTGTTCCCATAAGAACCCATGTCATTTTTTGTCCACTTCTCGATCAAATATCTTAATTAATCTGCGGTTAATAATTCAGAAAAAATCAGGTAGATTTAAGACAACATAAGTAATGCTTCCAGCAAGTTTCGTTGAATTCTCTTAAGTTGAGTGAAACCACCGAGCCTCCTCAAGTGCCATTGCAGGTGCAGTCTTGGAAGAGGGATCACGAAATGATTCCTTCTTTAACGTTGCCGTCATCGTTATCCAATACGCAAAACCCTCTAGAAGGGCAACGCCGACCGTTACTGTCCTAAGAACGCACTCAACTGACGAAATCTGGTGATTTGAAGCACCTGACAAAATTTGAAGAATCACGTTCACGTATTTGCTTTATAGAATCGCTATTGAAAAATGAGGATAACGTGAGCACACGCGTTATGGGAAACCATGATGTCATACATGCGTTTTTCTTGCTGGAAGGTGGAGATTATTAATAAATCCAGAACCCTTCTGACCCTCAATCTGAGAGTGTTGCAAGAGGAGCAGGTGAATAAATAACATGAGGAGGAAATTATTTTATGAAAATTAGCTGTTAACTAAAGCCCGTTTCACACGATGCTTGATCCAGCCCTGGACCTACTAGTACTATGCTAGCTGGTATAGCTAGCATAGTACTAGTACCAGTACATAGTACCAGCTAGCATACTACTAGTAGTATGCTAGCTGGTACTTGATATTGAGAACGGAACCCAGTATGATAGAAACCGTGAAGGAAGGTTTCACAAGATCATTGAACTTGTGCTTGTGGTGGAGCGGTACTGTAGTCTACTGTTGCCAACTGTTAAATGAAAATGGAAAATTTCCATCAGAGAAGGAGAATTTTGGATGCTGCAGTAATAGCAGGGATTGTCGAGACATTTTCACCGCATATTAAATTCATCCCCAAAGAGTGCGTAACACCCGCGATAGTGAGGCGCTGATTAAAAAAATTGAAGACCGCTCTGTGACTGTAAAAGCTAACGTGATTGGTCGACGGCTACTAGGTCTTACTGGGAGCTAGTAGCAAACTAGTACGGCATTAATTACGAAATCAAGTAGCCCAGCGAGTATAATAGCTACCATGCTTGTTTGCCAGTATGCTAGTCCTAAATCATACGGTACTGGAAAGCTATTATGCTAGCGAGTATCCTCGACCTTGTGCTGGATCAAGTATTAGTGTGAAACGGGCTTCACTCACCTTTTAAATCATCCATGCCATCACGTTGTTCATTTTCGGGGTAGGTACAGACAAAAGAGTGTAATCCTAGGTGATGGTCTTGTAAAGCTGATTAATAAAACTGGCACTTTGTGACTTACACAAACTTATTGACACACGACCGGTTTCGGCTGTTTCGGTATACCCGTGTACAAAGGCATCATCCTCAGGTACAAACGTAATAGTAGATGAGGACGGCTTAACAGCCGAAACTGGTCTTGTGTCAATAAATTTGTGGAAGTCACAAAGTATCTGTTTTATCAATAATGGCATCCTTTCGCCTCGTTAGAGCTTCAACTTTTGTTTTGAAGTTGTGAAGCTGGCTCATTTTAATAGTTTCCTCCATGTTGCCCACTCCTTGAATAGCTGTAGGTATTTTCTTCAGTTTCCCTCATACATTGCTTCACGTATGCTATCCTATTCCTTAGGGGTCATTCAAGTATTACGTTAGACGTTACGGGGAGAGAGGGGGGATGGGCTTTTCTTACGTTGTCTTACAAAGGGGGTCTGAGACAGCCTTACGTAAGATATAAGTCACTTCTGAATTCGTATTTTTATCACTTTTTTAAATTATTTCGTAGGAAAAATCTTATTTTTCAGGATCACCGCCGCGGCGGTACGCCTACATGTATGCTAAACTATAGTAAAACGTACAACCAATGCATTGCGTGCATTAGTTTGGAGATGTCGCAGTTTCAAATATTACATGTTTTGTAAGTTGTGCGAACAGCGAATCGCGAAATATCATAAACCGATATATCTATATCCGTGATGAGGCCAGTATTTGCGCATTTTGACATAGAATCCCCCAAAGTTCTTTGTCCATGGTTTCAAAAATAGCTGATAAATTACGTAAGATTGGGAGGGAAGGGTTCGTGAAATCTTACATTGTCTTACTTGGGGGGGGGAGGGGGTTAAAATATGGTAAAAATCGCATTACGGAATACGTGAATAGCACCTATGACTCCCAATATACCACCTCTTCAAAGCTCATCTACCATGTTCACCCATAACTTTCGCGGTCTACCTCGTCCTCTTACACCATTCACAAATTATCACATCTGTCGACTGTTATTCGACTCTCATCCATCATCTCAACATGGCCAAACCAACGAAGCATAATCATTTATTTAATTTCCGTTTCTGGAGCATCCAACTCACATTGAATCATGAATAAATCATTCCCAACCCTACATTTACCGCAATCACTTCTCAGACACCCCATTCACGCTGCATTTAGCCTACAATGATGCGTAACCTAACATACACAGGTATCATGCTATCATAATATAAATACGGGTTAGAGCCAGATTAATACATCAGCTGTTTGAAGTTAATTTTGGAGTAGGACAGAATGTAGGAACAGAGATCTCCGCGGCGCGTTTAATGAAAAATAATTTAATACTCTTTTAACCCTTTTCGAGTAAACAAATTAAAATAATTAACGTTTGGGTAGGCCATAAAACAAAACGGCAGATTAAAAATAAATAATAAACAGTCCTTGGACTTGAACATGGAATCAACGGCGATGATAAATTTACCCCTAAGTAACTTTATCATATATATAATTATGTGAATTATTGCAATCACTTTGTGTAGTTTTCATAAATTATGTATTCGGTACTATCGGTTTTGGCTCATAGGCATCATCTTCAGGTACAAAATATTTTACGCGCCTGTGTATTCATGTACCTAAATATAATGCCAATCCATTGAAACGAATAGTACCGAATAAAACTTTATAAAAACAATGTACTGTGTATAATATCGTTCACAATGAATGTTGACAGACTTGGAGAAGATTCCATCAATGTAGTGTGAATCTATTATTGGTAAAGGTTGTGCAAATATTTAAACTCATTTTCTGATTAAATTATTGGGTATGTGTAACCTGCAGTCGTAAATCATCATCCTCGGACTACTTGCATCCCAACTTTCGTCAAAATTCTAGACCCGACTATTGGATAATACCCTTGTAATATCTCATTAGAATTTTTATGACAGAGTTATTCTATTCGTGCTACTGTCCGTCTCTGCATTAGGCTGTTCACCGGGGTCACGGCCCAAAGAAGAAGGAAGAGCAATTACATATGCTTATTCGAATAAAACATTAACAGTAGAAATAAAAATCAACAGTAAAATATTTAACCTCTTTTCTTGTTTATAATATTTGATATGTAACCTGTATTCGCAAATAAATATTCTAGGAAAACCTGCCTCCCAACTTTCCTCAAAACTATAGATATTTAAATAAATATTAACCCATTAAGTAAAAATATTTGACTTATTTTCCTGTTTATATTATCCCGTATGTAAACTGCACTTGTAAATCACTATTCTAGGACAACCTGCCTCTCAACTTTCGTGAAAATTCAATATCCAACCGTGGAATACTATTGAATTGAATTGATAGAATTGTGATTACAGAGTTATTTGACTCGTGCTATTGTTCATCTCAACATTAGGGTGTTCTACGGGGTTTCGGCCAAGAAACGATGAAATAGCAATCGTAGATGCTTGTTCGAACGTTGTGCAAGCATGGAAGTCGGAAGGCGAAATCATTCATCGGCGCTCGCGATGTTTATCTAGTTGTTTAGGATTTCAAATCGATTCCTCCGGACGGCGCATTGTCTCTCCGTGGCCTTGTTTCCGAATCCACTCATTGGCTTCCTGTCCGTGATTATATTTGTGTTTTCGGTCTCCATCCACTTTCGCATGGTCTATTCCCTCGTGCAGTGCGTCATGAACTCCTCAAGGGAGTTCGGATTACAAAAAGAGAATCGATTGTTGATTTCCCGCCATTTCAAGTTCGGTCCTCCATCTTTGTGGCGCACAAAAACTTCTTTGTTGTCAGGCGCCCGGGGGCACTGGCTTTACTCCCTTCCACCCTACGGCCCAAAACTTCCTCCCCTCCAGACTCCATCATGTAAACTAAAGTCTGCGGGCGTCTTACCACTTCCTTCCCCTTCTAACACTAAATTCCCTTTCCCACTTTGTTTTTTTCAGTATATACTGAAAATTGAGCTGAATTCATCACGCTTAAAAATTGCACCGTGCAAAGGCGTTTTTACGCATGGAAGTCACTTATATGACAGTTGCCTTTGAAATCGCTTGCATATGGTGCTTTGATGTGTAAGTACGGACTTTTGTGGCAGTACGGGTCGATAGCGGTAGAATTCGACTGCGGTTTAGAAAAATCATTTGCCTTGACCGGGATTAGAACCTGGATCACTCGATTTCGCGCCGAGTGCTTTAACCAGTTACGCTACCGAGGCGTCCTTCTCCCCTGTGGATTATTGGTGGCTTTATAGGAGCATGGTGGTCAGGACTGCTAGACATATGATGTCATTAGCAGTCCAAGTCGTGCGCTAAGCGCCACAGTCCGCGAGGATAAAGCCGTATATAGAACACAAGGAGGTGTTCGCTCTTGACCAATTTTGAGGAAACCGGGACTAGTCACGGTAGTAACCTTTACGGAGTCACCCGCAAGTGCACATAAGTGCGATATTCCACAGGAGACAAATCATTCGCCTTGACCGGGATTCGAACCCGGATCCCTCGATTTCGCGCCGAGTGCTTTAACCAGTTAAGCTACCGAGGCGTCCTTATTCCCTGTGGATTATTGGTGGCTTTATAGGAGCATGGTGGTCGAGGGATCCGGGTTCGAATCCCGGTCAAGGCGAATGATTTTTCTCCTGTGGAATATCGCACTTATGTGCACTTGCGGGTGACTCCGTAAAGGTTACTACCGTGGCTAGTCCCGGTTTCCTCAAAATTGTGGTTTAGAAATTGCACAGATAATAGACAGTTTTCCATTTTGCTCGCAAGTAGCATTTTGACTGTACGATGTGTCGAATCGCTTGGCATCCGGTAAAATCCTGATCACATGAATGCATATGGAGATTATAAATGTGAAAAACGCATAAATTAGCAGGAGGAGGACTCAATGTTGAACATTTAAATATTTTTCATGTTCACTTGAAAACGTTCTTAATATTAAAGGGAACACAAAGGTAAGACATTACTTTCTAGTATTGAATTAATTAGATTTGCAACAAATCTCATTCTTAATACGCTGTAATGATGCACACATACCTATATTTAATGTAACTGAGACAAATTTTAAAAATCCACTAATGCCTTTGGGACTCGAACATAGCGATTTTCGCACACAATTATTGTCAAATTTGGGTGATTGTCGAAATTTCCTCATTCATTGTTCAATTTCGTCATTCATTCATTTGGAGAAAAACTGGAAGTAATATGTAAGCTGAACCCTACAAGTTACGTTACTAATCGACACATCGCTAAACTTGCTACTTTCATAGAACAGAAGTCAACTTCCCTGTGTAAATCCGCCTTAAGATTCGATGAAATTTTCCCTGCAATATTATGCTAGGTGTTTCTGGAGGAATCAATGTAATTTCTGGAGGAGGTAGGGGAGATTTAGGCGTATTCGTCCCATGAACATCGGGTCACAACTACTTAGTTACTGAGCTATGGCAACGCAAACATTTTATGTGAAGCCTTTTGCAGTCACCATGAAAACGCCGACAATTGGTGATGTGCATTGACAGTTATGGAGTAAAACTTGTGCAAGTTATTTTTAACATTTGTACAATGTTGAGGATAGCGGGTTTAGCCACGGTATTACCTTTTACGGAGTCACCCGCACGTGCACATAAGTACGATATTCCACAGAGGAAATATCATTCGCCTTGACCGGGACAAGGTGAGGTCCCGGTCCCGGCCAAGGCGAAATATTTTTCTTTGTTTAATATTTGCATTTTTCTTTTCCCTACCGATATTTACGGTGATTGCTTCCAATTTTCATAACTGTAACCGTAAATATCAAACTTTTTCCCTATACAAAATTTCTTATTCACTTTCAGAGCTATAAAAATACTTTTTTAAGAAAGGCATTTGCAACTTTTTTCTTTATAAATCTGGAATATTTTTTCATTTATTTTTTATTTTTGCCCTCGGACGATTCTGATGGTCCGTATGCCCCTGCGATCCCGATAAGCCATTGGCTTAATAGGTTTCGCAGGGGCCAAACCACCAGAACTTGACAGAAACACCCATGCCTTGAACTGGCGAAAAACAGACCCAGGCGGGACTCGAACCCGCGACCCTCGGATTAGCAGGCGAGGACTTTATCCCGCCGCCACAACGACAGTTAATTGACATCGAAATGGTTGTCAAATTAATTGTCATTGCTCAATTAATTGACATTAACCAATTAATTGACAGGACTCAATTAGATCGTGCTTTTCAAAGTCTTTCCTTTGGCAATGAGAAGAATGAAAGATTTAATTTTAAATAAAAAAATAATTCAATCAGGCGCAATTACCGCAATCGACATTGATGTGCTGAAATAATCGATCAATTATCAAAAAAAATTAATCGACGATTCATTTCATCGAATAATCGCACAGGTCTAGGCGTCGCCCATTGTGAGTCGATTGTTTCCGAGTCGAAAAAGTGTTTGCTCGAGGTTTTCCACAGTATTAAGACACTGGATCATTTCCCTTTGTTTGTATGTCTTACGTACGTATTGGCCCGACCGGGATGATCGGATTCTATTATCAGTTTTAAAAACAGAAATGATCAAGATACCTATTTTCGATCAAATTTTTTGATCCAACGGCCAGTCAAAATGAAAGCATGCAAGTCATGTGTTTCGAGAGAATGCCGATGGTGGAGCTGATTTATACCTAAATAATCTTCGAAGAAATTGTGGTAACTGTGACAGAGAAAAGTGTTCTCTTGAGACTTAGAGAAATGGCAAACTGGAGCTTTTGATAGAATGTTTTGCTCCGTCAGAAAACCTTCACTATAAACTAACGCATTCGTTTATAATTGAAAATTTTCAGTGATAACGCCAGAGGCGACATTTACTTTAATAGTTAAGATGCCTCGTTAGCATAGGATTACAAGGCATTGTCGATTACCTTACCGTGGCTGACGTCACAAACCTGAGGACTGATTTGGAGAAAACTTGTCCCGCCAAATCACATTTCTATTTTATGCATGCTAGAAGTCTACTATTTTTATAATTAAAAACAACCTTTGTCTCTGGAAAGTGGAAGTTTTTCGGTCATCATTACCAGTCATTAATCAGAATATTCATTTTCTTCAGCTCTCCACCTACCGATTCATTCCTACGTTTTTTTATTTGAACGCCCTTCATAACTTTTCTGATGTATTCCATTCTTGGTCTTCCTCTGTTAATTTTCCCATTGATTTCCCCTTCCGTTATTATATTTCAGGTATTTTGAGCGAGATATTTCCTTGGTCACAATGGAGACCATATTCTATCTTTTTTATTCAGCGTCTGTAATAAGCATGATGGAAATATTGTAATATTAATGTCGCAAAATTATACTTATATATATGACAAACATTCTCAGTAATTATAAATAAATATATCTACATAGGTCTCTAACTTGACTCATTTTTCACGCTGCACGGTAAAAATGCCATCAAAACAGAAGGCTTTTTTGCAAATCTGTAAAAATTACTGCGGTGAGTAATTGATAAATTTTTATAAACAGTTTGGAAAACATAAACTACACATCGTTAGTGTTTTGACGAAATCTAGGAGTTGGATATTCATAATTTTTCAATATTTTCCCTCTGTAGCGCGCAGCCGTAATCTATCCCATGTAAAAACAGCTTATCTTTTTAGGTGCATTGCTCGAAAATTAGTTCAAAAAAGGGTTTATATTTAGATATATTTGGAAAGATGAGTTTCTTATTTCAAATTACATCATATTCATACAATTCTGGCTGAATTGATATATCGCTCAAACCTTCTTTATGAGATATTGTATCGCAAAATGTGTACGATATTTTTGTTTCTCCTTCTTCTCAGAATTGTCATCATACATCTTTTCTCTCCGACTCTTCGTGGGACTTCTTCGTCAGTGACACTCTCCGTGCACAATATCTTCATAGTTCTTCGATATTATCTCATTTCCATTGCTTCTGACCTATTTTGATCAGCGGCTGTTATTGTCCAGGCTTCACTGTCACGTAAGAATATGCTCCAGATACATATAAGTTTTAATGAGTGCTTCCTTACTTCCAGGCTTGTGTTCTTAACTGTTAGCATACTCCTCTTATTGTAGAATGCCGTCTTTGCTTGGGCTGTTCTGCTCAAAAGATCTTGTTTGTTGCTTCTTCCCTCGTTGGTGATTCTGCTTCCCAGATAGCAAAACTCTTACACGAGCGCAAGCTTTTGCCACCCTACTTTGATGTTGCTTGTGCTTCTTATCAACAAAAAATGATCTCGGTTTTCTCCATCTACATAATACCCTGCAAGCCACTTCAAGGGTGTGTGGTAGGGGGTGAATCGTCACAAAAAATCATTAAATTGTACCTTATTTAAGTTGATTTAACTACGACTATTGATACATTGGCAAAAACCAGCAAATACTTGTCAGGAGGCGGGATTACACCAAGATGGACCGACATTTAGGTATGCCGATAACGTTAGAGAAACTGCTTTTATTGATTTATTTAGCAACTACATAATTCCACAGAAATACAACTTATATATGAGAAATGAAGATGGTTTTGTTAACTCTACACAGCAGATTTAGAAACAGGCATTAGGGAAATAATCAACCAATTAGCTGCACTACCAATCGACAAACCTAATTTAAAGTTTTCTAAGTATTAATCTTCAAGTTGTTTTCACTGTTAACTCGTTAAAACCTTTTAAACTCAAGCGCAGGCACTGAAGGCAAGGGGTGCGCAAGATTGTTAGTAATAAAAAAACTTTTTTTTCCTCTTTATAAAAAAAGTAATGGTCGTGTACTAAGTCACTTTGTAAAAGCGTAATGGTGAAAAAATTTGTTTGCTCCATTATGTTTTTATAAAGTGATTTCTTGCTTTTTCAGTGTTGGCCCAAAATAAAAGTAGGTCGCCAGTTCCTCTCACATCTCCTCTCAAATTTACATTTCCTTCCCTTTTCATTGATCACGCCTCACTCTCTCCCACTCTCCCTCAACTTCACTCACGCACGTTCAACGCGTCCATTTACCCTCTCCAGATGCCTCCTTTCCCAATTGAATGGCTGGACCTATGCACTCTCCATCTCTCACGGCTCTTTTTGGACGTCCGATTTGAATGGCAGCGGAGACCATTGGCCGGCCGATTCGGCTGTCCGTTCGTCCGGGGCTTGTTTGCGGAGCGGTCGGCCCGAGTTCCCGATTATCCGTCCGAGAATGGATTGGACGTCTTTCTGTGGACCACCCTTTTTCTATAGTCGAAAGGTCATCCCACTTGTACTATAGAGAGAGAGAGAGCACCACCACTTGTGAAGGAGAGGGACGACATAACACTCCAACTCACTGACACAGTGTCTGTGTGTTATCGGGCGGTTTGTCTTTTGGGTCAAGTCCGAACGAGTCATCGTGAGTGACGCATAGAGGAGGAATCATTCTGGGCCCGTAAGTTTATCAAGCGTTAGCTCGGGGTTTTGAGTGGAAGTGCGTCAAATGATGATGCTTTTTGATCAAGTGCCGTCTCTTCTTTAAGGGTGGCTGGAGCGATAAATGCGTGTCACTGAGTTTACATTTTAATTATTTTTTTTAGTAATTCGAAAAAAATTCTTGGACCACACTTCATTCCCTTGAAACTCACCAATCAATTTGTAATGGAAACGGTACAAGAATTTTATTTTACATTTTTTCCGTAATTAAAGCATGTTATGACTAGCGTTTTCGGCGATGTATTCGAAATTCAGACGAGTATATTTTTTTCGAAAGTATCCGGCGTGACACCTTGATACTTAGCGACCGTTATAATATTATGAAACAGATTATTTCACGTTAAGAAGAAAATCTGTGCATATTTGATGGAATTATTATGAAATGTATGTCATGTGCCTAAAGGCTTAGTGTTAAAATAGCATTTAAATGCAAAAAAATCATAACTCTTATGAGAACACGTCTGCAATGTTTCACGCGGATAATCAGGGGCATAATAATTACTCCAACCGCCACCTGTGTGACTGTGTGAGTCAAAACAAATGCTAAATTCCACCTTTTTGTTTAATTTGTTTAAAAAATACTGCTTTCGCTGATTACCTGTGAAACCAAAATAAAAATAAAAATTAAGGCATAACATATACATATAAGTAATTTCGCGAATGATTTTTAAATGAAGATTTTCCCTAGCCTTAGGGGCCGACTGCAGCGTCTTCTCTATGGAACTACCGCATTTTGACTTCAAATATCGTAGTGGGTCGTATCGTAGTAGCTAATAACTTACAGAAATAAGGTAGTAATATGACTACCAATCTTTTATTTTAATTCAATTTTCCTGCTTTTTTCCTTCTTTTAAACAGTTTTCCGCGAAAATGGAATTTGTATTAGATTAAAAAAATATTATTTTAACCCGTGTTCTACCACTCTCTCATTGAACACCATGTGATTTCAAGTTCAATTTGAGAATGAAATTGCGTGGAAAGATAAAATTACTTGACCGCATGAGGTAGAGGATAAGTGTTTCAACAATATGGAGTAGTATGAATAAACTGGCAGTAATTTTACAGTGTAACCATCTAAAGGTGACTGAGGCGGAAATCGTTGTTCATTTGTGTGCACATTTTAGCAACTATTTCAAGTGAGTCGAAAAGCAATGATAGGACCATATTTCATTTATGTACATCTGTTTATGTGGTACAACTTAAACTACATGCAGTAATGGAAATGATACAAGAATTGTATTTTATATATTTATCCTTTTTTAAAGAATTTTATGGCTTCAATTTTTGGCGCGGTTTTAGCACTTTTGGCAACATTTATATTTAAACTTTTTTTAACTTCATTGTCTTCACGTGACATCTTAAAACACGTTATAATTGCCATTGTATTTATATAAAACGTATTATTACGCGTTTAGAAGAAGATTTGTACCTTCTTTTTAATTGAAATAGTAGGTAGGTAGATACGACATATACTTCATGTGCCGTAAGGCTAATTGCAAGTATAAAAGTAGAATTCGCTTGTCAAAAACCTATTTGTAAAAATATTTATTTTTTAACTTTTACATCACTAATCAGAAATCGTTTGTAAACCTTCACGCAAATCTGTTAATAAACAAAAACCTCTCCAACCACCTTAATTCTTTTATCGACGAGTGTTACGTGGAATTTTGCCGCATTTAACACAATAATTATCATCAATTTATGAAAATATTAGCAGAAATGCCCATTGATTCACAACGGCAGAGATAACAGTAAGAAATAATATAGTAGTTCTATTCAAACAGAAGTGTAATTGACTTCCCATTCTTAGTTATTTTACTAAGTGGAAGTTGCCCATTTTTTTGCTTACTGATGCATAGTAATAGGCTGTTTTACTGAAATTGTTTATTTTTAAAACAGTAAAGCTAAAAGATTATCCCAGTTAAACAATGGGCGTGGGGATGATAGCTATTAACTTTGAGCATATTTTCCCTTAAGGGAGTTGGAGTGGAATTTTCTTCCAGTACCCATTGAATTATAAATATTTGAAATAAGTATCACGCAACTACGCTAAAAAAATCAAGATAAACGTCTCATTACTTAATTCATTCCAAGGGTAATTAGAAAGCAGTGATTTTGGGGCTTAGAGCGGATTGGAACCCCAACCATTCCATTTGAACTTTAGGACTGCTGTGTTAAGGTTTAATAGGTGTAATATACGTAGGTCTAACCTTGCACTGCACTGCGCTGCGGTGCGTGGATGGTTGCCTCGGTAACTCTCCCGCGAAGCTGTGGGAGTAGGAGTGAGGGGAAAATTCCAAGGAAATAGGTGAGGGGAGGGAGGGGAAGGAGGGGGGCGAGAAGATTTTTAAAAGTGTGCGCGCGCATGTTGCGCGTTCTTCATCTGTTTGTTTACGAGGCGATTCTTTTTTTAAGGGACTTGGACGAAGGGATCTTCGCATATCACCATCCAACTTTGCACTCCAAAAATGTCGACTCGACCCCCAAAACCACTGAAAACTATTTACTCTCTCTCCCCATTTCTTTCGCGCAGAAAGGAGAGAGCGTGAAATAAGACATCTCCTGTGAAAGAATGGATTCGACCTTGGGTCGGAACTCCATTTTATTCTGCGCTCTATATATCTACATCATCACCCCACAAATTCTTACTCGATTTCGCTCACATATTTTCGCGTCTTGATCCATTTCCATTTTCCCTCTTTCATATCCGCTCGCATGACTTGAGAGCATAGCGTGACTAACCTATTTCTTACTTACTACGCAGCGAAATCCCGCTTAAGTACTCCTTTGTTTATTTATTTGTAAAAAAAGACAATATCCGAATGCGGGCTAGCGATGATGATTGTTTTGAAATACTGCTGCAAAGAGCTGCAAGAACAAGATCGTGTTTTTGGAACTATCCAGTACCATAGAGTAAATATATATTACTGTTTACTCTATGCCAGTACTAAGTAAAAGTCGTTCCATAAAATTGCGAGCAAATTTTTCATGGCAAATTATAATGAACTGAATGTAAGTAATGCATTTTAAAAAGTTTTTTTTCAGAAACTTGTAAATAATATTCGTTACGATTGAACATTGATTTCTTTCTTCATGTCAAAGAGAGCGGTCCGTGAGAAAACGCCTAAAAATGGTTTAGTGGTACATTTGAAGAGACTTCAAATACCTTACATATTCCTCAAAATTTCTGATTTTACGAGGTTACTATTGATAATGAATAACGAAACATTAGCCGATTAATGGACTCATTCACACAACTCATATTATTTATTAGTAATTTTACATCAGTAAACTGATTGTCATTCATAACGATGCTTCGTTTAATCAGGCAGCAGAAAACGAAGGAATGTTATTTCTCCGTTCTTTTAACTCCAGGCTTGAAGTAGAATAATCGCGTTAGCTTCAATTCTAAAGCAGTTTATCTCGTCTCCCACAGTACCACTGACAACTATAGAGTCATATTAGCGGTTTAAAAATATTTCCGAGCGTTCTAAAGGTCGCATTTTCATTTTACTCCGACTAAACGGCGAATAAACCGTATTCCTGTCCCTTAGTGTGTTCGTATTCCACTATATGCACCCCCCCACGAGTCTTCTCACAGAACCTTTGTTCAAAGGCACAACCAATAAATGAAAAATTTTCACGTAAACTGAATGTGGTTCGATCTCGGTCCGAGTCGTGGTGCAGGCATAGATTCCCACACATACTTTTTCTGTTGACTGTACACTATGCATTTTTCTTATTACAGCCGTTAAAAAACAATAAGAGCAAAATTTAATACTTGTACACCAATCCTAGACATTATATGTATATTTACGTTACGGACATGTGTTTTAAACAACTTATCTAAATTATATAGGAAAATACTACAGTAATAGCAAGCAGCTCCTGATCGGGAACCGTAAGCTAAGGCGTAGAATGCCTGCATAAGTTTCCAAATTTTAAAAGTTTCATACTCTCATAATACTATTAACAGTTTTCGATGCTTGCAGAATTATAGCATTCATTAACTTTTCCATATACATGCATTTATATATTATTGAGTATTTTGTGTTTACTGGCTGGGACATTCTTCATTGTAGTTAAATTGACGCTATTTTTGCGTGATTTATTGAACTACTTCATGATTGAACTTCATGATTGATGATTTGATTGAACTACTTCAGACAATGAAAGTGTCGACTTAATGAGAATTTGAACAATCCCCTAGTTTTGGGATAAAATAAATAGGCGAATCGTTTAAGTTGTTAGGGCTTAAATCCTTTTATTGAGTTATAAGAGTGTATAATTGGAGAATAAACAATAACATATAGTACATAGAGAACAAAAAAATAGTTGCATAATTAGTGAATATCACATTTTTTCCATACAGTGCCGTAGAGGAGTCGAGATCATCAACAAAATATTTTTGAGATTTACAAAGTGTGTTCGGTTATTCCTCAGTGTCACAATGCTGAGCCAGGAATAATTTATGTGAATTCTTCTCAAGCTTCCGACCTCCGGTTTCCCATCTCCGCCGACGCGCAATGTTGCGATGGAAAACTTTTCCATCGTCTTCAGGACCTTTCTAGGATTGTTAAATAGAATTTTCCAATTTCATGTACAATTACTAGTAAAATAGGTATCAGAGAATATTGAAACTTCTACTGGTAACAGAAGAAAATATTTTCTTAAGATAAGAACAGAAAATATTAAGTGCTAATGACCAGTTTACATTTCGTGTGATGGAAATACTAATTCAAAGTTGGCGGACGACCGGAAAGTTTCCATTTGGAAGTGCGATTACTGGTAAAATAGGTATCTGAGACTATTGGCATTTCTTATGAATGTTAATAGAACATTAAATATTCTATTGACTTGCATGAATAAAGTAAGTGACAATGACCGGTTTATATGCCGCGTGATGGAATTACTACTTAAGAGTCGGCGGGCGGCCGGGAATTTTCCATTCGGAAGTACGATTGCTAGCAAACTAGATATCTTACTAAGCTGAAATTCTTACCTAATTCTTACTTACTTTAGTAAATAGAAATTACTTTGTCTTATTGTGGCAACAATACTGTGTATCTTCTACACAATGGTGGTCATAACATAATTATGAATGAACGCATAAGTTTTCTTGAGCTCGCCATCCAGTAACACCATTGGCGTTTTCTGATACGATACTTTACCGTAAGCTGTTACCGTTTGCCAATTTCACGGGGACAAAATTCTCGTCTTTTATTCCATACTCCTGTTACAAGGCTGCAGATAATCTTTGTTTAAAGGTGCGATAGTCCATTCGACCTTGGTAGGCGTAGCTGCTCTCAGGTTCTTCTGAAGACTAACTTTCATTGTCGACATCCACCAAAATTTGAGAGTTGACAGGTTAGGCGAGTGACCAGGGCGTGCAATAATTTCTATCTTATGATTCATACAAGTTAGCAATTTTGTCTATTTATTCCGTGGAAATCACATCGCTGATAATTCGTTTATTGTGAGATCTTAATAAAGAATGAATAGTTCAAAGCCACAAGAATACCGTCACCTTTCCCATTTCATCTATGGTTGCTCTTCTGATGTCTAAAATAATTTTCTCAACCCAGAGGATGTTGGCCTATGTAAGACTTGGCCCTTGTATGCCCATACTCAATAAATATTTGTCACGTACCTCTCCCTCCGCCCCTCACCCCTCTTCCCCCTACAACTCACCTTTCTGAGCTATATATATATTCCTCACCGGCAACGGGGACATCAATTCCCTCTTGAAGAAGTGACCAGTAAAGGTCACGAAACGTCAGGCTAAACCTGATCATCACGCGGCACACCCGAAGAACATTTTTGATCACCATGAGCCGCGAAAGCTTCAATGAACAACTATGTAAGACTGTTTGCAGCTCTTTTTCTTTGAACGCAGAGTAGCGTGAGCGTTAACATGGTTTTTAGGTCAATGAGTTAATTCTACATTAACAAGTTATTTCCAGGATGATAAGAAAATTCATTAACAAAAGGTCATCAGATGACATGCGTCTGTCTATGCGAGTTTATACTCCTAGATAAATCATATGGTACATGAAGGGGTATCGAAGGTCACTCCATTGCAACTACGATGTAGACTATTTGCATGTTATTACGAGGAAGTGGATGGACTATAAAAAACAATCAGATATAATAAGATACCATTTATTTATTTATGTCGTTACATGTTTACTTTTGTAAATTTCTCTTTAATTTCTCCGAACGTGTCACTATCCATTTACAGCTTATGTTAATCATACATTGTAAAAGTACGTTGCGAAGTTTAGAAGAAATTGAATTTGACCAAAAATTCCAATGTTGTAAATTCCATTCAGCATTCTAATTTTTCTGTAGGTACGTCTCAATATCGTTTATCTCAAGTGACACATAAGTGATTTTTAAGGGAAATATTTTTAACGCGTCCAGTGGAAAGGTGCAGAGACTAAAAATTCCTTCTATGCACTTCGGAGGCCAGCTCAATTGTATTTAAAGTTAGGTAATGTTTTCAGCAAATTGGAAGTTTTCTTTTGCTATCCAACTTCTTGTCTCAAACAAACTTAGGATACAATTTTAGCACATGAATTTCTCCCTTAAACTCTTCCACAAATACCCAGAAAAATAAACTAGTGAACATTCCTCTAAAGTTGTAGATATTTTGCATTCAATGTTCAAGGATGCTGTCAAGTCCAAAGTTTCGCCTTCTGATCAGCTATTAATCTGCTCCTCATTCTCCTATTCTGCGGATTTGTACACCTTCAGACACTAAAGGCACATTAATTCACATCTAATGCTTTACCCTCTTGATGCTGTAACTCTTTGGAGGTTCGGGCTTGACTAAGATATGCCGATAACTAAGACTAATAGCCTTTACATTTTGGTTTATATTGAACCCTCATTTCTTTTGTATCATAGAAAATAGATTTTTCAGACTAACTTGGTTTAATCTAGCCGTGGAAATATACTTCTCACGGATCTCTCATTAATTCTACCATTGAATTGTTGCTAATTAAAAATCCATCAGAGCAAGGAGATCGACTAAGGTTCTATTTCTTTAATGTAATAAATTTCTGGATCCCCTTTTCCAGACATTCTAAACAAATTTCGTTTTCTTTGGAAAGGCAAGGTCTAAAAGTATTCCTTTCATACAAAGACCTGCTAATAAGAGAATTGAATTTTAAAAAACGTTTTATTCACTAAATGAGGCAGTAGGGAAGCTGAGGGAAGACGTAGAGTACCGGTGTCATAACTGGAGCGTAGAGCGGCGGCCACAGAAAAACTAAATGTATGCGAAGCTAACTTGACTGACATCTTCTGAAAAGCATTAGGGTATATGCGTGCCGGGTTATTTTCCTCAGGGCTCTTGTGGTGGAACTCAAATGTGTCGCTTTGATACATTTGGGGTACATTTTCGAAAGATGAACCAAAACTTTCGGAAGAACCACACTTCCTGAATTAAAAGATCCAAAGAAAATAATCCTTGTCCGATTTTGGGAATCTACCGGAGGATACGGTAGATAGTTTCGTCGCGTACGAATTATTACGGGCATTTCCTAAAGCGTAATTGGTAAGTTGTGGTCGCCTTAACTGTCATTTACAGTCATCTGTAGTGTATATTTCTTGAATGAGAGTTTATGAATGTTATATCGTTTTATAGTTATGATCCCGATGTGAAGCATTTATAATCAACACAGGAAAATATATAGTGACCGAGATCCATATAAATAACCAAATGATATTCATCTACATCTACATAATACCCCGCAAGCCGCCTCAATAGGCGTGTGGCGGGGGGTGTTAGGACACCAGCCATTTACATATAAAAAGGAAACGCTCTAATGAACGCTACGCCTAGCATTTATTAAAGTCCCTTATTGTTCGGGGGAAAAACGAATTCCCATACCTATCCGTTCGGCAAAATATCTCTCTTAATTTATCGTTTTTGTCGGACCTGGAAATATAGTGGCGTTCTAATATGATGTTCTCCGTGTCGCTCTGAAAGATATCTATTCTCAATTTCTCAAGTAATCTAAGCCTAGCGCGCAGCCTCCGAGTCTCTAGCGGCTCCCAGTCTAATTCGTTTGACATCTGCGTAACGCTGTCTGTACGCCCGTAGCAGTTTTTGGCGAATCGCTCAGCTTTCCTTTGTATTTTATTAAGTTCCCGAATTAAGTCTTTCTGCACCGGATCCCATATGCTTGCTGCATATTCAAGGTGTGGCCGGACGAGTGCGAAATAGCACCTCTCTTTTACTTTTTCATCTGAGAATCTTCCCACAATACGCTTGACGAATCCTAGCTTCTTCAGAGCTCTGCTACAAATATTTCTTATATGTGTTCCCCACGATAGGTTTGAGGTAATAGTAATATTGAGCATGGTTTCCTCCCTTGGGGGAATTCCATGTTCCAGTTCATTAAACTTACGTTTCAATTCGTACTTCGCATTACTTTATGCCCCTCTCTATTTCTTTCCGTTCATTTAGAACCAATTGGATCATTAGTTTAATTTATTACGTGAGCAATGATCTTTGCGTAAAGGCATGAATAAAGACGCCATTTTGGTGACATCTTGAATCTTCGGACCACGGTGCAAAACATTAAAACGCCTCGTTAAAAAATAACCGCGAAGGCTCATCAAGTGGCCGTTTTATTCTTCCTTAGTGGCGTAAAAAAACTCCAAGCCGTAAAAAAAAGATAGGAAACCCTGGTCGCTTCTTTCCTTCCTCTCGTTTCAATATGCGATTCTCGCAATCGGAGAAGCCAATGGAATAGGGGTCCGGCTGTGCGATATTTCGATGCATCGGATTTGATATTCCGGATTCTCCCTATTACGATATCAATCGTCCCAAGAAATGAAATTAGTCACTTTTTATCGCATGGCATCGCTAGAATGAGTGACGGGATACGATGCGTGGCTAAGAAATTCGATATACGATAAAATGCAATATTCGATGTTATGCACTGAAATTCACAACATACGATGCTTTTCTGTGTGCAGTTTAATGCGATACACGTAATGCAATGTTATATTTTTTTAAATTGCGATATACGGTGTGACGAGATATTCGATGCAACGCGATTTTCGATTTAACAAAATATTTGTTTTAACGTGATATTCATAGAATTGCAATATGCTATGCAATATTCGATATACTGCACTAAAAGTAGGTGCATGCGATGCTTTGTGGTGTGCTATGCAATGCGAGACATGTGACGCAATTTTGTATTCATTAAAATTTGATATAAGATATGATGATATATTCGATACCACGCAATTTGACGTGATATTCGATTTCGGTATTCGATATAATGCACTGAAATGCGGTATATGTGCAGAATTGCGGCATGTACCGTAGGCATGTGATGCAATATAACATTCGATACAATTCGATATGTGATTCTATGTATTTTTGTGATACATTGAATCTTTTACTCTCCGCAGTGCGCTAATGATAGTTGACCATCGCGGGGCCGTATTGATAGTTGAACATCGCACGGCCACCATGATTAAAGATAAGAGATCCAATCTGGCGTGTTACTCCTCCGAGGCGAAAACGTAGCAACCCCTCTCGACGACCGCAGGTGACCGGGAAGACAGCCTGACATTTATCACGCTTTTATTGCTTTGGGAACGATCCTGGTGTTTATTTTCGTGGAGCGAATCACCCTCCGCTTTTCGCGAGTCTTTTTTCATTGGAACACCTCTTATATCTGTCATCCACTTCAGAGTTGTTTTTTACAATCTAGTCAACTCTCTATAGCAGGAAGAGGAAGAAAAAATGCTTTAAATCTTAAATTAAACCCACTATAATCCTGTCCTGTGATGTTTTCGTTTCTTTAAGGTGGCCCTTATTTAACTATCCAGGTCACGGGCGAAGATCGTCTTAAAGGTTTCTAAGGGTGTGGTGGTTGTTCATTTTTATACCGTTGCCATCAGTAACAGACTGAAAAAGTTCATTTAAATAAGGCATCAGACTTTTGTTGCAGAAAATTAAGTCCGAACATCAGCTCTTATGGATGAAACATCTAAAGGTCTTGAGGCTTTCTTACAAGATGCTTGCTTTAGTAATGAAAATCGTACTGAATTCAGTATGAACTTATAATCGCAACGTGTAAAGGGTGTTATCGTACTCGAGGATTAAATCAATTTCGATTATCAGTACTGAAAAAAATTAAGGTACGGTTCTTATTTTCCATCCAATTCTTGTATCCATCTTCCACAGGCAAAAAGGAGAGACGTGTGTATCAGTGTCCTATAAATCGATACTAAATTCTCATTATACTAGTTTAATAAAACTGAAATGGCTCAAGTAGTTCGGTATAATGTGGACTTTGATGTGAAATTAATGTTATATTGGAAACCTTTTAAATGGATCACTTACAGTAAAATAAATCCTATTCCCCCAAACATGAACTTCTGGAAAGTTCTGCATTTGGAAGAAGGTCCTTTCTTCCACTGTTCTCTTTGAGATAATTGTCCTCAAAACGCTGACGACATACTTACTTGAAAAATGAAATTCTTGATCCTTTACTGTTCCGGTAGGTACAGCCATACACCACGCAAGAGCTGGTAGAATGTAACAATGTTACAATATTGAAAATAATACCAAGTTTTAACCCTTAATCTCTTCGTTCCCACGTTCTTCGTGATGCCCACAACTGATTACATTAGCTTCTTGCCTTTTTCTATCATCGCGGCCTTCAGCTCTCTTGACTTAAGTTTGAGAGATCTGTTGTCAAGAGGATAGCCCCGGAAGTTTACTATATCTCATTGGCTGGAATCCTAATATGAGAAAATGTGCTCTTGAGACTTCCTGAACTGTTTCACTGAAGGTTTTTTATAATGATTATTAAACAACACAGTATATTTGCCAAAATAAATAGTTTAATTATGTTGCGTAGTAAGACAAATTTACGGATGCACTTAAATTAGCATAGTTTAAACACAGGCTCCAAGGCTTTGAATTCTATTTCAGTTCCGAATTTTATTTTGAGTTTTCGGCGTTGAATTCAGTACTGATTTCGATGCTGCCCAAACTGTCGTGCAGGACAGACTTTGCACGCAGCATTTCAAACAAGTATTTGCAAAGTTGTCTTTCAGTTTATAGTATTGATCTTTATACAATGGACCGTTGTCCGGGGAATCGAGATAACTCGGGGGCCAGGTTGGTGACGGAGAATAAGTTACAGACGTAAAATTAATTTAACAGTAGATTTATTACCCCAACACTGGGACCAGAGCACAAACAAAACTAAACCTGTCGCCCAAGAGACACGGTGAAGGGATGGAGGAATGGAAATGATCAGCTGGCTCCTTACGTCCGGAAAGTCGGGGTCGAGGAAGACGACCCAGGCTGGCGATGGCAGGAAATGAAGACGTCCACCAGGGCAGCGGCGGGCGACCGAGGGCGTAGGTACGAGCAACCGACGCGTCGGTTGCTGGTGCCATTATGTGCAAGGGAACTCACCTTATCATGTACTCATATAAATTCTGACAACGCGAGCTGATCTTAGCAGCCCATTTCTCACGTAAAACGTGAAAGTATTCCCTCACAGTTGGCATTGCAAGAGAATTTGATATGCAATATCAATCACTGTCACTGAGCAATGAAAAGAGCACTTCAACATAGATAGCTCGGTGAAACAATGACCGCCCGCTCCTCTGTATCAGCAAACTTGTCGCCTTGCCGGGAGATGGCGCTCCGGAAGCCAGGCGACAAAGTAACACATTTCGGCGAGCTATTAGCAAAACGGCAACTAAAGGCAGATGATTTTTACAAAATAACATAAAAGAGTTACTTTTCTTTCTACTCTGGCATATCTCAATACGGTGGAAGAGAATGGTTTCTTTGTACAGCCAAATTTGCACACACTAACAGATTTTCCGCCCGTGTCTCTTTGAAACGCTGTCACAAGGGCTTTAAAGACCTTGTAGGCTAACTAAAAGGGAAATCTCGGTGAGGATGGAATAAAGGTGCTATTGAAACACATAAAATGCATTAAATGAGGCGTTAACTCTTTTTACAGATGGAGAAAAAAAGTCTCGAAATTTTCAAAAATTACGTCAGGACAAATTTCCCTCGACTTTAGGTCTGCAATTTGGAAAATAAATGTTTTATCGAGAAAAAAAATTCTATGTGTTATGGATTAATCTTTCATCTTCCTTTGTGTAATAATTTTTGTGTCATTTGAACAAGTTCGGAAAATCGACTTTTGACCGGGAAAACCTCCCTAGACCACTGTGCGACGAATCCGAAAGCCGAACCCAGAAAGAGAGTGGTCGGTCCTGGAGTCTCTCCTTTTAAGCCCTGCCGGCATGGGAACAATTCCTGCCTGCCAACAATGCTAGCACCACGGCCTGCCAACGGCAACGGCAGGCCGTGGTGTTGGCATCGGACCCCCGGTCAAGTGACCCGGGTTCGGGTTGATTAAGACCCGAGCCGCCACGTTCGACACGGCGGACGGCTCAACAACATTCGCAAAGAACTTACAGGGACAGCTAGTTGGATCAGACATCCAACTCTTTAGGCCATTTAACACGATGCACTTATTGGAGATTCTGATGTATGTATGGATATGCAATGAAATTATGTCGTGCAAAGCAGTGAACAGCTAGAATGCATGCGTGAATGTTTTAACGGCAGATAAGAAAATAGCCCCTGCTCTAATTCCGTGCCCATTTTCTCTCTATTTCTGTACATGAAATTGCCTCCAGTTAAACGGTCTTTTTTCATAGTCACTCAGCAAGAAGGTGGTTGGTAAAAGACCCTCCTGTATGAGGGTTATAATTATTTGGTGCAGTATTAATTAACATTTTACAAATTGAATTCCACCAAGAGATTGGAATTGCTCATGAGAACAGAGAAAAAAATCTTGGAAACTGATTTTTTTCGCGGATCAATTTCCAACGCTCGAGGAAACCATATTCGACAAATTTAGTAATTTTAAACCATTATATTTCCTATTTGTTATCTAATAATTCGCATTTTTTTAAAATGAGTAGTTGGTTTTGGGTTTACCTACGATACACAAGGTCACTGGATCGCGCCTTAGTGCCGCCGGGTATTTTTATGGAATATTCCATCTCTAATTTCTTTCATTTATCGGATATGCTATCCACTCTTTTGAACGTGGCATATAAATAAAAAGTCAACCTTACCCAAATAATCCGATGGCTACCCAAGTATATATTTTACTTGGGTAGCACATCAAATTCTGTTTTCATTATCCGAAAATTTATTTTACAGCAGTATACTCGTGTTACAGGCAGGCAGGCAGGTTATTTCACTGCGCATAGCGCATTTTTCGAGGTCTTCTCAGCTTACGCTGCTTGACGTTGATTGGATGTTTATGAAAAATGATGATATATCGAGTGGGATATCATATTTCTTATTTTATTTTTCTTGTGGAGTTGTTACTTTTGGATTATTTTTAAAATTTTAATCCGCTTAACGTGGTCGCATTCGGATTTGACGCGATATAACAAGTACATGTCTGTTTATCGCTTTAAAATCATCCATAAATACTTTACAAAGCTAGTTGTGGACATCTCCATTGTATTAAAAAGGTTCCACCACGACTACGAGAGTGTAAACAAATACTTATTATGAAGAGCTCTCGGGTTTCCAACCGAGTGACGGTGTTGAACTGCACCGACGCGACGTTTCAAAGGTGTACTCTGTCATCGCCTTCAGGGTGACGATGGCAGACAACGGGTACAAAATGTCGGTGCAGCTCAACACCACAACTCTTTTGGACCCCCGAAGGCTCTTCATATTAAGCATTCACCGGGAAAGACTCAGATCCTACAAACAAATACTTAATTCCACCTTTTGTTTAAGCACAATGACCCTTAGTCTGAATTTCACGCACATCTTTGATTAAACCATAAGTGATTTGGACCTGCCCATAAAACAAAAGGGTTATTCCACGTCAAATCACCATATTTCAGGAAAGGTTCATGTCCTCATCACTCGGATTTTCTCCTATTTTTTCTCTAATAGGTAGGCATGAGATATGCTCATTAATTTTTTCAGATTTTTTGGACCAAAAATGACCGTAATATTTTTTAACTACTTCGCTTGCAAGATGCATGCCTCCAAATTTGACAGTTATTGATAAAATATATTGCACTTTTCTTGCTTAGCAACCAATTTTCATTCAGAAAATTATTCAATGGATGTACAATTGTTGAACACGTTCTTGTAAAATTGCATTGCACTACAAATTTTTACTTTTTTGTTAGTCAAGGTAACTGTTAATAACTTACGATGTAGAGCTGTTTATGTATTAATGATAATTTTTCAATACACACTTATTATAAGATTACCCTGGAGAAAAATGGTGAGGGTGTTTTTTTTAGAAAAAATAATTATTTAAAATTCTTAAAAATATATACTTAACCCACGCGAAAACATATAAATGAAATATGTAGTAACAAGATTTTCATGACTGGGTATTTAATCCGTCGTTTTTGACGGCTTATCCTGTGGCAGTGAATATCATGTCTAGTATCTAGACTATACATACATGATCTTAGGGTTTTTCAGTTGACAAAAGCAAAGCACTTTGTTTTCCACTATTTACCAGTGAAAAACTGCAAGTGTTTTACTTCTGTCATTATTAAACGGTTCCAACACATCACACCTGAATATGTATTTAGTTTCTCAGTTGTGTTTATGAACTGAAAATATTTACGACGCAATTACGTTACAGATTGCGTTAGTTTTATCACCGAGTCGATACATTGTCCTGAAGATAGAGAAATATAATAATAAAAAAACTTTTCTCAAGCACCTTAGACTTTATTTATGCTATGAGTCTAATAAGCACATTATAATATACTTTTATCAGTTGTTTTGGGCCATTAGACTCGGAGTTTCTCATTGGTTTTCTCTCTTTGTCTTCAAAAATAGCTCTCCCTTGCACTTTGAAAACCGGCATTTGTCCGAACATCGGGGCTTATATTTGGATATATCCGGTGCTACCTCATTCTTTCACAAAGTGAAAAATATTCCTTTATTCGTTAGCATCTTTATTTCGTTTCAAACATGATTTTTAATGGATATCTCCCCAAAGGATACAATACATACTTTTTTAAAACGTACATTGAAGCTCTTAAAGCTAATGAAAAATTTAATTGAAAAAAGTGAGCGAGGGTGAGCCGTTCAAGGTTCTAGCTTAATTAATAATTCCAGATTATCATCCATTATATTCACTCTATGGTTTCTTCATTTTTACTCCTGTAAAATAAATATTTTTTTATTAACAACACAAACCTGAATGCCTACTTAAAATGGTTATAAATACTTTTATTAACGTCCATATTTTCCCAAACTAATCCCAATACAATTGAATACCGCTTGTATCCTTCTTTTGGATATTGAAATGAATCACAGCACGAACACGTCAAGCCGTATCCAGTAGGCCGGAATCTACTAGTATATATTAGGTAGTCCTTTTTTCGTTATGCGTGCAAAACTTTTCTAGGTGGTCCACAGGTGATAGAAGCTGTCAGTAACATGATTGACTAAGTAATTAAATCGAAATAATAACCAAATACTCTTTGCGTTTTTCCACTAAGAAACAGTTGGTCTCTAGTGAAAAACTGAAAACAGATCCGCTTCCGTCATGTTTAAGTTCCAACACATCGGTAAGAGCACATTATTTATTTTAAAAATTAATCGTTGGCAGATACCTCAAATGGAAATTGAAACTAAATATGACGCTTGCAAACCACAGCAGTTTGCGGTCAGTTTCAATCGGACTGACAACTGTCTTAGGACTTGAAATTAGGATATTTGGGTAAAAAACGGATATTTGAAGACGACTATCCTTAATACACCTTCGATAGTCTATGTTCTATACCTTACGTCTTTTACATCCCTGTTGAAGAATTCCCTATATAATTGAACTCCCCTTTCCCTAGAATGCATTTTCCCTGGGAAATGCTTCTGAAAGTGGGTTGCAGTGGCTTAGAATATATTTGTTTAACACCAAATGCAGTTGACTGTGAGTGTTATGAGCCGGGATTCAAGAGCGAGAGAGAGCAATGAACAGATGTATTTTTTATTCTCCCTTCGTAAACATCCTTCTTCTCCCAGTTTCACTTTCTTCCTTCACAGCATATTCTCTTCCTCCCTCCTCAAGCATTCCTACCTATTTGTCGTCTCGTTTTCCCAGCGGATCCTCCAACCCTTCTCTCTTCCTTTCCCAGAAAAATATATTTCTGTGCACATTTTGTCAAAGTGGAAAATCCCTCCCTCACCCCACTGGGGAAATCTATCAATATATAAAGTCAGTCAGTTTGGGAGAGGGACAGTTAATCTTTGGTGCAGTACTGCCATGTTTAGACCCCGGTTGGACGACCCGAACGCCTCTTGGTCCAGCTCAACTGATCATCCGCCTGCCTTGGTAAGCACAGCTCTCTCTCTCGTGTTTCGCTCCGACTCCCCACCGTATTTTTCCCTCTTGATTATGCCTGTGTATGTATCGTATGTATTCGTCTAAAGAGTTGAACTGACAACATAAACAAAGTAAAAGTTATTATCTGTGTTCTTATTCGGACCATCTGACGCCAAGGGCAAGAATCCTATACTATCAGAGTTGCACCGAGCCCGTAGGAATCAAGGCTTAGGCGCGCACAAATTGAGAGGTGATTTTTATAATGGCTGCACATATTTTTGATTAAGAAATATTTTGTTGGTCTCATTATAACTAATTCTGATAACTCTATGGTTGTATAAATGAAACTATAAAAATAATGTTTTTATGAATAAATATTTTTTCCTCCATAGTTATTCACTGCACATTACGCTCTATGCAATTACTGGTGTAATATGCCTGAAGGTTTTTCTCGAAAGTAGCGTTTTGTTCTAGGGGAAAATACTCACCAAATTATTTCATTTCCATAGAAAACAGTTCCAGGAAAAAAATGTCTCTAGTTTAAGGGAATTTTCTTAGGAAACTAAATTTTTCTAAGGTAGTTTCAATATTCTCTTGCTTTTCCCAATGTTCTAGGCGATTCTTATAGGGAACTTTCCACCAGGGATGTGGTTTATAGGTTTTCAAGTAGTCCTAGTTTTCGACTTTTATGCTCCTGTGCATAGGTTACATGGAACCGTCTTGCCTAAGACATTTATTCTAAAAAAAAACTCAGCCGTCGTGCCCTGAGGGGTTGTGTTTGAAACGCTCGAGATTATTTCGATCACGTAACTAAGGAGTCACGTCCATATTTTCCCAAAAGGTAAATCACGAAAGGTACCAGATTTTGGTGTATTAAAACCATTCGCACACACTCTTTCCGATCGGGTTTTTTGATCGGGATATCCTTGATGGAGTCGAACATCTCGATAAGAGTCGTAATAATATACATATCAGACACATAAGTTATCCACCCGAATGTTTCAAACACAGCAAATATCTCGAACCGTTCGTTGTTTTTTCACGTGACTCCTTAGTTACGTCATCGAAATTATCTCGAGTGGTTCCAACACAACCCCCCAGGGCGGGATTAAAAGCCGCAATCATCGGTATACCAGGAGAGTGCGTTGCCATCACGATTCGTTGCCTTTCGCGGCCAATTCCACCACTATTCTTACCCAATCTAAGCTATGGTAAGGCGTTTAAAAATTGAAAGTCAAATTTCCGGACATTTTTAAAATCCGCCCGGACTTTCCACGTGGAATGACGACAATTCCAGGATAGTGAGGACGGTTAGAGTCTTAGGGCCAAATTTATAGTCGTTACCCAGCAGTCCCACAGCCCCTAGCAGGCCCCTTCGTCAAAAACGGTATTTATAGTCACATTTCCACCCCCAGCAGCACCCTTAGCCTCTCCTAATTCTGGCAGGAGATGCATGCTCCACCAGGGGCCCCCTTATCGAAAAAAATAACACAACAGATATAACTAAACTGACTCAAAATTAACGTGCATAGCCTTAAATTAATAATTTCGAAGATTTGGTGTTAATAAAACAACGGTGAGATTTGCTCTTAATCGATAAATATCTGATGTGACGCCAGACTCATTCCAAGGATGCTCATATACACTCGCAGCATATTTTTTCCTACTATTTCCTCTTCTTGTGGAAGGAAACTGCGTCCGTTTTCTTACTTTCCACTTTATCTTTATGCTTCTACACCAGGTCACCCGAAATCTTCTTCTCCACACTGTTGAAGCTATTTGCACGTCGAGCGGCCATCTTAACAGTTTTCATGCTGCATCTGGCTCTTTATTTATCCGTATCCATGTTGATCACAACGGGAAATGGAATTCGCAGCTCAAATGTTTCAGTGGTGACGCTCACCACTGAAACATTTGAGCTGCGAATTCCATTTCCCGCTGTTTGTAGCCTTAGTTACCAGATCTAACCCCCAACCATCCCCTACCTAGCAGCTCTCTTAATTTTGACTATAGGACGCACAATTCAAGGGGCCTGCTGGGTAGAGGATGGATAAGGGGACTGCTAGGTAACGACTATAAATACGGCCCTTAGTTTCAGGTTTTGTTTCATCCGGATCCGGAACCCTCACGGATGTGAATGGGTTAACTTTACCTTAGATTCATTCATACTTAAGGTGGCTGGAGCGGTAATCGCGGGTCATTGAGTGCAAGTTTTAATAATTTAGTAGTAATAAAAATTAGGTAAGTCGACGAAAATTCTCAGTCACATTTCACTAACGTTAATCTAATGGAAAAGGAACAAACTTTGCGAATTTCTCTATAATTTTTTTTTACTCACGACCCGGCTTTCAACATTTTATGTCATCTATGATGATGATTGTCATAGATGAAAACCGGGTCGTGAATAAAAAACTTCCAGTAAAATTCGCAAAGTTTGTTCCTTTTTCACCATGGAGAAATTTCACATATTTACCCCTGACAAAGTACGAACGTAAATCTGTTTATTCGTTGGAACTCACCGTATAGGCGGTAGTGGAAATGATACAAGAAGTATGCATCAAATTGTTTTGCTTGATAGGAGTATGTTATGGCGAGTTTTTGGCACAGTATTCGAAATTTAGACTTAGGTTTATTGAAATATTTTGTTTTCGAATATTGGAGTCAACGTGTTACCATGATAATTGTTGGCAAACATTTATAATAATATTAAATGCATAATTTCGCGTTAAGAAGAAAATCCAAACATATGTACCTAATCGGATTATTACGAAATGTACATCGTGTCACAATGCGGGTTCGAAAGAGTAGTAAACTGGATACGCGACTTTCTGAGTGATCGTAAGCAAAAGTAGTTCTTGACGGAATTAGCTCTGATGTAGTTAAAGTGACATCAGGTGTCCCACAAGGAAGCGTAATCGGCCCCCTTTTGTTCATTATATACATAAATGACCTATGCTCTCGAATTAGCAGTAAAATACGTTTATTTGCTGACGACGCTGTCATCTATCGCGAAATTAGTGATCACTCTGACTTTGGAATTCTATCATCGGATTTAAACAACGTTCATGTGTGGAGCCAAGAGTGGGGACTTGAACTTAATCTGAGCAAATGCACGGCGGTACATTTCTTGCGGAGATCGTCCAACTATCCCCGTGTATATGCTGTGGATGGCGTTAAGATAAAGGCGACAGATGAAGTTAAGTATCTGGGAGTTACGATTACCTCGAACCTATCGTGGGGAATACATATAAGAAATATTTGTGGCAGAGCTCTGAAGAAGCTAGGATTCGTCAAGCGTATTGTGGGAAGATTTTCAGATGAAAAAGTAAAAGAGAGGTGCTATTTCGCACTCTTCCGGCCACACCTTGAATATGCAGCAAGCATATGGGATCCGGTGCAGAAAGACTTAATTCGGGAACTTAATAAAATACAAAGGAAAGCTGCGCGATTCGTCAAAAACTGCTACGGGCGTACAGACAGCGTTACGCAGATGTTAAACGAATTAGGCTGGGAGCCGCTAGAGACTCGGAGGCTGCGCGCTAGGCTTAGATTACTTGAGTAATTGAGAATAGATATCTTTCAGAACGACACGGAGAACATCATATTAGAACCCCACTATATTTCCAGGTCTGACAGAAACGATAAATTAAGAGAGATATTTTGCCGAACGGATAGGTATGGGAATTCGTTTTTCCCCCGAACAATAAGGGACTTTAATAAATGTAAGGCGTAATTTCATTAGAGCGTTTCCTTTTTATATGTAAACGGCTGGTGTCCTAACACCCCCCGCCACACGCCTATTGAGGTGGCTTGCGGGGTAGTATGTAGATGTAGATGTAGATGAATGCTTAGTGTTGAAATAAGATTGAAAGCCAATAGGCCATATCGGTATGTGGCAATTTTTTCACTTTTATGAATAGATATGACAAATGAGGACAGGTATGCAAAGTTTCACGCAAATCTGTGTACCGACGAAAATCGCTCCAATCACCTTTTAAAGTGGTTCCAACCGCGAATGTGTTAGTCAAAGTCAATACTAAATGCCAACTCTTCGATTATTTGGTTTTAAAAAATGCCACTTTCGCTGATTACTTGTGCTAGCTATTGAAAACAAAATTATGATCAAAAATTTTCAGATTATTCAACGAATAAATTTGTAATGAACACTTTATTATAGCCATAGACGCCAACTGCAGCGTCATTTCTATGGAATCACCACATTGACTTATGCTGTCGCAAAAGTTAGCTAATAACTCTAAAAATAAGATTTTATTAAGATAAGGTCAGATGCATGCATTTTACTTTTAATCAGTTTCTCGGAGTTTTCGCTTCTTGTTAACAATTTCCCGTGAAAATGGTATTTATGTTTGATAAAAAAATACTATATTATCTGAGTTTCTCCCATTCTCCCACCTAACATCATGCAATTTCAAGTCCAATTTGTGAGAAAAATAACGTGGAATGGTAACATTTTGCTTTTCATATCAGATAGAGGGCTTATCTTTCTGTAAGTACTCAGAATATGAATGAAATGACATTTATGTCCTTTTACGACGGAACCACCTTAACTAGGAAAACAACTGATCTAAGGAGTTGTTGGACGGGTGTGTTATTACCACGTTTATGACTTTTATTTTTCCATTTCACGACCTTTATTCTATGACTTTCATGACTTTTATTTTTCTGTTTCATGATGTCTATTTTTTAAAATTCGGTCATTTTGTGGCACTTTAGCTAAAGGTATGTAATTTATTTTACTGTAAAATCGAAACTAATTTTATGATCCGTATTGTTACTATGGAGTAAGTGGTCCAAAAAAAAGTATTCCCCTCTTACCCCCAGGATTGTATGTATACCAGGATTTCTGTATGTATACGGATGTAAAAATGATCAATGTACCTGAAGATTTCACTACGTTATAAAACCCGGGTTGTTAAAAATAAATCAATGTAGCGGACTATTAAAAAGTGTAATTTTTATTTTCCGATATGGAGAGGGGTATTTGTATCGAAGCGTCCAGTACGCGGATTCCTCCAATTTACGTGATTTCCGCTCACCTTCAACCATCTACTTCACATATTTTGCTATGCTACATATGCGCATTGATACTAACCATTCATTTTCTTCATTAACCTTATTCCTTTCCTATACCATTAACCTAAACCTGGCTGTGAAGTGAATTTCTTTCATGACGCCATGTTCGAAAATCTGACCTTTTCCTTCTATTTTCCCAAGTCGAGCAGTTACTCCTCTTCGCTTTAAACACCTCACCCATGAATTTTCCGCCTTCAGCTTAAATTATCCCCGCTTTACAACGCATTTTACACGACCTCTTCTCCTACCATTTCGGCCACAACTTTCACCACACTACAACTACACTCCCCTCCAATCATCAAACCAGCCGTGTGATTTTTTTCTTTTAAAAATTACGCTACAACGTTGACCAGACTACAACCACACCAAACTCCAATCACCAACCAACTCGGGAGATGTTTTTCTTAAAAATAAAATACGCTACAACTTTAACCACAATACAACTACACCACCCTCCAATCACCAACCCACTCCAAGTGATTTTTTTCTTTAAAAAAATACGCTACAACATTGACCACACTACAACTGCACCCCCCTCCAACCAAAAACACTCTCCGGGGGATTTTTTTATTTAAATAAAAACAGCTACAACTTTTAAGACACTACAACTACACCACCCTCCAATCACCAACCCACTCGGGGAATTTTTTAAATATACGGTCATTTCTATTAAGCTCCTAATGCCCATTTCCTCACTTTTTCCCGTTTTTCAACACTGAAAAATGTCAGTTTCCGTCGACACGTTTTCTCAATACTGCATTTTGTCTTTCCTTGACACCCAGAAATGCCTTTTTCGCATTTTAAAATGGCATTTTCTAGGCCTCGCACCTAGCACCCCTGTTTCACTCTATACGCCCGCAACCTTGTTGGAGGGGTGGGGTATGTCCATATATTAGATGTGCAAATATTCCGTATCCCTATACCGACATTTCTAAAAACATCGTAATATGGCGTCGAAATGTCACGAAAATATCTCCATTTTCGTCATGTTCAATCTTTCATTACTCCAAAAGTAAATACCCTACGCCATTATTTTTTACATTTCCTAAATGCTCAATTCTTTCTCTATCCTATGCCATTTCTTTCCTTTCTCTGAGTTCCCTACGTTTCTCTCAGAAACTTTTCTTTCTCACTGGACCATTCGATACATGTACAGTGAACGGCAAAAGTAAATGGGGAAAGATCGGCCGCGCCACAACTCGGACCAAGCTCGAAGCGCGTGAAATTCGCGTGAGAAATTTTCGTATGTTGGCAGTGAGTTTGAAAATAGACGCGGTAAGAGGAATCGGAGTTGTGAGGAGAAGAAGGAGGGGGGAAGTGACGAATATTAGAAAGGGATTTGGTGGGCGCAGTTTAGTGCCAGTTGAATGGAAATGCGACCTTACAAGCTCTTCAATCGGAAATTCCTTCGTCAACTGAGGCGAACACGAGTGGGTTTCGCTGCAGTAAGGTCTCGGTAGGCACGATTAGTGAACTCGTATTTTTACGTACTCATGCTTTTTTCCACAAACGTTTTGAGAATTAAATCGCTTAACTCTGCGACGAGTTCCAAAAAATGTCTTCAAAATTCCTGCGTTACGGGCGATTCAAATTCAGGGACGTCTTATGACCCCTCCCCGCTCCCTATTTAAGAGTTAGATTTTATAAGTTATCTGTCCTCTCCAAATCCTGCGTTGTTAACATAGATTTTCGGAGCCATACTCAATGCCTCTACTGACTTTTTACATTGACTTTTCAAAGAACAATTTTTCGGGCAGTTAGTGCTTCCCATGGGAATATTGGGCACAAGATTTTGAAGGTGTTACAGTGAAACCAAGATTTGCCGCCTCCCGACATGAAACAATTTGTCGTCCGGAAGTGTTCAGATCAACTATTGAAACTGTTGGTAGAAGAGTTTGGACAAAGGATCAGTTTTAAAATGAACTGGAATCTATAAAAAGCTATTTCTTGCCATAGATTTCTTTCCATGAAATATTCTACAATGAGGGCTCATTGAGATTACGCCAGATAATGTTGTTGGATTTATTGCTTACCATTTAAACACATGAGATTGGTGCAGTTAATGAAACAAGAGCAATTTCCACAAGTATGACATTTATTGCACGACCAGTTTCGCTTTTTACAGCATCTCGGTCAGCAACCGGTCGTGCAATAAATATCATACTTGTGTAAATCGCTCTTGTTTCATTAACTGCAGTAATGTTTCGGTTCCACTCCATCACGCCTGAAACCTCAGATTTTGTACATGAGATTGGATGTTTTGCTTTTGTAAAAGGCATTGATCAAGCAAATCCCAATCGGCCTTCAAGTTTTTCAATGCTATATGTGAACCCTGAGACAGAAAAATCAGTTGTTTGTTTTACTTTGCACTACTTAAGATGATAATATAATTACGTTTTCGAAAACCTACTTTTAAGGGTTACTAAACACTGTTTGAAGTTCTACAAGCTAAGATTTTTTTATGGTTATCATAACAAATTGTGATACATGTGCGATCCCACAATCTAAATACATTCATAAGCAATCGATTATCTCGGCATGGCACACATCCCCACGTTATATATTTGAGGAGAGTCCAACCTCCCTTAACTTCCTGAAACGTCTTGTATAATACATGGATGGCGTCTTATCATGCGATCAGGTGAAATGAACAATGTATTTTGGGAGAATTGCATCAATAATTATTTTATAAGTAATTTTATTTAATTAACATGGATACTTTTGATTTAATTAGTTACCTTTTAAATTTGAAAATAAAATACACGAGGAAGTTTAAATTTAGTATTTGATCGCGTCTCCCTCGGCATTCAGTAACACTTAATGGAAACGGGTCTTCGGGGATCCGCTTAAACTTTCAAGGGTCAGAGCGTGAGTCTATATTTCTTTCATGCAGGATAATTCACCAGTGGGTACGGGGATTTCAGCCAGGCATTTCTTGATCGGCGCGAAAATATTGACGCCCTTGACTATCCAGCTAGACCTCAACCCTATATTGAGAATGTTTAGACGCAGGAGAGAGCGTCAGATGATATTAGAACCACGGAAGAGCTGGTGAACCAAGTGAGGGATAAATTCGACAGTCTCTGGCGTTAAATGGTGGAATAGCATTTTAGTACTTAAATAATTTCACAAGAACCCCCCCCCCCCCCAATAGGCCACTCCCGAAACCTCGGGAAGGTCAGATGTCTCGTAACACCACCCTGTTAATCTCCATCAACCGTACATCCTTACTACTACCTCCTTCATTGGTCAAGAATCCCCCCCTCTTTCCTTTTATTATGAATAAATATTCCCATTGGATACATAACTTGTGTAAATCTGATGATGACGCCCTAAGCTTCGAAACACGTGTTGCGTAATATTTTACATTAAAATTTAAGTGGACAGTACAATTACTGCAGTTTTATTTTAGTGCCAAGTGAGGGATCTTTGTAGTTCCTTAGGTCGTCAACCACAATTGTTTGAAAATTTAATTGAGTCAATGAAGACCCATCTCCAAGGCGTCCTGGATGCCGAGGGGGACGCTATAAAATAATAAATAAAAGTCATTAATATCTTAAAAGTTTGAAAATTTTCATTCATACAATGCTCCCAAACTGTATTGTCAACTTACCCTGATCCCATGGTAATGCGATATACTTGAAGGCATTTTTTGGAACTCGGGACAGAGTTAAGCGACTTCATTATCTAAACGTGTGTGTTAAAATTAAAATTGCAACCCGATATTCGCACGTGAAGATGCCACCTCGCAAAACGACGCATCTCAAAATCATAACGTCTCTTCACTGACCATCATTCGCTACGCGTTTACTAATCGTGCCTGCCGAGACCTTACTGCAGCGAAACCCGCTTGTGCTCGCCTCAGTTCACGAAAGAAGAGCTTGTGAGGTCGCATTTTCATTCAACTGGCACTATACTGCGCCCACCAAATCCCTTCCTAATATTCGTCACTTCCCCCCTCCCACTTCTCCTCACAACTCCGATTCCTGTTACCGAGACTATTTTCAAACTCACTGCCAACATACGAAAATTTCTCACGCGAATTTCACGTGTTTCGAGCTTGGTCCGAGGTGTGGCGTAGCCGAGCATCCCACATCAGAGTCCTCTGGATTGCCGATAATACACTACATAGTGGGAGTAGTGTTGAGAACGGCCATCCAGAGGACTCTGTCCCACATTTACTTTTGCCGTTCACTGTACCTGGAGAGGTTCCACATACTTAAGCCTTAATTGATTGCTATCATTTTATGACGTTTAATCCGCAAAGTCGCATTTCATGGATTTTTGGCAATAACCGGCTATTTCATGGTAAAAACCTAAGGCCCTTATTAGACGAGGTAGCCAGGCGACGTCGCCAGCGACAGTAGCTGGCGACGCCATGGCTACCAAAACTAATAGCCAGTTCAGTAGCCAGAATTATTTCCGTTTTTTCTCAGTTTGCTGTGAACTACAATGAAGTGTTTCTCTAATTCACTAATAAAGTCTTCAGTGTTCAATTTTGTGTTGGCCAACTTCTGGCACTTTTTCATGAGCTCTTCTTGCTTTTTCTTTTGATCGCCTTTCGGCGGCTCTTCTTTTTTCTAGATCTTCTCTTCGCGTATCCCTTCGACTGAATCAGAAGATGTAGTCGTAGATGTAGATGAAGTAATTTTCTCAACTGGCGTGGACATACTGAACAACTCACCCACTCACAACACAACACAACACAACAGTGTGCAGTTCCCAGCGATGTGTTCTGACCGAGTGGCGACGTGAGACTGGCGACCTAGTGTAATAAGCTCCGTATGCTACAACGCAGCGTTGCCAGTATGGGTAGCCTGTGGCGACCGAAGTGGCGACGGAGCTCGGTAGCCAGTCAGTCGCCAAAGTGTGGCCACGTCGCTGGCTACCCTCGTGTAATAACATCCATAAGAATCAATGACCCATGACAAGCTGAGCAGCCAGTTTCGTCGCTGGCGACGTCGCCTGGCTACCTCGTCTAATAAGAGCCTAAGACTGTGACGTTTATGACTTTTTCCTGTCTCTGGTTATTACTCGCGTAAAAACTGTTTACCTCTCTCGTCCTCGTCGACAAGGCTCAGAGATGGACGAACTCTCCAGAATTCGTCCTCCCCCCTTCTCTTGTCGCGTCCGTCTTCTTCACTGGAGTCACCCTCCAAGTCGAGCGTCGCCTGTCCCTCCACGTCCCTGAAGGGCCGGCGGGGCACTGGCGTTAGGGGTGGCGACGATTCCGAACCCCCCTCTTGGTAACCGTAAGAAAGGGATGTATCTGTCTCGGTTTCACCAACAACTTGATCAGATAGACTTCCCTTTTCCTGGTTATTTGAGCTTATCCTTTCCTCACTCAACTTTTTTATTCTAACATTTTGATCATCAGATGAGTCCCTGTCGAAAAATGAAATAAAGTCTCATTATTTTAAATATAACTGTTTCAGGCTGGACCTGGTGGAAGTTGTCGGTATTCATAATGAATAAAAAACACCTAGTTATCTTCCAAAGATTTATATCTATGGCACGACGCGTTTCACCACACTGGCATAATCATGTGCACATGATTATGCCACAGTGTGGTGAAACGCGTCGTGCCATAGAAATAAATCTCTTGAAGATTACTGAGTGTTTTTATTCATTATGAATCTCATTATTTTGTCTAAGGTAGCAGAAATAAATGTATGTAAAAGTGAACACCTCCCTAATTTACTGCATGGCCGTGAAACTTGATTACAATTAATGGGTATTACCCGTAGGGGATAACCGAGCTCGTCCAAATATACAAGCTTAATATACAGGTGCATTTTTAATATGAATTCAGTTGATAAATATGCATTATCATGAAAATCAGCCATATTTTCCCAAATCAAAATATTGCCTATGCACTTTTTTGCGTGGATACCTATGTCATACTTCCTCGGTAGAATAACATTGGCCGAGGAAACATTTTTTGGAAATGAGTTTATTTCAAATCCCAAAAGAACGATACCTCCACCTCTTAAGGCACACAATAAACATGAAAGGGCCACATCAGTCAATTCTAAAACTTAGGAACGGCGTTCTACTTTTGCCAAATAATATAAGGAATATGTACTTACTTTTCCTCGCTGACATCTGAGAGATCTCCATATTCTGCCGGTTCTTTACATAAGGTGCAAATTCTATGCAATTCACCGAAGCATTTCTCACAAAAAACACCTTGACAGCCGACACTATGGCAGGCAATTAATAGTTCTTTGTCTTCTTTTCTTTCAACAGAACCAACAACACCACATAATATACACATTTTTTCAGTCTTTGGAGGACCAAAGATGAAGTTAAGTCGCGGAAACCTAAAAAATTACTTCAGTTAATTTAAACGATCCTCACAAATTTTTACGGTTATTTTATTTTTAAAATACACCTTTGCTGTCACATTAATGGCTTAATAAAGAAATAAAACTTATTTATGAAAGAAAAATCAATTCCTTGTTAAGTATCATACTGATGATCTGCTGTAAAGAAGTAAAATGATGGAACATGTCAGTAGTAAAGATCAAATAAGTTCTCACAAATATTATTTCCAGCATACCTATTTTTAACACCGTAGCTTACGTTATAATTCCCAGTCAGCAATAGTTCAGGCCTGTGCATATGCTGGCACATGCAATGAGAACTGAGAGGGAACATGCTGTAAGAACATTCTCAGCATGTGCTGAGAATGAGCTGCTAATCACATGTGTTACGAAATTATTCCGAGCATGTACGGGGAAAGTACTTCCGATTACATACAATTAGAGTATTCAGATTACGTGCATGGAATATTCTGCCAATCGTTGGGTTCTGAGGTTTTTGAAGACGTTCTGAACTTATACTTGGTAGCTTAAAAAGCTATCAATATGTGTGGTTTTTTAATCCTCCAAGACATAATTGTTTTTCCTTGAATTTGTTTCATTTCTCTGTTAAGAATCCTTAGAAGGCATATATATATATATATGATGATCTTCAATATATGCGTTGAAAAATTAATAAATAAATTGCAGGAAAAAATGAAAACAGAAATGCAAGAGTATAGAGAATTAATCAGCAGGCAAAGTTTTGCAGATGACATAGCCATTATTGCTGAGAAGAAAGATCTGACAAGAATGCTGAACTCTATGGACAAAACTCTGAAGAAATACAACTTGAATATAAACGTTTTAAAAAATACATGGTGATGGTTTGTGGAAGAAATTCGGTAGACAATTACCATCAAAATTGGACATCAAATACTTCTAAATGAAAGTGGAATAATTTTTTTATGTGGGAAGCACGATCACCAGCATTGGAATAAGCTAGAGAGACATTGTGAGCAAAATAGCCCTAGCGAAGAAGTCATTCTACCAGAGAAGGAGTCTGCCGAGAGTAAGAAAAGAAGTAAGAAAATCCTGGAAGAAAAGTAAGAAAATCCTGGAAGTAAGGAAGCTAGTAAGAAAATCCTGGAAGGAAGGAAAAACTTCACCAAAACATATATTTGGAGCATGATCTTGCATGGCAGTGAAGCCTGGACAATAGTAACAGCAGAGCAAAGGAGACTGGAAGAAAGGGAGGTGTGGTGTAACCGAAGAATGATGAATACCAAATGGACGGAGATAATCACTAGCGAAGAGCTTAAGAGAAAAGAATCATAATAAAAACCCGGCGAGGCAAAGTTATTGTACTCATTTTGTGAATCAACGGCGTAGTGAATATAATACTGGAAGGAGAAATAAATGGGAAGAATTATAGAGGAAGACCAAGAATGGAGTTCATCATGCCATTCTTGACAGACGTCAAAGTAAATAATTATAAAGGAATGAAGCGGATGGCAGAGAGAAGAGTGGCATGGAGAACTGCTGTAAACCAATCGTCGGATTGATGACTACTGATAAAGTAGAGTTATATTAGTAAAGCTCAGATGTGGAATGTCAATTCAATTAATGTAGGCGCCAAAGAACATGATACACATGATGGCCAGGGAGATGAATCAAAGTTTTCTGTCCAATATTCCCCAAATTTGTTACCATTAAGAAAATAAAATGGCAAATGATGCATATAGAGAAGGCATGGATGAAATGTTAGAGAGTAGGAGCTAATAAACCAGATGGAAAAATAAATATGTGAAGTCCAAGGCAAATACAGTATTGTAATTGTTAAAGAAATGATACAATTAACAAGTCATTAGTTTTACAACGGGAGGTCTAGGTTCATGGAGGGATGTCACTGAAACTTGGGAGTTAGTTTCTCCTACACTCTACGATTCCAAAAAAGCCCTTTTGGGTGTAGAAGGCCATGTTAATGTGATAATAGCGTTTAAAGATATTTGCAGGTGGCTGGTGTTTGGTAATATGGTAGCATGGCGTTTTGTTGGACATAAGGTCCCAAGTTCAACTTGAAAACATTTTTTCATCGGTATTGTTTAATTTTTCTCCAAATAAATTGTGAAACATTTTAGTTTCCTGTTTCATCGTAACTTCAATGTGAAATATTAACTTCACATCTTTGTTTTCATAATTACTTTATGGTTTCCTCATATATATTGTGGCGGCAGCGCTTGCCAGCGTTGTTGTTTTTTTTATTTATTTAAGTGAAGGTTTATATCCATTTGAAAGAGGACGGAGTATCCTCTCCCGTATTTTCTATTTTTTTTAAGTGTGTTCATTATTTGTTTTCATTAACTGTAGGTGTCGAAGTGTTATGTGTTTCAAAAGTGCGCGCCAACCGCGCGAAGATGACGTACAAGTGATATAGGTGGCACTGAAGTGCCAAAATACTAATGTAAAAAAGGTGGCGCCGTGAGAAAACCACGTGTTCCCATCCTCCCCCTTCCCACGACTGGACAGTGGCAAAAAAGCACGAGAAGCAAGCTAGAGTTTGGCGGTGGCTGAAGCAAGCGAGAGCTTGGCGGTGGCTGAAGCGAGCTAGAACCTGGCGGTGACACAAGCAGTTGACCCCAGAAGGCGTCGGGTGGAACCCCGAGCCAGATCGAAGGACAGGTCCGAGCAGACAGTCGCCCAGCAGAGGGGTGATAAGCGGCCGGGTCTTCCGCTCATACACGAGCTTAAAACCTGGGCTGCCAAGAATCGCCTAAGGAGGCAGGCCAAGATATCGGCCTACCAAATGCAAGTCTTCTCAGCCACGAAGCCCTTAGCCTGCAGCACTAACGTGTCGACAATAAAGTAAGACCGGAGGTGTTACTTCCTCCGACGAATCCCCCCGAGTCCCCCCCTTTTCCCTATCATCGAATCAACTCTGACAGAGCAACCAAGAAAGACTGAACTTTCGTGCCGCCCCCGTTGAGAGTGTCATTATGTTTATTGCGAGTGAAATTTAATTTTTTTATTGGTAACTTGTTTTTTTTTTCTTAGTGTTTTTTACAGTCATGTATTCATTTAGGGGGCTTTCCAATTGCCTAGCGCAGATTAGCGCACATCGCAACAGATGGGAACACACGAGCGCACGTTGAAACGGACAATTGGAACGCATCTGCGCTGATGTGTTTCCAAGATGGCGGAACAATCACGGTATATTTGAATTGATTATATTAAGTGGGCTTAAAATTACAATTAGATGAAATGAGAGGCATTACTGATGAATGAAAACGTGTAAACAATGTATAAATGGCTGGCAGAACATATAATCATGTTATCTTGGTATCTTAAGACAGTCCTGTTTCCACTGCAACATTCATTTCCCCGCCATCACAAGTTTCGTCTGCTAGCGCATATGCAACAGAAGTCCCGGGGTGCGTTCCGAATCACGCATGCTACGCATCAAGTTGGAGCGCTGCAGCAGTCGTTCCGAATTGCTGACGCGCTTTGAAGCGCTTGATGCTTGTGCGCGAATCGGAACGCTCTTGATGCGAAGATGGCGCCAAAATAGTCATTTTCAAATGTGAGTGAGGTAGAAGTGGGTGGAGGACTGACTGATCTGCGGTATAGCATGCGATTATCCGTGGCCTTGATTAAAATGTCTCTCTGGTGAATTTTTAAAAGCGTAGATACATATTGACATCACGATAAAACGGAAAATATTAGTATGTATGTAAAAGAACGTGTGTAAATGCACAACTAATATGCTTCACATGCAAGAACGTTGCATACATTGATGTTTTTATTATTAAAAATTATCCCGGATTATAATTATGAAATTCAAACAACTTACATATCTCAGGTAAAAATCTGAAATTTCCTAGTCCACTCTCCTGAAACTCCCTTGCCCTCTCCACTGACATTCATGAAATGCAACTGCAATGTTACTGAGAATAAATAAGATTTTTTTCCAATTCCCTCACGTTGCAATGAAGACGTAGTAACTGACTTGCGAAAATGTTGAAAGCAGAAAATTTCTGAATTTACCAATAAACTCAGAATTAATATATGTATAACGGAAATTAATTACGCAAAGCTCTCAGTGAAGTGTTTATTGGCTGAACTAAAGTCTCTCCGATTCATTTGCAAGTTTCCCATTTTTGCCAACATTTCGGGCAAAGGATAAACCACTGGCGAAACATACAGGGTACATACTTCTTAAAATTCGTTGGCAATTATAATAATGGAACTTGGTTATGAACCACACATAAAAAATAATTTCCTTTGTACTAACAAGTGGTAGCTCAGTGGTTTTGAAGGCTGATTTTATTTCCGTGTAAATTTCACCCATAGCTGTACCACAGTCTAAACAAAGTTTAGACTGTGGCTGTACGATAATGGACAGTGATGGGAAGTAATTGATTGCAAGTAATCCGAGTACCGGTAACGATTACATCTGATTTAATTTTACTTCTAATCGTTACTTTTCTCCAATTTTAATTTTACTCGTACTTTACTCCAGGAGAAATCGTTACACTTTTGTAATCGTTATAACTCTCGAGGTAATTTTTAATCGGTGTGTAATTGGTCTTTGATAATGTGGATTACTCTGTTTTTTTTATTGTTTTAGACTGCATGACCAGTTGTTCACAATAGGTTATTCTGACTAAATGTTTCAACCCCTGTCCATTCAGCTTATTCTGAAGCCAGATCTCTTCTAGAAACATTTTCCGCGTAATATGTTTCACGATTTACGAAAGCTTTATCGCAACCAAACTTCTAAATATCGACTGTCGCTGCCGATATACCGGCTAGTATACCGATACCGGTTGAGAACCGCAACTGAATAACTTCATTATTATTAACTAAATTATTCTATCGCTTTGGAGCGTTTCACCCGATATATCAGTTGTCACACCGATATGCCTTCCCGGTATTTTAAAATCACGCAAAATATAATTCACTGGAAAATATATTCAATTCCGATTTTATCGGTTATTTTATGCAAAATTACAGCTGTCGGTCACCTCACACTATTTGAAGCTCCGAGACTTATTATACTGGTATATTTTAACACTTTGATGTGACTATAATTATGCATACCAAGTAAATTTATGAGGGTTTTAAAATAATTTCAAAATAATTTTTATTTTGTTTAAAATAGTTTTAAAATAATTTTCAAAATTATGTATGAAATAAAATTAACATATTATTTTACTATGAAATGCAAAAAAAACTTTTCATTCAAAACTTGTCTCAGCACTTCCTATATATGCATAAATACATTAAATAAAAAAAAGATGACTGGAAACGGAACTTTAAAAGAACATTACCTCGTAAATTATTTTAAAATCTTGAAAAAGTCACGAGTTTAGCCATCTTATGACATTTTGATTTTAAAATTATTGGAAAAAATTTTAAAATAATTTTTCAATAATCTTTTGTTACTCAGGAAGCTATAATGTAATTTGTTGACGAAGAAGCAGAGTATGTCAATTTGTAGAAGATTTAACAGTTGTTTATCCATTTCAGAGAAGCATGGAACGCGTGGCCAAATCCAGTGAAGTATTATTATTAGTATTAAGTACATTATCCTCCGGTGGAGGATATGGTTCAATTAATTAATTATTAAATTAGTCTGCAATAATCTGTTCTTGCCGTCTGTGCTTCCTCGGGCGTTAATATAAATTGGATAGCCGTCCACCACCACCTCAATTGTCTCCATGGTCACTTTCAACCAAATATTATGCTTTCAACTTCCGCGGGCTACGGGGTCTACGCATCAACTGCATCAGAAATTTCTGATGCCTTGATGCGCGCTTCAGTTTGCCGGAAATGCTCGTTCCGGGGCCGCTTTAAAGCGCTCCAAAGCGCGATTCGGAACGACCTGAAGCGCTTTGATGCGCAGCATGCGTGATTCGGAACGCACCCCCGATGTGTTTCCATCTGCGCTGCGCTAATGACGTCACAGCGACAATTGGAAAGCCCCAAAACCGAAACAGTTTGCAACAGATAAGCGCAGATGCACAATTGGAAAGCCCCCTTAGTGTTAAGTTTTTTTTTGTTAGTAAATTTTCCACCCCTACTAACCTTATGTGAAATAAACCTTGCTCATTTAATTGTAAATGTGTCAGTATTTTGCATTTGTGAAGACAGTTTTCCTCATTCCCTACCTCCGAGTCGTTAATCCTATTCAACCCGCTTGTTTCCCTACATCGCACAGTGGTCTGAAATCGAAAATCGCCGGACAAAAGTCCAAAATAGCTTTTTTTGCGATAGAATCTTGAAACTTTGCACAAGTCATCACAAATGTTTGTGCATCATGAAATGGCAAGTCATTTTATATAGGTTTCACCCGTTTCTTAGATACTAAGGCTTAAACACGATCAAATTTCCAAAATAGCTCTCGCTTTAGTTTTTCTTCGAAAATCTTCATAGCTAAACATATGCCGTTGAAGTAGATGGATTTCAATGAAATAAAAAACGTTACAATCTGTTAATGTTGTATTTTCCCTGTGCATTGCATGAATTTAAGGGATTTTTGTCGATATTTGTGTGCTATTACGTCACAAAATGGCGGACGCTTTTTTCACTCAAAATTTGACATAAAGCAGTCAATAACTTTTTTTAAACAAAAATGTAACTCGAGATATTTGCACAGGGTGTTAGTCAAACTCATTTTTAAGAGTATTATGCAAATATCTTAGAAAAAAGTTTGCGATCTTTGAAGTAATAGCGATATTTCGATCGCGCGCCCCGACCTGTCTCTGCTCGGCGAGGCTCGGAAATTCCGTGGCTCCGTTGAACTTGATCGGTTCTGTGGACCTCAAATGTTCGAATTGTACGTTTCTAAGCTAAACACGTTGTGGCTGATATCCAAATGTTGTACACTGAAGATATTTCGAGGGTGTGGTAACGAGCGAATGGATCAGTAAACGTGTAACTGTGGTAAATTTGTCGTTGCTTTTTCTTCTGTACACTTTTGTACACGGATCAAGCTGAAAATTATGAACGTCTTTCACCTCTTGAGTGCGTATGCATATTCCGCAGGTACCCAATATGGTTTAGAGAGAAGACTGTCTATAGAATTCTTTCTTTGCCTTCCGTCACTTCCGAGGTACTCGCCCTCCCTCACTCCACGAGGGTCCCGCGAAAAAGGGCCGTTTTATGACGCTTTTAAATCATTCATCTCCGACGTTTTTGCTCCGCAGATATAGCACCTCATACTGGCACCATCGGTCAATGCATTGCATACCTATAATAATCGTTTGCCATAAGTTTGTAAAGTCACATTAATTCCTTTCCGAAGCCAAATTAAATTCAATTTTTCTTACCATGAGCATACTTGCAGAATAACTTTTCCATTTTTCATTGTGAGAAGCAAACTGAAGGTGACAGAATAGCTCCCAAAATTACATTTCTCTAATGCATCAATCTGCCTTTGAATGTGGTCTCTTTCCGCCTTAGCAACCTCCTTGGTTTCTTTGAGCCATTGAAGGCGGATGGGCCGACAAAATCTTGTAGATGACGGACGAGGATTTGCCCAGATAATCTCACCTGAATTGGTGTTAGTATTATTATTTCCCATCCTGATTCTTATTTCAATAGGCAAAGACAAACTAGATGCACTTAAATATCTCACCTGTAGCGTCATATAACAAACGAAGTGGCGCGAGGGAGCTCATGAATAAGAATTCATCAGATGATTCCGCTTGTTCCCACATTTGCTTGTATTGGGCATGGCCCGAGCTCCCATCAAATCCGTACTTTCATATAAATGTGCATTGTACGTCATCGCTTGATGCTTGTGCAGTGGAAACGGATGCCAGTACCCGCGACACCGTATGATTTAGTAGAGTTTGAAGATTCACTTCACACATATTCTCTGTAATGATTATCCCTTCTGGATATGCCGCGCCTTTTGCTTTTAATACTCTGTCATAACTGGGATAGAGCTCATGTCCGTAACTAAGTGCGGAGGTTCGTAGAGTATTATCACAGTCTATACAGTCGCGACAAGACGGACACAATTCTTGCAGCTCGCTGTTAGTAGCGCCCCAAGCGGTGAACGTGTATAACTACCATAATATGGGGTGAATACATACACTTGCGCCCACCGGAACTAGAACCTATTTTCTTCTTCGTGAAGTAATGTAATCATTTTTTTCTATTAAATATTTTACATTGTCTCCCGTTGAAGGGGATACAAGATTAAATCGCGTTAAAAGGCAACAGTGAGAATAAAACGCCGGTCAAGCGTACTAGAAACAACAGCTCAAACTCACCCTGTATATCAATTTCATGACACATTACGATACTTTGGATGCCGTACCGGCTTTGATTGAGACTGTGTGCTGAGTGCTGTGACTACGTACAGTGTGTTTACATTTAATTTGTATTAAATAATACTGCAGCAGGAATCGGGAGGGTCTTCTGTCAGGAGTGTCTTTCATTCAGATTCTCTAAATATCATAGGAGGTTGGTTGGTGCATATTAATATTTTTTTAAGTTCAAAAAACGTGAGCGCTCTCTAATTCTTTCATTTTAGCACGCAAATATAATTTATTATGATCATTACAGGTCCATACGATGGATCATCCATTGCCGTAGAAAAGATTGAGACGGGAAAAATGCCGCTTACTTGTGTAAAAAAATATTTGCTCTGTTCGGGACATATTGAAGAGATCCAGTTGATAAAAAGAGATTGGTGTTGACCGCTGTCCTCATAATATTTTACGAACCCAATAACCCACCTCTAATAAGCTTTCACGGGAAGTTGCCTGCCAGAAAGACAGCCTTCCCGAGGAAAAACTCTAGATACCAATCCCCTCTCATATCTAAAGAAAGTATCCTTCAATGGTTTTTTTAGCGTTGCTAACATGTTTCTCTTTCACCCAGTTTCTGCCGATCATGATGCATTTGCCTTGATATACAGTTACATCAGGATCATCCAACGAGTGAGTCATTTTTAATTGAATGTCTATATAGTTGGAGATCAGGCAATTGAAGCACTCACGCAAGAGAGCATGAGATTAGATTTCTTGTTTGAGGAATAACATGACAGTTCTCCGAATTATGAATAGATTAAGATATACTGGTGGTAGGTAGAAGATAGGCAGGACAATTGAAGATGCATGACATTGCGATAGTGCAAGATATGGCCAAAACTGTTTAATATCTTTTGCTTGGAAATTCATTTTGAATATATTTCGTTGTCATGGGTCTCAGTGGTCCAGTGATACCATATGTTTTTCACTGAGTCTCCTATATCGCAGTACTTAAGCATAGTCTAAACAAATACTTTAGATTGTGCCTTAAGTTTACACATTTTTTCCGAACACTTCCATCTACCCTCTGTTCGTACGTGGTAAAAGTATTTTTAGGGAATAAATACCAAATGTAACGAAATAATAATGCTTTTGAAAGAGAAGGCAATGAACTTGAAAGAGGCTCAAAGGTTGGTTAATCTGAGCCTAGATTATATAGCAGTTGTGACGCATTTATCGTACAATAATAGTGTAGATTATGTCTGTGGCTTAAAGGACTTGGGTTTCTTCAGAAGCAGTAATATAGCAAGTCCAACTCTACTGCTAATGATAAATAGATTATTATACAACTTAAGGCAGCCTATAGGGTATTTCTTTTTCTGCCAGTCTGTAAAATAAAAACATTTTCAAAAGTTATTCAAAACCACTCTTGAAATGCTTTCTAAAGAAGCGTTTACCGTGAAGACATGTGTGACTGACCAGGGTTCAAACTTTGTTCTGATGCGTTTATTCAATAGAAATATCAACTGATTTATCTTAGGTTAATTCAGGAAATCATATTTTTTTAATAATATTCCTCATTAGCTGATTAGTTCCAGAAAATAACTATTTAAATATTATTTGTTCCATTTATTAGAAAGTGGAAAGAGAGCGTTGATCTCTTTGGAGACTTGCGCCCAAGATTTAAAAAAGCAGTAACTCCCCCTGTTTTCTCAAAAATTGAAGGCCAATTCTCTAGCACATACACTAGGTCATCCTATCTGCCATAAGAACTCATGTTTCTTGTAGATTAATGTCTGTTTAGTCACTGAAAACTGGTAAATTATTTATTCGATATTTTCAACTACCACGGCATTATTTCAGCTGCGACGCTGATAGTTACTATCACAGGTGAATATGAACACATTGAAGCTCTCAAGTCAATGAAAAATTGGCTACGATCAATAAGGTTAATTGACCATTTAGGAAATGATAATACATAAAAAGTAAAATTTGTTGAAGTTAGGTTTCTAAATCTCAACTCTTTGCAAAAGATTTGGAAAGATGTGAGAACCGAAGCCCTTTAGATAGATGCCGTCAAACAAGAAAAATCAAACACTACTTATTGGAAAATGTTTCTCTGTTGTCCGCTATAAGGGTGGGTATTCTTCAAACGCAAATGCAATGAGATTTAATACTATTTCAATCTTTGTTTTTTTTTATCGTTTATGAAGTCTAATTCTTCAAACGACTGTGAAGTATTCGATAGCCAGGAAGTAATTCTTGATGGTTTGAAATAAGTGGATGGTCAAAACATGAGTTCTTGTTTTACCTAATATGTTTCCGAGCTGTCAAGAATGAATAGCTTAGAAATACAGAAAATAATGGTATGATATATGTTTTTGGCTATTTTCTGAGAAAGCTGCTTTCACTTCATTATTGTGGATGTAAGTACTTCCTCATGAAAAGAGAAGAAAATATCCGAGGGGAAAAATCATTAACATTTTTTAAAAACTTTCAAAGTAGTGAAATTTCCTCAGTGGTAAGCCTCATATTGTGCAGTGAGGAACTGAATTCCTTTTTCAATGAATGTTCATCAAAATTGATGAGTAAAACGCAAGGTGTTGTAAATTATTACAAATAGGGCGTCTTTAGGGAATGTGATTTGTCAATCAAACAAAATGCCCCTTCCAGAAAGATTCAGCTCAGAAGTGAAACATTTGCTTGTTAGAATCTTTGTTAGGACTTGAGTTTATTTTATATTTTGAAATTCAAAAATCAGGGTCTCTCTAGCTACAAAAATAGAAGGTATAAACAGTACTTAAAGGAGAATAATAAAGGCTACTGATTTGAATTAAATTTGCGAATAAGCATTCTTCCGTGGATCCTCTTGTGTTTTCATTCCTCAGAGCAATTGCAAAAATTTAATAGTGACTTCAAGAAATACTCGTACGTGTGCTTCCTGTTTTGTCATTATGTCACTATAAAAGTCAGAATAGATGTACATCGTGTCAAAAGCCATAAGTGCTAGACTGGGGTAACAAACTACTCAGTACGTATTTCAAAAATTGAAGAAAGTTTTGCCCCTTCTTTGAAATGTCTAACCATTGAACGGATCATTTGTTCCGCGAACGATAGTGTGACTTCGGTGCTCAGAACGAGATTACGATAATATAAAGAGAATGAAAAAGCCGTCACCATAAAACATAACCCGCAAAAATCAAATGTTTATAAGACAATGCAAATGTTGGCGAAAGTGAGCAAAACTTAGCATCATATACACCGCATTGCAATTAGTTATACACGTTCACCACTAGAGGCGCTTGCTTCGGCGCGCTGCAAGTCTGTATAGGGAAAATTACATGGCTTGACGTGACTGTATAGACTGTGGTATTATACTGACTCTTAGTCAACCCCGTAGAGATGATTAAAGACAGACCGTCCTCAGGCGACATCTCTGTCTGGAAATTTTCAGCTTTCCTCCATTTCGAGAGAACTCTCCTAGCCCTCCTAGGAGTGGTTGTTGTTACTTCTGTTATTAACTGAGCAGCTGCAATATCACCTTATTCCCAAAAACTAAGAGAGGTTGCCAATGCGAGCTCAGAGGCTGAGGAAGAAGTCTTAATATTTTGGACTTTTCTTCTTTTTGACCTGTCAGTTTCTGTACTAAACTCTTTTTCTGGCCTTCCCATTGTACCTGATATAGTAAAAGTTTACACATATATAGCCCAAAATTTAACAAATGTATGTACTTGCAACAAATCATGACCACAAAAGAACATTATCGGAGAACACATACCAGTCGCTGTAGAAGTACTTGGTAAATACTGACGAATAGTTTCAGGAAAATCGATTGACTCAGCGAGCCATGTATAATTTTCCTTCAAAAATCTCTTGTCACTTCGGGAACACTTTGCCCACCTCTTGAGATAAGGCACTAAAAATTTTATCCTAATGAATTCGCGGAGGCTTTTTACAGCATCTTCAATATGTATTATATTTAAACTCCGAGAAAAAAAACCCACTAAATAAGTTTTTTTGTCGGATAAAGATTTTACCTTAATTTCCATCATTTTTTCATGGAGCTCAAGACGCGTGACACGGTTGAAAGGCATTTCAACGAAGGACAAAGAAGAAACCTAATTAGGAGACGATTGTTAAAGATGATATGAGCATACTTTCTCATCACAATTACCAAATAGTACTTGCGGTTTAAGTAACACAGAAAATATCTAACAAAAGAAAGTAAAAGACACATGAGGAACCTGCGACGAATAAACGCGGGGAAATAACTAGATAAAAAGAAAAATCGAAATGACATCGCCTACCTTGAAATAAAGGAGGACTATTGGGTAAATGGAAACCACCGTTGTACGGCAAGAGGAAATAATACCGGAAATTATTTCTATATTTCCAGAACAAAATCACACGATATCCAGGACTTGCAGAATGTCACCAGAGGAAAGCACTTCACTCCTTCACCAATTGCAGACTATAACTGCATGAAAACATGCATTTCAGAAAGGGAAAGGCAAAATTCTAGTGGAAATACCCGTTAAATACCGTTATAGGCAGCGCGCGTCATAAAACGGCCCTTTTTCGCGGGACCCTCGTGGAGTGAGGGAGGGCGAGTACCTCGGAAGTGACGGAAGGCAAAGAAAGAATTCTATAGACAGTCTTCTCTCTAAACCATATTGGGTACCTGCGGAATATGCATACGCACTCAAGAGGTGAAAGACGTTCATAATTTTCAGCTTGATCCGTGTACAAAAGTGTACAGAAGAAAAAGCAACGACAAATTTACCACAGTTACACGTTTACTGATCCATTCGCTCGTTACCACACCCTCGAAATATCTTCAGTGTACAACATTTGGATATCAGCCACAACGTGTTTAGCTTAGAAACGTACAATTCGAACATTTGAGGTCCACAGAACCGATCAAGTTCAACGGAGCCACGGAATTTCCGAGCCTCGCCGAGCAGAGACAGGTCGGGGCGCGCGATCGAAATATCGCTATTACTTCAAAGATCGCAAACTTTTTTCTAAGATATTTGCATAATACTCTTAAAAATGAGTTTGACTAACACCCTGTGCAAATATCTCGAGTTACATTTTTGTTTAAAAAAAGTTATTGACTGCTTTATGTCAAATTTTGAGTGAAAAAAGCGTCCGCCATTTTGTGACGTAATAGCACACAAATATCGACAAAAATCCCTTAAATTCATGCAATGCACAGGGAAAATACAACATTAACAGATTGTAACGTTTTTTATTTCATTGAAATCCATCTACTTCAACGGCATATGTTTAGCTATGAAGATTTTCGAAGAAAAACTAAAGCGAGAGCTATTTTGGAAATTTGATCGTGTTTAAGCCTTAGTATCTAAGAAACGGGTGAAACCTATATAAAATGACTTGCCATTTCATGATGCACAAACATTTGTGATGACTTGTGCAAAGTTTCAAGATTCTATCGCAAAAAAAGCTATTTTGGACTTTTGTCCGGCGATTTTCGATTTCAGACCACTGTGCATCGCCCCGCCCTGAGATTCCGTGTGAAAGCCGCCCGTCATAATATATAACTCCTTGTGTCTTCGTAAATTATTTCAAATCATAATTATTCTCGCCTACGCAAGAGTGATAATTATTGTAATAGCAACTAAACCAAACTGTATATTTTATTTTGAGTTTTTGGCAAAACTTAGCTTCCCACAGTTACATTTGCTGTTTACCATGTCTTCAAGAAATATTGCCTGACATTGGTGGCAAAAAAATATAAGAGAATCCAACCCCAAATTTTCAGCAAAATCGGTCATCCACAAACCTGGACCTTGTTAGTTGAGGGAAATTAAACTGGATGTACAATCATGCATTTTTAAATTTTTATCTTCAGTGATAAATAATATGGGATTTCAAACTTACTAAAGGTCAGTCATGAAAAACTTACATGGCAGCCAGGCGTTGTCGAATGGTGACGTTCTCCATGTTCTGACCATCTTCTCCGCCTCCTTTATTTCCTGAAAACTTCCTTCGAAGTTGGCGCCTTGTGAACTTCAGAAATGTTAAGCGCGATCGAAGAATCTGATTATATAGCCACGCCGCTCGTACTCTTGCCCTCCCTGGGTAGTATGCATTCATAACCATGACACGCAAGCGCTGGCCATAAGGCTCGGTCAAGGTCAGTATCCAGCATAGTACGAGAAGTCCGACTGAAATTAATTCCCATCATAATACCATCAATTCATGAGACACATGTTTAAACAAATCTATGGAGAGATTAACGTTGATGAAGCAATTTTAGTCTATTTGCAGTTTCGCGTGAAACTTTGCATGAGTGTTCTAGTTAATGATAGCCACCTATAGATAAAAGAGAAAATAATTTCATTGCACTGATTTGATTTTTTGGCAGTTAAATGCTATTTCAAAAGGGAGCCTTATGGAATATGAGATAGTGCATTTGGACAACGGACTGCCACAATGGAAATATCGGTTCCGCATCAGTCACCGAAGTTAAACATCGTTGGGTTCGACTCGAGTTTGGAGGGGTGATCCTCCTATTCGTCCGAATGCTGTTGTCCTTGTCCGCACGTGCCAGACAGTAAGTGCGAAATGACCTTAGCCGTCGAAGCACGCTAAACTAAAAAAATACTAGATAGCACATTACGGTTTTACGTAGGTGCAGTTTTTTTACTAGTGGTGATATAATAAATTTCTAAAATGTAATAATGCCGGGCCCAGTGGCGGCGGGGTAAAGGCCTCTCCTGCTAATCTGAGGGTCGCGAGCTCGAGTCCCGCCTGGGTCGGTTTTTTGCATGCCCAGGGCGTGGTTGTTTCTGACTAGTTCTGGTTGTTTGGCCCCTCATCATAGTATTACAATCCTAGGATTGTTATATTGCAGCCCTCCATTTCGCCCTATCCCATGCCAGTTCCTTCACTTCCCTATGGTTCTTCTTCCCCGTATCCCTCTTCACTTGCCACAAGTATTTGTCCCTTGGTCTTCCTCTGGGGACTTTCCCATCAATTTTTCCCTCCATTATGTTACTTATGTAAACGTTGTGTCTCATAACATGGCCAACCCACCGTATTCTTCTTTGGCGTATGGTGCTCCACAGTGTCCTTTCTTCTCCAATTATTCTGTATACCTCCTCGTTTCTCACCCTGTCCGTCCATTTGATCTTTAGCATCCTCCTCCAGCACCATGTCTCAAAGGCTTCTATTTTTTCTGGTCAGTTTTTCCAATGGTCCATGCTTCTGATCCGTAGAGTGCCATTGCCCACACGAATGTTTTCACGTACTGTTTCCTTGTCACAAGTCTTATGCTCTTCGAGCAGAGTAGCGGCCTTTTAGCCATGAATGCCGTCTTAGCTTGAGCTATTCGACGCTTGATGTCTGTCGTGCTTCTTCCATCCCAGGTAATGGTGCTCTCGAGGTAGGTGAATGATTCCACTTGCTCTAATCTTTCTCCTTTGAGAAAGGCTTGGCCCCTGAGAAACCTGAAACACAAGCCAATGGCTTATCGGGATCGCAGCGGCATATGGACCACCAGAATCGTCCGTGAGAGTAAAAACGTTTGAAACGGTTGCTGACTAATACCGAGGTGTCACGTGAGGTCAAAGAACCGGAAATAAACTTATAGCAATATAATGTTCGCAAACATTTCGTACACCGATGTTCCCACTTTAATTGCCTAGTGAAAATATATTTTAAATAAAATCCTATTAGCCAATTGGATGAAAAAGGAGATAAGCTCCACGTTCCAGCATTTCATTGTTAAAGGTGACCATCTGCGGGTAGGAGAGGTGATGGATTTGTTGTGGTGACGGTTAGCGCTCGTGAACACGTTAGATTATGAGATGTACTCCAAATGTGCATAATATGAAATGGATTAGCTCTGCGACCCCTGAAGTAAGTACACATGTAGCATTCCCATGGTCATATAAAGTTTTGAGCACCTGTTCACCAGCATCTGTTTTCATCTTAGTACGGTGAGTGATTATACGATCGAGTGAGATTTGAAATTTCTTGCTTTGCAAAGTTTTTCCTCACGAGAATAGGAGAATTTATTTATTTTAAGTCTTGAGAATTATTAGGAATCCTCGGGAGTGGAAGCAATTTCTTGTGAAGTTTTTCTTTAACATTATTTCCCTAAATAGTGACAATGTAAGTTAGCGTTTATAAATATGAAATACTCTTTTTAATGAATATTTCTCGTACTAATGTGAGTTGTGTACTAATTTCAATAATTTTTCTTTATAATTTTGAAAGGAAAACAATTTCTGTTGGAAGTGATTATCGCCTCCCTCAACAATACACTTCAACATTTTTCCAGAATAACGCGGCAGTGTGACACTCACGTCAAATTATTTTACAAAGGAGGAAGCTATAAAAAATTAAGATGACTTTATTAGATAAGGATTCATTTATATTCTTTACCAAAAAAACTGGAACTTTATTTTTCTCGATATTCTCGATAATTTAAAGAATAAACATTTTTAGATGTACGAGAAATAGTAACAAGAGGAATTCACGAAATATTTTTGAGACGAGAATTCACGATCACATTCATTACGCCTGATTGTAAGTTCAGAGGAGAAAAATTTATTCCTTGAGGGGAGGGGGATTAATTTCTCCACAAAATTGTTGTGTGACCAATCAGCACCTGTGTATCATTTACAAAGTTTTCGAAAACTTCTGACAAGATGCTGCTGGTAGGTGGTTTGAGTGTGCTCTGTGACTGTCACTGTTGTAAAATTCTATTCCCCGAAAAACAATCACAGAATTTGTGTTTTGTGATCATAACCCCGGCATCCTAAACTGGGTTCTCCCAAACAGCCTCGTGTAGGGTATCTTCTTCGGTTTGAGTGAATGGGTCCGATGTTAGGTCACTGGCTAAGGCTTAAGCTTTCTCGTAAACCACCACTGATTGGTCTAAATCTTTTAAATGTTTACGTCAACATTATTTTGTAGAATATAATAAGTACAAACGCAATTACCTCAAAATTACCTCAAAGTAATCAGTAGTCTTTCTTCAACTGAAATACATATCTTCCTGTTTGTGTCCTTCTCCTTGATTATTGGGCCAAGTTTTCATACTAGCTCCTTTGAATAGTTCTCTGGGCATCCTGTAAAATACTTAGAACCTTTCTTTGTCTCTTCCAAGTTCTCGAGTTAACGCAAAAGCTGAACGCGATTGATTTTCACGAATGAAAGGATGAATCCCAAATTGCCTCCTTCTTTTAAGCCTTCTCAAGTACCAGTACGCAACAACAACATTGCATTTACGGACCACACGGCTTGTCATTCTGGAGCGGACCGACGAATAAGAATTTCAGTTGACCGTCGCAGAAGAGTTGAGTCAGTGGGAGAAGAACATGCGACGCAACTCTCATCCAACTATCTTAAAAAAGTTGAGTTGCAGTTGATTTGCGTTGCGTTACACCGGTGGACGAAGAGCCTTAGTATTCTAGTATTCAGCCGTAAAATCTCCCACCAAAACTGACGTCACTATCCCGTCACCGAACAAGTGCCAACATGCACATTTGGAGTCTATATCTAGGGTTACCGAATGTAAGACATCCTCGAACCGGAGATTTGGTCAATAACCCGGAGAAATCTGAATATGTCATTGTTACTCAGTTTCAGGTGCTATAGGTATAAGTATTAACAGATCTATTCATACGATAATTTTATCAATGAAAGAAAAAATATAAAATCCCATTTCTTACTTATGGATAAATATTAAGAATGTATAATTTTTATCTCTTTTCGTGGTCAAATAATTCAATAATGTATACAACTATAAGAACCAAAGGGTCCTTTCTTGAACAGGGGAAAATATTTAAGACAATTGTTTTTCTAAAAAAAGGAACTAAATTTATTTTCCGTGTTAAAAATTCGCCGTCCTAAGCCGTAAAAGTAAAAAGAAAATGGAAGATTTTGACCAAGCCCTCATTTATTGTTAACTAAAAACGCGTAAAAATTAGATAAGATTAATTAAATGGACATTTCCTGAGAGGCTTCTGCATAGAATACCTACGTAAGTGAAACATTAACAGTTTGTCATTTCGCACCTGACACTTTACCGGAGAATTTGATCTGAAACACCGAGTCATGAGCAATATGGCTCCACCTGGAGTTTCCGGGTCAACATGCTAGAGTTGGAAACCTTGTTTATCTCTCATTTCACGAGTTCTTGAGTGCAACATCGTCAGAAAATCTAACACCCCTCCTCCCCCATAGATGGTCACCAAAATAACCGAAATACTGACATTGGAGTTAATTTCCTTTTGCATTTCATTCCCTGTAACAGTAAATTCTAAATAATAAATGAATGCTTAAGATTATAAACTTTCATCCACAAATACCTATTTGATAGTGGCGGTTGACGTCAGGTTTCCGAGGAATAGGAAGGCATGCTGATGTGTCAATTGATGGAGGCATGCCTAATGGCTGTAGGGAGTTGACAGTTCCTTGATACAAATTTGCCAGTGGTCCTTTTCCCTCCACATGGACGCCAACCATATTTGGGGCTGATTTGAAACATTTAAATTTTGTTAATAAAAATGAGTAGCAACCTGTAAAAACTGATCAAGAATTTCTGGTTTTGTAAACATAAGAGGTCTAGAACAGCATCAATGGGCATTTTTCCATTGGAGGGAGAGCTCTTATTTTGACATTATTAATGGAAGCCATATAAAATGTTGACTTTCAATATTTTATTGCAGAACTTTGTAAACAGTTTATATACTTATAACCTCATTATACTTCTATAAAATCATCTTTAATATCTAGCAGTACTGCGACCCACTAACTAATGATCAAGAATTATTTCTCCCAGATTTGCATGTCATTCCTTCATTTATGATGCTTTGATATGGTTCTATGCGTCTGATTATCGTCAAGACGCTGAAGGCAGCTGTGAGTCATATTTTTACGTCAAATTTTAATGCACCCAACTAAATTTTGGGTTTAAAAAATTGCATAACTAATTATTAAAATTAAAATTTGATCCTCTACCGCGCTAAATGAAGTCGTTAGCATAATATTACCATTAAAATAATATGAAATAAAAAACCGTGAATTGGCGTCCTGCGGTACTAGACGGTGGGTGGAATACTTTGGTACCCTTAAAGCTGAGTATGCAACCATTGCGATAAAAATATGTTATCTCCGCACATAACTTAACATTTTTATTTGTAAGGGAATGTTTTAATGAATTTCTATTGTGACAATGGGAATCTTTAAAAAAAAATATTGGTAAATATATAAAAACATGACCTAATATGAGATTTTAAATCTAGATAAGAGGGCAGGAAATGTTGTATTTTGTTTATGTGAGGAGGAATGAGATTTATTTCAATACGCATTCCTTGGCAATGGCTGATGGGGTAATGTACAAATGAAGGCAATTATGTAGATTTTCATTGCCGTGGGGAAATTCTAATGGACGCGTCATTCTAATTTTTCCAACATGTAAGCAAACCATACTCCAAAGAACGGAATATTACTGTTGGAATTTTTATAATCCAATAGCGGAGTTTTATTGAACAGTTGAAAACAGTTTGATGTAATCGTTTCACTTTAGATTTTTCAACGGTGAGTATAAATTTATTTTGCCTCGTCAAGTCAATCGTCTTCCAGTCACTGCTCAAGTCACATGACTGTCTGTAATAGAATAAATTTAATAAACTAGTTATTGAAATTCAACGAGTACCATATGTTACTATAGTACATTGGATTATTGGAGTCATTAAAGTGCACAATTTACCATATTGAATGGGATAGTTATGCACTGTATATAGGCAGAAAACATAGCCGTGAATTGTAGAATGGGCTTGGTACTGTCATGCTTTTTCTGTACAAAATGCAACATGGAAATTATTCCCAAAAAAAGCGCTGTAGTATTCATCACATTTATGGACAAACTAGTGGAGGGTGCCCGTTGAAATTCAACGGGAAGAAGAAAAAATTATAACAGTTTCAGAAGGTAAAAAGAATCCCCATGAATTAACGTGCAAATTGCATATACCATTAAGAATGCCATAGCGAATCCATTAACAGCCCATGGAGAGTATGAGATGAAATATACACCTTAATAAAGGCAAAACAAGAAGCCCGTGCACCGAATCAAACCTTTTCTTTAGAGAGTAAATGTAATTGTGTAAAATCAATCCATTTTAATTATTGTTCACGGTTATAACAATTTTCACTCGTCTGTGGTATCACGTGCTTCCTCTCGTTCTTGTAGTTAAGTCGTAGGAAGTTAGGTTTAGTGTATTTTTATTCATATGGTAATCACTATTTCCTTAAATAATAATGCGTGAGAAATAAAGATAAGTGTATTTAAAAAAGTTGTTAACATTCGGTTGCTACAATATTATTAAGTATGTGTACCTAGTCATTTATTTATTCCCTAATTAGATTTTCGTTTACCCGGCGTGTTCTCTAGTTTCTAAAGGGAAAACAACGATAGAAAGATCTGCTAACGAACACAAAGAAATCACAAAATAAATAACAAAATCCGAATATCAAAGTTTGGGTTAAAGTGAAAACAACAAAAGAAAAGTAAATCATAATTTGCCAACGTACACAAAGAAATCTCAAAACAAACAACAAAGCCCGAATTCCAAAGTTTGTTAAAGAGAAAAAACGAAATCTAACAACAATTCCAAATCGCAAAGCAAACATAAAAAAAGCAAAGAAAACAAATAGCGATAGAAAGAGATCGTGAATATTTTTTCTTGTAGTATTCGATCGGCGAAATCAAATTTAATACTTAGGTTTATTTTTTAAAATCTTAACACCGCGTTTTATAAACTGCATTCACCGATACAGCATTGTATGCATGCAGTAGATAAGCATGTAAATATGCTTTAAATTTATCGATTGCCCACCTAAGCAAGTCTAATGATCCAAGTCGATGGACAAAGGCCATAGCTTTTTCAAAATGTTTAGTGTAAAAACGTGTAGATCCAAGAAACGAAGAAGGAAAAATAATCCTTTCACCAAAAACAGCATTCTTTTTTTCAGCCAATTCACTCAAAAATTGAATCACTCCTGCACAGTTTTCTGCAATTTTTTTTTAAATTTGCATTAATCCATAGTATACTGTCATGTTCCACTCTTATATAAGTATGAACCAGATATTGCTGAAAATGCCGACCACCGAAATGCAAAGCATTGAGCTTCAAAAGGCGGTAATCAGGATTTCTTAGGTTGATGTCTGAAGGAAAATATTTAGCAAGTTGAGGTCTAATTGCTAATCGGTACTTACCTAGTTCAAATCTAGTCAAATGTTGATGACTGGTATTAGGTGTTCTTAAAGGAATATTAATACTGAGCATGCAAAATTGCAAAATTTGGGTAAAATTGTGGATAAGTAAAGTGCCAAACACGACTGTTAATATTGTTCATGGTAACTAAAGATTTCCTACGTTTGCGAATAATTAACACTTTATCTGGAAAACTTTGGTCAGCGTTGAGGATAACAATGGCACAAACTTCATTCTGAAGGGGGATGTTAAACCTTCTGTGATCAACGGCATCAGGAATGCAAAAAGCAGCTTAACATAAGGTGGCTCTACACCTTCTGCAGCAGCTCGTCTATTAGCTTCTTCTTCTACTTCCCGCTTTATCATGAATCTAAGAGCAAACGGATTTTCAGATCTCAAAATATGTTCCAAAAGACTAATAAGAACCATGATTATTGTAAATTACCAGGGAAAGGAACTGGCCCCCCTACCCTGAATGTGTGAAATTCACACATTCAGTGTACTGTGGCTTAGACCGGGGTGAGCTCTACCCTCAACTATCCGAACCAACCTTCGGGTTGAATCACCGAGTGATGATTATTGGCTTGATTATTGGATGATTATTGGTGTCAACTATTATGTAAGAGAATCCGGACGCCTACCTTACGTACAACCACTTACCCCGGTCGTAAAATTGTCGACCAATGATAAAAATTAGAGTAGAACTGCACATTTGGCGCACACAGACTTCTTGCTCCAGCAGCGTTTGGTTTAGTTTGAGGTCTTCGAATTTTTTAATGGTCACTCTCTCAGACAAGGTGGACATTTTCACAGTTATAAAATATGTTAATATTCACTTCGAAAAAAAGTTGCACAACTGCGATGTGGGCACAGCGGTGGCCACCATGTTATCGAATCGAAATTTTTATACTCTCCAATGTCCATTTAGGAGACAATTGGCATTAGTCAACGGTCGACAAAGGTCAAAGACCATACCCTCCAGGTAGAACAATTTAATTAATTGAGTCATGCGTTAGAGGAAGTCGGGCGTAGTAATAAAGATATTCGGGGAAGGACTGTCTTCGCAAAAGAGCTATATTAGGAGAGAACTGATGGCAGTGACCTAGTGTAAGAGTATAAAGGAAAGACTGGCAAAGAGTCTAACGGGGATTGTAGCGTTTTACAGTTCAAAGACCTGGGGACTGAGAATATTGTATGGGAGTTGGTTCAAGGTGTTTGAGATGGGCGTGTGTGGAGGAGCATGGATGGAGCGAGATGGGAGGAAAAGAGGACAAAAGAGTCTCAAAAAGAGAGGAGATGAAATGTTTTCCAACCTTATTGGAAATAGGCCCCCTCGCAAACTATCACTTCTACTGAATATGACTGATATATGGCCCAAATGGCACAGGTGAGGGAGGCTGCTATAGAATCAAGCTGGGGAGTTAAAGGTGTTTGGGTGAGACAAGGTTGCCTGTGGTCACCTTTGCTTTTTTTATGTTTATTTCGAGGAAATGGCAAGAGAGGCCTGGGGAGAGCTACATGTAGGAATGGAAGTAGGAAGGCAACAGATAAATTAAGATAATAAAATTCGCTTCTGACCGCTGACAAGACTTTGGTGAGACGATCATCCGATGGATAGCAGGAATTGGTATATCGATTGGAAAACAGAAATAAGGAATGAAGATTAGTACGTTGAGGTTTTAATGAGCAAAGAAATTGAAGCATGGCATTAAGATAGAAGGGCTCATGCTTTAGTTATTTGGTTAATGCGTTGGATCAACTCAAGAATAGTAGCTAACATTGAAAGAAAATAGCATAAGCATACGAGGCATTCGCAAATAAGGAACAATTATTGACAGGGACTTTGTGTTAGGATATAAATAAAAGACATGCATTGAGTTTAATGACACACATGCATGGTGCTGTAATATGGACTTAGAGGCAAGAGTATGAGAATAAACTACAGGCCTTTGAGATGCGTGTGTGTGGAGAAAGAAAATGAAGAAAGTGCGATGAAAGAGAAGAAAGAAAGATGAATGAGTAAGTGCTCGGTGTATGATGGGTGAGGAGAGGAGACTGCTGGTGGATGAAATTAGAACTAGGCAGAGTATAATAGTGAAATGGGTGATAATGAGGGGAGATTGGGCCTATCAGAATAGGCCAGTTGTGACTTGAGGATGTTAGGTAAGAGGATGATGAGAAAGGAAGAGAATAATCTTTATGTAAATGGGATGAAATGGGGTAGGACATGTAGAGTTGTAGAAATAAACCATGTTAGGAGACTAAGTCCTCAAATTACTAAACTACGAGAAGGCGTTACTATTTTTCCATCTAAACCAACCTTAACCAGAAGATCACCGTCAATAGGAATAGTGATCAGAAACATCTTTCCTACCTAAGTAAAAGGAGGACTTCAATTATTTCTGTTATGCAAGTTGCCTGAACATATTAATTGCTTCTGCTATTTGTCAATTAAAATTACCTGGAAGTTGAGCCTGGATGTTTGCATATTTACGGATAAGTTCCAGCAGCCAATGTAAGCAGTGATCAGTAACAATATACGTTGCTAACTTGATGGTGGCTAAAAAAATTATCATTCCACTTTTTGTTATTTTCATTTTCTCTGTGCCTGTTAGTCGAATGGATGTGATCTGAATATTAAAAGATGATTTTATTAAACAGATAGGTAAAAAATAAGGGAGTGATTGAATATTATAATAGGTTGTAAAATCGGACCAAGTATTGTATTAAAGAGAAAATCCAGTTCTCCATTCAGCTCATGCTTACTGCCAAAGCACGAGTGAAGGTAGTGATATATTTTGTATAGCTGATAAACATACTGATTTGAAGGCTTATTTCTTAATAATTTATAGACCAGTATTTACTGATCAATGAATAAAAACAATAGTTATAATGAAAACTGTAAGAAATATAATTACAAAAAGTAAAAAACTAGATTAACAAAGCAAGTATAAGAAGCAAATGCTGGTTGATTTAATATTTTACGTGTGCCTGGTCCGACCTTGATATACTTCCTCTTTTCATGATGCTTTAGAGGAATAATTGTTTCTCGATCTTGTTCCGTCCTGCGAGCATCAATGGCATATATGTGATGTGATATGTAATGGTTGTCAAATTTATCGCTCACTTGATACTTATACCAATATTGCAAAATCCTGGAATTAAACAGAAGATTGATCTAATTTCAATCATTAGTGAGATGGAGCAACTTTGAAATATTTACTATGACAGCAAATAAATAATTCTGAATTCCCTCTGCCAGGCATGCTGTTGGACTATAAGGTAACTACTCGAGTTTTTGAGAATTCATAAATAATTTATCAGGCGTACCATAGTGCTAATATCTAGATTGTGTGCACTGCACTTCACCAAATCTGGATGGTATCCACGATAGACTCAAATGATATAAGTAACTATGCACAGAATTCCACGTTGAACATGCATTTCATTAAGTAAAACCCCTGTATTTCCATATTATAAATGTTACATTAATGCTCTGCTAATGCTTAAAATAATGATATATGTACATTAACCTTTGTCGAACTTAATTAAATTTATGTTGCGGCGAATGCTGGCCGGATTTCATATTGAACATTTACAGGATTTACAAAAGTTAATTGTCTCAACACTACGAGTCATTTTAAGAGCCAACTCTTGCATATGACCTCGTAATGTCAAATTTATTGTCTGTATCCAAGCTATCTTAATAATCGCTATTGTTCTCAAGGTATAACCATAACCATGGCAGAACTTACCTGACAAATACTATCAAGAAGCAGAATGATGTAGCAAGGCCCATCCAACCGAAGACAGCAGACAAGGTCTTTGTTCTCTCTTTGACTTCAGACACAATTCCACTGACCACTTGCCCTATTGAAGCGGATGATTGCGTTTTGAAGTGGAAGGAATGTGAGAAAGTTACCTTGACATAAAATGCATCGTGCAGTTGCCGTCCCAGGGATTCAATTTCTGTGAAAAGATAAATAGCATTTGTTGTGTCATGTACCGATTACTGAAATTAGAAAAATGATACTATTACTTCAAAAGCTAATGGCTGATCGTTGATAAAATCATTTCATAATCTTAGGAAAACGTCATTAATCAGATTAATCCTTATGTGCTCAGTGTGTCAATATATCGGCACACTTATGTTGCCTTGAAACACTCATTGATACCGACGAGCGCAAACATAAGTTTTAAAATTTGTTTTATACTTAAATTCATACGGCATTTTTTCATATTTAACTTTTTATTCGAACAGCAACTTTTTACCAGCATCCTGGTAAAATTTGGATGTCTTAAAATAGCAAACACAAAAAATATTTCTAGAGATCAATCATAATTTTATAAAATGAAGTCAAATATTTCTAGAAGAGGAAAAGGGCAAGTGCAGAGGGAGTGAGAGAATTTATTTTCCTAGAACGATGTATAATACTAGCGTTTTCTGGATGCGGTACATCTGGCATCCTTTTTTGGGCTACTGTTCTCCGCTTTCAATTTCCCCTTGCCTCTTCATATTTTTCAACAGGATCCATTGAGTGATTGAATACTTGAGGAGGCAAATAACAACTGAGATCGTATGCACCAACTAGAATGAGTAGGGTAGGTTGCTATAGGTTGCATTGCTTGAGCCATGCAGGCGAAGATAATACCGGCATTTATATTAGCCTGCTATTTACAATGGAAACCAAGGGATCAGCCGTTTCAAGTCATGTCCGACCGATGGAATACTACATTGATCTGCTCTCAACAAGGAATCCAAGTACGGAGCAAGATTCCACTGAAAAAAACTACGCTGTGACCCTACTACTTCGGTTTATACATACAGACCTATCGTGTTCATTTTGATATAGTTTATTTCCAATGGACCATTTTGCTGAAGATCTACCTACCGTGGCCGACGGATCAGGCAAATATAACAAGCAACAATACTAGTCAGGTTTCAGATTTTAGGTGCCCAAAATCAGAACATATATGATTTTCTCTAGGACAGTAAACAATGGTTAGTGAAAAATGAGGACGGTTAGGAGCCCTGCTATGAACTCCCGGAGAATGCAGAAGGGTTAATGATTTTTACCATTAGTCTCTGTCCGAGACAATAGCGCAGTTGAAATATACTGATTTTGCTTAGAATAAAATGAAAAGTAAATTTCTTTACAATCGTATGACTAGAACAAAGGCCACCAATATGGATTTTTTTGGTCACGTGATTCCCTTACCCAAACGGAATTGTACGTGTTTACTGATTGGCTGCATGTTTGACAGTCAACTGCGCTATTATCTTGGACGAACTATATTTCATCACAATTGAAAATTACTCACTGCGTTTGACGAAGCCAACAACTTTTTCTCCGGCAAAATGTATCAATTCACAGATGTGATCCAATATTTTAAGAACATGGCATAGAAGGGATGCAAGTTTTGCTATCGCGCACAGCCAGGAGAACAGAGGTCCCAATTTGACGACGCAATCATCGACTGCAGCCGAAAAGGAGCGAAAGCACCTCTCGGACGGTGGACCAAGCTTCCGGTTGCATATATTAGCAATAGATGCTATCCATTGAAATGCACTTTTGATCATTTTTACTGAAAAATTGGTCGAAATTAAAGTGGATACAGGACAGGAATTAAAATGTTAACATTTCGCACCATAATTTAGCATAGAATTCATGATGAGAAAAAACACAGAACACATTCCACTATTTGTTTATTGCTGTCGACCGGTTTTGACGTCTAAAGCGTCATTGTCAAGACAAACAGCAGACAAACAGTTTGTCTTGATAATGACGCTTTATATGTCGAAACTGGTCGACAGCAATAAAAAAAGTGGAATTTGTACTGTGTTTTTTTCTCATCTTGAATACTATCTATAATTTCCACCAAGCATCGCCACAATCGATTAATTTGATAATTAAGCATTATTTAATAAATGTGTGCTCGCATCTACTGTAACCAACCAACACGCAAACGACATCTCGTTACGGATTTTTCGTGAACGGACAATTTGTAAACCGAGGCACCTCGTAATTGAGAGGAGTCGCAACCAGACAAGTCGTTGCTCGCTATTTCGTGAGCGTACATTCTAAGGTGTGGTCGTAGCGATTTTTGTTTAGGTATGCATTTGCGTGCAACTTTGCATACACGTTCACATTTATGATATCTATGGACAAAATTGAAAAGAATTGCATCATACCGATTCAGTTTTTGCCATTTCAATGCTGTTTTAACACGTAGCCTTATGCCACGTGACATATATGTATTTCGAAATAATTCGATTACATTTATGGTTAATGGCATACATTTTTTGTAATGTAATTTTCCGGTGGCTCAACTCAGGTCTTATGACATTATAGACCACCAACCACTACCATTGTTTAAATTTTCACAACCGGTTAATAAATACTCCATCGGTCGGCGGAAAAATAAAATTTGCCTGCACTTGTAAAAGAACTTGGGCCAGCGCTGTCTGAGGCAATCTTCCAATCCACGTTAAGGGGTCGTCGTATTTAATGTTACCCAAATTCAGGTAGTGACGTCATCATTTCAACCTTTGGGCCAACTTTACGACCGCGAAAGGGCTGTTACGGGCTGTTAATTGAAAGGGCTTACTATTCGGTAATGCCAGTCGTTTGAATTCAACATGACGTTCGCTAAGGCAAGGATTGCGAACTTTATGCGGGTAATTTGAATTCATATGTTAATTAATCTGCCATTATTAAGTTTAAGACTGTTATTATGCTCCTGCGTAACCTAATAAACATTCATTCGACAGTCAAATTTCATTTTATAGAGTTGTCACGAGATATGCCAATGTGACGGCTGCCGTCACTTATTTGTTTGACGTATTTTTCGACCGCATGTGCCAGCAAGCACTAGTTGTCCACTCGTTCTGAATGTAGTACATGATACACACAAAGGAAGTATGCTTGAATTGGAACCTGGCCTGTGACAGTAACCTTGTCAGTCGCTTGAAGGTGGCACTTCGATGTGTAAACACTGTATAGTAATATACAGTCGCGGCACTCATTGTTATTTTCCTCCCTATGCTAACTTGCAGGTAACGTTGGTAGCACCTCTATCAGCTAGCAAGTAAAACAGCATTGGATCAAATTAGATATCTATCAGCAATTATTCATTTAAGTCGAGCAAAACTTTCACAAATTCAAAACAGGAATATTAAAGTACCTAAATCTTAGGTAATTCTTCTGTAAATGATTTCATTTCGCCAATGTACTTGAATTTTCTTTCAGCCGTACCAAGTACAGAATATTATTTTACAAGAATCAATTTACGTGAAAGAAACAGAATAAGAGTTCTTCATTTATCGTAAAGCATTCTCTACTATCACATATGTGACCATCGTGTCCCATACATATATATGGGACACGAGTCAGAGTTTCCAAGATTTTACGGGAAAGTAGTATTATTATCGCGAAATATCTCGCAAAATATCTTTCACTCACTCAGTGATTCAAACCGAAGGTTGGTTTGCATAGCTGAGGGTAGAGCTCACCCCGGACTAAGCCACAGGCGTGTGAATATCACACATTCAGGGTAGGGGGGCCAGTTCCTTTCCCTGGACCACCTCGCACTCCGAGGGGCCCCTTTAGGGGCGTCCAAAGGCTTCACCCGGATTGGACATTGAAACCCGGGACCCTTCGATCAGTAGCCAAGCGCTCTACCCACTAGGCCACCACGCTCCCCATATTCTCCCCAAAATATCTTTAAGGAATATTTTACTTGCTTGTAGAGTTCTCTATTTTTTCGCTAAATGCTAGGTTCCTGCCCCTATTTAATGAGTTATCACCACCGCATTTGACAACCCAGTTTACAGATGCATTTACAAAAGCATGATAATTATACCTTCGCTAATTACTACGTCTCTCCTACGACTAGTTAGGTGCCTTAGACTCCTTAAATATAAGCATTTAAGTACAGCTTGAATACTCTGAATCTAATGAATAAGTTTTATTTCACATGTTGTAAAATTTTATTTCACATTATTGTAAAAATAACCCAAATTAACTTTATTGTTACATTAATGTCAAATTAATGGTAATTTAACATCGTTGAACGAACTGCTCCAATTTCAGCAGATGTTCGAATTTTTTATTTGCACATCTGCCAAATGTTTACTGCTAAATTGTAGAATGAAATATATTTTAATCCTGAAAAACACTTTTCACAAAAGCTCTTTGGCTTCGGTGCGACCCGGGTGCTAATTTATATCTTTTAGAAGAATCTATCGCCAAATAACAAACAAATGTATTTCAAATGCTACATCTTATCCTCTATTTTCAATGGAGTGAGAAAGATTCTGTTTCTTCACTCTCTCGCATCTATGGATAATTGCGGTATAATAACACCTCCGTGCTACTATACCGAAGATAAAATACTTAAGATATGCTCATGGATACGATACAGACTTGTCTTCAAAAAGGCTTCGGCATGCATTTGCAATGAGAGCACAACACAATGTAACTACAAATAGAACTAGAATTTTAAGTAATAGTTTGTTTTGCAATAATTTAAGTAAGCTTTTACTTGCTCGCCACCGAACGGCGCCACGGCACTCCGAGCTGCAAGTTTACTGCCATTGTTGTTGCGACTGTATATTACCCACAGATATACTAGATTGGCAGTGTCCACTCTGGCCGCAGGGATGTGTTGAAGCCTACCCCTTGCGCACGTGGCCATCTTACATAATTAAACGAATCGTAAACAAAGCGCAGTACTGATTTGTGAATCTCATTGTAGACCTTTCTTTTGGAGGAATTGGGCCTGAATCGACAATTAATAATCGTAAGTCTGAGCACAGATCAAAATACAACAGATTGGCTATTTTCAAAAATCTTTAGTTGCCACTCATTGTAAATTCTTAAGGATGACATTATACATGTTGTTATCGAATTTACGATGGTGTCGGAAATTTTGTTGGTTTCGTGGTGAAATAAATAGTTGCTTTGAAAAGTTTTCTTGTCGTCTTCATTCTTCCTTTTCTATAACTTGGGTTGAAGATGGAATAAAATTCCATGTAAAAAATACCCCCTAGCCATTCCAGTATTAAAATAAAAATTATATGGTTGGAGAGCCTAGTGACGTAGAATTGTATTCACGGAACTTCGTTTTACTGAACTACTTTAAAAATGCTTTTCATGAATTCATGACCGTAGCCGTCAGCGCAAATGATATACACAAATTGCTGAGGTAAGATGGCGGCGAAAACGGCTTCACTTTAGCTCCACCCACTTCCAGGCCTTGATATTACCAGATTGTGGGGTAAGCACGTACTTTATTGACAGTAGGGGTCTATAGCAGTAGTAACTCATCACGGTTTCCTGGGAAATAGACTGGTTTTCAGACTGTTTGCAAGGAACTTTTTGATTATGCGATAGTATTGCAAAACATCTGGTGAAATCCTGAACACATGACTGTCAGTGGGTATTAAAAACGTACACATCCAATTGAATTTTGGGAGGGTATTTTTTGTAACTTGCATTTTACTTGTATATTTGTTTATATTATTTAAACATATATTTTATATAAATTAATAAATAATATAATGTAATATAATATAATTTAACATAAAATTAAAAAATTGTAATATGTAATTGTAAATTTAATTTGTTGCGCATATAAATGTAATTTATTTTTACCAGGAAATGTTTTTTTATGTAAGAGGTAGCTTGGTGTTAAAACTTGTGACTGCTCGTGCATTCAATAATACCAAATAGAGTGATTCTCATTCTTGATGCGCTTTAAAGATACACACATATTTAATGGTTTTAAAATATTTTCACCGCGACATTAGGCGATTTTTAAATTGCCATATCCATTTTTTTTACATTCGTCTTTCATTTCTTTGGGAAAAACCGGAAGTAATGTGTAAGCATGAAAGTGAGTTATGAATGGGGATAAAAATTGAATGTGGAAATTATAAAAGCTATCACGGTTAGTTTAGCATATATTGAAAAGTACCCCTGTTTCTCGTGAGCCGCTCCGGCGAATTACGTATCAACGTATATTTTTAAACATATTTGAACTATTAATATTAAGGTTTTTTACATTCTTAAGTTATTGAGCGTAGACAAATAATCAAATAACATCAGAGGTGACATCTCTGTGGGATTACTTGTAGTCATTTTACATAATAATTATAATTTTAGCACTGTTTCCTTCATGGCCCACGGGGAATTAAAACGGGACTCCTGCATGCACATGTTGAATTTATATGAGTATTTCCACCATGATCAAACGTGTAAAGCCGTTTATCCCATTTTCATACGATCAATATTTAAATATTTTCAAATAAAAATACATTTCAACATCAATCGCCAGAACGGTTCATGAGAAACAGCGACAGTTTTATTAATTATGGTAAACTTAGTGAGAAATTTCTCATGCTCATAAGCATTTGAATTTTATTTTTCAACCTAACTCCCGGTTACGAAGTTGCCGTTTACTAAAATGCGCGCATACGGAATAGGAAGTAACTAGTGGTCTGGATACGAGTCATTAAGGTTTACATACCGTCCTTTTACGAAAATTCAGCTGCGAGATGTCGTTTAAGGCGAGATTACGATCTTCGTTCCCTGACGTGACAGAAATGTACGTTGTCCTTCTTTAAGCTCGGTGATTTTACATATTGAAATCTACGGCCGGACGTTGACTGCGATGTCCGCGGACGATGAGCGAACTAGGGATTGGAAAATCGATTTCGATTTTCATCGAAAATCGATTATCCCACTCCGATTGTCGATTTAATCGAAGTCGACTTTTTGTCTTGAATAATCGATAAAAATCGATTCTAGCCGATCGATTTTCGATTTTTAGCTTGCTTCAGCATTTTAATTTTGCCAATCGAGCTGCGCCAGTACGTAAACCGCCCTCCAGTCGACCGCAAGTCCAACCCCAATCCACTACAAGCCTGGAAGAAGATTAAGGGAGAATATCCCCACGCATACAAACTAGCCAGTAGGATTTTATCTATAGTTGCCTCTACCGTCCCGTGTGAGCGACTATTTTCTCACGCCGGGTTAATTGCAACACAGGCGCGAAATCGATTATCCGGAAAACATATAAATAAGTTAGTTTTTTAAGGTCCATCCCTGAGGAACACTGGTTCCACGGATTTGCAAACAAGAAATAAATAAAATTCTGTTTTTCATTTTGTGGTATGCCCACTTTTCAATATACAATTCTTATTGCTACTAAACTATATATGTAATTATCTGGTATGGATTATTACTTCCCTGCATACCTTATTAATGTCTTTAAAATAATATATTCTATTAATAAATTTAACCGTATTCAGTTCTTATCCCTAGTGCTTCCACTAACCCATATTTTGCAATTTGTTACAACAGCACATCCGTATTTCAGCAGACAAATACTTTACTATTTTAAAATTTATTTATTTATAGCTTGAAAGGATAGCCATAGCAACCAACCTTCATGGCTGCAGTCTCTTCAAATATTCCATGGGTACAAAACTATGACGTTTCGTAAGTGTGTTCTATAAATTCATTTTGGAAGAAATACAAGTTAGGGTAAGTACTTGTTTTCATTGCAATCGCGTTGCGTGCGGAATGCCAGAGATCGTCTTGATGGATGGTATAAAATGGAGGTCATCATCCTAGATATAATTAGTACACGCAAGGAAAAACAGTGAGTAACAATTTTCCATGACTGTGATAATCTTTTAAAATTATTTGATTTGGGAACATTAATGTTGTTCCACCAAATTTGGATTGAATTCTGTAAAGAAAATTTACATACGGTTCCAAGCAAGGCCGTCTCATGACCAATTTTTAAGGCACAGCGCTTTACAGAATGCGTAGTATCTAGCAATGCCGAATAGGAGACACACTTAATTAAGAGAATTCAAACCCAAGGTAAAATGAATTCTTCATACTTGCAAAAATCATAGTAAAACTTACGCTTCAATCTCAAAATGTTAATTTGCCGCGAACTAATTGCTGCAAAAAAAACGCTTGGGGTGCTAATAGTCCACGTGTAAACGCAAGCAATGAAAACAAAACTTTTATATCGCGATGCTGTATCGCGAAGCGGCGCGATATTATTCATCTTCTGTGGAGGAGCCTTATTGAAGCCTTTCACGAGCGGTCCTGTGTACAACTTTTTACCTCACTAAGATTTATCCTTGATTATTAATCACAATACACATACCGGAATCTATTTACATAACGTTCAGTCGAGGCAAATGTATTCACAGAATAATAATATATTATATTAATTTTTCCATTCCTTCAGTTGTATCTTACGCCATAGCTGACATAAGTATAGAAGGAAACGATGGCCTTCATCACCTTGGTCAAGTCTCATCACCCCCACAGGTTCTTCATGAAAAGCCTGTTATAATTGATGACGAAGCCTCTACATCCATTTCGGCTAAACATTATGAAATATCTCGGGTAATCGGGCAAGAGAGCGAATATACCACGTCACATTCGATACCGAATAAGCTGCAATTATATCTCAGCCAGGCGTTATCACTCAGAGCAATGAGCCCTCTGAAGTTTTGGCATAAAAGTAGAACGGCTTTCCCTGCTTTAGTCGGAGTGGCCCATTCATGGTTGTTCTGGGATCCTTAGTACCATCTGAGCGCACCGTCTCATTGGTCAACTATGTTGCATCTGATGATTGGAGCAGATTAACTGGTGATCATATCAACCAACTGGTGTTTTTCAGGATCAATTATAAAAAAATATTGGTTTCTATGATTGCCATTTGAGATCAATCGCATTTGCCTTGTCACTACACCATCAGCCAAGCTATAAATTTTTTAAGCCTCCTGGAAATAATGCATCAATGCATGGCATATTTTAATTTTGAATACTTTGTTGAGACCTGTGAATACATTGTTGAGACCTGTTGTATGCCTATACCTTGATAACATTGAATATATTCATTATCTGTCATAATACGACGATGAAGTTTTTAAAAGTCTTATTCCTTGACCTATTTTTGTGTTTTTATAGAAACTATCGCTCATGGAAAACTATACCCTTAGAATAATGAAAATAGCAATAATTATCATCCTTGAAGCCATATCTGTTATTATTGCTGCGGGTTATTTATATTTTGATTATAAAATATAACAACAAACAGTTGCTTTGCAACCGTTTGCAGTTCCGTTTGCAAAAACGGGAAGACGATGAAAAACTGAACGCCTAATTCCGTGTCCACCACGTCAGAAAACGTCGATCGTAATTCCACCCTCACGAATTGAATCATTACCAATTTGAAAGCACCTACATGCACCGTGGATACCCATGGTACGAATTTCAGTACTGTAGAGGAAAATTATGTCCACATTTTAAAAATAATATGTAAATAATCGTATTTTTAATGTCTATGAAATACCTAACGACAGAGGTACTTTAATTTGGCTGTTATAGATATGAGCACACTATAATTTCTATTTCTGTGGTAAGATAGCTAAATATAATAAGTCCGGTTTTTTTTCGAAATTGAGTTATGCATACAGTTGAATTAATAGTAGTGCTAGTACCTTTGGATTGGGAAAATTAAAAAAAATAAAGAAACGACCGTGTTTTTTTACATCTATTACGAAAAGGTAACACCTAAACTTTGAGATTCTGATTTTTCAGAGCCTACTAAACTTTAAAATTTCTCTCCTGTAAAATTTTCAAAACATGACATATCATATTTAGTCATCCTCCCACAAGTGTAATGCCATGATATTTAGTAAAAAATTTCTTACGTATATTTTTTATCACGCGGAAAATATTGAGGATGATATTTTTAGTTTTTTCAACGGCCTCTTTAATGGATTGAATAACCTTTTTGATGGCATCCTTAATACCTTTAAGTGGCTCTTTTACCATATTCACTGCGTCACTTGCCGCTCCCTTAAGCTTTTCCTGTGTGCATAGGATAGAATAATACGGATTATGTGACGCATCTAACCAGTGAAATTAGTAATAATTCATAACAGGTTTGTACCAATTAGTATAACTGTTGGAAATGAGGTGCATCTGGTAAAAAATACTCAAATTTCCAAATAAGCGAGGGATATTTAGTAAAATAATACATACTGATGTGAAATATTTTATTCGATTCTTAATTCCTATCAGTCAAACTTCAGTTCGTCATTTTCACAGGCAACGGGGGCTTACTCGCTTCAAATATGTAGTCGATGACACAGCATGTTTTCGAATCTAAACGACGTAATTCACGCGATGTAAATAATTGCCTTCGTTGAAACGATTCCTTGCTTTTTAGTCGTTGGTTGTGCTGTCAGTAATTTATCCCTTTCAAGATAGTTATGCTCTTTTTTCTTCTCTAAATCTCAGCAACATATATTTCTTAATTTCAACATACGTTCTTTGTTTCCATGTGAGAAAACATGTAAAATTTGATACGAGATGACTTTTCTTTAGTAAAATAATCTTCGTCTGAGTGAAAAAGCGTAAAATATTTCGAAAAAATTTATAACATTTCTTAATGTCCCTCATTTTCTAGGAACTTTAATGGCCGTGAAGGCTATTAGTTATTACATTATTTGGAAGTATATTTTCGGTTTGTAATAGAGTACCAAGCGCCCCTAGGGAACGTGCGTTTCCAGTGCTTCCGTATTCTTCTCCCCATGTGGGTTCCCAATTTGTCACCATGAGGCTCCAAGTATTTTCAATGGGGTTCAGGTCGGGAGAGCTTGATGGCCCAGGTAACAGTTAAGTCCTTGGATGTTCCGTATAAAAAACTACGTCGCGCAAACTGCTGTTAGAATGGGGCAATTATCTCGTATGGAAACTACTTCTTTCCCATCTGAAACTAATTTCTCGGTTCTCGAGACATGCCGTAATATTCCTCACGGAACGAGCCTCTGGTATTGGAACGGCGTGTCGGATAACTTACGGAGAGGAAATCTTAATTCGCAGCGAAAAAGTGCCGCTCGATTTTTGGCATTTCTTATGAAGGTGATAGCATGCAGTAAACGCAAGCTTTGGTAGAATACGTTATACACGTCGCGATATTTATCGTTTTATTTGGTGGAAATTTTAACTTTGGCAGATTACGTTATATACGTAACGTTATTTATCGTTTTCTTTGGTGAAACTTTTAACAAGACACAAATGCAAATATATCACTCATACGCTAAACATTATGCCAAGAAGTAAAGACAATGTTAGATACTTGTCTTTCTACCGGATATTCTTTCATGTTTTTTTTAAATGGCTGGATTTGAGTCTGGATTTCATGAAACGCTCATAGGGAGAAAATTAATTAAATAAATTAGTAGTTAGTTACAGTTCGCTGAGGAAAAACGATGCATTCCTATATAAAGAATGGCTATTCTCTGTTGAACGACTATGGCTATTCAACATTATTAATGTTTGAATTGTGTACAATAGCTTTGAGTTAGTGCACTATGAAAACAATTACTGACAGATAAATGAGAAATTTTGATCTCTTTTTTAAATTTTATAGTAGCACGCCGGTTAATAGAGCGTTGATCCACTTATTTGCGAAGGTAATGACTCACAAGTACCCAGAGTGTAAAGTATTAATTACATATAAATGCTCCAAGCATTCAATTATGCATGGATCATTGGAAATGTAAAGTCTAGATAATTAATTCACCCAAGTACACCATTCATTATGCCACTGGTTCTCGTTTAGAAATGTTTGCATAAAAATGAACAAGTGTGTGGGACCGATAAACATGGGCACTCACACAATATTTTCCGGGGGGGAACAAGACAGGTTTAAGAAGGGGGGTCCGAGGAGCCCACCCCCGGAAAGTTTAGTAAATTTGAGGTCTCAGGAGCACATTTTTGGAACATCTTAGGTTCATGACAATTTTATCAATTTGTTACAAAAATATTAATTTTATCCTGCAAATACAATAAATAAATTAAATTCCCTTTTTTATTTTTCCCGGGAGGCTAGGGGGGGGGGGTACGGTCCCCCCCTGCTCCCGTGTATGGGCACCCATGCCGATAAATGCTATGAACTGGAACTATAGCATATAAATACAAAATATATCGACCGATCCGATTCATTGACTGATGAAGTTAAGACGTTGAAGTTTTTTTTTATTCTCCTTTACAATTCCTACTTTATATATAATAAGATCGATCTTGGATTCAAAGTTTTGACCTTAAAACTCTTCAATAAGGAAAATCCCAGCGGGCTGTAAACGTCGACAGAAACTATTAAAAAGCAGGGGTCGAGAGTTGATCATACCTGAGAACAGGCCAGCGACTGGGAAAGTATACCAGCATTGTGCAGTACATTGCGTGCAGGTCCGGCCAACGCCAAAACAACAGCGTAGGCCAGTAATGCCTGGCGTCCTCTCTTGGAAAATAGTGTAGGTAGAAGAAGTAGAACAAAACACCTATTTTGAGGGTAAAGTTTCTGAGATTTTTAATTTTTTAGCACATATATGCATAAAAAATAGATAATTTAGCGTATTGGTCAGCACCACGTCGTGCCGAAAAGTTATTACAAAACGGAGGATGATTCATTGTCATCTAGTGTTAGTATTATGTGATAGTGAATCAACCATTTAGCCAAATCATCCTATCTTTATTATATATGGTATTCTTTCCTGACTGATACTTATAATAGGTATTAAAAATCATCACATTTGGACTGCCGGTAAAGTAGGATGATGATTCTTAGTTATACAATTGAGGGCCTTTCAAAGTAATACAAGTAACAAACATCGTCTATTGTCACCTGTATCACTTTACTCTGGTAAGAGATGAAAAAAAGCAAATTAGCTTGAGTGTTCGGTGGCTAGATCGCAGCACCATATGTTCGATCACTTGTATTCCTTTTCCTGTAGCTACCTGACGGTACCCGACAGTACCAAATTAGATAAAATGCACTTATATCGTTTTTCGTGTTTATGTTACTTGTATAACTTTGACTCTCAGGCCCTCAATTACTTTAATCATTCCATTTATCATACGATAGACTGTAAATAAGTCTCGAGTGAATAGGTATCAAATGTACTTCATTGAGTAATGAGTATTCCAGTCATTGCTGAATAGCAAGTAGCCAATTAAAGAGGCAGTGTCTTACCTAGCCATGATTGTCAGTTTCCTAAGTCTATATAAATATATAAAGTAATCGATGTAGTACGTCCACTTTGTTTAAAAATACACTACACGTGTTTCAGCTTTATACTAAGCCATCTTCAGGTATGATTACAATCCAGTTTTGCGGTTTATATATATATATACACACATCCTTCAATTAACCCCCCTTAACCTCCCCCTTCCTCCCCCCTACTTCTGTTGTACTGGATGTTATATATATATATATATATATATATATATATATATATATATATATATATATATATATATATATATATATATATATATATATATATATATATATAAACCGCAAAACTGGATTGTAATCATACCTGAAGATGGCTTAGTATAAAGCTGAAACACGTGTAGTGTATTTTTAAATAAAGTGGACGTACTACATCGATTAATTTATATATTACGATGTTCCACCAAATCTCGCCTGACACCGTTGATTTCATTCCTAAGTCTAAATTTCACTCACGATACTATGACACATTCGAGTTAATTAAAATTTTAATTCAAGTAATAAAATTTTTTTATGAAAAACGTTGTACTTTTCCACACTTTATTTTTTTAAACTGCGACCGGTTTCACCTTATTAAGGCATCTTCTGGCACATTCTGAAGCTTAGGTCATATAATATATACCCAGAGAAAGTTAAAAAAATGGTGGGGGTTGGTTTGAAATGGGGGAGAGAGGAGCAGGGCGGTTGGGAGATGGCAGAGTGAGAAGGGGTAGTGGAAAAATCGAGAGGAAAATTCCACTACCCCTTCCTACTCTGTCATGCTCTTACCGCCCTGCTCCTCTCTACCCCATTTCAAACCAACCTCCACCATTTTTTTAACTTTCTCTGGGTATATATTATATGACCTAAGCTTCAGAATGTGCCAGAAGATGCCTTAATAAGGTGAAACCGGTCGCAGTTTAAAAAAATAAAGTGTGGAAAAGTACAAAGTTTGTTTTTATTAAAAATGGATATATCACTTTCAAGAATTGAAGCCTGAAACAATAAAATTTATGAAGTAATGTCATTACAATCTACAGGTATACGTACGTACCTTATTTTCTCTGAAAACGCTAAACCAATAGATAAAAATATTACTAGCACAGAGCTATACCCAGTAGCTGTTGATATTTTGAAATTGAGTTGAAATATAAGGAAAAGAAGGAATAAGTAACTCATAAGTATCCCACCTGAAATATGGAAAGAGGAATTTTTTAAATTGAAATTCAACTACACTAGTGGAATAATCTGTGTTGAAACAATCTTGAAATAGCTGCCTTGAATCTCTCTTGAAGTTGTGTTGAAATTTGAAACATGAATCCAACACAGTCTCTGTTGAGACTCTTGAAATTTTCTATTGAGACTCCCTTAATTGAGACTCCCTTGAAATTCTCTGTTGAGACTCCTTTGAAATTTTCTGTTGACACTCCCTAGAAACCTACCTGCCCTCTCAAAATAAAAAAATTAAATTTTACGTTTCATATACTATGAATACAAATATGTTACTATTACTCTGTGGCATAATAATTATATTACATTGTCCTAGCCTACCCAACTACTTAGATATATCTCGCATGTTCACCTATTCTACGATTCTACGCGCATATTCCCGCTGCCGAAAATATATCATCCCTGTGATGACAGTCCAATATAGTATATGGCCACTTCCGAGGAATAAAGTTACTTTGAGAACTAATTTTTAAATGGCAATGTCGTGATAGTCTGGGCGGAAATACCATTATATCGCGATGACAGTATTCAGGCACTAATTAATTAAAGCCTATATTGCCACATTGTATGAAGATAAATGCAGTATTACTGAGAATAAACAAGATATTTTCCAATTACTTCATGTTTGTTCACGTTTCAATCAAGACGTAACTTTGTGGAAATGTTGAAAGGAGAAAATTGCTGAATGTACCAATATACAGAGAAATAATATGATGTATAACGGTAATTAATTACGCAAATATCTCAGTGAAGTGTTTACTGGCTGAACTAAAGTCCCTCCGATTCGTTTGCAAGCTTCTCATTTTGGCCAAAAATTTCGGACGGAGGATGAACCACGGGCTAAAAATACCGGGCTGATGCTTCTTTAAATTCGTTGGCAATTAATAATGGAGCTTGGTTATGAATCACTAATAGAGAATAATTTCCTTTATACTAACAAATGGTATTCTGGTAGTTTTGAAGGCTGATTTTTATTCCGTGTAAAGTTCACCCATAGCTGTACGATAATGGACATAGTTATGGGAAGTAATTGATTACAAGTAATCCGATTACCGGTAACCATTACATTCGATTTACTTTTACTACTTAAAAAGTTACATTTTTTCAAATTGTAATTTCACTCGTAATCAACTCCATGAGATATCGTTACATTTTTGTAATCGTTTCTCTCGGGGTAATTTTTAATCGGCGTGTAATTTCGGTAATTGATATTGTGGATAACCCTTTTTTTTATTTATTTGGACAACATGAGCAATGGTTAATAATCGGTTACTCAGACTATTTGTTTCAACCACTATTCTCTTCAGCTTATTCTGAAGCCGCATCTCCACAAGAAACATTTTCCGCGAAATATCTCACGATTTACATTAACGTTTCATCGCAACCACGGTCCCTAATTTAAGGACCGTGATCGCAACCAAGCATCTAGATATCGAGTGTGGCAGCAGATTTACCGGCTGGTGTACCGGTACCGGTTGAGAACCGCAACCCAGTGCCGACCTTAGGGTAGTACGACAGATGTCGCTGCACTGGGCCCCGCCCAGGCTTACCTCTTTCAGATGACACAGTGAAACCCGCCTATTACCCGAAATTACCTACTACTTATTATGCATGTAAATTTCTTGAAATCAACTGTCAGTTTGTCGGTTAGTTTCCTTCTTTCCACGAAATATGTTTAAAAGATGCTACTTATATCAATAAGAGAATGCAAAGTTAAGGGGGCCCCCGACTTTCGATTGCACGGGGCCCTTCAATCCCCAGGGACGGCTCTGCCGCAACCACCATATACGGGTCGGGTAAGCCCTTGTTATTCTAGATGGGAATTTTTATTAAATTTCTTGTTACTGAAGGGGCCATTGAGCACAATAGCAAGAAAGCCCTCGGATTGAAAAACAATAGGGGATTTCTTCTCATAAGTCTTCATGACGCCAATGCCTCCTCCCCTACTCCACATCCGTCGCTGCCCGTGGGAATGTATCGCCCGATATCCGGAATCTGGTATGCAGAAGCCAAACCAATACGATCCCGATATCCGCTAGATATTACCGCTATGCCATGTCCTCTCTTTCCTGCAGTGACATGTACATATTAATCAAATACTTTCAAACCTAACACTAACCACTCTTGGTGTTGAGCCTTGAACTCAACATAGCCTATTGTTCTGCAGAAATTTGCGCAATCAAACTGGACACGTTCTGCAGTTTTCTGTAATGTAAATATGTCCCCTTTCGGTTTAAATTTATGCACATTAAACTACATTTTTTGTACATACACAGCTTGATTTGGGCATTTCGAAAGTATACCATGCAAAATTGAAAAATAATTATATACTACCTATATAAAATAAATATCATCTAATATTTAAAAATTGAAATCCCCGGAGACATCGGAAGGATACTGAATAAAAGGATGGAGTAGAAAGAGCAAGGGTATACTTTTGAGGCTGTGAGGGAAGAAGTGTGTTTGTTCATAAGCACGGACATTGGATTTAGAGAAATGTTCTCAAAGCAAATAAATTTCAATATAGAAATTATAGTTTCCACATACTAAGTATCAAAGTAAGTCAAGTGAATTTCAACCAAGATCAAGGCAGTCCCAATACACTTAAAAACAAGGCAGTTCAAGGCAGAATTTCAAGAGAGATCAAGACTGAATTGAAGGCAGTCTCAACACACTTAAAAACAAGGCAGTTAAGTTCATTTAAATACTAATTCTGTCTACTTTGCAGTCATATATTAATGATTTTAATGAAAAACTACTAAGCGTGACAATGAAAAACTTACAAAGGAAACCAATTACGCTTTTAGCGACAAAATTTCTGTAGGTGCCATCTTCTCCCATCAATTTCACGACAACTGACTTGATGATGCGCGGAAGTTGTATACAAGGTATAAGGCATGGCCAATTTCTCCTGTAAATTGATTTAAGTTTAGCTGTTATTTACATTAAATGCCATTACAGAAACGAGTGTAGAATCTTTTGAATGACGCTTTGACGAAAAACTACCTTTCATAGTTTATATTTTATTCCCATCACCAGTGTGTCGTAATGATTAAACTGTTTAGAATGCTGAAAGTATCTTAGCTATGCATCATATTCTCCATATAATATGGGTTCAGTTTTGCATTTTTTAAACACCTATTAAATGATGTTGGTTCAGATTTTGAAAAATATTTTTAGCCATTTTTATCATTCCTCTATACCATGATATTTGTGTTGATCGTGTGAACCATTACTGACGACCATTTATGCCATTATCATTACAAATCATGTACATATTATTTCAAAATTTTCTAAAACTTTTCCTCACAGTATCTCAATCTTCTTGTGAACATATATTTAAAATGTATGTATGTTACATGTATAGGCCTCGATTGCCTTCGTCGCCACCGGGGCCGACAAAATATCTCACTCAAACTAACATTTAATTTATAATGGGAAAAAATTGTGTAAGAACAAAGAGAAGCATTGCGTTGAGTTATCGAGGCAATGGATTCGTGACTACGACAATATTCAGTGTGAAATGTGTTGTCAGTAGAAGTGGAATCCTTATCAAAATACTTAGGTACCATCAATTTCGCTGTATCCCGATATTTCCGTCCTCGAAAAATGTATTTTGCCGCGAGACGAAATGTTTGTCAACTAACAGAGAAAATTATAATTTGAAATAATACATTACCATTCAGTACAGCGTATGAACCAATCAGCCAGAGTTGTTTTTGCTGTTTTTTTCGCGTGGATTCTGATGGCATTTAACCTTTCCCTCTCCAAATGTCTTCTCTTCTTCTCAATCCTGTGCGCTTTTATAACGGAAATGAAAAATCTCATTTTTTTACGTTAATGATGTTCACGTAGGTTTCACTGAACTTGTTTACTTCGAAGCACAAAACTGTTTCCATGGATAAGTTACTCAGCATGTATGTATAGATTGGATCAACCATTTCAATGCCAAGCGTTTGGAATCGAACTAAAATTTTAGCATCCTAGCACCCCTTACATATGTCATACATTTTTTTAATATTCCGTCTGGGTATTACAAATTTTGGCCCGATAATCGATTTCTTTTTCATCATAATTATTTCAAAAAATCTGCTGAGTATGAAATTCTATAAGGCAATGGAATAATTTTTTTCCTGTATTATTAACATTGGTCTATTTACGCCAGAACAACACATTTAACAGCTAGCTCTACAAGGAAATGACAATTTTTAAATCCATTTTGAATTACACAAAGTTGATTTTCTGGAAAAAATAGTTTTTAAAGAAAACGACACCCATTCAGTTATTTTAACGCGTATAACCATTTATATTGGAACTTTCATCAGAGAAAAGAAACTCTATCATTAACATAACTTGGCTTTGGCAAGAAGCCCTTAGCTCTTACAACACTTCCAAAACCTCAGGAGATGGGTACACGGGGGAGAACAAGCGTGGTTGGTTTGGGGTGATGTCAGAAGGATCGCCAAGATGGCCTCTCCACCACAGAAATATGATCAACCATTTTTGCAGTCTGATTTTTTTTTTTTTTTTTTTTTTTTTAAGGTTTGCTGCTGGGAAAATTACTTAAGGATATCAAGGCAGTGGCATTGCTAATGGTGGGTGGAGGGGCCAGTCTTCAGGTGGCACTTTTTCGAGGGTGCTATTTTTGGCATTAAAATATTTTCTAACACTTCAAAGCAAGCTGGAAATGTTTTATAACACCATGCAAGCTGGAATCACAATGGATTCTAACTTGCATCACCCAGTGTTCAAAATCCAATTAGAACTATCCTGTGTATCAGCAGGATTCAAATCAGACTCCAGATGAGCTTTTTACAAATTTCTAGCTGTGTAAAACTTTGATTTCAGACTGGAATCCAATTTGAATCAAGCTGGATTTTTAGGAAACATTATAGGCTTGCTTAACCAGCCTGATTGAAGCTACATATTCAAGGTGGGATTCAGCTTGATTCAGGCTTTCCATGGCCAGGAGGGTTGAAGCCACATATTCAAGCTATAAATAGGCAATATTCAAGCTTACCACGTGCAGTTGAACTATTCTAGGAAAAATCCAGGCTTGAATCAAGCTTGCTTGCTATATGGGAAAATAAGAAGAGTAAAACTATCACAAGAATTAACAATTACAATGTATGCATAACAAACAACAATTAAATAAGCTTTCTACCTATATTATCTGCCCATCAACTAACTGGCAAAATAGATATTGGATTATTTTAGCCTTGAAAGTGGGAAAAATACATTTTAAATTTTGTATTTTTCTATAACCATTCAAATTAAATAAATTATTTTTTCTTGAACTTAATTGTGTCTAAATAGATATGTAGACCGTGTTTTATGTGTTCCTCAGAGAAAGGGTTCCTATTGCCAGACCATCTCATGCGGCTCAAAGTGTAAGTAAAGTCATGTTAAGGAATGGGTGTGGTATTATTTAAAAAGTTGTAAACCTTTAAAAACCACATTAAATAATATAAATTTTACCAAGTTTATACATTTGATGAAGAAAAATATATATTCGCTTATCTTATTTGGCTAATATTAATTAAGCTGGACCAGTGTCGGATACATATGGGGGGCGCCCCCCCCCCCCTTGCGGGGCTGCCTGCATTGCCGCCCGCGCCGCCCCCGCCATTCAACTCGCACGCTATTCGTTCGTGTCTTTCGTAAGTCGACTCTGAGTCGAGTTATCGAGTAGTTGTACTTTCTTATGTAGCACGCGCGCGCGTCCGCGTCATCGTATTTTATACGTTTCTGTATGGCACATAGATAGCTAACCTACGAGAAAAGTCGCGGCCATTCTAGTGATCTCGATACGTTATTCTGTCTGGCATTTGTTCGAGAAGAGTCGCGAATATTCTACTGTTTGTATTTGTCCACACTCCTTAAAAGCCTGGGAGCGAACAATCTGGCACCGAATGTTCTCTAAACAACCGAGCTACATATATAAGGGAAGCTGAGTCGCTGCCAGGCAGTCAGTTTGAAATCTACAATCGTCGCGATAACTTGCGCATCCCCCTTGAGTTTTTTCTGTATCCGCCACTGCTTCAGCAGAAGCTAATTATTGTCAACTTGAGAGGGAAATGTTAGGGATTGTCTTTTGATGCCTTCGCTTCAGACAGTATTTCCAAGGCAGAAAAGTTTTAGTGGAAACTGATCAACGTCCTTTGGAGATCATCGTTATTTAAGAAGCCATTAAATAAGGTCCCTGCACGCTTGCAACAAATGATGATCGCTATTCAAGCTTATAATTTACAAGTTATGTATAAACCGGGTAAAGAGTTATGTTGAGAAGTATGTTAAATGAGAAACATAGTAGACAAACTAACTCGGGCTTACATCTCTAATCTTGTGGATGTTAATTTAGAATGTCTTAACGAGGAATTAATATGTCACGCTAAATTAGTAGCAGAATGTCTTCCCATGACAAAACCCTTATGGAAACAGTTTAAATTGAAAACTGAAAAAGATAATTACTTGATTGAAGTGAAAAGGAATATTAATAATGGTTGGTCTAAAAGTCTCTTCCTTGAACTAAGACCTTGACGTGGTGGAAAGGCTTGAGCGTTCCAATGACCCCTAGAGCTGGACTGGCAGGAGCAAGTACATAGCTCCTGGTAGGGCCACCCATGCCAGATAAGTCGAAGGGTAGGAGCCAGACGAAAGGTAGTTCCGTGATGGTGTCACGTTAAAAATACCGTTGAGTGGCGTGGGAATACCTCTCAACTATCACTTCCCAGAATATGAAAGTCATTCACAGAGAATTGATTCCTGGCAACTACGGGACGCCACCCACTAGGGCGGGTGTCGTGCCCAGCAGCGGGTGAGGCAAGGCCTCCGCGGCCGTCATCACACGAAATCCTTGCACAGCATCATCAGCGGCGGATACAGGGATAGGAGAGCAAAGAAGAAGAAAAAGGAGAAAGAGAAGGAGGAAAACAGCTGTAAAAATAGGAACGTAAGGACCATAATGAAGGCCGGGAAGCTTGAAAATATTAAACAGGAAATGGAAAAAGGAAAAATAGATGCTTTGGGATTGTGCGAGGTGAGATGGGAGGATAGCGGGGACTATTGGAGTGATAGCTACAGGGTAATCTATAGTGGGGGAGATGAGAGTCAACGTGGGGTAGGCATGGTACTGAACACAAAATTGGGACTGAGGGTGGTAGATATTGAACAGGTGAGCGACAGGATACTAGTGGTAGAAATAAAAGCACGCCCGACGAATTTCGTACTGGTCCAGGTATACATGCCTACGAGCAACCATAGGGAGGAAGAGGTGTACGAGCAAGTAGAAGAAATAATTAGAGAAATACCGGGAAAGCAAAACCTGATAGTGATGGGTGACTGGAATTCAGTGGTGGGGGAAGGGAGGGACGGATTAGAAGTGGGAGGGGTTGGGCTAGGAAGAAGAAATGATCGCGGTGAAAAGGCAGTTGAATTTTGTAGAAGAAATAAATTAGTAGTGACAAATACTTGGTTTAAACATCACCCCAGGCGTAGATACACATGGAAAATGCCGGGTGATACTGGGAGATACCAAATTGATAATATAATGGTAAGACAGAGATTTAGGAACAGTGTGAAAAACTCGCGTAGCTATCCAGGGGCGGATGCGGACTCAGATCATAACTTGGTGATGATGAAGTGTGAAGTTAGATTCAAAAGGCTTTGTAAAGGTAGGAAGATATGGAGGTGGAACCTTGAAGCATTGCAAGGGTTGGAAAGGAGGAAATACCAAGAGCTGGTAGAAAAGAACATAGGTGAAGTGAAGTGGATGGGAAATATAGAGAGTAGATGGAAGGTTATACAAACAGGCATCGCAGGAGCGGCAGAGAAAACATTAGGAACGGTGGAAAAGAAGAGGGTTAAGTAGCAGTGGGTTACGGAAAATGATAAATAAAATGGAGGAGAGAAGGATATGGAAAAACGTGAACACCGACGTAGGCAAAAGGAAGTACAAGGAATTGTATAATACACTCAGGCGAGTGACCAATCGGGCAAAAGAGAACTGGTGGAAGGAACAATGTGAGGAAATGGAAAAGATGCAGGAGGATGGGGAAGTGGCCGCTTTGTACGCCAAGGTGAAAATGCTATTGGGTGGTAAGAGAGGTTAAACGATACCAAAGGTTAAGGGCAAAACAGTGAAAAAATTATTCGAACAGGAAGATATCCAGGAAAGATGGAGAGAATACGCAGAGGAGCTATATGACAGCGAGAATACACCCTTTACCCTAGATCTAGAGGATAAAGGAACAATATATAAGGATAACCTCGGACCAGAGTTACTTGAGAGTGAAATAGAGATGGCATTAAGAGAGATGAAGGGTAGAGAAGCCATGGGAACCGATAACCTACCTACGGAGCCACTGAAGACTCCAGGTAGTAAGGGGAGAAAATCGTTTTTCGAACTTATTCGCAGCATCTACGAGGGAGGAGTATGGCAAGAGGATTTCGTGAAAATTGTATTAATACCTATCCCGAAGAATAAGAAAGCGTCAGAATGCGAGGAGTATAGAACAATCAGTTTAATTTCGCACGCGGCAAAAGTCTTGCTTAGAATACTAAACAGAAGGTTGGAGAGCATAGCAAACTGCTATTTAGGCAATGACCAATTTGGGTTCAGGAAGGGTAGGGCAACCAGAGACGCGATTGCGGTAATGAGGACACGTATAGATAGAAACATAGAGCATAATCAGGATGTTTTCGCTTGCTTTGTAGATTTCGAAAAGGCGTTTGACAGAGTAAATTGCGAGAAACTAATGTAGATACTGGGGAAAATAGGAATAGATTGGCGTGGTAGAAGACTCATCCGAAACTTATGTATGGGGCAGAGGGCTCAGGTGAGGGTAGCTGAGGTTGAATCAGGGTAGGCAGTTATAGGTCGCGGGGTACGGCTAGGGTGCCCATTATCGCCTTTACCTTTTAACATCTATGCTGAGGAAATTGTAAGAGAGGCATAGGATGAGCTAGATGTGGGAATGAAAGTAGGAAGTCAGTGTATAAAGTCGGTTAGATTCGCAGACGACCAGGCGTTGGTCAGTCGGTCATCGAAAGGATTGCAAACTTTAGTAGATGCACTGGAAAAGCATAGTGAGAAATACGGAATGAAGATAAATAATAGGAAAACAAAAGTAATGAGATTCTCTAGGACAAAGAAAGCGAAGCTGGTGATAAGAGTAGGAAATCATAAACTGGAGCAAGTAGAACAATTTAATTATTTGGGTAGTACGCTAGAAGAAACAGGATATAGTAGCAAAGAAATTAGGAGGAGAATAGCGCATTCAAAGGAAGCGTTCAATAATAGAAGGGAACTGATGACGGGGACCTTAAGTAAGGATGTAAAAAAGAGGCTGGTGAAGAGCTTGATATGGAGTGTGGCGTTGTATGGGGCAGAAACGTGGACATTGAGAAAGGAAGACGAAAATAGGCTGAAGGCTTTCGAGATGTGGGTGTGGGGGAGGATGGAGAAGGTGCATTGGATGGAAAGGAAGACAAATGAGGAAGTGCTTGACATGGTGGGCGAGGGGAGGAAATTTATAGATGAGATTAGGGGATGACAGGGTAGGTGGCTGGATGGGATAATGAGGGACGATGGTTTGCTGAAGGCCGTGATAGAGGGCAGGATGTTGGGTAAGCGTGGAAGGGGAAGGATGAGAATCGGTTTTATGAACGGGATGAAGATAGGTAGGACTTATGCTGAGATGAAGAAAGAAATACTAGAGGTAGAAAGGGCACGGCCCTTGTAAGAGTTCGTTGGATATTCTCTGACTTTCATCACGACCTACCTCTAACCGGTAGATTACTGTAATGAATGAATTAGTGGTCTAAAAGTAAAAGTGATATTACCCACACAGCATGCATAGTGTATTATATAAGTATTACAGCTGTAATACAGCCCAAATACACCGTAACTGGATGCTGAGTATTTATTCCCCCCTGTTAGGAATTTAGGAAGGTTAAGGAGGTTTTGGGACCATTGTATAGTTGAATGTGATGTTATGGGGATTTTATAAAATCTGTAAATTGTAATTTGTTTGTATTTATTCTGTGGCGTTCAATAAAGTTCATTGAACGCCACAGATTAATTGATACTTTAACATGCGCATATTATTTTAAATCCATATTTTAGTTAGACTATCTTTGGAAGGGGGAATGACTTTCTCAACTGTGGTTCCAGTAGGGAATAGATAAAAAAAGATTGAGAAAATTGTTTTAGGGCATCCATGATAAATGAAAGGTCCGCCAACCTGACAAACCTTCGATTTCTCCTATGGAAATATCTGTGTATTTCTTATGCCTCCATTTTACAAGGGTTTATATTTTCTTTATAAAAAACTTAACGTCTATGACGACGCTCGCTCCTCCTCCCATTTGCACATTTCCATTTTTATGTATTTTAAAGATCTGGATTATTCTGGTCTTAAGCAAAAGCATACCACTAGAAGTGATAACTATTTATGGGTGAGGTTTACCGTTACCACTATATTAGAGGTTTATCTACCGGTTAAGGCAGGCTTAGATCGACAAAATATATATATTTTGGAGGAGCATACCCTAGTTACTAACGTTTACTTTCTTCAGCTTGGTGACCTACCTACCTCTCTTCATCCCATCCTTAAAGCCTGTTTTCTAACCTCCACTTCCCCGCTTACGTTAACTAAACGCCATTATAAATTTCAAACATTATAGAAATTATTTTAAAGGCTTGTAAATTTTCGTAACCATGTCCGTGGTTTCACCGTAAGTAATAATATTTCTATTTCACTATCCCAAAACATGTTTTATATTTTTAAAATTCGCGCGATAGATTTTTCTTGCAAAAAATATATAACTATATTAATATTTTAAAGCAAATATTGAGTCTCTCCAGGACCTTATTTTAATGCATTTTGTTTTGTTCAGGCACACAATCCCTTAATATGTATACTTAACATATTTCCATTCATTTACGTAGGTAGAGCATTGATCCGATAAAAGTGTATGTTCATTTCTCAAAATGATATTCTTAAATTACATAAAGGATTTTATCAAGTGATTGTACCTTCTAAATACAATGAAACGCTTAAAGTACTTGAAAAAATCTCAATTTATAAGTCGTCGGAAAAAGAGATATTTCTGCAACGAAGACGAAGCGCAGCGTCGCAGGTTCGTTTTACGAATTTCTTTTGTTTACAAAGATTTCTCGTGCACTTAGAGGGCACTGCTGGTATGAAGATGGACAAGATGGTGGGTGAAGTAACACGTCGAGGTTGTGGAAGTGTTCGGGGAATTTCTTATTTGAACGTGAGTACTAAGGCATTGATTCTTACTTCTTTAAATAACTCAATTTTTTCACGTAAGTGAAAGTGCCGGGTTTAAAAGCTACCTAGTCTTCTTGAAATCTTTATTTGGTATGTCTTGGTATTCGGCACGCAATGGTATTGAGTGGTGTGATAATTACTTTTCGCGAGTAGAAAGTTGGTGTGAATAAGGCCTGTATGCACGATGCATGATCACGGGCAGGTTCGTGCATGTCCCTTCTACAATTCATCTTGTAAGCAGAGCGTCCATGAATTCGTGTTCCGAGAATAGTCCGTTATCCGAGAAAGTGTTCTTGATTACATTCACTCATGAGCCTGCACGGGTTCATGCCTCGTGTGAAGAGTCCTTTAGAATTGGTATCCTTAAGTACATTTAGCAAGTATTATTTTTATTATGGCTGTGTATGTTTCTTAAATGGCGAATACGAACCATATGGCATTTTCGGTGACGACTACAAAAGTCGCTTATGTTGCCTCGAGCCAGCTCACACGTGGAGTAGTGTTTGTCGACCTAAGATCATCGGTGGCGAGATTGGAAAATGTATAATTTTGTTTCCTCCGACAGTCGCAATGTTAGGGAAGTGTGCGTGAAAGTTCTCGAAATCTTCCACTATTGGGAGAGTGCATTCTTTATGGTGCGGCATGTGATAGCTTTGCGTACTCTTGGCGTACATAACGGGCAACCGGTGTACCTATTCTTATTTGCAAATAATGAACGGGGTTATTGGATAAATTGCTTTAAAAAAACCGGTCCTCATTGGCTGTACCTACTTACATGAAAGTAGATTAATTCGTTGTAGTAATCTACCGGTTAAAATAAGATTTTGTTGAGGGTCGAAGAAAATCATCCAGATGTTTAAACGTACAGTGCTTTACTTGAAAAATGTGGTGCGAAAGAACGCTTTCGAGATTCATGAACTTAGTTTAAGAACTTCTCCGGAATAGTACTTCAAACAGTTGTCGACGGTCAGATAAATTCTATCCCTATTTAAATTAACTTCTACATTCCGTATTTTTATTGCATCTTTCATGCAAAGCAATGATAAAATATGAAGTATCGTACTCTATGTCGCAATCCTTAATTTCAGACAATATTGATCACTATAACAGGGCTGTAGCAGTGCTGAATTATGTTGAAACTCCACCATACCACGCCTGATACTACTTTTCTTATTGTGGTGCTTTCCCGTTGCCTTACACACCGCAACGCCTAGACAGATCCCGCAAACTTCACCCACAGGCGCAGCAGTTGATACCAGACCGATATCCTTGATTTATGCCATCAGTGCCCTCTGGTGAAACTGCGGCCTCTCGCGTACATTTCCGTCAATGTTCTTGCATTTTCTGTAATACTCATGATTTTACTAATAGCGATGTTCCGATGATATCCTTCTCGACGTCACTTTCATTTTCTTTGTGTCGGAAACAGGCTTATCCTTAAAAACACTTCATCGTATTCAGTCCGCCTTTCCTGAACATCCTCCATTTCCGCGTGCAGCTTCCACGTCTTTTTTTTATTGAAGCACATTTTCACGTTGAATGTAGATCTCTCGGGCTTCCAACATTCGGGATGTTGATGAGTGACACCGACGTTTATCTCTGAGGGCGTTGGCAGACTACGCCGTCGTAACGTTGGTGTCAGCCACTAAAATTCCCCGGTTGGGAACCCGAAGGCTCTACATCTTAAAATCCGAGAAAGCCTTAAATCTTACATCATTTGCCGAAGCACCTCCCCATAATTCTTTCTCCTCTCGATACAATGCGGCATGATCATCCCTCTTTTTGACATTTTTTCAAGGAGTGTTATCAATTTTTTCCACAATGCCTCCATAGTTTCTCTCCTGTTTGTTGCTAAATTCCCTTTTGATCATTTTGCCTAGCTCTTTGTTTACTCTTCCATATTCTTTCATCTCTGAAATAAATTCTGTCGTGATCCATGTCTAAGTTTCGTTGAATTTACCTATCCCAGCTCACTTTGTTCCCCTTCTTCATCCTCCGTGCTAACACCCTCTTTACCCTGACGTTTTTTACCAGATCTTCACGCCCCTTTTCTCCACTTAATGCTTATGCATTCCACATCCAAACTCTTTGACCCATGACACATAAGAAATTTATAAAACACTTAATCACACAAAGGTTATGACTGATGTCTGCATCCTTCCCTGGGAAACAATGAGCTGATAATCCTGTCCCAAAATGTATTGTGTACCACAATGTAATCTAAATAGTTTATCCTTGTTTTTGTAGCATTTTCTAATTGCATCTGTGTCTATATGGGTTTTTAAAACTATACTGTTTTCTTTCCGCGGTTTTTTCTCTTCCCGAGGTCGTATTCCCATGTAACTTTACTCAATCTCATCCTGCACGTTTCATCACATTCCAATCCCGATTCCGGCTATTTCCTTTTACGTATGCTACGAAATACTTCCTACAGGCGTTAGGAATAACTATCTAGCTACTCTCACTCTCCATGAATAGAAATTGGCATATTCACCTGTATTATGACTAAATTCGTTTGGTATCCGTTGCCCTCAACTAGTGGTATTGTACCATTAAACTGCCTCTGGATTGACTGCGCGTCGACTTAGTTTTATTTTAATAATTGAAACTGCCCCGCACTGACTATTATTCTCTCCACTGTTGATTTAAAATGATTTCTCAGTTGAGGCAATATTCTATGATCCTTCAGTGTGCGGTGGTATATCGTATTCTCTCATTTTTTGTTTAGTTAGTGTTCCAACTCGGGTTCAGTTTACATAATGTAAACAACTCCCGCCAGGACGAATACCTTCACTAAGATCGGCCGATGATGTGAATCATTGCCGGCCCTGCGGCGGCAGCTAAAGCTTCACATCTGTAGGTGTATTTTTCAGTTCGAGAAACAAATGGTAAGATTAGGAGTCGTGGTATACATGCCATTTTTTATATAGATATATTTTTATCTGTTTTATTTAGTAATTGTTTACATAGTAGTAAGTAGTTGACTATTGTTGTTTAGTAATCCCTGCTTACCACCAACGATTCTTTTCATCCACGCTTTAACTTCCACATGCATACTTTGCGAATACATAGAGAGAATGCTTCCTGCATGGTGACTAATTTTAAGGGATATTTACTACTATTAGCATCAGTAAGTTAATTATTTCTTCGATTGATGGAATGGCTCGCGATCTGCTGATGCAGGGGGCTGTACCTAGGATGTCACCGCGTTAGCCTGGCTGAATTGAAAACTAAGGTTTACTCTCATTTTCAGGTTCATTTTTTCGGGGCTGAGCGATTGTGCAAATACATCTTATCCCTGTCTCTATCGTTTGCCTCAGAATGAGGGAGTGGTTGAACGGCTCTCGTCTTACCGGGAAATAAATACAGGGAGGTAGCTGTTGCTGCCTTATTTCATTCTATACCTTCACTTCTTCATATCTTTACCGCTCGCATTATTTCTTACGCCCCACGCTTCAGTTTTCTATAATTATAACATTTCTCTCTAGCGATGACTTTCCATCATTCGTTAAAGATTTTCCTCTCAATTGTAAAATATGCAAATCGAAAAAGTACGTACTGTGTGAGTGTTCATCTTTCGCTAGAATATTGATGACACATACATTATCATAATCAATTAGAGAAATTGAAAAATAATATTTCTGATGACTTAAAGAAAATAAAGCTATAACTGCGATTTCCAATCTTTATAATCGTGATTTTGATGTAATTTATTTTGAGATAGTTTTTTTCTCTCCATTAATTTCTATCTTACCCCTTAGTAGGATCCATATCTACGTTTCTAGCCAATCCGTTACGCCTCGGCGTTTGCCCGTAATATATGTGTGTATTTTCCTTTTATGTATAGAGCGCGGTATTGTTCGTCAGCTTGTATAATTTTTCATTTCTCACGCTGTTTCATTTGATTTCCAGATCCACCTCCAGTCCATCGAAGGCTTCGGTACTTAGTTGGTTTTGTTTTCCAATGTTCCACATCTCTAATCCCTTGAAATCCGTGTTGTAAAGGTAAGGGAATGACTTTTACAGTGTTGAATTTTTTCTTGTAAATAATTTTCGTTTTAACTGTGTTGGTATTTAATTGGCAAAAACTCTTTCTGACAGTTGCCTGCTTTGGGAGAGGCTACGGACTTGTTGATGGAAATGGAAAGATCGCAAATTGGTGAGGCAAAATGTTCCTTCAAAATTAAAGGTGAAAAGAGTGGACAATTCAGGTTGAAGCGAATTCTGCAAGCATTGCCTATCATCAATCGTTTTTCATTTTCCTCCTGCGTGATTTCTGGAGGAGGTTCTGATGGTAATCTTATGCAAAGGACTAAGCTTGGACATTCTAGTTTCAGTAGCACTAGATATCAAGTATGAAGATGGATAACTACTGATTCAAGGGTATGAGTTTCATTAGCGTAATAAGGATTTTAGTTCTTGCAAATCTTTTGATTCCATGCAAAATCCGCACCTGAATGAAGGCGTAACTAAATTCTATATTCACCAAGACCCATACCAACACTCACTATCGCCTCAATATTTATACTCTTGAAAATATTTTGGTTATTTGTTTTTATTAATCTTTTAAACGGAATTTGGTCTTACTATTTATCTGCTAATTTAACATCACGGATTTCTGTCATAAAGAGATGTGCTCCGTAACAGGCCCCTCACTTAGTCATTCGTAGCGTCCTTCCCCAGGGTTCCCGTCACTAATTCTGTGTTTCAATGATCGTCTCTTATGATGTCGCTATTCACTTTCGTATACCTTTTGTACTATGCCCATTTCCTCCAGAATTCCCACAAAAGTAACAAAATGTTTGTATATACCCTACCAATGCCCAATTTTCTTACGTTTTATATCTACTTATTACCCTGGAAAAATTCTTTAAGATTCCGATTCTGTTGATCCGAACTGATTGCTGAAGTTCTTCATTAAAGATAGCTGACTGGCTGTCTGGATAATCAGTGCATTTTCATCCTTAAATCTATTTTGCCTATAGATATTGTATAACCAATCGTAATTTCAAAGTAGCGATGATTTGAGCATTCCTTCTCTAGTCCTCTACCTTTTGCTGTTTATTCTGATTCTCCACCCACTGTCCTCAGTTGACCCTTTTATTTCTTGCATAGATTCGTAATAAGACGTCTTTCTACAATCTACCCCTAATTTCTTCATCACCGTCCAATCCACTCTATTAAATGCCTCCTAGTAGTCTACGAGACATCTCGACCACGCTCGAAGTTTCTTTCTATTATCATCATTATATCTTCAGTGTCTTGCTTTCCAGACACTCTCATTAAACCAAGTTGGTCATCTTCTTGGTTTTCGTTTGCCTTTCTCGATAAACCTCTACTGACAATTCCAGGAACTTTCTTGTCTGTGTGCGTTGTTAAACTAAAGGTTCAGTACTGATCACATGACTTTGCCATATTTTAAATTTTTATTTTAATACTTTTTGGCTTTATCATTACCATGTATTGTACTAACAGCACTCCGTGCATGTTTTCAGTACAACTCTTGTCTCTCTGTCCATTTATGTAGTTAAAAAATACATTAATGCTAACAGTCCCTCTAACAGTGGTAGCATAGTTACATATGGTGTAGTGCATACTTGTGAGGCTTCGCCTCCTGACAAGCATTATCGATTTATGCTAATGCATTAATAGCCATCGTTACATTAGATTTTATATGGTCTAGTGTGATGCATGTTGGTGACTACTCACCCCCTGCCACACACCTTTGATGTGGCTTGTAGGGTATTTTGTAGATGTAAGTCATTGGTCATTCAATCCTGTTCCATCCTATTCAATCCCAAAGCCCTGCCATTCTACCCTGTCCCATACGAATCTAATTATATTTCTTTCATATTTTGCTGTGACTCAAAGTGAAGTAAATCCATCTGATACTTGTCTTCGTGATTGTGTTCCATATGGTTTTCCCCACTTCTATTCCTCTGTACACTTCCTCGTTTCTCAACCTGTCCGCCCATTTAATCTTCAACATCAGCTCCTAGTTTTGAGTCTCTATTCCATTCAGTTCCAACTTTCTACTGGCCCATGTCTATGAGACACATAGCTGAACACTCCACAGGAAGGTACTTCTTTCTTACAGGTGATCCTATTTTCTTTGATCTCCAGTTTTTTCGTCTTGAAGCCTTTCAAGGCACGAGCTAGTCTTCACCTGATGTCTTTATTCCATCCCGCTCGGCTTCCAAGGTAGGTGAACGATTCAACTTGTTCAAGTACATCTCCGTTTGATGAAAAGACTGTAGGCTTTCCAGGTGGTTGATATGGATGAAGTCTTCTCGGGTGTAGCATCAGATAAGTCCGACGTTTCCGCGAGCCACGCACTCATATTCCTCAGGGCGGAACTCAATTTTACCCTTAGGAAGATGAGCGAGTGACTGGTCGAAACGTCGACTATGGAAAGACTAATCCAGTGCTGCACTCGAGAAGTCTTCCTTCATACCCCTCCGTTTTTCCCATCTGGTTTTACTACCAAATATTTCCACTTGCAAGGGTGTTCTTACCTAGTCAGGGTCATTTTCTCTTTCTGTAGGTGGCTGGCAGAGGTAATGAAGGGTAAAGGGTTTGTTTCAAGCCAAGATCGAGGGAAGGATGTTGGGTGAGCTGGGAAGGGAATAAAGATAATAGATTTTATGGACGAGATACATAAGGGTAGGAATTATGCTGAAACGAAGACAGAAGTATTGGTATATATGGCCCTGCCCATGTAAAAATCTAGAGGATTTAATGACTTCCATTTAAATCTTTCCTAACCGGAAATTACCTATTTAAATTTAATATTAGGTATTTGCTCTGCAATGCATTGCGATAACCTCCCTTAATATCTTTCGGCTTAACTCAAGAGTTCTGATGTCTTATCTCTGCCCTAGATATATTTTAGTGATATGGTGCATAATACTTGTTTGCCTAATTCTCATTAGACTAATACAAATCTACCTTTTGGATTTCTGTTAGAATTTCAGTTGAGAGCTCGGGGATACCAGTTGCCTTCTGTATAAATTACTCGAAAAGGCTGTTACTCAGAAGGGAGGGCATCAAGGGCATACCCAAGAACAAGGGAAGGTCAACTTATGTTAGATGGAGGGGCGTGACGGGGGGCAGCTGCCACCCTTGCCCATGGCTGGGTACGCCCGTGGAGGGCATAGTTATAATGTATAATTGCTTGAAATTATGATCGTGCACCATCATTGCTTGGGATTTCCAAATACCTACTACTCGAGACTGCATTCATTTCATTCTCCATTAAGAAGTAAATGTATTGATTTTATTTTCTTATCATTCATTAGATGCTTCCTCGTTGGAGAGTCAAACGCTACAGAATATTTGCATTCATGCCGCGATGCTGGTTTTAAATACATGTCTTGTCTTACCACTTGTTTTCAGGCGTTACCTGTGGAAATCTCTTCCAGACATGCTTGATTGCGGGTGTGTTTTGAAGGAAAATAAAGATTATTTTCCAATTTTTACTCTAATTTGTCTCTTATTTGGTGAATTATATTGATACTTGTATTCTCCATCATTCATTCATCGTAATACTTCCAGATACGGTACGTGGCTATGGAGGATGCGGCAGAGTAATGGAAAGGAAGGTAAGCACTTACTCTGTTCTCGGATATATCGTAATCGATACATATATTTAGTGACGCAGAGGTTGGAAATTTAGGGTCATTTTTGTATTTTAATCTCTTTCTACTTAATTTTCAATTTAGCCAGGGAGATTTATGCCGGGGAAAATGTGTCATGACATCTGGGAAACACACTCAACGACCATATTCTGTTTCTTTCTGTGAGCGTTCTCGTGGCTCGTATACCATTTGACATTCATTTTCCTCTTCTAAACCCGAGCTGGTTGTCATCTACGTACTCGTTGGCCCAACTCTCCAGTGTCCTATTAACAAATTTAAGTACTACCTAGACTCGTTAATAGGAGACAGGAGAGTTGGGCATGCGAACATGCAGATCACAACCAGCTCGGGTTTAGTAGAACTACTTTAGTCGCTTACGTCTTAAAAGTAAAAATGAAATCCCTGCTTGCTTCCCTTCTCTATGATTAGGATAAGAACTAGGTTTACAAAATCTGCAGGCCACACTCCTTCCTTGTAGGTTCTGCGGAGAAGCTCCTCCAAAGTAAACCTGTTCTGTTTTTCATAGTATATTCAACTTCCCTAGTTATTCCTTTTTTTAGGTATTTCCCAATCGCCTTCTTTACTCATTTCCTCATTTTCATTTCGGACTTAATCTGTTAACATCTGAGATTTATTTCCCTTTTTCCGTGTTTAAGATAAACAATCCATTTTTGCACTCCATTGCAGTCGGGAAACTAGAGTTGTTTTTCTTGAACCGATTTTTGTGCTGCTGAACCTATCTGGGTTATCTCTGTATCCCTTGAATTTTTCACATGTACCAACACCAATCGTGGTGTTTCAACCATATCTTTTGGGATACCAGATTGTTTTTCTCACAAAACTGTAGTACCTCTTTTCCCGTTACCATCTCTTTTACCCTTACCTCCCATTTTTCTATCCTCTCTCCCTCCCACAGCATTCCATTCCTACATAACTTTTCCCAGAAAAGTGTAATCCAAGATGGATTATTTTTAGTGGTAATTTTTTAAATTCAGTTTCTTTGTATACTTAACAGTAAGTATGAAAGTAAGCGTATTTAACTGAAGACTTTGGTTAGTATTATATTTTAATTGTGCGGTAAGCTTATGCTTCGCAATTAAGGTAACGGTGTAGATGAAGGCATTAATTTGTAACAAATGCACGAATGTTATGAATGTTGCAGCGATGTTATGAAGTAAATCGTTATTGCAATGGCCTTTGTATTAGGGTTGGTCCTCATTTCTCTATATCAGGTTCCTTTTTTATGACTTCGTCATAGAATTGGTGAAAAATAATCATGGAAGGATCAATCCAATAATTGCACACTACGTGCAGTGAAGTAAAAAATCAGGGGCCTGATTCTGATGCTTTACCGATGTTCAACTTTTCCACCAAAACGTCATGACTTTCCAACATTACGTTACATGTTCCACCTTCCACCAGAGAGTCGTTCACTACATCGTTCAATGACTGGTGGTAAGTCAAACTTCCCTTCCACCCGTCATCCACTTAGTGGAACAGCGCTAGTGTCGTGGTGGAAACTTTCCGACGGAAGTAAGCGTGCGGAAGGTAGACATTTGTTTGTTCGCGGTTTCGAGGTAAGTTGGAAATCGGCATAAGTTTGTGATGTTCGGCTCTCCAGGGGGGTCATTGAGCCGTTCATTTAACGGATCAAGAATCGTTCAATGAACGAATGGTGGAACTTTCCACTGGTGGAAGATCAGAATCGGGCCCGAATGTTGTTTTTTATTGTGTTTTCTTCACCAGTTTTCCTTTGCCCAATTGGTCACTCGCCGGAGTTTATTATTTAATTTCTTGTACTTCCTCTTACCTAGGTCGGTGTTGGCGTTTTTCCATATTCTTCTCTCCTCCATTTTCTTAATCATTTCTCCCGTAACCCACGGCTTCTTAATCCTCTTTTCCACTGTTCCTATTGTTTTCTCTGCCGCTCTGCCCGTTTGTATAATGCCCCATCTTCTCTCGATCGTTTCCATCCGATTTGCTTCATCTGTGTCCTTTTCCACCAGCTCTCCTGGTATTCCCTCCTTTTCAACCCTTTCAGTGCTTACACGTTCCACCTCTTTATCTTCCTACCTTTTAACCAAGCCTTCTGAATCTAACTTCACAGATCATCATGACCGAATTATGAACTGAGTCCGCATCCGCCCCTGGATAGCTTAGCGAGTGTTTTCACACTTCTCTATCTATGCCTTACCGTAGTGTAGGTAATCAATTTGGTATCTCCCAGTATCACCCGGCATTTTCTGTGTGTACCTACGCCTGGGGTGATTTTTCAACTAAGTGTTTGACACTGCTAAATTATTTCTTCAACAAAATTCAACTGCCTTCTCTCCGGGATCATTTCTTGTCCCTAGCCCATACCCTCCCACTTCAACTACCAACACGATCACTATCAGGTTTTTCTTTCCCGGCACTTCTCTAGTTACTTAATCTAGTTGCTCGTCCACCTCTTCCTCATTTTGGTTGCTTGTAGGCATGTATACCTGGACCAGTACGAAACTCGTCGGGCGTGCCTTTATTTCTACCACTAATATCCTGTCACTCACTCGTTCAATGTTAACTGCCCTTAGCCTCAATTTTGTATTCAGTACCTATCTTAGCTATGATGACTCTCATCTCCCCCACTGTAGATTACCCTGTAGCTATCACTCCAATAGACCCCGCTATCCTTCCATCTCGACTCGCACAGCCCCAAAGCGTCTGTTTTACCTTTCTCCATTTCCTGTGTAACATTCTCAAGCTTCCCGGCCCTCATCATTGTCCTAACGTACCAAATTCCCATTTTTTACGATGCTTTCCTCTTTTCCTTCTTCTCCCTCCTATTCCTTGTATCCTCTGATGACTACGTTGAGCAAGGATTTCATGTGATGACGACGTCCGCAGAGGCCTTGGCTCCCCCGCTGCCGGGTATGACACCCGCCCTTGTGGGTGGGGTGCCGCAATGCCAGGATTCAATTCTCCGTGAGCAGGAGCAATATTAATTGCTCCTTCCAGTCCAGCACTAGGGGTCATTGGAACGCTTAAGCCCTTCAATCACGTCAAGGTTGTAGCTCAAGGGAAGAGACTCTGTATAGCATTAAATGTAAAATATGTTCTTAAACTTGGTTGTTTTTGGTTTCAAATAAACCGTTGACTATGTATCATCCGTAAAATAAGGTCAGATATCATGTGTACTGAATGCTTAAATAAAAGAACTGACAAAAGTGGTATTTCTTCATTCATTGCTACATAAATGCCCACCTACAATGATATTCAGCTGATGTTGGCTCTCCGCATCGTGTAGGTAAGAGTAATTATCTAAATGCTCACACTTGCTGAATTTTGATGATGGTAAAAACTCGGAACTGTGAAAACATATAATATAGTGATTAAACGGGAATAACATAATTATGCTAGCAATTTATAATTAGCCCAAATTCTATAACTTATTGTATAAATATAAATTCATTTATTTTTAGCTGGAAATTAGTAGGCATAAGCGAACCAGTAATTGGGGTCCCTTCGATCGATATTCAATTCTCCGCATCAGAGATGATAAAAAAAGGGATGTTCGATATCTCGATCGATTCCTCGTTCAAGTGCATTTTTTCACTAAATAGCTAATTAAACCGGCCACACAAGTCATCCTATTGTAGGGAAAATTGAAATAAGCACAGGAATGTCTGATATCTCGGCCATGAGATGATCCGTATCGATGGAGCATTTAATCGAATATGTGGACCCAGTGTTAATATATATATAGTGAGCCATGCAGCGCTTTTGCAAAAGGTGAATGCACACGCCATCTGTTGGTTAAGTCTAAAAGTAGCGATGTCCGAGACAAATGTTCTCGTGAAACGTGGATCCGGACGCCATCTATCGATCAAATATTGAACTAGTGTTTTCCTGTGGACCCCCCCAAATTTATTTAATTATTGTTTTCAGGTTATTATATTGTATTCAGGACGACTTAGGACGTCCAGAAAACCTTTAATTGTTGACCATTTTTTACAGAACAGCCGATTTTTTTCCGGCTGCCCGGCCGGCCCGCCGGGAAAAATTTCGGCAATTCTGATAAAAATGTTTAATAATTAATGGTTTTCTGGGCGTTCTGAGTCCTCCTGAATACAATATACAAACCCTAGGAGAATTTATTTTCTATAAATTGCAATCCCAAAATTTTTTTCAAAAATAAAAAAAAACGCCAGTAAAAGGATTCGTTGTATGATGCACTATGTTCTCACCACTGGAGTCCGCCTCCTATCCCCCGGGCTACCCGGGTTCTTATGAAATGTGAGTGCAAAACTTGCTCTTAAATATCAAAATCAGGGACTTAGTCGTTTTTCTGAAAATTTTGGTCGATCCTAGCCGACACGCCGTCCGAGGGTGTTGAGGCAGGCCAACCCCTTGGCTATCATTCTTTCTCAGTGCGGGAGGTTCTGGACTTAGAATAATTTTGTGCACTGGCGTGCGACCCAGCTGGAATGAATCGTATGTTTGGAAATGCCAGAATAGTCGCTCTAGTGGAGAGAGACCCATCTCGTGCCCGGCTGCTTGGTTCGTTCAATGGCTGCCGAGGCGAGGCTACGCATGCTTGAGAGCCGGCAGCCAAGAAGAGGCATTTAACCGCCGGACGTATGGGGCAGTGACAACAGAGGATAATTTGGTACCATTTATTTACTGTGGATACATCGTGACTGGAGTGGCAACAGAACGCCTCCAGCCAAGGTTCAGGAAAGTATTGTCCATCGCAAAACATTGTGGCACTCGACAGCGGTCTTCAGTTTTAACCCCTCAGGTATTCCTCCTAAAGGCGTCTCGCTAGACTCAGACGAGTGACACAAAGTTCTGCGATACCTATATTCATGCTCCGACAACTGTTTTTACTGAACTCCAGGGACAGTTTATTAACGGCAATAGTCAACTCATGGCCATTAACGACGCAGAGCTTGGTGGCACTTGCCTTCAGAGAATTAAAAGCCTTCTCACTACCCAAATTTTAGTTCTTCCCTCGTAAATGGCAATGCTAAGATACTTTTTCAAGAACTCGACAATTTTTTAATGAGAATAAAATTTTCAAAATTACCCAGTTAGTGTCCTTTGAAAAAAAACTGCTTTTAAAACATCAGCATCCAATCATAACTATCACAATTGTCACCAAATTTAATGTAATCCTTTGATTATTTAAATCAATATGGATAAATCTTTAGTTCACCCCAAGAGAACCCTAACTAATTACATACAAACCATTTTAATGATTCAAAAATTTTAAAAATTTACGAACATGACAAATGGGCAATAACACTACATAGTTCTAAATTTTTATAACTCATTTCATGCATCGAGAAACATTAACTAACCTAGAATAAATCACGTACAGCCAATTTCTCTTTAGTTATCTTTATTGGTTGAAAAGAACATTACATAGAAAATATAGGAGTCCTAATACCCCTGCCAGATCTTATAATTTACTGGTAGAAGTGTATACTTCATATTTAAGTCCACATCCAAGCTGCGGCAAGTCAGTCATACACACGCACTGCCCTTCACCAAATAGTCACTGCACACAATTATCCAGGAATAGCAGGAATCTGCACTGGTACCGATACGTTTGCATTCCAGTCTTTAATTCAGTCAACTTCCATCATTCTCCCTCTTTCCATAACCATCTTGAACGGGAATGAACCTGAGATGAGAATCAAACAATAAGGATAAGTGTAAGTTAAAAGAAATTATTGAGTCACATTAAGCTCTTTCAGGGTACTTTGTGGGATGGAAACTAACGTTACATGCTTAATTCATAAATATACTGATATTAAAAAAATAAAATTGTTTCACAAAAGTCTCCCTTCAAGAGTTTTTAGAAAAATCACTGAACACCAAAAGATTTCAAGAATAGACCCAAAGCACCAACAAAAACTTCCAGTGCACAGACCTAATCTCCAGTAATCTTTGCTAAACCAAAATTGCAGTTATTAGTTCAATAACTTGTGCCAAACTAGACAGAGAAGCCACCAAAGAGAAAACAGTGTTATTGATGAAATAATGATTGGGAAAAAAAGAACTACATAATATAACTCCAGGGAATTAGTTTTTCAATTATCACTACTACCTAGAGAATGAAATATGCAGATAAAAATATTTAAAAATAACTGGTAAGCAGCTAGACAAGATTTATAACTCCAAAAATTTACTAAACTATTATAAAGTTATAATTACAAAAATCCTCATAGCCGATATTATGACAAAAGGTGGCAGTATTAAATATGGCCGTAAAGCCTGAATCACACGATCATATTTTCCATCATTTTTAAGGGATAGCTCCAGTGATAGCTCAAGGGATAGCTTTCCCTACAGCTCTGACGTCATCATTTTTCAGGGATAGCGGCAATGATAGGGATTGCCATCCCTTTTTCCATCATTTGGTCCTGTCCCTTTTTCCGTCCCTGAACACGTACAAAAATCTTAAGTTCAGCCAATCAGAGCGAAGGGAAGCTAGTCGCGATTGTGTCGCCGTAAGTGGCTTCTGGTCGAATGAGCTCGGTAAACGTAAAAGATTTCCCGGCAATGATGCGAGCACCTACAGAAAAAAATGATCGTGTGACTGGAAAAATGACAGCTCGAGCTATCATTTGAGCTATCCCTTGAGCTGTCATTTAAGCTATCCCTTGAGCTATCATTGGAGCTATCCCTGAAAAATGATCGTGTGATTCAGGCTTAAGTTTACATCATTGAGAGATATTACTAATACAACTTTCTACACTTTAGAAGCCATGATGCAGTCTGATTTTCTTAATTACACTTACACCAACTGGCTTTATTTTAAATATAAATTCAAATACCTAATTACATATGCATAGGCCCCATGTGTACATAAGCTGTACCACATTTACTGGAACAACACAGATACTGCCTCATCCACCTTACAATACCAGTTTTATAATTCATAAGGACTTTCAAGAGTATGTAATTATAGTCAAGGATAAATATACCTTATTGAACCTTAATGCGAAATCTCATTATATATTCCTTGAATTCAGCAACCAATATGATACTCAAACCAGTTTGGTCAAACTTTTGGCAGAAATTTTGACTGCTATATCAGATTAAATATTCCATACACTACTACCACAGACAAGACATTCGGTCCACAAAGTGCATAGGTTAGTTTTGGAAACAACTGCCACTCCGAGCACAAGGAAAAAAGAGGAACCCTAACTCAAATGTAGCCATGCACACCAAAGGTCTTTCCGACACTTGTATTCTATGTTGCTCTCAATGAAATCAATTAACATACCAATACAAACAAGGATGGGTCATTACAACCCTGAATATTCCATTAAAATGCAAATGTTGAAAACACCTTTTCAATGAGAGATGCTTCTCTTTAGAATTGAACTGGTCTCAGGAAAAATTCTTGCCCCCCACCAAAATCAACATCCTCAGCAGTAATGGGTTGACCAGTATAGGCACAGCTCCTGATCCTTGAACTGGTGGCATTGCCCTCGTATCCACCACAAGTTTACCTAGAATAAGAAGTTTGTCTCAGCAATACTGTAATGGACAAATTTTGCACATCCTTAACTTATTTGAAAACTCAATATTTCTGACAAGCTTACAATTACTTAGGCTAGTTTTCAAGCTAGCATACATACACTACAACTGCACAATGAATGAACAACAAATGGAAGAATGGCCGGGCAAGAAAAGCTCCCATTCCAGTAGTAAGGTTTCTATTGAAACAATATTAAGTAGCACCATTGTGAAGCAGTAATTTTCTCAGAGTTAGATAAGTACATATTCTGATGATGTAAGTTCAATGAGGGTTATTAGGTAACAATTTAGAAGAACTCCTTGAGACTACTTGACAGTGAAATAGAGGGCATTTAGGGAATTTGAGAGTAGAAAGCCGTGAGACCAGATAGCCTACAGAGCTAATGAAGAATCTACATTGTTAGGGGAGACGATCCTTCATAGAGCTTATTTGTAGGATCTATGAGGAAAGAGTATGGTCTGAGGATTTTGTGAAAACAGTGTTCATATCTATTCCGAAGAAGAAAGCATCAGAATGCATCGAGTAAAGAATAATTAGTTTAATTTCACACGTGGCATAGGTTTTGCTCACAATATTAAAAATAAGGTTGGAAAGTAGTGCAAATTACTATTTAGGTGATGACCAGTTTGGGACCAGGAAGAAGAAGGCAACTCTGGATGCAAATGCGGTAATGAGGACACTTAGAGATAGAAACATAGTATAATCAGGATGTTTTTGCTCACTTTGTGGATTAAGAAAAGGGATTTGACAGTGTAAACAGGGAGAAACTAATGCAGATACTCAGGATAAAAGGAATAGATTGGCGTGGTAGGAGACTAATCCGAAACTAATATATGGACCACAGGGCTCAGGTGAGGGTAGCTGACAGGGAATCAGGGTGGGCAGTTATAGGTCGCAGGGTAAGACAATGGTGCCCATTGTCTCCTTTGCTTCTTAACATCTATGCTGATGAAATGGTAAGAGAGGCATGGGAAGAGTTAGATGTGGCAATCAACGTAGGAGGCTAGATGATAGTCTGTTAGATTCACGGATGACCAGGCATTGGTTAGTCGATCACCATTGGGATTGCAAGCTCTAGTAGATGCATTGGAAAAGCAGAGTGAGATATATGGAATTAAGATTAAACATAAGAATAGTAATGAGTAGTGAGATTCTATTGGACAAAAAGCGAGACTGACCATTGAAGTAGGAGGACAAAAACTGGATCAAGTAGAACCATAAAATTACTTGGGTAGTACACTAGAAGAAAATGGGAATAGTAGCAAAGACATTAAGAAACTTCAGGATGAGATTAGGGGAATGCAGGGTAGGTGGCAGGAAGCGGTAATGATGATTTGCTGATGGCCGTGATAGATGGAATGACGTTAGGCATGGGGGTCCAACTGGAATTCAAATTTATTTCCACCTGTTAACAGCGCGCCACCTATTAGTGGGGCGCGCGACCCGAAACTTTATTAAGTAATACTTTCAAACAATAATGTTAACAGTTTCTTCATTGAATTATTTAAATCCATTTCGTGAACATTAAGGTATTAATATTTTGTTTTAAAATTATTATTTCAAACCATCTATGGCCCATCTGCCTCGCCACCTCCAACCTCGACAAATCATATGTTGCTCGCGGGCTTGGAATGCAATTGGCTGACTTGAAATACTACCCTTTACTTCTCCCAGATGTGCATTTCAGTTCTACCGATCTTAATTATAACCATCGCAGGAATAGTACTACCGACCAGTCGTCTCCTAACCTAAGACAGACATAATGAAAAAATACAAATAACCCTGTGACAGGGTACTGCTATAAGAGAGTGGTGGCCTCGTGGCAACGTGCAGGTTTCATAATAGCAAGGTCGGAGGCTCGATTCCCTGCCCTGGAGTTTTTTTTTAATATTTTTAAAATAGGTTTTTTTTCTTTTATATCATTAGAAATTGTGTTTCCATCGTATTTAATGCCATTTTTATATATTTTCACGATACTCCCATTATAAATATTTTCACATTTTAGTGACCACTTTCATCAAAAGTTCTTTACTCAGTATTTGTCAGTACTCGCTTCAACAATAGTTTTCAGTGTTCCTATGTAGTCTGATTTTGATGTTTAAGGAAAAATTAAAATTTAACAGTGATAACTTGCTTTGTATTGTGGTATTCACCACATTTACCATTCGTGGTACCTAAGGAAATTTGTATCGAAAAATCGAATTGCGCACCGCGACTGGGGCGTGCCTTAGCTGCCACCTAGATGTGAGGCATGAAACATTATTGACGTCACATGCTTTTGCAATGAAAAATAACATTGAGTTGGACTCCCATGATGTTAGGTAAGCGAGGAAGGGGAAGGAAGAGAAAAGATTTTATGGACGGGATGAAGAAAAGTACGCCTTACCCTGAGATGAAGACAGAAATACTCGAGGTAAATAAGGCATTGCATGTTAAAGAGTCTGTTGGATCTTCTCTTACTTTCATCATAACCAACCTTTAACAGATAGATTACTCAGATGATGATGACTTGAGCTCAGCTCACCAGGATCATGCCATTTTAGGTAGCACTTGACATATGTCATTAGTACCAACACCCATATGAATATAAAGAAATACAGACTACATGACCTGCTCTATTACTTAAGAAAGATAAGAGCTTTTACAATGGCACTAACACTTGTCTTTGTCTTTTCTTCATCACTTACACTAGAGGCATTGAAGTAGATTCAAGAGAACAGAGTTCCAAGCTACCTTACCTCATTGGCATGTCATATCCCACATACGAAAACTATGCTAAGCAATTTGGCATTGGTTACATTGCTACATAAAAACATGAGGCAATTACTTTTAGTAATTAAAAATGACTTATCTGGTGGAGAACTTTAAAGGGATAATATAAAATAAGAATACATGAAAATTAAAATTTTTAAAGCCACAACAAATAATAAAAGACTAGAATAATTTACAAAAAATAACTTGCAAAAAAAATTTGTTTAGTTGTTGCAATAATTAGGTTGGCAACAACATAATCATTATTTTAAAATTATCATAACCACTTAACCCACATTCAAAGCAGTACTGAGAGATCCTTGACATTCCCTTGGGTAGAATGAAAATAACCTATTGACTTAGTACCCTCAAGGCAGCCTAAATGCTTCAGTCAACAGGTCTCTCAAATACATGAGATTGAGAGTAAACCACAGGGTCCATTATCACCAACAGTAATCACTTTGTGAAGACATAAAAATCCAAAAGGAGTTTGGATAAGACAGTGAAAATGACTGCAATATCGACCACGAGGACTACATGAAGGTGGAAAGTCATCACTAATAACGCTGTAGTTTTCATGGTGCATGATCTCTGGCAAGCACCCTGTAGCTTCCTACTACTGACATCAGGCAGTACCTTCCTTTGCCCTTCCAGATTAAGTCATTAAGAGAGAAAGTAGCATCAGTATTTTGACATAATTTGGTGCGCAGAACCATTCTACATGTATAACTTATAGTCAGCATAGCTTCAGTGTTTTCCAACTATAAGGAAGTACTTGGGCTTTATCTTTTTATTAATATCACTTAAAGCCTCAATTTCTTACAAAAGACAATTCTAACACCTCTCCCACTCTCAACGTCACATTTGACACATGAAGTCCTCCACCAACTCATAGTGACAGGGTTAGAGAAACCTTTCTCATGGTTACCACAAGATTTCATGGTGACTTAATCATTGATTTCCTCAGTCTTCAGAGAAAATACCATTTCAATGAATTCAAGGTTGAACGTTACCCTCAATTTTTATAAGGTATTTACTTATAATATGAGAAAGGTGATGAAAAAGCAACATAAATACTACCATTTAAAGTAAACTTCAAAAGGAAATTTAAAGCTTTTAAAAACAAACAACAGTGGAAAAGATTAAAATATAATTCTATTCAAATCCCAAATATTGTCTTATACAGTGAATCATCAATGTGGTGGGCCAGTAGATAAGATTGTGATGACTGCGGACACCAGGAAAATTGGACAAATAACGTATTGTATGGGTTTTTGTAATAGAATAAGCCAGATTGGACCTCAAATACAAGGCAATTCTCCCATATTAAGATCACTTATTTAAAAAATGTTCAGTATAAAATTTGACAAAATGAGCAGAGCAGTAAAACATGACTATTTGCACAGTGAAGGATGGATTTAAGCTACGATGAGAGAACTTTTCCTGAAGAGAGAAGGGTTAAAATTTAGTATATGAATCATCATTTGTACAATAGGAAACTAGGGGTTCACAGTTTCACATCCTATTTGACAGACGGGACCAACACTGTCCATGCAACAACCAGGAATCAACCAAAGTCCCACTGAATCCTCTCTATCACTACCAGGATTTGAACCCATTCTCTCCACCTGGATAGCCAGTACAACTTTAAATGACATGAAAATTTCTCTCCATCGTCCATTCTAACCTATAGCTATCCAATGTCATTAAAAAATTTAATTGAGTGCTAAGCAATATTCTCCAACCCTAAAAAGTGGTTATTAAAAAGAAATTATCAGGTAATTAATAAACAACATTTCTGTAGCACATAGTATTTACAGCCCTCCATATTAACTAGGAAAGAAAGGCAAATAACTTGACTATCCGTGGATGGGAAATATAAAAAACTGTAACATCGTTATTAGAAAAAATGGTGAGGGAGGCAGGGCGGGATAAGGAGGTAGGAATGAAGGTAGGAGGGGAGCTGATAAAATCAGGGAGATTTACAGGTGTTCAAGCATTGGTTTGTCATTCTGCCAAGGGGTTACAATTAATGATGAATGCACTAGAGGTGCAGAGGTGTGGGATGAAGATAAATCACAAGACAATGAAAATGATGAGATTTCCTAGAAGGAAGCAGGCGGTGCTGAATATAAGGGTGGGAGGGCACAAGAACGAGCAGTTGCAGGACTACCCTTGCCGAAGAATTATTTTTAAAGAGAAGGGAATTGATGAGATGAAACTTAAAGAAAAGGGTAATGGCTGTATGGGTCAGAAACTTGGTCATTGTGGATGGAAGATGTGCATAGACATGAGGCGTTTGAGATGTGGGACTGGAGAAGGATGGAGGTGAGCTGGGTGGCGAGGAAGTCGAACGAGGAGGTATTGGATATGGTTGGAGAGGAGACAAAACGTGGTGGAGATTCGGAGAAGGCAGAAGAGATGGCTGGATGATGTTTTAAGAGGGGAAGGAATGCTGAAGAGAGTAATAGAGGGGATAAAACTGGGGAAACGTGAAAGAGGAAGGAAGAACATAGGAATTCTTAACTAAATAAGAGGAGGTAGAAGATATGTGGAATAAAGAGGGATCTAATGGCGGAATATCCTTAGGATGGAAAATGAAGTAATGTTTCAGAAATTGGTACACAGGATGGGGTCTCTCCAAGAAAATACCAATTAGCTGGTAGAATACACAAATCAAAACCCTCTGCCTCTCCTCATCTCATTCTATATTCCATCCTCTTCTACACTTGCCAAGTGTGCACCCCTCTTATTACCCTCATCAACATGCCTTCACTTCCCAACATGTCCATGCCTTTTCTGCCATTCCCGAATCTGTCACTAATTTCCTCACCTGCCACACAATATCTTGCTTTTCATTTTTCCTCACCTTTTCCATTCTTCTCCATACCTGAACAGCTTGCTCAACAACAAATGCAATTATGTACTAACATGGATCTCACCTACCATTTTAGCTTTCCCCTCCAAAAAACCTTTCCTACTGTTGATTTAGGATAAAATTTTGGATTGGGAGAACACAGGGTGGGCGTGGAACAAAGGAAGAGGATAGGTACTCTGGACGAAATAAGATGTAGTAGATACGAGGAATTTAAGTGGGATCACATGGCGGGACATCCGTAAGAGGGAAAGGGAGACAACGTTTCAGAAATTACAATGCAGGATGTGGACTGTCTAAGAAACTACCAATCAGCTGTTACAATACTTCAATGAATGGACCGTAAATTGTCAATTTTGGGACAACTTTTTACTCCACTGTACCTTCTTAGCTCGCTATCACCCTCTGGCTCTATGTCGTGCGAAAGTCCAATCATCTTCCGCGCAAGTTAAGCGTTCTTCTCGCTATCACCTCTCCAACATGCCCTCACATAACACACAGGGGCGGATTAACGGGATCCTCGCCCCGTAATTCCTGGGAAAATAGAAAAAAATATAAATTATAAAATATATCGAAACCCACAAACCCCGATATAAACTACTCCAACACACAAAGGCCTTCATCCGCCTATCCGCCCATCAACACGTACTGGGAGAGTGAGGGGGTCACACTTCACACTGGTTGAGACTGAAGCATACGTACGAGAAACACGATATTTATATGGACTACCACGATCAACCCCTCGGAATAGATTCCCAGCCCCACGTAACACTTAACCCCCCTAGTAAACTAAATGGGTATTGAAGATCATATATTTCACAATATGTTATTTTCATTCCAACCCGTTTGAGAGAAGCTTCTAATAGAATCCCTAATCGGTTACACTAGAATGTGACTCACCTCGTGTGGTAATTAAGGGCTAATCACCCGAAGAAGCGGCGAGGCATGATACAATGAACTTCCGACAGGATGCAACCATATTCCGTTGGGATATGGGCCAAGCAATGGGGCCAAGTTCTCGCATTCGACTTGCACTTCCACAATCAGCATTTTCTCTCGGCTACCACCACAGATGAAACAAAATGCCAAAGAGCAGTCAATCAATTAATGTTGGCGATGAATTACTACCACTACACAGTCGGCTATCAATACGTACCTGAAATACAGAACATTCTGCCTACCGAAGTGGCATGGCCGAAAGTGCAATTGATGCTGCTCGCATTTGGGACTCCACAATTAACAGCACTGCAAGCCACGGTATCTTCACTGGGAGTATAAAAGCAATCAAAAATAATTAATTTAGACTTTCAATTACTTACCATATCCTCATCAACTCTCTCACAAGAGATCTCCGACCAAGGTCTGCGACACTGATTTGTCGACATGTGCGACATATCCGGGATGTGAACCACTCGCCTTCATTTGCAGTCGAACAATTGAAAAGCGTTAGACACGATTAATGAGATGAGCGGGATATGCGAAACCATGAATATAGATATTCATGTGCGAAACGAAACCATACGAAAGGAACCAAATATCCGAGTGCATTTATTTTTGATCAATTTTGATGTCATTAATGATGATGGACGTAATTATGGAATTGGTGAAAAAATATAAATAAGTCCTGAAAGTGACTGGTATTCAATCGCGCGAGAAAAATCAAGATTAAAAGTTAAGTATCCTATAATAGTATTGTACATCATATAGGTAGACATTTTGGACAGAACTAGAAGAGTCAGGATTTAAGCTAAGATAAAAAAATTAATCGTGTAATCAAAGTAAATCAATTGAGTCTCAGAAACATGACTTATTCTTTTGAAGGGTCTCACAATGGCATTTTTGCCAGTATTAAAAGTTACGTGTACCTATAGGTTACAATTGAAGGCAATATTTACCTAGTGGGATTACCCGGGAGTGAATTAATGAAATCCACCCGAGTTCCTTTCGACCTCTTCGGATAAAATGACACCCTGGTCGTTTGCTACCACTTGAGTTTAAATGGATTAATTGGACAGTCGCATGAAGTAAGTGAATAACCTTATCTTAATCTTTTTTTTTCAAATTGTTTGAAAATCTTTCTCAAATTATGTTAAAGCATTGCTACCGCTTCGACTCGGGATAAATATTTCAAAAACTCATTCAAACCGCAAACATATCCTCCAGGCCTAGGAATAGATGGTGATTAAATTGAACTCACAAAGAAAAAAGCATCACTGTCCTCGTTGCCAGATGTCCAATAATTGCAGTGTTCATATAATTTATGTTCTTTAGCCTTTGGTACAATGCATCACTAATGTAGTGTAATCAGTATTGGGAAATCAGAAATAAGCAAAAATTTAATTCCAACTGTAAAAAAATGTGAAAGAATTTCAGAGCTATTATTAGTATTAGGGTTAGTACCAGTTAAGGTAGGTCCAATGGAAGAGAGAAAAAAAATCTCTAGTGTTACAGGCCCGAACCTCTATATCTACCAGCACAATTTTTTCTTTATCTCAGCACCCCACCACTCTTCTTCGAGTCCATATAGGCTTTATGATGCTTATTGTCTTACTTCCTACTTTCTCAAAATCCTCTCCTCTATAACAGCCTTCCACAGCCATTGGCCTCTCTTCACCTCTTCCAATCACCTACTCTGCCTCCCCTTATCTCAACCAAAAGTTCCCTCTCCTGACCAACCATACCAAGTATTTCCTTGTTTGTCTTCCTCTCCATCCACCACACTTTCTCTGTTCTCCATCACACCCACTTCTCAAATGCCTACAGCATATTTTTGTCTTAATTTCTCAGTCATCAGCTCCCTCCTATCACTAAATTTTTCACTAGCTCACATTTTCACTTGCACTATTCTCCTTCTAATGTATTGGCCACTCTGCCCATTTTCTTTCAGCATACTACCCAAGTGAATGAATTTCTCTATTTACTCCTAATTTGGAGTAGCATACTTCAGGGAATTTGCAGATTGAAAAAAATTCAGTCAGGACAAGTTTCCGACCCGTGCAGTGCCAAGCTCCATACTTGAGTTTTTACCAGCCTTTTCTTTATGTCTCGTCTCAGACCCCCCTCACCAATTCCCTTCTCTTTGAAAATACCTCTTTAGCCAAGACAATTCTAAATCTTATGTCCCAACCACTAAATCCCTAATAATAACACTCCTCCATAATACTACCCAGACATGAAAACTGCTCGACCTGCTCTATTTTGTTTCCTCCCACCCTAATAATCAGCCTTGCCTTCTCACTCCTAGAAATGTTTCCCTTGGCATTTCTTCTGAATGCACGTTAATAAATCAACAGTGATAGAGGGCATCCCTGCCATACTCCCTATTCTATCACGACCCATTCCGATTCTCGATGGGCTACCCTAACCTGTGCCATCTGGTTTATGTACTGAGTCCGAATGAGACGTCTGTTCCTCCAATGGAACCCTAATTTCTTCAGTAGGTACTTCCACTAATTTTACCTAGTCCATTATATCAAAGGCCTAGGTGTCTTTCTACTAGTGCCCACATCGCTCCTATAGCATCCAGCATTCCCATCTCTGTCCTAAACCCAAACTGGTCATCACTGAGGCATTTGTAAGCCATTCTTCTTTAGCCGTCTATTTCTGATTCTAAGACCTACTTTGGCTTTATGGGATATGAATCTTATTGTCCTACAGTCATCGCACGTTTTAATCTTACTCTACTTCAGTATCAGTATTAGAATTATTTTCGGTGACAAAGATTTTTCCACCACAGAGAAGGAGTTCCTTAAGAAGGGACACTGTCGGACACTGTGGGTGGTCAGGGGGGGTGGAGACGCGCGACCGCTGGGAGGAAAGTGGGAGGGTCTGGTTCCAACTAGCGATGGTATAGGAGGGAGAAAGGGTGAGGCAGAAGGAATTGGTATTTTTCCGATCGTGAGCATTTCGGCATATTAAACCAAGTGGCACGTATCATACTACTGCGTTTAATGGCTACTTATTCAACAATCGCAATAGAGACTTTAGTAGGTACACAAATAAACAAACTACAACCAACAACAGCAGAATCAATGCCTGGCACAACTAAATAAACATTATAAACTTAATTTTAACTTTCTAGAAGAGTCTTGGAGTGTCTGGGAGAGTTTGCAATCCAACCAGGGAACTCCACCTATGTTACCCATCTATCAACCTAAGATTTACATAACATTTTATTTTTGATCTGTTTATTGGGAATGATTTACCAGGAAATCTCCATCAGGTTTTGATGGATGTAGGATTATTTGTACGAATATTTTTACAGCTGGAGGTCCATGTCTCCATATGCTACATTCTTCCACATCTCTGTGTGCATTCTACCTCTCTTCATCCCATTCTTAAAGCCCATTCTCTTTCTTCCACTTTCATGTCCACCCAACATCCTCACATGTATCATGGCCTTGAGCGTATCCTCACCTCTTCTGACCTGATAAGACCACCTAATCTGCCTTCACTTAATTTCCTCAAGCATTTTCTTCTTATCAACCATGATGCAATGCACTTTCTTCTTCATTTTCATTCCTGTCCAATATAAACTTTATTCATTTTGTTCTGCACTCACTTGTCCAAGGCCAGAACCCCTTTAAATATTTAATTTAGCACAAATCTAAGGTATTTCTAAGAGGTGCAATTGAATGTATTGGATGAGGCTAACTAATACCATGCTGCAAACTAGTTTGGCTTGAGGAGAGAGACAGAAATGCTAGATGCTGTATGAGTGAAAAGAATGCTAGTAGAAAGAAAATTTGAATTTTGCCATGATGTTTTTGCTTGCTTCATAGATTTAAATAAGGCTTTTAATAAAGTTGATTGGACAAAAGTAATGGTTACACTGAAGAAATTATGGGTACATTAGAGAGATGCATGTCTCATTATAGGAATATGTACAGGAACAAGACAGTACAGCTGCGGGTAACTGGTGAGAAATCAGAATGGACCATGACAGAATAGGGAGTAAGGCAGGGGTGCCCTCATTCGCCATATATTTTTTATGTGCATTCAAAAGGCAGAGTGCAATATCAATGGTGGGTGGGCATTAAGTACATCAGGTGGAACAGTTTAGATATATACTTACGTAGGTAGTGTTTTGAACGGAAATTAATTTTTACTGGTATCAAGCTTGGTATCAACATTAGATTTAGAATTGCTCTAGCCAAGAAGGTATTTAGAAAAAAAGATTTAATAAGGCAGCCTCTGAAGAGAGGTATAAAGAATGGATAAGTTAAGGTATGAGGCATGGTACTGTACCTGTTAGACACGTGGCCATTACAGAAATAGGATGTGTTTAGGATTGAGACTTTTGAGATGTGGGTTTCGAGAAGAATGGAGATGGTGAGCAGCAAAATTGGCCGGAGGACGATTAATGAGTAACGACTTACTAAATTAGGGGAAGGTGGGAAAAATACTGAGCAAAAATGGGAGAGTGAAAAGAGGTTTAGGAGTCTTGGACAGTATGAACAGAGGCCGAAGATACAATAAGTGATTTAAGATAGTGAAGAAATTGGAAGAAGGCAGCAAAAATGGCTGGCGGGTGTATTGAGGGATACTAAAATTCTGAAGAAGGTAATAAAGAGGAAAATTTTTGGTAAGATGAGGCAGGAGGAGAGCAAAAATCTTGGATTGAACGAAGGGAGACAAAAGAACCAATGAACTAAAAGGGTAATAAATCACAGACAATACACATTTTTTCACAACACATACATCAATTTATACAACAATGAGTTTCAACTCTCTTATTCATCTTCAAGACAAATATTGGAGAGGAAGATATCACGAATATATGTATGAATGTATATTAAGTATTAACCCTCCGGTGGGTACACCCACGGCAAATTGCCGCATACTTTAGTTTCTGAGCTCTCCATTTGGCACCGTTTGTATTTAATGCCTGTGTCTCCAGGTATTCATTTTTCATGATAGGAGGGAGTATTTCTGATATCTGGATCAATTATCCACCGGACACTTCAGTAGCTGTGTGACATCAAAGAGAGTTTGATGTTTGACTAAAGATATAAAAGAAATTTTAGGAAAATATAAGAACAAGGAACCAGTTCCTGAAGCACCTAAACCAGTAATATGCCATGTTTGCAGGTGGCGTAAAAATTGCTGGTCGAAAATTGTGTGCCAGTGATGTAAAAATAATGTATGTTGGAGGCATTGTCGTCAAGAGACAACATGTATCAGATGGGAAGATGAACAGGACCTAGATATGAACTAAGATGATTAACAATGTTCGTTCAGTGTCAAACAATAAAAGATGTAACTGTAAAAACTTAATCAGCCTTTTTTATTAGTAAATTATCTTGCTCTTAAATATAGGAATGCAATTCATTTTTGCGGTAGCTTTGCCGCAGTGTGCCCACTCGTGGGAGTGAATTTGGTGCACCCACCGGAGGATTGAAGAAATTTGTCCTGTACCTGAAGATAAATCTGTGAGTTAAAATGCATTGCTGTATTAAAATATCCTGTGGAAAAGTGCAATTGTATGTGATTTAATATGAATTCCTTCCATCATATAAAGCGTGAATCTGTTGAGGTTAAAGGTATTTAATTTTGAAAAATATGTATCTTGAGAAGGAAATAGTATAGAAGACTCACCAAGGTTGGGGAAATAATTGGTGCAACGGTTTATAGACTGACCATTTATTTGACGGAATATATTTTATGATCATGAATGGGTACCTACACTACCAGTACAGGGTTGCTATAGCCCTGGAGAACCTGGAAAAGTCAGGGAAATTGAAAATGGGTCTGGAAAACCTGTAAAAGTTAGGGAAAATGAGATCTTACCTGTAAATTTGCTTTCCCCAGTCCAAATTCTTTGTTTTAAATGAGTGATCAGTGCCATTTAAGGCTCTTACTCTGTGTGTTGGCTAAGTGCTTTTAGTACCTCACCTAAATGAGGCATTGGAGCTCATATTTGGTCTTTATCAATTAATTATATGCACCTAAAATTGAATTTCAGGCCATATCTTATGCAATCATTCTGAGGATAATGGAATATTTGTTTCTCCTCAAATTGTGTACGTACAGGTAATTAGGTGCTAGTCACTCCCAAGTCATAATGACCTCCAGCATGACTAGGTAAAGTCAAAAGGAACGAGCGACAGAATTTCTGGTCCAATGAGGGGCATTATTTCCCTGTTTGTGAGAGTAAATAATTCCTGAACGTCTGAGGAAACATGATTTTAACTTCAGAATCCTAACTTCACATAGTGAAGAAATTTCTTCATTCAGAGGCCAAGGTACACAGGAAATGTAGGATTTGTATGAATGGAGGTAGTAGGCCTCAAGTTGTTTTAGTAAATACCTCAGAATATATATCATTCTTTGCAAAATGTCTATTCTGAATGTGCTCTTATACAAACTGGCTTACTTCCCGTTAAATCACAGTTGTGGCTTTGTCATCATCATCATTGCTGGTCGTCAACCCTAAAGTTGGTTTGACATGTCTTTCCACTCTATGCTTCTGTCAGCTAGCCTCTTCACCTCTAAATATTTCTTTGTTTCCTCATCATTCATTATTTGCTCCATGTACCTTAGCTGAAGTCTCACTGTGCTTATGGCTGTTTTCATTAGACACTTGTATCTTAAAATATGCCGAAGTAGGTTGTCCCTCTTTTTCTGTCCAGTTCTTATGCAATTTCAATCATCTCCCACTCATCTCTGTGCCTCTTTGTTAATCGATCGATCAATCTACTTGTAAGTCCAATTATATATCCTTCTATGAATAAATTCCTTGTGGATTATTTTTTAAACAGCTGCTATTTATTTGTTTGAAATTCTAAGAGCAGTTCTCCTCATTCATTATATTGCCCTAATCCATATTAACCCTTAATTATTCCTTCTTGGCTTTTGATGACAATGGTATGCCATTGTCCAAGCATTATTCTTCTTTCACATTTTTTGAGATCCAAGATATTTTTCACAGACTACATCAATTCCTTCATATGCATGTAGATTTGTACAGCTATTGTGTCTGTCAGCTTCGTTGCTGTCCTAACAATGACTATCATTTTCTTATACCGAAGGAAAGTTTTCACATGCATTCTAGTGCTCTTAAGCATAATTCCTAACCCTCCATGTTTAATGATCCAGTGTGCATGATCCTGTTGCTTCTAGGAGGTTCCATTAGTTCGTTGGTGGATTAAAAATTTAAAGGAAAGTGATGGATACAGGCAGCTCCTTTGGATTATAATGTGGTGGTTTCTCCTTGCCTTCCACATGTCAAACCAAACAAGTTACAGGCAAGGTAACATTTACTTTGACATTGTTTAGGTACATGTTACCACACGTGTAGTGAAGTGAGTGTTGCTGTACTGTCCACTGTGGTGTCCACATTCACTCGTGAGGAAGGGTCGCCACCCTTTTTACCACGCTTATTTTAACTTGCCCTGTTTGTTTCTGGTTTGTCTGGATGGAATTTTGTAATCGAAATCTAACCCCCTTTCCAATGTTCAATCGAGCTGAAATTAGGCACACTTACTTAATATCGATGAAATTATATGAATCAGCCATTAAATTTATTAATTACCAAGTTAATCTATACAAAATTCAATGGTTTACATTTTCTATTTCTTTATCCTCCATTGACGCAACCCGCATCACATTGTCTACTCTTATTGTTAGAGCTGTTGTTAGCGCTGTCGAATTTAACCCATTTCCCAATTTTCAATCGAGTTGAAATTTGGCACACTTACTTACTCTCGATGACAACACATGAATGAGTCATTTACTTCACTAATTACATGTTGTATGTGGCTACTGGGTTATAATATAAATGACAACGCAAACCCTCAAGATTAGATTAAGTCAGATTTATCTGATAGCAATAACACAGGTACATCCATGCTACATCTTAGAATACCAAAAACTGGAAGTCAGACCTGCCAACATCATAGTTGGACAGGGCATCCTAGAACCGGAAGTTCAGGGATCATGTCACATAGGTTGTCATCTGCTTCACCTCCCTCCTTTACAATAACCCTTGATATACAATATTTTACAACATCACACTCCAAACATCAGCTCCTTAACTTCATAACATTTTGTCACGGAGCATAACGTCAACTTTTAACTCAGCACCGTCACCTTAACTTATAAACATTTAGCATGTACAAAACAACAAACACAGACGTTAAAAGCAATTGCATAGACACAACCTTAACATGCCTTAGAGGTTCAGCCGGTTTGGGGTTTTAACCTGCCTTCCACTACGGGTTGCATTACTTGCAGTGCTATTCTGTTTTTCATGTGGTATGGCCTCCCTATAACTAATCTCATTGGGTTGTTTCTGATTTGGTTGCCTTACAATATTTGGTCTTCTACACTCAAGGTTGCCCTCCAGCATTAGATACCCATGAGAACTCACATCCGACTTTTTGGGCCGTATGTGACTTGTATTTCGTCTGACTATGTTGCATCTACTGTTTTCTACATGATAAGACCTGGGGTGGACATCTTTCCTTACTACGACTCCTGACTCCCAGCCATCTTCCTTAGAGGTTTTAATTAACACTTTCTCTCCTCTCATGAAATGTCTCACTATTCCTCTGGCCGTTCTATCATAATGTTCCTTCATCTTCATTATATTGTTACAGTGTGTCTCATAAATACCAGATTGCAACTTTGGGGCTAGTGACTCAAATGTAGCTGACAGCCTCGTGCATAGTTCACGGGTGAACAAGATCTGTGCTGGTGAAGCATTTAGCCCCTTCAGTGGAGTAGCCCTATACTCTCTTAGAAGGTCCCTGTAATCTGCATTAGACTCGAGACTTTTCCGCAAGATTTGCTTGCTAATGTGCCTGTTAATTGATGTATTGTGAAAAAGAGCAATTGTCTGTGATTTATTACCCTTTTAGTTCATTTGTTCTTTTGTCTCGCTTCATTCAATCCAAAATTTCTGTTCTCCTCCTGCCTCATCTTACTTAAACATTTTCCTCTTTATTACCGTCTTCAGAATTTTAGTATCCCTCAATACACCCGGCAGCCATTTTTGCTGCCTTCTTCCAATTTCTTCACTATCTTAATCACTTATTGTATCTTCGGCCTCTGTTCATACAGTCCAAGACTCCTAAACCTCTTTTCCCTCTCCCATTTTTGCTCAGTATTTTTCCCACCTTCCCCTAATTTAGTAGGTCGTTACTCCTTAATCGTCCTCCAGCCAATTTTGCTGCTCACCATCTCCATTCTTCTCGAAACCCACATCTCAAAAGTCTCAATCCTAAACACATCCTATTTCTGTTATGGCCACGTGTCTAACAGGTACAGTACCATGCCTCATACCTTAACTTATCCATTCTTTATACCTCTCTTCAGAGGCTGCCTTATTAAATCTTTTTTTTTCTAAATACCTTCTTGGCTAGAGAAATTCTAAATCTAACGTTGATACCAGTAAAAATTAATTTTCGTTGAAAACACTACCTATGTAGGTATATATCTAAACTGTTCCACCTGATGTACTTAATGCCCATCCACCATTGATATTGCACTCTGCCTCATGAATGCACATAAAAATATATTGTGAATGAGGGCACCCCTGCCTTACTCCCCATCCTGAGTCATGATCCATTCTGATTTCTCACCAGTTACCCGCAGCTGTACTATCTTGTTCCTGTACATATTCCTATAATGAGACATGCATCTCTCTAATGTACCCATAATTTATTCAGTGTTACCATTAATTTTGTCCAATCCACTTTATTAATAGCCTTATTTAAATCTATGAAGCAAGCAATAACATCATGGCAAAATTCAAAGTTTCTTTCTACTAGCATTCTTTTCACTCATAAAGCATCTAGCATTTCTGTCTCTCTCCTCAAGCCAAACTAGTTTGCAGCATGGTATTAGTTAGCCTCATCCAATACATCCAATTGCACCTCTCAGAAAGACCTTAAATGTGTGCTAAATTAAGTATTTTAAGGGGTTCTGGCCTTGGACAAGTGAGTGCAGAGCAAAATGAATAAAGTTTATATTGGACAGGAATGAAAATGAAGAAGAAAGTGCATTGCATCATGGTTGATAAGAAGAAATTAAGTGAAGGCAGATTAGGTGGTCTTATCAGGTCAGAAGAGGTGAGGATACGCTCAAGGCCATGATACATGTGAGGATGTTGGGTGGACATGAAAGTGGAAGAAAGACAATGGGCTTTAAGAATGGGATGAAGAGAGGTAGAATGCACACAGAGATGTGGAAGAATGTAGCATATGGAGACATGGACCTCCAGCTGTAAAAATATTCGTACAAATAATCCTACATCCGTCAAAACCTGCTGGAGATTTCCTGGTAAATCATCCCCAACAAACAGATAAAAAATGAAATGTTAAATTAAATTTATAATGTTTATTTAGTTGTGCCAGGCATTGATTCTACTGATTTAGGCAGTAGTTTGTTTATTTGTGTACGTACTAAAGTCTATATTGTGATTGTTGAATAAGTAGCCATTAGATGCAGAAGTATGATACGTGCCACTTGGTTTTAAATGCCGAAAAGTGTGCGATCGGAAAAATACCAATTCCTTCTGCCTCACCCTCTCCCTTCGATACCATCGCTAGGTTGGAACCAGACCCTCCCACTTTCCTCCCGGCGGTCGCGCGTCTTCCCCAACTAGAGATGGTAATGGGATGTTTAGGACAGAGATGGGAATGCCGGAAGCTATAGGAGCGATATGGGTACAAGAGAAAGACACCTAGGCCTTTGATAGGGTGGACTAGGTAAAATTAGTGGAAGTACCTACTGAAGAATTTAGGGTTCAATTGGAGGAAAAGACGTCTCATTCGGACTCGGTACATAAACCAGATGTCACAGGTTAGGGTAGCCCATAAAGAATCTGAATGGGTCGTGATAGAATAGGGAGTATGGCAGGGATGCCCTCTATTACTGTTGATTTATTAACGTGCATTCAGAAGAAATGCCAAGTGAAACATTTCTAGGAGTGAGAAGGCAAGGCTGATTATAAGGGTGGGAGGAAACAAAATAGAGCAGGTCGAGCAGTTTTCATGTCTGGGTAGTATTATGGAGGAGTGTTATTATTAGGGATTTAGTGGTTGGAATATAAGATTTAGAATTTCCGTGGCTAAATAGGTATTTTCTAAGAGAAGGGAATTGGTGAGGGGGGTCTGAGACGATACATAAAGAAAAGGCTGGTGAAAACTCAAGTATGGAGCTTGGCACTGCACGGGTCGGAAACTTGTCCTGACTGAATTTTTTTTTAATCTGCAAATTCCCTGAAGTAAGCTACTCCAAATTAGGAGTAAAGAGAGATATTCAATTACTTACTTGGATAGTATGCTGGAAGAAAATGGGCAGAGTGGCCAATACATTAGAAGGAGAATAGTGCAAGTGAAAATGTGAGCTAGTGAAAAGTTTAGTGACAGGAGGGAGATGATGACTGAGAAATGAAGACAAGAATAAGCTGTAGGCATTTGAGAAGTGGGTGTGATGCAGAATAGAGAAAGTGTGGTGGATGGAAAGGAAGACAAACAAGGAAATGCTTGGTAAGGTTGGTGAGGAGAGGGAACTTCTGGATGAGATTAGAGGGAGGCAGGGTAGATGATTGGAAGAGGTGAAGAGAGGCCAATGGCTGCGGAAGGCTGTTGTAGAGGAGAGGATTTTGAGAAAGTGGGAAGTAAGAGAATAAGCTTCATCAAGCCTATATGGACTCGAATAAGAGTGGTGTGGTGCTAATATGATGAAAGAAATTGTGTTGGTAGATAGAGGTTCGGGTCTTTAACAATAGAGGTTTTTTCACTCTCTTCCATTGGACCTACCTTAACTGGTACTAATCCTAATACTACTAATAGCTCTGAAATTCTTTCACATTTTTTTTACAGTTGGAATCAAATTTTTGCTCATTTATGGTTTCACAATACTGATTACACTAAATTTGTGACGAATTGTACCAAAGGCTAAAGAACAGAAATTATATGAATACTGCAATTATTGCACATCTTGCCACGAGGATAGTGATGTTTTTTTTCTTTGTGAGTGCAATTCAATCACCATACCTATTCCTAGGCCTGGAGGATATGTTTGCGGTTTGAATGAGTTTTTGAAATATATTTATCCCGAGTCTTAGAAGCGGTGGTAATGCGTTAACATAATTTGAGGAAGATTTAAAAAAAATTGATGAAAAAGATCTCATCTTTTTAAAAATGCCAAAATATATCCACCACTTCCTGAAACAGTTTTGGAGATTTTTGCCAAAAAATAAAAGCTATTTTTCATGGGGTATATTAGTGTAACTATTGCCAGGTCCACTCTTTAACGCTTAAAAACGCCCACTTTATAAGAGCAGTAACTTAGAAATCGTAATAATGTAGAGGTTCTTACTTACTTCTTATCCACTTACTTCATGTGACTGTCCAATTAAGCCATTTAAACTCAAGTGGTACCAAACGACCAAGGTGTCATTTTATTCAAAGAGGTCGAAAGGAACTCGGGTGAATTTCTTTATTTCACTCCCGGGTAATCCCACTAGGTAAATATTGCCTTGAATTGTAACCTATAGGTACACGTAACTTTTAATACTGGCAAAAATGCCATTGTGAGACCCTTCAAAAGAATAAGTCATGTTTCTGAGACTCAATTGATTTACTTTGATTACACGATTAATTTTTTTATCTTAGCTTAAATCCTGACTCTTCTAGTTCTGTCCAAAATGTCTACCTATATGATGTAGGTACAATACTATTATAGGATACTTAACTTTTAATCTTGATTTTTCTCGCGCGATTAAATACCAGTCACTTTCATGGCTTATTTATATTTTTTTCACCCATTCCATAATTACGTATATCACCATTAATGGCATCAAATTTCATTTAAAATAAATGCACTCGGACATTTGGTTCCTTTCGTATGGTTTCGTTTCGCATATCCCGCTCATCTCATTAATCGTGTCGAACGCTTTTCAATTGTTTGACTGCAAATGAAGGCGAGTGGTTCATATTCCGGATTCGTCGCACATGTCGACAAATCAGTGTCGCAGACTTTGGTCGGAGATCTCTTGCGAGAGTGTTGATGAGGATATGGTAAGTAATTGAAAGTCAAAATTAATTATTTTTGATTGCTTTTATACTCCCAGTGAAGTTACCGTGGCTTGCAGTGCTGTTAATTGTGGGAGTCCCAAGTGCGAGCAGCACCAATTGCACTTTCGGCCATGCCACTTCGGTAGACAGAATGCTCTGTATTTCAGGTAGGTACGTATTGATAGCCGACTGTGTAGTGATAGTAATTCATCGCCAACATTAATTAATTGACTGCTCTTTGGCATTTTGTTTCATCAGTGGTGGTAGCCGAGAGAAAATGCTGATTGTGGAAGTGCAAGTCGAATGCGAGAACTTGGCCCCATTGCTTGGCCCATATCCCAACGGAATATGGTTGCATCCTGTCGGAAGTTCATTGTATCATGCCTCGCCGCGTCTTCGGGTGATTAGCCCTTAATTATTACAGAGGTGAGTCACATGCTAGTGTAACCGATTAGGGATTCTATTAGAAGCTTCTCTCAAACGGGTTGGAATGAAAATCACATATTGTGAAATATATGGTCTTCGATACCCCTTTAGTTTACTAGGGGGGTTAAATGTTACGTGGGGTTGGGAATCTATTCCGAGGGGTTGATCATGGTAGTACGTATAAATATCGTGTTTCTCGTACGTATGCTTCAGTCTCAACCAGTGTCAAGTGTGACCCCCCTCACTCTCCCAGTACGTGTTGATGGGCGGATAGGCGGATGAAGGCCGTTGTGTGTTGGGGTAGTTAATATCGGGGTTTGGGGATATAGAATATTTTATAATTTATATTTTTTATATTTTCCCAGGAATTACGGGTCGAGGTTCCCGTTAATACGCCCATGTGTGTTGATATTTGAGGGCATGTTGGAGAGGTGATAGCGAGAAGAACGCTTAACTTGCGCGGAAGATGATTGGACTTTCGCACGACATAGAGCCGGAGGGTGATCGCGAGCTAAGAAGATGCAGGGGAGTGAAAAGTTATCCCAAAATTGACAATTTAGGGTCCATTCATTGAAATATTCTAACAGGTGATTGGTAGTTTCTTAGACAGTCCCCATCCTGCATTGTAATTTCTGAAACATTGTCTCCCTTTCCCTCTTACGGATGTCCCTCCATGGTATCCCACTTAAATTCCTCGTATCTTCTACATCATCTTATTTCGTCCAGAGTACCTATCCTCTTTCTTAGTTCTACGCCCACCCTGTGTTCTCCCAATCCAAAATTTTATCCCAAATCAACAGTAGGAAAAGTTTTTTTGTAGAGCAAAGCTAAAATGGTAGGTGAGAACCATGTTAATCCATAATTGCATTTGTTGTTGAGCAAGCTGTGTAGGTATGGAGGAGAATGGAAAAGGTGATGAACAATGAAAAGCTAGTTATTGTGTGGCAGGTGAGGAAATTAGTGACAGATTCGGAATGGCAGAAAAGGCATGGACATGTTGGGAAATGAAGGTATTTTGTTGAGGGTAATAAGAGGGGAGCACACTTGGCTAGTGTGGAAGAGGATGTAATATAAAATGAGATGAGGAGAGGCAGAGGGTTTTTGATTTGTGTATTCTACCAGCTAATTGGTATTTTCTTGGAGAGACCCCATCCTGCGTACCAATTTCTGAAACATTGCCTCATTTTCCACCCTAAGGATATTCCGCCATTAGATCCCTCTTTATTCCACATATCTTCTACCTCCTCTTATTTAGTTAAGAATTCCTATGTTCTTCCTTCCTCTTTCACGTTTCCCCAGTTTTATCCCCTCTATTACTCTCTTCAGCATTCCTTCCCCTCTTAAAACATCATCCAGCCATCTCTTCTGCCTTCTCCGAATCTCCACCACCAGTTTTGTCTCCTCTCCAACCATATCCAATACCTCCTCGTTCGACTTCCTCGCCACCCAGCTCACCTCCATCCTTCTCCAGTCCCACATCTCAAACGCCCCATGTCTATGCACATCTTCCATCCACAATGACCAAGTTTCCGACCCATACAGCCATTACCCTTTTCTTTAAGTTTCATCTCATCAATTCCCTTCTCTTTAAAAATAATTCTTCGGCGAGGGTAGTCCTGCAACTGCTCGTTCTTGTGCCCTCCCACCCTTATATTCCGCACCGCCTGCTTCCTTCTAGGAAATCTCATCATTTTCATTGTCTTGTGATTTATCTTCATCCCACACCTCTGCACCTCTAGTGCATTCATCATTAATTGTAACCCCTTGGCAGAATGACAAACCAATGCTTGAACAGCTGTAAATCTCCCTGATTTTATCAGCTCCCCTCCTACCTTTATTCCTACCTCCTTATCCCTCCCTGCCTCCCTCACCATTTCTTCTAATAACGATGTTACAGTTTTTTTATATTTCCCATCCACGGATAGTCAAATGATTTGCCTTTCTTTCCTAGTTAATATGAAGGGCTGTAAATACTATGTGCTACAGAAATGCTGTTTATTAATTACCTGATAATTTCTTTTAATAACCACTTTTTAGGGTTGGAGAATATTGCTTAGCACTCAATTAAATTTTTTAATGACATTGGATAGGTTAGAATGGACGATGGAGAGAAATTTTCATGTCATTTAAAGTTGTACTGGCTATCCAGGTGGAGAGAATGGGTTCAAATCCTGGTAGTGATAGAGAGTATTCAGTGGGACTTTGGTTGATTCCTGGTTGTTGCATGGACAGTGTTGGTCCCGTCTGTCAAATAGGATGTGAAACTGTGAACCCCTAGTTTCCTATTGTACAAATGATGATTCATATACTAAATTTTAACCCTTCTCTCTTCAGGAAAAGTTCTCTCATCGTAGCTTAAATCCATCCTTCACTGTGCAAATAGTCATGTTTTACTGCTCTGCTCATTTTGTCAAATTTTATACTGAACATTTTTTTAAAATAAGTGATCTTAATATAGGAGATTTGCTTAGTATTTGAGGTCCAAACTTGCTTATTCTATTACAAAAACCTATATAATACGTTATTTGTCCAATTTTCCTGGTGTCCCCAGTCATCACTATCTTATCTACTGGGGCCCATCACGTTGATTATTCACTGTATAATACAATAATTGGGATTGGAATAGAATTCTATTTTAATCTTTTCCACTGTTGTTTGTTTTCAAAAGCTTTAAATTTCCTTTTGCAGTTTACTTTAAATGGTAGTAATTATGTTTCTTTTTCATCACCTTTCTCATATTGTAAGTAATTACCTTATACAAATTGAGGGTAACGTTTAACCTTGAATACATTGAAATGGTATTTTCTCTGAAGACTGATGAAATCAATGATTAAGTTATCATATTTAATATTTAAGTTACTGATATTGCAGTCATTTTCACTGTCTTATAACAACTCCTTTTCGATTTTTATGTCTTCACAAAGTGATTACTGTAGTATATTGGAAAACCCGCCAATATGGCTCTCAAACTCCATCCGATAGATGGCTCTGTAATCGTGTGTACGATGTGTGCTTTTTCCTGAAATAAATTGGCAGTTCTACAACTAGCATCCGACTTGATATATTACAACTGGCGACGAGGAATTGGCAATGATTGGGTCCATGTCAAATTTTGACAGTAATGAGGAAAGATGGTCCTCGTACATCGAACGGTTCGAGCTATTCTTTGACTGCAACGATCTCAAAGTCGAGAAAAAAGTGAGCACATTGCTAACCGTGGTTGGGGTAAAAACTTTTAATTTACTGCGGGACCTTTGTACGCCGCACAAACCGTCAGAGAAAACCTACGATGAACTTGTTAAAATAGTGAAGGATCACCTTTATCCTACGCCATCGTTTATCGCAGAGCGCTATAAATTCAGCTTAAGGAAGCAGCATGAATATGAGACCGTTTCGGAGTATATCGCAAGCTTAAAGAAACTTTCCGCTTTCTGTGACTTCAAAGAAGCCTTGCCAGACTACCTGAGGGACCGACTCGTCAGTGGACTTCTCAGCGAGGTCACGAAACAAAAGCTGTTGGCTGAGCCTGACCTCACATTCGACAAGGCGGTGAAAATAGCAACGTCCATCGAGTCGGCGGAGAAGGATGCCGCGACCCTGACCTTCGCAGGCAGCGCAGAAGGACAGCACCACAACCGACTGCAGCGGATGGCTCCCGCGACAAACCAATTGACAAGGAAACCCACTTCGTCTCATCCTCAACGGGAGGGAAGAGGAAGTGTTGCAGTGAAAAGTGATCAAAAATGCTGGTGTTGTGGTAGGAATAACCATGCGACACCCGAGTGCTATTTCAGAAGCTGTGTGTGTAATTTCTGCGGAATAAAAGGTCACATGCAAAAGGTCTGTCGTGCTAAGCTATTTGGCAAGTCGCCGACTAATCGTAATAATGTGAATAGTTACAATGTTGATCAAGAAAAGCAAAACCCAAAAGCTAAATCAAAGTATCAAAGTAATCAACACTTTGTAAATGACAGTGTAAGTAACGTCGGTGATGATACTATTTATGATGTTTCAGAATTGTTTAATTTGGATGGTGTTCGGGAAAAAGTACCCCCTTTTAGTGTAAATGTCTGTGTTGAAAGTAAACCTATGTCATTTGAAGTAGATTCGGGGGCTGGTATCAGTGCGATATCAGATGAATGCTACAAAAGCAATTTCAGTGATTTAGATTTAGTTCCAACTAATCTAGTTCTCAGCTCCTATACTAGCGAAAAAATATTCCCATTAGGGGTTATTAAAGTAAATGTGCAGTACGAAACTATTTTTAAATTGTTGGATTTGTATGTAATTAAAAATTGAGCTAACCCCATACTGGGTAGGGACTGGATCAGAGCTCTACGCATTAAAATTTCCATTCCTGAAACTAATTTTCAAAATTCGAAAATAGTCGAAACTAATTATACTAAGTCCAAGTTAGTTGCCCAGTTGTTTGAAGAATACCCAGAAGTATTTACTGAGAAACTGGGAGAGTATAAAGGTGAACCGGCGAAACTTAATCTGAAACCTAACACAGTTCCTAAGTATTACAAGCCTAGGTCGATACCATTTTCAATGAGGGATAAAGTTGAAAAAGAGTTAAGAAACTTGCAAGAAGATAACATCTTAACACCGGTTGATTCAAGTGAGTGGGGAACACCAATTGTCCCTGTTCTTAAGCGTAATGGCCAGATTCGAATCTGTGGCGACTTCAGGATCACTGTTAATCCTAACTTAGTCATTGATCGGTACCCTATACCCAAGATCGAGGAAATTATTGCTAATTTGGAGGGTGGTGTCACATACTCTCTACTTGACCTAAAGGGAGCTTACACGCAAATTTTGCTAGATGAGGCATCTAAAAGGTATTGCACAAGAAGTACCCACAAGGGGTTGTTCATGTTCAACAAATTGCCGTATGGAATTGCCTCTGCACCAGGCATATTCCAACGTATTATGGAGCAAACGCTACAGGGTATTCCCGGAATAGCAATTTATTTGGATGATGTTCTTGTTACAGCTAGTGATGAGATGGAACATCTTGATAGGCTCAGAGAGGTATGCAAACGTTTTAAGGAAAAAGGTTTGACAGTTGCGAAAAACAAGTGCAGCCTGTTCTCAAACACCTTAGAATATTTAGGGTTCTCTTTGTGCAAAGCTGGTATTAAACCAACTGATAATAAAACTAAGGCCATTTTAGAAGCTCCCATTCCTAACAATGTAACTCAGTTAAAAGCATTCCTAGGGTTAGTTCAATACTATGCTAGGTTCATTCGTAACATGTCAACTACCTTAGGCCCCCTGTACAGGCACTTCCAATGAAAAGTTACCACTGCAGAGCCGAAATTTCTAAGTCCGGAGTTTTTTGTAAATTTGGCATCGCTGCGTCACGGTTTCTCTCTAGCGGAGCCTGAGGAAGCTCTAACCGTAAACAAACCCCCTTCCCTCCTCCGCCCTCCTTTCCTTTCTTAGCGGAAGGGACCAAGGGATTACTGACAGTCCATCTTCTTTCAATGCTTCTTCTCACGACGGTCGCAAAATACCCCCGACTCTCGCTCTACCCTTGTGCCCAAACGTGGAATTGAGCCGCGTGTCCTCCTACCCCTGCCGAAGCGTCGCCACACACTATTCTCCTCCTCCCGTAGGGGAGGGGCGGCGAGGAAGCATGTCTAGCTAGGAATTTCCCGGGTTCGCACACGGGACACGCGGGCACCCGGCCGCCTCCCGGTATATACGACCGTGGTCCCGGCGATCTCCTCTCGAGGGGCCAATTGCTCCGATTGCGGAAAGTGTGGACAGCAGTTAGTAAATTTCCTTACGAACATAAATCGCAACTGAGAATACTAATTGTAATATTCTGTTCCTCTATTTCCCTTCTGATGGACAGGTGTTCTATTATTCGACCATATTGCACACCAAATATTACCGCAAAAATGTTTGGATATATTTCTTAAATGGACGGAATCGATTCATTTTTTTGTGTGAATGGTTACTTCCTTCAAACCACGTATGAAATTAATAAGAGACCAGCACACCTAAATCGAGAAACCATTTTGATAAACGTGTTCACTCGTGGATATTTAAATGTTTTGAAATATTCGCCTGGTAATGTGAATGGAAAAAAACTTATAATCACTCAGGTGTAAGAGTTGATGGGCAGACGTCTCTAATGTTTTACCTACTTCCGGATCAACCCTTCTGCATGGGCACTGGCTTGCAAGGGCATAAACTCGGAGGATGTTGATCCGAGGAATACCGCGTGGAAGGGGTTGCGGGTGCAATAAAACGTATGGAGTAAGGTTTTTGGGCAGTGGAAAATTATTCTTCGCGGAGACCGGTCCTCCCCATCCCCATTGTCTCAACACAGGGACTCAAAAATGTGGTCAGAGGGAACATGCCGCCCCCCATCTGGCATTCAATTCTCCCTTGTTCCTTTCCACTAGAGCACTAGATTGCAATTGCGTATATAATAGATATGGCTGAATACTGCTACTTAAAAGCGCAGGATACCCGAAAGGTAAAATAATCACTGATAATACGTGCGAAGTAAATCAACTACCCATACTGAATCACAATGCGCCAAGAATCCTAGCTGTTGTCCACTGTTCAACCACTCGGTGATTAAATAAATTTCTATTTAATTTGAAAGTGTGTATGAACAACATGAAAAAGATTCCTAACTTGTGTATTTCTGGAATGTTTCATGGACCCTAAAAAAACTCCACTCTTTTCAAGGGCTGAAGGGCGTGAATAATAAGTATGTTCCCAGAGCGTACGCTAAGAAAAATAATTTAACGTGATTCCGCGTAAACTTATCCGGTCGCACGGTTCAATATTCTTGCGATTTCATCGAAACAGAGTCAGTGGAGTTTAGTGATAATGAGTACAGCTGAAAAACAGAAGTCCACCCTCTGCCACACGCCCTTGCGGTGGCTTGCACGGTATTACGTAAATGTAGATGTTAACCTGTTGATCAAAAATGTTCTTCGGGTGTGCCACGTGATGATCATGTTTAGCCTGACGTTAACCTGTTGATAAGTATTTTCAGATAGATTCAAATGTAGCATAATTGATTATCTAAATTTAAATTTTCAAGCTTCCTAAGATAAACAGAAGAAGTCGGTGGTATTTTGTGACCGTCTGCAGGTCTCCTATAAACAATAAGTAGTCGGGAATATTCTTATGTTGTCCTAAATGTAATATTTTCATTCAAATTCCATCAAATACTCATTCTTCTTAGTCACTGACACTTTCTGCGCCTCTATCACTTTTTAATCGAACTCAAAACGTGATAATTCATAACAAGCCATTATATAACACCAATGCCAGAAGTGACCTGTGACAAAGGGCCGAGAGGACCAGGGAATCATATAAAATACAATTTCGATGTAGAACAATGTTAGACCAAAAAAGGATTCCAATTATAACATTTCAAAAAACATCACGACATTGATATGAAAAACAATACAACATTGAGGTGTTGATAATACAAATATTTTCGAAAAATAAAAATACAAAAATATTCCACCCACATTGTAAAAGAATAGACCACAAAATAAATAAAAACCACTGCTATTCGATGAACAGAAAGCGCTACCAAAGGCTTGAAAAACTAAAAACACAAGTCCAAAAAATATTTTAAAATCCTGAAAAGTCACTTAGGCACAATTTCTTCTTCAATATTTCTTCACTGCTGCCTAGCTAGAACCGAATTTAAAAAATCCATTACTCCAGTGAAAAGAAAACTGATCACTAAAAAGTTCCGACGTTCCGAGGCTCAATTTATAAGATTGCTTTTAATGAATTATAGGAATATGTGCATAGTGGCCGTAGTTTATGACCTCAGAATTTCGCGGGTGAAGAATAGAATCGTAAATAGGAGGAATTGCAACTAAAGATATATATGCCGACGACTTGGGTGAAACTAGTCGCATGAGAAAGGTCTCCTGCCTGAGGTCTTTCCTCTCTTCTCCTCTCAACCTAGGTCCTTAATCTCGCGCAGCTCCCCATATTGCGTCATTGTCGCAGGGAAGCCCTCGTCTCTTATCGCAGCAGATATAAGACCAGATTTTAGGGAAACGGCTGCGTGGTCAATAACAGATGTGTATTGGTATTATACAAGCAGTAATATAATGGGTATTGTTATTATTCAAATTACGAGTCTATACCATAAATCCTACGGTAAACTCGTGGAAATTACGACAATTCGGAACGTTATTTTCTTCTTCTGAGACTATTCCTAGTCTTAAAACATTGAGATCGCATATTTATAAAACTTCTGACTACATCGATGTGAGAATAAAACATGTTAATGAACTCACACTGAAATAGCACGAACGTGAAACAACACAAATAGACCAAGGAATTAATTATTCAATTATTCATCGATTATTCAAGGGACACATACAAATTGGGGGTGATAATGAAAAATGATGATTTGTGATTTCCTCTTCTAAGTGAACGTCGGTTTTTGATGTTATGCCAATACGTGATGGTGGTGGCGAGCGTAGAGGTATGTTCGGGACATCAGACGTCTGGCTGCGCGACTCGGAGAAACGCCCACCTTTAGGGCATGATAAAAAGACCGACCGTCAGTAATCCCTTGGTCCCTTCCACTAACAATAAGAAAGGAAAGGAGGGCGGAGGAGGGAAGGGGGTTTGTTTACGGTTAGAGCTTCCTCAGGCTCCGCTAGAGGGAAGCCGTGACGCAGCGATGCCAAATTTACAAAAAAATCCGGACTTAGAAATTTCGGCTCTGCAGTGGTAACTTTTCATTGGAAGTGCCTGTACAATTTGCTAAAGAAAAATGTCAAGTTTGTTTTTGATGATGTGTGTCTTAAAGCATTTAATGAAATTAAACACAAGCTCGTGTCATCAGATGTATTAGCTCACTACAACCCAGAGTTACCAATTAAGCTCGCCTGCGATGCATCAGCTTATGGAATAGGCTACGTGTTGTCTCAAATTCAGCCAGATGGCACAGAAAAACCCATTTCTTTTGGCTCACGTACATTGAACAAAAGTGAACAGATGTATTCTCAGATTGATAAAGAAGCGTTAAGTTTGGTTTGTGGAGTGAAGAGGTTCAATCAGTATCTTTGGGGGAGATCTTTTACTATATGTACTGATCATAAGCCTTTGCTAAGCATATTTGGAAAAAAGAAAGGACTTCCTGCCTATGCAGCTAGTCGACTACAAAGGTATGCATTATTTCTCTCAGCATATGATTTTGACATTTGCTATGTCAGATCTCATAAGCATGGAAATGCTGATGGTTTGTCTCGTTTACCTCTAGAGTCAGCGGAGTGTAATGAATGTACAATTGATGATGGTATTGTTGGCACATATTTACAATGTATTGTTGAGAAGGATATTCCCTTAAGTTTTGAAGACATTAGAAAAGAGTCTCAAAAGGACTCAGTCTTAAGTAAGATCATTCATTATGTCAGGTATGGTTGGCCAAATGAAAAACCTGCCGATGACTCCCTGACCCCCTACTTTATAAGGAAAAATGAATTGACGGTTGAACAAGGTATCCTAATGTGGGGACACAGAGTAATAATTCCTTCAAGGTTTAGATTAACCATGTTAAATGAGCTTCACTCTAGTCACTTAGGGATTGTTAAAATGAAGGCGTTGGCGAGGTCTTACATTTATTGGCCTTCCATTGATGCAGATATTGAACGTCTTGTAGATAGCTGCACACCTTGTTTAATGGAGAGAAGCAATCCGTCTAAAAGTGTGCTACATGTCTGGAACTATCCAGTCAAACCTTGGTCTAGATTGCATATTGATTTTTTTGGTCCATTCAAAAATAAAATGTTTTTGTTAATCAAAGATGCTCATACAAAATGGTTAGAGGTTCTAGAAGTACCCTCTACTGCATCTAAATATACCATTAATCACCTAAGAGATTTGTTTGCAAGATTTGGTTTGCCAGATCATATTGTCAGTGACAATGGGCCACCATTCACATCTAATGAATTTAAATTGTTTATGTCAATGAATGGAATTAAGCACTCACTGATTCCACCTTATCATCCATCAACAAATGGCTTAGCCGAGAATGCTGTTAAAACTGTAAAACACAAACTGAAATGTGCTCTTCATGACTCTGTAGATTTAAATTTAGCTTTAACTAGATTTTTATTCAGTTATCGCAACTCTGTACATTCAACAACAAGGGAGTCTCCAGCTCAACTTATGTTCAATCGACCCCTTAAGTCTCGATTGGATCTAATTAAACCTAAGTTTTTTGAAACTGTAGAAAATAATCAGTCAAAACAAATTGAATATTGTAGAGGTAGTAAAACTAGACACTTAAGTCCTAATCAAATAGTACTGGTGAGAGACTATCGTTCACCAAACAAAAAGTGGATTGAGGGTATCATTTTGAAAGTAATAGGACCAGTAACTTATTTGGTGAGAGTAAGGGCAGGCATAATCTGGAAGCGTCACATAGATCAGCTTGTGGCACTAGATGGTTGTATGTCAAACCCATCAGCTGATCATGACATGGACATATCTCCTGTACCAGATGTGATGGCACAGGAGCAGGCTGTTGGCAGGGAAGGGGCAGATGTAAACACAAACAAAACTCCTCACCCATCTCCTGCTCAACCCCCAAGAACGAGTCCCAGCACTAATATCCTTCCTCATCCTTCACCGCCCCATCCCCAAACTCCTGTGAACAAGCGCAGCCTTCCCTTGCAAAGCCCAAGTATGCCCCAAGAACGTAAATACCCACTAAGGGAAAGGAAGCCTGTGATAAGGATGAACTTGTGATGTCAAATAATTGTTTTACCTTAAGTGAATTTGAAGTTCTGTATTTCATTCATACGTAATTTTTGATGTTCTGTATTTAATTTATACGTAATTTTTTATGTTCTGTATTTCATTCATATGTAATTTGCTTCTATTTATGTATTTATTAGTCAAAGTTAACGGAGGAGGGATATAGTATATTAGAAAACCCGCCAATATGGCTCTCAAACTCCATCCGATAGATGGCTCTGTAATCGTGTGTACGATGTGTGCTTTGTCCTGAAATAAATTGGCAGTTCTACAACTAGCATCCGACTTGATATATTACAATTACTATTGGTGATAATGGACCATGTGGTTTACTCTCAATCTTATGTATTTGAGAGACCTGTTGACTGAAGCATTTAGGCTGCCTTGGGGGTACTAAGTCGATAGGTTATTTTCATTCTACCCAAGGGAATGTCAAGGATCTCTCAGTACTGCTTTCATGTGGTTCAAGTGGTTTTTATCATTTTAAAATAACGATTATGATGTTGCCAACCTAATTATTGTAACAACTAAACACATTATTTTTTGCAAGTTATTGTTTGTAAATTATTCTAGTGTTTTATAATTTGTGGTGGCTTTGAAAATTTTTATTTTCATGTATTCTTATTTTGTATTATCCCTTTAAAGTTCTCCACCAGATAAGTCATTTTTAATAACTAAAAGTAATTGCCTAATGTTTTTATGTAGCAATGTAACCAATGCCAAATTGCTTAGCATAGTTTTCGTATGTGGGATATGACATGCCAATGAGGTAAGGTAGCTTGGAACTCTGTTCTCTTGAATCTACTTCAATGCCTCTAGTGTAAGTGATGAGGAAAAAACAAAGACAAGTGTTAGTGCCATTGTAAAAGCTCTTATCTTTCTTAAGTAATAGAGCAGATCATGTAGTCTGTATTTCTTTATATCCATATGGGTGTTGGTACTAATGACATATATGTATGTCAATTGCTACCTAAAATGGCATGATCCCGGTGAGCTCAGCTCAAGTCATCATCACCTGAGTAATCTATCTGTTAAAGGTTGGTTATGATGAAAGTAAGAGAAGATCCAACAGACTCTTAAACATGCAATGCCTTATTTACCTCGAGTATTTCTGTCTTCATCTCAGGGTAAGGCGTACCTTTCTTCATCCCGTCCATAAAACCTATTCTCTTCCTTCCCCTTCCTTGCTTACCTAACATTCAGCAAATCATTACCGCTTCATGCCACCTACCGTGCATTCCCCTAATCTCATCCTGAAGTTTTGTAATGTCTTTGCTACTATTCCCATTTTCTACTAGTGTACTACCCAAGTAATTTAATGGTTCTATTGGTGTACTACCCAATGTAGTGTACTACCCAATTTATTTAATGGTTAAGTTATTGTAAGCTTGTCAGAAATATTGAGTTTACAACTAAGTGAAGGATGTGCAAAATTTGTCTATTACAGTATTGCTGAGACAAACTTCTAGGTAGTAAACTTGTGGTGGGTAAGAGAGCAATGCCACCAGTTCAGGGATCAGGGGCTGTGCCTATACTGGTCAACCCATTACTGCCGAGGATGTTGATTTTGGTAGGGGGCAAGGATTTTTCCTGAGACCAGCTCAATTCTAAAGAGAAGAGTCTCTCATTGAAAAGGTGTTTTCAACATTTGCATTTTAATGGCATATTCAGTGTTGTAAGGACCCATCCTTGCTTGTATTTTTATGTTCAATTGATGTCATTGAGAGCAACATAGAATACAAGTGTCGGAAAGACCTTTGGTATGCATGGCTACATTTGAGTTGGGGTTCCTCTTTTTTCCTTGTGCTCGGAGTGGCAGTTGTTTCCTAAACTGTCCTATGCACTTTGTGGTCGAATGTATTGTCTGTGGTAGTAGTGTAATGAATAGTTAATCTGATATAGCAGTCAAAATTTCTGCCAAAAGTTTGACCAAATTGGTTTGAGTATCATATTGGTTGCCGAGTTCGAGGAATATATGAGATTTCTCATTAAGGTTCAATAAGGTATATTTATCCTTGACTATAATTACATACTCTTGAAAGTCCATATGAATTTTAAAACTTGTATTGTAAGGTGGATGAGGCAGTATCAGTTAGTGTAAGTGTAGATTAGATTAGATTAAATTAGATTGCTTTAGCGGCAGGACCCCTATGGAGTCCTGGGGCACTTAGACCTAACGGTCCATTGTGCCATCCGCAAGATTGACATCACCCATAGAGTCCTATGGCCTTGCTAAAGGCCAGAATATCTCTGATGGGGATGTCCCTGATTTCCTTGGGGTCCATGTGTGCAGCCCCAAGGTGTCTCATGCGAGTCCTGGAAATTACAGGGCACTCACAGAGAATGTGAGATGTGGTTTCATCTTCTTCTTCGCACCATCGACAACTTGGTGAGTTAATCAGTCCCAGGAGGTTGAGGTGCCTATTGACACGATAGTGGCCTGTCAACAGTCCAACTATTGTTCTGAGTTGGCTTCTATCCAGGGATAGAAGTTTTCTCGTCAAGCTAGGCTTAGGTCCCGCTATGTGGAGCCTAGCTTGTCTTAGTCCCTGTGTGGAGTTCCAGATCTCAGAGTGTCTGCCAGATGTCCATTCTCTGACCTCTGCTCTCCCAATAGCAGGGGTGATTGGTAGAACTGGTTCCGGTCCAGTTGGATTGTGACTAGCGCCAGCTTTGGCGAGCTCGTCCGCCTTTTCATTTCCGGGTATGCCTTTGTGACCAGGTACCCAGAAAAGCTTGACTCTACAATGCCTAGCTATCTCCGATAGTGCCTCTCGACACTCTTGTATGTACACCAAGGTGAGTTAAGCGCCTTGATCGCAGCTTGACTGTCGGTGCATATGTGGATTGGTCCTTTTTTGAGGTCTCGATCCTTGATAATATAGGCACAGGTCAGAATCGCAAAGATTTCAGCCTGGAACACTGTGGCGTACTTCCCTAAGGAGAAGTGATACGAACTTGAAGGGCTACCTCCGTAGATGCCTGTCCCTGCTTTATTGTCTTTTCTGGAGCCATCTGTATACCACACAGAGGCTCCGATGTGGAGATGTTTACCCCCTCTCTCCCACTGTTCCCTAGAGGGAATAACTGTTTTGAAAGGAGGATCCTTACAATAGAACCTTGCCGACATGTGGTCGCTGCCCATCAGAAAGATTGGGCTGGACCTGCCCATCTCGGTCCATATCTGTCTATGGCCAGAGAGATTTCCCTTGCCATTCCATTGGCCTGTGTAATTTAGGCGATAAGCAGTGGCCCTGGCTTGACTCTCCACCACCACATGAAGGGGGGGGAGTTCAAGAAGAGTTTCCAGGACCAGAGTTGGAGCAGTTCGCATGGCTCCCGTGATGCCTAAGCAGGCCATTCTCTGAATGTGGTGGAGTTCCTTTATAGCACCAGACTGCCGGGCTCTCTTCCACCATACTATTGAGCAGTATGTAAGACTGGGTCTGACCACTGCTGTATAGAGCCAGTGTAACACTTTTGGTTTGAGTCCCCAAGTATTTCCAAAGGCTCGACGGCATGTCCAAAGGTTTGCACATGCTTTTTTTGTTCTCGAATCTAAGTGTTCTTTCCAGATTAGCTTAGAGTCCAAGATTGTTCCCAGATATTTCACTGATGATGAGAGCCTAAGGGTCTTTCCGTGTAAAATGGGAAGGGTAAGCCCCTCCCTTTTCCTCTTTTTTGTGAAAAGTATCATAACAGTCTTGTCCGGATTCACCGTTAGCCCTGTGCTCTGGCACCAGTCCTGAGTCATGTCCAGGGCCTTCTGCATGAGTCCGGAGACTGTGTCCAGATACTTCCCACTGATGAGTATGGCTAGATCGTCAGCATACCCTTGTGTGTAGAGGCCAACATTGTTCAGCTGTGTGATGAGGCTGTTGACCACCAAATTCCAAAGAAGAGGGGATAAAACCCCTCCCTGGGGGCAGCCCCTGGACACTGCCACCCTCATTGAGCACCCCCTTAGGCTGGAAGTGATAGTGCGCTGAGCCAGCATGCACCTGATCCATCTCACAATGTGAGGGTGGACTCCGTGACTTTCAGCTGCCCAGCAGATCTGATCGAAGGTGGTATTGTTAAATGCCCCCTCTATGTCCAGAAAAGCTCCCATACTGTATATCCCATGGTCAAGAGCGCTCTCGATACGGGAAACCAGACCATGAAGAGCAGAGTCCACAGACTTGCCTTTCTGGTAAGCGTGTTGGTTCAGATGCAAAGGATGCTCCTTAAGAGGCCCATCTCTGATGTATCTGTCGATTATCTTCTCTAGAGTCTTTAAGAAAAAGGACATAAGGCTAATTCCTCTGAAGGAATGAGCTTTGGTGTAGTCTGTCTTCCCAGGTTTAGGAATGAACACTACTTTGGTCGGCCGCCATGCTTTTGGAACATATCCATGTGCCAGGCAGGATCGGAATATTCGTAGCAGAGGAAGCAGTAGTTGCTCTCTTCCCTCTTGAAGGAGGGCAGGAAACACCCCATCCACCCCTGCAGATTTGTATGGAGCAAAGCTGGACAAGGCCCAGTCAGTTGCTTCATAAGTAATGATGCTGGAGGCCAGTCTCCAGTCCATCCTGACCGGATGAGTGGGAGGACTCCTAGAGTGCATCTCATGTTCTTCTTCCGAGCCAGGGAAGTGTGTCTCTAACAGAAGTTTTAATGCTTCCTGGTCCGAAGACGTGTAGTCTCCCGAGGGAAGCAAAAGAGTCCCCACTCCGGCTCCAGGGTCCTTGGAGAGGATTTTATGGAGTCTTGCGGTCTCAGAAACTCCTTCTACATTCTCGCAAAACATCCTCCATGCCTCTCTTTTGGAACGTTTAATTGTCGTTAGTGTAAGTGTAAGTAAGAAAAGCAGACTGCTTCATGGCTTCTAAAGTGTAGAAAATTGTATTAGTAATATCTCTCAAAGATGTAAACTTACGGCCATATTTAATACTGTCACCTTTTATCATAATATCGGCTATGAAGATTTTTGTAATTCTACCATTGTTAGAGTTTAGTACATTTTTGGAGTTAAAAATCTTGTCTAGCTGCTTACCAGTTATTTTTTAATATTTTTATCTGCATATTTCATTCTCTAGATAGTAGTGATAATTGAAAAACTAATTCCCTGGAGTTATATTATGTAGTTCTTTTTTTCCCAATCATTATTTCATCAATAACACTATTTTCTCTTTGGTGGCTTCTCTGTCTAGTTTGGCACAAGTTATTGAACTGATAACTGCAGTTTTGGTTTAGGAAAGATTACTGGAGATTAGATCTGTGCACTGGGAGTTTTTGTTGGTGCTTTGGGTCTATTCTTGAAATCTTTTGGTGTTTAGTGATTTTTCTCAAAATTCATGAATGAATTTGATTCTTTTTTTATGAAACAATTTTATTTTTATAATATCAGTAAACTTATGAATTAAGCATATAACATTAGTTTCCATCCCACAAAGTTCACTTAAAGAGCATAATGTGACTCAATAATTTCTTTTAACTTAAACTTATCCTTATTGTTTTATTCTCATCTCAGGTTCATTCCCGTTCAAGATGGTGATGGAAAGAGGGAGAATGATGGAAGTTGACTGTGAATTAAAGACTGGAATGCAATCGTATCGGTACCAGTGGAGATTCCTGCTATTCCTGGACAATTGTGTGCAGTGACTATTTGGTGACGGACAGTGCGTGTGTATGACTGACTTGCCCACAGCTTGGATGTGGACTTAAATATGAAGTAGACACTTCTACCAGTAAATATTAAGATCTGGCGGGGGTATTAGGACTCCTATATTTGCTATGTAATGATCTTTTCAACCAATAAAGATAACTAAAGAGAAATTGGCTGTACATTATTTTTTCTAGGCTAGTTAATGTTTCTCGATGCATGAAATGAGTTATAAAAATTTAGATCTAAGTTGTGTTATTGCCCATTTGTCATGCTCCTAAATTGTTAAAATTTTTGAATCTTTATAGAAATGGTTGGTATGTAATTAGTTAGGGTTCTCTTGGGATGAACTCAAGATTTATCCAGATTGATTGAAATAAAGGATTACATTAAATTAAGTGAAAATTGTGATAGTAATGACTGTATGCTGAAGATTTCAAAGCAGTTTTTTTACAAGGACACTAACTAGGTAATTTTAAATATTTTATTCTCATTGAAAATTGTTGAGTTCATAAAAAAGTATCTTTGCATTGCCATTTACGAGGGGAGAATTAAAATTTGGGTAGTGAGAATGCCTTTAATTCTCTGAAGGCAAGTGCCACCAAGCTCTGCGTCGTCAATGGCTGTAAGTTGACAATTGCCGTTTATGAGCTGTCCCTGGATTTCAGTAAAGACAGTTCTCAGATCATGAATATAGGTATCGCAGAACTTTGTGTCACTCACCTCAGCCTAGCGCGACGCCTTTAGGAGGAATAACAGGGGTTAAAACTAAAGACCGCTGTCGAGTGCCACAATGTTTTGCGATGGGCAATACTTTCCTGAACCTTGGCTGGAGGCATTGCCACTCCGGTCACGATGTATCCACAGTAAATAAATGGTACCAAATTATCCTCTGTTGTCACTGCCCCATACGTCCGGCGGTTAAATGCCCCTTCATGGCTGGTTGCCCTCAAGCATGTGTGGCCTGGCCTCGGCAGCCATTGAACGAACCAAGCGGCCGGGCACGAGATCGGTCTCTCTCCACTAGAGCGACTATTCTGGCATTTCCAAACATACGATTCATTCCTCCTGGGTCGCACGCCAGTGCACAAAATTATTCTAAGTCAAGAGCCTCCCGCACTGAGAAAGAATGATAGCCAAGGGGTTGGCCTGCCTCAACACCCTCGGAAGCGTATCTGCTAGGATCGACCAAAATTTTCAGAAAAACGACTAAGTCCCTGATTTTGATATTTAAGACCAAGTTTTGCACTCACTTTTCATAAGAAACCGGGTAGCCCGGGGGATAGGAGGCGGTCTCCGGTGGTGAGAATATAGCGCATCTTACAACGAATCCTTTTGCTGGAATTTTTTTTTATTTTTGAAAAAAAATTTGGGATTGCAATTTATAGAAAATAAATTCTCCTAGGGTTTGTATATTGTGTTCAGGAGGACTCAGAACGCCCAGAAAACCTTTAATTATTAAACATTTTTATCAGAATTGCCAAACTTTTTCCGGCGGGCCGGCCGGGCAGCCGGAAAAAAATCGGCAGTTCTATAAAAAATGGTCAACAATTTAAGGTTTTCTGGACGTCCCAAGTCGTCCTGAATACAATATAATAACCTGAAAACAATAATTAAATAAATTTGGGCGGGTCCACAGGAAATCACTAGTTCAAATTTTGATCGATAGATGGCGTCCGGATGCACGTTTCACGAGAACATTTGTCTCGGACATAGCTACTTTTAGACTTAACCAACAGATGGCGTGTTCATCCACCTTTTGCTAAAGCGCTTGATTGGAAAGTACGGTCAACTTTGCGCATTTAGCCATCGTGGACCTTTGTTAACATGGGAGAGATAGGGACTAAACATGTTTTCACGAGATAAAAATTAATTAACTATATTTCATCGAATTTGAGCCATGATAACTTGTGAATGATTAAATTGCCTATAATACCACATCATTTTCATATCAAGTTTATCCTCCAAAATGCGGGAGTCGGCCTGTTTAATACGAGCCCAGCAGACGACTCAAACGGCAGCAGACAGCGTCGTCTGCAATACAAGTGGAACATCGCGATATTTTCCTCGCCCGTAAAGTGACATCTCGGTGATAACTGGCGGAATGGCATTTTAAAATGTTATAATACTACATAAATATTAGCTTACTTGTCAATTAGGTATCAAAATTGACTAGGTATAGAATATTTCTCTGCAATAGGAGTAAAACGTAAAGTCAATTCTTCGACCATGAAGTGAATCCTCATAGAGAATAGACGGTGACAAACCTTGTATTGTCACTGTTATCTTAATCATTCTCAATTAAGGTTAATTTCACGTCCACAACTCCCTTAGATGCCCTGGTACTGCGAGCGGACATGCTTATCACACGGGCGACAATAATTGTGAGAGAAATGAATTTTGAGATACCTTGACTTCGTTACTGATCTTACTCCGCACCGGGATGAGACTTTCAACGGCGGATAAATTTAACACGCTACAACCTATTTTTACGTTCTGCATTGTCAAGTCAAGTGAGCATTTTGACAGGATTTACACGATCAGCACTCCATGTTTAACTGAGGCACATCGTCAGTACAAAGAATATGAAATATATGTAATATAATTATCTAAGATAAAATAATATGATTACGTACCGTGAGATATATATGGCAGCGAATAATCATTCCCGCTTTATCTCCAGAGACAAATGTACAGCGGCACTAAATATAAAGGAACAATAGGTACTTGGTAATGACATCAAGTCGAGTAAATGAAAAGATAACTTTTGAGATGATAAAATTTAATGAATTAAGCATAATGAAACAACTTACATTGCATAAGCAGAAAAAAATCATCACCCTTTCACTTGGACTCCACACTCACAATTTATGATACTATAAAATAACACAATAATCCCTGCCAAGGACAAATTCAATTGCCTATTGCTAATTAGTCACCACCTGCCTTAAACGCATACGGATTAATTATTTCAACAAAATCGCATTGGACACGACAATTCAATGAAATAAGAATATGACACTTGGGGTGGCAACATTCACTGAATGAAGAATAATAAAACACTACACTGTTTATCCCTTCACTGGGACGTAAACAGCCACAATTTCAAGACAAGAGCAATTCACTACTCACTAACTTCACTTCAATTCACATAGATTCCACATTTTAATTTTGTCAATAGTAGAAACAACGAACTGATTGCTGTTATGTCTTCTCCAACACTTACTACGCATTTGTCACACTTTTAATACCATTCCATAATGTAATACCATACTAATCAGTAAACACAACAAAAATGAATGTAGGTGAAGAAGGGTTAATGCGGTTAATAGTTTGCACACTTAAAAGTTATCGGATGGTCTTTCTTTGAAGATGGTCATTAGCTAGCTCTAATTGCCTTGGTATTAATTCGAGAACCTGAATGGCATCGATGAATATTATCACAACATCTGGACGAATCAGTCAACATTGCCATAATTTCATTAAGTTTGAGCTTGTTTTCAATAGCACTTGATATGTAACGCAATGTAGTGAGGGGCACACAATGTCATCAGCACAGCAAACATGGCACGCAATCCTTTATAGTGAAGCACACAATGTGTTTACAACACACAACACAACAAGCACACAAATTTACGGATCTCCCTCTTCAATTACATAAGTTCCCTCCTTATTTCCTCAATTTCCTCTGTGACATTCTCCTTAGCAGGGGTGGAGTGCATCACCTGGGTCACTGCATAACAGGGATATATCCACTCCTGCTGCAGCTGGTATGCTCGCATCAGCTTGTTCTCCCAGTAACTCCTCTGCAGTTACATCATTGTGAAGATCTAGAAAGGAAACGTTTAAGGAGTTAAACATATATAGCGACTGAGATAAACAAATTATCCAGGAAAAATCAATTTGCACTTAGCTGCATGAAAGCAGCAGTAGACATATGAAAAGAGATGCTTTTGTGGACATGATAAAAAACCCACTCCCCTGATGCCTATTGTAATAGTACAACATCACGAGGAAATGTGTCAAGGTGTAAGACAATAAAAATAACAATGCTCTGGAAATGTTCAACTCCTGATTCGCACTAAATAGCCGATTATGTAGGGATTCGTGTGTAATAAGGAGGCATATTTTCGCAAGCAAATCAATTTTGAATGGATTGATTACAGTCACCACATAGACGACACCTCATAATTAAGCAATCGGTTTGTAAATTCACTTTTGCCCACAAATAGTGCATTAACAATAGTAACATTCATTCACTGTATTATTCACGCGTGAGAGAAATAAAGGCACACAATTCAATCAATAACTATGCAAAAATAAAACAATACCTATTAATTGCTCACGTGGTTTGCATTTGCATGTTTCTGAAGAAATGTTTATCAATAAATCCAAATCACTGCACGAAAACTATATAAGTTACCTATAAAAAGGCATGAAATTTTAGCGCTTTCGTTCACAATAACATCGTTAACAATTCGGAACTTACCAGTGAGCTCTGGATATCATTTGCATCAATTTTCTTCTTATTGCTTCATTCCCTGCTCCCGAAGGGATAAGATATAACTTTGTCCCTTTCTTCGCCTGCGTTGAACAACCAACTGCACAACACTGAGGCATATTGACAACCAAATATCAAAAAACCGCTACGCTGCTTCACGAAAAACAACCACTCCAATGCTTTCTAACGGGCAACTGACTAACAAAACACTCGCGTGACTCGCGTAGGCCCAAAAATATAGAGAGCAACCAATCAGAAGCCTCGATTGTCGGCATTTGCCGAGATCAAACGTTGACCGTACTTTCCTAATACAGAGCTTTACCTTTTGCAAAAGCGCTGCATGGCTCACTATATATATATTAACACTGGGTCCACATATTCGATTAAATGCTCAATCGATACGGATCATCTCATGGCCGCAATATCCGACATTCCTGCGCTTATTTCCATTTTCCCTACAGTACGATGACCTGTGAGGCCGGTTTAATTAGCTATTTAGTAGCGAAAAAACAAAAATGCACTTGAACGAGGAATCGATCGAGATATCGAACGTCCCTTTTTTTATCATCACTGATGCGAGGAATTGAATTTCGAACGAAGGGACACCAATTACTGATTCGCTTATGCCTACTAATTTCCAGCTAAGAATAAATGAATATATTTTTAAACAATTCGTTCTAGAATTTGGGCTGATTATAAATTGCTAACATATTTATGTTTTTCCCATTTAATCATTACCTATATTATTAGTTTACCCAGTTCAGAGTTTTCACCATCATCAAAATTCAGCAAGTGAACATTTAGATCATCACTCTTACCTACTCCACGATGCGGAGAGCCAACATCAGCTGAATATCATTGTAGGTGTGCATTTATGTAGTCATGAATGAAGAAATACCATTTTTTCAGTTCTTTTATTTAAGCATTCAGTACACATGAAATCTGACCTTATTTTACGGATGATACATAGTCAACAGTTAATTTGAAACTAAAAATAACCAAGTTTAAGAACATATTTTACATTTAATGCTATACATAGTCTCTTCCCTTGAGCTACAACCTTGACGTGATTGAAGGGCTTATGCGTTCCAATGACCCCTATAGCTGGACTGGAAGGAGTAATTAATATTGCTCCTGCTCACAGAGAATTGAATCCAGGCACTGCGGGACACCACCCACAAGGGCGGGTGTCATGCCCGGCAGCGGGGGAGCCAAGGCCTCCGCGGTCGTCGTCATCACATGAAATCCTTGCTCAACGTAGTCATCAGAGGATACAAGGAATAGGAGGGAGAAGAAGGAAAAGAGGAAAGCATCGTAAAAAATGGGAACTTGGTACGTTAGGACAATGATGAGGGCCGGGAAGCTTGAGAATGTTACACAGGAAATGGAGAAAGGTAAAACAGACGCTTTTGGGCTGTGCGAGTCGAGATGGAAGGATAGCGGGGTCTATTGGAGTGATAGCTACAGGGTAATCTACAGTGGGGGAGATGAGTCATCATAGCTAAGATAGGTACAGAATACAAAATTGAGGCTAAGGGCAGTTAACATTGAACAAGTGAGTGACAGGATACTAGTGGTAGAAATAAAGGCACGCCCGACGAGTTTCGTACTGGTCCAGGTATACATCCCTACAAGCAACCAAAAGGAGGAAGAGGTGGACGAGCAACTAGATTAAGTAACTAGAGATGTGCCGGGATGAAAAACCTGATAGTGATGGTGTTGATAGTTGTAGTGGGAGGGTATAGGCTTGGGACAAGAAATGATCCCGGAGAGAAGGCAGTGGAATTTTGTTGAAGAAATAATTTAGCAGTGTCAAACACTTTGTTGAAAAATCACCCCAGGCGTAGGTACACACAGAAAATGCCGGGTGATACTGGGAGATACCAAATTGATTACCTACACTACGGTAAGGCATAGATAGAGAAGTGTGAAAACACTCGCTAAGCTATCCAGGGGCGGATGCGGACTCAGATCATAATTCGGTCATGATGATCTGTGAAGTTAGATTCAGAAGGCTTGGTTAAAAGGTAGGAAGATAAAGAGGTGGAACGTGTAAGCACTGAAAGGGTTGAAAAGGAGGGAATACCAGGAGAGCTGGTGGAAAAGGACACAGGTGAAGCAAATCGGATGGAAACGATCGAGAGAAGATGGGTCATCATACAAACGGGCAGAGCGGCAGAGAAAACAATAGGAACAGTGGAAAAGAGGATTAAGAAGCCATGGGTTACGGGAGAAATGATTAAGAAAATGGAGGAGAGAAGAATATGGAAAAACGCCAACACCGACCTAGGTAAGAGGAAGTACAAGAAATTAAATAATAAACTCCGGCGAGTGACCAATTGGGCAAAGGAAAACTGGTGAAGAAAACACAATAAAAAACAACATTCGGGCCCGATTCTGATCTTCCACCAGTGGAAGACTGGTGGAAAGTTCCACCATTCGTTCATTGAACGATTCTTGATCCGTTAAATGAACGGCTCAATGACCCCTTCTGGAGAGCCGAACATCACAAACTTATGCCGATTTCCAACTTACCTCGAAACCGCGAACAAAAAAATGTCTACCTTCCGCACGCTTACTTCCGTCGGAAAGTTTCCACCACGACACTAGCGCTGTTCCACCAAGTGGATGACGGGTGGAAGGGAAGCTTGACTTTCCACCAGTCATTGAACGATGTAGTGAACGATTCTCTGGTGGAAGGTGGAACATGTAACGTAGTGTTGGAAAGTCATGACGTTTTGGTGGAAAAGTTGAACATCGGTAAAGCATCAGAATCAGGCCCCTGATTTTTTACTTCACTGCACGTAGTGTGCAATTATTGGATTGATCCTTCCATGATTATTTTTCACCAATTCTATGACGAAGTCATAAAAAAGGAACCTGATATAGAGAAATGAGGACCAACCCTACTACAAAGGCCATTGCAATAACGATTTACTTCATAACATCGCTGCAACATTCATAACATTCGCGCATTTGTTACAAATTAATGCCTTCATCTATACCGTTACCTTAATTGCGAAGCATAAGCTTACCGCACAATTAAAATATAATACCAACCAAAATCTTCAGTTAAATACGCTTACTTGTATACTTACTGTTATACAAAGAAACTGAATTTAAAAAATTACCACTAAAAGTAATCCATCTTGGATTACACTTTTCTGGGAAAAGTTATGTAGGAATGGAATGCTGTGGGAGGGAGAGAGGATAGAAAAATGGGAGGTAAGGGTAAAAGAGATGGTAACGGGAAAAGAGGTACTACAGTTTTGTGAGAAAAACAATCTGGTATCCCAAAAGATATGGTTGAAACACCACGATTGATGTTGGTACATTTGAAAAATTCAAGGGATACAGAGATAACCCAGATAGGTTCAGCAGCACAAAAATAGGTTCAAGAAAAACAACTCTAGTTTCCCGGCTGCAATGGAGTGCAAAAATGGATTTTTTATCTTAAACACGGAAAAAGAGAAAGAAATCTCAGATGTTAACAGATTAAGTCCGAAATGAAAATGAGGAAATGAGTGAAGAAGGCGATTGGGAAATACCTAAAAAAAAGGAATAACTAGGGAAGTTGAATATACTATGAAAAAAAGAACAGGTTTACTTTGGAGGAGCTTCTCTGCAGAACCTACAAGGAAGGAGTGTGGCCTGCAGATTTTGTAAACCTAGTTCTTATCCTAATCATAGAGGAGGGAAGCAAGCAGGGATTTCATTTTTACTTTTAAGGCGGAAGCGACTAAAGTAGTTCTACTAAACCCGAGCTGGTTGTGATCTGCATGTTCGCATGCCCAACTCTCCTGTCTCCTATTAACGAGTCTAGGTAGTACTTAAATTTGTTAATAGGACACTGGAGAGTTGGGCCAACGAGTACGTAGATGACAACCAGCTCGGGTTTAGAAGAGGAAAAGGAATGTCAAATGGTGTACGAGCCACGAACACGCTCACAGAAAGAATCAGAATATGGTCGTTGAGTGTGTTTCCCAGATGTCATGACACATTTTCTCCGGCATAAATCTCCCTGGCTAAATTGAAAATCAAGTAGAAAGAGATTAAAATACAAAAATGACCCTAAATTTCCAACCTCTGCGTCACTAAATATATGTATCGATTACGATATATCCGAGAGCAGAGTAAGTGCTTACCTTCCTTTCCATTACTCTGCCGCATCCTCCATAGCCACGTACCGTATCTGGAAGTATTACGATGAATGAATGATGGACAATACAAGTATCAATATAATTCACCAAATAAGAGACAAATTAGAGTAAAAATTGGAAAATAATCTTTATTGTCCTTCAAAACACACCCGCGATCAAGCATGTATTGAAGAGATTTCCACAGGAAACGCCTGAAAACAAGTGGTAAGACAGACAAGTATTTAAAATCAGTATCGCGGCATGAATGCAAATATTCTGTAGCGTTTGACTCTCCAACGAGGAAGCATCCAATGAATGATAAGAAAATAATAAAATCAATACATTTACTTGCACATGGAGAATGAAATGAGTGCAATCTCGAGTAGTATTTGGAAATCCCAAGCAATGATGGCGCACGATCATAATTTCAAGCATTTATATATTATAACTATGCCCTCCACGGGCGTACCCAGCCATGGGCAAGGGTGGCAGCTGCTCCCCGTCACGCCCCTCCATCTAACATAAGATGCCCTTCCCTTATTCTTGGGTATGCCCTTGATGCCCTCCCTTCTGAGTAACAACCTTTTCGAGTAATTTTGACAGAAGGCAACTGGTATCCCCGAGCTCTCAACTGAAATTCTATCAGAAATCCAAAAGGTAGATTTGTATTAGTCTAATGAGAATTAGGCAAACAAGTATTATGCACCATATCATTAAAATATATCTAGGGCAGAGATAAGACATTAGAACTCTTGAGTTAAGCCGAAAGATATTAAGGGAGGGTTATAGCAATTCATTGCAGAGCAAAGACTTAATATTAAATTTAAATAGGAAATACCGGTTAGGATAAGTTTAAATGGAAGTCATTAAATCCTCTACATTTTTACATGGGCAGGGTCATACATACCAATACTTCTGTCTTCGTTTCAGCATAATTCCTACCCTTCTGTATCTCGTCCATAAAATCTATTCTCTTTATTCCCTTCCCAGCTCACCCAACATCCTTCCCTCGATCTTGGCTTGAAACAAACCCTTTGCCCTTCACTACCTTTGCCAGCCACCAACAGAAAGAGAAAAAACGCCGAATAGGTAAGGACACCCTTGGATGTGGAATATTCGGAAGTAAAACCAGATGGGAAAAACGGAGGGGTATGAAGGAAGACGTCTCGGGTGCAGCACTGGATTAGCCTTTCCATAGTCGACGTTTCGACCAGCCACTCGCTCATCTTCCTAAGGGTAAACTTGATTTTCGCCCTGAGGAATATGAGTGCGTGGCTCGCCGAAACGTCGGACTTATCTGATGCTACACCCGAGAAGACTTCATCCATATCAACCACCTGGAAAGCCTACAGTCTTTTCATCAAACGGAGATGTACTTGAACAAGTTGAATCCTTCACCTACCTTGGAAGCCGTGCGGGATGGAAGAAAGACATCAGGTGAAGACTAGCTCGTGCCTTGAAAGGCTTCAAGATGAAAAAAACTGGCGATCAAAGAAAATAGGATCACCTGTAAGAAAGAAATACCTTCCTGTGGAGTGTTCAGCTATGTGTCTCATAGACATGGGCCAGTAGAAAGTTGGAACTGAATAGAATAGAGACTCAAAACTAGGAGCTGATGCTGAAGATTAAATGGGCGGGCAGGTTGAGAAACGAGGAAGTGTAGCATTAATGCATTTTTGAACTACATAATTGGACAGAGAGACAAGCGTTGTACTGAAAACATGCACGGAGTGCTGTTAGTACAATACATGGTAATGATAAAGCGAAAAATTATTAAAATAAAAATTTTAAATATGGCAAAGTCATGTGATCAGTACTGAACCTTTAGTTTAACAACGCACATAGACAAGAAAGTTCCTGGAATTGTCAGTAGAGGTTTATCGAGAAAGGCAAATAAAAACCAAGAAGATGACCAACTTGGTTTAATGAGAGTGTCTGGAAAGCAAGACACTGAAGATATAATGATGATAATAGAAATAAACTTCGAGCGTGGTCGAGATGTCTCGTAGACCTCAAGTAGGCGTTTAATAAAGTGAATTGGACGATGATGAAGAAATCAGGGGTAGATTGTAGAAAGACGTCTAATTACGAATCTATGCAAGAAATAAAAGGGTCAACTGAGGACAGTGGGTGGAGAATCAGAATGAACAGCAAAAGGGAGAGGACTAGAGAAGGAATGCTCAAATCATCGCTACTTTGAAATTACGATTGGTTATACAATATTTATAGGCAAAATAGATTTAAGGATGAAAATGCACTGATTATCCAGACAGCCAGTCAGCTATCTTTAATGAAGAACTTTCGGAATCAGTTCGGATCAACAGAATCGGAATCCTAAAGGATTTTTCCAGGGTAATAAGTCAATATATAACGTTAGAAAAATTGGGCATTGGTAGGGTATATACACACATTCTGTTACTTTAGGGGGCATTCTGGAGGAAATGGGAATGGTACAAAGGTTATAAGAAAGTAAATAGCGACATCATAAGAGACGATCATTGATAACACAGAGTTAGTGACGGGAACCCTGGTGAAGGACGCTAAGAATGACTAAGTGAGGGGCCTGTTATGGAGCACATCGCTTTATGACAGAAATCCATTATATTAAATTAGCAGATAAATAGTAAGACCAAATTCCGTTTAAAAGATTAATCTGTTGAAACAAATAACCAAAATATTTTCAAGAATATAAATATTGAGGCGGTAGCGAGAGTTGGTATGGGGTTTGGTGAATATAGAATTTAGTTACGCCTTCATTCAGGTGCGGCTTTTGCATGGAATCAAAATCTTTGCAAAAACTAAATCCTTAGTACGCTAATGAAACTCATACCCTTGAATCAGTAGTTATCCATCTTCATACTTGATATCTAGTGCTACTGAAACTAGAATGGCCAAGCTTAGTCCTCTGCATAAGATTACCATCAGAACCCCCTCCAGAAATCACGCTGGAGGAAAATGGAACACGATTGATGATAGGCAATGCTTGCAGAAATCGCTTCAACCTGAACTGTTCACTCTTTTCACCTTTCATTTCGAAGGCACATTTTTCCTCACCAATTTGCGATCTTTCCATTTCCATCAACAAGTCCGTAGCCTCTCCCAAAGCAGGCAACTGTCAGAAAGAGTTTTTGCCAATTAAATTCCAACACAGTTAAACCGAAAATTATTTACAAGACAAATTCAACACTGTAAAAGTCATTCCCTTACCTTTACAACACGGATCTCAAGGGATTAGAGATGTGGAACATTGGAAAACAAAACCAACTAAGTACCGAAGCCTTCGATGGACTGGAGGTGGATCTGGAAATCAAATGAAACAGCGAGAGAAATGAAAAATTATACAAGCTGACGAACAATACCGCGCTCTATACATAAAAGGAAAATACACACATATATTACGGGCAAACGCCGAGGCGTAACGGACTGGCTAGAAACGTAGATATGGATCCTACTAAGGGGTAAGATCGAAATTAATGGAGAGAAAAAAATGCCAATTTCTAATCATAGAGAGGGAGAGTAGCTAGATAGTTATTCCTAACGCCTGTAGGAAGTATTTCGTAGCATACGTAATAGGAAATAGCCGGAATGGGGATTGGAACGTGATGAAACGTGCAGGAAGAGATTGAGTAAAGTTATATGGAAATAGGACCTCGGGAAGAGAAGTGACCGCGGAAAGAAAATAGTTGAGTTTTTAAAACCCATTTAGACACAGATTCAATTATAAAATGCTACAAAAACAAGGATAAACTATTTGGATTTCATTGTGGTACACCATACATTTTGGGACAGGATTATCAGCTCATTTTTTCCCAGGGAAGGATGCAGACATCAGCCGAAACCTTTGTGTGATTAAGTGTTTTATAAAATTCTTATGTGTCATGGGTCAAAGAGTTTGGAAGTGGAATGCATAAGCATGAAGTGGAGAAAAGGGGCGTGAAGATCTGGTAAAAAACGTCAGGGTAATGAGGGTGTTAGCACGGAGGATGAAGAAGGGGAACAAAGTGAGCTGGGATAGGTAAATTCAACGAAACTTAGACATGGATCACGACAGAATTTATTTCAGAGATGAAAGAATATGGAAGAGTAAACAAGGAGCTAGGTAAAAGGATCAAAAGAGAATTTAGCAACAAACAGGAGAGGAACTATGGAGGCATTGTGGAGAAAATGGATAACACTCCTTGAAGAAATGTCAAAAAGAGGGAAGATCAGGCCCCATTGTATCGAGAGGAGAAAGAACTAAGGGGAGGTGCTACGGCAAATGATGTAAGATTTAAGGCTTTCTCGGATTTTAAGATGTAGAGCCTTCGGGTTTCCAACATTTGGATATTAGTGGGTGGCACCAACGTTTCGATGGCGTAGTCTGCCAACGCCCTCAGAGATAAACGTCGGTGTCACTCATCAACATCGCCCCGTTGGAAGCCCGAGAGATCTACATTCAACGTGAAAATGTGCTTCAATAAAAAAAGACGTGGAAGCTGCACGCGGAAATAGAGGATGTTCAGGAAAGCCTGACTGAATACGATGAAGGGTTGTTAAGGATAAGCCTATTTCTGACACAAAGAAAATGAAAGTGACGTCGAGAAGGATATCATCGGAACATCGCTATTAGTGAAATCATGAGTATTACAGTAAATACATGAACATTAACAGAAATGTACGCGAGAGGCCGCAGTTTCACCAGGGGGCACTGATGGCATAAATCAAGGATATAGGTCTGGTATCAACTGCTGTGCCCGTGGGTGAAATATAAGTTTGCGGGATCTGTCTCGGTGTTGCGACGTGTAAGGGAACGGGTAAGCACCACAATAAGTAGTATCAGGCGTGGTATGGTGGAATTTCAACATAATTCAGCACTGCTACAGCCCTGTTATAGTGATCAATATTGTCTGAACTTAAGGATTGCGACAGAGTACGATACTTAATATTTTATCATTGCTTTGCAAGAAAGATGCAATAAAAATACGGAATGTAGAAGTAATTTAAATAGGGATATAATATGTCTGACGATCGACACCTGTTTGAAGTACTCTTCCGGAGAAATTCCTGAACAAAGTTCATGAATCTCGAAAGCGTTCTCTCGCACCACATTTTTCAAGTAAAGCCCTGCACGTGTAAACATCTGGATGATTTTCTTCGACCTTCAACAAAACCTAATTTTAACCGGTAGATTACTACAATGAATTAATCTACTTTCATGAAAGTAGGTACAGCCAATGAAGACCGGTGTTGAAAGCAATTTATCCTATAACCCCGTTCATTATTTTCAAATATGCATAGGTACACTGGTTCCCCGTTATGTACGCCAAGAGCAAGGTTGTTAAAAGTATCCTTTACTAACCTTGCGCCAAGAGTACGCAAAGCTATTACATGCCGCACCATTATGGCGGTGGTAAAAGCGGCGGTGAAGGACACGGGCTGCTCTAGACTGCGGGTGGTGGCCCATGTTGGCACCAATGATGCTTCCGAGCGTAGAGCCGATGAGATCTTGGATTCCTTTAGGGATCTAAACTCAGAGGTGGAACGCGTTCGGAGGGGCACTGGTGTCGATCTGCGACTATCCATCTGCAGCATTGGTCCACGGACTGACTGCGGCCCTCGAGTTTGGGACAGGATTGCCTGGATCAACAAGAGGCTGTGGAAATTCTGTGCGAGCATTGGGGCAGAGTTCGTGGATCTTCGGCCGGTGCTTAAATCATGCCGGGCTCCCCTCAACTCGTCTGGGGTGCATTATTCCAAAGAGGCGTCTGAACGGGTGGCTCGTAGGATTTTTGAGCACTGTAGATATTTTTTAGACTAGAGGATAGGTCATCTAGTGGGATTTGTCAAGATTTAACCAAACATAGCCTCCGAGGAAATCCACATTGAGAAAATGTTCACATCCAAGTAAACTTAGGAGCGCTCAAGCCGGTAAATAGTGACAATTTTCCCAAAACGCGTACTCCAGTGAAAGAAATTACATCAAATGTAATAAGCACTTCCAGTGAAATTCGCCCACCCATAAGCGTGGAAAAGAACCAACCGACACTCAATCTACAAAATGTGACATTAACTTTATAGTAGTTAATTGCCGCAGCGTTAAAAACAAGCGCGCTGAAATCGAGCATATATTTCAGGATGCAGACGTGGTCATAGGAACGGAGAGCTGGCTTACTGAGGATGTAAGCGACAGCGAAGTTTTTCCTTCAGGATATAAAATCTACAGATGCGAACGAAGCGATAGGACAGGTGGCGGAGTTTTTCTAGCAGTTAAATCACATTTATACAGCACCGCCCACGAAATAACTAACAATGAAATAGAAAGCGTGTGGTGTACAATTAAACAACAAAACAAAAGGAGTATACATGTTTGCTCTTTCTATAGACCTCCAAACTCCAAAATTGATGTTATTTACCAATTAGAAAATCAAATATCCGCATTTACTGTGAGAGACAGTAAAAGTGTAATAATTATTGGGGGAGACTTTAATCTGCCATCTATAAATTGGGATTCTTACACTGTAAAACCAAATTCTAGGAATAGGGAAATCAGCGAGATGTTACTCAACACACTTGCTAATCACTCACTTTCCCAGGTAGTTGACAAGCCTACGAGAGGAAATAAAATATTAGACCTTTTTGCAGTAAGCCATCCGAAGTTGATAAAACAACTCGATATTGAATAAAGTCATCACGGGATTCCCACCAGGTTGGATGTTCAGCCAGAGCCGACGTTTCAATGGCTAACTCTGCCATCGTCCTCAGGGCGTTGAGTGCTGCACTCAGCACTCAACGCCCTGAGGACGATGGCAGAGTTAGCCATTGAAACGTCGGCTCTGGCTGAACATCCAACCTGGTGGGAATCCCGTGAAGACTTTATTCAGATCGTACGCCAGGAAAGCACCAAGTCTTACACCAACTCGATATTATTGACGGCATAAGTGATCACAGAGTAATTTTTGCAACCTTAAAAATTGAAGTTGAGTCAGCTGTAAAACCGAAACGCAATATTTATTTATTTGATAAATGCAACTTCATAAAATTTGGCGAGATGCTTAATGATTCGTACGCGGACTTCGTAGCTAAAACAGAGGATAAAAGCACTGATGAATCATGGAAATATTTCTTAAAAATTCTACGACAGGGAATCAACGAATATATTCCGCAAAAATTGAAATGTGACAGTAAAGAACCTCGCTGGTATAACAACGATGTTAGGAGGGACCTTAAGAGACAGAGAAAATTGTACAACTTGGTCAAAAAGTCCACTACGGTAGGTGACAAATCGAAGGAACTTGAAGCAAAAGAAATTTACGCTGCGCAACGCACAAAAACTAAGAAATCAATGCGTTCTGCATTGCGAAATTTCAAGAAAAAAGTACTTGGTGAATTACTCGAAGAAAATCCGAAATCTTTTTGGTCATATGCGAGAGAGCTTCAGGGAAAATCTTCAACCGTAGATTCGTTATTTGATAAAGATGGCAAACTTATCACCGAAAATATTGACAAAGCTAACACGTTAAATTCCCACTTCGAAAGTGTACACACTACAGACAATACTGTATGTAATTTTGAAATTTCATTCACTGAGGAACCGATGACAGAAATCACTATTCAACGCGATGGGATAACTAAACAGCTACAGTCGATAAAAAATAGTAAATCTCCTGGTCCGGAGGGAATACCAGCTCGTGTCCTCAAGGAGTTAGCGCCACAGATCGCACCGTTCTTAGACATAATATTCAAGAAGTCATTGTCTGAAAGAAAGATACCATTAGACTGGAAAATTGCAAACGTTACACCGATATTCAAAAAGGGAAACAGACATGACCCAGGGAACTATCGACCAATTTCATTAACGTCGATTATAGGCAAGATACTCGAACATATCGTCGTTAGCAATATCATGACGTTCGTGGACAGTCGTGACGTCCTCCATGGCTCTCAGCACGGCTTCCGGAAAGGTAGATCATGTGAAACACAACTCGCGCTCTTTCTTCATGACGTTCTCAAATCTGGTGAATCGAAAAGACAAGTTGACGCATTATTTCTAGATTTTAAGAAAGCTTTCGACACGGTACCTCATAACAAACTTTTATACAAATTACAGTCATGCGGCCTAAACGAAACAGTAGTAAACTGGATACGCGACTTTCTGAGTGATCGTAAGCAAAAGGTAGTTCTTGACGGAATTAGCTCTGATGTAGTTAAAGTGACATCAGGTGTCCCGCAAGGAAGCGTGATCGGACCCCTTTTGTTCATTATATACATAAATGATCTATGCTCTCGAATTAGCAGTAAAATACGTTTATTTGCCGACGACGCTGTCATCTATCGTGAAATTAGTGATCACTCTGACTTTGAAACTCTATCATCGGATTTAAACAACGTTCATGTGTGGAGCCAAGAGTGGGGACTCGAACTTAATCTGAGCAAATGCACGGCGGTACATTTCTTGCGGAGGTCGTCCAACTATTCCCATGTATATGCTGTGGATGGTGTTAACATAAAGGCGACAGATGAAGTGAAGTATCTAGGAGTTACGATAACTTCGGACCTATCGTGGGGAGCACATATAAGAAATATTTGTGGCAGAGCTCTGAAGAAGCTAGGATTCGTCAAGCGTATTGTGGGAAGATTTTCGGATGAAAAAGTAAAAGAGAGGTGCTATTTCGCACTCGTCCGGCCACACCTTGAATATGCAGCGAGCATATGGGATCCGGTGCAGAAAGACTTAATCCGGGAACTTAATAAAATACAAAGGAAAGCTGCGCGTTTCGTCAAAACAGCTACGGGCGTACAGACAGCGTTACACAGATGTTAAACGAATTAGGCTGGGAGCCGCTAGAGACTCGGAGGCTGCGCGCTAGGCTTAGATTACTTGAACAATTGAGAATAGATATCTTTCAGAGCGACACGGAGAACATCATATTAGAACCCTACTATATTTCCAGGTCCGACAGAAACGATAAATTAAGAGAGATATTTTGCCGAACGGATAGGTATGGGAATTCGTTTTTCCCCCGAACAATAAGGGACTATAATAAATGCTAGGCGTAATCTCATTAGAGCGTGTCCATTTTATATGTAAACGGCTGGTGTCCTAACACCCCCCGCCACACGCCTATTGAGGCGGCTTACGGGGTAATATGTAGATGTAGATTATGAATGCACTCTCCCAATAGTGGAAGATTTCGAGAACTTTCACGCACACTTCCCTAACATTGCGACTGTCGGAGGAAACAAAATTATACATTTTCCAATCTCGCCACCGATTATCTTAGGTCGACAAACACTACTCCACGTGTGAGATGGCTCCAGGCAACATAAGCGACTTTCGTAGTCGTCACCGAAAATGCTATATGGTTCGTATTCGCCATTTAAGAAACATACACAGCCATAGTAAAAAATACTTGCTAAATGTACTTAAGGATAGCAATTCTAAAGGCCTCTTCACACGGGACATGAAACAGTGCAGGCTCATGAGTGAATGTAATCAAGAACACTTTCTCGGATAACGGACTATTCTCGGAACACGAATTCATGGACGCTCTGCTTACAAGATGAATTGTAGAAGGGACATGCACGAACCTGCCCGTGATCATGCATCGTGCATACAGGCCATATTCACACCAACTTTCTACTCGCGAAAAGTAATTATCACCCCGCTCAATACCATTGCGTGCCGAATACCAAGACATACCAAATAAAGATTTCAAGAAGACTAGGTAGCTTTTAAACCCGGCACTTTCACTTACGTGAAAAAATTGAGTTATTGAAAGAAGTAAGAATCAATACCTTAGTACTCACGTACAAATAAGAAATTCCCCGAACAATTTCACAACCTCGACGTGTTACTTCACCCACCATCTTCTAGTGCCCTCTAGGTGGACGAGAAATCTTTGAAAACAAAAGAAATTCGTAAAACGAACCTGCGACGCTGCGCTTCGTCTTCGTTGCAGAAATATCTCTTTTTCAAGCGACTTATAAATTTTTTTCAACTACCTACTTAAAGCATTTCATTGTATTTAGAAGGTGCAATCACTTGATAAAATCCTTTATGTAATTTAAGAATATCATTTTGAGAAATGAACATACACTTTTATCGGATCAATGGAAAATACCTACGTAAATTAATGGAAATATGTGAAGTATACATATTAAGGGATTGTGTGCCTGAACAAAACCAAATGCATTAAAATACGGTCCTGGAGAGACTCAATATTTGTTTAAAATATAAATATAGTTACATATTTTTTGCAAGAAAAATCTACTGCGCGAATTTTGAAAATATGAAAGATGTTTTGGGATAGTGAAATAGAAATATTTTTACGTACGGTGAAACCACTGACATTGGTTAAGCGAATTTACAAGCATTAAAAATAATAATTAATTTAGTGTTTGAAATTTATAATGGCGTTTATTTTAAATGTGGGGAAGTGGCGAAGTGGAGGAAAGAAGACAGGCTTTAAGGATGGGATGAAGAGAGGTAGATAGGTCACCAAGCTGAAGAAAGTAAACGTTAGTAACTAGGGTATGCTCCTGAAAAATATATATATTTTGTCGATCTAAGCCTGCCTTAACCGGTAGATAAACCTCTAATATAGTGGTAACGGTAAACCGCACCCATAAAATAGTTATCAATTCTATTGGAATGCTTTTGCTTAAGTCCAGAAAAATCCAGATCTTTAAAATACATAAAAATGGAAATGTGCAAATGGGAGGAGGTGCGAGCTTCGCCATAGACTTTAAGTTTTTTATAAAGAAAATATAAACCCTTGTGGAGGAAGGGAGGCACAAGAAATACACAAATATTTACATAGAAGAAATCAAAGGTTTGACAGGTTGGCGGATCTTTCATTTATCAAGGATGCCCTAAAACAATTTTCTCAACCTTTTTTGATCTATTCCCTACTGGCACCACAGTTGAGAAAGTCATTCCCCCTCCCAAAGATATTCTATCTAAAATATTGATTTAAAATAATATGCGCATATTAAAGTATCAATTATCTGTGACATTCAATAAACTTTATTGAACGCCACAGAATAAATATAAACAAATTACAATTTACAGATTTTATAAAATCCCCATAACATCACATTCAACTACACAGTGGTCCCAAATCCTCCTTAACCCTCCTAAATTCCCACCAGGGGGGAATAATCCACTGCTTGAGATCCCATTGTCTAAAATAGAGATTAAATAAAAATATAAAATAAAACTTTTTAGGCTACATGGTTTTATTAAAAATACAAACATTAATGAAACATGAACTTTGCTAAAAATTTCTCGGACATAAAGCGAGGCTGGTCATAAAAGCAATAGGGCATAAAATGGAGAAAGTATATTAGTTTAATTAGGTAGGTACTTTGGTATTACGTTAGAAGAAAATGGGCATAGTAGCAACCCAGGTGGAAAATTTTACAACTGTGTTCAGTAGCCAACCTGCTTCTATTAACATCCCATTGAACTTTTACTACATTCAGCAGCCTAATAAACATCCTACTGGACTCCTACTGAATCCAGTAGCCTACTTAACATGCTACTGACCTCCTACTGATCATCCAACTCAATTCCATAACATGCTGAACATTGTACTGAAGGTTCATTCAATGTCATATAATCCAATTATGATTACATTATCCATTAAAAAAACATTTTTTTACTTGAAAATATATGAAGATATGCAGCTGTACAACATATATTTATAAGTTGAAGCTTGAGATTAGACTCCTAAGAGATTTATGCCAATTGTAACCAAGCGGGGAATTGAATAAAATTTATATGGTGACAGTCCCGTTTTTATATTGCTCCCAAATCAATTAAGTTCCCCTGGTAACACTGAAAAATGGGTGGGCAAACCATATAATACATATCAGTAGCTCATTTTTTTACCATGGAAACGGGGGGTCTCAACATAAATCATCGTAAAAGCGTTTGGTAGGTTGTAGCAATTCTACACATTTGAATTATATATGTATCGAACACATGCATTCTTTGTTTGTAAACAATGATTTTGTTCAAATAGGTTACTGATGCTCTAGTCAAAAACAAAAAAAACGGATTTTTCCTTACTCCTGAAGTAAAGTTATTCGCCGCGAGAAATAACTTTATGATCTCCACATTTATTTGAGTTGCGTTAGAGGTACAGTGCAGTGCATGAGATGAAGATAAACCATAAGCAGTTGTGATATCTGGGTAGTGTTTTGGAGGAGAATGGGTTTAGTGGTACCTAGGACATCAGATACAGAATTTCCCTGGCTAAAGAAGCATTCTCACGGAGAAAGGAGTTGATGAATTGGAGGTCTGAGAAGAGACGTGAAGAAAAGGTTGGTGAAGACTCTAATATGGAGCGTGGCGCTGTATGGCTCGGAAACTTGGTCATTGCGCAGGATGTACATACATAGACTTGAGAGTTTTGAGATATGGGTTTGGAGAAGGATGGAGAGGGCAGTGGCGGATACATATTGGGGGTGCGGGGGGCGCCCCCCACCCCTTGCGGGGCCGCTCGCATTGCCGCCCCCGCCAGTCAGCCCGCACGCTATTCGTTCGTGTCTTTCGTCAGTCGACTCGAGTCGAGTCGAGTTATCGAGTAGTTGTACTTTCTTATGTAGCCCGCGCGCGCGTCCGCGTCATCGTATTTTATACGTTTCTGTCTGGCACATAGATAGCTAACCTACGAGAAAAGTCGCGGCCATTCGAGTGATCTCGATACGTTATTCTCTCTGGCCTTTGTTCGAGAAAAGTCGCGAATATTCTAATGTTTGTATTTGTTCACACTCCTTAAAAGTCTGGATGCGAACATTCTTACACCGAATGTTCTCGAAACAACCGAGCTACATGTATAAGGGAAGCAGATTCGCTGCCAGGCAGTCGGTTTGAAAGCTACAATCGTCGCGATAACTTGCGCCCCCCCCTCCTTGAGTTTTTTCTGTATCCGCCACTGAGCTGGACATGACGGCACTGCACACCAGTATTTTGGTATCTTTAAACTTGCATCCAGTTCTCAAGGCTAGGAATGATAATCATTGTAAATCAAATCTCACTACATATTATGAAATATGTTAACCCTTCAAACCTTGAGGAGATTTATATGAATCCCATCTCATTGGTTGGAAGAGATTTAAATGGAATCGTTGGTTTTCCGCTAATTTAAATGGAATCGCCGCGGCTTAGTCACTACTTCGCTCGACGGAAAGTGAAGTTCGTCCCCACAGTTGTGAGTATGTCGCTCGTCGTTGAAGAGTTAATGGCCTCCTAAATTTACTGAGAAGAATACCATAATGTGATGATCGTTTGGCCCTTGATGTTATATTATCGAAATATAGGTATGTGATCTCTCAGCTAAGCTGAGTGAGTTGCATTTGTCAGGACTTCTACTTAACTGTGATTTGATTTGCTTCTTTGAAACATCATTGAATGAAGATTTTAATTTTTCTGAAGAAGTAATGACATTTTTATACAATGCATCATCATTGGTAGTCATCAATCCAATAATTGGTTTCCAGCTGTTCTCCATTCCACTCTCCTCTCTGTCATTCACTTCATTCCTACATAATTATTTACATTGACATCCTTCATGGTTTGCAAAATGTATTCCCTTATTGATCTTCCTCAATAATTATTGCCATTTATTTCTCCTTCCAATATTATTTTCATTAGGCTGCTGTTGAAAAATGTGTCCAAATGTTTGTCTCTCCTTCTTTGCAGAGTGTTCATCATGATTCTTCTCTCTCCAGCTCTTCGAAGGACTTCTTCATCAATGATTCTATCCATCCATTTAATCTACATCATTCTTTGGTAACACCACATCTCCATTGCTCCAAATCTCCTTTGCTCTGCTGCTGTTATTGTCCAGGATTCACTGCAATTTAAGAGCATGCTCCAAATATCTGTTTTAATAAAGTGCTTCCTAACTTCCAGACTTGTGTTACCAGCTGTCATCAGACTCCTCTTCAAGTGGAACACTTTCTTTGCTCGCACTATTCTACTCACAATATCTTTCTTCCTTCTTCCATCGCTGATGATCCAGCTTCCCAGATAACATTCCACTTGCACGAGTTTTTGCTGCCCAATTTTAACGGTGATTCTGTTTTCTTCATTTCTTCCACAAAGCATAACCAAGGTTTTCATAACTAACATCTTCAGGTTGTATTTCTTCAGTGTTTTATCAATACATTTAAACATTCTCGTTGGATCTTCTTCCTTTTCAACAAGAATTTATACGTCATCAGCAAAGCATAGCATGCTGATTTTTTTCTCCATGCACTTGTATTCCTGTTTTTAATTTTTCTTTTGCTTCATTTATGGCATTTGCAATGTATACATTGAAGATCATTGGCGACAATGTGCATCCTTATCACACTCCTTTCTTCACTTCTGCTTTTTCTGAATGTCCACCACTTTTGATCACTGCCAGCTGTTCCTCACGCAGCCTGCATGTTGCTCTTCTGTCGTTAAATGACACTCCAATGCTCTTCAGTGTAGTCAGCCACCTGTTCTAATCTATATTGTCAAATGCTTTCTCTAGGTCAATGAAGCAAATATATGTTGAATGGTCCTTCTGAATCCTCTTCTCCATGGATAGGGATAAAATACCTTCTCTTGCTCCCCATCTTTTCCTGAATCCGAATCTTCATCCAGAAATTCTCCCAGATTCTGTTTCAGCCTCCTGTAGATGACTTTGATTAGAATCGTTGATTAATATGCTGCAAGGCTAATTGTTCTAAAGTTTTTACAACTCTTGACTCACTTGTCTCAGGGATTGGAATAATTACTTCTTTTTAAAAAGTCTGTTGGCATTTGCCCACTTGAATATGTGTCAAGTATCAATCTGTAGAGCTTATTCAGAGTCCTCAGTCATGCTTAAGGAACTCCCAGGGAATTTCATTTATTCCTGGTGGTTTTCTCTCTCTGAAATCCTTTACTGCAGTATCAAATTCAGGTCTTAATATGGAATATCCTTTTTCATCTTTATCCTCAGTGTATTCATCATCTAGTATCCTGCTATTCAGCCCTTTCCCGCCGTAGCGTTTCTCCAGGTATTCTTTCCACTTTGCTTTGTCCTCACTTTCAGTAAGAATTTCATTTCCTTCTCTCCTAATGGCATTGCTTTTCATTGGTACCTTTCTGCCACACAATTTTGTTCAGGGGTATAGTGTATCATGGTCTGATGCCTGATTCCACAACCTGACAAATTACTTCGCATTTACTTGTTCACATACTCAGTCCCATTTTCAGTTCTCATGACTTTTATCTTTATCCCTTTTTCATTTTCATTTAGTGCCTAAAACCTTTTGAAACTGTTAAAATATTCTTTGGATTTAATGAAGTACCCAAAGGTCTTCTTTGTGCAATGTTTGATGAACGTGAGCAGGCACTTAGCACCATCATGAGATGCCTGTTTAAAGGGGCCACACAAGTCAGAATGAATCAAACCCAGTTTCTATGAAGGCCTTTCACCACTTCTATTGGGGAAAGAATTTCACTTTTTTCCCTCGAGGCAAGATTTACACAGCCTACCGCTACCAGAGGAAAACTTCACTCCTGGTCAATCCTCCGAAAAGTAGGTTCACACTGCATGCTACTGAATAGACGTATTCAGGTGACACAAATGCCGATGCGACAAGTCTTGGTAGTCCTTCGCCAAAAGATGTTTACCACCTCTCGCTTTGGTGCCATGTGTGTGACCTCAATGCCTAATTTGTACATGCCACCAACATTGTCAACTGCACCTTGCACATCACCTTTAACATGAAAGTCACTTTGTCCAAAAATACGATATTCTTCTGCTGAAAAAGTCACTGCGAATCCTTTTTCTACCATTTTGCTCACAGAAAGTACGTTTGCTGATAAACCTAGCTCATGCAGAGCATCAGAAATGGTGGTGATCTATAATCTATACTAATGAAAGCCATGATGTCCGGGGGGTGATGCCAATGATGAAGAAAACGAATGGACCAATTTATTTGGTTTTGGTGCCAAGTTTTCGTTTCGCATCATATACCTATACCTAAAAAAAACGCGAGTTTTCGATTCATTTTCGACCCAAGTGTCTTGTAAATTGAAAAAATAAACACGTCTAAATTAAAATTCATAAGCGCCATTTTAAATCTGCATAGCAACCACGTATTATATTAACAACGTTGCCCTTTTTAAACTGATGTTTATATTTTGCAAGTATTAGCATTTAATGGCATCCGGACTATTAACTGTGAAATAACATACACAAAAATGTGTCACCTAAATAAGGAAAAGAGATTTTCCGCTGTTCGTGATATATTTGAAAAAGAAGTGGCTGCGCTTCGGAAAGAATACGTCGTCTTTTGGAGTTGACACTCTAAAAAATAAGCCAGACGACTCAGAGGAGCTCATCGGGAAACTAAAATTTGAATGAGAATAGCAAACTAAAAAAAAAGAAAAGATGGATATTATTAGCCTAATTCTCAAGGACGGGAGTGTTAGTATGATAGCAAGAGAGTTCAACTGAATGCATTGATTTGCCAGGCACTTCAAGAAAAAAATTAGTCCTGGGTGATTTGTTGTCAGCTGATATAATTAAATTGGTCAATATGTAAAAAAAACATTATAGAATACTACGAAAATAGCGAGTGAATAGTGAATACATTGACGATCTTGTCGCAAAGTTAATCAGAGCATTCCACGACCAAACAAAAGACAGCAACCCGCCGAAATGCGATTACCGAATTCTCGGAAGTTCCACCATATTCCGTGCCTCCCTACTCCAGCATCCGGGGTTCAACGCACCATCTCCCGGGGAACGTTCGCTAACCTCCACCTTAGTCGCGGTCACATGAACTCTCTGGTATTTAAATATTCTCAAGGTTGTTAAATATTCTTAAATACTCTAAAGTTGCCTCGATCGAGTTTTCCAAAACGTTCTTCCTAGTTGAAAGGGTTATTTGAAACACAAATCGATTTTGATCATGCTGATGCTGGTGTCTGTACGAAACGTGATTAGAACCAGATTTCCAAAAAAATTCCCCGAGAACTCGTGGTGAGGTTTCTAAAATGGAGGTCAATGCCTGAAAAAAGACGGAAGCCTGTGTATCATAACCATAAACAGATTAGAATCTGTTTCCGTTGTGTGCGTTTTGTCGAAGAGTTTCTTTCAAGTGTTGCGCATTAAAACGGAAAAACTTTTTGGGCTCGAAGTTAATTAGCTCGGGCTTGCCGGAGAAAAGTATAATTATATTTTCTACGCTCCTAAGATATTTTTTTCTAGGATAATTTGAATAATAGCCGTTCAAAATGTGTTGATGCATCAAGATTATGTGACCGTGCTTCAGGACGAGGTTAATGAACGTTGAGGATTGGCGCGTTGAACTCCGGATGTTGGAGGAGAAGAAGAGGTCAAAAAGGTTTGCCGGGAACGTTGGAACTGTGAAGAATTCAGACATTAACTCATAATTTTGATCGGATGATACAACAAGAAAAAGTATAACACATCTTTATGTAAGGAGGTGTTTCCAGGAAATGTTGGAACAGTTGGGGATACAGGGGTTAACTCAGAAATTAGATTGGATGATATGGAAACATAGTAATATTTTTTTATTGTTTTCTGGCAAGCTACCTAAGAATAAAATACAGAGTATACAGAAAATCACATCACACCTAGACATAGCAAATTATAATATTATCGATGACTGAATTCACAATCATTGTGTCCACTTTTGTTAACTATCGGAGAACGCAAAAAGAAAATATCGAACTTGGGGACAAACTAGCCAAAAACATATAGATACTCAACAGTCCCATTTGTGTACTTTTTACGTGCTTATATGTTTTCAATTGTATCAATACATTATATGTGTGTGAACATCGTCACCGAGAACGTTAACTTCAGTGTACAAAGAACAGTATGATGAATAGTTTGATGGGGAGATTAGCATTTGGCGACCCAGCAACCACTGAAGAAAAAGTGAATAAGACGACAATGATGAGAAAAAAAGAATTAGAGAAAATAATGATAAAAACTGATGGATTAATTGAGATCGCGTCCGTTTTCCCAATTTGAAGGATTCCAGCTACTAACGAATGCGGATTATGATAATCAGGGCTAGAAAAAATTGATAGAATATTGGACATGTGGAGTCTAAACTAATTAGTTGATCCAGGGACATTCATCATTAAAGTAGGAGGGCACGAACTAGAGCCGATATGAATGTTAATAAAAAAACTTGGAACGTACCTAGGAATAAAGTGGGTGTGGATGTAATAATGTCAGGAAATGCAGAAAATGCAAAGAGACGTTCATAAACAGGTGGGAACTGATAATAGGTACCTTTGGTGTTGATGTGAGAAAGAGTCTTGTGAATAGTCAGATGAACATAATATTGTACGGTTGAAACTGATGTCGCTGTGCAGATTACTAACTCAATTACCCGTTACATTGGAAGATCCTGTTTCGAAAACCCATCAAATTAAGTGGTTTTTAATAGCTAATTCCCGCCAATTGATAGTAATTTTAGGATAAGAAAAGCGCTAACTCCCAATTATTTTTACATAGAAAAAAATGTGACACACGTAACGAAGCAGAACACTTTTATCATTTCTTATTCACCAGTGGAATAAAAAAACGTTTTTTTTTAGCATTCAAAACGTATAATATTCTTTTTAGGCGAACTCAATAATATCCTTAATGTTGCACCCATCAAAGAGATGTAGGAGCAGAAAAAGGGATTGGAAATTTACATCCAGAATCGATTTTCGATTAATCGACTTTCGATTTTGGTTTTTAAAATCGATTTTCTAAAAATTCGATTTTTTGCCCAAAATAATCGAAAAATCGAAATCGATATTTATCATATTAAAGTATCTGTCTGCTGAAATACGGATGTGCTGTTGTAACAAAATGCAAAATATGGGTTAATGGAAGCACTAGGGATAAGAACCGACTACAGTTAAATTTATTAATGCAATTTATTATTTTAAAGATATTAATAAGATATGCAGGAATTTAATAATCCATAACAGATACTTATCAACATATAGGTAATATAACAAGCAAATTACATATAGTTTAGTAGCAATAAGTATTGTATATTGATAAGTGGGCATGCCACAAAATGGAAAACCAAATTTTATTTATTTATTGTTTGCAAAGCCGGCAGTGTTCCTCAGGGATGGACCTTAAGAAAACTAACATATTTTAATGTTCTCCAGATAATCGATTTCGCACCTGAGTTGCAATTAACCCGGCGCACAGTGGGCCAAACTGAAAAAAAGCTAGCCAAAACTAATAACTCTAATAATTACCAGTCCATATGCAACATGAAGTGCATTTCTAAAGTATTTTGGGCTGATAAACATGATTTTGTCATTACTTTTTCAATATATCTTACGGATACAGCGCTATTAATTGCATAAACATTAAATATGCAATAACATGGCTTAATTTCGATGGTTGAGTGGTATAGTTTAAATTAAAAATTTACAGTGATAATTATCAAAATACTGTATTTAATAATGCTAGGAGCTATAAAATTCGTAAAACATTGTCCAAGCAGAATTTTAATGCATGCTACATTTTAACAAATTATGACTACTGCAACGGAATGGGAGGAATTGAAAATATGTTTCTCGATGAAAATGAACTTGCATCAAGTTAATATGTCTATAACCTTTAGCTATAGCTTACGTAGATTACATTTTCATAAAAAAATAAATATTTTATTCATTTTTTATTGCCAAATTAGCATGAAATTGGCTATTTTCCAGTCAATTTCATTTTGCTATACTTTTGTCGCACTACTGGGATCAGGTTTCAACATAAATGTAAGCCAAAGGCAATATAATTTATTATTTAAATTTTACTATTAGAGAAATATTTGTCAATAATATCATTATCAAAAACTTGAATAAATATTTTGAATATTAATATTGATAAAAAGTGTCACTGATCCTCTGATGACTCGTCATCACTCTCATCTTCATATTCGTCATTCCCACAGTCAATTAGTTTTTACACTTCTGGATCTAAACCTTCCTTCGATTTACTATTTTGAACTGAAATTGAAGATCAAGGGATCAGAGGTGAACCGCAATCTCCGAAACATATATTTATTAGTCGCCTCTCTTGATATCCTCCGCGTATTTTGTTGCCGGAATTTCCTAATATCCTTAATCCTTGATTCCTAGGCATCTTCTGGAAGCTGCCCGATGGGGAGAATTAATTTCTTGGATATAACTGCACCATGAATCAGAAGCTTATGCACCGCTGGTGGCATATAACACCAAGGATATTGCTTCACGTATAATTTCGCTGTTGCTAGACAGTCTTTTCTGAACTCACTGTGATTGAGTGCTCGACTGCTTGAAATTGCTTTCAAAATATTTGAAAACCTTGAAATCAGTTGTTCATGAAGCCCTGAAAATATTAAATTAACTTAAAAATATCACTAAACTTCAGCAGCGATGTTTTCTTTAATTTGAAATAGTTGTCAGTTTCTCTTCCCGGTAATATTTGCTGATAATTTAGAGTCCGAAAAACAGCGTCTGTTATTACCACCGTTTGTGGTGCCATATCCTGGTTTTGGTACATCTATTATCAGGCCAATTTTCTATTAGAAATTTACTTTTATTAACTCTGAAGTATCTCTTCCTTCGCTGCGCCTTGTTCCATTTCTCAAAATATCTAGTGAAAAAGCATATTTGTAGGCACTTCGTCAAAATAACTTTCGCATCGGTATCTCCATTCAATTGAAATTTTCAATAAAAAACTCTATCACATTTTTTCTCACGTGCCGTAACAATTTTTCATGAAGCTTTAACCCTGTCACATCTCTAATCTCCATGGTTTCTCACAAATGCAGTACAAAACACTACAAAACGAAATAAAAAATAGCAAGTAATCACTTCCATCGACAGCCTTTCTATCATCATTCTTACATGGGTAGCCAAAAACAAATTACTGACTCCAACTCGGAATCCGTTTTAAAAAATAAAATTTTGCTTACCAAACTGCTTCTGGTATGATTGGAAAGCAAACTTTTTCTCAATGGATGCGAAGTACATGTAGTGAAGGCACGAAGAAACGGAGACGGGTGCAAGGAGACTTTGGTTCCCAGGTACAAATATCTATATCCTCATTTGAAACGTTTCTAACGTTGAAAAGATCAACCCAGGGTATCACAGCACAGTCACTTACAGTGAATGTTCTCTTGACACTCTCTCCAGGACAACTGATGCATGTGGTACGCGAAAACAACCAGAAAGCCCCTAAGGAAACTAACTATGCATTCTGTTTGGCGGAACAAGTGGCGGCAAGAGTCTGCAAAAAGAGGCAAAAAAGGTGTAAAAAGTATAACTTGAGATAGCTACCAATGGATTAGGGGAAGTAAAAAAGAGTCATTATTGGCAAGGTTGTAAAACCAGCATTGTGGGGCCAGCAAGCACGGAGGGACGCAAGTCCTCAACCAGCTGGCGCGGGCGCATGCCGCTTTACGTGCATGACAACGAGCCTTCCCCTAAATCTCTCGACCACAGCCTGCTCAACATGCCTGAGGGAAATTCGCAATTCATGGAAAATCCTTTCAAAGTTATTTTAGCCCATAACTCTACTGAGAAACGTCCCAACGACCTCCTCATCGTAGAATCACCAGTCCCCAACGTAGCGAGAAGTTGCAATTTGCGACAAGATATACATTGAATTTAGCCATTTAAGTAGAATGTGAAAAAATCAATATGAAAAGTTATTCATAAAACATCTATTCAAATTACCAATGTCATTGAACTGGCATTCCATCGTCTTTATGCTCGGAAATTGTATACTTGCTTCGCCTAGACCCCATTAGTGGCCGCCACTGTGGCCCGAGAGGCCGGGGTGGTTTTAAATATAAATGGTTGTTAAAATTAGAATTGCAAGTAAAAGCAAAAATTTCCTTCTGAATATTGTTCAATATGCTTTTCTCTACTACACAGTGCAAATAACTCCGTGTAGCCTGATGTCGATAAAAACGATAATTAACGTTAAACATAAAATTTAATGAAAAAACAGCACAATTTTTGAAAAATTATAAAAATATTCAAATACAAATAGAACGGAACAAAATTGATCTTCATTCATGCAATGAAAATCAATTTTGGAGATCAAAATACTTTAAAACCAAAATTATAAATAACGACTCATTAATAAAGCTTTATATCTAGCTATTTTCCACGGAAACATTTCGATCGCCAAAATCACTCTGACATGCTCTACTTTGACCAGGTGTAAAAAATTTTATGGCATATTCCATGCTCTGTATAGTACCCTATCTTAAAAAGCATATGCTTAATAATATAAATCAACTGTTTTTGGTTGGTTTGCGTGAACTTCATTTTTCGACTTTTGCGCATCTTTTTTGGATTTTGTCCCACTGTGTGACGTGGGAGAAGCCATGATTTGAAAATTCAAGAAAGTTATGGAAAGGAACCCTGGTTGGCCATAAAATTGCGTATATTTTATGAGGAACTTCGGTTGCTCCAGATCCAAAGATGACCGCAGAAGAGCTTGCATTATTTAAGTTTTGCCCTATCACCTCGTGTGAGGTTGAGAGGTCATTTTCATGCTATAGAAATATCCTGACTAACTCTCGGCATAAGTTACAGGAGAACTTTTTGAGAAATATATTATTATAAATTGTGATGTAACTTGAAATAAGAAAACCTTTTGAATTTTATGTTTAATCAATTAATAAGCTAATTTTATTTGGTGTTTTATCCTCTTTCCTCTCCATCAGTTTCACCAAAAAGTAATCGTGTATTTCAGCCCAAGCTTTAAATTTTAGATACTTATTTGTGGCAATAAGCCGCTTTATGTTTCTAGCCGGCCACGTTGGCGGCGGGGTAAAGACTTTGCCTGCTAATCTTGGGATTACGGGTATAAGTCCCGGGTGGTTGGGTATTCCACCACCCAAGGCGTAGTTGTATGTCAAGTTTTATTTGTATGGTCCCTGGAAAACCTGATTACAGGCTTAGCCTTTTGGGATTCCAGGACCAACAGAATCGTCCAAAGTGACAAAAATATTTTAAGCGCCTATTTTAAGTGCCTATTTTGAAATTTTTAGTGCCTATTTAGGCTGCCTTATTTCTTCATTTTTAGTGCCTTAATGTCCTCAGCTTAGTTATTATATAAGGCTATCAACACTTAAACAATAGTTTTATTTAGAAATGGCCAAAAAACCCATTTATTATTTTTTCACCACTTTTTATAGATTGACTTTACAATAAAGCCATTCAACTCTCAGCTCTAAAACCATATTTTAAGGTTGATTTCCCATTAATCATTCATTCCTTCATCCATCCAGTGGTTTAGTTCCGGTCGGACAAGACGGAGCCTCCTTGAAATCATAAAAACAACACGATTATATGTCAAGGAACTAGTTCTCACTAACAAGACTAAATTTACCGATTGTTTGAGGGCGTATTACAGGATTTAAGAACTTCCGTTTTTCCCTTCGAATGTCACACTTCAGAAAACACGATACCAACGCTGAAATTGCCACAGGAAAACATCTTCTTATTCGCTATCACATTATTTCAACGCCACATTTGAGGTAGGCATGAATATCTTTATTCGTGGCCTAGCACGACATATGCGCTCGTATGGGATGAAACTGCATCGGTTGTGGCTTCCTTGAAGCTCCCTTGCGTTACCATCTTTGATGGCCCCGCAAGTGCTTAACATCTACATCTACAAAATATCCAGCAAGCCACCTTAAGGGTGTGTGGCAGGGGATAAGTAGTCACCAACATGCATTACACTATACCCTAAAGTTAGTGTAACTACGACCTAGATTCTAAGGTCCTAGGTTACAAAGAGACCTAGATTCTATTTAATGAATGGTGAACTTGGCAGTTAGAATTGAATTTTTAAAAGTGCGTTGTTATGAATTTTTGGAAAAAGAATAACTCGGTAAACGAAACGTACACAATTAATGAAACCAACATATTGAATGCAGTGTCATTTAAATACTTAGGGGCGACCCTTACTCAGGACCTGTCTTGGGGGAAAGAAGTTCGCGAAATCTGCGGATAAACTAGACACAAATTGGGAATAATTAAAAGAATACTAGGAAAATGTGACGAGAAGGTTAAAGAGCGATGTTCTTCTTCACTCGTAAGACCTCACTTGGAGTTTGCCGCTAGCATATGGGACCCTTACGAAGTAGGATTAATCTCAGAAATAGATCGATAACAACGGAGAACGGCAATAATTGTAAAAATTTGTTACGATAAACGTAGCAATGTTACCGAATTGTTGAAGGAATTAGGGTGGGAATCTTTAACTGATTGAAGGGAGAAATACAAGTTAAATCTATTGTTAAATGTAAGTTTGTATGCTTAATGGTGACTCGCTTTTTTGATACTTTTTTCATTTATTGGTGTGTTTTCCCTATTACTCCTCCCCTTCTCCTCCCCCCCCTTCCCCGTAACCTTCCTCAGCTCGTCTTCCCCATTCTCTCCCCCCTCCCTTACTTCACTTTGGCTAACCTTCTCCTCCTCCCAAACCACTCCATCCTCACACCTACCATCCCTCCCCTTCTCCTCCTCTGCAAACATTTTGAATATACACCCGATCTGTTATGGGTATGAACCTGATGATAATGCAGTGCATCGAAACCATGGTCGTAATAAACCTTTTCTAGTGAAAAATTGACATTTCCGTGATTCATTTACAAATTAAATATTTTGCGCCAGTTTGAAGCAGACAATTTTAGCCAGACGTTCAACATATTTTGCTAGAGCCAACGTATTACGGTAGAAGCGACCACAAGAATAAGATAAAGGAAATTGAACCTCCAGTTTGCTTGCATCCTCCTAAATTGTCACGGGAAAAAGGAAACCTAGGGAGCGTAGTGGTCTGCGTATTGGCCCGGTCCGGAAAACAATTTTTAAGAGAAATTTCAGAGAGAGGACTTCAAATACTTCACTTTAAGTGCGTAATTCCACGGAGGAAAAATCATTCGCCTTGACCGGGAAATGACCGAGGAACAACGGTGGGTGGAGGGTGGGAATACAGTGCCTAGTCCCGCTATCCTCAAAACTTCAATTTAAATCAGCAAACACAATAACTTGTCGTTAGAATATCCATCCCGTCTCACGATCTCAATGCAGCAATCTCAGTTATCTATGAACTCTCAATATAGCGGGAATCGATTCACCTAAAATTTGTCATACCATATTAAACTGGCTGTCACTCCATGGCTGTCAGCACGGCTTTCGAAAAGGTAGATCAGGTGAAACACAGCTCGCACTCTTTCTTCATGACATCCTCAAATCTGGTGAATCGAAAAGACAAGTGGACGCATTATTTCTAGATTTTAAGAAAGCTTTCGACACGGTACCTCACAACAAACTTTTATACAAATTACAGTCATGCGGCCTAAACGAAACAGTAGTAAACTGGATACGCGACTTTCTGAATGATCGTAAGCAAAACGTAGTTTTTGACGTAGTAGAGCTCTGATGTAGTTAAAGTGACATCAGGTGTCCCACAAGGAACGGTAATCGGCCCTCTTTTGTTCATTATATACATAAATGACCTAAGCTCTCGAATTTGCAGTAAAATACGTTTATTTGCTGACGACGCTGTCATCTATCGTGAAATTAGTGATCACTCTGACTTTGAAATTCTATCATCGGATTTAAACAACGTTCATGTGTGAAGCCAAGATTGGGGACTCGAACTTAATCCGAGCAAATGCACGGCGGTACATTTCTTGCGGAGGTCGTCCAACTATCCCTGTGTATATGCTGTGGATGGTGTTAACATAAAGGCGACAGACGAAGAGAAGTATCTAGGAGTTACGATAACCTCGAACCTATCGTGGGGAACACATAAAAGAAATATTTGTGGCAGAGCTCTGAAGAAGCTAGGATTCGTCAAGCGTATTGTGGGAAGATTTTCGGATGAAAAAATAAAAGAGAGGTGCTATTTCGCACTCTTCCGGCCACACCTTGAATATACAGCGAGCATATGGGATCCGGTGCAGAAAGACTTAATCCGGGAACTTAATAAAATACAAAAGAAAGCTGCACGATTTGTCAAAAACAGCTACGGGCGTATAGACAGCGTTACACAGATATTAAACGAATTAGGCTGGGGGCCGCTAGAGACTCGGAGGCTGCGCGCTAGGCTTAGATTGCTTGAACAATTAAGAATAGATATCTTTAAGAGCGACACGGAGAGCATCATATTAGAACCCCACTATATTTCCAGGTCATACAGAATCGATAAATTAAGAGAAATATTTAGCCGAACGGATAGGTATGGGAATTCGTTTTTCCCCCGAACAATAAGGGACTTTAATAAATGCTAGGCGTAATTTCATTAGAGCGTTTCCTTTTTATATGTAAACGGCTGGTGTCTTAACACCCTCCGCCATGCGCCTATTTAGGCGGCTTGCGGGGTAGTATGTAGATGTAGATGAACAATATACTGCAAGCATAAGAAATTGTCTCTGGCGGAACTCTGGGGAAATCCTTGATGCTCTACTTATAGAAACAAATAACTATATCTGATTTCACACGTTATTTCTCTAACCGACCCAGGTTTCGGTATTGTTACTACCCCCCCCCCTTTCCCACAGCCAGGTACTCCTACCAAACTCCTAACAACCCTCCCCTTACTTTCCTAATGTAGGTAATAAGATCGAACCACTCAAAGCTTGTCACCTTGAGAATGTCATAATTGGCTGAAACCTGGGTTAGTGTGAGAAAAAAAGTGTGGAATCACATATACAGGATATTGGATAGCCCTTCCGCCATATAACCCAACCAATCCGCACTTTATACGACCAGTAGAAGCGTGGAAAAAAAACATTTGCCTTACTTACCGGACAGACCCTGTAGTTACTTGATCCAATTTGAAGTACATACTGTCATTTCTCCCTACCTATAATAGAGACCATATCTAAATTAAATTCTTTAATGAAATCAAATGCAAGAAGCATTAAGTGAATATTGCAGCATCAATAGAGAAAAAAATGTGTTTAAATAGTTGAAATTCTCTGTAATAAACTTAATATACATGTATAAAATTTATAATTTGGCACATTTTTCCACGCCTCAAGCTGAAAAAGCATTCACAACCAAATATTTTGTTTGTAATTCTGTCAAAAGTTTCTTTCAAGAGTAATTGATTTCTTTATAAAAATAATTTAGAACTCACATAAAGTGCACACCGTGAAATTTCTGACGTCTATCTGCTAGAAATTATTTATTTAATGAATAAAGAGCCTCTGGAGTATTTACTCGTACCATTTCCCGTAAACGATGACTGGTATATTTTGGCATATACATCGATAATCATAATGGTAAGTGGCTGATATATTATTATCATCGGAAAGATTATACCCTTGTCATAAGAATGGTTTCAAATCCATAGAATTTTATATGAGGTGGTATGTCGCTCATAATACCTTAATCTTTATCGCACCGGATAAATTGCCACAAAAAAAATCGGCCTGGGCCGAATATCATAATAATTTGGCTCTAGCAGGACATTTTGAATGTCCGGTAATAATATAGGCTGTTTTAAACTTACACAAAAGATTTCACTAATCCTCTTTGCCATTTGAAATGGAAAACATTTCCTATTCATTTTAGCGGAAATCTAAGAATAAGACCATTCAAATATTTCGATAATTCACCCGAATATCCTCACAAACGATAGAATAAAAGTATTCGCATCATTTAGTTCCTATATTGAGCGTAATTTTCTCACTAAAAAGATTTTAACAGATGTGGCCACTTCATCTCGTGGAAAGGTTATCTTAGAGTTTGAAATTCTCAACCAAATAAAAACACGAAAAAATAATTATAAAATCCAAAAGAAAGAAAAAAATGTTCCCAACTGGAGCTCAGGTCACCACCACTAAGCCGCCACCTTCTTTATTTGTTGCCAATTAATGGAATAGATGTGAACCGGATTCCTTTTTATTACCACGAAGAGATCAAAGTTGGTCGGGGGAGTCGGGACCGCCTCTTTCCTCTATTATTCATGAAGACAGGATATAAGTGGGAAGCCCAAATTCTTTTACATCACTGTCCATCGGGTTCTCTCCAATATATAAGTGGGAAGCCCAAATTCTTTTCCATCACTGTCCAACGGGTTCTCTCCAGCAGAAGAGGTAAGTAATCTTCTCACTTGAAAATCGAACTCATAACTGAGCTTAAAACGCGACCTAACGCACATTCACACGTGTGAGAGTTCATTCATGATATCGTGAGGGCATAAATATTTTCTGTAGCTATTCAAAACACATTCTTGTTTCCTTTCCTCTATGGCAACATGGGTTCCATCCTTTTTTTAGACATCGTTAACCGAAATCATACTTCCCGCCAGTGATTAATATTACTCTTGCTTGATTTTATAACACGAATTACGTAATTGGAAATCGTTTGTGTATCAGAAACATTTAATTTTCCCGATTGTTTGCATGAATGATAATTTCCCCCATTTTGTGTATTGAGAAATTTTGCTTTCAAATGTATACCTATATTTATTCATCGATCAATTTTACCCACACCATTGAGGACACGAAAAGGTTCCGATAATCGCGTATCATCAGCAGACATGAAACTGAAGATAGATGTGACTCAGCAATCCATTTAATTCACTCTCATCAGCAAAGTGCATTTATCTTTCATAAGTCTTCATTTAGATCAACCTTGATGATTTTCAGTTGTCTTTCACGTTGTTTAGTCTTTTACGACAACTGTTTCGCTAGCGATGCAGCAGGTACCTTCTTGAGCGTAATCACTGATCTTTCCTGTACTTTTTTACCGTTGATATCCAAAACGCCAACGTTCATTCTTTCGATCACAGCCACGGTTCGTGCGACTCGCTCTACAAATGCGATAACAGTATTTGAAGGTGGTAGGAGCTGTTTTGGTTCTCGCCAAGATTTGCATCACACATTGCGTTTGTTTTTATTAGTGATATTTATGGATAATAGTGGAAAATTGCATTGTGTCCATTTCATTTTTTGGTAACTCAATGCCATTTTAACTCGTAGCCTTACAATGACAATAAATAATAAAAAGTTTAATGTCGTAAACCATTTGCGGTCTTTCCCTCATCGGCACTTATGGTACATGTGATATTACACGGACACGTACTAATTCGATTACGTATGAACAGATTTTCTTCTAAACAGGAAATAGTACATAAACAGATTAACTTACTTAAGGGAAATGTGGCCTCAGACTTTTTTTAAACTTATTGAAAAATTATTCATATGTTCACTCAGTGACTTACAATTACCGGTTCCGCCATCAGAAATCCAGCCAGAACAAGCATATTCATTACAGCTGTAGGAAAGTATACGATAACGCCAGCAAACACGCTATTAAAGATCCGTTAAGACACGCCCGTGATATTAAGTGTTTTCTGTAGGTTTTAGCCCACAGTTCTGACTATGGCTTGTCCTGATTGATGGAATTTTTTCGAAGAGGCAATTAAAGGGTGGGAGTACGATCGACGTTTTCTGACGCGACGTTAGCGGACCGAGGCATTCAGTTTTCCGTTGCCTACCCTTCAAAAAGGAGTGTATCACGATTGGCGGTAGGATCAACGCCAATTATTTACCGATTTTGCTAATCGAGTCACAAGTGGTTGCAAATTGACTGTTAATTTTCTTTTTTAAAAACATAATGTAAGTAATCTGTTAACAATACTGACAAATATGCTTTAAGATTCTTAATCACTTTTAATGGCAAAGTGAAAACTAATATTCAACATCTAGAAATGAAATTCTATAAGTATTGAAAAAAGCTCTCCCCTGATTGGCTGCCGGTATCATAGCGGTTTGGAAAATCATAGCGTGTGCGTTTCGCGATGGAGGAGCGCCGTAGTTTCCTGTTCTTCGTGGCCTTATGGTGTTATTGCATACCGAATCCTACCTCTCATGATACTCCGCAACATCACTTGCCTTCGCTGACACCACTTTGAAGCTTTGTGCCGTCACTTTGTGGAATTATTCTTCCTCTTTATTCATAGTGGTCTCCAGTAGCCTGCATGGGGTCGTGGTGGTCTAGTGGGTAGAGCGCTGGGCTACTGACCGGAGAGTTCCGGGTTTAAGATTAGGTGCGACTGTCTCATTGTCAGAACTTCGGGGAAACTCGCAGGTAGCCCAGGGAAAGGAACTGGCCACCCTACCCTGAATGTGAGGATTTCACACGACAATGGTTTAGTATGGGGTGAGTTCTACTCTCACCTATCAAAACCAACTTTCAAGTTGGCACACTAAAGAAGTGATGTAACCTGTCTCTTCTTGAGTTAACTTCTTCTCTAATTTAAGATGTCCAACGTTTTCGCCAACCGAAGTTTCATCTACCTTTGAAGACTTCATGTCTTGCGATACGTATTGGTCTATTGCTTTTTATAAGGCATGTTAATATGCTCGTTCCATTTTTGATTTCATATAAGTACTCAGTAATGTACATATCCTTCTTGCGTGTTTACCTTATATTTTCAATTTATAATGTCTGTGTTTTGCCTGCACTCCTTCGAAGTATTTTTATCTCTATAGTCTCATAGGCTTGGCTGTATCTGACCGAGTCTTTGCACTATGTTATAATAGGTATATTGGTATAATATTTAATAGGTTATGAATTTTTTTCTTGTTTAAAGTATTTGTTTGTCCATGTTGTGTCATTAAGCTGTACTACTACCTTGCTTGCCTGAATGACTTGCTGTCCAGCCTCATCTTCGATATCTCCGTAATATTTTATTTGAACGCCTAGCTATGTAACTTTAGATATTTGTTTTTTTAACTTTTGATATGTAACTTTTATCATTTGACCATTTGTTCTACAGTTTAATTCATAGAACTTAAAATAAAAGATTTGCAGTTCCACTAAATACATTTCCTACTAGTTCGATTAGTTTCTTTGCACCGTAATATCATCAGGAAACAACATGGAGTGACGTTAGGTAAACTAATAATAACATGCATTGTTATAGAAACACTTTGTACACATTTCCACACCAATTTTTATTCTACCGACCTAGGTTTCGGCAAACATTGTCTTTATTAAGGTGAAGTAACAAATAAGCGAGCATATATATATATATATATATATATATATATAGGTATGGGATGGAGGAGGGGGTGGAAGAGGAGAGGCGACTGAAGTGGGGAAGGAGGGGGAAAGTGGAGACTCGACGGGAGTAAGACTGAATTTTGACATTGTTTCTCATAGTCACATTCATGTTTTCTCTCTCGCGCTGAATTTTAACGGAAACCCTCATCTTGCCCTTAATAGCATCATTTATGGCCGCAGTATGTAATTACATAACCTGGTAGTATACTTGGTATTTTTTTGCTTCTGGAATTGATAGAGAATTGTATACCATCAAAAATATTCTGAGAATTGGAACTGAAAATCATGTTGTGTAGCAACATTTATTTATCCAAGAAATTCGAACGGAAAGGGATCGAACTGGAGATCATGAGTCACATGAAAAGTAGTCAGTTATCTCTGCATAAACACATTTTATAATCTTTAAAGTTTAAAAATTGTACTACATTTCTTTTTTAAGTTTTACACGAGTATGCATACTTTCTACAATATTTGTAAGGTTATCTTTACATTTAAGCGTATTTCAACGAGAATTCACTCTGAAGGTCAAAAATGCGGATATTGGATGATACATAGTGCCTGAATATAGCACGCATCATGCATTTTTCTTAATGATAAAGGTAAATGATATCTCCCACTGAATTTCAACAGGCATGATCGTCTTGCCCTTATGAATATTTTTAGCACTATTTCTGGACCAAGATTGGGTAATAATTGACTGTTTAATCTTTCGGGATTGATTTTTCAATTTTAAATTAAACATAAATTAAATTTAATTGTTTTTTTTGCAATTTTAATCGTCGTGGAATGAATCCCGAAAGATTTAACAGTCAACACTACATTCGCGTAAGCCTACGAGCAAAATGCGTTATAATGTTACCAAATATGTGATTTTAGAACCATTAGTTTATCTCTTCTTCTGAATTATCTATAAAATAAGCTATTCAAAATATTCTCTAAATTAAACCTAAAAATTCATATCATGTATAATTTTTTATGCGAGAAAATGCAAAATGTTCAACATTATCCCGGTTCTTTTATGCATTATCACTGCATTTAATTCACAGCTTCCCGCGCAAAGTCGGGTCCCGCCTCTAGTAATGCATATAAATGTATTCAATATATATTCATAAATGTTACATTTATGCATTATTATTTTTAACACATATCTACAAATGTCATTACAAATCCAAATCCAACATAAATATCAATTCATTATTACTCAGCTACATCTAGCATGCATAATTTTATCAGTTAAGCAAATGTAAATCAGATGAATATTTTCGCATTATTTAACAGTAATTAAAAACATTGCAGGCGTTGTGAATAGATACAAAACTTCAAAGGTTTTGTTGTTCCATGAGAATTTGGTATTATTTGGTTCTTAATGATATAACTGACGAACTTTGTTTAAAAGATGTTTGGGAGGGAGTTCCAAAATTTTATTGCAGTTATTGGAAATGAATTTTATAAAATAGATTCTAAGAAGATGTCCTAACACCCCATGTCACGCGCTCTATTGGCGGCTCGCAGGGTATATATGTGAATATAGAGTTGTAAATGTACCTTATTTCATTCCATTCCCTGAAAAAATGTCAGCATCATGATATGTTTTTTTTCTTACTTTCAGGGAACGGTCCTTCATATTTTTTTAACCAAGAGAATCACAGAGAGAGGCATCGGCAGCCATGGCTCTTCCTTCAAACCAACTTGTAATTTATCTGCTTCTCATCGGAGTCTTAGCGGCGTGTCATGGACAAAAACTCAGGTCCGGAACTTGTCCCACGCTGACGTCCTTCGCAAATCCCACGTTTACGATCACCAATGTAAGTGTAATCTGTAGTTCAACCATTGTTGGTGCTCGAGCAAAGCAAACCATATATGTTCGAGTATAACTGGAAGTCTCGTTCACACCCAAAAAGAAATTTCCAACAGTTGATGACTGTAATATTAGTCGAATTGAAATTAGTGCTTAATCTCTTATTTTTTTAAATAAAAAAGTAAACCACAGTAAAAAATGAAACAGACAATTCTCCCTTACATTTATCGAGAAGGTCTTCAGCTTTAACATAATCAGTTAACTCTGGAAATGGAATCTTTTACAGTACCAAACGCACATGCTTATAAAAGTTAACGGGGAAATTGAATTCATATAAAAATTATAATACCAAAAATATTTGTGTATTCCTCCAGCCACCGCATTTTCTGAAAGACTCTTCAGCACAGCAGGGCCTCATTTGTGACCGAAAAAGAAATAGATTTAACCCTGAGAGGGTAAAGACGCTCTTTTTTAAAACTAAAAACCTGAAGTTAAAGAAGTGATATTATTATATTTTTTCACATATAGGCTGATTCATTTCAATAAGACACTATAAAATAAACATAGAAAAGAAATATATTTAATGCCAGTCACAGTAAATTTAAGTGAAATGGATAGTATCCTACTTATATTCTTGTATAATTATGATTTCTTTGAAATATGTGGTTCACAGGAATATTTTTTAAGCATCTAATCATATGCACTGTAAGATGGCATGCTAAACTATTTACAAAAGACTCAGTAGTGCCTGTTTTAACATTGGAAAATGTGCACAATATACTTTAATGATTATGATGCTAATATATATATATATATTCAATAGAACAAAGAAAAAGTACTCAGTTATCAGAAATAGTTGTTTTTTTAATTCTTCCAGATGCACTTCAAAACTATTATTACTGTTTGTTTGTAGTTTTTCTTTTTGCGCTGTATTTTAAACCAAAATATCTTTATAACTTTAAAATCATTCATAATGTCTGGTATCGAGTAGTATCGTGAGTAGTTACTGGTATCGTACTCGGTATCGAGTATCGAGAAAAAATAGTATCGACCCATCACTAGAAAATTCAACGAATTGAATGCTAAAAAAGTAAATATGAGCTCTTATGAATTTAATTCACGTTATTTGACTTACGAAAATCGAATGACTGTTTATTTATTTTCCCATGCAACCACTTCACGAGCAATATACAAACAACATTCATCGAACGAAATACGTAATAAATGTTCTACAGACTTATCAGAATTAGTCTGCATCAATTATCTCCCCAATAAACCGGAGGTATTATTAAAATTTCAAACCATAAAGAGTTTGAACCGACTTTTGCTCTCTGAAAGAAGGAATCTCTTAAATTAAGTATTACATTTAGGTATATGTGTGCAAAAATTAACGGTAAAATTTAATGAATTTTATTCTGAAATAGCAAATACGAGCTCTCATGAATTTCCTCCCTGCTATTTTACTTTAGACAATCGAATGACCGTTTATTATTCGGGCAAGAATAACCCAAAGTTTATTATGGATGTAGGCTGGATAGTAAGACAGGAAGAAAAAAGTGCAGCATAAAATTGCACTCCCTCTCACTTCGATTAATGGTAGCGAAACTGAAATATCCACATCAGACATAATACCCAGCAAACCATCTTAAGGGTGCGTGACAGAGTTTGAGTTATCGCCAATATGCACTAAACACTTCCCTAATGAAGTTAATGAAATTACGAGTATAAATGCACTAGAAAAAACCCGTCAGGAGGTGAAATTTCACCAGCATGCAGTACATATATATATATATATATATATATATATATATATATATATATATATATATATATATATATATATATATATACACGTAACGAAAATTTCGCCAATAGGCCACAATATAATAAAAACACTTGACAGGGGGTGGGGAAAGAAAAGTAAAAAGAGAGAGAGGACTTACTGGACGTTTCGGGCATGTAGGCCCTTCTTCAGCTGTAGAAAAAAAAAAAAAAAATTTTTTTTATTTTATATATATATATATATATATATATATATATATATATATATACCTGTATGTGTATATATATATATACTTACAAAAGACCGACCAACCTCAACAATATTCTACGCCCCCACCAATCCCGTCCCACTTTGATCCCTCCTGAAATCCCCGGTACCTTTCCCTGCCAAAGATCTCGTTGCAAAACCTGCCCTTTAATATGTAATCTCTCTTCTTTCCACAGTCCCAACAACCCCACCCCATTTCCTATATCTTCCCACGGCAGCTGCACTACCTTTAACGTGGTATACCTTCTGCAGTGTAAGGTCTGCCCTTCCTTTTACATCGGCGAGATCTGCAATCCCCTGTCCATCAGAATAAACGGACACCGAGCCGCCCCGCCCAACTTCCCAGTCCCAAAACACGCCTCCACTCATAACCTCAAATTCGACTCTTGCTTCCGTCTCACCATCCTCCACGCCCTCCCCGCCGACGCTTCGAACACACAACTTAGGAACACTGAGCTTTCTATTATTTGGTTTTGTCGCGCCTTTTCCCCTCCCGGTCTTAACATCATGCACTGAATTTTTGTCCATTTACTTTCTCCCTCCTCCTCCGACGCCTTTTATTCTCCTCCCCCACCCCCTCCCAACTTAGCAACTTTGTTGCACTCCTCTAAACAGCCAGGCGCAATTCCCTACTTTGTTGCATCATCATCCCCCCCTCTAAACATCCAGGTGTGACACCACGTGACCTTTCCCGTCCCTCTTACACTCCCCCACCCCCTCCCAACTTAGCAACTTTGTTGCAGTCTTTTAGACAGCCAGGTTCAATTCTCAACTCATCCCAGTTCACCCACACCCCTCCCTACTTTGTTGCACTCCCCCCTAAACATATAGGTGCGACACCAGTGCCCATCCCCGTCCCCCCTCCCCTATACCACAACTTCCCCTCACTTCCCTTCTTTCCCCGCTTCCCTTCCCCTACCTTGGAGCGGTACTTCTCAATTTTCTACAGCTGAAGAAGGGCCTACATGCCCGAAACGTCCCAGTAAGTCCTCTCTCTCTTTTTACTTTTCTTTCCCCACCCCCTGTCAAGTGTTTTTATTTTATATATATATATATATATATATATATATATATATATGTGTGTGTGCATTAATGTTTATTCAAATTGCATAAATTCTCAGAGATGCAAGAGTTATTCAGGAGCCATACGATACGTGTTGTTAGTATTATGTATCAGATTAAGGCAGAAGCAATGAAGAGCAAATCAACTGATTAGCTTCGCTACCTATCGACATACGCAGTTAAAAGTCTCAATGGCAGCGATTATGATCTCTTATCGTTCGCGGGAAAATAATATTCTAAACCTGTCCATTCTGAGTCACATTACCCCTAATTTTTTAAATCATGATCTGTTCGACCGTATGCTAGGACAAACATAAGAGTGGCCGAAATGCAGTGGGAATGGGTAACATGAGATATTTTTGCAGTAAAAGCCGAAGGGATATGGTTAGAAATGATTCGGTGACGAAAGAATGTGGAATTGATTCTCCCGTAATGGACATATGTATATGAAAGGAATGTACTTCGTTGTTTTTGCCATGTCGAGTAGTGGTGGAATAAGTTGTCGGAGCTCAAATGTTTCTGTTAGACAACTGTTTCCAATAACTGTTGCAAACAACAGGTTAGTTTCGTGATCGTGCCGCAGCCGCACCGTTGCGCTCTGTGCTGTGCAGCGGCAACTAATAGCTGAAGCTAAATGTTTCGTCTTTTATATCGTTCCAGTTGCACTGCACGTGCGGCTGCGGTGCGGTTATCAGCTACAGTTTGTTGGATTCGAGTCTGTTGCAAGCAGTTGCCGGTTTATTTATCCAACACATGCCCGCCCCTCGTTGCAGGCAGAATTATAACTGTGAAGTACTTATCTTTCATGAATCCAAATGAAATTGTTACTTTATATAAGTGATTTATTACAGCATAGAATACAGGACTACCAGAAATTTTCCTACAGCGCCAATCAATCACCCGTTGTTTGGTATGCTTCTAGCTGTTGTCCGCAACAGGGTGTTCGACGGAACTGTATCATTTATAACTGTTTCCGTTGCGAAACAGTTGTAATGAAAATGTTGTGTTCTTTTGGTGCCGATACTAATGTCGAGAGAGCAAACGAGAATTGAACAACGAAGCATTATATTTATAATACAAGAGCGAATTTTGTGAGAGGAAGGGGTAGACCGAGTGCGCCATGGGTGATTGTGGTGGAAGATTCTATTAACCCTTCAGTGGGGGCATGGGCCACAGGGGTGGCCCATAGTGTTTCATTTGTCTGCCGTTCTTCATAGAATGGCCTAATATACACGTGAATTTCAGTAGCTGCACATTATTATGTCCTCGAAAGCTTTACATGGTCTTCTAAAGCTTTTTTTAAAAATTTTGCAGGTTTAGCTTTAAATAATGCGCATACGGAAGCCGGCATGACTGGGCCACCAGATTGGCCCACGCGCCTAACTATAACTTTTTTTATCAGCAACCCTTGTAGTTGTGCAGCAAATGTATTGTAAGTTCAGTAATGAGACACCTCGATATAGAGAACTTGTTAACAAAAACACAACATGGATTCAGAAAGGGAAGGTCTTGCGAAACTCAATTAGCACTTCAATAGGGAAATCAGCTACTTCTCCCTCGTTAGACCCCACTTAGAAATTGCCGCCAGTATTTGGGATCCTTATGAGATAGGCTTGGAAACTGATTTAGAACGCTTGCAGCGAAGATCGGCAAGATATGTTTAAGGCCGTTATGATAATCTCGTTAGTGTTACTGACCTTTTGCAGCAACTGGGATCGGAAAAGCTTTCAGACCGTCGATTAAAATTTAGACTCAATCTACTATGTAAGTTCCAAATCGGTCTATTCTCTGATGACGTTGATAATATTTTACGAAATCCGACATATTACGGTAGATCAGATCATGATAGCAAAATTAGGGAACTAGACTGCAGAACGGACAGGTTTAAGATGTCATTTTTCCCACGAACGATAAGGGACCATAACAGCTGCAAATGAGACTTTTATCTAAGTTTGTCGAAAGTTAGTGTAGCTCTTAGTAGTAGTAGTACTCCTAATACTTGAATCCTTATCTGTTACCTAGTACATACTAACAGCACGCCTAGCATGTTTTCTACATAGGTCTTGAGTCCCTGTCCATCTGTGTAGTTGTAGAATGCATGTATATTGACGGTCACTCTCCATTTTGATGACATCTGTAGTGTAGTGGTGCATGCTTGTGAGGCTTCGCCTCGTGACAAGCATTAGCGATTTATGCTAATGCATAATTAGTCGTAGTTACACTAACTCTAGGGTATAGTGTAATGCATGTTGGTGATTACTCACCCCCTGCCACACACCTTTGAGGTGGCTTGCAGGGTATTTTGTAGATGTAGATGTAGAGAAATGTTGTCCAATATTTGTCTACTTTGATGAGTAAACAATGTTCAGAACATAATGTAAGAGAAACAATTGCACTTTTCCACAAATTGGTTTATTGCGTACAACGCGTTTCGGCTCACAGAGCCATCATCAGGTACAAGACTTGGGTACATCAGGTACAGGTCTTGTACCTGATGATGGCTCTGTGAGCCGAAACGCGTTGTACGCAATAAACCAATTTGTGGAAAAGTGCAATTGTTTCTCTTACATTATGAAGAACTTCCACGATATCTCGCCTGAATCTGTTGAATTTAATGTTCAGAACGTTTATGTTACTTTTTTGGGTACCTCAGCCAGAGTTCTTCTTTCTTGCCTGCTTCACAGGGTAGGGGGCGGGGGCCAATCACCGACATCTAAACTTCCTTTACCCTAAAAATATTTATTTAAAAACTTTTACAACCCACGGAAATGATTTGCACTCACACACACACGACTTGGGTTTCGGCGCTGAGCACCATCATCAGGTGACGAAGCAAGGCGAACAACCTGTATATATACCACAAAAGGACCGGAGGGAGGGGAGGGTTGGGTGGGTGGGGTATATTGTAATTAGGGGTTGAGTCGGGTTGTACTGTAGGTAGTGCTGCAGGATGGGATAATAAGTGGTGCCGTGCAGGGCTGGTGGCAGACCTTGAGTGGAATGAGGGAGGAGCGGATGCAGCGACTGCGTCAAGGATAGGAGAGGAGGCAGGATACATATATTCATTTATTACCGAAACCTTCGGGTAATTCGATGCTTTTAGAATCTCAAGTTCTTCTAATGAGTTCAACACCCTACAATTATTAGACATATGTAAAATGTTAGCAATAAAATCACTAAGATGGTCACAAACTAAAAGATGCTTAGCGAAGTTGCTCTTGTCGTCATTGTTATGTTTAAAAGCTTGTGAATGTTCTTTACTTCTAATGTTAAAATTATGCATTGTGCAGTTTATGTGGTTCAAACTATCAGGATTTTAAAATTAACACATTTCATTTCCTTTACTCTGCCTTTCCTAAAAGTTGACGGCAAGGTACACGTATGAATGCTGGGTAAATTCACCAACAAATGTAATTGGGACAGTTGCAATTACTTCGTAAGAAAATTAATAATCGTAAAGATTATTTTCAATAAATGCAATCAATAGCATTGATAGATCTATTAAAATTACTTAATACGCAATCGCAAACTCTGGGATTACCACAACATTGATTTCTAAGAGCCCCAGGCTTAAAGAAGAAGACAACGTTGCGGCGTAATGTTGCGTGGAAAATGATTCTGGTGGAGACACAGTTTAATGATTTACTTATGGGGATGGTGGTCGAAACAAGCAGTGGAAATAAATGATTCTAAGCAAATGCTCTAGCAGTAGATAACAATTTTAAACTGGAGTAATAGACATTACCAACAACCGATTACGTGCCAATTACAAATTATCCCGAGAGTAACGGTTGCACAAATGTAAACATTATTTGGGGAGTATACAATAAGCAAAGTAAAAATTGAAAAAAGTAACGATTTGCGAGTAAAGGTAATTCAGATGTAATCGTTACCGCAGTAATTGGATTTCTTTTAATTGACTACTTCCCGTCACTGTGTACATGTATGTATAGCTTTACCCCCTTCACCAGGCAACATCCTTACGTAGAATCCCTGCCATGAGTTATTTTTTACTAGTGATGGTCTTCTTGCATAGCACTATTACCCTCTTTAAATACCAGTGAATACATCCACTTTCCTCCTCCTATTGTGAAAATAGTTATAGGGTCTCTAGGGTTACAGGAAGATTTAAAAGATATTCGGGATAGGAATGCACCTTGAAGAATGCCGGGTTGTACGTTTTCTGGGGCATGATAAAATTGGTAGTATTCCTATTTCTCAAATATGAGGTCAAACGCTTTTTTTTGGGGCGAAACGATTGTTATTTGATTTCATTTTCATTTCTTTTTTATCATCACAAAGCTCTATTTGTTCTTGCAGCTTATAAACATTCCGATATGGAGGGAGGTTGCTCGTTCAAAAGGCGTTCACCGCAGTGACTGGAAATGCATCACATACGTGTTCTCCGCGGTCACAGCCAATACAAAGTACACGGTGGCCATAACTGGTACGCAGAAAGTGTAAGTATACTCATCCACGTTTATCTTAAGCTAAATCTAGTTTGAGCGAGAAATAACTTTCCATAACATTCAATACATTTGGACTTTTTATAGGAAAGAGAGACCTAACGAATTATAGCAAAATATCAGCCTCTTACTATTATAGTTTTAGAGATATTTGCCAAATAAATACCAGCCATTTTCCGAGGGAAATGGTACGGTTAAGCATTCCTTAAGGCCTGGTTACACGGTACATGAGAATGTACAAGTTTCTGTACATTTGTGTGGATGGTTTCATGTGCAGATTCTTGTACATTCTCATGGACAAGATCAATGAATAGGTGGCTACACGGTACATTTTTTCGGACAGATTTTCGTACATTTTCTGATGCGCATTATGCGTTTTCGTTTGTTTTTCCTCATTTTGAACCGTCGGCGCGTTATTTCAACCATTTTTTGCCATGGAAACGGCACATTCAGTTGTCATTTGGCTTGTGTCGGTGGTTTATTTGGTTTCGTGCGCTCGAAATGTTTTTGGATTTTGACCTCTTGCTAGTTGCTTGTAACAAAAAAAGCCGCCAACACATGCCAGATGAACCAGATGAACTGAAGGTGTCATTTGCGTCGTCTGCCACCAGGTATCTCTGTAATGATGTCAACATGTTCGATTGTCTGAACGAAATTAGAACCGGTTCTATTTTCAGTTCAGACATTCATACAATCGTACATTTTCGTGTGGCTACGCGGTGAATTTTCGCATTCATTCTGACATTCAGACATCACACATTTTCTTGTACATTCCCATGTACCGTGTAACCAGGCCTTTATAGACTTTATTTTTGTAATTAAGACTTTTTAACGTATATATCGCGTAACAAACTTTTAGGTATATAGTTTGCATGCTTTCGGAAGAACTTAAAAACGAAATCAGTTACTGTAAAACTCCAATTTTCCTAACTTCAACTATCCAGATCGCCAATTATTCGGATTGCTTTTAGGGCAATAAATCCTCGAAAATGGACCTTTTATAGTCACAGTAATAGGCTATTCGATACCTGTATTGGATATTTTAGACTGTTGATTTCGTTTGACAGTTATTTGTTATAGCATATACGTTTCTTTCGCGTTCTTAGATCAATCCGAAGCCAATACGCTAAGAAGCTAACAAATAAATTACTTTTTTTGTGAGTTATCCATTGACCTGGATACTTGATTATCCGGATGGGGCCCGGTCCCAATTGATCCGAATAATTGGAGTTCCAATGTACTTTGCCATCAGTAAATTTTACATAATCGCAAAATATCTTCGTCTGTAAGAGTTTTTACTGCGTACTATTAACAAAGTAATATATTTCAGTATTTTTTCGCGGGTTATTTAGCTTTTGTTTTGATAATATGAACTGAAAATAAAACAGTCACTACGCAACCATTTACGACTCCGTTTGCAAAAACTGTCAAAAATTGACGCTGGTACTGTTGATGCTTTTGTCAATCGTAATACACTATCTTGATTGAAAAACAACTGAAAACTGAACGCCACCGACCATCAATGTCACGTGATAAAATGTCGATCGTAATCCCACCCTATATCATATCCAATGGATAACGAAGTTTTTTTTATACTAGATGTTTACCCGTCCCTTGTTTGGGACTCCATTTCGTTAAACAATGGTGGATGATGGTTTGTGATAGGTTAACACTTTCTCACAGCTTTATATTATAACGAAAAAAAGTTCCATCAAAATCCGTGAACCAGTTCTCCCGTGTAAAGCGCACAAAGAGCATAATAGAAGGAAATACTGATATAATTTTCTTTTGGTCCTCCGCCATCTGTATACCCATTTTAGGCATATTTTACAGCCAACAAATGGCCCACTCTGTGACTCTTGGACTTCCTGGGACCTTTTTACATAGCCTGTCACCATCCCAGTCCAAGTGCAAAATTTAAAAATTACCCGTCTTAATTTCAAATTTATATGTTAATGGCGGATGATTGTTTGAGATCGCTAAAAACCATTTAACAGCTAACAGATGACAGCAAAAAAGAGTTTCATCGAAATCCTTCAGTTGGTTTTCCGGTGAAAAACGTGCAAAATTTCATTGTAACTGGTTGATCAGTTCATACGTATTGGTGAAAGCCCTAATTTAAAGCCTCGGGTCCTAGCAGACCCTTAATTCCGACCCCTATGATCATATTGTGACTGAAAAGGTTTAGTACTCATATCTCTAACAGTGTGTAAAATTCTAGTCTAGGGATATTTTACGGCCAACGAAAACTTTTATATTTAGCCTATGGCCATTTAAGTGCACTCAAAAACCCGACTTAAAAAATTCAAAATAATCCGTCATCCGGTTTACCCGTGAAAAGCGGACAGAGAGCGTAACATAAAAAAATTGGCATTATGCAATTTATATAGACCTCGGAAATTAGCACAGTATAAGATGGCATTTTGATTTCATTGGAAAGTTGAGACTTTTTTCATTGTAAGAAGGACATTTTATTGAATTTTGTGTGAAGTTATATCTCGCTCACTCTATAGTGGTTAAACTTGGTGGCATTCTCTGGTGCGAAGCATGGAGCAAGGGCGAGGAAGGCATACTGAAGTGGTGGGATGCCGAAGGTCCCTCCAAAGCTCCCTCTGGCAGTCCTTCGGTAGGTACCTTTTCCGCTTGTCAACCCTTTTTTCACCCTTCGTTGACCTTTCATGCTCCACTTGTAAAAGCCATCAAGTTTTGCTACACCTATAAATTAACTATCGAGTAGTCACACGGGGTATGATGGTTGATCAGAGTGGTACAGATGCTCTCAAATCACGGAAATTTTAATTTCAGCATTGAATATAATTAACTACTTACATAAGTACCGGAGACCTCAGTGCTCCTACAGCTATAATTACCGTGATTTGATAGAATGTTTGTCAACCTGGATGGATAATGTCCTCCACAAGACTACTTGAGGGTTAAAGGTTGTTACTTTACAAATTCATGTACATTCAATTTACTGTGTTTAACCTTATTTGATATATAATTACCTTTTTTGTATCTTTAAGTTAAATAACTACTTAAAAAATTATATGTATTTGATTACAGTTCAACATAGACTTAATACTTTTTTACGTTTAATTTATATAACAAAAAAACTAGAAGTATGAATTACCTCGTTTATTTAGTTCGTTTTAGATGGGGGAATATCGCGATAAAATACTCCTAGTCGTTCTGAGCTATAAATATATATTTTACTGTGTTTACCCTTATTTGATATAAAATGTTTTAACTGATATAGTCCTAGTAACTTCATGAGCCCTTATCCTGCTAAATAATCTTTTAAGTCTATTCTGTATACTATTTTAACTTTCTTAAAGAAATAAATTGTAGTGGTTATTCAATTGTTGTTCAAGTTATTTCGGAAGCGGTAAATTCTGTTTCTAGTAAAATTCATGCCAGCAGTCGTGGTTACAAAATTGGAGAAAATAATATTCTTAGTTGATAATATGTTTTAACATAATATATTTTTAAATTTGAGATAAAATTAATACATAATTTTAGCATATGTAGTTTCATCTATGAAACCGGAATTATAAGCAAGGAATGGATACCCATTTATATTAAGTGTTAAGTTTACATTTGATATTATTAGTTATGATCTTGAAACCCACTTAATTGGGCGATACTTTGGTATTTCCAGATGAACCTGTTCTGTAACCAATAGCCCACAATTTTATTATTTATGATCAGTTTAAAAAAAAAAATATTTTTGTAGGATGAATTTAATTTTAAGTTTTGAGATAGAGAGTTTTTATATAGTTTTGTTGGATTAATTTAAGAAGGTGAAGAAAAAAATTTTAAAGTTCATGGAATATACATAGGGTTCGATATATTTAAAAAATCAATTTTGATTATTCTTCTAACATATTGCTTGTTTTAGTGCTCTTTTAAACAACGGCGTTGGCAGCGTAGCCGGAGACTTGACTATAACTGGCAACAATGGGGTAGATTCTACTGCTGCTACCGTCTTCACGCTCGCATTAACGTTTGGGGGTAAGTTTGGTAAACCATACAATTTTTTTTATTCTAAGATTGGTTAACTGCAGCCATCTAATCTTCCTTTTTCACTGCTAACTCTGTTAAGGTAGTCTGAGCGATCATTTTATTCACCATTAATTTGATGAATTTGACTTCGTTTTAAGGAAAAACTCCCAAATATTTAATGATATCAAAATATTTACCCCTTGCCGCACAACTGTTCTAGGATTTTACGAAAAAATATAAGCTGTTTTACATGGGATAGATTACAGCTGTGCGCTCCAGAATGAGAATATGGAAAAAATTAGGAACTTCTAACATCTAGTTTTCGTCATAAAACTAACGGTGTGTAGTTTGAATGATTTCACAACTATTTAAACAAATTGATCAATTAATCACCGCAGTATTTTTTACAGTATCGCAAAAAGACCTGCTGTTTTGAAGGCTATTTAGCCGTACGGCTTAAAAAATGAGCCAAGTTAGAGACATATGTAGATATATTTATTTGATTACTGAAAATTTTGGCTGTGGATAACTATATTTTTTAACCATTAATATTACAATATTTACTTCGTACTTCATACAGATGCTTAAATTAAAGAAATAAATTCGAATATGGCCTCCATTATGATTAGGAAAGTATCTCGCTCAAACATCCTCAAATCCTGATATTTCCTCTGTTCCATATGCGTCTTTATTTAGCCCATGAACCTACTTATCCCTTGGCCTTTCTCGTGGAATCCTCTCTTCTATATTTCTCTCGGTTATTTTTTTACACAATGCATTGTGTCTCAGGGTGGGTCCAATTCACCTGGTTCATCTTTGTCTTACTAAGCTCCACATGCGGTTTACTTAGTGGGTTCTTCTGCAAACTTCTTCATTTTTCATTTTATCAGTCCATTTTATATTCAGCATTTGTCTCCCAACACTATGTCTCAAAGGCTTCTATTCTTTTCCGGTCAACTGTTACGACGGTCAAAGTCTCCAACCCATCGAGTGCCACACTTCATACAAAGGGTTTATCGTACTGCTTCCTTGTTTCTAACTATATCCTCTGTAAAAATAGTTGTAGTGGTCCTTTACTTATTACAAAAACAATTCTGCAGATTATAAATATGGAATTTCTAACGAGTCGTAGAAAATTTTCAAACTGAAAATGAGAATGAAGCTAACGTAATTGCATTGTAACAGAAAACACTTTGCAAATATTTCCACACCAAATTTTATTCAACCGACCTAGGTTTCGGCAAACATTGCCATTATCAAGGTGAAGTAACAAATAAACGAGCGATATATATATATATAGGTATGGGATGGTGGAGGGGAGGGGTGGGAGAGTAGAGACGACTGAATTGGGGAAGGAGGGGGGAAGTCGTGACGCAACTGGAGTAAGAGGTTCACCAAAATTCACCCTTCACCAAAATTCACTGATTAACCTGGCAGCGGACTGTGACGTCGCTCTGCAGAGAGAAAACAACGGGTGTAAACATCGCGTGGCTGATTATATCTCTTCATTCATCAGCAGACCATTGGAATACCGACCAGGGACTCCTCAGCACTTGAAGACAGTTCGTCAACTAAAAAATACTCTCAATGATGCTAATCTTATTTTAACTAAAGCTGACAAAGGTAATAGCATTGTTATTTTATCCAAAACTGACTATGTTCATAAAGTTGACTCATTTTTGACAAACAATAATTTTGAGCTTATACATAGTGACCCGACAATCAAGTTTCAACGGAAAGTTAGAGAAATACTGTCACAGTGCTGTAGCCTAGTTGGTTCATCAGAGAGGTGGAGATTAATTAATATGAATCCATTAGCTCCAAGATTATATGGTTCACCAAAGACCCATAAAGAATTTGTACCCATAAGACCAATTGTTTCCCATTTCACTGCCCCCTCTCATAAACTTGCCATACGACTAAATACTCTCCTCAGAGATTTATCTGGATTTAAGTCGAGATGGAGTGTAAAGAATTCGGTTGAACTTACTCAGAAACTAACTAGTTTATTTGTTCCGTCAAATGGAAAACTTGTATCTTTTGATGTGACCAATTTATTCACATCTGTGCCAGCAACTGAAGCCATAAGTACTGCAATGACTTTGGTTCAAGGTTCCTTAGGTGAATCAAGAATAGCTGTAGAATTGAATATGCTTTTAAATCTGTGTATTTCACAAAATTATTTTATCTTTGAAAACAAATTTTATAAACAAACGCATGGTTTAGCTATGGGCTCACCCATTTCACCTTTGCTAGCAGACATTTTTATGAATTCTCTCGAAGGAAAACTTTTTAATTCCAATAACAAGCTGCTCAGAAATGTATGTTACTGGTATCGGTATGTTGATGACATTTTATGCCTGTGGACGGGTAGCTACCGACAGCTAGACAATTTCATAGATTTGTTGAATACTCTACACGAATCAATTAATTTCACCGTGGAAATCGGAGGTAAAATTCTGAATTTTCTTGATTTGACAGTCGATATTTCTTCTGGGACGCATGATTTCTCTATTTATAGGAAAATGTCCTTTACCGACGCTATAATCCCAAAGAATTCTTGCCACCACCACACGCATAAAATGTCGGCATTCCACTCTTTAATACACCGCCTGGCCTCTATTCCTATGTCCAAATGTAATTTTGACAAAGAGTTATCAATAATTAAATCCATTGCAGTTCACAATGGATGTAAAACTGTTACTATTGATAACATTCTTGATAGGAAGTGGAAAAAATGTACTTTAAAATCAATTACAACGATGTCCTCTAATGCTGATAGGACAGCTAAATCCTGGCGTATGATACCATTTATTGGCCCCCAATCATATCATGTAGCCAATGAGTTCCCGAAAGATAAGGTAAAAATCTCTTTTTATAATAGTGCAACTATTGGAAAACTATTATTTAACTCTAAAAATAAATTCGATAATAGGGACCAAAGCGGTGTATATAAATTATGTTGTGACACGCCTAATTGTAATGCCGTATATATTGGGCAAAGTGGGCGTGCAATAAACACTCGGATAAGAGAGCACGTAAAATGCTGGCACAATGATGATCCTAAGTCGAATTTTGCTAAACATTTACATGACCACAACCATCATAGTGATTTTAAAACTCTGGTTCCCATACCCAATGTAAAGGGAAAAAACTTGACTTTTTGGAACAATTTCAAATAAGCTTGTCATGTAAAAACAAAAATGTATCTGTTGTAAATGACCAATTGTACCCATCCCACTCCTCCCCATTACTCTCCATTCTCCTTGAACGAAATTTGAATCCGTCACCTTCATGACGATTGCGTCACTACCACTAAAACACTAACCGTCAACCTCCCGGTAAACAAACCCCCCACCTCTTACTCCCGTTGCGCCACGACTTCCCCCCTCCTTCCCCCCTCCTTCCCCTATTCAGTCGCCTCTACTCTCCCACCCCTCCCCTGCACCATCCCATACCTATATATATATATATATATATATATATATATATATATATATATATATATATATATATATATATATAAAACTTCCAGGAGAATCACTCGGGTGATAAATATACAAAATGCCAAGAGGGTGGCCGATAAAAAATATACACACGGAAAAAAGAACACTTACACATAAAAACTTCCGATATTTCGGTGAAGATCAGCTCCCCCTTTCTCAAGGCTTCCTACTTTAAACCTTGAGAAAGGTGGAGCTGATCTTCACCGAAATATCGGAAGTTTTTATGTGTAAGTGTTCTTTTTTCCGTGTGTATATTTTTTATCGGCCACCCTCTTGGCATTTTGTATATATATATATATATATATATATATATATATATATATATATATATATATATATATATATATATATATATATAGATATAAATATATATATCGCTCGTTTATTTGTTACTTCACCTTGATAATGGCAATTATTGCCGAAACCTAGGTCGGTTGAATAAAAATTGGTGTGGAAATATTTATAAAGTGTTTTCTGTTACAATGCAATCTGTGACAATTTTCCACAAAATTTCGCCTGATACTTTAAAATCTGTAACGTTCCATCTTTCGCAAACATTGATTCTCTAAGATACACAAAATCCTCTACTTGCTCAATTACTTCGTCATTTTTCCTCAAAACACAATCATTCTTATCACTCTGCCCATAAAAAATACTACTTTGGTATTGGACGCAACTTACAATTTAATCATATAACCAAATAACTTATAATAACCATCTAATCCATCCTCCTTGCGGCTTCATTGAAGTAGGTAATAATGTTTAATAATAATTTTTATTGATTTCTTTTCATACAGTATTTTTCAACACAATTCAAACAATATATGGAAGCTTCTGTGCCTGAGAGGGGGGTAACCAAAAGTCACGGTTAATAATAGAAAATTAACAAGAAGAATATATGTACCAAATTGACGTGAGTGCCACACTACAGAATACCATCACTCATAAAACTGTTACTGGTTAAAGTTACTATTTCATCAGAACTATTGAACAGCACTTCAATATCATCCAATTTGAAGAGTAACACATTGAATTGTCTTAAAAACAACATAACTTTTTTTTCCATTTTTCCATACTGTGGAAGTAAGTTAAAGATTTTTGGTGCTAACTAAACAACACTTCTCTGGAATGTGGTAATATATGACCTCGGGGGCAAAACATAGGATTTAATACTCAAGTTCCATTTGTATTGTCTTGCCACTATGCCAAGCAAATTACCACTCCGCATGTAAAAATTTTTCATGCTTTATAAACAAATAAATAGCGTTAAGGCAAACTTTTTAAGGTCGCGAAAAATTGGAAGAGTGTGATGGAGTCGATTTTTTAAAGTAATTGTTCTTATTATTCTTTTCTGGAGGACCACAACAGGTTTGATAGTGTTCTTATATTCATCTCCCCAGAAAACGATTCAATAGCTTAATTTTGAATTAACAAGTGCGTAGTATATTTGTTTTAGAAAGGGTGTAGGACATTTGTTACGCAAAAAATGCAAATTGATCAGACATTGTTTCAGAACCGAAGCTACACCGCTTATTTGCTCATTCCACTTGAGCGCGTGGTCCAAATGATCCCAAAAGTACTTGAAGTGAGTTACACGTTCAATAACAACACACTTTTCACAGTTAGCATCAGTACACTCTGCAATGTGATTAATAATTCCAAATTTAACTTATACCGTTTACATAAATCGTATATTAATATTTGGTTTTCCCACTCAAGGACAACCTAAGAAAGCTAAACCACTTACTTAAGACTCTTAAGACTTCGTCTCATTTTTTTACATTATTCCATGAAGTCTCCTCATAGCTAAGGGCTATTTCATTGGAAAATGCCGTTAGATACCAATTATGAATATAATTACGTCATTAATTAAAACTAAAAATAGTATGGCACCAAGCACAGACCCTTGCGAGACACCTGCTTTTATAATTTTAAACTCGCTACAGCAATTTTTTACACGTACACATTGACTGCGTGCCTTTAAGTAACTCTTAAACCAATCTAAGGCTGTGCCCCAGATTCCGGCCTTATATAGTTTTTAAACAGAATATTATCGTTTAATGAGACAAATGCCTTTTTAATATCTATAAACAAATTTTCTGTGCGCTTGTTGAGATCACTAGTACTGTGCTCACTCTGCATATGGTTTATTAGTGCATCTTCATCACTCATCCCACTTCTAAACCCAAATTGTCTACCTCTAAAGAAGTTCATTTTGTCCAAATATTTTATCAGCCTTTTTTTACCAATTTTTCTATAATTTTGGAAAATACTGGGATTAAGGAGATAGGTCTATAGTTCCCCATATTTTCTCCTTCTATATATAATTACGTCATTAATTAAAACTAAAAATAGTATGGCACCAAGCACAGACCCTTGCGAGACACCTGCTTTTATAATTTTAAACTCGCTACAGCAATTTTTTACACGTACACATTGACTGCGTGCCTTTAAGTAACTCTTAAACCAATCCAAGGCTGTGCCCCAGATTCCGGCCTTATATAGTTTTTAAACAGAATATTATCGTTTAATGAGACAAATGCCTTTTTAATATCTGCAAACAAATTTTCTGTGCGCTTGTTGAGATCACTAGTACTGTGCTCACTCTGCATATGGTTTATTAGTGCATCTTCATCACTCATCCCACTTCTAAACCCAAATTGTCTGCTTCTAAAGAAGTTCATTTTGTCCAAATATTTTATCAGCCTTTTTTTTACCAATTTTTCTATAATTTTGGAAAATACTGGGATTAAGGAGATAGGTCTATAGTTCCCCATATTTTCTCTACTTCCTTTTTTATAAACGGGAATGACTAGTGATTTCTTCAAAAACAAAGGAAACTCGCCAGTAGAAATACTCAAATTATAGTCATGTGTTAATTACGGATTCAGAAAGATATTCAGTTCTTTGACTATATATCCACTGATTCCATCAAATACTGGAGATTTATTACTTGATAGAGACTTAATCAATGTGGTGATTTTGTTTCCAGTAATAGGTTCAAGAAGAACGATTTCTGTATATTATTATTGGGGCATGGGTTGTCTAATATACAGGTATTATTATATTTTTCCGCATCAGAGTCAAACATTGAAATAAAATATTTGTTAAAAGCCGTAGAAAATTCTGAGGGATTAGCAACTAATTTTCCATCTATATCCAAACTAACCGTTTAACGGAACCACCGTCTATCATCTTTTCCCCCGTGATTTCTCTCACTAACTCCCACTGGGCTTTTATATTTCCACTGTATTTTTTAAATTGTTTCAAGTAGTAATTATTCGAAGCATTACGTAGTTTAATCCGAAGCCTATTTCTAAATTTCAAAAAAGTTTCCTTTAGCCTTATCATTTAGGGTGACATTTATATTTCTTCAACAAATATTTTTTCTTTTTATTTCTTTGAGCAGGGTGCCGGTGATTTATGGTTTTAATCTACGTTCCTTGTTTCTCAATGTAATGGCATAGCTAGACGTTTTAATACTATTATTCAGCAAGTCCATGAAAATAGAAAGGGATTTAAATGCATTACCTTCACTATATACTGGATTCCAATCAACATTTCCATTATATCTTTAAGGGTATTATAATATCCTCTGAGTCCTTTGTCTTGGTTCTCATTTGTTTTGTCACATTGGAAATCTAACTCAGAGGAAATGGACAATGTCGTCATGTAATGATCCATAATATATAATGCCAAATATCAGCAAGGTGTTGTAACTTACGAGTGTTGTAGAATCTCGCAAAAATGTGATCGATACATGTCGATATGCGGGTAGTAATTCTTGTTGGTTGCTTGATTAAAGAGAGTAACACGTAAGTACTCAACAAATTTATATAGAAATCAGACTCACTACTTGCAATTAGTATAATAATGTTCATGTCTTCGACGGCAAGTAAATTTCTTCCCGCATTCGACAATATTGGTTCCAGCTCATCTAGAAATTGAGGAACTGGGATAATTTGATTTCTTTAAATGCTTAGGAGGTCAAATTTAACCTTACTATATTTAAGATTTAAGTACACATAATCCGCAGCTTCAATTGTCACCATGATATTATCACATTCAAGTTCAGAATTCACATAGACTTAAATCCCTCCAGCTATATTTACATTATTACACTTAGCATAAAATTGAAGCCCATGATTATATAAAGCGCTATCTCAGCATCAATTATCCAGGTTTCTGAAAGTACAATAATATGTGGTTTTTGGGGGACAGTATTCAAGTGCACTAGAAAGAGGTCAAATTTGATACGTAAGCTGCGAATATTTTTGATGTATTTTCAACAATAACAGTGAATTTGAATTAATTTCAAACAGAATTTAGATGTAGTATGATTACAGCTTACTTAGGTCAGCCATACATCATAAGAAAAATACAGGTTCCTTTTCCGCTTTTCTCATTAATATTTTCCCCCCTCAAATCTATAGATAGGCATAGTTCTTTGTTTTCTTTACCTCACGTGCATCATTGAGTAACTTCCGGCGTCCTTGGTAAAGGGCCTCGTTGATGTAGATGTGCTCTTCGGTCGCCGGGGGAGGTTCCAGGTTAAAATGCCGTGTCGCAAAGTTCCGCTTTACTCTGCGTTTCGCTAGGAGGTCATCCTTGGTGGTTTGTCTGAGAAACCACCTCACTGAATTCCTCCATTGGCTCCATCAGACTTGGGTTTCAGGCGATAACAACTGTCAATGCACATCTCACTTATATGTACTCCCAATTCCCCACCAATTTTACACACCAGGGAAGGAAGGTATTCATTTTGACCAAAGGGAACACCATGGAATTCCACACTACTTTGTATAAGACGCAGTTCTAAGTCATTAGAGCGATTTATAATCTCTGAATACTACTTCTTTAACATGCAATTCTCACTCTTTAACGAAGCTATTTGTTCATCACACTCATCCAGTCTTTTACTTTGAGCCTCAATGATTAAAAAACTTTCGTCAAGTCTTTTGTACAATTTCTCGATTGCCTAACCAAGATTTTTTCCGTGGTTTTCAACTCTTTTCTAACTTACTTTGTTAAACTCTATATGTCTTCAAGGAATCTTCCACCTTCTGTAAGTTCTTTCTTTGAATCTGTTCCCTGGTGCGAATTTAAGTTGTCTCTTCGATCATCTTAGCAATCACAGTATCTCCATGCTTGTTTGCTGGCTTTGATTCCAGCTATATCTTCTCTGCTTAGTGGAGTGGCCGAGCAGTTGCCATTAAAATGCTTCTTGCACTCATCACAAGAAAGAGACACTGGTTTGCAGCTTGTTTTTCGGCACACACCACATAAACTCATTTTTACTCTAAAGTAAGCTGTATAGCACTCATTCAGAAAGACAGAACTACACTCAGTACGTAGCGTTAGTATTGCACGACGTGTGCACCTTGTGCGCACCACGGATAGAGGAAAATTGTCCGCTCTCCGTGAAATCCAACCATGAACTGGGAGGAGCCCCTGTAATCCTAATGGGCTCCTAGAAAGCAGCACTGCATCATTTGTATATAATAGAACTAGAACATTTATGTATCCAACCATTACTACTACGTTATCCATGCACGTATCTCTCATGCATTTATCCATAAAACATTGAAGAGCCATGGTGACATTACGCAACCCTGCTTTACGCCCGGTTTTATTTCAAACCAGTCACTCAAAACCACATTAACTTTCATGCTTGCATTACTGTTATCATGCGTCACCTTCATAACATTCAATAACTGCTAATTCACTCTGTAGTCTTTTAATACTCAACAGCTTATTTCTATTTACCATGTCATATGCCTTCTGTGCATCCATAACTGTGCAATATAATTTCTTTCGGTCGTCCATACATTTCTCTAGCACTTGCTGAAGTAAAAACAGCTGACCATTACGTCCCATTCCAGGCATAAACCTGCAATGTACACCCCAGATTCTGCCGATAGTAATCTTTCTTGGAGTTTTCCACTTTAAAAAAATTAGTTTTTAAAGACCGACTGATTTAGAAGTGTTTACATCATTGTCATGCAACAGTTCAAGTTATGAAAAACGTGTACTTTGAGAGATAGAGAGAGAGAGTATACGTGTATATTTTGAGAGAGGGTTGGTAAGAGGGGAAAAAGGGGGGAGATACACGTAGGGAAGGAGGAATATGAATAAAGGCTAAGTGGAGGAAGGCTTTTATTGAGGGAATCGTATGGAAAGTAAAGGGGAGTGGGATTGAAACGTTTATTCGTATTAATTAAAAACTTATTAAAAAAGTGGAAAACTAAGAATAATTTTTAAAACTTTTTAATCCTTAAAACAGTGAAAAAATGGACTATTTCTAAGCCAAAACTCTTAATTTAAGACAAAAGCGAAGAGTAGAGGCAAATATAATGCACGAATTAAAAACTTCATACTTTCATCGATACGGCAGTGAAAGTTTCAACCTTATATCTTAAGTGTGAGTATTTTAAAAAAAGCAAATAAATAAACCACAGCCCCGAATTCAATGCTTTTCTAATGGGGCTATAATGTACCTAAATACGATTAAATTCAGAAATAACAATAAGCGCTACGTGATTTTAGTTTAGATAAAATAATGAAAGAACAAATAGATACCTCGACTTACGAACCACTCAACATTCGAACTTTTCGGGATACAAAATTATTTCATATTTCGTTTTAGCTTTAAGATGCGAACTTATTCTTGAGATACGAACTGTAACGAAATGATTTTATGATGACTAGAATATCAAAATACTTACATTGAGCTGTAATATATTAAACTTTGTACAAAGGTGCACATTTACAGACACACGAATGCCTGTTTCCAAATGTTTTCCAATATATCTGAGTCTGGGAATAGGTTGATATATTTCCATTTGGTGGATGTTAAACAAGGTCTCGAGATACGATAAACTACTTTTCGAGTAACGAACCCCCGGAATGAACGAATTAGGTTCACAAGTCGAGGTGCCACTGCATATCGAAATAGCATAGCCATCATGCATGTAAAATATGCTATCATACAACCAAGCCTGCCTACAAAAAATGTCCGTAAGTCTTCTCTATGTAAATAGAGAGTAAACATATTTTGAGGCTCTCGGTCGTATTCAGGCCCTTTTTCACTGACTCACATTCGATGAGAATATTTTGCTGCTGATAGGAATTTCCCCAAAACTCTTATCGGAATTACCCCGATAGATTTAGTTTCTTTTTTGGACAACGCTACACTTTTAACACCATGTACTTGAATACAAAGTACACGTAAAGTACACGTACTTGAATATCGACATGAACAACAATCCCCTGACTATCACTTGACTGGGAATATAATGGATAGGTATGCTGAATTTTTTAACTTACAAGGCTAATTTTGGTAGATGACTTGTTATTCAAACGCAATACCATTAGCAATAATCCGTACCCTTAAACTGTATCTTTGATATTTATCCTCAAAAACGATGCAATCAGCTGATATTTTCCGACAAATATATATTTTATATCGTTAACTCTCAACTGATTTTAATCAAGCACGGCGTCATAAGTGCGCCTACTAATTTCACGGTAAAATTTTTTCTCATAATAATCGTAATTGCCTCACCCTCCTTTAACCTGATTGGAACACAGGTTAAGTAGTCAATAAAGTATGAATAACGTTTCTATGTGGGATATAAAATATCCCGAGAAAAATATAGCCATGTGAGAGTTTACGTCAGCTGTGTTGTAGACGAGGGGATGAAACTTTTCTCATAACTTTGGTGACTTCTTTTTTGCAGGCAAGACTAAAACCATGAAATATTATATCGTCCGTACGGATAACGTAAATTACATCGTTTTGTATGCGTGCGAAAATTTCCTCCTGGGAAAAATAGGTAAGTAATTTGTTTTGTAGTATTTACTCGACGTGAAATTTGAACAAATGAATGTAGTTCAGCGTTCGTGTCACATCATGGTCATTATTTTCTTATTATATTACTCACCTGCTTAACCCATGAAAAATGTATTTAACTGAATGTTTTCAATTGCAGATAGCGCGATAATTCTCGTAAAACCGGGAATCTCAGATGCGCTTTTATTAGAGGCTTTGAATTCCTTGACCACATATGGAATAACGAGGACTGATTTGGTGTATCCATTTACAGCCGAATGTTTATAAAACAGGGCTGTTTAAACGACTGCTGTATAAAAAAATCCTCAAGTTTTTGGGTAAAAATATTTCCCGGAATCAAGCTCCCAGAGAGAAGGTTTCAAGACCCTTAAATGTATTTAGTCAAATGTTTTTAATGGCTATCATATTTTGCTTTATTGGTCGTTTTCTATTTAAGTATGAGCTTCTATTTTACTTTCTCCGGGCTCTTTTGATTGTTTACTGGGCACTCTAAATTGTTAAAATACTTGTTAATGACTTTTTAAGAAAAATTAAACTCTTCTTTTCTTTAAGTAATAAACCATTGCTTTACATACAATCAGCATAGTCTAAGGTGCGTTTCTTGAAAGATATTTAATTTTTAAAACCATTCTTAACAAAACAATCTTTGTCAATTGTACCAAACTCCTTATTCTTTAATAAAAGCATCTGATTTCATGAATTTCTGCTGTTGATAATTAATCCCTTTTGTTGAATTCCCGTATTTTTTGGAAAAGGAAGACGAATGTTTTCACTTTATTATTGGTATTTTAAACCATTCTTCGTCTAAAATGTCAATGTAGACATAGTCACTGGACCACTGGCATTATTAGTCGATAAAAGAGCATGGTTATCGTCGCAGTCACTGACTAGAACATAGTTTTGAGAGGAGTAACTACCTCAGGTGATTTGCACTCAGCAAAAATTTGACCTGGAACGCCTTGCGACGCATTTGTTACTACTTTTTTGTAACCAAACTTTGTGGAGATCTATTAAAAGTATTTTATATTAATTAACTTGCTTAAAAATAATAACCATCAGTCTATGCCGGAATTTCTGTCATTTTTTTTCTTTTAATGAATGAAAATGGAGAATGCAATAAGTCAGTGAGTGATGAAACACCGTGGAATGGACGCATTGGTAGTGGACATGTATGATTGGAGCATACCTTGTTGCTTTGGCCATGCCAAGTAAATAGATTACAACCAAGAAACGAAGCATAATATTTATGTTTGAAGAGTGAATGGTGTACATGGCGAAACTCATGGATGAATGTGGTTAAAGTTAGATACTCATCTAAGAGAAGGAATATGAAGAGTCTTAAGGAGGTTGGAAGGATTTTTGTTTTTGTGCATATTTGCGTGAAGTTTCTCATACGTGTTTTTATTGTTGATATCATTACATAAAAGAGAAAAACATTGAATGATACCAATGAGTAAGTATATGTATATACATTGTGACGGAACGTGTTGGGCGTTTGATCAAAACCCCTTTTTTTCGTCCGCCCCAGAATCTTACGGCCGGGCCTTTCCCCCCTTCCCTCGTCCCTCTTCCCCTTCCCTATCCTCATCAAATTGGAAAAGAAAGTCTCTCGTGGAGGAAGGAAGGAAGTCTTACTTCAATCGTGAAATAAAAGGGAGCCACACAAGACCGCGGTCAAGCTACTCGGTCGGTAGAAATTAGAGGAAATTACTTTCTCGGGGGGGAACTTGACAGGTGGGACACTATACCCCCATGATCGCGACGGTGAACGGAACCGGACGGTCAGGACAACCGGGCACCGCGTCTAGGGAGTGAAAGACTCGCAGTTACAATGAACCATTGAACCCTTTTATTGAACCTTTAGTAGACATATGACACCTTAGCAAATATAATTTACCCTCTTACTCGCTAATGGGAGATGAGCGGGTGAATGACTGGTGAAACATTAATGAAACAATAAATTTTACAAAACAAAATAGTCTACAACTAATGATGGGCGAACGTGACATGATTTGTACAAAATTCGATGAGATGAAATGAAATTAAACCCTTATTTAACAAGTTCCTCGTCCCTTCCTTTTAGACCAGGCAATAACGTTCATTGGACGGGAAATTAGTGATACAAGGATTAAATTTGAACCAAGAAAACATCTTTCATTTCTCGTTAGCTCATAGGCCAAAGATGCATGAAAACTTTGGATGAGGAAATCGTAACTTCCACCCTTAATGCACACGGGGTGGGCTTAGTGAGGAGGTGAATCCGGGAACACTTAAGGGGCTAGGTGGCAAATACTTAGACGAGTCGAAGGGGCCCGCGGATCATAGTCGATGACACGTGGCTTCTCTCCACATCGGGATGAGACGTGTCAACTTCGATATCCGGATCGGCGGCGGAGAATCTGCTGGTGAGACGAATGTCCGGCAAGCTGTGGTATCTCTTAACCCACCCACGCGACAGGTTCGCGAGGTTGTCTCAAACGTCCACGACAGCTCTTATTCCTCCCTTCTTTGTCTGGCCACTTTCTTTCCCTCTCGTTCGTTCCCTCTCTCCACGAGAGTCGAATTGCTTCTCCCACGAGTACTGGATTCCTTCTGTCCCGTGTGTGAGCTTGCTTCTGCCCCACATACCCTCGTAGTCATATGATCACCCATAATAAACTTCACAAAAACAATTGATATGTGATATTTGGGGCGGCAGGTTCGAATTGTCGTGCGAGGCGTTCCCTCCCTGTCCGCTAACCTTGGATAATCCTCAGCGACGCGTCAAAAAGGCCTACACGAGCGGACTGTTACATCATACTTACTCTATGCTCTTCTCCCGATGCGGGAGTGCGAGGGGTAATAGTGACTTTTCGTTTCTCTTTGGCGTGGTTAGGGACGCGGACCAGGAAAAGATTAAAATGCTGTTGAAAATTCCGTGTGACATTTGGTTTGTGTGATCATCGTTAACAAAAATAAAATGTTTTTCAATATGCGGCTTTTATTGCCGTTCCCATGCTCCCAATGAACAGCGTCCCCACCCACGCCAATGAAGACCGAAAAGCCGCTATTACCCCTCCAACTGCCGCACCCACGTATCGAGCGAAAACGTAATTGGAGTCATACTACTACTGGAACACTGTGGAACCATCTCCCGTGTGAAACACCCGCACAAGCGACAGACATTTCCCTGTGAGTTAGGCAAATATGTATATTTATAAACCCGGAAAATCGATATTTTCAATAATTTGCAGCCGTTGCGTGACCCCTATACGTTGTCCGATCGAGTCCAAATTCTTCCCCCTTTATTTTTTACTGGCTTGGGACAAAAAACCGTGTAATATGGTCAACATTTCGATAATGTCTAATTTTGTAATCATCATCACACCAAAGTAAAAATTCCTCTTAGGACACATTGTACCAATTTTTTCTTTTCATTTAAGTATGCCGAGGCATCATTTAAGTGCAGATTTTAACTCTGCTCTAATTAAACTAAAATTCCCTAATTCAGTGATGTACACCACTATATTATTTACCCTGTGGCCCGATGTGAACCCTTACCTCTCGGGCCTCTCTCTGTGACTCACTTCAACATGCTAATGACAGGGAGGGTTTCAACATCCATATGCCTCCTCTCTTAAAACCTCCTCTTCACAAAACTTGAGAGAGGACCAATAGTTGAATGGACAGCTCAATATACATGTGTATGAATCATAATTGGAGAGAAGATTGGTTATAGTGAACTCTATTCACTTGTTTACTAATAGCGTATGGATTTCAGCTGTCATTACATGAATTAGAATATTTGGTCACAAATACACAATGAATATTAATCACTAAAAAATAATAAAGAGATTTTCTATAAGAGAGAAGACACAGTTATTCATTAAAATCGAAAGGCATAAATTGGCACAATCGTTTTCTCTGCCACAATGTATGTACTTGGAAAAAAATGGGCTAAGGAAAGTAGGTAATAACATAAAAGTAAACATATTACAAGAGGGTTCACCAAGGGCCCAAAACTGTTTTATGTTTTGATGTAGTACCGGAAGAAATACGTGCATGCAAGATTCTACGATTTCACTCAACACAAGACGCTGAACTTCCAAATGCTTCATAATTATATACGTGACTTCTTACTGGGAATCTACGAAACTAAGTAAAAATGGAGGGCTTCCCTATTTGCTCTATCAGTTAGAAGTAGCAGTATATTGCCCCATTTTGAAGAGAGAGCAATTAGTGTGGAGGAATACATTGTGTGAGATTTATGTCACATTGTGCAGATTTAGATTAAAGATGCAGGAACAGAAGCGCAACACCTCAGCGTACTTACTATGGGGGAATAAAATTTCTAAGCAAACTGAGTGCCGCCATCATCGCTCTCGGGGAAAAGAGGCTTCCTTACTGATAACATATTATTCCTGGGTCTTATCCACGACGAGGGAAATTCAAGCACAGAAAGGTGGTGGGCTCATCGTCCAAGCCGGTCATGGATTATTTGCCGCTTGCCTGCCTCGAGTGTTATTCACGCTGGGAGGGGTATTAGATAACCTTGCCTGTATTTTAACATTCTTTTTACCTCTATCGTTCGTTCTAGCCATATTTACATTGGGGCATAATTAATTGCAAAACACCATATAAGAGAAGAAACAAAACTTCAGAAAAATACATTAAAAACCTGTCCACACACCAACAGAGTGTCTAAAATGGTTCTCATCACTAATTTAAAAAATCATCTTTTTACTTGGAATAGCCAGTTTCCAGGCTAATGTTTTACATGGCCCATTGACTGGTGGAAGACATTGACTTCCACCAGTCAATGACTGGTGGAAAGTTCCACCATTCGTTCGTTGAACGACTCTTGATCCGTTCAATGAACGGCTCAATGACCCCCTCTGGAGAGCCGAACGTCACAAACTTATGCCGATGTCCAACTTACCTCGAAACCGCGAACAAAACAATGTCTACCTTCCGCACGCTTACTTCCGTCGGAAAGTTTCCACCACGACACTAGCGCTGTTCCACCAAGTGGATGACGGGTAGAAGGGAAGCTTGACTTTCCACCAGTCATTGAACGATGAACGATGCAGTGAACGATGCTATGGTGGAAGGTGGAACATGATGACGTAGTGTCGGAAATTCATGACGTTTTGGTGGAAACTAATGACGTTTTGGTGGAAAAGTTGAACATCGGGAAAGTATCAGAATCAGGGCCCTTGTAAACATTGAACGTGTGTTATGGCAGAAAGTACAAGTAGAAAACGCAAGTTCACAGATGAGCATAGATCATTTCAAGATAAATGGACGAACTTGTTTGCGTTGGAGAAAACCCCATTTATCTCGTATGCAATGAATCAGTTTCTGTGTTCAAAGAGTATAATATCAAACGACATTATAATTCCAAACATTCCTCTAACTTTGCGCATCTTCAATGACAATTACGCATTGATAAGGTGGAGGCTCTGAAAAATCAACGTAAACGACAGCAGCATTCTTTTGACAAACAGAATGAAGACAGTGAAGCAAGAGTAAAAGTGAGTTATATTATATCAGAGAAAATTGCACGTAAGTCAAGACCATTTACTGACGGCAAATTCATAAAAGAATGTATGGAGGCAGCAGCAGAAGCGTTATGTCCCTCACAGAAGTAACTTTTTTCCAAAATAAGTCTTTCTGGTGTAACAGTTGCAAGGAGGGTAGAAGAATTGGCAGGCAATATCGAAAGAAAATTAATTGAATACACATCGCAATTTATTTACTACTCCATTGCGCTCGATGAAAGCACAGATTTATCTGACCCCACTCAGCTGGCTGTGTTTATTCGCGGCATGGACAGTAATTTTGTTGTTACTGAAGAAATGGCTGTTCTAGTTCCAATGAAAGGCAATACAAGAGAATGTGATTTGTGTCAGACATTTAATACGGTGTTAAACTGGTGTAATCTCAAGTTATCAAATATGGCAGGGATCATGACAGATGGTGCACCGGCTATGGTTGGCAATAACGAAGGGTTTGTGGCTTAATTAAAGAAAAACAATCCTGATGTCTCCTTCGTACAGTAACATTGCATTATTCATCAGTAAAATTTATGCGCAAAGTCCGTCAATATTCACGATATCATGAGTGTTGTGGTAAAAACTGTTAAAAATCATAAGCGCCATTTTAAATCCGCATAGCAACCACGTATTATATCAGCAACGTTGCCCTTAAAACTGGTGTTTATATTTTGCAAACATTAGCACTTAATAGCATCCTGACTATTAACTGAGAAATAATCTACACAAAAACTTGTCACCTAAATAAGGAAAAGACATTTTCCGCTGTTCGTGATATATTTGAGAAAAAAGTGGCTGCGCTTCGGAAAAAATATGTCGGCTTTTGGAGTTGACACTCTAAAAAATAAGCCAGACGACTCAGGGGAGCTCATCGGGAAACTATAAATTGAATGAGAATAGCAAACTCAAAAAATAAAGAAAAGGTAGATATTATTGGCCTAATTCCCAAGGACTGGAGTGTTAGTGTGATAGCAAGAGAGTTCAACTGAATGCATTGATTTGACAGGCACTCCAAGAAAAAAATTAGTCAGGTGTGGGATGCTGTCAGCTGATATAGATTTACGGTCCCTTAGCAATTAAGTTGGTCAATATGTAAGAAAAATATTATTGAATACTACGAAAATAGCGAGTGAATAGTGAATACATTGAGGATCTTGTCGCAAAGTTAATCAGTTTAAAAGAGCATCCCGCGACCAAACAAAAGACAGCAACCCGCCGAAATGCGATTACCGAATTCTCGGAAGTTCCACCATATTCCGTGCCTCCCCACTCCAGCATCCGGGGTTTAACGCACGATCTCCCGGGGAACGTTCGTTAACCTCCACCTTAGTCACAGTCACATGAACTCTCTGGTATTTAAATATGCTCAGGGCCGTATTCTAAGACGTTCCTAGAGGAACGACTCTTCCTCTATGACGCATTTGTGGTGACAACTCAACCTCCAAGCGTTTTTTAAACGTACCTCTTCGGTTGTAGGCTCAACGCTCTCTACAAACAAACGAATCTCTTGATCCTATTAGTAGCATGGCTCAGACCATCCTCCAAAATAGAAAGAACAGTTCCAAAGCCTAATATGGCGGAATGCGTCGATTACCTCCGGACACATCACGCAATATTTTATTTTATTTTATTTATGTCATCAACCTGAATACAGCCTCGAGGGCCATTTTACATCAGGCGTTGTAACAATAACAAAGGACAACACACACAACCATGTCCAGGGAGGAGAAAAATCCTCCAGTGGCGGGGCTCGAACCCGCGACCTTTGGGTTGGCAGGCGAGGACGTTACCCCGCCGCCACCGAGGCCGACGAGCGATCAAAATATCTTTTTACTTCTTTAATTATTCTTCTTCTTCTTGCTGTTTCGTTAAAGCCGCAATGAACTGTGGGCAGCAAACGTCACACGAAACGTCATCGAAGCATTACGTAGTTATGAGAATTTCAGCGATCTACTCAACAGTCCCTCCAAGCCCCTCCATCGAAGAGGAAGAGTTTGGTTTCGCTGTAGGAACGTTCTAGAATACGAATAGTGGGTAGAGTCACAACTCGCACTCTTCCTCCTCCGGCGAAGAGTAAGAGGAAGAGTATGGTTTAAAAATACGGCCCTGAGGGTTGTTAATTATTCTTAAGTAGTTGAAGGTTGCCTCGATCGAGTTTTCCAAAACGTTCTTCCTAGTTGAAAGGGTTTATTGGAAATCGACTTTGATCTTGCTGATGCTGGTGTCTGAACGAAACGTGATGAAAACCAGTTTTCAAAAGAAAATTCCCCTAGGACTCGTGGTGCGGTTTCTAAAATTGAGGTCAATGTCTGAAAAACGACGGAGCCGTGTGTATCATAACCAGAAACAGTTGAGAATCAGTTTCCGTTGTGTGCGTTTTGTCGAAGAATTTCTCTCAAGTGTTGCGCATTAAAACGGAAACTCTTTTTGGGCTCGAAGTTAATTAGCTCGGGCTTGCCGGAGAAAAAAAGTATAATTATATTTTCTACGCTCCTAAGATATTTTTTTCTAGGAAAATTTGAATGATAGCCGTTCAGAATGTGTTGATGCACCAAGATTATATGACCGTGCTTTAGGACGAGGTTAATGAACGTTGAGGATTGGCGCGTTGAACTCCGGATGTTGGAGGAGAGGAAGAGGTCAAAAAGGTTTGCCGGGAACGTTGGAACGGTGAAGAATTCAGTTTTTAACTCAGAATTATGATCGGATGATACAACAAGAAAAAGTATAATATATGGTTATGTAAGGTGTTTCCTGGAAAAGTTGGAACAGTTGGGGATTTAGGGGTTAACTCATAATTTGATTGGATGATATGGAAACATAGTAATATTTTTTTATTGTTTTCTGGCAAGCCACCTAAGAATAAAATACAGAATATACAGAAAATTATATCACACATACACATAGCAAATTATAATATTATCAATGGCTGAATGCACAATAATTGCATGCCCACTTTTGTTAACTTTTGGAAAACGTAAAAAGAAAATATCGAACTTGCGGACAAACTAGCCAAAAACCCATAAATACTCAACAGTTCCCTAAATGTACTTTTTACGTGTTTCTATGTTTTTCAATTGTATCAATATATTATATATGCATGATCATCGTCACCGAGAACGTTAACTTCATTGCTCAAAGAATGGTATGATAAATAGTTTGATGGGGAGATTAGCATTTGGCGACCCAACAACCACTAAAGAAAAAGTGAATAAGACGAGAATGATTAGAAAGAAAGAATTAGAGAAAGTAATGATAAAAACTGATGGATTATTTGAGAACGCGTACGTTTTCCAAGAATTTGAAGAATTCCAGCTATTAACGAATGCGAATTATGATAATCAGGGCTAGAAAAGATTGATAGAATATTGGACATGTAGATTCTAAATTAGTGAGATGATCCATGGACATTCATCATTAAAGTAGGAGGGCACGAACTAGAGCCGATATGAATGTTAATAAAAAAACTTGGAACGTACCTAGGAATAAAATGGGTGTGGATGTAATAATATCAGGAAATGCATAAAATGCAAAGAGGCGTTCATAAACAGGTGCGAACTGATAAAAGGTAGTTAAATACTTTGGTGTTGATGTGAGAAAGAGTGTTGTGAAAAGTCTGATGAGCGTAAAATTGTACGGTTGAAACTAATGTGGCTGTGCAAATTACTATCACAATTACCCGTTAAATTGGAAGATTGAGTTTCGAATACCCAAGTGATTTTTAATGGCCAAATCCCGCGAATTGATTTAAATTTTAGGATGAGAAAAGCGCTAACTCCTAATTATTATAACATAGAAAAAAATGTGACACATGTAACGAAGCAGAACTCTTTTTTCATATTTTATTTTCCAGTGGAATAAAAAAACGTTTTTTTTAGCATTGAAAACGCATAATATTCTTTTTAGGCGAACTCAATAAAATCCTTAATGCTGCGCTTAACAAAGAGAGGTAGGAGGAGAAATGTTGTGGGTAAATGGATATCTTTTTTTTCACGATGAAAACGGTTTATGAATGTGAGCAAAAGAGTATGAACATAACCTAAAAACGAGTCATACTTTTACGGGTAAAATGCGGGATATATATTGAACTGTTTTCTTGTCTTCATCCGTAACGCTGATATTCGAGAGCCCACGACGTGTCGCGACGGTCCCACCCTCCAGTTTACTAAACTTTACAAATTTTGGTATTGCAATAGACGGATGGGTTTGTATAAAACATGGCACTTGAAAACGTATTATACACATTTATTTATATGTATTTGGGACATATAGAGTGGAAACATTCACAGACTTCGGGGCGCCAGAACACGGTGCGGTTGGGGGAGGGGGGTCTGACCCCCCTTGGCCACGCTACTGCGTATAGCTTGAAACGAATAGAAAGCTATTACGCCGTTGTGTTGTAAAGTGAGCAGCGCACTTGAGCAAATAGAAAGCTCCCAGAATTGATGTGTACTTGAAGATGCTTGATGGGAACACAGCGACGTAGAAGAAAGGAACTTATTGCACACTTTCTGAAGAATTCATAGCCTCATGATAACAAAAATGGAAAACAACTGATTGGATGAACTACCAGATAAGGGTTGTGGTGGCAAAATTGAAGCGAATTATGAAGGAAGTTAAAATAACATACGAGAAAGAACTTTATGCATATAAGGAGCAATTCCCTATCAAGAGGAGCGTTTAGCAATTGGAGGGAGCTGATAAGGGAGACCTTGGGTAAGGATATAAAGAAGAAGCTGGTGATCTACTACTTTGGGCCGAGGGCCCTGCCATTGTCCGTAGTCTGGTCTGGTCAGTTGGGCAAGCGGAGAAGGGTAAGAAAGAGAACATGTTGTATGGACGGGATGAAGAAGACCTCTACGTACGCCGGGATGAAGAAAGAAATGCTATAAATTGATAAGGGCCAGTACTTGTAAAAATAATAAGGGTTGTTACTGACTTCCATTTAAACCTACTTTTAACCGAGAGATTACCGTAATGAATGTAAAATTCATCTTGAAAACGGCTCTCAAAGATTGTGATGAGAGGACCTAACTGTAAGAATTTTGGCACATTGGGCTACGTCTCATCCTCGGGAAACCTTGTAAAGGGTCTGAGTATGAGCCCAGAAAGGATATACAGTAATCGCAGATAAATAAAATCTGGGGGTTACACCATTAGAGCCGGTGCCTGGTCTGCTTGGATCTTACCCGGTTGATCTCTAAGGGGGGGAAGGATTCTTAGTCCAAAGGGTTACGGGAATGGGGGAAAGAAAGCGACACAATCACCCCATAATTAGGGGAGATTACGTCTGAACGAAACCCTTCACCGGGTGGTCCGAACACCCGGCAGGCGAAATTTCTCTCCCGAAGGGTTTTTGGACAGACACAATTGTGTGAGTGTCCCTCTGACCCTTCGAGCTCGTATCCTTGACCCCCCTTGAAGGGATCCTCTGCCACTACGGGGGCAGGCGGATGGCTCGTTCTTTGTTCATCAGAATCCAACCGTGGGTTCCACCTCCCTTTGGAGTACTGGTCCAGCAGAAAGGATATACAGTCAAAAGTCATTAAAAACATGGGAATCAATGGGGACTTGGGACTCGGCTGCGGTGGGGTAATGTCCTCGTCTTCCATCCTCAAGGCCATGGGTTCGAATCCATCCTGGGTGATTTTACACTATCCAGGCAGATATGTGAAGTAAGTCTATGAAGAAGATCGTAATTTCTTGGAAGTTGTGATGAATAAAGAAATTATTACTGTATTTTTATCTGTAACCTAGAAGTGTATGCGGAGAGAGCAGAAGGGATAGGGTTAGGAATGAGTGGGCGGTGAAGGGATGTCAAATAAATGGTCCAATAATTGACACGTGGGAAAGAAGCGTTCTTCATTGGTTTGGCCATGTGGAGAGAATTGATGCGAGTCGAAAACTGAAACAGTTATTGATAGAGAAGTAAATAGTGACCTTGAATGTGCTAAGTGCTAAGTAAAGTGACCTTGAATGTGCTAAGTTTTTCCAACTCAACACTTTCCTCAAAAAACTCATAAAAATGCATCAAAATTGTAGCCCTTAATATACATTACACACCAATGTTTGCCTCATTGTCTTAGAATTAGACAAAGCTGAGAAAAATAAACAAACACGGATGATTTCTAGCGCAGAAAATGCTCAGCACCTATACTTGAAAATGGCCGCCAAATATTAACCATATAAATTAAATAAAAAATGTGGTTTTTATCTGTTATTATATAAGGCTATCAACACTTAAACTATAATTTTTTTAGAAATGGCCAAGAAACCCATTTATTATTTTATCACCACTTTTTATAGACTGACTTTACAATAAAGCCATTCAATTCTAAACTCTAAAACGATATTTTAAGGTTGATTTCCCATTAATCAGCCATTCCTTCATCCATCCAGTGGTTTAGTTCCGCTGCGCCGGACAAGACGGAGCCTCCTTGAAATCATAAAAACGACACGATAATATGTCAAGGAAATAGTTGTTACTAACAAGACTAAATTTACCGAATGTAAAAAGGGTATATTACAAGATTTAAGAACTTCCGTTTTTCCCTTCGAATGTCACACTTCAGCAAACACGATACCAATGTAGAAATAGCCACAAGAAAAAATCTTCTCATTCGCTATCACGTTATTTCATCGCCACATTTGAAGCAGGCATGAATATCTTTATTCGTTGCATAGCACGACATATGCGCACGTATGGGATGAAACCGAATGGATTGTGGGTTCCTTGAAGCTCCCTTGCGTTGCCATCTTTGATGGACCGCAAGTGCTTAACATCTACATCTACAAAATACCCTGCAAGCCATCTCAAGGGTGTGTGGAAGGGGCAAGTAGTCACCAACATGCATTACACTACACCCTAAAGTTAGTTTAACTACGACCTAGATTCTAAGATCCTAGGTTACATGATGACCTATATTCTATTTAATGAATGGGGAACTTGGCTGTTAGAATTGAATTTTTAAAAGTGCGTTGTTATGAATTTTTGGTGACACCATGTCTTGGTGTCATTTTCACTCCAAAGCTACCGCCCAGGGACTACGATATAATATTTCGGTTCTTGTTCAGAAAGGGGACGCCATTTGTATCTTTTACAAATTTTTGGCAAACATTTTTTTTTTATTTTATTTTTGTATTTGCTTTCGTGTTTCAATTTTTCTTAACTGCCTTATCTCATTGTCAAAGTGTGTTTACACTGGAAAGTTAATTGCTAAAGTTACTTTTAACCAACGAATTTCGTTGTAGCTTATAGGGAGAGAGCTTTCTGCCCCCTCTTCTTTACACCCCCTCTCCTCTCCACCCCTTTCCTTTCAACTCCAAGGACTTCCCCTCAATTACAGTCCACTGCCCTTTCCGCAGGCTACACGTTCGAGAGTAAATTTCCTCAGCACCACTTTTATTGTCCCTCTCGGACAATCTTCTCCCTGCCTCAGATGACCCGAAAGGGCCAGTCGGAAAAACCTGTCTCCTAGCCCATCCTATTCACGGAAGTATCCTTATTTTTCCTAAATCTAAACATATTAGGCTTGTCGGCGTGTGAAGTCTCTTTTTGGTCAAACAAGAATCCTGAAATTTGCTTCGAAAATCTCCCAAGGGGATTCATTGAGAAACCAGCAAATTGGCTGAAAATTTAAAAAATATTGTTGCTACTGCTGTAAATGTATGGGATTGGGCAATGTACAGTGATTCTGTAAAATATTCGAAAGAAATAAATTTGACCTGACTAACTTTATAACTAACAACACGGTTATTACTGGCCCAGCGCCTCTGACTGCTCGGCCACGGCTTCTGTTGGTGGTGGAAAGCACTGCAAAGGATTTATTCGGAGGTAAATTCTTTATTTGCGTTTTTCTCGTGAACCCGGGTCTAAAAATGGAAGAAAGCCATGACACTTTTCCCGCATTCTCTCTATAGTTTCAGAAAATAATTACCTCATTTTGGGTCCCGAACATCAATCACACGATGTCTCCTTGTAAGCTCATAAGACGGAGAGGAAAGTGCCTGTTCCCATCTTCTGAAGATGAGACATGATTAGCGAATAGTAGAAAGATAGAGACAATAAAATATGGAAACTATACAGATAAAAATGTCATTTTTTCCCGTGAACGATAAGAGACCACAACAGCTGCCAATGAGACTATTAACTAGGCTTGCCAATAGATAGTATAGCTAGTGAGTTTATTTACTCCCTGATACTTGTATGCATATCTGTTACCTATTGCTCACAGTATGCCGTGCATGTTTTCAATATAATTATGTATCTTTGTTCATTTATGTAGTTTCAAAATACTAACGGCCCCTCTAATATTGGTAGAATACCTATAGTGTAGTGCATGCTTGTGAGGATTCGCCTCCTGACAAACATTAGCGACTTATGCTAATAAACCATTAGTCGTAGTTACACTAACTTTAATTGGGTATAGTGTAATGCATGTTGGTGACTACTCGTACCCCCTGCCACAGACCCTTGAGGTGGCTTGCTCGGTATTTTCTAGTTGTAGATACAGATAAATACTCCACTGCGCACGCTCTCCTTTTTTACGTGAGTACTCCCGCGGGATACCATACTTCCAGTGCTCACTCTATATATAAATAATTATGAAAAATCTCATTCGAGTGATATATTTTTTACTTTTACTGCACGCTTTTTATTCAAGTAGAAGCTGGTATCAATTTTAAACTAAAAAAAAGAAAAATGAAGAATTATTCAGCTACATAATTTTCATTTTCATCCGAAGTTTTAAGATCTAAATATTTACAAAATTGCAGGTTTGGTGATCCAAGGAAACCCATCTGTAGCATTTAGTAGCATCTTCCACTGTTGCTCCTTTTCATTGCGGACTCCGTCAAAATATTTTCCTCTTCAGTGCCTTTTTCTTCAGGAAGTAGTCGTATTTTGGACCTGATGACTTGTGGTACCCCAGTTTCTTTCATACGCTTACGCATTTGTGGTTTTATTGGCTCTATGGCTACACTACTGAATTATTCGTGCCATTGGAGTTTTTTTAATGGTCACATGGTGCACATTTGGCTTGGTACACAGCCAGCCATTACCATCAATATTCAGCAGATCAAATTATATCGTAAGGGGCCTGATGTTGCGATGGATATATTACAGTCAAGTCAATAAATATATCACAATATATTTCGGGAAGGTTTATTTTCTGTAAACTTTGACGCAACAGAGATGACGCAGACCTTCCACAGCCACAGGGCCCTGCCACAGACCACAGAAGCCCCCAGAGGCCCGCCATAGGTCTACCACAGGCCACACGATTTTGCCATAGATTAAGTAACCAACTGTCTACAGACTTTCTGTGGTTGCCACATATATCTTGTGTCTACCAGAAAATGTCTGTGGTATCACAGCTGTTCTGTGGCTCTCACCACTTACAATTCGTGGGGACCGCCACAGAACAGCTGTGGTATATTTGTGGCAAAACCTGTGGCTTTTTCTCTAAGGGGAAATTAAAAAAACTTTGTGAATAAATTTTAGAATGAGTAAAGAGAGAATCCGGCAAGTGATAATAATCAGACAGATGAGCAGCTGAGACTTTTCATGATATCCTCTCACCGTGGTTAATTATACCTCAAAATCTCACAGTTATACTCCATAATAATTTACGCCAATTTAAGATTCATTGTATCTATTTATTTGCCTATATATAATATTTTTTTTCTGTATAACATAATGTATATGGAATTAGACCACCTGTGAAAATATATTTCGCTTCCTTTCACAAATCTTTCTTTACACCCTTTACAAGCTCAGAACGAGTGAACCATTTTGCTTAGTCGAGATCTGCCACGAAGAACTCGACCAAGCCTTGACTTACCCCTTCCTCATGCTCGTTACGTCATTCTCCATATAAGTATATTCAAGGTCTATGTTATTTTGGTCAATTCTAGTTCCACCACCGGTATTCTCTCGAATTACTTGACTGACCTCCTTGCCTGTGATTGGACGTTGGATCCAAGGATCGGATGGAAAATAAGTATCGTACTTATTTCTGTTTTCAGTACACTGACGATCGAATACGATTCTCTCATCGGATACGATACCTAAAAGCTGGAGAAGGGGCGTGTAATATAAATAAAACAAAAAGCATTTTTGTGACGGAACATAATTATTTTTATTTATTTACATTTTTTTCCTCTGATATTATTCCCCTAATGAATTCTTGCCTGCCAACTGGCTCCTCCATGATATTTAAAATGCCATAGTAAAACGTAAGTTTCATATATTTTACAATATTTCTCCTAAAAGAGTCTTGATTTCAGAGTTTCCTCACGTTTTGCTCTGTAAAAATCTCAAAGTATTAAAATGATTCATACTATTGTGCCTTTCTGTGCGTCGCGATACAGCTCAAATACTCCAAAGATAGGCTGGGGCATATTTGCAACTGCAGGGCCTTAGTCTTCTCCATTTACAAAGAAATGGATGCTTCCATCTTTTAGCTGCATCACGCCAAGTTGACCTCGAGCCTATTCAATGGTCATTTATCAAAAATGAAGGGAGAAGAATTTTTATGTAACATTGTCGTATGCAATGCTTGTGTGAGGATTAATTAATCAATGTGTTCGCTTTAGAAAGTCATTTTGTGAACTGTTTTCAGTTTGCCAATTCATGTTTGTATCAGAAATATTCATTAATCCATTACCAAAGTATTATGGCATCTCAAGGACATGCTGCTGATAATATTATAATAAATTCAATGTGACATTTATGATATTTTTGATAGCATAAATTTGGAGAAATGGTCAATAGGAGAAATATTAATTTTTTAAGAGAAACTATATTTCAAATCCTGAGAGGATACAACTGTGCTTTATAAAACATATTTTCGGTGATCCTTTCTTTGAGTATTATAAAATATCCATCGATTAAAAATATGATCAATATAAATTTTTTTTCATGTGATTATAATAATAGTGAAACCATTATGACCATAGCACATGTGACCAGAAATATGCAGCCATGTGCAGAAATAATGTAAATTAAACTATTGGTTGCTCACCAGTAAATTGTCAATATTTTGTCCATAGACTTTAACCAAATATCCACTGTTTCCAAACTGGGATGCATTGTGGTGGTAAATTCTTGTATTATTGCTGTGAAGATAATGAGGTAAAAGACATGGAGCCAGCAATAATCGCAGTGATATAATAGCTAATTTTAGGCAATAAATTTCTTTCAAGGCCTTCAAAATGATTATAAGAGATTGGTAGGTTAAGGTTTTCGTAAACGTCATCTTTGGTGATTAGTACCACATGCAATCATCATTCGGAGTGAGCATATTAATGCAAAAGTTTAAAATAGCAAAGTATATAATTATATTAATGGCCACGAGGTTGGCCGGTGTGGTGACAGATAACGCAAAAAAGGAAAACTTACACTTAAAAAATTCTAATATTTCGATGGGCCGTGACCATCTTCCTCGGAGTGGAGACAAAGGGAGAATCACTCCACTCTGAGGAAGATAGTCACGGCCCATGTAATTTTTCCTTATGTAAGTTCTCTTTTACTCCCAATTGAAAGCCAGTGAGCTCGGTGCAAACGATTTTTTTCTTGCTTTTTAAAAATTACATTCACCCAATGATATATGTTTTAAATTGGCAGGAAGGGAAAGATGGAAGTAAAAATTTAATTTTCAACTCCTGTTTTGAATTTTACTAAACCCTTCTTCTTTTTCCCCAACATGGTGCTTTTGTCTTCAAAAGAGTCCAATTTATACTATTTCAACTACATAAATTTTATGATTACCTTGACAGCCGCAGCATGGCCAACGTATGCTCGAGGCATTGTCGACTTAGGTTATGTGATCAATATGATAATTACACTAAGATTGTACAAGTAGTATTATTCACCCATTCCTCTCCGTTAGTCTAAGGTTAAATAGGTTACTAATTCACTTATTTCTGTCTGTCACTCTCTTTGTCTGTCAGTCATGCCTGTTTGAGGGACTTCTAGGCGACATGGAAAGTTGTAGTTTAGTAAAAATACAGGTCGTGACTACAAACCGACCGAAAAAATTTGAAAACCTCACAAATAATTTAAACGACGCATAAGGAAACCATTAAATCAGTGCAAACGTTTCTTTTAGTTTTGCTTTTTTATATTATTTGTACTCAATTGAAATTTACAGTGTTTTCTTGTTGAAATAATTCACAACCGGAAAAAGCCCTTCAAGCAACATTTAGTCTTGTTACGTCTTCATTTCAATGTACGCTGTTATTCAATATTAATCAGTTTCAAAGGAAAAACTGTGGGAGAAAATTATTTTAAATAAAAAATAACACATTAAAAAAAGACGAGACGCGTTATATCGCCTGAATTTCTGTGTCTAACGTCGCGCGAAGGAGAGTTGCTCTGGAGATAGCATACTCCGATGGGCGTATCTGGCCTTACATGATTTGTAGAATAAATGAACAACAAGTGAGCACCAGACATGCGCTTAAACGCATCAATAGGAATCAGTAGAAAGACAGCGAATTCCAGATGTGTTCAGCTATTTTTTAAAAACTCCATTATAAATCAACATTATATATTCAAGAAGTTTATCAAGTAATACATATATACCTCTTTTACACATTATTTCGGGTTTTAAATTTCAAGGTTAAAGAAATTACCACATTCTGTTTTTGTTTACCATATGACAGTATTAATTATTTTTCATTTGGTAATATACATTTAAAATCAATATAAATCGTCGATTTACATTAAATATGTGAGTAATAATATAAAAATAGCATGAACAAGTGACATTACAGTCTTTTTCAGTTTCAAACCTTGAGTTGGTACGCAGCAGACCTCCATTCATCAAATTGCAGAATGTATGGGTAACTGTAGGAGTACAGCATTACGTAAGATATTTTTCCAAATTGAGTCAAAATAATCTTGAGAACAAAGTTTATATCACCAAACATTTATAGAGCAGTTATTATTCTTTTGAAGTTCAACAAGTCCAAATTCATGAAATTACAGGCGGTTTATTGAATAAATGTTGGCTAAGGTCGGCTTAAGTTCGTTGTTTTGTGGGGGTGAATATCTACTTTCCGGGAATCTTGGGGTATGGGGTCGGCCGCCCTCCCCCTTCACACATCCTTTATCCGCCCCTGCTTTTGGCTCATGAAGTAGAATAGTTTTTGATGTTTTGTGAGCATGATCAAAGAAACATCTGTATTTGTGCTAAACCTCGTTCCATATTGATGTACACCTAAGCTTTCAGCGCGGGAGTGTCTGTTATTGGTAGAATATCAATCATCAATTTAACTTGGAACATGTTGAATTGGTGATTGAATGATATGACGAAATATGATAATTAATACATTTTTTAATAATGAGTGGTTTCCAATGTGCATCGTGTACATCAGTAGCAACTAATATCATAAATCTACTATTAGTTTATAATGGTAATGTAATATAAGTTAATCAGGTTTCCATATCGAAAAAAGAGAACAACTATGCCACAAACAATAAACGTCATGGCTGTGTGGTATGCACAATGGTGGCTTGCGTGGCGTCACCATACAGTTCATACACTCCGTAGACCTCCTCAGGGATGTTTGAGGCAGCTGGACCTTGATCAACGCCATTGACGAAGAAGTGCAACGCCCCCGTTTCCGTCTTCATAACACCCATGCGATCACCGGCCTGCATTCCAAAAACGAAATAATGAATTGCTAGAAAGTCATGCCTGCAAAAACTTTGCCGGAATATCAGTGATTCCGGATTTATTCTGCATAATAATTGCATAATTCACTGCAAGCCACTTCAAGCGTATGATGCATGTGGTGAAAATGGAAGGGTCGTCAATCGTGATATATCATCTTATTAATATCTTCCGTAAAAATAAGAGTGAATCCAGGCAGTTTTGTTTTAAATTTCGGTGTTTAAGCGTTTTCTTTCTTCCTTCTACTTGAATATATTTAGCTAAAAAGCATATTATGATCAGATAAGAGCACAATATTGTACGTACCATAAAATAGGGCTCAATTAACCAAAAGGATAAAAATATAAAAGGTTCTCTTATAATTTTCTGAAAGATGTTTTGGAAGTTGTACAGGTAGTACCACTAGCATAATAGATAGAAGCCCAAGTGAAGAAATTAAGAATGTATGATAGTTCAATAGTTGCCTTCTTTACAGTAGCACCAGTTGTTTTGCTTGTTGCGTAAGTATGTCATGTAGTTTTTCACCTCTTTAATTTAATATGAAGGCATAAAAACATCTTCCACGCTTGGTAAATTGTACCTATTTATGAAGAAAAGTTATATTTTTCAACTGTGGTATGATGTAAAATAGGTTTGCATTTTTTTCTAAAAATTTCAATTTTTTTTACTATTGGAATGACATTTTAAAAAGTTATGAGCCTCAAAAACCTCAAAATAAGGCAGTTTTCACTCATGACTCTGTATACCGCATTGTTTTTATAAACAATCTGAAATTCACCGACTCTTTGCACTAATTGCTTTGTTTGACCATGGTATAGTTTAATTTCAAATATTTAATTTTACTGTCAAATGCCGCCATTGATCATTTCTTTCCTTCGGCAAGTCTTTCTTTGGACCAGCTCTTTATATAACTCTTTCATATTTGAAAAAATGTGAGAGCCAAAGTTATCTAAACATAAGGATAACGTTAGCGCATTCAAAATTATTTGAAAAAGTTTAACAGCTGTAAATAAAACTTTAAGCTCCTCAACCTAATAAATTAAAGGGAAATATGTAATTAAAATGAATATCAGAGCTGAAAAATAGCAATAACAATGAGTATATTAGGGATTAAACCTAAAATATTACAGAATCTGGCCTGAAGTCCAGTTTCACGGATCCTGTTAGGAACATTTTGAGGAAAGTTGTGGCCAAATTAGTGTTTGAGAATAAAATGCAATGATTTGTGTCATTTTTTTTAAATTCATGTTAATCATGTGTGTACCAAGAAGCAACGCATTGTTAGCTACTTACCTTAAGGTCATAAATGCTGGACTCTGTGTATTTAGAAATAGCTTCCTTACTATTTATCCATATATTTGTTCCATACAGTAGCCAAGTGCCGGTCCTAAGAGTAGATAAATACCTGTGAGTTATTTTAGGACTTAAGACAATGTATTTAAAACATAGATTAGCTATTCCAAGACGGCATTTAAGGTGGTTCCACCGTGAAAGGAACTAAATGTAATTTCATTCATATTCTGGATACCTATAGAAAAACTTGTCCTCTATCTGATATGAACAACAAAATGTTACCGTTATACGCTATTTTTCTCGTCGATTGAACGTGAAGTTGTATTGGTGTTAAATGAGATAGTAGGAGATACAGGGAAATATAGTATTTTTCTATGTAATATAAATGCCATTTTCACGTAAAACTGTTTACGAGAAGCGAAAATTCCATGTAAATTGATTAAATATAAAATTTATGCCTCTTGACATCTCATTTTTTGAGTGATTAGCTATTTACTGCTATAATTGAAGTCAAAATGTGGCAATAGAAATGGCGCTGCTGTCGGCGTCTATGGCTATGAAAATGTGTTAATTAAAAATATATTCGTGAAATAATCTGCGTATTTTGTGCCTTAATTTCGGTTTCCAATAGCTAACGCAAGTCGTCAATGAAAGTAGTATATTTAAACCAATTAAATAAAAAGTTGGAATTTCGTTTTTGCATTGACTCACACAGTTGCGGTGGAACCTCCTTAAGTTTGCAATACTTTGAAATTACACTTGGAGAACCTAGGAAATAAAGCGGAAGTCTTTGAAAAGCAAGGTTAAAACTGCAATTATATTTCTGTCGTGTTTCTTTCACACGCGAAGGGAGGTGAGATTTAGTGCATGCTCGTTAAATACGAAGCATAAATTCAAGCGGGAAAGAAATTTATATCCCAGTTCTATTAAAGTGAGTTTGTAGATAGCACATACTTCAAATTATTCATGTGGTTCGGCAAACCACCCTCTTCTGGCTTTCGAGTGGTGATGCCAATGCCGTTGGCATGTCCTTTCGCTGTTCCCCTCTTGTCCATCCTGACCTCAAACAGCTCGCCAGTTCTCAAAGGCCGGTTCGTCAGAACAACGCCATGGTCATCCAGCCTGAAATGTGATACATTCTAGATGAACACGTAGATGTACGAATGTATGGAAATGAAGGAAAATAAATCTAATTCACGTGGACTGGTGTTTCTGAATCGATCAAAATCCAAACGATTACGCACTGAGTGCATAAGCTGATGAAGCTAACCAGACGTCCTCTGCCACTGGTGGATATCGCCGAGGCTTTATAGAGCTATATGATGACACCAATTATTATTATTAATGTGTGTTTACTGTTGTAACATTCCCCTCCGAGGTCCCGGAAAGCATCAAGTTTCATTGCCGTCATAATGGCCGGAGACTCGAGAGGGGTTTGGCACTATTCGCAGCCACGTCCAACGCCCATCGGATAGATGACTACACAAGGTCTGACAGAAGTAAACTGCATTGTCAGAAGTAAACAGCAGTTTACTTCTGACAATGTTAAGATCATCAGGCTCCCTCACTTCTTTAATACCTTTGAACACCCAATTTTCAATGAAGATCGACATAGGGTTGTGCAAACCTAGGATTAACCTAGGTTAAAAAATAACTAGCTTATTTTACTCAAACCACCGCTTCCGGATAGTTATTTTTGTTCCAATAGGGTGTTCGGGATCTTACTTTAACTGTTGTACCCTTTCACTTCCAGTGGGCTATTGACCTTTATCGATGCCTTTGTTAAAACAGCCATTGGCTGATATAACAGATGGTATTTATTTACATAAAAATTTATTTACTTTCATTAACTTTAGAATGCAATCTCAATTCATTCTTCACCAATCAATCCCAAAATATATGCTATAAGTGGTCACTATTATTAGCATTCTGAGTGTTACTTTTGTAACATTCCCCTCCGAGTCCATGGCAAGCATCAGGTTTCTCTGCCGTCATTATGGCCGGAGGCTCTAGAGGGGTTGAGCAGTTTTCGCAGCGACGTCGGACGCCCATCAGATAGGTGGCTACGCTGCGGTGGGGTCATGCGTACGCAGTAGACGGAGTGTTTCCAGGATGACGGCTGTCTGCATGCGAGCTGCAAGTGATTCAGCCTGTGCCGCGCATGACGGAATACACTGAATGGTACTTAGCAGCGCGCCCTTAACACCAACTTATTATTATCCCCGAATTACCTTCCTGCAGTCGTGCGCACGGCACCACTGTCCACGAGGTTCAAGCCAATATTTTTATGCAAGGGTGATTAAGAATTCGTTAAAACTTTGGTGGACCCTGCCTACTGTCTAAAAAAAATGGTCTAGTTAAATTTTAGAAGTTATATCATCAAGTTTGGACAACCGTTTTTAATAAACTGAAATGCTTATGATGAAATGTTTATTTCAATTCTCCTTCGTGTGCGTTCAAATGTTTTCCCGACGGAGTAGTACTTTATTTACATTTTGCTTAAAAAAATTACCGTATTTCCCGTCAAAAATCGATGACCCAAATTTTATTGATTATCACTCAGTAAATGTTGATGGTCTTTATTTTTGTTTCGCATACATGTCAGCCAAAAAGGTGGTATCTCTCTACTAACTGCGACACAAAGGATTCGTTTGAAAGTTGAGTGATACCTACATGACCTAAAATTTACAAGAATGTCAATTTTTACGGAAAATCTACCTTAACATACTAGTATCATCAACATCCATTGTTAATTATCTATATTTTCTTGCTAAAAAAATCACCGCCTGCTGCGGAGGAAGGACAGGGGTAATTCGAAAAAAGCTAAGATAGTTTTGGTTTTTGTAGATGATAGAACATTTTTTTACGCCTAGATTGTTGTGAGGCAGTCATTAATTTCCTGGAAAACAAAGCTGTACATTGATATTTAGCTTATCAGTACATACTCAGTTTACCACGGCATAAAAAGTGTGAAGCATTTCGTACGCCGTAAAAAAAAGCCAAAATTAGCGGAAATTCCAAGTGTCAAAAAATCGGGTATCCACGATTACGTCTTCAGGCAGGATCACATCAATGAAAATGTTTACATATTAAAAAACAAAGATGCCGGTAGTTGCTTACGTGTTAAAAAAGTAAGTGAATACATTAGTATATTAGGCGATGACTTCTTGAAAATTGAACGGTTGTTGCGACAGAGTCCCTGAAACAAGGCGAAGAAATGAACGTTGCCGAGATCAGAGGAGTGAAGTCAAAAAGGTGATAAGCTACGGGTTTTGTCGGATGGAAACTCCAGAAAAAACAATTTGAACCTTAAAATAGTATTTTTTAGAACTTTAACTCTTCATATTTAAGGCTAATGCTTCGGAAAAATATTGTTTTTATATTAAAGGAAACATATTAATTCCAACATACCTTAACTTCACCACCGTGTATCCTTTGTTGATGAGAGCCGTATTAGGGCCAGTTATACGATGGAACTTGAGCTTGTCATCCAGTTTAGCTCCGGAAAAATGGTCTAAAAAATATATGTACATAGTTGTTTTAATATTAAATGGGTAAGCATGGCTTTATAGACGAGGAAACATTCAATAACATTACGACAGTTCGAATAGAAGACTGACATAAAAATTGAGAAAGTGTAGAAACCCTGTTATCAGGGGAATCGATTAAAAATAAAGAGATACAACTTCTTGAAGACTTGATAAAGATTGTGATGGAAGCAATCATATATATTATTTCTCAAGGGCTTTTTTTGTCGGTACGCCATAACTTCCTTAATACTTCATCAATTTTCATAAATTAGGCATCATTTTAAAGCTTTTCTTAAACACTATACATGCAAAATATACAAATTAGTCACATTTCAGTTTTTTTTCGAAAAATTACAATGGAAAAAAAACGGTTTTTTTAAATCCCGCCCTCGACCTATCGATCATCTATCGAGAATATCGAGATATATCGAAATGAAACCGATTTCAATTTTATGCATCTATTATCTCAATCCGCATTTAATTTCGACTTAAAATATTGATTTAAGGTATTCGATCTGCTGATCTAGGTATTTATAAAATGAACTAAATTTATCAAAACTTGAATTTATATTTACTTCCCCAAACCACTCGTAGTCATTTGTTTTTACTTAGTCCACGACGACCAAATAACTCCGTCTCTGCTCTCTACGATACAAACCCGGCGATCAAATCAGATTATTCACTTTAAAGAAATCTCAACTCAAAAGAAGAAAGTTCAACTCAAAAGTAAGTACCGTATGGATTCTAACGCACTAACTACACGGTACTTCAATTAAGTGGGATTTGAGGAGGATACAGTGCGAATGCTTCGCACGGGTCGACTAGTAATAATAAAATTATAATATCGAAAATTCCTATACTGGGAAGCAATTTTGTGATAGCGCTCCAAATTAAATTGCTTCATTATAATGTTCTTATCATTGCGATTGTACAGATGATTTGGTAACAAGCAACGCGCACGGATGCAAATATATACACCAAAGACGGAGAATTTCATCTGAATGAAGATGGCTTGGTGGTGTAACAGGCTAACCCATATGACTGGCAATTGGGAGATCCGGATGCGAATCCCGGTCAAGTCAAATAATTTTTATGGCGAATTTCACCCTATTTGATGTGTTTCAGCATAAGATAACAAAACAAATGAGCTAAGATGTCTACTGAACATAAATTTAAGTTCATTTCCTCTTTTTCTCAAGGTTTAATATAATTTTCACCCTTAACAATATATCAATCAACAAAAGTGACTAAATCCTGTCTAAATACTCTTGGCATTGATAAATTTTGGAATGTTGTAAATATTTAAATGGAACATTTCCCGACGGTTTAATGAGAAATGAACGTTATTGTCAAAATGAGAGAACAAAGTCATTGATTGTGCTGATAAAAAAATATTTTCAGTGGAAAAAAGAGGGCACTAATATATTCTAAATGGATGGTGTGGTAAAAAGGATAGACAATGAGTTAAGATGATCAAAACCTAATCGGCCTAAATCGACAAAACCTAATCATGGTATTCACATGAATGAATTTTACTGCCAACTTCCATGATGGGCATGCTGTAAGTACTTCGTGTTTTTTTTATTTAACCTTTTCACCGCTTTTTTAAATAATACCGAAGACTTCAATCAAAAAATAAGGTTGCGAAGTTCTTCAAGGTTGCAAGAAGACTTCTCTCCATCATGATGCAAAATAATCCCAAATGAGATATGGAAGCTAACCATATAGTATACAAAATTTTATATTGTAACCATTTTGCTGACAAAAGTTATTTTATGTATCCGAATTAATATTTCCATCCACTGTCTTGGGAGTTCCACTTTACCCCACAAACTGAAAAAAACATTTCCCCCTACTGCGGAGATCTGATATATACCCAGTGATATTGGATCTATAGAAGTGAATTAGCTACCATACAACCACTGCTGAAAAGTACATTAGCAACTTCTGCGAAAAACAATGCAATAGGTGTTATTTATTTCGAAAAAAGTGAAACACTGCTGTGGACATAGATATATGGGTTTTATGAGTGAAACCTGAAATCATTTAACGCAATGAACGTGTGAAGGTGCCTACCTCTCAGAGTTCCCTGAAGACTTATAAATTTCTTCCCGTCGCACTCGAACAAGATTTCCGACAAGTGCAGAGAAGGCGCGTCGTCGCTCGAGGAGGACTCCCCCTGCTCTCTCGTGGAAGTGAAGTTAACCCAGCCGCCGCTTTCGTTTCGGAATCTGAGAACCGAGAAACTCCAGCGCCTTGAAATGTTGTCCACCGTGGGTCCGCATTCCCCACTCCCGCCTGACGATGATGCTACTGCGATCCTCGACGAAACCAGCAGCAGCAATACAGATTGAGCCGCCACTGAAAATACGGGTGTCAAAAACCACACTCCCCTCGCCATGTTACCACTCCACAAAGGCAAGATCCGCCGGAGAGAATTAGATCAGCGATGAGTCCGTCCACTTGCTCTTCCGGATCCATTTAAATATATAACTCGCTGGCGCAACAAAGAGGATAAAAAGTCATCCTGCATTCCGTCACCATCGATAAGGCTATTCAAAGTGCTGCCATCTCATTTTTATCTGTTATTTCAGCCCGTCCTGCTGCTCCCAAAAGAAAAACAAACCAGCTCCGTTGAGCTTTAGAACTGCAATTGTAAACGTTTTCATTGACGCTCATACTTAACATGCAAAAAAATATATTTTCAAAATACATGCCGAATCTTAAAAATGTCATCTGCTTTTAAGATATATCTTCTGACGAAATTTTGATGTTTTGTAGACATTGCAGTAAAGTTTATAATTAGGTCAGAATTTCCTCAATCTACGAAATACCTCAAGCGGAATATTTTCTAGATATTTTCGTTTTAATTTTTAGGGAATCATGCAATGAAGCAAAATTACCTTGTATCGTTGAAATATTTTGTCCAGCATTTGCATCGCTGTTACCAGCTATTATGGATAATCAAGTCATCAAATCTACTAACATTGTACATTATAAAGTAATGCCTGAAGGAGACGTTATACTTTTGTATTTGTGAAAGTTCATGCTAGAGCATTTTTTGGCAGTTTATCCACGACGATTCTTGAGTTTATAATCTTAAAAAATTGTAATCCTACACTGTGTTGAATTAAATTATTCTGCTGATTATTTTTCAACTTAAGTATGTAAATATGACGCTATCGTGTAATTAATGGAGTTCAGCTTTGACAATCAAGGCGAACAGTCGATATTTAGCAAACACTTTGTGCTGTGTGGCATATTAACTCATTATCTTACTAGATATTCACTTCAATGGTTCAATGTAATTATTATCAAAGACATTTAAGAATGTGTGCCGATCTAGAAACATGAGCGTTGAACGTTGTACGTACCATCATAGTCAATAGTAACTCTCAGTTTATTACCAACTTTCTAATATGCATTGATTTATGTTTTGTTTTGGTTTGCTCAGTAAAACAAATGTATAATCTCAGTAAGAAAACCTATTGTAATCTCAGGAAAAAAATTGTCTATTACAACTCCATGGTGATTGAAAGAAACACGGTTAAGTAGCTGATTTAGCACGGTATACCTTTTTTCATTCTTAATCTTAATTGGCTTCTTCTGCAACAGATTATGGGTGTCAATAGGAAAAAATCCATCTATATCCCAATGCGCGCCTCATTAATATTCACTAGACAAAATCTGTCTGCTAGCAATTAAATGCTACATAGGAAAGTTATAATATAAAATAGCGTTAGAACCTCAGTACCTAGATCCTGAGAGTCACATTTACTTGATTTTTATTGTAATATTATGACTACAGCAATTTAAAATCTGAAAAAATACGGAGTCTGACCGTATAGTCACAAGTTATTTCTAGTTTGAAACTATAGTTTCTCCAGAAAACGGTGAATATGAACATCTTTCGCACTTTCATGAGTCAATACTCATGAAAGTGCGAAATTTACAATGAAAAATGGATCATTCATATGGACTGGGTTTTAACAGTTAAAATTCTCCAATTTCACGCTGAGTGCAAGAAATAAACAAACTGCCCAGCTGCTAATCCGCATTGACTTTCAGCGAGTCATTAAAAGAAGCAAAATCTCTCCAGATAAACCGTGCACATATTTCCTCGGATGATTCGCATTCGTATGCATGGTGCCACAGCCCACTAGGCTGTAGCCACCTTAAAAAAACACATGGGTGTTGCTTGGACGAAATTCAAAGCATTCAAACTTAAGCGACACGACGCCAACCGCATACTGTCTGTAAAAAAGCATAGATACTCGATTTGAGGACAATCTATCTTTAAAATGTGAAAACTTAATGGAATACGGTATAATGCACTTCAAAGACACTCGGAAACTGTCGGAGTATTTTTTGTCTCCAATATTTCATGACAGTTTTAGTGTACTTTACTCATGGTAAATATTGTTATTGATTTGTAATATATAAATATTATTTATTCAAGTCAAGTGATTTTGAATGAAATGGTTATATTTCACCTGAATTATTCATGTTGTTTAGAGAGATAATTTCTAGATATCGTGCTATTAAGATATCATTGACATTCAAGGCATGCAGGAGAAAATATTCTGTGCGATATGAGATACCAATTGAATCATCCATATTGCAGATCGTCTGGAGAGAATTAGTTCCTTGGAACTAATTCAATCCATAAATCATTTAAACTACGTAAACATGAGAAAGCAAACACATCCTATGTTTCGCCACCATCGAAAATGAAGCTCCAATAAATAACTATCTATCTATTAAGCATTCTTTTTTTTCATATTTCAGTCTCTAAGTATTTTAATATGTGTATTACCTCATTGGAGAAAGTTGTCTCAATTAAATTTATTTGATATTGAATTCAGACAAAGTGAATCAGGTGGTTTAGCGTGGAGAGCCTTTCTTCAAGTTCCATCTTTCTTACAAAAATGATTGTCGTCCTCACGATTCTTTCTGTAACAGATCGTGAGTGTTCGAAATATAGCAGAAATTGATGGAAAGTGCCGTTGAACAAATCTTCGATCATTAAATGAATTGATGAGAAGGAGGTAGAAAAACGGACTAAGTACAAAGACCTGGAGTTTGAACTAAGACTGATGTGCCCTGAACATTTCGTGAAATTCATCGTTCTCATCGTAAGTGTGCTAGGTGGAGCTCAGACATCGCTGCTGAATAGTACCCAGAGCATTCAGGCGTGCGTGGACCGGGCAGAAACACTTGCAGCACGCATGCAGAAGGTCTTCATCATAATGTGTTTCATGTGTCTGGAATATTTAACAACTTTTGCATGCTAGCATAGTCATTGAGTCAGAATTTCGCTTGGTCGACTATGTTGTGTACACTTGTGTTACCGCTTATCATTATTACCATTGTTTCATCCCGCTTAAAATATCAAGTATGACTCTATTTTCCGCACGGATTGATTAGAGGTTTCCATTCAATGTGTTGAAGTTAACACACATCGGAACACATCAGCGCACTTCAGCGTACATAAACGAAGATGAATGCAACGACGTACGCTGGCAAAACGTTTGGTAATCTGTCCGTAGGAATCATTCTTTGGGTGCAGAACAGTCGCGGCGGAATTTTTTTAGAATAGTCTTGGAATTCGTTCAAAACAAGTATTAAAATACCAAGCCTTTTTACCACAGAGTAATTAAGAACTTTATAATATCCATGTTTGACGCCTTTATGATAAATGAACACAAAAATGACCAAAGCGGAGTCGATTATCGACGTTCTTTTGTTGTATAGCGCACATTAACTCTGCTCTCGATCTGTTTTGAAGTTCGCTACCTATTGCACTGGTTTTGTAACGAATGGAAGGATTTTGAGCCGTTGTGTTGCGAAGTGGTAAGCGCACTGGAGCGAATGGAAAGCTCTTAATATCTCTTATGTATCCATGAATTAATATGTAGTACTATTATTAATATGTAGTAGGTTTCTGTTCCTGGTGCGCCGACGGCAGAGGTCGTTTAGCACCATGCTCAATCAGTCTTAATGCTCGGATTTTTACTAATCGAAAAAAGAGACTAGTTATTTATTTTTATTTTTGATATTAAGTAAATAGTAGTAGTGCGGTAACCTGTGTACTGCATGTTTGCATGTTTGTCATTGTATTACTCCCTTGGTTTTTGGTTTGACCTTGCACTTATCTCCTGACTGCTCTTCGCCTGGGGAGCTGGCAGAGTTGGGACCTTGAACTGGGACAGGCGTTGCATGCCTGGTGTGGAATCACCCCTTGCCACACGCCCTGGAAAAGGTTTGCACGGTATTTCGTATAGTTAGATGTCACTCTGGAAAACGGGTGTTCGATGAATCTTTCATTCCATTGTAATGGGGGAGGGGAGAGTGGAATAGCTGCCAAATCGCCTTACTCCTCTAGTATTTGGACTTCTTCATAACACGTAGTGTAAGGTATTCACTCTGCCATCGCCAATGTTTTATCATTTACAAGGTGCTTATTTATCTTTTGCGCGTTTAGTCGCGTAGATGACACCTGTCAAACAATTTTATGACGATCTTTCATTCAAAACTTTTCAAAGGCTTTCCATTGTGTTTTACTTAATTCGTGAAGCAAATATTTCCGTGCTGTCCCAAATGCTCGCGGCGTATTCGAGATGTGGTCTAACCAGAGTTAATTGGCATCTGCCTCTCTCTCTCACCTTCGTATGATTCGCTTGGTAAATTCGAGTTTCTTAAATGGAGCGCTACTGATGTTTCGTCTGTATTTTCCCCCGCACTAGATCTGAAGTTCCTGTGACGGCCAGGTGTTTGACTTCACCTGACGTCTTCATACTTATCCCTTCCACTTCACAGATGTGGCGAAAATGTGAGCCATTTTGTAAGATATTATTTTTCTGTGTTTTTAACACTGTATTACAATCCTTACATAGTATGGAGTAAAACCAGCTTGCTCTAATTATTGTTGGCCATCGCGGATTTAACTATAGGTTAGAGGAAAATGTTTAGATTTTTCATGATCAACCTCTCACTAATTCAACGAGAATAGAGTGGTCTGGTTCATCCATTTTTCCAATTGAAGAGATTTTTCTCTTTCAAATATAGAAACATCTCCTTGGTAACAAGAAACTATAAATTGGCCTTCTCTGAAATCTTAAAATAAAACTTTTTATTTCATTCCATGAAATCGATGCAGAAGACCTTAAAATACAGAGTGGGAAGAGGAGCGGTTCTGTGTCAGAGCAATAACTCCATTGATTATTGGTCATGGCCTTATGAGTACTTATTTATTAATTACATTTCCAGCACCCGAACACAAAACGACTTCGTTGGGTTATATGTTATGACATTTCTTAAGTGCTGACATATTGTTGAACGTGTCATCGATCACGAAAGAAGACTGTGGAAAAATGAGGTTATTTTTTCAAGAAAAGAGTTCAATGCCAACCTAATTCGATACACTCATTATCGCTGACCTAATATTCGGGGTCGCTTAAGGCTATATTGTGCAAGGACCGGGGAATCCCCGATTTGACTGAGGCAGTGGTTTTCCTGCTGCGACATGAAAGAGGGGCCTTTGATGTACAAGTCACCATGAGATAGTCGAGGACATCTGTCAGCCGTAAAAATAAACTCAGTGCGCACCACTTCTTTGCGGTATGACGTACAATCCTTCGGTGGTGTCCTCAATCTGTGAGTTAGTCACTTAGGTATTTGAGGAGGCTGGCCGTCAGTCATTTTTCAGAATGACAATGAAAAACCGGAGTGTCACCATGTAATTATTATTCAATTTCTCACTAGTTAGAACTGCCATAAATCACTTACGAGTAGAATCTTAGACTTCAAGATTTCACAATGTGTTGTACTATCGCATATATTCAAATCATGTTATCCACACATGTTAAACAACTCCCCAAACGGAGAAAATGAAATCCAAAAATGGCTGATTATGAGCGCGAAGCCATTTCTTTTTTCTTCTGGAAGAAAACGTGTTAGTGCCACATGTATTAAACTCTCTACAACTATTCTTCTTCCTCCTTGATTTAAGTGAAAAAACTCTCAAATCTGAGACTTTTCTCCTTCGTAAATTTTTCTCTGGTCGACAAACAGTTTTTTCGAAAAAAAAATGTTGATTTCAAGTTTAATTTCAACAGTAAAGTTATTTAAAAGAAAAAATATAGAATGTATTTTCCATTACGTTTAAAATATTAATATTTCATGATCTCTCCTCTTTTATTGTTAGTTCTTCAGATATTTAGGATAGAGTAAACTTTAAAATTCTCAATGTCATCCACATTTGGAAAAATGGCTGCCACGATAAAACGAGGAGGGATAACATTTTTAAACTTATTGCATTCAATCTGCATTATATTTAGCTATGTGCTTGCAAAACATTGATACTTTAAAAAATGATTATGCAAACAATTTATATTTTTTAGATCATTTTACATTGAAAAAATACAACTTAGCTCGTATAAAAGTGAATCAGGCATTTGGGACAAAAGTGAATCAGGCACAGGCAGTGAATTTTGGTATTTTTGTTTAACGTGCTTCGACGGCTAAGGTCATTTTGCACTTACTGTCTGCCACGCGGAGACAGGGGCAACAGTACTCGGACGAATCGGAGGATCACCCCTCCAAACTCGAGCCGAGCCCAACGATACTTAACTTCGGTGACTGATCGGGAACCGGTGTTTCCATCGTGGCAGGCCGTTGCCCAGACTTAATTTTGTGGAAGAATGTTACATCAATGGCTATAAAAACACAATATTAACTTCCACAATTTTTTTATGTCACAAATACAGACCGACCTTGGTTTCGACACACAGTGTCATTATCAAGGTGTTGTACTTGGCTTGTACTTTTATTTAAATGAAAAATATTTCCCCCACACCCAGGGGATGAAACTGTTGTCTTAAAAACGATCCACGCGATCGAGATTCCCGGAAGCAGAATGCTCCATCAGCCAGACGTCCCGGAAGACTCAATGATACAAATAGGTACAACTTATTTCGGACATGTTCACTGTTACAGATGCAGATCTTCAATCATCCCATTATTTAGCCAGTAATCTATCTACGTATGAAATATGTGCTAAATTTTATTTTCAGCATTGGAAAATGTTTGAGCATTTAAAAAAAACTGCCTCTCAATATCAGACCACTCCCATTTGCGGAGAAATATCGTGGCCCCAATAACGTTTACTATAAGGAGGTTTCACTGACCTAAATTTAAACATTACATATATAGCAAGCACTTCCTCTGCATTATGTATGCTCGAATATTGAACACGTCAATAAAAACGAATTTCCGAGGTTAAAACGAACGAGAGATTTGCATGTGCCACTAGTATCAACCGATATCCGACATACAAAACATTTTCTGAATTGCGGGGAGATAAAATGATGCATTATTTTAGAGTTCCACTAAATTGTCGCACTGAATAACATGCCTTCAAAGTAATTGTTGGTGATCAATAGCAGAAGACATTTTAGAAGCAGAATATACCAAAGTTGTGACGCTAAAATTATTTCTATTCCCACCTACGTGAGGCTTCTTTTAAAAGCTACAATTTTCTTCATGTGGTTTTTGGGTTTGGTATTCAAAGGCACAACCCCCAGGATATATGCAACGTGTGAGACAAAGCCTTGTGCTATATGCCTAATTCAAAGGCGATGAATTATGAATGCGGGATTATTTTTAATATTAGAGTGATTTTACTCTGGCACTAATAAGAGGATATATTCTAATTTATTTTTAAAAAACAAAGAAACTTGGAGTAAAATTAATCATTTTAACCCATTTATGCCTAGTGTTCCATTTTTGGAACACCTGATGCGACTTTCTAATTTAATGACTACGACTCATAATACACCAATATGCCACGGTTTTTCTTTCTGTACCTCTTTATAAAGATATATTGTATTACGTGGTGCAAAGAATTAGTCAGTTTTGCCAACCCATCGCAGCCAGTGTGTTGAGAAATATCGGTCTTTTTTTTCAAGGCAGTTTTTCTGAGACCATCTCAAATGTTATATTAATAACTATTTGCCATTATGCCCAAATGTTGTTAATTTTTCCCTGCATGTTCAGTAATAGTTAACCTATAGTACTTTAAGAAGAAAATTTTTAAACAATCTATTTTGTTTTAGTTATAAGCTTTTATTTAACAGTGTTCCATTTTTGGAACACTAGGCAAATCCACTACTATTATGCGTGCATTCAGGCGCACTGAAATATTCACTTTAATTTTAAATCAAGTAAGCAATTAGATGTTATGTGACTGAGGGAAACGATGCTATGTCTTGGCTATAATCAGTTTCCATTTCAGTGAAAGAATAAATACATCGATAACCAACTGATGAATTGTGATCAATTTTTACAGTAGTTGTATGTTGAGTACGATCTCGTGAAGTGGATGTGTCTTGCGTCCCGTCCGTTAGAAAGTGGAGGGTGACCGCGCCTTTAGCTAAAAGTACCAGGATGTCGAGATATTTGACAGTGCATGAAATAAATGATCTATTAGAGACAGAAGATTACGTAGATGTACGTGATATCATCATTGAACCCCCTGATAACGCAACAAAACCTGTGTCTGACGAGGACTCCGGGGATGACGATGTTTGAACAATTAACAATCTTCCCGGTGCATTGCTGCGCGCTCCTGCTCATCTCATTCATGGTTCTTCTGACGAGAACTTTGACCATGCTGACCTTTTGCTGATACCGAATGGTGATACTACTGAAAATGACGGTGCATCGGCTTCTGCTTCGCCTCAACCTCTTCTTGCTCAAAGAAAAAAGGTAAACAAAGTTGTACGCAATTGGAAGAAAGCCGATCTGACTGCCCAGCCAGTAGGAGGTAGAGTTTCAGAAGAAAAAAATCACAAAAATGAAAACCCCTGATGAATGTTTAAAACTCTTTCTGGATATTGAAGTGATTGATATGGTTGTCAAATATTGCAATTTATATGCTGCAAGTAAGGGCGTAAACCTTGAACTGACTGTTGGTGTTTTTTGAGAATAATTTTTCTGAGTGGTTACGTCTGTTCCGAGACGGCGTATGTTTTGGGAGCAAAGACCAGATTCGCATAATTCTCTAGTTAGTGGTGCAATGAGACGTGACCGATTTGAAACAATATTTTCAAATTTGCATGTTGCTGACAATTCTAACTTGAACCACATGGACAAGTTTTCCTAGCTGCGACCTCTCATAGAGCAACTGAATGACAGATGTATGAAATTTGTACCAAATGAAATATACTTCAGCTTGGATGAGGCCATGATTCTCTATTTCGGTCGTCACGGGTGCAAACAGTTCATTCGTTGTAAGCATATTCGGTTTGGGTATACATTCTGGTATGGTGCAACGCGTCTAGGCTACATTTGCTGGTTTCAGCCTTATCAAGGAAATAACCCGAACACTCAATACCAAGAATATGGTGTAGGTGCTTCAGTTGTTTTGCAATTTACTGAGGCACTCACAACGCAGCATCCTGGTAAATACCATTTTGTGTTCGACAACTTTTTCACAAGCATTGCACTCCTTGATAAACTTCATTCAATGGGCCATCAAGCAACAGGCATAGCGAGAAAAGATCGCGAAGACAAACCTTTACTATCTGATGCTACCCTAAAGAAAAAAGATAGGGGCACATTTGATTACCCACTTGATGGAAAAGGCAATATTGTTTGTAGTTGGAATGATAACAGTGTTGTGACTGTTGCATCATCTGGTGTCGGTGTCAATCCTTTGCAATAGGTCAGTCGTTATTCTCAAAAGCAGAAAAAAAAGATACAAGTTACTCAGCCAAATTTAATCAAGGTCTATAATCAGTATATGGGAGGAGTGGACCGAGCTGATGAAAATATTGACGAGTATCGAGTATCAATCCGTGGAAAGAAATGGTACTCGAGCCCCTTGTTATTCTGCTTTGAGCTGGCTTTACAAAATGCTTGGCAATTGCATAAAATAAACGGTGTGAAGCCAATAGATCATCTTGAATTTCGTCGCCGTGTGGCCTGTCACTATATAGAGACATATGGTAATACTGCTGAGCCTGGTAGAAAAGGGAGTCCATCTATGAAGCGTAACCTTGACTCACGTCATGACGGCATGAATCATACGATTGTAAAGCAAACTCGCTGTGTCCAATGTCACAAAATTACCACTTTTCAATGTAAAAAATGCAACGTATCCTTGCATGTTAAGTGTTCACCCCGATATGTCTTAATAGTGAGTTAACAAATGCCTGAATAAAATGATTTGCTTGTTATCACTGAGTACGTCATGGTAGTGGATTTGCCTAGTGTTCCATTTTTGGAACACCTCGTTATTAATAATTGGCAAGAGATACATTGTTTTTTCTTTCGGATATTGTATTCATACGTATTTTTATCTATAATATGTAAAAATCAGGGTAAAATTCGCATTTTTCAAACCTTCGGCATAAATGGGTTAATGACGCAGAAGGTCGTCATTATGATTCCATTTCGGAATTTTCTAAATATATCCATATTATGGGCTTCAACGTAACATTATTTACATCACGACTAGAGCTAGAAGCTCCAAAGTCTTCCAATATGAATTAAATTAAAGTAATTCTCCAAATGAATTCTACCTCTTTTTATTTCTACATAAGTTTATGCTGAGATATACTCCAATTATCATTTATAAGCATCCGCTTATAAATGTATTGATCCCTACGTCATTCAGTTTCGAAATATGATGTTAATAACAACCAGGTATGCAAATTAAACATCCATCAAATATCTTGTATAATATTTATTGACCTGACTGTAATATAGGCATTAGGCAATTTCCCAGGTTGTAAGAGTAATAATTACAGCAAAATAAAAAAATACGAAACAATCTTCATCGAGATCTTAACATAATTATAAAGCCACCATGACATCTTAACTAAAAAATATTGTCCTCAAGGTAGCATAATACTTCGTTTTCAATGCAAGGTTTGAATTTTGATAAACAGATGAGTGAAGAGCAATGAGAGGCTTATAATACGATATCATTTGGAAGTAATAATGAGATATTTCTCTTTATAATGAGGGCAAATTTAATGAGTTGAATGAGAAATGTTATCTCAGTGAAAATACTCTCTGCTCCTGAAACCGAAGGAAATAAGAGTAACGCAGGAGTTTGGAGTGGTTCTGCAATCAATCTAGGAAATTTACGTACGAAGTGCAATAAAATCCAGCATTTTAAGTAAATCGAGAGCATATTCAAAGCTTCTATTTGCAAAATAGTAAACATGTTTGGCCGCAGAAAATTTGAAATTTACCGTTATTCTTCGAAAGGAAATAGTATTTCATATTTTATGAGCAAATGGCTGGAAGACAATTACCCATCGAGACTAAATAATACTTAAATGATAAAACTTCTAGACTGAAACTCAAAACGTTTAGCCTGCTGGAAATGTCACACTTCCCCCCTCTCCATGTGGTTCGTAATGGTTTCTCAGCGTGACGTGCACGCAAACTATATTCAATTATTTTTGTTTGTTTAGTTTACAGGCTGGGGTTTTTCAAGAACAAATATAATTGCTAAGTCAAATTTGAGTTAGCGTATCTTTCAATTTTATTCGAAGATCGCACTTCATGAATTAATTTCCTTTTGCATTCCATTCGTTTTGTTTTATAAAGATTTTTTTATCTTTTCATTAAATTACATCGAATTAAATTTTGAAAATATTTCCCAATTATTTGTTTCTTAACTGGAAGGTTTCGATATTTCAAGGACCATCTTGACGAAATGGAATCTGTGGGTCCATGATTGTCATGCCCTGTTATATTCCATTTTGAGATTTATATACGCATGCTGATTCTTTCCCTTATCTTTCCAAGCGTCGTATTCAGAGCGTTGCAAAGGAAGTGGGAGAAGACGAAGAAGGGACGCACGAGTGAGTGACGTTGAGATAAATAAAATAAATAAACGCTCGCGATTCAATCGGGAATAAAATCTCGCCAGCGGAGAAAGAAACCAAAGAGTCATATGATGAAGTAACTCCGTAATAAAAAATTTAAAAAATTCATCAAAATGCAGGACGTAATCGAGAATGATAGGGCTACATATATATAGTCCTTTGAAACCCTTATGCGAGTAAGACACAAAAAAATTTTATCCGGGAAGGAAGTCTCATCGGTATCCCTGCCGTCATCATTTTGGTACTCTATCAACTGATTGGTAAGTTCTACATGCACATACTACCCAGTGAGCCGTCAAAGAGGCGTGTGACAGGGGAAGTTAGGATACTATAGGTACATATAAAGAGGAGAGTGTAGGGTAGTGGTTCCCAGCCGGTGGTCCGTGGACCATAGTTGGTCCGCGAGAGCCTCGAGAGTGGTTTGCAGGACATATAGAAAAGTTGCCAATTAATGGGGATTTTGAAAGCGATTTGCGTTGAACGAGATGGGTAATTAAGTTTTACAGTAGACTATTCAATAGTAGCAATAAATAAATAATGTGGTCTAAAAAACTCTTTTACATCACCTTTGAATGTGGCTGTGGGAAAGGCTGTGTGATGTGGGATGGGGGTGGTCTGTACATGATTTAATTTTAGGCTGTGTGGTCCGCAGATTTCTACGGGTTGGGAACCACTGGTATAGGGAAAAGGAAGGGGGAGAGGACAAAGGTGAATTGCATGTTAGCGGTGTGTCATATGTTAAAGTCACGCTTTTTTTTGTTACAATCACTAATGGTGCGTGGTGGGAAGGAATTTGACACCAATCAGTTCGGTAGTGCATCTCTCTTATTGTGTCGCTTCTATCATTTCTAGAGGAACAGCTCAGGGTCAAAAATAATGTTCTCCGTATCGCACTGAAACTTGCCTGATTTGAATTTTTCAAGCTATTTAAGCGTGTAGTCCCCCGAGTCCCTTAACAGCTCCAAACCCAATCCCTCTATGATATCTGATACACTTTCTGTTCGCTCGTAGCAGTTTTTAACGAAGTGAGCGGCTTTAACTTTTAATTTTACTTACCTTGCGAATTAAATATTTCTGTGTTCTCAAATGATCGTGGCGTATTCGGGATGAGGCCGATAAATATAGCAAATGAGCATCTCTCTCTCTCTCTTTCAATGTTTCGTCGGAGAGGAATCCTAATATTCGCTTGAGAAGTCCAATTATTGTTTATTTTTTAACTAAACGTCACAATTATCATAGTCGTTGAGGTGTTCCCGTTTCCAGTGCTACATATTTCCCCGCCATTGCAATTTCAGTCTGCAGGCGAACATGCTAACGCAGACGAACTAAGGAGAGTATATTTTTCAATCTCCTTAGCGCACCCATTATTTATCGGGCCCTTCGAAATAATGATCCCCTATCATTATTTTCTATTCGTGTCCCTCTTCAATCTTTCCGTAAGGTCAACCTTGTAGATGTTCTGAAATTCCTTCGTGCCATATCCCAGCGCCTACTTTCCTACATAACTAGTTCTTAATTCCCTTGCAGCCAAGTATCTTTCTTTTGATATATTTCTGTTACCTCATTCAACTCTTCCTTCTAAGATTTTTATATGATTGACTTTTAATTTATCTTTTTTTTTACTATGCTCGTTACGCTAGCAGTTTTTGAAGTGAAAACTTCTTATGTCGCGTTGAGCACTTTTGTAGATGGGTAAAAGACTTTGGACTCGCGTCACCGTCACCGCTACTACATATATGTATAATTATGTATACTCTGTATATACACAGTATACTCGCTATATACACAGTACTTGTGGATGGGTACAAACCATTGGACTCGCATCACCGTCACCATCACCGCTACTAAATATATGTGTAATTGTATATTCTGTATATACACTTTTGTGGATGGGTAAAAGCCATTGGACTCGCGTCACCGTCACTGCTGCTAAATATATGTATAATTGTATATTCTGTATATACACAGTATACTCGCTATATACACAGTACTTGTGGATGGGTACAAACCATTGGACTCGCGTCACCGTCACCGTCAAATAAACTATATTATAATTTTATTCATATTACATTATATATATCTAATATACGGTTTAGTTCATTCAATTTGGGTTGCTACAAATATTGTGCCGGATAATATAATAGTCCATACTCGTGCAGGATAGTGTACTCGATACAAGAATAGTGAAGGTTAGTACAATATAATTCAATTTCTTTTAATACGTTCAATTTGAGTAGCTTATTCATATATACATAAACATAAACTTTGCAGACGATAAAAATCTACCATTGATTGAATTTTTAAATAGTGAGTTTGGTTTAACGATGTCTAATGATCGCAATCTTGGCACAACGAAACATAAAACTACTATTGATGCAGTATTTACAAGACATTTAAGCAAATTCGAATCAAAATTATTCGTTTCTTACTTTAGTTACCATAAGCCTATTGTATCAGTTTTAGATATTGCCGATGATGATGGCGGTGATGATGAAAGAGTTGTTGAAATAATGGATGAAAGTTGATTATTCTGAATTGAACAATTTTTATGTAAAATAATTGTGTACAATAGCGCAATAAATGAATATTTAATTTATTATATACATGAAACTACTTTCTACTGATTAATAAAACACTTCATTAGAAATTATTCCCTACATTCAAAAATGCTCCCGTTATTTCAAGTTTTCACTTCTGTCGGCACTCCCGGAGTGCCTCTTTCTTTTTTATCTTTAGTGTTTTAATTTCATTTTTTCCGTTATTCCCATTAACGGAATAGGCATTCGTGACTTTTTTGGTGATTATCGTATAAATATAAGACGTAGGAAGCATTTCATTCGAAATGTTGAAGTTAGCGCACTTAAGCGCACACGTACGACGTTCAATGGAACGATGTGCGCTGACAAAATGACTAGTAACCTTCCGGTAGGTTTCATTCTGTGGACGTATGTACAATAGTCACGGATAAATGTTTTCCGTAAAGTTGTTAAATTCGTTCAAAATTATAATTTTGAAAACGGAAGCTCATTATCAAAGAGTAATTATAAACTTTAAAATGTGAATGTTAGACGCCTTTCATGAAAATCAGCAAACTTGACAACAATCACAGATGCCATAATCTACGTTCTTTTGTTGTTTGGCGCACATCAACTTTGCTCGCGATCGGTTTATTAAGTGCGCTTCTTTAAGCGCGGGGTCTGTAATGAATGGAAGGCAATTGCGCTATTCTGTGGGGAAGTTATTGGGGCCTTAGAGCGAATTGAAATCTCCCGTAGCTTACACATGAAGAAACGCGCGTAAACCGCGGTCAAGAACGCGAAGAACCTCACGCAGATGTTACATACGTGTGTACTTTTATTCTCACTTCCATCTCTTTCCATGTTTCTCTAAAACCAAAGGTCCACACGGTCGATGAAAAATGACGGCGCTGATCGTTCTTCTGCTGTTTTCGGCGACTGTGATCCGCTGCGAAGAACCGAAAGCGCAGCAGGGAGTCGGTGAACCCTCGAAAACGTGCGTCGGGGACACATTCACCCTTTCGGTCAGGCGCCGGTTGAACCACAGCACTGGAGAGTGGACGAGGACGTTCCAGGCACGGAAGGTGGAGGCGGGGGAGTGGGCAGGGCGGCTGGAGCTGGAAGCGACGCAGGCGAGCGTGACTTGCGAAGGGAAGACCACAACGGATCTCCGGGTCGTGGTCAATGGTCAGTGTATCCAGATATACTCGATAGTAAATAAACTTACCGTGTAGGTGGTTGAAGCGATATTTATTAATGAACCTACATATTTGCGTGAAACTTTGCATGCGTGTCCTAATTAGAAATTTCTATAGATAAAAGTGAAAAAACTGCATGTTACCGATTTGATATCTTGGAAATTGAATGCTAATTTAATCTTACAGCCTTATGGCACATGACATATTTTAAAATAGTTCTATTACATTTGTACAGATTTTCTCCAAAACGTGGAATAATAATACGTTTCATATATTATTATAATGGTTGCTAAATAATGTCAAGGTATCAAGTCAGATAAAAAAAAGGGTATTTATATATGGTTTTTGCTTAAATTCTGGAATCTGCGCCAAAAAACCATGTCATAAAAATTCAAGCAAAAATTTTAAAATAAAATTCTTGCACCCTTTACATTACTGCCTGCCTGGTGATTTCCACCGTTAAAACTGAAGTGCTTATTTGAAATGTGGTCCAAGAATATTTTTCGGTTTACTTGAAATTTTATTAATACGCTCACTTAATGACTCACTCCCTTTCCTTTGGACTACAACCTTGTCGTGGTGGAGGGGCTTGCGTGCTCCGATAACCCCTAGAGCTGAACTGGCGGGAGCAATGCTCCTGGTAGGGTCACCCATGCCAGATTTGTCGAAGGTTAGGAGACATACGAATGGTAGTCCGCGCAGCATATGTACCTCAGTGAGGTGGCTGCAAAAGGCATCTGACCCCAGTGGGGCGGCCTCTAAAGTGATGGTGTCACGTAAAAAATACTATTGAGTAAGGCCACGGAATACTATCTCAATTAAAACAAACACCTTGAAATTATGGAGAGTTCTCAAATGATAATGAATCCTGGCAACTACGGGACTCGGCTCAGAGGGCCGGGTGTCGTGCCCAGCAGCGGTGGGAGCAAGGCCCCTGCGGTCGTAATTACACGAAATCCTTGCTCAAACCTAGTAGCAGCAGAAGGAAAAGAAGATAAAGAAGAGGAACGAAACTATCAGCATAGGCACGTGGAATGTTAGGACTATGCTGAGGGTACCGGAATTGGCCTCCCAATTAAACCGGCCATTTTTGACACACAGAAGCGAAACCATGCCGACTGCAGCGCGACTTATCTTTTGCGGAAAGCTAGGAAACACCTTTGCTCGTACAGTGGTGCCGAAGATTTAGATCCATATGTATATGCATGCTTTTAGTACACATTTTATGTTACCAGGCTTAGATAAAAGAGTCTCTTTCGTAGTTGAATACATTATTCATCATGCCTTATTTAAACGATATCCTGCTCATATTTTCTTAAAACGTTGTGTTTAACCATTTCATTTAATTAAATATAATCACATTCTGTTGCAGAAGTTCCTGGAAATATTACTACGGTCTCCGAAGCTTGGAAAGATGATCAATTAAGATTTCATCCGCGGCATGGAAAGAATGCTATTCTGTTGAACGACGGACGATCTGCGTTAAAGTTAGAGTAAGTTTTTAAGTTAAGGGTAAAATAATATTAAACGTGAGTGATCAGAGTTTATCACAGAAATAAATGCATGGCTCAAAACCGTTGCAACAAAGGTGGAGTCGCTGCATTCCACTAATATTGCGACGTCACGTTCCGATGTTTCTGTGTTTCCTCTGCGTGGTAATCAGAATCTCACCTTATGCTAAGGTGATTGGAGTGACGTTTTTTATATACAGATTTGCTTGAAACTTTGCATGCATGTTCTAATTTGTGATATCTGTAGATAAAAGTGAAAACGCATTATACCGATTTGGTTTCTTGGGAATTCAACGCTATTTTTACTAGTACCCTAATGGCATATGAGATATGTTCCGCTAAATTTCGATTGCATATGTACTAGCTTCTCTACTAAACGCGGAATAATATATATTCCATATCATTACAATGGAAGCTTACAAATACGAAGGTGTCACGCCGACTCAAAAATTCGAAAATACGTATTTAGCCTTTAAAGGACTAGCGTACATTTAAATGTACATTCGAATGAGGAACCCACCGGCCGTTCGTACAGAATAATGTACACTGTATGTGGTATTAAAATCCATAGTGTTTCTACTGAGTGTTCAAAATTAAATTCGGCCAGCAGCGCCCGCTGCGGGAATTTTAATCCGTACGATAAAGGTTAAATAATATCTCGCCCAAAATTTCGACTACCGTGCCTAAAACTCAAATCAAAACATGCATTACATAAGACCAAAATGTAAGATATAATTCTTATAACATTTCCATTACTGCACATATGGTGAGTACCACCGCATATACAGATCTATTTAAATGAAATGTAATATCCTAGTATATATTAAATGAAAAGGAAAACTTTGTTATATTCCACCAATTTATTCTCCGGTACAACTAGTTTCGACGCAGCGGCGTCATCTTCAGGTACCTGAAGATGACGCCGCTGCGTCGAAACTAGTTGTACCGGAGAATAAATTGGTGGAATATAACAAAGTTTTCCTTTTCATTTAATATATAATGAACTTCCACAAAGTTGAGCCTGAGACGATGGAGATAATGATATCCTAGTATTTTTTGACTTAGGTACTTGAAAAAATATTTAGGTGGCTGGAGTGGTACAGTTCATTCGCGATTACTTGGCCGACACTCAGTAGTCTAATGCGCAGGTGTAGTCCAACTTAGAAAATAAGAGAAGCTGCGCTTACTGAGGGGGGAACCATACGCTAACAGTTTTCCCGCGGTATAGAGGGAGGGGGAATGTATGAGAGGATGGTTCCCCTTCAAATCTGAATGTCAAATGGGCTGACTTGTTTATGCCCGCATGTTGTCCTGGTCAGCCAAGGCAATATGCAGCCAATATGCAGCGAGCATATGGGATCCGGTGCAGAAAGACTTAGTCCGGGAACTTAATAAAATACAAAGGAAAGCTGCGCGATTCGTCAAAAACTGCTACGGGCGTACAGACAGCGTTACACAGATGTTAAACGAATTAGGCTGGGAGCCGCTAGAGACTCGGAGGCTGCGCGCTAGGCTTAGATTGCTTGAACAATAGAGAATAGATAACTTTTTTTTGAGCGACACGGAGAACATCATATTAGAACCCCACTATATTTCCAGGTCCGACAGAAACGATAAATTAAGAGAGATATTTTGCCGAACGGATAGGTATGGGAATTCGTTTTTCCCCCGAACAATAAGGGACTTTAATAAATGATAGGTGTAATTTCATTAGAGCGTTTCCTTTTTATATGTAAACGGCTGGTATCCTAACACCCCCCGCCAAACGTCTATTGAGGCGGCTTGCGGGGTAGTATGTAGATGTAGATGTAGATAACTCAGTCAGAGAAGAGGTAAACCACGTGAGGATTGAAAACTCTACCCCTTGATGGGGGCGAAATTGTAAGAACTTGGACTAGTCCGAACAAAAAGTCGCTTACTGCGCATGACGTATGGCGGGCAGGTACTCCTCTACTTATTTCCCCCTCTCGCGAGTTGTCATCGGCCAGGTTAACGCGAATTCACTGTAATCGTGGGACATTGAGTGGACATTTTAATATTTTTGAAGCAAGTCGAAAACAAATTCTTGGACCACCTTTCATTGTAGTACATCTGTTTATTCGTGAAACTCATCACACCGGCAGTAATGGAATTGATGCAATAATCATATTTTTTAAAGTTCCATTAATTTAAGCATGATAGGTATGACTGGAGATTTTGGCACGGAATTCTAAATTTATACAAATCATTTTTAAATATGTTTTTTTATAACATTAGACTCGGATTGACACCTTGAAATTTGTTAGCAACAAATATAATAGTAATAAATGTATTATTCCGCGTTTAGAAGAAAATCTACATGTATGTCGTATTCGAATTATTACGAAATAGATGTCATGCGCCATAAGACTACATGTTAAAATAGCCTTTAATTGCCAAAGACCCGAATCGATCAAATTCAATAATTTCAATTTATCTATAGATATAGCTAATGAGAACACGTGTGCTAAGTTTCAGGCAAACATGTGCATGAACAAAAATCGCTCCAGGCAACTTAAAATATGCACTCAGAGACGCGTGATTACCTCTCCCGCCACCTTAAGGAATTTTGGGCGACATTTCTTCCTGTTCATTGTACTGACCAAACTTTTTTATTTAATATGAATGTGTGTTTTAAGTTAAAACTCTAAAACCTCTATCATGACTAAGTTGGGGCTTTTAAGCGCATCCATCAACCATTTTCCCCAAGGAACAGGTCTTGGTCCTTTGCCCTATGTTAAGGTTTAGTGTGAATGACTCCAACTTAAAGTTTAACTTAGACGAAAAGAGCGTCCAGTTTTGGGTCCCGGGCCCTCGCCCTGAAATCTGAACTCTTGGGTCTTTTTGCCACATCAGATGTTTAACTACTCTACTTAGAGAATATCTACTAGTTTAACTACTAACTACTTAGAGGTTACTAGTTTAACCCAATGCTCTAAAATAGTGTGAAAATTCTTAGCACAGCTTCACACTAAATCACTAGGGGGAACCACTTTAGATCGCTTAGGACCCTGTAACCTTTCAGGGAAATGTCTTTTCCCATGTTATCATTTCCAATGCTCTTAATTTCATGATATGAGTTCGTTTAACATGTTTGTCCCTGATGAGGTAAATTACAAATTATCACCAAAACTTATGGTTGTCTCAGGGTCAATAAGAGCCCCACCCTGATGACTGAGCCTGTGGATCTTCAGTCTTTTTCAGGTTAAATGCAGAAATATGATTCTCCAGCACTAAGCAAAATCCTTATGGTTTAGCAAGTTCTCCAGCCTTTCTATGGAGCTATTTGGCCCAAGGCTCTTTCATATGTAGCTTGTGTCATTATGCAAAATTTCAACATATTCGGTCCATCGGTTAATTCCACATGAAGTAGCAAACAGACAAAGTATCATAATTTCAATTACATATCTACAGCTACATAGTACTCTATGAGACGCCGCAGAGGCGTGTGGCGGGAGGTGTTAGGTTATGGAAGTGGAGGGAATTTGGTAATGGAGATGGGAGTGGACAGAGGTGAATAGTATCTCAATTGTATCTTACGTTAGTGTCATGGTATTTTCGTTAAAACCACTAATGATGCGTGAAAAGAAGGAATTTTTGTACCTCTAAGTTAAGCATTATATCTCTCTTATTTTGTCGCCTCTGTCATTTTCTAGAGACAAATGGTGCTGGGTTAAAATCATAGTTGGGATAGCTTTTTTAAAAAACTGATTTAAGTTAAAGTAAAAAGAAGAAACTTTTACGTTAAAAGTTAATTTTTCAGTTACTTTTTAGAAACTTTTAAAAATAACTTTTAAAAGCTATTTTTCGCAGTTGGGATAAAATAAATGCAAACTTCAAATTCTAGAAAAATTTATTTAACTTTTACTTAAAAAGTCATTTAACCTTACTAACATTCTCATTTCAAAATTTGTATCGGACATCCGTTCCGGTCGACAAATTTTTGCTGTCACTCCACTCAACCCCGCTGACGACGGGATGTCGCCCAGTAAGTTATGCGTAAACTGGCTCATTTTACAGATACGTTGCTTACAATGAACCCGTCAGCGTCCCCCTCGTTACCCGTCATAGGTTTTTTGGTGACCCCCTTTCTCGTGTTCAGCTATGTAGTATTGATGAATCGACGTCGCCGAGTAAGGTATTCATGCCCTCGTGGAAATGGTCTTCGAGTGGTCTCGTGTTTTCTCGTTCCAAAAACTTTGGCGGTCACTCCACTCAACCCCGCTTCATCTACATACTACCCCGCAAGCCGCCTCAATAGGCGTGTGGCGTGGCGTGTTAGGACACCAGCCGTTTACATATAAAAAGGAAACGCTCGAATGAAATTACGCCTAGCATTTATTAAAGTCCCTTATTGTTCGGGGGAAAAACGAATTCCCATACCTATCCGTTCGGCAAAATATCTCTCTTAATTTATCCTTTCTGTCGGACCTGGAAATATAGTGGAGTTCTAATATGATGTTCTCCGTGTCGCTCTGAAAGATATCTATTCTCAATTGTTCAAGTAATCTAAGCCTAGCACGCAGCCTCCGAGTCTCTAGCGGCTCCCAGCCTAATTCGTTTAACATCTGTGTAACGCTGTCTGTACGCCCGTAGCAGTTTTTGACGAATCGCGCAGCTTTCCTTTGTATTTTGTTAAGTTTCCCGCTTTTGTTTGGATGTATTTGTCTGGGCCGATTCATTGCATTCTTGCTACAACTACCCAGCAATATTGCATTCTTAGATACCCTCTTTATTTTCCCCTTGGTCTGTTGTGCAAGCTTTTCGCCCAAATTCGAACAGGTTGTTTATTCGCTACAAATTAACTAAAACAATTAGCTGAAGACAATGTATAATTTTAACGATTAAAAGTTAACTCATCTCAAAATTAACGATTAAGTTAAATAGTTAACTACATTTTTAACGATTAAATTTAATCTATAATACTTTAAATCGCCAATCCCAACTATGGTTAAAATTATATCCTCCGTGTCGTACTGAAACACCTGATGGGAGTCTTTCAAGTAACCTAAGCCTAGCGTGTAGCCTCCGAGTCTTCAACGGCTCCCAACCTAGTCCCTCGATTAGCTGAGTGACCCTTACTGTCCGCTCGTAGCTGATTTTACGAAGCGTGCGGCTTTCCTCTGTGTATTACTTACTTCCTGAATTAATTCCTTCTTAGCGGGGTCTCACATGCTCGTTGCGTGATCGAGATGTGGCCTAACCAGAGCAAAGTAGAATTCTCCCTTTCTTATTTATATCAGAGAACCTACCTTCGATTGGCTTCATAAATCCAAGTCTCTTTAATGCAGTAAATCGATTTATTTAAGAACATTTACAAACCACTGAATTGAATACACTCTCTAACGCACAAACTTCCATTCTGTGGTTTGTAAAAGTTCTTAAATAAATCGATTTACAGAATGGAGTTCCACAAATTTAATAGTGAAATAATTTTATTTATCTTTAATGCAGCGCCGAAAGTGCTTCGTATGTGTTTCCTCCAGGTTGGGTCTGAAGTCAAGGTAATTCCCAGGTATTTGACTTGATCTGACTCATTTATATTTACCCCTTACACTTTATAAATATAGTCTCGTATTATTTCTTTCGTAAAAAGTGTACTGCAGTGTATTTACTAAGGTTATTTTCGAGCCCCCACTCAAGAAACAACGAATTAACGTTGTTGAGGTCGAATGAGAGAACTCCTAAGTCACCATTTGTGACAATTTCTCGGTATATGAGGGCATAGCCTGCAAAAAGTCTAATTTTGCTACTTACTCTGCAGTTAATGTCGTTTTTATAAATGAGGAATATCAGGGGACCAATCACGCTCCCTTGTGGAACGCCGAATTTCATTCTATCCATGTAGGAACTAAACTACTTTTTTATATATTTTCAATAACTACTTTTTTATATAATGGTCAGATTTTTTCAAATAAAATAATCCATAAAGTAATTACAATACGAAAATTAATATCACTATACAGAGAGGTTCTGCCATTTATTCACATTATTTTACATCATTGATTGTATCATTGTTTAAGATACGAAACTGAGGTTGATGGATGATTCCATCAGGGAATAACTTTACCAACCTTATTTTACTAAGGGCTAATATATGAGCGTTACGTTACAAAAACATGACCTGAAGTTGTGTTCTCACCATCATCGTTCTTTCTATCTTTTCATTGTTATTAAATCAACCATTTTTGCTGCAGTTCAGATGACTTATTGAATGCTGTGGTGTTCACTCATCGCCCATTGAAGAACAATGAATTATTCGAGGTGAGGCTGGACAAGAGGATCGTTAAAAACAATCACTGCTTTGCCCTGGGTGTCATGACTCACTCACCTGAAGATGTCGAAATTAAGTCAGCAATGTATCTACATAAGTAAGTGATAATGATTCCCTTAGGATAATCTTTGAAGGAGATAACAATTGGAAGAATATGTGATGATTATAATTTAAAATGAATGATAAATATTAACTTACATATATACTCGAGTATAAGTCGAGAAATTTACCCTTTTCGGCCAAGGAAAACCTACCTTCGATTTTAAGTCGAGTCACTAAAAAAGTTGAATTTTTCATGGTAAATATTCCCGCAATAGAGTATTTGCACAATTTTTGGAAACTATGCTAAAATTTGCTTTGGTGCGTAAAAACCATAAATCCAAAATTTTACTGTCGTAACTTTCCTACTTTTTAAACAATAAGCGATTTAAAATCACATTTCGAACCTTGCGCACAAACGGACCACGGCCATATTGAATCTGCTGTGACGTAATCGCCCTTACTCCACAATCGCTGCCGGGTTTGTTTACATTCGTTCTGTGTTGTAGTTACTGCCTTGTGTGGTAAATATCCTTTTTTACGGGCTAAATAGTTCCAAAAATTACCATGTAGATGCCTGATGATATCAATTAAAAATTACTGCGAAAAAGAAGAGCTACAAAGAGTATTGTTTCGTGCCATTTTGCAATGTTGCTCATGAAATCTCCGATCATTAACGCGTCAACACCCGGAAGATTATTGGAACTTGCCTTTGCGAATCCAACTTTTATGATGAGCACCAACGTTTTATTTCAAATATCGAAATAACTTCGAAAAGACAAATACTATTTCACTCTCAACGCACAGCTAGGCTATTTCGCTTCTGCTAATATGGGAGATGACGTCACACTACGTTTAGACCTTGGAAATTTCGATGCTAAAACAATGCATATTAAAAGCTATTTATTAAATTAATTAGTGGGAATTATACCTTGGTATTTCGTACATGGCATTTCGAAACCAAGCACTACTCACTATAATAAATTTCAACAAAATACCCCACTTACGCAAATACTCTATTAGGCTGTATAAAACCATATGTACCTATGTATCTATTATATGCTTAAGCCACGGAGAATATTCGCCAATAAATGCGTTACGTTTTTATTCTAGTGCTTCGTATGAGGACCTACCAATTGCAAGTACACTTGGTACTTCCGATTTGCGATATTAATTCATTCCAAATGGCCGTTAATTTTGTAAAAATATCGCATAAAAAAACCCAAAAATACTAGGACTCGCGGATTGACGACGGGGACGATGAGGCCTTATATTTACGTGAAGATACTGATCGAAATGTTGCGTAATTAATCACGTGCCGTAAGTGAATATAGCTATGAGTAAAGTGACATTAAATATTCTGAATATTTGACTGAACAATGAAATGAAACAAAAACATGTGGACTTCTTGTGACGAAATCTGAAATTACCCAGATTTCATACTTCCCGATACACCACACACTCGTACAACCAACTGATTCCGTTAAGATTCGCCGGTAGCTGCACGAATACCGTTTTAAAATTTTCTTTCTTTGCCCCGAAAGTTTATGAATATTCTTTTCTTCCGGAAAATATTTACATTTCCAATACCATCTGCTCTACAGGTGCCTTGCCAATGGTTGATCTCCGTAGAAGTCAAATAGGGGCAGCTTATCGGAGTCCGCAGACTCCGATAAGCTGCCCCTATTTGACTTCCCCTGCGAAAAATTCCGAAGAATTACTAATTTAATCCTCTCCTTTACATTTAACCCCACTAGCTTTATCCTCTTTGCCATATTTATCTATCGTACACAAAAATCATACACTGGAGTTAATAATTCATACCATGGCAACATTTTACACCGCAAGCGTACATCACATCTCTCGTCACCGACCTGCGGCTTTTCCTACAGGGCTACCGTCTGTCACTATGCTAGTGCGATAGCTGATGTTGCATGTGGTGCGGTAGATTTTAATACCCTCTATCAAGACGACCGCGAAGATGACGTTACTGCCTGACCACGCAATAACGCCGACACTCGCGTCTAATGACGCTGTAGACATAGCCAGTATTACAGCAGCTAGAGATATTATTGATAAATTTATTTGAATTTTGTCTTTATTTTTTTCAATGTTTGTCGCAATTGGTTTCAATGTTCACCAAAGGTTTACTTTTTTTAAATCGCTAAATAAGAAAATTAAGCGATTTTTATCATCACGACTATTTTACTCCTACATTTTCGGCCGAAAAGAAGACCCTTAACTTATTGGTACTCGACTCGACTGATACTCAAAAATATACCTACGGTATTTTTACCTACCTAAGAAAGAAATTTAATTCTTTTTTAAGTCTTTTTTTAATTTTTCACAAAAGAAAATAAATGCCATTACTTCCCAGCAATACTTGCAGTGGTTCCACCGCAACTGTGAAGGTCAAAACTAATACTACATCTCGGCATTTTCCTTGATCCTGTTTGAAAACCATACTTTTACTGATTCCATCCCTTAACAAATGAAAACCAAAATTAAGGTACAATATGTACAGATTATTCGAATACTTGTTTAATGGACACTTTTTTCCAACCATTGGAGCCAACTGCTGCGCTGTTTCTTTAGAACTTCAATTTGTATTTTGACTTCAATTACAAAATTTTGAAAGTAAATTTAAAATAGTAATTTTTTGTAAACTTTGTTATTATTTAAAATAAATAAATAAAATTGTAAAAAACATATCGCAGTGATTAGCTAATAGCTGAAAAAAATAAGGCAGTAAGACGCCTATATTTTATTTTTATCCAACTCCTCGGGAGTTTTCCCTTCTTATTAACAGTTTTCCCCGAAAATGGCATGTATTTTTCACGGAAAAAGACTATTTTCCTCGTGTCTATCCCATTCTCCTATTTAGCACCATGTAATTTCAAATTAAATTTGCGAGAAAAATAGCATGGAAAGATAGGGTTTCATTATTTATATAGAACATAGGATACGTTTTTCTACAAGTTGCCAGAGTACGAATGAAATGACATTTAAGTCATTTTACGGTGGAACCACCTTTTAGTGCCAAAATATTTGAAATTTATGGAAAAATTTCAATTAATAACATTATCTTTACATGGCACTGGTACACAAACACTGGCACACGGGCACAATGGCACACGGACTGGTAAAGTCGTGACGTTAAATTACTTTCCACACAATATTTTGATGTACTATATTGAGTGATGTTTTCGCATTTATTTGGTAAAATGAAAACATGGATAACCAATTATTGGTGACCTCATGCTTCACCTTTCCATTGCAACCATTTAGGTTAAAATGGCCATCGGATGGCCACTTTTAACCAATGAATACTTGAATTTGGTTACTTGCATTGAATACTTGATACACTTGAATTCATTGAATAAATGCATTCCATTACTGCTTTCTTCCTAATGCTTACGAACAAATGTAATAAATATATTTTTACACTGACTACCATTTTTCAAGGATGGATACTAAGACTAACCAAGCATACAAAACTGAGGAGAGAAGTGAGGTTTACATACTTAAAAAAGGGTTTTATAGTTGGTATAAATGTTGGCATAATCAGCTAATAGGCTAACTCTAACTTTCAGGAATGGAACCTGGATGTTTCACAATAGTGCCATTTATGGTTCTGCAAAGGAGTTATCTAAATATAAACGAGATTTGAACAAAATCCAGGTAATAATAAAATTCCACTATATTTATACACTTATATAAAGTTCAGTTGACCTGGCTGCAGCCAGTGATATGAAGTTAAAAAAAAGCTGTATAAGCTAGGAAGTACTGTATTGATCTTTCAATCACGCCATATTAGTTCAAGTATAATGCCGCAAGATCAAATACATATAGGATAAACTGCTTTGTAATTTTACTTAAAAAGATTGTGATTCCTTCATAAAAATGGTGTAGGTTAAAAGTATAAAAAACAAAGATATTTTTACGCATTTCTCCAAAATATGCAAGTAGTTTGTGTAAAAACTGTTAAATATTTATTTTAAAAAAATACGCATTAATTGTTTGCAATAATAGTATGAAATACCTATTGTTATTCAAATTAATTTTTAAAAAATTGTATTAATTAAAGTATTCAAGTATACAGTACACTTAAACGGTACTAGTTCATCAGTTCTTTATTATCTTATCTTAGACTTCAAACAACCTATAGACCACACACGACATGGATACTAAATATTTATCACATTTTGTTTAAATTTTAAACAATTCTATCATTGATAGGAATGCTTCCTCAAAGATAAAGGATTTATGGAAGGGTTTTTTGCTGTGGATGGAATATTTAACATTTCTTTGTTTTTTTGGCAATCTTTACATTGTGCAGGCTCGTGATCGCTTGGGAGTGATGAGACGAGAAGATGGAAGCATTCATTTTTTTATGAACGGTGAGGATTTGGGGCTAGCAGTGGCAAATGTTCCAGAGCCAGTATACGGAATATTTGAATTGTGGTATGATGCCATAAAAGGAACAATAGTGTATTGACACTTGATGTTCTGATAGTCGTCTTAACGGTCCTCCTGAAAAACGGATGACGGTCGTAAATTTAAAGTTTTACACTGGAGGCTAAATTCTCAAAAAAATTATTTTAACTTACTCCATGGAACTTTAATATATGAAAGCCCTTTTGTCCTAACATCCCCTGCCATTCGATTTGCAGAGACTTGTAGGATGGCATGCAGATGTGAAATCAAGTAGCATGGTGGTAAATTCATAATCATCCAAGCACTTTTTACAATGGATCTACAACACTATCCATCATAGTGCCGTTCATTTTGAGTCATGTATTCAGCTATTTTTTTATTTGAAATGTAATCAATCAATTATAATGTAGTGTAATCAATCATCAAACAAAATAAACTTTTTGTAACTGTTTACTATATTTGTGTTTATATATATATATGCTGACAGTGTACACAATCCTCATTGTGGCCTACCATATAATCTTTGCGGCCTTCCTATGAAAATGGGCACAATTGGCTAAAGAAATTATGACTTATAGAGCATGCCTTCGCCTACGAGATGTGCTCAAGATCTAAGTTCTCCTATTTTTTCTGAAAAACAACTTTCCCTTTTCAACGTAACCTCCCTGTACACAAACAAATTTTTCGCATTGCCAACGTCATGACTTAATGGCCGCTCTGAACGCTTAATTAGGGGTATGCGTTGACCACTGGAAAATCACTGATGCAATAGCAGTCCGACTGGAAAATGAGCGGCCATGGAGAGTGTCCTTCATCATTGAAATTAGCAAAAAACACTGGGAGCGGGGTCAGGTGAGTAAAAAGCATGAAACGCCACTTCAAATTAGTTGTCACCATAAAACTCCTGATTCGGTAGTTTCCTCGTGACAACCAAAAAACCAAAACTATGTACCATAACTTATCCCGTTGTTTTCGCTAAAAAAATTCAGGAAGATACGTCTATCTCTCACTATGAAAAAATGCAGTGCATTTTACAAGCACTGTACACAAATGATTTCTTCTTTCACAAATCAGTTGTTTACAAATTGTTTATAAGAGCAACTAAGGGGCAACGGCCTGCCACGATGGAAATACCGGCTCCCGAGAGTCACCGTAGTTAAGCATCGTTGGGCTCGGCTTGAGTTTGGAGGGGTGATCCTCCGATTCGTCCGAGTGCTGTTGCCCATGTCTGCACGTGGCAGACAGTATGTGAGAATTGACCTTAGCCGTCGAAGCACGTTTAATAAAAACACTACTGCCTACTACTATCAACTTTTTTTACAGGTGTATGTACAATACCCGTACTCATAGAATCTTATAGGTAAAAAAAGGAAGTGTTCTAATACATATTGACATAAAGTTCTCAAGATTCCATCAAATGTTCTACACAAAAAGAAATAGCTTCACTTCACTAAACAACGGAAACTTCCTGAGAAATTACTTTCTCGCAGAGTCCTTTGTTGATTTAGGGAGTTCCATGAGCCTAGAGGCTCAGTGGAACATCCACAAACTTAAGGCGCTGAACCACTTTCACCAACAATCCCAGCCCCAGAATCACTCCCATCCCTGGAATAACAATCACAGGAGATTCACCAGAAGTGATAGAAATCTGGAAAAAATTCAGCCCAGCATCACTAGGGAAAACCCTATCGTTGTGGGCAAATGGGAAAATGTAAGGGTCCATCACATCACTCTCCTCAACCCAAAGAACTACCACCTGGTAACGTATCCCTACCGTCCCCTACCTTTGGTTCCTCATCCCCTACCTTTGTCGCCCTCTTGTGATGTCGCCATGTGGCGATGGTCAATTTTGCTCGGCATGAAGTTTAAGACAATTTTTACCAGTTTCTCTAAAGCACAATGTTGCACAGACATAAAATAACTGTAATCTCCTTTCGACACCTGTAAAGAGATTAGCGGGGAGTACTTATTTCGTTATGAAATATAGCTTTATAGTTCGCATTCCACTCCATAGTATTAAAGTTTAAGGAATCTGAGAAAGTTGGTTTTTAAGTACAGCCAGTCCCCGAGTTACATAACAGATGCGTTCGGGCATTCTCTGCGTAAGTCTAAAATTACTACGGAGCTAAGTCCGTCCTCCGGATTTTACGGTCGATGCGGATATTTGTGAGGAATTATTTTCGGCGAAATTTCATACATGTAGTTCCTTGCGAAATTCAAGAACTCTTACGCGTTTCCTTAATTTATTAACCTAAATCAACATTTAAACAGCCTGAGAGTTACAACTCGTGAATTTATCATCAAAGTGCTTAATGTCGTTAGGTCGAATACAATTGCGCGGATTTGTGGAAGCATGGTATCCTGATGGTAATTTACCAATACCGACTAGTGATATTAATTTATTATGTAGCTCTGCGATCGTAGGAGCTACATAAAGCGTAATTTACTAATCTTAATTGGTATACATACTAATGTTTACTTTGAGTTAATTGAATGCTATGTTAACTTCGTTGATGCAGTTTACACTTGCGATAGGATGGTACAGTCCATTCGCGTTAACCTGGCCGATGGCAACTCGCGAGAGGGGAAATAAGTGGAGGAGAGGGGGAACATTGGAGGGGTATCATGCGCAGTAAGCGATTTTGGTTCGGACTAGTTCAAGTTCTTACAATTTCGCCCCCATCAAGGGGTAGGGTTTTCAAGCCTCGTGTTATTTTAAAGGTATAGCGAAACTTGGTGGCACTCACCAGTGGAGGATTTGAGGACATTGACCGTAAACCAAGCATTGATGAGCGGGAATAGTTATCTAAGGACTACGGCAGGGTCCTCTGGAAAAAGGTTTGGCCGCTTCAACCCACATCTCATCCTTTCCTTTGGGTCATGATCTTCACAAGTGAGTCCCATCAAGTATCGCTACACCTATACCTCTTCTCTGAAAGTGTTCTTGCCCTAGCTGACCTGGACAACATGCGGGCGTAAACAGGTCAGCCCATTCGACAACAGATTTGAAGGGGAACCGTCCTCCCCTACTTTCCCCCTCCCTGTCCACCGCGAGAAAACTGCTCGTGCAGGGCTTCCCTCTCATTGTCGGTAAGCGCTGCTTCCCCTATTTTCTGAATTGGACTAGGCGGACTAGGCCCACCTGCGCAGTATACTACTGACAATGAGAGGCGGCCAGGTTAACGCGAATGGACTGTAGAAGAGTACATGTAAATCACACGCACAGAAATGCCCGAAGGTCACTGTCATATCCATATTAATTCCTAAGTCACACAAACATACTTAAGCTTTAGCAGACACGTTTTAATTCTCACAGTGGGATATCGAACGCTGCAAGGAGACGCCATCCTTAGCATCAGCTGCGAACGAAGCTGAAGGCGCCGAAGAGGTAAACCTACATGAATGAATTCTTCTCGGGTTTCCAACCGGGTTAAAATCTCCATTGTGGCCGACGTTTCGATGCTCGACTCGTGCATCGAAACGTCGGCCACAATGGAGATTTTAACCCGGTTGGAAACCCGAGAAGAATTCATTCATGAACTGCGCCGGGAAAGCACCATGTAAAAACCTACATGTTCCCACGATAAATAGAGGGCTCAGTGTTAAATGGTACCAAGTCCATCGAAGAGAATTTTGAGGAAAATTATTTTTTTATTTTTTGTTTCCTGACTCAGTTATTGCTCCGATCGAGAGAGACAGATGATTCCCGTATGTCTCATAATATTTTTTCATTCTCTCTGCGTGCATCTCTTCCTGATTTGATTTTAAAGGGATGCATTTCTAGTCCAGACGTTTTCATTGACTTGAGCCACCATGGAATTTGGTGGTAGTGAGATCAACTTTTTAGACTTAACCATTAATGTTACAAAAGGTTACCACGAATTTTCTATCTATCGTAAACCCAGCTTTACTGACTTGATAAATCCAAGTTATTCTCATCATCACCACTTGCTGCTTCTTTGCCAAAGCTAGCTTCTTTGAGGCCAATGGCTCATAGACTGGTAATTATACCCATGCCTCGGTGTAATTACAACAAAGAACGATCCATGATTAACATGATTGCCACCAGAAACGGTTATACCCAGGCTTGTGTTGACAACGTGATAAAACAGGTAGAAAAATCAAAAGCTATACAATTGTTAACTGTTCATCCCCCTGATAACAGTTTAAAAAGTGGTACCCACTGCCATTTTTTCCAAGGTGTGGCATATAAACTAGAGTCAATTATATCGGACGAAACACATGGAGTATCATTTTACAATTCAGGTACTGTGGAGAAAATGCTTTTTAACTCCAAAGACAAATATGTGAGAACAGACAAAAGTGGAGTGTATAAACTGAAGTGCGACGATTGTAGCATCTGTTATATTGGTCAAACTGGACGCAAATTCAAAGACCGAGTGAAAGAACACAGAAACTGTTTTATAAATGGGAATGGTAATTCAAACTTTGCAGAACATGTGTTTAAACAACTAAATTAGTAATTTTGAATATGAAATTTTACATGAAGTTCACAAAGGCGAGAAGCTGGATTTTTTAGAGCAATAGAGTATTTTCCCACTTTTTGGGAACTGCGTAAAAAAATCTTCACTAGCCGAAAAAGCTAAATTTCAAATCTCACGACCATCGGAGATCTGGTTAAATTGTTATTAATTATTAAAATCTTCGAAATTGCTATTGCGCTGAAACACACGACCTCCATGTTTTTCGATACGTGACGTCAGCGAGCACACAGAGCACGGCGTTTGTTTGTTTGTTTTTGTTGTTTAGTAGCAAAGGTAGCAAGCAAATTTCACATTGTCTCAGTTCCCTTCGGAATTTTAACTTGACGTGCGTACCTAAGTGTTTTGTGTGCTAATTTACACCATTCAATTAATCCTTCTTGGGGTAGGTAAAGGGATATTTGATACGAAAAATTGTTCGATGGAGGAAAGGACTTCATCTAAGGAATTTCCACGCAAGAAGACGTGGAGAGGGTACTGTTTTGTTCCCTGGTGTTCTAGCACGAGTATTTCTATGCCGGGAAAGGTATTCGTAACTGTTCCAATCAATCCCGTATTGAGAAGAAAGTGGATGATTGCCGCTCGAAGGGATTTGAAGACGATGCCATCTCCATCATCGCATTTGCGTTGCTGTGAAGATCATTTTAATGTAAGTGAAGTAATTTAACTTATTATATAAGTTATTTATATCGTAGTAACTGCATCGGTACAAATGTTTATTAAATTGGAATAAGTAAAAAAATATAATTACCAATTGAGATTCTTGTGTAAACGGCCACTATGTTGAATTATGACCAAGAAGAAATGATTATTCGTGGGCGTGTTAGTCGTGTATAAATTTGCCCGCCGCACAGGTTTCTAAAAACTTGACTTACCTTTTTTTCACATATTTTCAGCTTGAAGAGGACGCTGAGAATTACATGCGGTGGAGGTTGATGGGTGGCCCACTCTTTATTAAGAAATGTGTGGTGCATCATATTTTTAAATGCCAAGCTAGGCCCTCAAAAGAACCTATCTCGGAAAGGTCTGTCCTGAAGAAGAGGTTAGTTTTTGAGCTACTCCATACCAGTTCCACATCCACAGAAATGACAGAAGAGCCGATGGAAGGTCATTGCAACGATGGTGAAGTTGCATTATTCGGGCTGAATGAGGACCGTGACTCCGAAAATATCCACCCACTTGATATCGCTTCAGATACATCCGTCCAATTTCGTTCCCCTCATCGAAGCAAAATGATTCAAACAATGAACCAAATTATGATAAATACAGCTACATCTCCTCTTAAAGTGAGTGTACGTTCAACATCGACATCTCCTATGAAACAGTTGCATTGCATGTGCCAAAAAGATGAGCGTGAAAGTTCTTCAGATGATGACATTTGGAGTTGTGACGAGTCACCGAGTGACGAGTTTTGTGACTCTGAAGAGGATATGAAGAGGATTAAAGAAGACAGTTTTAAGTTTATTTCATATTTCATTGAGAAAGATCCAAAACTTTATCTAGGAATTCCCCCGAAAACATTTTTATTATTAAGTATTCTGTCCGAAAAAGTGGAGACGTCCTCTAAGAACATTATGTTGTGCTTGAAAAAAATTAAGCTCAATGATAACCTGAAAATCCTGGGAAATGAATTTGGTGTACATTACTCAAGAGTAAGTAGAGTGCTTCGTGAAGTTATTCCCTTGATAGCAAAATATATGAGTGACCTCATATTCTGCCCCAATGAGGAAAGCAGACTGAGAACTCTCCCAACTGCCATTATAGTAAATTTTTCAGCAGTGTCCTGTATAATAAATTGTTTGGAGATAGCAATTGAAAAACCATCTAATGCTGTACATCAAGCACAATCATGGTCTCAATATAAAAAGGCCAATACTATTAAGTATCTAATTTCTTGTTCGCCTAATGGCTTTATTAATTTCATATCTGAAGGGTATCTTGGTAGAGCCTCTGATGAAGCCATTTCACTGGACTGTGGCTATCTTGATTTTTTACATCCTGGAAGCACAGTGATGGCTGATAGGGGCTTTAAACATTTAGAAGTGGCCCTTGCCTTGAAATTGATAACTGCCAAAGTATTTTATGTAATGACCATATGTTCTCCACCCATTCTCCTCTCCTAAAAATCAGTGTCCCACAACCTCCTGCCCTCGTAGTCACCAACAATCGTCCTACACCTTGTTGTTCTCACTCCTCCACAAAAAGAACCCCAGACTGACTCAACCCTCCCGCTTCTTTCTTTTCAATTTCCCAGGATTACCCTAAACCCCTCCCCCCCTCCCAACTCCCGGCCTTGCAACTCCATCCCCTTCCCACTCCTTTGACCTCCTCCCTCCCTTCCACCTTTAAACGTATATATACTCGGCCACCACACGATCTGGTACCTTGAAAATGGCACTGAGTTGCCGAAACCTGGGTCGGTTTTTTCATAATTAAAGTGTGGATTTTATACCAAGTGATTTTTTCAATGTTCTGAGCACTTCAACGTCCGATTTTAACTTTACCATCGATTTATAAACTGAATCGTGTATTTATAACCAGTGGTTTATACAGTTGTTCAGTTTAACCAAATGTTGTAAAAGCGTATCATATTCCGGATATGTACCTACTTATCTTCTGGTTCGTAAAATCGCTCGGCGAATGGTGTGTGTGTTTTTCACTTATTGCAGTTCCCTTGAGAATTAGGTATAATAAAAACATGGAGTTTTTGTTATCACTCAAAGAAATGGGTCAATTTTGAAAAACCGATTCAAAATGGGATGCAAAAGTGAATGAAAATCAGTTCCAAAAGAGTGCATCTAGAAAAAATGAGGAAGAAAATAAGTACAAATGAGTTTAAAATCAGATGCAAATGAGAAAGACCCTGTAAAAATGAGTTTCAAAACTGTTTAAAATCATGATAGGAAAACCACCTTTGTTATTTCCACAGAACTCAGGAATTTAACAAAGGTGGTTTTCCTATCATGGATGTCCATAATTTCCACGAGGTCAGGCCTGAGATCATCAGTTTTGTTTAAAATCAATTGCAAAAGAGCAATTTTTACCTGAGTAAGCGCATTAAACTACCCTTGACAAAAGCTTACCCTAGGAAGTTTTGTTTCAATTTGCACGTATTTTTAAGCAAGGCTTTAGAAAGTGTTATGCTTAGCTTTAAGAAAGCCTTTTATTTTTGCTTGGGGAGCCTTTAAAAATTAAGACTCAATATCATTTACAACTCTTCAGTACAATAAATAAATTATCGACAACCTGAGTACCTGCTACCTAAAACGACTATTCAATAGAATCCCAAACCAAAGATATATCTTAGTTTTTGGATCGTGGCCACACACCAGTTTTTAACAGATTCACGTGATATATCGGCATCGTAGATAAATGTATGATTGGAACATCTATGAATTTGAAATCCCTCCTTAAGGTATTAAAGGGACGAAAGCGACAGCGGTGGGTGGACGAAATATTCAGGAAAACAAAAACATCTGAATTACTGAGAACGCAATACAGTACTTCAGGCACTTGCAGACGAAGGCCGAAGTTTGTTTTATAAGGTCCACGGTATTTGTGCATTTCAGTCATGGTGAACACAGTATTAGATTTAAGAGCCAGGACTGTAGAAAAAGGTGTACTGTGTAGACTTTGTATGAATTATCATGAAGATTCCTTGAACATATTCATCTCAAATTTGAGAAGTGGGGTGGCATTATGGAATATCATACAGGACTTACTTTGTTTGGAGGTAAGGGTCTTAAAGCAAAGAATGGTAAATATTCACCGTAATATTTTTGTAGGAGCAGATTAAGCGCGTTAAGAATAACTTTGCCGAGGAGTGAACACCCAATAAGTTCTTAAGTTAGTCAAGAACTTAAATACTGCATAAGGGTGTATTAATTTGACTTAATATATCTTTTTGAATGTTCTTTAGAGAAACTGGTAATCGATTGTACATTTTTGCACACATTTCTCGAGGCCTTTTAGCTGTCATGGATAGATTATCTTGACTCACATGAAGGTCTGTACATCTTCTTATGTTGTAGGTATGGATTTCATGGTTCATACCAAAGTTACCAATATTATTCTTTGCATAAATAACAGAGTGGTGCATACACATTCTCGGCACAGTTGAGGTACCAAGACCTTTTAAGAGAGGTCTGCAGTGAGCTCATGTATGCTGCTTATACATTGTTCTAATAACTTTTATTTGGATATATAGTGAAAACAGTTTGTAACATAGAGGACGATCCCCATAGTTTAATTCCATATACTAAGTTAACAGCTAATTTGCCAGGTTTGCATGTTAGCTGCTTTTAATTTGCATCAATTTGCTTTATTCTGTACCCAGGTTTCGCTTTATATGTGATGTTACTTTATAGGAAGATTATTGAATAAAATATGTTGACCTGATAACAGATCCCAATGTCATTGATATGTTTTTGGAAAAAATTTCCCTAAAAACCTATAAGAGTGTACCACTTTTCAAAATATAATGTAAGACGAAAGCTTGAGAACTGCATGTGGAATATGCTACCATTTGAACTGTAGAACAGTGCTTAATCGCAGACTTCAATTCAGCAAGCCTGATTGATATACCTAAGGCTTTCCTGGTGTATGGTGATGTTGGGGGTTGTTTGGGTTTCCGACCAGGTCAAACTCTCCATTTCTGCCGGCGTTTCGTTCATCATCCTCAGGACATGTTGTGGAATTCAACTGGCCCGCATGATATAGGCTTGGCTCCTGGTCAAGTGTTGTGGGATTGGTCTGCTGTTTCCTGCCATTTTTCCCTGGTCTCTCATATCCTTCTCAGCAATGGTTTCAAGGAATTGCTGAGAGAGTATCCAGCGTCAGGGTTCATAGTCCTGTTTGCCATTCGAATCTCGTTTGCTTCTCTGGTCAGTCTTTCCCAGAACCCTTCCACACGACAGAGCACCTTTGTCCTCTCCCAGGAAATGCTGATGCTGGTTACTCTCTCAGCAATTCTTGGAAACCAGTACTGATAAGGATACATCTACATCTACGAAGTACCGTGCAAGGCACCACTAGGGTGTGTGGCACTGGGTGATTCCACAGCAGGCATGCAGCACTCGTCCCAGCACAAATCAGAACCTCGCATATTCCCCCAGCCGCTAGGCGCAGGCCAAAAAGCAGTCCGGAGAACAGTGCACAGTCCAACCAGAAATTGGGAGAGTGATTCGTAAATGAACAAATGCAAACATGCAGAACAATGCTATTGACACATCAATTCGTTAATATTACTAATACTATTAATTTATGAATGCTACGAGATGCTACTTCATGCAGAGAACAAAATAAAATAATGCCGGACATATCAAGCGGTGTGAAGTGTTAGTAATGTTATGTTATTAAACACAAGTGAAAATTCTACTTTACCTATTGAGGGTGGGAGTTTCATATGATTGATCTATCACAACTATTATGATCCCTTATTGTATGTGGGAAAAATGACATTTTAAATCTATCGGTTCTGCAGTCAATTTCCTTTATCTTATTCTTATGATTGCTTCCACCATAGTACGTTGGCTATAGCAATATATGTTGAATATCCGGTGAAAACTGTCTGCTCCAAACTTGCGCAAAAGATTTAACCTGTATTTATCCCTTCGATCAGTTAGAGATTCCCACCCTAATTCCTTCAACAATTCGGTAACACTGTCGTTGCATTTTTTCACAAATCTTGCTGCTCTCCATTGTATTTGGTCTATTTCAGAAATTAGTCCTACTTTGTAAGGGTCCCATATGCTAGCGGCAAACTCCAAGGGAGGTCTCACGAGTGAAAAATAACATCGCTCTTTAACTTTCTCGTCGCATTTTCCTAATATTCATTTAATAAATCCTGAGATCCCGATATGATAGACCAGGGAAAAAAGATGGAAAACCGGACCAATCCCACAACACTTGACTGGAGGCAAGCCTATATAATGCGGACCAGTTGCATGCCATGGACCACAACATGCCCTGAAGATGAAACAAACGAGAGACGAAGAGAACAAAACGTCGGCAGATATGGAGAGTTTGACCTGGTCGGAAACCCGAACAACCCCCTACTGATTGATATTCCAATGGTTCTGGACCAATGGGACTATGGTGAGTTGGACTTTTTGTTAGCTCATCTACCATTTCATTTCCGCCAATACCTTCATGTCCAGGTACCACAAAGAGATAGACTTTGTTCAGCTGAGCCAAGCATCGAGCTTCTCCTGATGATCCAAGAACTGTGTTGATTTGTACCATGGAAGGTTAAGATGCCTTTTGTGTTGGGGTATTGGGATTTGTGAGAGGGAACCCAAACTCAGTCTAGAGCTGTCTTTGACCAGATATATATATACAAATTTGGATGGCATGAGGTTTAAATGAGGGAACCTTAGGATTGAAAATCACAACCATTTCTTTAGTCCCTTCTCAAAGATCTCCATGTTTTTGGATCTCAAGATCAAACTCTGTTCATAGCTTTCTTCGACAAGAGATGTGTATGCAAATTTGGATGGAGCATGAAAATATTTTGTAAGCTTTCTATCAAGGATGATTACTATATTAAATTTGTCTGATGTAAATTATGTGGTTTCTTTGTCTTTCCATGGGTCCATGTGTTTTTGGCACAAGGCTGCAGCTCTTCCCTGCTTTGTTATCTCCACCTAAAGTGTTCATAGATTTAGCAAGGTTTCCAGTGCCAGGGTTGGGGTAGTTCTCACTGCCCCTGTGATTCCTAAACAGAAAATTCTTTGTACAAGGTTGAGTTTGTTCCTTGCAATTTCTGCTGGTATCTCCTCCAGTATACTATTGAACAGTGTGGTAGACAGGGTCTTACTGTCAAAGTGAATGTCCAGTACATGACTCTTGGGTGAAGATCCCAAGTTTTCCCATAGGCTTTTCAGCATGCTTACAAATTAGATGATGCCTTCTTAGTTCTTGTCTCCTGGTGTTTTTCCCAAGTAAGTTGTTTTGAGTCCAGGGTCACCCCTAGATGTTTCACAGTAATAATGTGCCTCAAATCTCTCCATGTCAGTTGTAGAACTGTGAGGAGTTCCATCATCCATTTACTGGTGAACATAACCACCCTAGTTTTTTATTTGGGTTCACCATCAACCCTGTCGGGCCGTGCCAAAGTTACACTTCATTCAGGGCCTTTTGTGTGGGACCAGATTCTGTGACTATGTATATCCCCGAGATGAAGGGTTGGATTGTTGTTGATTGAAGATGGTGAATATAGGCATCATGATTGGATTTATGCTGTAGCACATGTTAGTTAATGGTAAATGGGAGTGATTCAGTGAACATGGTACTGAGGATATTATTTAAACCCGTGGCTTCTCTTGAGAACTGATATAAGTGACAAAATAAGATAGAAACAATGCCAAACTAACAGCTGTTAGTTTACCTAGGTACATAAATTCCTTCTTTCCATGTATCATTAGTGATTATACCAAAACAGTGTGACACTGAAATAAGACGCATCATCAACATGCGATTCACCTCTGTCTTCTCCCCCCTCCTTTTCCCTTCTCCCTCCCCTTTCGTGGCTAGTGTCCTAACACCTCCTGCCACAAACCTCTGCGAATGTATTTATATATGTGCTCTGAATTGGGTGCACCAGTCAGTTGGGAGTAGGATATATTTGATTGCCTTGAGAAGAGATGAGTCCAGAGCTCACTAAGTATTTAATGTAATTGAAGTTGAGTTCCTAAAGCTCTTGATATTGCCTGAAAACAGAAATCCTCATAATTATGTAATTTTTTGATGGGACCAATCTAATAATTTTTTTGAGAGTAAGTTTTTTTTATTAATAAAGGTGGCTGAAGGTGATGGGCTGCCTGACGTAGTGTGTTGCCAGTGTATGAGGAAGCTGATTGAATTCAGTGATTTTAAAGGGATGTGCATAAAGTCTGCTACAGAGCTTAAGAGAATTGCACTGGAGAGTGGATTAAAGGTGAGTTCATTTGTGTAACTGTTTTGCTATATTATCTATGTACATAGTCTCTGGTCTGCAGCAACCTTGAACCCCGGCTACATAGTTTGCAATACATATCCTAAAAAATTAGTACACATTGAAATATTAGGAAAATGTTTAGTCATGTTGACAAAATTGCTTATTGGACCACATGTTGCCCTTGAGACATAGTTTGAATGCACCTGGGAGGAGGTAGCATTAGTGTTTTGACACAAGTTTTCAAATTCAATATCAGCAGCTATAAGTCATAAAAAATGGACATTAAGAGCTCCTAATTTACCTAAGAGACAATCACGGTAATTTTTTGGAGCCCACTTAACAGAAATATGGGAATTCAAAGTTTGAATATTTTTACATTGGCCATTTGGGAAATGAGAAGGACAGGAAGGCATGTTTTTACTTCTAATCCTGTCCTATACTATAATGTGAGCAATAATTGTACAGAGTGCCCCATTGATCGTGTGTCATTTTTTACATCTAATTTTAGACACTTCGGTTTGTGCCACATTGATGAAATTTGGTGCCAGGGTAGAGAAAGGTAGAATGTTTTGTTGACTCAAAGCAAAACTTTAGAAATTTGATCTTTTGACCACAGAATGGAGTCCAATTTGAAATCCAAATTTTGGCTTATGTTCCATGTTAAAAAATTGCCTTCCATGTTTAAAAAATCAAGGCATATCAAAGTCAGAAGTTTTCTGCGAAACCTTTAATACAAGGGTTTTTGGGCACGTGGAATACAGTGGAACCACTTTTATTTTCGGGAATCCAACCGCAACCCCTGGAAGGGCACAGTCAAGGTCTTTGGGGTGACAAAATGCAAATTGGGGCAACAAAAGTATCGAATAATAGGTTTTAAAGGGTGCAAAAGTCGATGGTAAGATCCTCAGATTCTTTTTTTCATCCCTTGGCCTACAAGGGTTATGCAGGGGTCAAAGGTCACTAGGTGTCAGAAAGCAAACTGGGGCAGCATACGTGTCGAAACAGGTTTAAAAGGGTGCCCAAGTCAATGGTAAGGTCTCTCCTGGCATTCTCTGACCTGGAACGGTTAAGTGGGGCCTAAGGTCATGGGGTGTAGCCAAGCAAGTCCTGGCAACAAACCCGTTTTATCATAGTTTTAAAAGGGTGCCAAGTTCGATGGTTTGAATTAAAGGTCAAAAATGACACACAATCAGTAGGGGACACTGTATATTCATACACGTATGTTCTATGTAATGATTTTATCAGAAACTGGTCATTTGATCTACCGGAATTTTGGCTTTTAAGGGTTTTTCGGCATGAGGAATCGATTGGTATAGGTCCCATATCCATGAACAATCTGTTTATTTTACGCGCATTAGTAAAATGGTTAATATCTATTGTATAACTAAGATGAAAAAACTGTTTTCATCAGTGTGACTAGTGCAACATAATTAGAAACATAATTTTGTGATTTATGTTTAACTTTTATAAGTTATAAACTATAGTGTGAATGGTCAGTTGGTGCCATAAACCATCTACGATGAAGAGTTGGGTCGCCTTCGATGCCGAGGCTCGGACTCAGAGTTCAGGTGCCTACCAGGTCTGGCACGTTACCATAACGGAGAGTTTCGTTCCTCCCAGGCCCAGAACTCTACGTAAAGTTCCTTTTCGGATCACATCCCTGTAAGTAACCCATAAGTGCGACATTTTATCAAGGAAAAATCGTTTGCCTAGACCAGGACTGGAACCCAGATCCCTCAATATCGTGCCGAGTGCTTTAGCCAGTTAAGCTAACGAGGCATCCTTCTCCTCCACTCACCAGCCGGGGAAGGGTCTGTCTTTCCAGGGAACTTGGGTCCCAATATGGACGAAAAGTATTCCTGTGCGATTCCTTACCACAAGAGAGTTCCGAGGAGTAGAGTTAAATGGTCACGGTACTCATGACAAGGAATGCATTTCCCATCACAAGGCTCCGGCGGGAAAGGGTTAAGGTTGTGTTAGCATTTTTGAGGCAAGTGAAATTGATAATTGAGGAAGATTTAAAAAATCATTGTGGCTTAACAAAAATCTATTATATCTTTTTATTACCCAATAAAACTGCAATTGAAGCAGTTACAGTGGACAATTCAGAAGTTTCATTGCGAAAATTTAATTATTCAAACACCATTTTCATCATTCTTTTGACTAGTTGCTCTGTATCTTGGAGACCCCAGAAGTTACTAGCTGAGTAACTGAGCTGAAAAAGGTCATATCCATTATTTGCAACATTAGCACAATTGCAATTACATATATATTATCTTCTTCATGCCTCAATAATTGTAAAAATGAAGTTTTTTTATTTCGCCCTTCATTATTTATTTTAAAAGTGTTTAATGAATGTTCTGACTGTCGGCAATGTTGTTCAATATTTACTGTTGGCACCATAGTTGTTCACGTCCTCTGCTCTCATGCAACTGCTTGTTGTCATTCTTTTGTTGTTTACTTGGTGATTTAATTTGTTAGTTGAAGTTTCCAGAGACTAGATGTTTGTTAACACTTAGAGTGCTAGCTAGTGGAAAGTAACGCTCTCTAGCATCGCTAGCAGTGAGCAGTGGCTCATGATCGTAGGCATGGTTTATGTAGTGCATAATTTAGCTGTCTAATGGCATGTCGTGAAACTAGTAAAAGACATTGAGATATCCCGAGAACACATGTGTCTCGTTCGTGAGCTTGTTATTGAAATATTATTTATCCCTCAAGGAGACAGTAGACAAATAAACAAATGACCTAATAAGACTACATTTTTTCCATGTTTCTCCATCACATCAAATCGACTTTGGTATTCATTGTAGCTTAGTGTTTGTTTTTCCGCTTATAGTAACTTGCATTGTGGATAGATTTTTACAAACCCTTCAGAAAATTTTACAAAGGTCGTGGTACATCTTTAGTTAGTTTTTTTCTTCTATTGCATAGATAATATTTCTTACAAGTAAAAACATACCTGCCTGTCTTGTTCATTTATCATGTCAACATTTGAAAAACTCCAACTTTGAATGCCCATTCACATTTCTGTTAAATGGTCTTACTGTGATGAAAGTTCAAGAAATGATGAAACTTAAAAATTACTGCGATGGGGTCTAAGGTAAATTAGGAGTGCCACATTCATTTTTATGTCGAATAGATGACAATATTTAATGACAAAGTTTGTGCCTAAAAGCTAATACAACTACTATAATTGTTGACAACAAGGATTCATAATCCACTTTCCCACTTCTACATTGAAGTCAAAGTGGTATTGTGCAACAAATAGATCTTAGCAATATCATTTGGGAGGGTTATTCACCTCCATCACTTTTCTTGGTTGAAAATAAGGATTGAGTTTTTTGAGAGCTCTTATAGCTTTAATTTATGATGCATTCCATTTTTCAGAATGTTGTTAATGCAGAGGTAGGCACAAGTAAATCTCTGGCTGAAGGAGGGACCTATAGATTGGAGAGCCTTGGTAAAAGTGAATCCCAAGGGAGGCCTGTACCTGATGCAATATGTGTGCAACCTGAGATGGAAAATATAGTAAGGACAGTTTACTCAATACCTCTTTTATTTCCTTTTAGACCTCTCATTTTTAGGTAACTATTTTTCTCGGAATTTGGCTGTGACAAATTGCATTTTTCTGTAAAATTCTCATTGTACAGAAAAACTGTGGCAATGCATTACGTCTACCATTAACACTTCTGTCACACACAAAGTAGTGCGGATAGTGCGGAGTCTTCAAGTACAGTAAAACTCCAATTATCCGGACTTCCAATTATCTGAATCGCTTCGAAGGGAAAAAAATCTTCAAAAATCGGCTTTTGGCAGTCACAGCAATAGACTATTAGAAACATGTATTGTATAAACTGATGATATCAGGCCTGACCTCGTGGAAATTATGGATATCCATGTTGAGAAAAACCACCTTTGTTATTTCCACAAAACTTTATTCCACTGGCACGCCACTACACTGAGGCATACTTGTGTGCATTTAGGGGTAGGTTGGGTGAGAATATATGGACAGGGCTTATGCCAAGGGAAGGAGTGGGGGCGGGTGGGGAAGGGAGAGGATTTCCGTTAATTTTAAAAATGAGTACCAAAGAGGATTCTTACCCAACCTACTGCTAAATGCACATGAGTATGCCACAGTGTGGTGAAACGCACATTATGCCAGCGGAATAAAGTTTTGTGGAAATAACAAAGGTGGTTTTTCTCAACACGTGTGTTGTATCTTTTGTACCGTTGATTTTGTTTGACAGTTATTGGTTACAGTAGGTACGTACGTTTCTTTAGCGTTCTTGCTGTTTTTAAATTAATGCATAATACATTCATTTAGTTTTTTTCAAAGAAATTACCTTTTTTTGAGTTACATATCTATCAGGATACATATTTGATTATCCAGATGGGGTCCGGTGCCAATTGATACGGATAATTGGAGTTCTACTGTAGCATAATTTTGAGGCAAATTTATCTCAGTAAGTTGCCTTGTTTTTTTATGAGGATCATTTATGCAGGTGATCTTGCTGCTTTAATGTTGCGATGGATTTCTTCTTCAGGTTTATATTAAACAAGAGGTTGATTCAAGTGAGTCATTGGATGAAGATGAGACTTACAGAGGGGAGAACCTTGGCGTGGGTGAGTCCCTAGAAAGGCCTGTGTCTGATGCAATGTGTGCACCAAATGAGATGGGAAATCAGGTAAGAACAGTATAATTCACTTGATAGCTCTCTTTTTGTTCTATTCATGGAGACTGCTGATTTTTGTGGGACAATGTTTTGTGACTCAGTAAAACCTCTGATTGGCGGACACTATGGGGCCATGGTATATAACAATGGTCCGTGTTTCTGATCCATTCACGCTCAACACCGATGTTTTTAACTACGAATGAGGAAACAGTATGTGAATGCATTTGTGTGTAGCATGGCATGTTATGGATCAGAAACATGGGCCATTGGAACAGTGGCGGATACAGAAAAAACTCAAGGGGGGCGCAAGTTATCGCGACGATTGTAGCTTTCAAACTGACCGCCTGGCAGCGACTCTGCTTCCCTTATATATGTAGCTCGGTTGTTTCGAGAACATTCGGTGCCAGAATGTTCGCTTCCAGACTTTTAAGGAGTGTGAACAAATAAAACAGAATATTCGCGACTTTTCTCGAACAAATGCCAGACAGAATAACGTATCGAGATCACTAGAATGGCCGCGACTTTTCTCGTAGGTCAGCTATCTATGTGCCAGACAGAAACGTATAAAATACAATGACGCGCGCGTGTGCTACATAAGAAAGTACAACTACTCGATAACTCGACTCAGAGTCGACTGACGAAAGACACGAACGAATAGTGTGCGGGCTGATTGGCGGGGGCGGCGCGGGCGGCAATGCAGGCGGCCCCGCAAGGGGGGGGCGCGCACCCCCTATATGTATCCGCCACTGCATTGGAAAAGCAGACCGGAAAAGATAAGCAGCATTTTAGTTTTTTTTGTATTATGATTAGCAGAATTTTGTGCAGATTCCAGTCTCCCTCTAAAAGCTTGTGCACACTTGATATTTGTTTCCTGAAAATGCTGTAAAAATCAAAACCGGTCATAATAAATCCTATCATTGTGGATGTTGCTCAATTATTAAGTGCTCTTAGGCAAAGGGTTGAGATTATCTCCACCCACCGACTGAGGAAAAGGGTTCGATGTTCTGAAAACTTGGATCCCAGAACTGAAGAAAAGTATATCTGTGTGATTCCTTATTATGATAGAGTTCCGTACGGAGGAGTAGAGTGAAATGCTCATGGTACTAGTGACAGGGCAAACATTTCCCATCGCAAGGCTCCGGCATGAAAAGGTTTATGGGTTATAAGGAGATATACTACATTTTTGTGCTGTCACTTTGATTTTTTTATCTTCCAAAGTTGTGGGACTTGACTCACCTCAAAATCGCCAATGATACCGTAATTAAATCAAATTCACCTTGTATGAAAATTAACACAGGGTTACTCGAGATCTGGAAATCCTCAAATCCATGGAAAAGTCATGGAAATTTAAAATGTGCCTGTAAAATATAAAAAAGTCTTGGGAAATGAGAAATCAGCCTGGAAATTTTCTTTCCCAACTCAACATCTGATTGTTTTCGAGAACCCCTCAAGAATAATTTATCTCTCTCTACAGATGTGAACATTGTTGTCCTTCAACACGTTGTAACCCTCACCTCCTTAATACTCTTCACACATAAAATACTGTTATGGGTTACTAACCTTCGTATTTCTCCGATCCGCTCTCTGCTGCAGGAAATCTAGGTATATTTTTAAATACAATAACAACGATCTCGTTTCCTATTTTCAAGCTCGATTTATTTAATATTGCCCCGACTGCACAAGTTATCACACCTTATGTAGCACACAAATCAATTATTAAATCCTTCACTAAAAACACACATATAATCCCTTCATCATCAACACTTATTAACTCCCTTACGTAAACTTTTCACTGTTAGATCAATCTCTAGCCCAATACATGAAAGAAACACTCAATGGGGCATCACACAACATAAATCCAAGACATTCAATATCAGGAGAATTGCTCCTTTCAAATACCTCGCTTCAGGTGTCGTAAAAACGTAAGTGTCGTCTATCTTCCAGCGTCGCGACCCCACGTTCGTTTTGAATCAATCCCACGACTGCCAGCGGTAAATCATTTGGCTGCTCCCGGCTTACACGTCTGGCTGCTATACATACTTGGGGGTCAATCCTCGCCCCTCCGGATACCACAATGTACGTTGCACACAATTTAAGTAACTCACTTCGCCTTTAAATATCGCTCACACAGATTAAAGGAAATATCTTCTTCAATGGTGTGGCCTAATTGAAACCGCGTTCAGTCAGGATATTTCTATAGTATCCTATTTTCCAGACAGCCTCTTGGGCATTATGACGATTAGTAACTCGGATATCTAGACAGCCTTTCGGCCATAGTGATGTGCTGCACCTGGGTTATTTAGACAGTGCCTATGCTCGGCTTGCATTCGCTTGTATAGTGGATCCTGATCCATTGTTATCCTTCTAGAAGCTTCTCGAAGCTTTGGCATAGACATATTTCCATTTCTCTGGAATCTAGTGTGGTTCCGGTTCAATCCTATTGTTATATGCTTCATGTGGTTGTAAAATATCACCACATGGTGTTCAACATGATGGAATGCACACAATTAAAATACTTTAAATTTCAATAAATGGGTCTGTAGTTGAAATAATGCCGTTTTAATTATGAAAAATCAATATTATAGACTAATTTATGTCACCTTCTATGGAATTAGGTTGCTGGGGTATTAAAAATATGCATAAATGTTTTCGTACGATCTTATTTCAATGTGAGTACGTTACAAAGTTCCTTGCCAGGCTCCAATTCCGCAACTACTTTACATATGCCAAGTTTATGATTTTGATTGTATTATGTAATGGCAATTGCGATTTTAAGCATACTCTTGGGTTTTATTAGACCATTTTGGTATCTATATACATATACATACATCACATGATGCTCGATCTATCGTGACAGGAGTCGCGTGCAACACCATATGGCATCACGCCACTTTTTTGTGCCTGAAATTTGATGAGACACCATTTGGCGGCTCAGCCATTCTGAACCGAATCAAAATTTTTTAATTAAATATGCACACACAAACGGTATTAATGGAAGAAATATTACTTCACATTTTTACGTGAAATTATCCCTTTAATTAGTAGTTTTTACATAGCCTCTTCCAATTACCATGGCAATTAGAGTAACTAAAAAGCAATATACAAGCTGTATTTATGACCTAAAATATGGTGTCGTATCCGGAGGTGATTCATGCAAAGACTTGAAAGGCAAAAGGCAGAGGTACAGCATTGAAATTCTTCATAGCTATTTGGTTGCATAAGTCACTAATGTGTTGTTGGAAAATTAATTAAAAAATGCGCGTCAAACATTAAACGTTTGTGCATAAGTACCCGTAGCATTCATAGCACTGGTGCGGATGGCATCATTATGATGCCATCAACAAATTCCATAATTAATGGCCAAATTTATACTCAAATACTTTTTTAATTCAAAATGAGTTCATATTATCATAAAATAATGCAAATAAAGTAAAAAAAATTCTCCGCCAATATTAGACAATAAAAAAAATGTCATGCAGTGAAAGGGTTAAAATACAGAATTATAATAGTAATAATAATAATAATAATAATTTTTATTTGTTCTGTGGGATTTCTACAAATCATAGAACACGTCATAAATACATGTAATTTAAACATATTTTACATGTGCTTCAAACTCAGTCAAGGAATAATATCTCTTCTTTACCAGAAATGTACATAATTCTTTCTTAAATTTTATAACATTATCAATTTTCTTTATTTTGATAGGAAGATTATTGTAGACTGTTGAGAGCCTGTATGTGGGACTTTTCTTATGCTGAGCACTATTATTGGGAAATATATGCATATCACAATTTCTTCTTGTTCCATAGGAATGCACATTATCATTCTTTACAAAACATTCAGAGTGTGTTTTTACAAATAAGGCACAATACAATACATAAATATGTATCTTCATTAATTGTAGGTGCTTTGCTTCATCTTTCCATTTTAAAAATTCTGCATATGCTGAATCATACTGAGGTCATGATTTATGGGGTAACAAATTGTTGATGATCAGGTTTTTCTCAGCTTTGAAATTTTTATCTCCAAATATTTATATGGGATCAAAATTTTCTTCTATAAAAGATTCTGTCAAATCCATTTTTGAGCAAATAATACATAAGTTGCAAATAATCTGCAGTAGATATTAGTTGTTTACAGCTGTCATTATAGAGACACACATGTGTGTGACACCGGGAATAAAGTATGTAAAAGCTTGGAATAATTGTAGTACTTTTTTCCCTGTTCAGTGGGGAAAAAGTACAAACTTTATGCCAGGGTATGATAAATAATTCTGTTTGAAGCAAATAGCCTTAGAAATGCTTATGCCAGCTTACATGAAAACTTATGCAGGCCTATGGTGAACATGCTCTGTCTTATTCTACCATCTTCAGATGGTTTAGAAGGTAAATTTTCAACAGTTAAACAAGGTGGGCCTGGTGCTTCATCAGCTGCAGTAACAGAAGTTAACACCAACACAGCTGATGTGATAGTTCATGAAGATCAGCAGACAACAAGCCCTGAGAATTTTAACAGGTAACAATTTTAAACAAGCCCTGAGAATTTTAACAGGAATTTTAACATTTCACTCACAATTCTGAGTGATCATCTGCATATGATTTGTGTTCATGCCTGATGGGCCCCCCATCAATGGACACCAGAGAGGAAGGATGTTCAAATGGACATGTATTGAGATGCTGCATCTGCTTGGTGATGGCAGAGATACTTCCCTTAAATCAGTCTTCACCCCGAGGGCTGGTAGTGATGCAGCCATGCAGTGATAAGTTTCTGCAGCTTTTTGCTTCAGATGGAAACAGAATTTTATTTCTGTGTGATGCTCATCTCATGTCACCTCCATTACCATCTGTCAAAACACAACCAATGCTCAAACAAATGAGCAGCTCTTCTGCTAAATGAATACGTAAACTGCTGCCACCCATCAGAACTATGTGTGAAAGAACATTCTTTTCAGCAATGGTATGTAATTGCTGCAATGTAGCCTGTGATGAAACTTGAGAAAAAAATCAGTCCAAGTCTTTCTTGAACACCCCTCGTATACCAACCCCTTAAGGCCATTGCACACTTACTGACTGCCGCTTGCTGCCAGGGGCAACTGCACTCAGAACCAATAAGATACCCTTCCCTCTGAATGGTTAGATGGTGGATTGCTGTACTTTTGGATGGTTAAGGAAATGTTAATACTTTCCGGAAGAGACAGACATTGGACTCGGGACTATTCGGGACTCAGACAGAAATTTATAAAATGGGACCAATGAAGATAGTGGTGAGTCTTAACTGACTCAGCTGACCATCTGAGTTTGTGAAGTAGGTATCGGGAAGCATAGAAGCCGGGTGTTTCCCGATTTTGTGGCGAGAAGTCGTCATGTTTTCGTTTTATCTCATCCTTAAGTTCAATATTCATAATATTTAATGCCATTCTTCTCAAATTTATTTTCATTGAAGGCATGTAAGAAGATGCTCATCATAGCTTATAGAGGTATTCTATTATGTTTTGTCAGCTTTCCGATTTAATGTCCATGAAGTGGTGTGCATAGTTATTCGGCAGTCTCAGGTGCCTACATGTGAGAATTTTTAAGCATTGATAGTAAGTTGGTTGTTAATCTTACAGGGATATTTCTTCTATTAACACAGTTTTGGATGATTCATGAGAAATCATGACTGTATGATAATGCATGCAATTTTTCTTTTGGTGAAATTTACAGCCCCTGCATGCTTTTATTTTCTATGAAGAGGTGTTGGGTATGTTTTCATCCATCACAAATTTTGTTCTTTTTTTGGAGGCATGTATGTATGTATATATATTCTATATATGTATATTCTATGTATGTATATTCTACAAGGAAAAGAAAATGTTCTATGCATCAAAATGCAATTCTCACAGCACTACATTGATACACAACATTCATCTGGTGTTAGGAAAACTGCCTCCATCCCTCTGCAGTAAATTCATTGTTGTGGTTGAAGATATAAAAATGCATCAGGGAAAATATTGTTTATGAGAAAAATTAATCTCTATACTACATATATGTATTTCCATGCATTATTTTTACCTTTATTGGTGATGCATTCTCTCTTATAGATGGATGTTAAGGAGGAGGCCTTTCCAAGTGAAGCCCTGGCTGGTGAGGATTCGTACCGAGGAAAAAACTTTGGCAAGGATGCTTCCCAAGAGAGTGCTGCATATTATGTTGTCTGTGAACTGGGAAATCAGGTAAGGGCTGATCACTCTGGACCATACATACATACTATCACCAAGCCCAGATTTAAGGTGTATGCCACCCCTAGGCAATATTCTTGGAACCCCCTTAGCCCCCCTAGTAGTATTTTGTTTAACGTGCTTCGACGGCTGAGGTCATTTCGCACATACTGCCTACCACGGGGAGACAGGGGCAACAGCACTCGGACGAATCGAAAGCTCACCCCTCCACATGGGTGCCCATACACCGGGCTAGGGGGAGGGGGGCGTGCCCCCCCCCCCCCCCCCAGCCTCCTGGGAAAAATAAAAAAGGGAATTAAATTTTATTGTTTTTGCAGGATTAAATTAATATTTTTGTAACAAATTTAGAAAATTGCCATTCAACTTAGATGTTCCAAAAATGTACTCCTGAGACAACAAATTTAATAAACTTTCTGGGAGAGGGCTCCTCGGACCCCTTCGTAAACCTGTCTTGCCCCCCCCTGGAAAATATTATATGGGCACCCATGCCCCTCCAAACTCGAGCCAAGCCTAACGATGCTTATTTCGGTAACTGCTGGGGAACCGGTGTTTCCATCGTGGCAGGTCGTTCCCCTTGGCCCCCCCTTTAGTACCTTTTATATTTTACTCCTCCCCGTTGTCGTCACCCTCACGTGGCTGGATGGGGTCATCCTCATCTCCTTGCAGGTGATCTTCCACCTTCTGGATAGCTTGTTTATCATCATCATCAGAAGCCAATAATCGTAAGATTGGTTTTACGCAGATCTCTACTCGATTCTCTTATTGGCTAACCTCTTCATATTAACATAATTATTCTCCTTCACATCCTATATCCCACATATATCATATTCACTGACATATACCTCATAAGAGGCCTTCCTTTTCCATTCCTCCCATTCACAATCCACTCAAAAAATTATCTTCATCAGACCATCATGTCTCATAATGGTCTGATGATTAAAAATCGTACAGAATATGTACGAATAAGTGTACACGAATTTAGTTTGTACACACCAGCCTTCCGTTCGTGGTGCACTGTTACTCACCTCCATAAAATAAATTGTAGCCCCATCTTCAAATATTCCAAAGGATTCATCGCTCGGTAAATACAAAGAGCTGAATCACGTGCTAGTAGCCTCCTTTTTCTGCTTTGTTTAGTGGCAGGACAGTCCAAGGGTAGTTAGAAAAGAACGTGTTAATAGTGGGGCCACCAGCATGTCTGTTTGTCGTTGCATCCTCATCGTAGATGTCATGCTCAACAGCCTGATGCACCACAAGGTGCCCAGTGCCGGCTGAGGTGACATAATTTTTAAATTTTCTTATTCACCCATAATAATACGATGAGTGTTAGTGCTTTGTTAATTACAAACATTTCTGAAAGCAATGAAATACAACAGCCGCCGAAAATCATGGTAACTTGTAACTCTCCCATCTGTAGAAAGAGCACAGTATCATCCGTGGGTGCATTGAGTTACGGCAAACGTAAATCAACTTGTAACGAGGTTTAGGGATTGGTGTGGAGAAATGGGTTTCACTGTGTGCGAACTTGGAAAGAGAGTTGAAAGACTTTGGGTCTAGGTCATCCCAGTCAAAATTTGGCCCACCACTTTGCCTTGCTGTATTTTTGGCATTTTAGAATACTTAGTTGACAGAAGTACTTCTTACAGATTCGCTTTTTGCCCTTCTGTCTTCAGATTGTGTCTTCCAAAATACCACCAACCAAAACTGGGCTTAGATGGCCCATGCAAAACGTCGACGATGTAGTCTTGCACACTTTATTTCATATCCTCCATGACTACCCACATGTAGTTGATTGCGCCCTGTCACGGCATAAAAAATTAAATCATTAGACACTTGATTGCGCTTGAAAACAACTAACAATCAGCCGGGACAGTCCGCGCTGGTAGGCAAACGGCAGCCATGTGACATAAAGAAAGTCTAGGAGCGGACGACCGCGCAGTCAGGCAGAGTCGGCAGTGTGAGGGATGGAGTCTGCCAGACAAGCAGCGATAGGAAAGTTGTAGGATTTCAGGCTTGTATGTTAGGGATCTCTCGGGTTTGACACCGGGTACTCAGGTTCACGATGGTTGACATTTCGAAGTTCGAATCGAGCATCGTCCTCAGGGCAGAGGTGAGTGCCTTGAAGTGGTCCATGTTGCCGACACGACTCTCTTTATCCAGAGATTGCTCTTTGTTGAGCTTTTGCTCTGTGCCCTGCTTCTTTTTTTCCCTTATTCATAAGGCTTCCATTGTCTTTTACACGGTAAGTGGCCTTTCAGGCCTCTTATACTTATCAGTTTCTTTTACTCTGCTTTCACCAAGCTCTTTCATCTTATCCAATTTACTTTCTTTTAATTTTTGGAAGTACTTTTCAACCTGATTTTTAATTATTAGTTTTAATGTTGATATGCCTGTTTTTTGATACAGTGTTTCACTGTCAACTGAGTAGGGGATTTGAAATATGGACCGTATTATTTTTCTATCTTTCACTTCTAATCTTTGTAATAGGCTTTTGTTTAATAGACCAGCCCAATCAGGTATGGCATATAGTAATTTTGTTCGTATATAAGTGTCAAACATTATTTTTACCGCTTAGGGGTGTTGCTTTATTTACTATAGTATTGGAGTTAATCCGTTCTTGCCCCAAATGCTTGTCCAATTACCTTACTTGATTCTAAAGGCCGTTTTACACGGGGCACGTCATTGCGCAATCTGACGTATGTCCGAAGGCGCAGTCAAAATTGCGTCGTGTAAAGCGGTGAATTGCGAGAACGCATGCGAGAATGCATGGATGCGAGATGGCAAAATAGCCCGTTCTAATTTCGTTCATGCATTCGCGCAATTGCCCGCCATATTAGAAATTAATGCAGCTCTGACCTGCGCAATGACGTGCCCCGTGTAAAACGGCCTTAATGCAGCTGCACCTTGGCATCTCTACACTTGGCCTCGTGAATTTTATCGCCTGAGTCTTTTTCGTATTTAGTGACAGCCTCCATTTACTTTACCAACGGACTATCTCGCCAAGGTTTTCCTGTTCATGCCCAGAAGCTAATTTCGCCTTTCAGAACATTGATAGAATTGTTGTGTCGCCTGCGCATAAAACAATCTTCGTGTGCCAGTCGACATTATCCCTCGGGAAGTCAGCCATATATATGTTAAAAAGTAGCGGGCCATACATGGAACCTTGTGGTAAACCAGCAGCTATTTTTTGGTCTGTGCTTTTTTCATATCCCCATTTTACAAAAAAGCTTTTATCTATTATATATGCATCAGTCCATTTAATTATATCCATTTGGGCATTCCCGTTTCGTTCATTTTAAAAAACAATCCATTATGGCAAACTTTGTCAAATGCTTTGGAGACGTCTAAAAACACCCCAAAAGTAGTTTATTTTCGGTTGTAACCATCAGAAATAAAATCAACTATTTGATGGGTAGTTGAACGATCTTTCTTGAACCCGTATTGCTCTTCCGGCAGAATGTCGTTTTTCTCCACATATTTAGATATGTACGGTACCACAGCTCTTTGCGCCTTGCTTTGCGCGAGTGCCTTGACTAGAGGTTGAGGTCAATAGGTATATACGTGCGGGGCGGAAGGTACTTTCCTCTGCCCCGAGGACGATGCTCAATTCGAGCTTCGAAACTTCGACCATCATAGACCTGAGTACCCGGTGACAAACCCGAGAGATCCCTGAGATAGGAAAGTTATTGTGTGTCACGCCGCGGCGGCGGTGGCGGTGTTTTTGACGGCGGCGGCGCGCCGCAAATTTTAACACGGCGGCGGAGGCGCGGCGGCGTGGCCAAATTTGCCGTCGGCGCGGCGCCCATCTGTAGTCAAAACCAGCGTGGCAGAATCCTCCACGACCTGACCACTGACATCATGGCCAAGGCAACGAAGACATTTTAGATTTCTGCCTGACTCAAAACGTTTTCCAACTGACGACCCCCAAAGTCCTTCGCGATCTTTCCTGCGATCATTTTCCGATCCAAACTGACATCAAGACATCTGCTTCCCTAAATCATCCTACTCATCTCCTCAAAACCAATTGGCAATTCTTTGGCAATCACGCCCATGACTCCTTTTCTTCTCTTCCCGCTCTACCGACGCGATTGATAATCACGTCGACGAGATCACCCGTGCCTTCCAAAATGCCTTCTCCCTCGCCTCACTGCCATATGACCGTCCCGCACCTAAACCTTCTTTCCCTCCGCATATCCATGACCTCATCCACCGCCGCAAACAAGCCCGTAGGCAATGGATGCGCCACCGACTCCCCTCCGACAAAAGACGTTACAACTTCTTCGCTTCTTGCATAAAGAAAGAAATTGCCATCCATAGAAACGCCCTATGGATGGAAAAAGTAAATTCCGTGTCAATCGCGGATAATTCCGTATGGCGTCTCGCTGAGTCTCTGACGAAGAGAAGTCCCCGATCCCTTCCTTTTCGACACAATGGCCAATTAATTGACGACCCCTTAGACAAGGCAGAAATCCTAGCTGACATATTTCAGACGCAATTTACCCTCAGAGACGATTGGGATCAAACGGATGATGACTGGGATGCTGAGGCTGTCTGTGACAGTCTCTCGTATCTCCCGGCGCCGGAGACGAAAATACGCCTGGTTATAAAATACCTAAACCTTAAAAATGCTCCTGGCTTCGATGTCATCTCCAACCAACAACTCCGGAATGCGCCACGCGCGGCCATTGCTCACTTTGCAACCCTTTTTAACCACTGTCTCTCCTCCTGCTATTTTCCGTCTAAATGGAAAATAGCAAAACTCGCCCTCCTTTCTAAACCTAACTAGGACCCTTATATCCCACTCAACCGACGCCCTATCTCCCTACTATCCAGCCTCTCCAAACTATTTGCAAGAGCAATCAAAAACCGTCTTGACGGTCATCTACGGACAAATGACGTACTCAGACCAGACCAAATGGGATTCCGCCAAGGCCACACCGGCCACACTACCGGCCTGCAGGCCCTTCGGCTGGCGGAATACATCGCCCAAAGTTTTCAGCGACGACAACATACTGCCGTACTAATCCTCGACGTGGAAAAAGCCATTGACCAGGTGTGGCATCTCGGTGTTATCCTTAAGCTTAGCAGGGCAAACGGGATGTTTGGATGCAGGGCAAACGGGACGCCCCACCTGACGAAACTGTAAGATTTCGTGAGAAAATTGAGTGTAGACCATTTTTGCGAAATTTGTGCAACTTTGACCTCATGCAAATTGTTAATTGTAGAGTAATAAGGAAAATGCTTTAGGTCATCGCATGCGCATGTCTTTTGAAAATATTTATGCAAAGTTTCAGCTTCCTGGCTGGAAAAAATTACTTTTTGACTTTTGGCCAGATTTTTTCGATTTCAGCCCACTGTGCGTCGCCTCGAATGTCACGATTAATGCTGCAAAGAGCAAACTCGTTGACTTCCGTCGGCGACATACTTACAATATCACAAAACCCCTCTCCCTTCATTCCTCTCGTATACCAATGGATTCCCCACACAAATTCTTAGGGATACACTTCGATGAAAAACTAACATGGACCACCCAAATACTGCAAGCCCTGTCCTCTGCTCTCCGTGCACGTCGTGCACACTTCCCTTTGCTTCGTACACGCTCGCGCATGTCGCGGTGTGATAAGGTCACAATTTTTAAATCATTTATCCGTCCCAGGTTGCTGTACGGCTGCGAATTATTCGGAAATTCATCAAAGTATAATCGACTACAATTAGAGACATTCCAAAATAAAACGTTGCGCTACCTCACAAACCAACGCCGACTCGTACCAATTACTGAATTCAGATACACACACAGTACCAAAAATACACGACTTCATTAAAGCACAAACGGTGCGCTCGAAGAAGACACTTCCACTAAAAACGCTCACCGCTACACTCTGGGATTATACCATTCACAAGAAACGCTACAAGAGTTACAGACTCCCACAAGAAATGTTATTTCTGTAACCATTCTGACTTCTCTCCTCTGTCTTTCATCTTCATTATATTTTTAATAGTTAAAATTCGTTTTTTGTGTTGTCCAAAAACGTTGGTCCCAGCTTATATATATCAGCTTAGGGCACATAAGCAGGACCTATTATTTATGAAAAAAGTAGTAAAGCGTACAAAAGCGTTCAAAAAAATATTAAAATAGTAGGGAGGAAAAACTTGTTGTCCTGGTTCCTGTTGGAACCAGCGACCCCAAAAAAATAATACAATTAATAAAAGGAGAAAAAATTGTTATGCGGAAAAATCAAAATTTTAATCTGTTTCAGGTGTCCGTTACAGCCATAGGTTTAGTCTTCTTCAAATTTAGTGTGCACCATTTTGCACCCGCTCACTATAGTAGCCTTTCATCCTCTTCTCCTTCACTAACACTGTAAAGGTAAAACTGGTCCCTTCACACTATCTCGCCATTTTCCCCCTGTGTGCTATTACACTGCCATCATCGATGAAGAGGTGGACTATAGTCGCACCGTAGCAGCGCACCACAATTTTGGGCCGAGGAGCCCTGCCATTGCCCGTGTCTGTCTGTCCTGCGGGTGTTAAACTTTCACCTTCGACACCATTATGGCATCGACGAAACACCTGTGGTGCCCTATGCCCCTGGAGATATCGAGTCCGTCGTGGATAACGATAAATGCACCATGTGGTGGAATTATTCCTTCTCTACCACCAGGCAATTGGAGGCGACCAAGCCTAATATTGTTCTCCTCGACCACCTCACACGCTCCATGTTCGTTATCGAGTTTTCGGCTCCGGCTGAAACTAACATGGATGCGAAAGAGGTGGAAAAACGGACGAAATATCTAGACCTGCTTTTCGAACTTCGGCAAATGTACCGCGGACACTCTTTGAAACTAGTGGTCCTCATCATAGGTGTGCTCGGTGGAGTTAAGGGCTCGCTGCTAAATAAAATCAAGTGTATTCCGTCCGGCGTGGCACAGGCGGAATCAGTAGTTGTACCAATGCAGAAGACCGTCATCCTGGGGTCACTCCGTCTACTGCGTACGCTAGACCCGACAGCAGCGTAGCCACTCATGCGATGGGTGTTGTAAGTGGCTGCGATTACTGCCCTCTCGAGTCTCCGGCCATTATGACGGCAATGAAACCTGATACTTGCCGGGGACTCGGAAGGGAGTGTTACAACTGTAATAAAATAATAATAACTAGTCTCAAGCTACTTAATGCCTTTCACTCCGCTCTCATCTCTCTCACCGACACCCCTGTGGACCTGTGGTGCTGTCATGCAACTCCCCTCCGTGACCTTCACTTCAGTCACAAAAAAAGTCTCTTCCCAACTGCTCTCACGCCCCTTCTCTACAACACTCTTCGCTTCACCCCACCCCTTCCTTTTCAAAGCCCGTTTTACACGGGGCACGTAATTGCACAATCTGATGTACGTACGAACGTGCATTTCAAACTGCATCGTGTAAAGCCGTGAATTGCAAGAACGCATGCGCGAATGCATGAACGCGAGGTGGCAAAATAGCCCCTGCTCTAATTCGAAAATGATTGCACGCCCGATTGAGAAAAAAATGCAGTTTGAAGTTGTGCAATTTCGTGCCCCGTGTAAAACGGCCTTTCGAAAAAAAAGGCAGGATACCTCTTTTTAATAATAAAAAAGCACTTGGTTGTTATTCCACACTTTATCTTAAGGAAACGACCCGGGTTTCAGCATCTCATGCTGAAACTAACATGGATGCGAAAGAGGTGCTGAAACCCGGTGAAGATGGCATGAGATGCTGAAACCCGGGTCGTTTCCTTAAAATAAAGTGTGGAATGACAACCAAGTGCTTTTTTACTATTAAAATGAAGGAGTTCCACAGAGTAACGCCGGAGACAGTGTCTTATAGCAGGATACCTCGTTAAAAATGTTTGCAGACCGTCAGCATGTACACAGCTACAATGGATTGCTGGCAGATAAAAATTACCGTGTTCACGATTCGATATTGTAAAGATAAGGCTAGTATGTCGAAAGTTATTTAAAACATACGTGAGTTTAACCATAATGAAGAGATAAATGCGTATATTAAGCCTAAAGCAACCATTTTTGCCGGCGCATTACTTGGCCAAGAGACGGACCATATGAGCCAAAAACGTCTAAAATTTGTTATGATCCTCTCTCTTTGATTTCTGACCTTACTCATAAGAATATTTTCGATACAATTTTGGCGTCAACCATGTCGCACCACTCGTACTTCTTCATTGGCGGTTTGCTGCGATGATAGCGCCAAGGCCAACCTGGGACTCCGATTCCGCCTACTTCTTCGTCTTTGCACTCTGCCCCCACCCCGTCTGACACCGGATACTTCTTTCGGCTCCGCTTCGAGAGGACGGTGGTAAATCATTCCGTGATGAGCATAGGCTGACAGTTTCTTCCCCCTCTCTGCTCGTATTTCAGGTTGCGTGATTCGTTGACACCACCCGGGATCATCCGGAGGTCCCATCCTGCTGCTTCGAGGCTCGCTGACTCAAAAAGCATTGACATCTAATTCCCCCGCGTGTCCCTCTTACAACCCCCCTAAGCCGTAATGCCCTCTCGCTCAAGATGAAAAACATCGCCGCTAATTTTTAGGCAAGACGAATTTTATGTGCGCGGGACACATTCTGCGAGAACGATATGGGAGTCAACCGAGAAGTTCGCTCCTTCGCCTTTTACGGATGATTCGGAAGTACGGCGAGAGCCGAAAAATGCCATGGAAGTAGAGATATATTTGGAGATATTGCTACTGTCAAGATTTCAATGGAAATCGACTTCCATGTTTCAAGCTGCCTTCGCATCAAATATAGGCATTATCCCATTCACTCATTCGTTTTATGATGGTAAATGAATGTTTATTTATTTATTTCAAAGTCTTCAAAAACGGCATAAAGGCTTCTTACATTGGTCGACAAGCAAACAAATAAATAGAAATTTTAAAAAAAATATACCCTAAAAAATGTAAAACATAACAGATAAATAGAAAAATACGTAGGAGAGAAAGCTTTGAATTGGGATTTATGGACAAGGAGATGGAGTCAACTCGGCAATATGTTTTCTAAGGACTGATTTGAAAACCGAGGGTGTGGAGAAGAGGTCAAGGGGGAGGGTAACTGCGAGGCTAGGGAGGTGAACGTTTTCGGGATACGGTAGAATAGGGAGCGCTGGGACATTGAAAGTCTGAATTTGGGAATGTCAAGAAGGGATTTATTGCGTAGGGAACGAGAAGAACATGAAGAGGAAAGAGAGGAAGAAGGCAGTTGGTGCGGAGAGAGCCACTCCAAATGCTATGGAGGAACTTCATGTCGCATAGTACATGACGGAGAGAGAGGTTTGGGATTGAAAGGGAAGAAAGGATGTATTCTTTTGATTAGTTTCTGAGGGAAGGGATTCGATGGCGGGCAAGGGATTCGATGGCGGGCAATGAATGGCGGACGTGGAATGTTACCGGCAATACGAAGCTCGATTCAGCTTATCGTGATGAATGGTAAAATATCCTTTCCAGGGTATCTTGAAATTGCCTAACAGCTATCCGTCTCAATCACGCAACCGGAAACAATAAGGCTGTCAGATTTCGGGTTGATGGCCTAAGGGGGAGAGAATGTTAAACAGTCGACAATGTCAAAATTATCGACTGTTGATAAAAATGAGGAATGAAGTGCACAATAGGTACGCACAGACTTTTGGCTCTGGCAACATTAGTTTTCTCTCGAGGTTTGCAAATGTTTAGTGGTTTCTCTCTCACACTAGATGCACATTTGTACAATGAGAACATTTTAAATGATGCCAATATTCACTGCAAAAAAATAGTAAAACTTTGAGGTGAGCTCAGCAGTGGTATCCATGTTATCAAAAATGAGTTTTATGCACACGCCAATGTCCATTTATGCCGAATGGGAGACGATTGGCGTTTTTCAACAGGTGACAAAATTAATACAATTCAAAATGTTATCGTCAGCCGAACTAAAGAAGAATAATTTCTTGTTTTGTAGGAAAATCAAAATGGGCCTCCTCAGTTATGTCCATTTAAAATATAGTGCACCTCCTTAGTGGATGACAGAATTATAAATTAATGAATAAACCCGTTGAGCTTAAGAAATTCAAATTTGAAACTTTTTTTTAGAAATTAGGCCAAAGTTACATAAATGGGTGAGAATCTCATCACATCTTGTGATCTCTGTTATTTTCACTTTAAATTGTTTATCATCCTTGTAAGGGTTAACGCTAAGGCTCTCATGAAAATTATGTCATGAATTTCTTTTAATTTTACTTGATAAAAGTGCATTTTTCACTATTGAAGCGCTGTTGAGTGTTGGCCTCGATATAAATTTTGACATGAGAAGGCCTTTTCAACAGGTTGTTTAAGTACTATTTCATGAATAATGACTTGAATTTAAAATGGTAGAAACAAACAGTTGATAAGTGTGCATGTAAAGATCACCTATTATATATTACCTGTCAATGAATTTCAAATGATTAAGGTTGTTTGCAAGTAATACTATTTGATCTCAGTTTTTAAAAAGTAATTTTTTTCTTATTAATTGAAGCAAATGACTTAAGTTTTTCATACTGTATCACTTTTAAACGACGCAAAAATGATATCTTTCCAGGGGGATGAAAGCAGTATTACCAGAAGCATACCAAAGACAAGTAAAAATATTGTGAGTAACTTAAAAGTGATGGCTCAAAGGAAAACACCAATGAAGTTTATTGAAAAACCCAGCCTTGATCGTAGTCCTCCTAGATCATTGAAAAATGATTCCATTGATCAATGTCAGCAAATGGTATCCGTGACGGCTAATCAAGGAGAAAGTTTTCGACCGAAAGATTATAGTATGTGTACTAGGACATTGAATGACGGGAAGAAAACTGAGAAGGTAAATGAGACAATGACCTTGGACTCTCAGAAACATCATCCCTGTGATTGGACCGAATACATTTGCAACTACTGTGGATTTAAGTGTTCCAACAAAGATAAATTATGCGTACACATCTCATGCCACGTTTTCAGTGGGAGGACATTAATTTGTGTAAGGCCTGATAAGGATACGTCCCAGGGGGGTGTTTCATCGAAACGCAAGAAGAAGATTCAAGAGGGGCTGAAGGCATTTGTGTGCGAAACGTGTGGGAAAGAGTTTGCCCAAAGATATAGTTTAATGCGACATCTAGTCATACACACCGGTTTAAAGCCCTTCAAGTGTGAAACGTGCGGGGAAGCATTTAATCGGAAGAGTACCTTAGTGACGCACTTGGACAAACACACGGGGAAGAAGCCGTTCAAGTGTGAATTATGCGGGAAATGTTTCAATCAGAAGAGGACTTTAGCAATGCACTCAGTCATACACTCCGATTCGAAGCCCTTCACGTGTGACGATTGTGGTAAGGGCTTCAGTCGGAGGAATCACTTATCGCGACACTCGGTCATACACTCCGGTTTGAAGCAATTCAGGTGTGAAACGTGTGGTAAAGGTTTCAATCAGAGGAGTGATTTGTTGAGGCACTCAGTTGTTCACACCGGTTTGAAGACGTTCAAGTGTGAAATGTGTGGAAAGGAGTTTAACCAGAGGAGTGATTTATTAGTGCACGAGATCATTCACTCGGGGTTGAAGCCATTCAAGTGTGAAATATGTGAGAAAGGATTTAATCGGAAGAGTAATTTAAAAATTCACTCTCTCATACACACTGGATCGAAACCATTCAGGTGTGAAACGTGCGGGAAGGAGTATTATCAGAAGAGTCATTTATTGAGACACTCAGTCGCACATGCTGGTTCAGTGATTCAAGGGTGAAACATTTGAATGGTAAATGTTCAATTCTTCTTCCGGGATATCTGCCGCATCCCGTCCTGGAGGCGTCTTCATGTCGAAGATATCTCCGCTGCATTTTGGTCCGACTTTATACCAGAGCTGGTCACATCTGATTGGCCGTCAATTATGGCGTCAAAACCACTTTTCGCACCATTTCTCTTTTCGTTGCGCGTCAAAACATTCTTTTTCAGAGCAATTTCCTGCAGAGTGAGGGAACCTCAAAAGGCGACCGAAAAGAAACAGTTACGCCTCTCAGCAATAGCCGAGAATGCCTGGTCGGAGCCTGGTCACTCCAAATGTTTCGAGGAGAACAAAGATCTGAGCGGGGAGAGCCAATACTTCCCACGGCTGATATAGGAGACGATCAAAAATGCCAAATTCCCCAAAAATTTCAACAGAGACGATGGCTACAATCTAGCTACTACTTGGAAGAGGGTTTTTGCACGCAGCAAAAAGAGAAATTGTGGGAGAAGTGGTTTTGACGCCATAATTGATGGCCAATCAGATGCCCTCTGTCTCCAAACCTGGCTCAACATCATCTCCCATCAAATCACTTATGCCCCCTGGTTCATTCCTAACTCCTGTATCCGTGATGAACTCAAAATTCCCATGTTACCTGAAATGATTATATTCTGCTCCCTCACCTACTCCTTATCCCTCTAACAGTCCAATAACCCACTCATCTCCCAAATTTGGTCCCCCTCCCTTCCAAAAGGCCGCTTTAAATACCCTCATCAGATGCTACCTCTCTTTCCTAAAAACTACAAAAAGAAAAGCAGGACGAAGTTAAAAAAATGTTATCCCTCTACCATCCATACAACCTTCCTAACCTAACCTACTTACCCGATTTTAACTCCCTCTTACATATTTCCGATTGACTGAATTTGATAATGTAAACTAATGGAACATTAATTCTTTTATTAAATTATTCCCATCAAAATTACTTATTAAGGTTTAAAAAAATAAAGAATTAAATAAATAAATTATAAAAAATAATAATAATAACTATATATATATATAATGCCAAAAGAATAATAAAAAATAAAACAGAAAAATATTTAAAAATAATAATAATATAATAAAAAACAAATAAATAACAAAATTTTAGTAGTCATTAAAATCAGTAGACAGAATGATAAATTATTCTAAGTTCGACATTTATTATCAATACTTAAACATTATTATTATTATTATAACAAGGAAAAGAAAAATAATTAAATTAGTTTAATGTATCTCCAAATCGCATCGATCATGTCGTCTCTTTGACCCTCCACCAGTCGCCACTCCAGCTCCAACCTAATTGTTATGCCCCCAACCTAATTTTCCTCCCTCTCGCTTATCCATTAAATAAATATTCAACAAACGGCTATAGAGGGCCATAGCAGGGAAATAAGGACTACTTCTACCCTGGATTGGACGATCAGCTCCTGTATAAATTCGGGCCAAAATGCAGTGCAGATATCTTCCGAGCTGAAGATGCCTCCAGGAGGGGAAGAGAAACGTATCAAGAAAAACAACAATGCGGCAGATATCCCGGAAGAAGAATGGAACTTTCAGCTGATTGCCGCGGAAAACTCCGAGAGAAAATGTGAATGGTAAATTTTGAGAATACATTCCGGGACCCAGTAGTGGATTTAAGTGTGGGTGCCTCGGGCAATAGAACTTAAATAAACTATAACTTATTTGATATATTTATCATTACCATTTATAAGATTTGTAAAAATTCACATAAATTATGACTACATTTTAAGTTTTAAAAGTTTAACTAAATTAGGCATTCAATTAAAAAAAATAATATCTAGATGATTCCTCTCCATGACCTCATGATAAAAAAATTATTAATTCACGATAAAAACGTATTAGTTAAAATAACAGTGGTTTTATATAACGATTGTTTATGTGATCACATGCAGAAATTTACTAGTGCATATATAACCCTGGATTATTTATGAGATTTGGGAACTCCTTGGATTCTGAGTGCATAATGTGCATGGGAGACTCAAAATCTAAGATTTTTTAAATTAATACATTTCTATGTAAATATATTGTAGAATAATATGTTATTATCTCGGATTTGGGTTTTGTACGCCCATCTGGGTTCATGGGACCCAGGTGGCTATCCAGTCCACTCAACGTTAAGTCCGCCTTTGGCAGTACCTGCCACGGTATTATATTTAAAGAGTTGCCTGCAAGTGAACGTAAGTGTGATGATTCCACGTTCAATTTGACCAGAATTTGAAACCGAAAGCCTCGATATTGCACAGAGTGCAAGGGGGTTCATTCCAAGTGAGATCACTGAACACCATGTCCCTCAACTCACAGATATTATTCAAATTCATTTCATATAGACTGGCATGCATGAGCTATGCTCATAAGTGGATACGTCCTTCCTCTTCCTTTCGATCTTCTGTAATTGCTTTAGACAGTATTTCCCCTATCCCTTCTCCACCCATTTCCTCCATCTTTTCCAGGTTCCATTTCTTTACTAATTTGGTTTTTCCCACTCTCTCTAAATTTGACACCAAATTAAATGCAATTAAGAAATCAATCGGATTGCCAGGTGATGATATCAATAGTGACCATGTCCTAATAAGGATGGAAATTCAATTAATATTTAAGAGTGTCTTAAATTTAAATGGTAGTGTCTCCCACCGAAATAAATCCCTGGGTTCGCCCCTGGCGAGGGGTCGATATAACTGCTCGCGCCGATGTGCTCTTTCATTTTAATTAATATCTCCTTCCCCTAATGTGGCACTACTGGTTATTCTGGGAAGACAAGGTCGCTATAGCCGTATAGGGTATAGCGACCTTGTGAGAAGACAAGAGGGGAATACTAGCGTGAGTTCGGACGGGGTAGTCGGCTAAAGGAGCTAATCTTCTTTATGGTAAGCGCCTCTCCCATTATTTGTTCCATTTCCTGCTCCTTTCGTCTATATAATCAATGTAACTTTCTCACTTTATTTTAATCTACTTCTCTCTGTTGCGTTTGTCGTGTGTCACGGCAGATGAGGACACGCGTGCCTATTTTTTTTGTTGTCGAAACCCGGGAATGTTTCGAGAAAGTTTTATTTCTTTTTCAGGATAGTTTAGATAATTTCATTCAGCCATGCCTGAAAGTGAAGGGACGAAAATCACAAACTAACACGGCTACAGTATTCATTTCTGCAACGTATTTGTTACACATTACATTCCAGTAGCCAGTGACATTTTACATCCATACCTGCAATACTTTTGGAGATAAGTCCAACAATAGGTTTAAACGAAATCCAGCCCCTAACATTAAAATAGCACGTACATTTACGAAAAATATATCCTGTGAGTGCCACCAAATGACATACAATCTGCATAGTTATTACGTCTCCGTCAGTTTACGCTTCATAAAACTTTTTTTATTCGTTTTGCAGTAATTTTTCAAATTTTTCTACTTCTACTACTTTTTCCAAATTAACTCCCCCTCCATACATTGCGAACTTTCAGAGCAACAGCCTAATTTCTGGAATTTATTTGGCACACATCACATTCTAGTATCCGGTCAGATTTCATCTCCCTACCGGCAGTACTTTTAGAGATAAGTCCAACACTAATTTTAAACAAAATCCAGCCCCGTACAATCTAATAACACGTATATGTACGAAAAAAAAAAACCGTGGATGCCACCATCTGACACTAAATCCGCGTAGTTATTTCCCCGTCAGTTTGCGGTTTATGAATTGGTTTTTATTCGTTTTGCAGTAATATTTCATATTTTTCAAAATTTTCTAAAACTACTTTTTCAAAATTTACAACTCCCTCTATAAATCACGAACAATTTGCGCTACATCATTCATGAATGCAATGTAGTTGGTACACATCACATTCTAGTAGCCTATCAGATTTTATTTCTCTACCTGCAATCCTTTTGGAGATAAGTCCAACATTAAGTTTCAACGAAATCCAGCACCAAGAGCTCTCAAATGCCGATTGAGAGAACACCAAAGGGACATCAAAAACAGGCAGCTACGCAAAACAGCTTTGGCCGAACATACCTGAAGTGGACCTATTCACAACCAGTGCCGTCTTTAGGACTGGGCCTCGGGGTATTAAGGGGCCACTGGGTATCAACTCAAGTCAAAAAGTACCAAACTTGATTTTCTGACTCGAAAAAAACTTAAGCTCTGAATTTTGATTCTTCTTTTATACACCAGACAGTCTAACTGTAAAATGTAGGGAGATATGCCGTACCTATACATGATTATATCCAAACATAGGTTCCTACATGCGTATATCATCTTAAACGCAAAATTACATCACCATTAGAACTTCGTATTCTAAAAGCACTAATTATATTGTGTTAAAAATGTTGCAAAAGTGAAAATATAAGGCCCTCCAGGCAGCGGTCGTGCCTAAAAAAATCACCAATAACGCTATAAAATGGGAATACCACCTAAAATTTTCAGTAACACTGTTTTTATCAGTTTTTATGGGAAACGTGAACCCGAGAGTTGGTGCTGAAATCTCGTAAAAACGCAAAAATAAAAATCTCGTTCACTGATTTTAATGCATTAGATTTCCATCTGTATCTGAAAAGGAGGCCTTGCAAATGTGTTCACTTTCGGAATATTTTCAATTTTTATAATTTTCGACGGTGAGACTATGAGTTGATTACTTATACTCCGCCGAAAAATGAATAACTTAAGTACTGAACAGGCAAAAAGTGAAGTTATCAGGTTCTTAATATTTCGTTTTAATGGTAAAAATATTTCAAATGTATTTTTTAAGTGAATAGAAGAGGAATCGACGGATGCCACAGCATATCCAACAGATATAGCTTTATGGAACAACATCAATGAAAAATTAAGAGTGTATTGGTTACAAAAATATCCTGAATTGTGCAGCAAAAGGACGCTGATTTAAAAAAATCCATGAGTATTTATTAAGAAGGGCCTGAAGAGCATAGACAAAAAATAAGTTTCATGAGTAAAGTTTTATTTAAATTAAGGCTTAAAATGTCGAGCAGTTAGATCGTAAATGGATATCATATTCTCCAACAACTGGCAAAATTTCTAAAGGGCTAAATCTCACGACATATTCAAGATAGGGCCTTACCAGAGCAAATGCAGTATCGTTATTTCACTTTTTCATCGGAGAACCTCCCTGTTATTCGCTTGATAAATCCTAGTTTCTTTAATGCAGCGCTGCAATTGCTTCGTATGTCCCCACCCTGAAGTCAAGGTGATTCCCAAGCAGTGGCGGATACATATGGGGGCGCGCCCCCCCCCCCCTTTGCGGGGCCACCCGCATTGCCGCCCGCGCCGCCCCCGCCAGTCAGCCCGAACGCTATTCGTTCGTGTCTTTCTTCAGTCGACTCTGAGTCGAGTTATCGAGTAGTTGTACTTTCCTGTGTAGCACGCGCGCGCGTCCGCGTCATCGTATTTTATACGTTTCTGTCTGGCACATAGATAGCTATTAGATAATAACCTACGAGAAAAGTCGCGGCCATTCTAGTGATCTCGATACGTTATTCTGTCTGTCATTTGTTCGAGAAAAGTCGAGAATATTCTACTGTTTGTATTTGTTCACACTCCTTAAAAGTCTGGAAGCGAACATTCTGGCACCGAATGTTCTCGATACAACCGAGCTACATATATAAGGGTAGCAGAGTCGCTGCCAGGCAGTCAGTTTGATAGCTACAATCGTCGCGATAACTTGCGCCCCCCCTTGAGTTTATTCTGTATCCGCCACTGTTCAAAAGTGTTTGACTTCATATGACTCCGTTATATTTACCCCTCTCATTTTATAAATATGAATAGCGTTGTTTTGATTTATTTCGTAAGACGTGTACTGCAGTGCATTTAAGTGACAATTGATAATTATGGTGTTTTTGCAGCACTGTCATCTGCAGTGGTATACCTGCCAAATTCTGGAACAATTTGTATGCTTGTTATTCAAGCAGTACGAATATTATTTCTTTAAGAAATGCTAGGAGTATTTTTCTCAAAATTTCAAAATTTTCCAGGAAATAAAATAGAAAAAAACTTTTTTTCCTGGCCTTCAAAATTTCCGGAAATTTTACATCACTAGATATAGTGATGTAAAATACTTAAAATTTTTGATTCATCTTTGAGGTTTTGCCGGATTACGTGCTTTAAAGTGTCGGTCGATCCATTCCTGACTACAATGCAATATGTTACGGTATTATGCGTGTACTATACACTATTAAAGGAAAATGCGCATTGCTCACAGCGGAGAAGTAGCCTGGATACTTGGAGCCTTGGCCTTGGCTCCAAGTATCTTGTAATATACCAAGTATTTTGTATTATACCTTACAGTTATTGCTGTAAATTTAGTAATACAGTCAATAAACTTTAGTAAAATGGATTAATTAATTTTAATAGTGACCATTAATGGTCAAATTTTTAATGAGTTTATTGAATGTTGGCAACTTCTCTGATATAACTTATAATTAATGTATATTTGACAACACTATTGGCTGATGTTGACATGAAAGTGAAATTAGGCCATAAAGAGAATGGATTTGAGGATAATTGCATTAAATACCAAAGTGAAGGTTTTGGAATGGGAGAGTGGTAAGAATGATCGTATGATGAGCCGCGTAAATGATGAATTAATTGAACTAGTAGACGATTTTGTGTACCTTGGACGAATGTTTGCAAAAGATGGAAGGATAGATGTAGATTTTAAGGTGTGCAAATGCCAATAGAAAAGTCTTATGTATCATATGGAGCATATCTAGGGTTGGTTGTATGTCTTGGGAGGCGAAAATAGCGGTGTACAAAATTGATCTCCTCCTGGGGTTATTATATGGCAGAAAAACCTGGGTATGTCAGGATAAGGATAATAGTAAGCTTAATGCAGAGGGAATCGGGTACCTGAGATTATTTTGTGGTAAAAGTAGGATTGATATAGGGTTACAAATGAGTGAACGATGAAAAATTGTGGGTTGGATGCTCCAGTAATATACATGTGAAAGAAGTGACCTCCCATTGGTCAGAACGGAAGAGATTCAAATAACGAAAATATATATCATTGTATCATGGATCATCATATGGATATATGTGATAATAGAGTGAATGGTGCGAGAGGATGGCTAGGTAAACTGCAAAAGTCAAGGGTGAATTTGGTAGAAGAGACTCTAAAGAGGAAGAATATTAGGGGTATTAAGAATAGGACAGCGTATGTGAAGCAATTTATGAGTGTAAGAAAAACAGAAGTTTTAGGTAAGGTAGGTTTTCTTGGGATTCACTCCGGGCTAGGAAATTAGTTAGTGCCGATGAGGTTGGAAAAAATATCACTTTTATATCCTTTATTAGTTAGCTCCACTGACATCATTTTTAGATCGGAGAACAATATCTAAAATGTCACTTTAATATCAGTTCGACGATATCACTTTTACATCGGGGAAAGATATCATATATATGTCAATTTTATATCGGCAAAATCACCCGATGTTAAAACGACGTTGGTGATATCAAAAAGATATTGGGCCGATATATAACTGAAAAACGATGCTGCTTGGGTAGTTGGGGCTTGAACTTAACGCATGCCAATGCACTGCAGTGAATTGGGAGACACGAATGAAGATATTGATGAATATTGGTGGGGGTCAATGGAGATTCAGGATGGGCTCCTGATTCTCTATTAGTTGTCCTTACCTGTGCCCTCTGGGCCATATATAAGTTGCCAATGATTCTCTCATCTCGCTTATGTATTCCTATTTCATCAATATCTTCGTTCATGCCTCTCAATTCACTCTGTCACATGCCTTTTTTTATCCACAAAGAAAGCAAAAACGTACTGACTAAACCTAAATTTAGTGTATTACTGCCAGAAAATATTTTCTTTTGTCCATTTTTTGTTTAAATTTCATCTGGTTATTCAGGATTGCCTCATTGATTCCATTTAATTGTAGACAATTATAGTGATTTTGCAGTACTGTCATCTGCTATAAATTCAGCTTATCCACCCTAAACCCAAAGACGCATTAGCTTAATACTCCTCCCCAATCTTAAAAACCAGACACATTTCTCCACCAGCAACCACTCTCGCCAATGCTACTCTTCGTAGAAGTCATCGACTTGCGTAAAGCGCTTGCAGAGCTTTTAGACTTGCGTGGAACGGAGAGCCACGAGCGGGAAAAACCCGCAGCGAATCCTGGGTGGATGTTTACTGCTCGTACTCGTCCATGCTCTCGTTCTTCCTCCGTAGATAGTTAACAAATCCTCGGATATGGGCACTCGGCCGAATGAAAACATCGGAGGTCATTATTTGCTTCCTCGTTGAGCCGGTTCACTCCAGCGCAACAATATGTGCTGCAGATAGCAGCGAAAACATGTATATTGCTGCTATTATTCCACCTCGTTGTTGCCTCTTAAAAGCAAAAGAACTGTTAGGTTTCATTCAGATTTTCCCTTTATAAATTTTTTCATACTTCTTATGATGCTAACTCAGGTTTATCCATAAATATCGCTGTCTCTTTTGCAACTGTTTTTAAACTCATTCGAAAGGGTTTCTTCTTCTTCGCAACTGAACATAAACTGATATTCGTCAGTTTCAATTTGCAGAGGAATTGCATATGAGTTCAGAAAATGTATTTCAAATTGATTTCATGTGAGTTACAAAAGAAATATTTTTAGGTATAGATACATAACCATCTTGCTTTAGCTTTCCAGTAGCGGGGGCGTCTTCGAAATCAATATATTTTTTAACGACGCTGGCAAAAATCGGGAATTTTCCGTTAGTTTTGTGTCACGCAGTCGCGATGTAACCTCCTTGTGGTGCGAAAATATTTATTGCGGACCAATTTCAAAACCGGAAAACCATAAGGTACATCGTTAAAACCACTACCTAACCGTCCCACAAGTACAAACTGTACAAACTTTTCCCGCCTAGAATTTCCACCACCAAGAGGTTCATAGCATGCCCACAGCTCCTCTGAGTTGCGCTACCTTATGGGAATCCGCCTCCTCTTGAAGATCGCTTACCCAAAGCGACGACGAGAATCAAAGAATATATACACACGAGAATGGAGTTGAGGGATAGCAATATATCCCCGATGCCAGCGCCACTCCGACCATGCCTTCCGAAGTTCGAGTCCTCCGCACGAGCAAGGTGTTTGCTTTGTTTGCCATCATCAGTAACCAGTTGAAAAAGTGTGGATTTTACAATCAGAAATGGTATTCCCTATTGGTACGAAACGTAACTTCAACGAAATTCCTCGATTGTTAAATCTTATTAAGTCATCGGGTTACGAGATCGTTCAAAATAATGGCCAAAGGAGGTATGGCCCCCCACCTAGCTGGAGAGGATCGCCACCTCCAAAAGGAAGTGAAGTTTTCGTTGGAAAGCTTCCTCGCGATTGCTTTGAGGATGAAATTGTGCCGTTCATGGAGCAGGCTGGAAAGATTTATGAGATGCGCCTCATGATGGACTTTAGCGGAAGCAACAGAGGATACGCATTTGTTATGTACATGAATTCAGAAGATGCTTGTAAAGCAGTAATGAAGTTGAACAACCAGGAGATTCGCAAAGGGCATACTTTAGGAGTTGTTAAATCTGGAAATAACTGCAGACTCTTTGTTGGTGGTCTGCCCAAAGCTAAGACAAAAGAAGAAGTTAAGGAAGCTTTGTCTGAGATCGTTGAAGGTATAGGGGACGTAATACTATATAGCAGTCCGACCGACAAGAGTAAGAATAGAGGATTTGCATTCATCGAATTTTTTTCCCATCGGGAGGCAGCAATGGGAAGACGGAAGCTCCTTTGTCAGAGAACCAAGATTTGGGGAAAGAATCTTGCTGTGGATTGGGCGGAGCCTGAAATAGAAGTAAACGATGAAATAATGTCCAAGGTAATTTTTGTGCTAGTCTTCTGGGCGTCATTGGTATTATCAATTTCTTATTCCATTTACAGTAAGTTATTGTGAATCTTTTGCTAACCTATAGGTACCTATATAGTTATTTATGGTATGTTGATTATATTCCTTTCATTTCGATACTAGAGCCAATTAGTATTACTATTTACATGATGAGAATTGAAACACTGGCTTACCTTAATTTTACAATGCAGTTTAAGCTGTTAAGTCAAGAGCTAGCTCACCCATGATTTGCCGAGCTTTATCGTTAGTACGATTTTTACGTACAAAGTAAACAATTAAACTTCTCGGCTGCTTGACGTAGTGACGTGTAGCCCCTGCAAAATAGGCAATAACAGATGCTAAAGCTATGAAAGGAAGGAAATGTGTTCAATAATCTGATTGGTAACTATACTTAATCTACTGCCTTAACCATTGACTGGCCGGGTAAATCGTAAAGTCAGGGATATCATGGTAACTGCCTCCAAAATAGAAAGATATATTATCTCTTGCATGCTTCTGATAAGCCAAACTCCTGTGCCATTCCATGTCACCTCTACCAAGGTCGCATGCTCACAATCTCAGATTTTAATTTTGTTTTCTCTGTTGCTTGTTCGAACCTTCGAAGAAATCCAAAATATTTTTTAGTTTAAATTCAAATATACTTTCTTAGGTATTTCTTTGTATCCACCGAGGAACTGGGGAAAAATCTGCCCATAATTTATTTTGTGTAAATCAACCATTTTTGTACCCAGAGGTATAAAAACTGAAATGGAGTGAGCAAAACCGGTGACAGTTTTATGCATCAAAGACAGGTAACTCTAGTTTTAAAAAAATGTGGTTAAAAAGATTCTCACTTGTAAACTATTTTGTTATAAATATTAAATGAGGACAGTTTTGACTGGTTTCCACAAGAAAATGGCATTTTCAGGCACATCTGCCAATCACAAATGACATGCAAAAACCAGGAAAATCTGATTTAGTGTTGTTAACGTTAAGCGACTTTGATTGGTATGAATTTAGAACCCATTTGTTGATAAATTTTCTGAAAACTGCCACTCTGCTCATAGTTTTTATTGAAAAGTGCAGATTTTCTACTCCTAGTAATAAGAAAGGGACACTGAAGCTGGACACTGAAATTATAAATTTATTTTACACCAACATTATCCTTTCATAATACTCATCTGAAGTGATTTCTATGTTTGTCCCACGATCCCTAGGTCTAGGTCTGTCACCTCTTGAACTGGTCTGTAACTGCTTTTAAAGTCGTTTTGGTTTGTAATAGGACTGGACTGGTCTGGATTTCAAAGAGTTGAAGGTAAATGGTCTGGATTCTGAAAGATTTGGTGCTCTCCCGGCGAATTAATTGAATAAAGGTTTCTCGGGTCTTCAACTAGGTGAGAGGTTCCATTTTCTCCAACGTTTTGATGTCCGACATGGCCCTTTTCGTCAGGGATGGTGATGTGGATGCCTAGGGTTGTCCTATATAATAGTCTCTCATTCAAGTATTCTCGATTGGTTCAAATTTTGGCTCCAATTTTCCTTCATAAATTTCCCAATTTTCCCTCACTTCTTTCAGGATCGGTAGCCATCTTAGGGAAAATCCCGAGTCACAATTAAAATTAATTTACTCCATCCAGATCTCAATAGCTTCCTTTGTCAGTCAGTCCCAATAGCTGGAGGAATGGTACAACAACTTTGCTCCATCAAAGTTCATGCTATGGATGCATGTGATGCCATGCTCCACTGTAGCTGATTTCTCTGGTTGTTCAATCCTCATATACCACTGGTGCTCCTTGAGGTGTGTTTCCACGGTTTGGCCTGTCTCCCCAATGTAGGCTTTGCCGCATCCACAGGAAAGGTGGTAGGCTCCAGGGGTCTTCTAACCTAGTCCCTGTATACGACATCTGACATCTCTATACCACAGTTTTGCTCACTTATGTCAGCTTTTACAGGGGTACAAAAATAGTTGATTTACGCAATTCAACTCATTAGTAGATTATTCCTGAGGTCATTGGTGGATAAATAGGCTTCAACCTAACAAAAAATTTGCATTGAAACTAAAATATTTTGGATTTCTTTTAACTAAAGCTGAAACTGGAAAGAGAGAAAACATTTTGAAAATCTGAAAAAGTTTGATAAAATCTTTTTTCTCTATGTGAAATGGAATAACCCACTTAAGCTCCATAAAAATGCCTAATCTTCCAAATTCAATGCTATTTAAAATCACTGAATGGAGTTACTCTTTTCACAGTCATTGGTCACTTTCAGTTCTCAGGGTGAAATAGTACGTATAATGTTTTCTGATGTAATCTGAGGTTTCAGGCGTGATGGAGTGGAAACGGAACATAACTGCAATTAATGAAAATGAGCAATTTCCATAGGTGTAACATTTAATGCACAACCGGTTTCACTTTTTACAACATCTTCAGGTACATATATAAAATGTGCACAAACTTATATAGGGAGGCAGGAAGGGGGTGGTAAGACAGGGTGACGGAAGTAGGGGAAAGGAAAGAAGGGTGGACAGTCATAGGTGCCTGAGGGTTTGGAAATATCGGAGGAGTCGGGGGGAGGGGAGGGTGACGATTTTACACTAATACATGAAGGTTCAAAATAAAATGGCATCTTAGGTGTTATCTGCTTCCTTTTTAAGATGGTCGGAGGACCCCTGGCTCGTCTTCTTTCCTGGGTGCTGATCCCTCCGTGGTTAGATTAGTTAGATTGTTGTTGGGGGGGCCTTCGTCAGGAGCCCGGCCACTTAGACCTTTCTTGGTCCATTGTGCCAACCCCATGCCTGTCTGCCACTTGCAGACAGGGGACAAGAGCACCTCGGTAGAGGTATGGAGGATTGTCGTCCCCCTGCCTCACCCCAGTACCAGGTATAGAGGATGTCCTCCCTCCAACCGGCCCGGTCTGGGTCTCCCTCCAGCCTCCCGGTATAGGTATGGAGGGAGTATTATCTCTCCATCCATGCTTGGTCGAGGTATGGAGGAGGGTCACCCATCCAACCACCGTCCGGGCCCAACGTTGCTTAACTTCGGTGTTCTGATGGGAACCAGTGTTTCAACGTGGCTAGGCCCTTGCCCCTCCCTCCGTGGTAGTCACTCAGCCGGGATACCCTTGCCCTGGATGTACTGTGGTGTCAGCCATCGAGGAGGATCGGCGAAATTCTGCTGTCCCTGGTTGAAAAGAGAGGGGAGGGTCGGGGGTGAGGGTTGCTAGGAATAGTCGATGGATAAGAAGGGTGAACTGCTGTTGTAAAGTAGTTCGTTAAAGAGGGGCCTGTTTTTCATTGTTCTCTGGTTAAGTTCCACTTGTTCCATGGCATCTAGTTTTTCCCCTTTGCTGGCTATGTGTAGTATTTTAGGTTAAAAACTACAATTATGCCCCAATTCAATCAAATGCTTGGCCACCATGGATGTTTCGTTACCCGTTTCTGTGCACTTTGTGCGTTCTTTCATCCTGGTAGCGAAGTCGCAACCTGCTTGGCCTACGTAACTGGCTCCACACTCACAAAATAACTCGTAGATCCCATTCTTTTTCGTTTCTTCAATTGTGTCCTTGTTCATGCAAAGAAGTTTGGTGAGAGATTTGGGTCTACAAGTTATTTTGTGAGTGTGGAGCCAATTACGTTGGCAAAACAGGTCGTAACTTCGCTACCAGGATGAAAGAACACAGGAAGTGCACAGAAAATGGGAAACAATACATCCATGGTGGCAAGGCATTTGGTCTAATCGGGGCGTAATTGTAGTTCTGAACCCAAAATACTACACATAGCCAGGAAAGGGAAAAAACTAGATGCACTGGAACAAGTGAAAATTAACCTGAGAACAATGAAAAACAGGCCTCTCCTAAATGAACTACTTTACAATAGCAGTTCACCCCTCCTATCCATCGACTATTCCTATCAACCCCTTCTCCCACCCCTTCTCCCACCCCTTCTCCCACCCCTTCCCCTCCCCCGTCCCTTCCCTCTCTTTTCCACCAGGGACAGCAGAATTTCGCCGATCCTCCTTGACGGCCGACACCACAGTACATCCAGGGCGAGGGTATCCCGGCTGAGCGACTACCACGGAGGGAGCAGCACCCAGGAAAGGAAGACGAGCCAGGGGTCCTCCGACAATCTTAAAAAGGAAGCATATGATGCCATTTTATTTTGAACCTTCTTGTGTTTGTGTAAAATCGTCACCCTCCCCTCCCCTCGACTCCTCCGATATTTCCAAACCCTCAGGCACCTATGACTCTCCACCCTTCTTTCCTTTCCCCTTCTTCCGTCACCCCACCCCTCTTTCCCACCTCCCTATATAAGTTTGTGCACACTTGATATATGCACCTGAAGAAGCTTGAAAAATGCAAAACTGGTAGCGCAATAAATGTTATACCTGTGGAAATAGCTCATTTTCATAAATTGCAGTTTTTTTCTAATACATATATTTTTGGCAATTTTAATGTGCCATTCGATAGAAAACCAATATATTGTAGAATGCCAATATGCCCTTAAGACCCAGATATGTTTCTCATATTTTTGTAGTGTAGACAAATGTTGGTGTTTATATTTCTTTCAGTATTTCTGTCCTCTAATGGCATCTATGTAGCTCATTTAAAAAATCTGTTTCTCAAGGGTTACTTGCTTCCGTTTCGACTGGGGGCAATCAAAGCTAATCACAACTCATCAGTTATGGAGCTTTTGGCTACTGACCCTGGTTCAAACCTCAAGGGTGTTTTTGGATCATTATATATAATTCCAAGCTGCATTAAGTATATTCGGGACAATTTTAAGGGCCATTTCCATCTTAATTCATGCAGTGACATGAAATTGGCTGAGTGACTATCATGGATTTTTCTCAAAAAATTAATGTGATAGGCATGTTAAAGAAATTTAATTATATGCCATTTTTATTTTCCTGAGTTTACTTTTCATAAACCTATTGCCATTTGCAAGAACACATAAAATGGCTATACTTGAAGGTTTCTTGGGTTTGATACTGACAACGAGACATCGCGTAACTGATGTTCGGGATCCAAACGAGGCAATTATTTTCTGAAACTCTAGAGAGAATGCGGGAAAAGTGTCACGGCTTTCTTCCACATAGGATCGGGTTCGAGAGAAAAACACTATTAAAGAATCTACCTTCGTATAAATACTTTAAAGCTCCTTGTCAACAGACCTTGTAGCCCAGTGGGTTGAGGTGCATAGTCGATTATCTTCATATGGTGGCTGGGGTTCCATCCCATGTTGAGGCATTATTTTTTTCTTTAGAATATTTTAAGGAATTACTGTTAATTGCCCACTCCTATACATTTACGGCAGTAGCAACAATTTTTTTAAATTTTCAGCCTATTTGCTGGATTTTCAATCAATGCTCTTGGGAGACTTTCAAAGCATATTCGGGATTCTTGTTCAGCCGAAAAGAGGCTACACATGCTGACAGACCTAATATGTTTAGATTTTGAAAATACAGGGATACTTTCGTGAATAAGATGGGCTTCGATTGGTCGTGGGTATCTCTCAAGGCCATTAACCTTTAAAGGACGGATTTAAATCCCAGATGTATCACTGCATGGCCGGGCATTTAAATGGCCTAGGTTTAAAATATAAGCAGCTCTCCAGTTAATTATAAATAACAAAACTCATTATAAGCCGATTTTAAACGAAGTGTGTCTCAGTGGTCCCTAAAGGGACTGCAAGGCCATAAACGAAAACATTAGGTGGTCCCTTTTGGGACCGCACGGACGTTAAAGGTTAACAATGAGCAGATTATTACTTTTTAATTAGCAGCAATGTACTCACTTAAAATTTCCCAGGAGCCGCGCTCGAGTAATGATTTCTGTAACTCTATTTCTTGTTCAATAGTGAACATGATATAGGTATAAAAGAGATGGTAACAGTTTCCTAGGTTATGTAAAAAAACTTTTGCTCTGACCTTTTTGTGGAGAAACATGTTATATTGAAGCAAAGCCTGTATTTTGGGGGAAAGGAAGATATTAGATTCCAGCACAAATAAATATCATGTAATGATAACACTATTTCTTTTCCCACTTCATGTTTATTCCAAGTGAAGGAATTTAACTTTTCATTCATGGCAGGGAATTGCATGCTTTCAGATGTCGTCACTCGAGCACGGCTCCTGGGAAATTTTAAGTGAGTACATCGTTGCTAATTTAAAAGTAATAATCCGCTCATTGTTTACAGGTTCTGGTCCTGTTTACAGGTTCTGGTACAGGTCCTGCAAACATGGTTCACCACTGACCTTGCAAGATTTAAATTGGAAGTATCAGAATACATGCTGAATACATCTGAACAATCCAAACAGGCTTATTTTTTGACTAGGAGAAACTATAGGAAGGCAATCAGAGACGCGAAGTTGACCGCAAATGCAGAGTTTATAAGAAATGCTGATAATCAATGTAAGGCAGCATGGGAAGTAATAAAAAGAGAGGAAGGGGGAGGGAGAACCATGAGTAATTATGGTTTCTCTGCAGAAGATTTTAAGGTTCATTGTATAAATTCTGTGGGTAATAGTGTAGCTAACAGGGGGATCACATATGTAACTGTGGAAGACCTCATGAGGGAAAGTACTAGAAACAAGAACGTTTTTGCCTGGGAGTTTGTCACTAGTCTGGAAGTTATAAAAATTGTGAAAAACATGAAAAACTCAGGGAGCAAAGACATTTTTGACCTCTCCAATAATCTGATCAAAGTCATAATAATTTATATTGCAGAACCTTTAGCTAATTGCATTAACTCATGCCTATCTCAAGGTAAATTTCCAATGTGTTTGAAGACCTCTAAAGTTATCCCAGTCTTTAAAAATGGTGATAGGAGCTGTATGAAGAACTATAGGCCCATATCAGTAGTTCCCATCTTCTCAAAAATAATAGAAACTATGATGAAAAAACAGCTCTTTAAATTCCTGGAAAGCAATAAAATCATCTCATCTTCACAATTTGGTTTTCGAGAGGCCAGGTCTACTGTTGATGCAGTTGATGAACTGGTAACCCATATCACCGATGCATTAGAAAAGGGAGAGGATACAGAATTAACATTATGTGATTTAAGCAAAGCTTTTGATTGTGTTAAGCATGAAAACATAAGTTATAAACTGGAATATTATGGTGTTAGGGGTAACAAATTAAAAATGTTTGAATCATACCTCTGTAATCGTGGACAAATTGCCTTTGTGAATGCTGAGAGCTCAAGTAGGAGTGAGGTTCTCTGTGGTGTCCCCCAAGGATCAGTCCTGGGTCCTGTGCTCTTTTTAATTATGATGAATGATTTTGATATAAATGTTGTAGGTAATTCCTTAATATATGCTGATGATGTCACCCTATTCAATGCGGATAAAGAGACTGAAGTTCTGAAAGCTCAAGCCATGCAGGCATATAATGATGCAGTAGCTTGGTTTACAGCAAATTCATTTGTAATGAATGAGGCAAAAATGCAGTCTCTATTGGTAAGCCTTAAAAATGCATGCATGGAAACGTCAGTGAAATTATTGGGTTTCCATATCGATTTCAGGTTGACATGGGATGTACATTTAGCCTCTATTTGTGACTCCTTAACTAAGACAGTATATCTTTTTCGAAAACTCAAGAATATATTGCCTAAAGAATATCTTCGATGTATGTATTTTGCACTCTTCCAAAACAGGCTGCTCTATGGTATTCATCTGTGGGGCAATGGTATTAAGATAGGAAATGTACTACGACTACAGAAAAGGGTGGTCAGGATTTTGGCTGGTGCCAAAGTAGATGATCACTGTAAGCCGCTGTTCATTAAGGCTCTGTATATATATATATATATATATAGGTGACAATATATATATATATATATATATATATATATTGTCACCTACGAACCTCGCGTTGGTAAGCCAATTTGTCAGCTTCGTCACTTGGTAGGCTCGGAGGTGAAACTAAGAAAGGGAGGGGGTAATGATGGGTGGAAAATTGGGGGGGGGATGTTCAGGGACGGGGAAATGGGGGGGGGAAGGGATAACTGCTGAGCTCGTCGGAGCACTTGGTGTGGGGTGGGTTCTTGGTAGGTGTGAGGCATTAACGATCAAAAACACGACGCGTTTCCACGGTCTCCTTTCTTTTGATTTTGGACGGGACGACGTGAGGAAAGGATGGCACGACTGACAAGAAAAGAAACTCTCTCGAAAATAAGATTAACAATATACAATTTATTTACTTCAGGCAAAATACGAGAGAACGAGAACATAAGAAAAATAGCCTTGTGATGAAAAAAAAAACAATTAAACTAATCATCCGTGAGCTCACATATTATTAAAAAAAACAAATCAAAAGACACTTAATCAACATAGGATGATCCCAACAGCTCAAGACATAGTAATGGGCACCCTAATATTATTTTTAAGCACGGCAGTGCGTCTTATTAATGTGATCTAGTCATACACTAGTCTTCTCACAAAATTTACCCTTAAAAAAACAATATTCAGCTCCTATGGTCTGTACTTCTTTCATGTAGGTTCACTGAAGCACTTGAACATGCACACGGGGAAAAGGGAGGGGTGAGACAAAATGATACGAGTAATTAACTGTGCACTTTCTTCTTGAAGGGGAGGATTGGGACAACTGGGTTTGGTGGTCGCATGGGCGGCGAGATTTTGGACAGTACTTATCGTTGGCAGGAGGAAGCACGGCTACTGGGCAGACACCTTGCGAATGCGACCACTTCTGTATGGCCAGGCTGCGGGATGCGGAACCTCTTCAATATTCGGGCGGCGACTTCTTTCCTTCTAATTCTCCTTCGTCGCTACACCCCTTCCGTCGATCAAACCGCTCCAGCCTTTCTCTCCTCGCTCGCTTCCGTCTATCTGCCAAGGGTTTACGCCGATTGCTCTTTCCTCCACGCCGTATAACTTTCGCCACCTTCCTCCAACCAGTCCTCTCCCAGAACAGTCGTCAGAATTTCTCCTCTCGATAGCGCGTGGCTCACGACTTATATACCTTGGCTGGGGTGAAGAGGGGGGGAGGGGAAATAAGGGAGGTGAGGGGACGTAGCTTCGCCTAAAACAAAAGTCACCCAGGGCGCACTTGACTCCGGTGGCGACGCAGCTCACGCCGGTGACTTCAGGGCAAAAAGGGGAAGGGGGGGGACTAAAGCACTTAGTAGCCGGCCGTCTCTAAATTCCGAGGTCGCTCGCCGGTTGTTGAAGGGGAGGGGGAAGGTGAAAAAACTGAGGAAAAGGGGGGGGAACACTCACATTCACTCACTCAGAAACACACGCCACAAACAAATTTAACAATGAAATTTAAAAAAATATAGAACCATCCTTTTCACTCAGGATACCCACGACCTCGTAACTCGGTCCAAATGGGGCCGGTTACAATATGTATATGTATATATTATTATTATTATATTATTATTTACATATTATGACTGATTAATTTGTACATTTTTAAAGTACTGGTTTATGCAAAAACAAACATTATTAACTGTAGCATGAGGAAGGATATTCATAATTACAATACTAGAACTAGACATTGTATTGACATTCCATATTGTAGACTAAAGAAATCAACAGACCAGCACCATATACTGGGTGCAAGGTTGTACAATAAATTGTCATTTGTGCTTCAAAACGAACCTATGGTGAGATATAAGAGAAGGTTGAATGATTGGCTGGTGTGTAATCCATTTTATAATCTGAAAGATGCCCTGTAACTGAAGCTGTGGGTTTAGAAAACTGTACACAATGTATATGTAGTGTGCTACAAATTCTATGTATCTCCGTGACAAGGTCTAATTAATAAAGGTCTATAGCAGTTGTAATGCTCTGAGTGTGACCAATAAAGTATTATTATTATTATTACAGCCTTGAGAAAGAGCCACGACCAATCGAAGCCCATCCTATTCACGATAGTATCCTTGTATTTTCAAAATCTAAAGATATTAGGTCCATCAGAATGTGTAGCCTCTTCGGCAGAACAAGAATCCCGAAATTAGCTTTGAAAGTCTCCCAAGAGCATTGATTGAAAATTCAGCAAATAGGCTGAAAATTAAAAAAAATTGTTGCTACTGCCGTAAATATATGGGAGTGGGCAATTAACGGTAATTCTAAAAAATATTCTAAAGAAAAAAAATTGCCGCAACCCTAGATCGAACCCCAGCCACCATATGAGCATAACCAGCTCAGAGCCTCAACCCATTGGGCTACAAGGTCTATTGGTGTGAACTTTAAAGTATTTTTTCTGAGGAAGATTCTTTAATAGTGTTTTTCTCTCGAACCCGGGCCTATGTGGAAGAAAGCCAAGACACTTTTCCCGCATTCTCTCTATAGTTTCAGAAAATAATTGCCTCGTTTGGATCCCGAACATCAGTTGCGCGATGTCTCCTTGTGAGTAAGATTATTGAACTTGATCAACTCAGCCATTGTCATCAGGATAATGAGTCAAGCAAGGATGCTGGCGGTTTTATATAGCTGCAGGTGCCCCATTGTTGTGGGGGCCATTACAAATTCTTTGAATTGCGTCAATTACCGGGCCCCAAGTCCTTCTTAAGTTGAAGCCATTGTCTCTGTTGATGCTATTTTGTTCCACCTGTATCAATATGGCTTCTTTTATAATTCTTTCCCAATATTTGGATGGCTGGGAAATAGTGTGGAATTAGGGAAATTGACACAATGACCAAGGGCAAGGCTATGCTCCGCTAATGCAGAATTTTCCGGTTGGAAAAGCGTAATGCTTCTTTCATGCTCTTTGATTCTTTTCTCGATGGCCCTTCCTGTCTCGCCAATATATGCCCTACCACACTCGCATGGTATGCGGAGTACCTCGGTAGTTTTCAGGCGGAGGTTGTCCTTAGAGGTGACCAGGAAATTTTTGAGTTTAGCATGCGGTTTATGTATCGTTTCCACTCTGTGTTATTTTAATATCCTCTATATCTTGTTAGATATAGATGAATTATAAGGAAAGCGAGCCTTAGCAATGGGATTTTCTCTCTCTTCCAAAATCTCTGCTCCATTGGCGGTGAAAGTTCTTTTTAAGGCCAAATTTATTTCTCATAGGCTATAGCCATTCGCATGGAAGGTGTATTTAAGGTGTATTAATTCCGTCTGAAGGCTGTTGGAGTCCGCAATGGTTTTCACTCAATGGAAAATCGTATTGAGAACACTCCTGTTCTGCGTAGGATGATAATGGCTCCTCCCGTTGAGGTATAGGTCAGTGTGTGTTGGTTTTCGGTACACAGCATGACCACAGAATAAAAATGGCTGTTTCAACGGACAAGAGAAAAATAGTCAATTTTCATATGTCTCTAATTAGGTCAAAAATGAGGTTGGAGCTTTGTGATTTTTGTTCCAAAGTACATTGATTCTTTGTGATTTTAGTCCATGTTATAAAAAAATTAAAAATGAATTGGGGAAAACCTTGAAAAACTTCCAAATAAAATAAAAAAATAAAAAAGATTTGTCAACTTATACAATTTTTTGCTGCTTGGAAAAGTGACAGATAGACAATCAGTTTCACAATTAATTTACTCAGACATGATATTTATGGCTAATTTTTTATTACAGCATTTTTGGCTTTTTCCCCCGTTTATACCACAGCAAACCACCCTGCTTCATGTATGGTCAATGCTAAGGGCAGATTTTTCCCAAAGACCTCACTTATTGAAAAATACTGGTGCAATCCATTAGTTACTGGTCAATTTTCTCCTATAAATGATTGGAGTTTCAAATGACTGATCAAATATTCTCACCAGTAACTTCTGATATACCTCACCAGTACTGGTGAACTTTCTTGCCAGTATCTGGTATTTTTTCTCCTGTAACTTTTAAATTTTCTTACCAGTACCTTGCTGGAAAATATTTCAAAAAACTTATCAGTTGCTTTTCTATTATTGATCAGTCTTTGGGTACGATTATTATTTAAGGTCTCCTCCTTGTAATTTGCATGATGTGAATCTTACAATGAGACATATAAAAATAAGCACGATGATGTTACTGACTCATGCCATGTTATCATGTTTATTTCGGTGTTCAGTAAAAGATTGCTTCTCTGTTTCACTGTACAACAATATCAAAGGGTTGAATAGAAATGTTAGTATTTATTATTTTGAATTCTGTGACCAAAACTAGTGTGTGTTTACCAAGCCCGTTCATCCCATAAGCTGGAGAATACGCCACTTCCATGTTGCATAGTAGGAGAAATAATGCACTTTGGAATATTCCACTGGATTTATTTTACCCAACTGGTTTCGACGCTAGCATGTCATTCTCATAGGTGCAGTCGGAGACTGTACCCTTGAGAATGACGGGCTAGTGTCGAAACCAGTTAGGTAAAATAAATCCAGTGGAATATTACAAAGTGCATTATTTCTCCCATTGTATCATCGTAATTCCACGAAGTAGAGTCTTCAATAGTTGAAGTAATCAATGTTGCCTGCCTTTAATTATGCAATGACTTGTTTTAAGAAATTGTGAAAATACATCAGTAATGTTGAGCATTAAGCCCATGCAAAGAGGGTGGGCAATATTTTTGTTGCTAATTTTTTATGATTTTTTTTTAAGTTTGCATGTAATTTGGATATAATCCAAGTTCGTATACAATGCATGGGTACTGTGATAATTGTATTTTTTAAGTAAGAGGAGTCTGAAAGTTGCAGGATATTATCTGACAAAGAGGTATATGTGAGTTTGAATTCACAGTTAACATGTTTCAATGGGTCACATGTGACAGCCTCTGAATCGTACTTCCATTGATGCCAGAAAATAGTCTGGGGCCGTGTTCTATAGCTCAAAGTTCCAGAGCTAAGAGTTTCGGCTTTCTCCCAGAATCAGCTCTACTCATATTCTGTAATTCACTGGAGCCAACTCAAGCTCTGAATTGTGGTGGAGAAAAGTCTGTGAGTGAAGTGGGAAACTTCAATTCCGGCAAGTGAATGATCCACCAATGACATTCTTCGTTACATTTTTGTGACGTTTTTTAGGCTCGTACATCCGGAAAAGAGCAGACAGCCCTCGTCAGTACCGAAAGTTTATAATATTGAAGTATTATTGATTGTATTGTTTTAACATATTAACAGTTTATCTTTTTAGCAATGTGCCCACATAGCACACTGCATCCAAAAGGTGCCATAAAGGTGCCTTTTTAAGGCAAAGGCACTGCATTCATAAGGCACTCATCAGGCACCTATTAGGCGCCTAAACCGTCTAGCTTAAATGTGCCTTTTATGCGCCTATTCAATGTGCCTTAAAAAGCCACCATACAGGCAACTTCTAGGCACATGAAAAAATCACTTCCTATGCTTACAGTTTAAAATCCAGGAGTGAATTTCTCAGCACATCTCCAGCTCCACAAAATGCAAAACTAAGTTTGAGTATTTTTCTGGGGCTAACTTCTACAAAGTATACATCTCAATACTGCAATTGAAAATAAATTTCCGGAATTTCAGGCCTGAAAAAAATTAAATCCTCAAGCTACCTCACTGATACAGGTCTCAATTTACCCCTATTGAGGTCTTACCATGAGTCTAATCTCTGGGCAATGTTACTAAACAGTGAATTGAGCATTAGATCAATCTATTACAACACTAGGGCAGCAAAATATGATAAATATGCTAATGAAAGGCAAGATTTATCTAAGAAACAATTTAAATTTATTGCATGACAGGTTTTTTTGGACACTGATTCCTTAACCATTTCCCAATGGCAGATACTGTTTCCTTTTCCACTGCATTGTAGGATATATCAGAAAAATATCTCCGGCATGCACCTGGTGGAAAACATGAAATTGCCATAATGAATGCACAGTTTATCTCATAGCAATCAAATAGCATATTTGAAAACTAATTCATTAGCCTAAATAGTACAATGAATTGCTTACTTTGAATGATCTTTAAAGTAGCTGTAGACCTAAGGCCACACTTTTTCTCACTTCCTTGAATATTTAATTTTGTTGACAGCCCAACCATGAACAGCTTTCTCATTATTCGCCAACACATGTCACTGCAATTTCCCCCCCCAAGTTTGCTGAAATAATCAACCTGTTGGAAATACATATGTACATGTTGTTGCTTTCAACAAAAAATATGATACATGCCTCGTGAAGGCCTTTTGAAGGCGCCTGCAAAAGGCATAAGGCACTAATGCCTAATGATGGCACCTCAAAGGCACCAGTTAGGCACCTTTTGGAGGCAGTGTGCTATGTGGGTGCTGACTATTTGACAAGCAATAGAAGTTTAATCATGACTATCCATACATAACCCGCCAAGTTTAACATGTTTGCAGTTGGGAAGCTGGGAATATGTCAGCTTAATGCATGCAATTATATGATTCTAGTGGTGGGTTCTCATCGAGAAGAAGAACAAAAAATTAATTCATTACCTTGATCATGAACATTATTCCATACGTCAATTGATTATTTACTAAAGAGAACAATATATTATAGTAATCTAGTCAAAGTTGTCTTCATCCTCAACAGCTGCGTTATTGCGAATGGCGTTTTGAAAATAAATTAATATGACGATTTCCATTTATGTTATTCTATATTTACAAATTCTTGATGGTTAACTTACATACATGTAAGGTAAAAATGCTTTCTTTAAAACATGTAGCAGTTATTAATCATTAGGCTATTTCATTGTTTTGATTGTTTTACCATTTGTCAGTGATATAGTATATATGGTGATAAATGCGATAGATTAGCCATTCAGTGATTATATATTTGTTATTCTGCTATATTTTCTGCGATACACTACTATTAAATCTTCAAAATGTACACAACAGTTGGAGATTACCATTATTTAGGAATTTCCTGTGTTCCATTGAAGTGCGCAGCTGTTTACCCGTAGGTATATGTTATGCTCTCCCTAAAGTATACGTTTTACAGCACAGTATTATTGGCTTGTGGTATTTACTATGTTTTTGTACTCTTTGGAGTGAACTTGAGGAGAAAAGTAAATGAAAATCGTGATAAATAGGAACTTGTTGGCCTAGCACCGCTAGTTGCAAGAAATTTCAGTCAATTCAATGTTAAAGGGTAATAGAAATTTACAGTTGATGTTCCGCTGTTGATGGTGCCTCAGAGTAATTAGAATTTCTTGAAAGATTGGTGACGATGACTTGAAATTCTGGAGTTAATGTATAAGTGAATTTACAAATAAAATTTCTATAGTACTACACCCATAGAGTGCCTCAGAGTTATTAGAAATTCTTGAAAGATTGGCGGTATTGACTTGAAATTCTCGAGTTCATGTATAAGTTAATTTACAAATCAAAGTTCTATGGAACTACACCCATAGATGAATACTTACGTGATCAAGGTTATACCCTAGGCCATTTGTATTTGAAGAATCTGTATTACATGCGTTCACATTTCACTAATGAAATGTACTATCTGCTTAATAATTTATTTACACTATGCACACTTGGCCTCTCGCCTCCATCCGCTTCCTCCCTCCCGAAATATATGACAATAAAATGCAGGTAATCTCAAAAATATTAATATTTTTTTGTCTTATGCCGGACCTGAAAGCACGGGCATGAGAGATGATAACATGAAATAAATAATTAACCTTTTTATTACATAACAATAGAGTTAAGGATGAAATAGAGTAGTGACGTTACACCGTATGCTGTAATAAATATGACGACATGGCGTGATCTGGGACGTTGTGGTGATTATTTTTACCTACGTCTCATTGTAAGATTCGAATCACGTGGATTTCATCAAACTTTCTACAAATATAAGATTAGTTGTACGTATTAATGCCTACTAATAATCATATTTGCAGAAATTGCTCCCATTGATTGTAACCCTTGGTACTCGTCAAAAAGACATTTAAACTGATAAATGTTAAGTTGAATTAACACCAATTGCAAAAATGAGTGGTCGGAATTAAGTGAGCTGGTACTCTGTCATGGAAATCCTATTACTAAAGATATTTAAGCTAAATCTGACCCTGAAGTTGACCATTTATGACGGGTTGTGGTTTTTTGTGGGTTTCCACAGGAAAAAAACAAGTGCGTCATTGGCTTATTTAGCTTGATTGCTGTACTTACTTCATTTGTTAATATCCCTGGATTCTGGCTCATCTTCGAGTACCCAAGTTTCACTGCCATTATGAAGGCATGCCTATGAAGGATAAGTCTAAGTTTGGGCTAAATGCAGTGGATGTGGGGTATCTAAGAAGTGTTTATCATGGTAACTGTAGGAGGATAGGGTTATGGACGAGTAGGATATGAGAGAATATGAAATTGGGGCTCTAGTAGCATAATTGATGTTATTAGAGCATCAATTAAGAACAATTCTACAGTTAATTTTAGTGCCAAGGTTAGTATTACTGACAATTCAGTGGAGCAGTGAACTCCCATTGACTATTTGCATATTAGCTATAAGTAGGGACCAGAAAAAATAACATCAATTTTTTTCAAAATTAGCAAATATTTTTTATGAAATTAGCATCTATTTTCCTGAAATTAGCATCAATTTTTTATCATCGAATAACCTAGAATTTAATTATCAATTCTTAAACTTGTTTGGAGAATATGCAAATGTATCATTACTTCAATATCAATAAGCTTGTTTAGACTCATGCAACCCCTTATATGACAAATTTATCTGATACTTGAACAATTTATTTCTAACATAAAAGAAATGAAGAGTTCAAAAAATTGTCACGAAGTATTTAGCTAATTTGTTTTAGAAAAAAACTTATTATGTATTTCAAAAAATTGTCACCTAGTTAACAGCTGATTTATTTAGAATTGAATACTACTTCATGCTAATACTCACTGATCATGTCAAAGATTGTTTCCAAGTTCAAGTACATAGAAAGCAAGCCAGTATTAGGAAAGGGAAACTTGTGCAAGTAAAAAGAAGGGAGATTGTTAAATGCCTGTTTATTTACAGTTTCTGTGGGCTTGGATTCGAATCGATTGGGTTTTTACTGCTTTTTTTATAATTGCATTTATTAGTTACTGTCTTGCTTATAATTGAAAGTGCTGTCAAGAGTTCCAATCTGCACAATCTAGAAAATCCCACTGTTTCAATTTTCTATGCATTGCCGGTGTAGAATTTTACACATTATTTTTTATTCGCTACATAGCATTGAATTTCTTGTTATCTTTCTTTTTTCATTTCTTTTTCTCATTTATGAGTTGTAAATGCAGTGCGACTCTTGATATGTTTTCTTAGTAATGTGTCCTTGTAAATGCATGTGTGATTATATATGAAAACTATATTAATAATTCATTATGTAAATAATTGGTTTATTTTCTGATGTGATTTAATAAAATATTACAGAAAGTACTGGCAAATTAATGCTACAATAATGAAAATTTCAAATTATGATTTATAATTACTGTTTACACTGATTTCAGAAAGACGAATTTATCTAAAAATGTAAGTTTTGTTCAAAAACGTTTTAAATAAGCGTGCAATGTATTTTGGTTCAATGTGAATGTTTAGAATGCAAGGGTTACTTATTATTTTATTATTTATAGCTTTTTTCTCTCTTTATATTTTAATTTTTACGTATTTTTTCCACCCCTGGGCACTAGGCAATTTTCTTTTTCTATTTTCCCGTGGTCCATTTACCCATGGTAAAAATGGCAGGAAATTCTTTAGTGAGGTAACTTTTTGAGGTAGCAAGGAAGTTTTTGCCATTGGTTTTTGAAGTCTCGTTATATGACATTAACCCTCAACATAGTGAACGGGAATATTATTATATTTCCATAAACGGGAAAATTATTTTATTTCCATAAAAACTCCGAACTCAAATTTTTTCATCCTCTCTGAGCGTATATATGAAGAATATATCATTATCGAGGGGCGTGTGCCTGGACTCGGAATTCAAAGCTGTGGCGGCGTATACCACCGGTCGTACATGACGTACTTATAGCCGATCTCCCATGCACCACCGGTAGGACACAATGCCTGTGAGGAGGAGACGGCCGTGACCCATCGGTGGTGCATGCCATCGCGAACGTGTTAAAGATGGGCCTTCGTCACACTTTCACCAGTAAAGAAGTCTTCACACGGGAATACCAAGGGTGCGCTGATAGTGGTGCTCGTAGTTCATCAGAATTCCGCGACTTCAAGTACATGTCACCTCAAATACACTGTGAAGATTGGAAATGTCACTGGCCTGCACTTCTGTTTACTGATAGAGGTTAAGCTAAAGGCGCAGCAATGCCCTTCTGCTCATTGCGCGGTATAATCTATTCACGTATGTTTGCGTATATTATTACGTTTAAGTTGAAAATAGGCTAATTTGCTGTGTTCATGTGATAATAATCATAATTTTAATGGATAAAAATTGGATATTTCACAAATAAAGGCAGGAAAAGAATTTTTATTGCAATTTCGTACTCATATTTTGTATTCATAACCTCATTTTGCATATTTTTTGCATATTTACTAATTTCGCAAATATTTCGCTTTCATCCCTATTTTACGCTGAAAATTCACGTTTATTGCAACATACGATTTTTTCTGGGTTCTTAGATATTAGCAACCACTTAAAAGCAATGGGTGGAACCATTGTGTATGAATAGACTGGAAGAAAGGGTAAATTCCTAAGCATGTTATAGAAGTCTGAATGGGTAAATACATTTCATTTTTTATCCTCAGGTCAGAATATTATACGTAAGGAACTTGTTAATGGAGACTACTGAAACACAGCTTGAACAATTTTTCGAGGAAAAGAGCGGGGAAGGAATTGAAAGAGTGAAGAAGATCAGAGATTTTGCATTTGTTCATTTTCTGTCACGGGAAGCTGCAGAAAAAAGCCTTGAAGCAACAAATGGTGAGTTGTTTCAGTAACAAGTTTAAAAAATAATTTTTAATTTGTTGCATGCTCCATTGATCGTAGAAAATGATTTCATACAGTTGTCATTGTTTTTTTGTCATATTTTTTTCATAGCTCTAAGTAGAATGCTTTTTTATTAGCTAGTTCAGTCATTACTGTCAATTATAGTAAGTCACTTTTAATACCAATAATAGAATGCCAGGAACAGGCCTTGTTTGATGAAATCTTTTGTTTCCTTTGTCTCTTCAACTTCAATCAACTATGTGTGTCAAACGGACTTGTGATCTAGACTTCACTTGTATTCCGTCCGAAATGGTCTCCTTCCTAGTCGTTGGGACTTTTATTTGACTTTGAGAAGTTTGTAGTTCGGCTCGAATAATGTGTTGTTTAGGATGATGGAAAGAGTGGTACTCCCTCTCCTTTATAAGTAAATAACTTAAGACTCTGACACAAACAACGTTATCGTGTGACGGGAACCGTTAACGTGATTACGTGAGACGGGAACTTTCACCCTACGGACACAATCGACGTTACGGTGCACCTCCCAGGAAAATTGACTGTCGTAAGCACAATGACAAATTTATGCAAGAGTCTATGTAAACATAGGTGAAGATTGCATTTTAATTAAAAAACTTAAGTTGATTAGTTTACATAATATAGCTACTTTCAGTGAAATGGACGATGACAAAGTGTTATATTTTTGACTCTTGCTAATCATGGCTTCTGACGTAACATGCTCAGTTTACATTAAAACACATGGTTTGTTTATAGTTTAAGTTAACAGAAAAATATTTTAGACTAAAGCGTTATGAAACAAGAACACTCCCACAGATACTTTGTGTATAAACAACGAAGAAGAAAGATTTATTGCCGACAGTAGACATGTATGTTGCTTTTAATCGTGCAATTTATAAATGATCTCTTTTTATAAAGAATAAATCATTTGAGGAGGTGGGAAGGTTGAATATGCGAAAGTTTTGCATGAGTTTACTAGTATTATTAAGTACTATTTAACAATATACTTATCATGTCATGTCGTTAGAAAACACATTGAGACATAAAAATGCAGAGCATAAGTTTCTCTACTGAAATGACAAATCTCTATGAAATATTCAGCCTTGAAGGTACAAGGGGAGACTGCGTACGTTGATCAGCCTTTTTTAAAGACATCATTTTGGTGTGATGCAGGAAGATGCAAGTACTACGCTAATGTGCCGTGGTATTTCCTGAATACGCCCTAGTTATCTTCCATGTCGTACTATTTTTTTTACGATTATCACCCTAAAGGCTGCACTCCACTTCCTGCTAGAGCAAGCACTAAATGAGTAAATGTTGATTTTTGTCGATAATATTGTTTAAATTCATTTTTCTCACAGTTTTTTTATTCCAAAATTATTTAAGGTAGTTTCCTATTCGTACCTTGGCAATTCTAATTCCGAATGTAATTGTTCGCTGCATTCTCCTCTTCAGAATTATGAAAATGTAGGTAAAAGAAGCAGCTGGTGTTGTTGTGTGTTAGATTAGAGTTTATACAGGATTGACAGACTATGAAATAAGCGATCCATCACCTTTCACACACCCCTGAGGTGGCTTGCAGGGTATTTTGTAGATGTAGATGTAGATATCTGCAGACGAGCTCCAAAAATTCCCGGTAAACATCACGGCTGTGTCCTTCCTGAGCAGAAAAAATAAAGCTTTCGCCCTTTCTTTCGCTGGTTTATCAAGAAAGCTCTATCTTCCTCATTCGTCATCACCTGCAGTGCATCAACCGTGGCGATGTCAAAAAGATCTTCAAAAGAATTCTTGAAGGAGGTCTCTTTCGCAATGTGGGTCTTGTCGCGGTGAGTGCGGGTTTTCTGGAGTGATCTCCATTCCATGTATAAAAACTTCACTAGTTTCACAACGCGGGGCAGATGTTTAGTGGGTATGTTAACTTTTTCCCAAAAGCATATCACTTCCATTGCGGTGCTATTGCACGCTTATGAAAGGGAAGATTTTTGAATGTATCCGAAAAAGAAACTTAATACCTGTATGCACGAAGGTAACTTGGCACCCGTTATCTCATCTAAAGAATTTCCTATAAGAAATACATGCTTCCAAAGAGCCTTCTTGGGTTTGGTACTAACACGCAACATAATAAACTATGAGTCCTGTAGCTTTCAGTGCATGTTCTGTTGTGCAGCGCAAGCGACGCAATACTGTCACTGGTCCTCCTATTCATAGCCAATTTTTCCCTCACGGACCGATATTTATAGAAAACACATACCTTGTTAATTTTTCCTGCTATTATAAGCAACGGGCTCCCGCCGCCTATCAGCAGCGGCCACCCTTCACTTGTATCAACAGAACGCATTATTTTGTTCCGAAAGTCGTAGTGGCAGTGTGGACCGGGGAGGTGGGGCAAGGGGAGAGGAAGGAGGGAGCGGCAGGAGGGAGGGGGGGGCAGTAATAATAAAACCTGGAACCTTACAAACTTCAGAAAGTGACACTACTGTGTATAACATTGATTTGACGGCTTCATTCCTCTCTTATGATAATTCTTGTATTTTTCAATTAAAATTGCAAACCTTCAAAGACCTTGTGGCACGGGAAAAATTTCTCTGATCATGTTTAAATTTTACATAGTAGCTACTTTTAACAAAAGGAAAAGAATAAAAAGTGGTGCGAATAAAAATATTGAAGTTCTTGATAAATGCGATGGTGGGTGGCGTAACATGGTGGAACTCCTTCATGATGCACAAAGGGTAAGAAAAAAGACTTTGCTGTTCCACAAAATAAAATATATTTGCGACCGGTTTCTATATGGCGTATCATCATCTGGCAATTTCACATATTAGTACATAGAATTTATACCCTTGAAGAAGTTAGAGGGGCGGTGGAGTGGAGGTGGGGAAAGGGAGAGGGGGGGATGGGGGGGGAGGGGTTTTTGTGGAGAGGGTAGTGGGCAGAGGGTGGGAAGAGGGGAAGGTCGGATTGGGAAGTACGTCACTGATGGGTCACTGCACGGGGTAGCTGAGGGTTGGTGTGGGATGACGTAAAAAGGGGGGGGAGGGGGTGTTAAGGAGTGGTGAGTGGTATCCGTAATGGTTTCGCGGAAAAAACATGGAACGGTGGTGAATGGTGAGAATACCATGTTTTTTCAGCGAAACCATTACGGATACCACTCACCACTCCTTAACACCCCCTCCCCCCCTTTTTTCGTCATCCCACACCAACCCTCGGCTACCCCGTGCAGTGACCCATCAGCGACGTACTTCCCAATCTGACCTTCCCCTCCTCCCACCCTCTGCCCACTACCCTCTCCAAAAAAACCCCTCCCCCCCCCTCCCCCCTTTCCCCACCTCCACTCCACTGCCCCTCCAACTTCTTCAAGGGTATAAATTCTATGTACAAATATGTGAAATTGCCAGATGATGATACGCCGTATCGAAACCGGTCGCAAATATATTTTATTTTGTGGAACAGCAAAGTCTTTTTTCTTACCCTTTGTGCATATTGAAGTTCATTTTTAAGGGACACCCTAACGTACACGTACTCCCGGTACACGTTGGCTGTGTCCGTTCCCAGTACTTTCCCGTTAGCCATCTCTACACGTATTCCCGTCAACGGCTCGCGTTACACGTTAACGTTGATTATGCCAGAGCCTTTAGTCTATGCATGGTGGTCCGCCGAAGTGGTGGTGACCATACAAAGGGGTCATGATGCAAAGTGCATCATAAAAATTATTTTTAGGGCAGGGGGGGTGGGGGGGGGGGGGCGGGATTTCAGCAAAATTAGGGAGAGGGAGGGGGAGATAAAAATATTGTATCTGTGGGGGGAAGGGTCCATTAGCCTAGAGGATATGTGCACCACCACAAAGTATGACATTGTTTCAACATGTCGTTCCCTGGAATGTGGCAAACAGGCAGTACTGAGCTATAATAATTGATGAGTTTGCTCCTTAACCTGAGCGAGGTATATTATTTGATATTTCCTCCATAGATTGCTTTTCTGTCCACTGAGAGGTTTGGGTTCTTATTCATGTCTAGTCTCTGCCCAAGATAATATGGCAATTGGGCATTCTGAATGCGCTGAATCCTAATTTGTGTGAATGGAATAATTTGGTTTTTATCAAATGCGCCAAACAAGGTTTTATTGACATTTACACATAAGCAGCTCCAATGTTTGAACATGTAGTAAACAATAGCCATGACATGAAAAGTTTTACTCCTTAATTGTGGCTACGAAAATGGAAAACTAATGCTTAAAATAAATATTTGTGAAATGGCCAATTTAGCCCATTCTCAGATTAATGCTTGTATAATAGTGTTGCAATAACCTTAAGGAAGGCTATTTTCAGTGAATACAGGAGCAGTTTATCTCACATAATCATAAATTAAACACTAAGCAACTATAATATATTGTAGAAAAAATATGTTGGTTAGTTGGTATTGATAAAAAGAAAATTTTACCAAGACAGGTCTCGCTGGCCACCGAATGGGGGTTCACTTTTGAAAAGCAGTGGGATATCCCTCTTCTTGGCCCTGGCCACCGCCAGGGATTTCAGTCGGGATATTGTGTGGCAAGTCAGCGCTAGTCAGTGGAATTGAGGGACCTGACGTCATGATTTCTAAAGGCCGTTTTACACGATGAAAGATTTTGTACAAACGAATGTACGTGAGATTGTACGTTTGTCTCAACGAAATTAGAACAGGTTCTATTTCCCGTGCAGGCATTGAGACATTCGCACAAGCGTTCATACAATTTGCCGCTTTACACGATACATTTTGCCTCATGCAAGAGTTCACGGAAGAGTTTGTACAAACAAATGTACCGTGTAAAACGGCCTTAACGATGGTGTTTTCAGTCGGTATTTAATGCACATGCACTGTCAATGCGCCCCTGGTTGAATGGGCAACCCACTCAGTTAAATTATTCACCGTAAAACAATGGCAGCCTTGGCTTCTAATGGTGTTTCAAACAAAAAATATTCCAAGATGGATGTATTTGGAACTGTTTGAGATACAACAAAGAGGATGAAATGGGGGGTGGGGGTCTGTGTAGGCCCCTTTAAGTTCATTGGAATTGTCTAAAGTGATTAGGTAGCTCTTAAATATCTAAACCATTAAAAAAACTTAAAATTGGTCAACTACCTGTCAAATGCGTGACTAAAAATGGATGACGGATATACATACAGATTGTTTTATATATCAATTGCCATTGTTTCTATTTTTGACTCAAGTTATTTGCACTGTATGCAGAATTTATTTATCCCGTAGAAATAATAATGCATTGAGATTACTAGGGATGCTATTCTGAATGCAACACCGCCTATGCTATTTGCCAGAATAGCATCTCAAGACTTTTTTCCAGAGAATCGCGCGTCAGTCGCTATTTCCTATTCTGAATGTAGAAATGGCTCCTGGATGTTGCTATTTCAGTTCTAGAAACAGTGCCGATGCTTTTTGCCATTCTCAATGTTGAATAGCGTCAGGGGGGATGCTGTTTTATGGGTCGGATCTGTATACCACGTTGTTGTAAAAACACCTTATCTTCCGCAAAACTACTATCACAACCTTTTTCACACGTTATTTCATCGTGTGAAAAAGGTTGTTTAAAAAATTACAGAATGTTCTTTGAGAAGTGCCCTATTTTACAATAAATTAGAAAAATTAATAGTAATTGTGGGGGTTGACGTGTCGATACTTATTACGGTGAGCTCTCCCTTTCGTTTCAAGTAGGTATTCTGAACGAGAAGGAAAATTTGGAAAAGTGAGCAAAATACTAAGAAACTTAGCAAATTTGAGCAAAAGCATGAAGTTGGAAACACCTTTGCCCTTCTGTATTCTGTTGCTATCTTTTTACTATGTCTATTATTGTGATATTACTGATTTTTCCATGCCTTTGTGATAAAAATACGGTAAAATAGAAGAACCTGCTTTACTCATGTCTTAATCATCGTCACTTTTAAGATTCTCATCTATCTTTTTCCCTTCTTATACAACACGCAAATGTCCATAGCTTCACAATATTGTAAACTTTGCCTTCTCATTAAGTTCATTCCTCACATTCCTCGTTGACCACACTGTTGATCACACTGAGGCTGATTATGATCAAACTTAACTTGAGAGATATAACAAACATATTCTGATTCAGATCTGATATATGCAGCAGCATCTCAGACTTTATCTAGTTAAGTTCAGACCTGATCTCCTTATATCTCTCCTGATCTGGTTCAGATCAGACTAGATCTAGTTCAGATCAGACCTGATCTCCTCATATCAGACTCAATTTGATTCTGATCAGACCTGATCAAGATGGATCAGAAATTTCTGCAATGGATGGACCTGACTGATCCTCATATCAGACCTGAAGTGGTTCAGATCAGACCTGATCAGAAATTTCCAAAAGGGATGTCTTCTTGTGGACACACATTCTGCCAGATGGCAAATCGTAAACCAAAGTCATGAACGTGAAATCAACTTAATGGTTAACGTGTGAATTTGATGCCAATTGTAAACTGGTCCACATGTTTTTGAAACATTACAGAATCCCCCACCCCATCCATATGATGATTTTTCAGACCATGCATTTAAATAATTGCGACATGTCTGAAGAAAGCATCTGGAGGAAGACCAGATTTGAGTATTTCCCTTTTTTCTTCACTCAAGGACAAATTTTAGATGGATGCTCACTGGAGGTGTCTTGGGCCAAGCCAATCAACAGATTCTACTACCGAATCAAGAAGGAGTATATTCGAAGAAACCACGGGGTAAAACCATTTCGTCCGGTGAATCCATTTGGTGACGGTACAACACCGTTGCTGTTACCATCCTTGAACTCTCCTAGATCATATTGGTAAGATTATTTACTACTGTCTTCATGCTTACCACTTAAATGCATTCAATGTTACAAAATGAATATTAATGATTTTTAAATTTTAAATTCCCACCAAGGGAATTAAAATTTTTAAGTAAATTTCCACCACGTTACACCTCACTCCATGAATCTAATTCCACACTGTGAGAGATAAGGGTGGAAAATACCCAAACTAAAATAATTCTTTTGTGTTGATCGTTTAACCTTAGGGTGGGTTTACACTGGCAAGTTACTTTCCGCAAGTTTCCTGTGCAAGAGCTTGTGGGGAATTTAACTCTGGCGAAAAAAATTTTCACAAGTTAGTGCAGAGACAGATAGGTTGCTGTGCACTCTGGCAACAATACACGTTTGGTAGTAACTTGCCCAAACTTTTTAAAGTTCTGTGAGCAGACTTTCAGAGCGGTTTACTCGTGCAATTTATTATGCCAGAGGTTAGTGTTGAAATAGTGCCAAAATTGACGATTTGTCATGAAAAACTAAAATTTTCATGCACAATTTTAAACAATAAAATTGTGTATGAATATTATGAACTTAATTCTTTCAGTCATCGGATACTAAACATCCCAAGCCTATATCATGGGTGCAAGTAATTTAAAAAGGCAAAAAAAGAAGCCTGTGTGTACGCACACGGGGCCGCTAGTCCCAAGCTAGAACCTGGGCGGACCTTACGCACATGTACTTAAAGAAATAAAAGAATAGAAAGGAAAAGGGAAATCAATAAGGGAAAGAAAATAAAAGGAATGGTGAAGAACGAGGGAAGAAAGGTGGTAAGGAAGGGAATAAAAACTCACTCACGTCCGTTGCTACTTCATGGTCTCCGTCAGCTGACTCGCGCTGGTGTGAATTAGACCCGTCCCTCCACGGTGACTCCCAGATGAGTTCTCTGAGACGACTCCACCTTGACCGCCTTCACCGAAGTACTTCGAGGACCTGCCAAACTACGGCGATATCTCGCCGTACATGCACAAAACAAAAACGAAGCGAAAAAAGAAGCAGACGGGAGTAGGACAGGGAGGGAGGTTTAAACAGAAAAGAAAAGAATCTTGGGGAAAACAAAGAATAAAGGAATGAAATAAAACAAGTCCGTCCCGGCCTAAACATCGTGCACCAAATAAAATGATTTTCGATTAGAATTAAAAGTTGGCTGAAAGGGGCCCGTATAGGGGCCTTTGGGACTTTTAAATACGGCCTATTAATTCTTCTAGGTCCTATTGAACATGTGTCCCTAATTTTGATTTAATCCATCTAGGGGTTTGGAAGTCTATTACGTTCAAACGGTTGGAATTTCAATTTTGTTGATACATATTACCATTTAGGTATAGCCTTTGATTCCCTCTTTGCCAGCCCATCCAATCCCATGCTTTTCTGTAAGAAACATTATACTTGGGCTCCTGTCAATTCATACTTCTTTGGTTGGCCACAATGTTCCTTTTTTATGCTAGTCAATTTTTTTTATTTCGCTGAATGGGTGACTCAAACATTTTCCCCGTGACTTTCGGTCTAGTGTTTAATACCTGGGACACCACAATGATGCGTTTGTGGATTTATATCGTTTCATCCACATAGTTTTAAAGCTTTCACAATGAGGGAGTATGGGCTCTTTCCTTCTACAGCCTCTCAAATGGTAACCTCACCATTAACTGCACAAACTCTTTCCTCAATTACTTTTCTTGGTGCTAAATTTTTACGGATTGTTGCACAAATGTTCACAATGTTCAATTCAATCACTTCCCTACTGAAAGTTTACAATTGTAAGTTTTACAATTGTAAAATACAATTGACTTTTGGCAATTTTTACAATGGTAAAAGATACAACTGTAAATTTAGCCATTAATACAGCAGTTAGTACCAGAAGGTAAATTACATGTGATGAAAAACTGAAGAACTTGTTATTGAAATAGGGTATTTAATGTATGGCAGGTGCATTGAAATCTTGTATGTTTGTTTTGCAGTTCTCAGAAGGACCCATACCCTAGCGGAAACCTTGTGGGTGAAGCTTGTTACTATGGAGCTGAAAATTTTCATATGTCTCAACTAGTAAACAGGATGATGTTGCCTGTCCAGAGTCCTCATGAGGTAAGGCTTCTTATTACAGGGTTTCCAGTGTTCCTTTTTTCCTGATATTTTCCTTAGAATGTAGGGGTACGCCACCCAGCACAAGAAATGCATTACAAAAACTGGTCGTGCCTAAGGAATTCATTTGTGCAAATGTATTGAAGCCATAGGAATTTATGTAATAAAAAAGGATATGTATGAAGAAGAAATAATAGATTAGGTCCATGCACATCATTGCTGAACTGTTTAATTTTGGCTTTATGTGCAACATTATACTTCTCAAAAGGCGTGAGTAATTAGTGATATATGGCTTTATCACAAATCCAGTGCCATATATATGTTCTTCACTTCCATAACTATATATAAACCAAGAAATTGTTCTTATTACTTGTTGAATTGAATGATCAGAATCCTTCCAAGCAGTTGAAGTACTAATTAGCTATTATTATTTAGAAGTAGAAGTTTAACAGAAAAATTGATTTTTTGAGTCAAAATCCATTCAAATCACTTTATTTCATGTATTGACACAATATTGTACCAATACATTTATGTACTTTTTACAGTATTGTATAGCACAATCGTCAAGAATTCAGTAGATTAAAATCTGTAGTGTACAGTAAATCTGTATCTGGAGAGTAAATTATTCCAATCACAGTAGTTTTGTACCATCCCTACTGTTGTAAATGTTAATTAAAGACTATGGTGAACTAATTGTTATAATTTGTTATAAGGTTAATAACTGAACGAAGTTCGTGATGAAGTCATTTATAGTCGTATATGTACAAATGAGAAACACAAAATCAGTCTCAACTTGGAACATGGCAATTACATTCAACAACGACTTACAAGAGATCCATAGATACCAAATAGGTATGTACAGGGGACAAAATAATCACTAACAAGAGAAAGTTTGATACCAATCTATGAATTACACATTAGTAAACCAACACTCCCCCTTAAACTTTCACTTGTGATTAACACAGACCAATACAATTTTTGAATTGTTTGTATTTTGGTCTACATAAACTTTTAGTTGAACCATCTGCTACCATTTGTTGTGTCGGAACTAATTTTAGTAATATTTGTTTTTCCTTCTCAAGTTGACGGACATAATGATACCTTATATCTATGTATGTACTTTGATTTAGTTCCATTTATCCCTAAAATTCAGCCTAAAACTATAAGTTAAATTTTTTAAATGTTCCAAAAGTTCATTTAGGATTAACCAAACTTTTGGATTATCGGTGCTTGGATTAGTGGGACTCTAGTGTACTAAGTAGCAGGCTAAGAATCAAGCACTAGTGAGGATTTACACTATTTAGCTACACTACCCAGTGGCGAGAGGCACTCGGCACATGCACGGATATCTAAACTACAGCCGGTCGCCGCTAGCTAGATGGTCTTGCCCCCCCCCTCCCAAAGTTATAACCTATATTTGCCACTGACTCTACCTATTGACATATGTGACTAGTAAGGTTTGCTATATAGGCCTGGAAATCTTGGAAAAGTCATGGAAATAGAAAATGGGCTGGAAAGCCTGAAATTCGTACTTATCTGATAAAAGCATGTTTATAATATACCAGTTCTGCATTTATTCCGTATATTCTTGAACTGGAAACCACAGTGAATTGAACAAAAATAATGAAAAATCTTTTCTCGGAAATATTCTCTAATTAATATGTATTTTAATAAAAATGTAAATTACCTATTTATTGCTCGTTTCCTCAATATTCTGAATAGTTTACACGATTCTTCTTCGCTTTCTAGTATTCTGAGAACTAAATAGTTTAGCGAAAGATATTAGGTAAGTAGGTGCAAGTAGATTGCAAATACAAGAAAAAATAGTTGCATAATTATATCCTATATAAATGGTACCGATATACTGGTACACCGGTATATTTTTTAATGATATACCTATCGGCTAATAGGTATATTTAAAAAATATTGCGCATATGCACATCCCTACAGTACAGTACTGTGCTATTACGTCCCCTTAACTTTAAAAATCATTGCTCGCATTTTAGTGGCTGTAGGGGTATGATCTGTATGTAAAAAGATAAACTTTCCCTTTCTGTCAATTTCTCATCATGTTTTGCCTCAAGCATATAAACAATTTAGGCCCAGTTTCATGAGGAAACATAGCATTAAGACAATCTTATTTTCTTTAACTCTATTAAACCCAAATGTTTAATGATCTTCACCTTTCTATTTTTATTTTAGTTCGCTAAAAAGCTTGGGTGTTCTTTCAAAGCTCTCTGCTTTCATATATTTATTTCGTTCAAACTTAATAATATTTGGACTGATTTGGTGATTAGTGGTAGAATTAATAAAATGGTGCTGTGAGTTCAAGGGGGGACATTCCCGTGACCAAAATGAGTCCGTTCTGTGCATGAAGTCATCCAGATGACACGAGCAGTGGACAACTTGAGAATTAGCATAGTCTAAGTCTGGTCTAAGTAATGGTCTAAGTCTGCGATTATTTACTTAATTGCAACGAAAGAATGGAGCCAAGTAGATATTTATATCCTTAAGTACTTATATAAAACACATTTGATTGGTTATAATTAGTAAACCTGTAGTTTGACTTGTAGTAGAATCTTCCTCGTGTCATACTTAAAATATCTTTTTTTCAGTTTGGTATGCCATATTACGCAATGAATTCACCTGGCATGAGAGAGAGATCTAGGTACCACTTCGCTTATGGCTCACCCAACCCAGGTAATAAATTTCCCTTTCTCTATATTTCAACTCGCTAACCATTTAATCAGTAGCGTTGTCAGGGGGGCGAATGCCCCCCGCCCCGTGTTCTGGCTCCCCTAAGGCTGTGTATTTTTCCACTCTTAGACCCAAATACGTATAAATAAATGTGTATAATACGTTGTCAATTGTCATATTTTGTACAAACCCATCCGCCTATTGCATCACCAAAATTTGTAAAGTTTAGAATACTGGTTAATTTATGAGTCGTCACCCCCTTAAAATTTTCTGACCCCCCCCCACCCTCCCCCCCTTAAACATTTTGTACTCCCCCTAGACCCAAAAACCTGGCTACGCCACTTTAATTTCTGGCTTTATTGAGTTTCTGGATTTTATTTAGTGTGGAAAAGTTTCAATTGGAGTAAGCTATTCTCACAAGTTAATAATGCATATGTTGGTCGAAAAAAGTAACCCTCTTGCTTGTTGGATTTGATTTTCAATCTGTTAGAAAATAATAATGAACTCTCGCCTGATATGGCGATCTAGAGGGTGGTGGCAGTACAAAGGAAACTACGAATTATTATAACAAATTGAAATTAGAATTCGTAATTTATTAGAACAAATGCAAAATAGAGCCACGGCCACGGAGCAATGGGAATAGGAGATGTAAACAGGAGGGTGATGGGAAAGAAGGGAATCCAAGCTTACACGACCAGAAGCTGAAGAGGCGGACCAGGAGCGGCGTAGAGGTGACGGCGACACTACCTCCCAACACGGGGGAGACCCAGCAACAAGCCTCGGCTTCTTGGGCCCTCGAATATATATACCGCCTAACCCATTTGATTCTGCAATGGGCTCTGGCGGAACCGTTGACTTGCAACCGCGGGGCCCAGGCTTCGTCGGCCTCTCCCACTGCACGGAACAAAGGGTCTTTATTTGCCCTTGCCCGAGTGGTCACCGCCTCCGTACGTGGCTTCGTATTGCCACCGCCGTATGCCTCCTTGGTACACGGCTCAATAATGTGTAGCAATATAGTGAGAGAGAAAAAAACTTATCTTTCCACTGATTTTTAATTATAGTAGTTACAAGACACAACTTGTTTTGATGCAAAGGTATCATCTTTATGTGCAAAGCTCATCATATTTATTTATGACCATCATTGCTAGGTGAGGTGGAATAAGGGGGCAAGGAATGGAGGAGCATAGTGGAGTTGTCGGATCTGGGTATTGGGTGTTTGGTATGGTATCATGTCAGGTGGTAACCAACCACTTCGTAAATGGCACTCCGTGACCAACAAGTGGTAAACGGACACTTCGTAACTTCAACATCTCATCACCACGACATCTCGTAACCAGATATTTTGTAACATGCTATTTCGTAAACGTACAATTTGGTAAATGACTAACCCATAGCCGGAAGTACGGTTGAAAGCTAGCAATCGACTTTAGAAACCTATGAGAATTATGCATAGTAATATGTATAATAAATCCCACCACATGAGGAAATGCACAAATATTTGATATGCGATATCTCAGGAAGAAATAGCACTAGAATCAAGTGGCAAATGGCATTTGACGTGTAATAGACAGACCTTTGATGGTGGTTGGTTACCACTTGTCGTGGAACCCTTTGGTATTTCTTTTTTATGGATGATTAGGGTGAGGAAGGCGTATTCCCGGTAAGGGGTCTAGCCCATCGTTCCCTGAGTGAAAAGGAGACTTCAAGGAGAGGGGAGTGGTTCTCAAACAGGATCTCATTCACTGGATGGCCCACCTTCAGGTTCCACCTAATCTCTAAATCCTCCCACATTGCCATCGTCCTCCCCTTCTCCATCCGGTGCAAAATTCCAGGGATGACATTCTGCAGTGGTTCTCCCATAGATGTTTGGAGAAGTGAGAATGCTCAATGTTGCATTTCAGGAAACACCTCTTATGTTCTATGAAACTTATATAAATATAAATCAGTGTAAAGATACAAAGTTTTTATTCTTTCTCTTAAAAATAAAACTCCTCATTTTTAGGCCTGAAACCTTCGAACTTAATAACAAAGAGGCAATTTTACTACATAACTTGCTGTGAAATGTTCACCAATCAGGGTTTCCACTGGCCTGAAATACCTGGAAGTCATGGAAATTGTAAATGGGCCTGGAAAACTGGGAAATGTCATGGAAATTAGCCTGGAAATTTTCATGTTCTGGAGACATCAGATGCAGAATTGCTCTCGCTAAAGAAGCATTTTTAAAGAGAAAGGAATTGATGAGGGGGGTTCTGAAAAGTGGCATAAAGAAAAGGCTGGTGAAAATTCTAACATGTAGTGTGGTGCTGTATGGGTTGGAAACTTGGTCTTTGCAAAGGGAGTATGTGCATAGACCGACCACGGGCATTTGAGATGTGGGTTTGGAGAAGGTGAGCTGGGTGGAGAGGAGGACAAACGAGGAGGTAGTGGATTTGGTGGGAGAGAAGAGGAAGCTGGTGGGGGTGGTTTGGAGAAGGCAGAAGAGATGGATGGAGGAGGTTTTGAGAGGAGAGGGCATGTTGAAGAGGGTGATAGAGGGGAGAACACTGGGGAAGCGTGGAAGAGGAAGGAAGAGGATAGGAATCCTGGACGAAATAAGAAGATGCAGAAGATATGAGGGACTTAAGAGGGATGTAATGGCGGGACATCCTTAGGAGGGAGAGTAAGGCAATGATTAAGAAATAAGGATGCAGGATGGGGACTGTCCCAGAACCTACCAGTCAGCTGGTAGTAAACTTGAATGAATGAAAAGTAAAAATCTGATTGTTTCCAATTAGTCAGGAGTATCATTTTAGGCACTGTGTGTGTGTTGTCTTAAAAAGTCTTGGAAATTGGATTTAGGCCTGGAGAACCCAAAAAATTCATGGGGAATGAGAAATTAATGTTGTCATGAAGGCTTCCGAGGCTTCTTTTATCAACTGTGTAAGAAGTTTTTGGGTACTACTGCATATTCATTAAAAAAAAATAATGTTTTGCTCCTAATGCTAGGAGCAATGTTAGGAGAATGAAGTAAACAACCAGCTTCCATCTCTATCATTGAGGTAGATAGAGAAGGCAGTTGCTGTGGTGGCCAATGCTCGAAGCTGTAATGTGGACGTGGCCAGTCTTTGTGCCAGTCAGACCATCTTTGTTCCCCCAAACCCTTCTCTTCCCAGGCACCTCCAATCTTTGTGCTCTCTTTCCCATCACTCCTTTTCATGTAATAATAATCTGTATTCCCAGTGGAGGACCATAATAAAATTGAGTGGAATCAATAGCTCCAAGTTTCTAATATGTGTTTCAAGAGTTACCTTAAATTTTCAACTGAAGGTGGATATTGTTGCAATATATCCGTTAATGCATCCACTCTCCCGTGGTATTCAAAGGCAAGCGAGGAAAGAACAGGTGGAAGCAATATGGTGAATATTTCGGTTGTCAGGTTCAAGTTTGATGACGTAATGCCCTCTCGATCTACCTTGATGGTCTATGTGAACTCCAACCATGGTTGAGGCATTGTTGTTCTCCTGACCATGCCACTAGTAAAAGGAGCAAAAGATTTTTTTTAATGAATACACAGCAAAACCAGAAAACTTCTCATACAAGTGAGGAATTAGCCTGGAAATTTGATTTTCCAAGTCAAAATTAGTGATTTTTTTCCAATAAGTGAGGAGTAAAGTCATAGCAAAACTTAGTGGCAGTTGACAACTGAATATTTGATGTCAGTGAAGGGGAGTTAAGCGTTGATGAGACAAGGGACGTACCAAAGGACTCTTGTTTGGACTTCTTTAGAGACCCTTGGCCTCTTTTATTCCACCTCTCGTACGTACTTTTCTCTCCCTGACCCCATGATTTTCACAAGTTAGTGCTGCCAAGTTTCACTACACCTATACCATTTTAGGCACTGTCTGTTGGTGTGCAGAAAGGTTTATTTGTACCTTTCCTTAATGTGGTAGTGGAGCTCTTATTTGGTGTTCAGCAATTAGTTATACCCCTAAGTACGGCAAGAACGAGAAAGGTAAATATGTAGAACGTTTCAAATGCATGCAAGGTTGTTTAATGAGCCTCCATTTGGTGGCCAGATGGAACAATGCTCAGTGCAGGCAAGGGGGCAGTAATCCATTGCCAACTTGGATGAGGAGTCCGCCACCTTTCTCTGTTTGAATATCTCTTGTTGTGGATGAGACCCAAGAATAATATGCCGTCAGAAAGGAAGCGAATTATCCCCTGAGTGATTGTGATGGCGTTCCTTTGGTTGGGAAACTTTATTCCCTCACAGGACATCTGTTGATGTGTGCTTCTCGTATCCTTGCACCTTCTTTTAAAATACACAATTACCAAAGAAAGGAATGTTTTCACCTGGAAAAATAAAAATTTTAACCTGGAAAACCTGGAAGAGTCCTGGAATTTCATCATCTCCAATCTGCAGCAATAATCCATTAGTATTTTCGTGTGCTATAATTATATCACAGAGTTTAGAGAATAGACCCCCTGTTCTCCCCTGGGGAATGGATTCAGGTTGATTTCATTGGTGTATATTTCATTACATATGTTGTATTTATGATATAGGTTTCTTGATGAGCCAACCTTATACAGCTTCCGTTACCCATCCCGGGTTCAGCAGTCCAAGGCTATTCTTTGACTCTTAGAAGTAATTTTCCATAGAGTATGCAAGTTTACCAGCCTTTGTAGTATCAGCACCACAAACAGCTTTCCCTTCTCATGGTTACGGCGCTCTACCAGTCAGTTTTGAAACTTTTTTGCCAGTATGCCACAAGAGAAACCAAAGTGTAGTACATAATACTTTAGGCCTTCGTTTCTTCCTTCTTCTACTCGAGCTAGGATCCCTTTTAAGAGGATTACCTTCAGAGTCAGCATACCAGTGCCCACGACCCACCTCTAGGAGGTATATGCTGTGTACTGACACACCAGGATATTAAAGAGAAGGAGAGACTGTAAAGATGATTAATACTTATTAGGAGCTTTAAGAATAGGAGTGCATGTATGAAGCAATGAATGATTGTTAGAGAAGCAAATGCGGTTTATAAAAATAGGTCAGTATGGAGGAAGTTATAAAAAAGTAGCCAGTTTTCTAGGCCCTACAGAAATAACTAAATTCTTTGACTTTGCCTACCCCGAAAGGGGATGGTGTAATGAGTATGTATGATGTAATAATAGTAAACCATTTGCATTGTTTATGTATTTCCAGTGCTTCAGTCTGGAGTACCTCATGATGCCTGCTATTTTTCATCAGATTCATCTACAATATGATCAATTGGAGTGCATCTTAGTGCATATATGCAAAGGAGTCCATAAACTTAATGTGAAATACTAGTACATATTAGTACATGTAGTATCTCACATTAATTTTATGGACTCCTTTGCATATTATATCCTAGTCAAAGAAGGACTTGAGGTATTTTACTGGTTTTATATATTTATTTTGCGTGCCGTTTATTAAAAAAAACTTGAAAATGTCAGTTGAAACTTTTTATTTTTCTAGTGAGCATGCAAGTTGTCAGAGGAACTCTTAGTTTTTTTTTCAAGAGTTCTTGGTTATGTTTTTTTTTCTAATGCTTGTAATTTGTTCCATGATGAATTGGATCTCTGTGCATTTTATGCCACTCTATTTTGCTAATGCCGGTCAATTGTTTTGACTTAAGTTGTATTATTTAAAGTGTGTGCTGAAGAAAGCATTGCATATAAAATCCCTAGTCCTTCATTTTTAAGGCATGGTGCTTTTGAGACAAAGCAATTGTTTTTTTTTATTATTTTAACTTGTTTCTGAGTTTATTATTTTACTAGTTGATTGTAATATTACGTTACCACTGTTTGATATTTTTTATAATATTATTATTACGTTTTAATGAAATTTCTGGATTTCATTCAGCCAAAGAAGTGGCAATTATGTTTTTAATTTTTATGAGTTACTTTGTTATCCTGAGCGTGTGAATCTACAAGTTTTTATCCCTGTTATTTACTGTGGCAAAGTTCTTAAACCTCATTTCATGCTTATTTTTTACTCAGACATTCCATGAGCATGTTTGCCTAATGATGAATCCTAGATGCATGGTTCTTTTCTAGTGTGTTCAATTTTATGCCAGCTTTTAATTTCTTATGACAATATGCCATGCTGACTTTTGTGATGAATGTAACCAAAAGTCTTTAGGCAATACCTTAGCTAAGGAATATTTAATTTTGTTCTATATTGCTGTTCTTTCTATTGCTATCATTATTTACTTGATAGTGAAACCTATATTGTTATATAAACCTATATCTCTAGTGTGAAATAATTAACTTTTATAATACAATTTAATTTCTTATGTCATTATGATATGATACCATTTATGATGAATGTAACTAAAAGTCTTAAGACAAGACATCTTTTACCTTGGTTAAAGAATTTTTGAGTTTGCATCATAATTGCTATTCTTTTTGCTATTATTTTCTGTCCAACGTACAATGCTAATGTGATGAAATAAATTGTTGTCTCAGAAATAGTAATTTATTTTCCTGGTTTCAAGTGATTAATACCATCAAATTTTGTTGTCCATTGCGTTGGTGACACAGAAGAAAACAAAAAGTTTAAGGCCATTGGAAAAAATAGGCCAAGTCGGCGTAAAATGAAGAAGAAAATTGCTGTTTCTAGAAAGTAATCAGATAAGATGTAATAATATGTTCCTAGGATGTGAGAATTTTGATCAATGAATCCCATCCCAAATCTTTAGAATTAAAATCATGAGAGTTGTGTCATAGAATTTAGCTGTTAAAATTAGTTTGTAAAATATTTCGGTCAAAAATACAAAATAATAAGTGACCCGTTTTCCTGATTTACTTACACCAAGATCATGGGGTGTAAGAAAGTGAGGAAATCGAATGCCTAGTTGGGAGTACAGAATAAAGCTTTGTTCTAGGCAGTGACCAGAATATGCTGGATGAGTGTTGAGGCATTTTCGATTCACCACTTTAATTTATTGCTGATCATACTCGTTAATATTTATGTAAATTGTATGTCATATGAAATGTCTTCTATTCTTGGAGGATTCAGGAATGGAGAACAATATCCCAAGTACTGCCATTCATGTTACATCAAATCTGGCACATTCATGTGTTTTCATTGTAAGGTTTATGAACCATGATTTGCGTGGTTTTTTTCTTCTCTCCTTGAGATAATGTTTAGATAGCTGTGATCAAGTTACTGTTGGTCATCTATTAATAACCCTCCGGTTTCTGCTCAATTTTAATGAAAACTTGGAAATTTTTAAGACAGGCTCATCCAGATTCGGACACGAAGGTGTTATAAATATTCGTAAAACAGTTGATTATAAAATGATCCGCCCCCTAGATATGAATTCCAGCAGAATCAGATGAGGTAGTCGTGCAAGGGCCGAACAATTCAAATATTTCTTGCGCAATCCTAAATTCCTCTGACTACCACAATGAGGCACTCCGCCAACTCTCCGATACTTCGTCTTACCACCCGGTCTCCAATGATTCAAATCCTGAATTTCAGGATGAAATCATCTCATTGCCTTTCTTCATAATAACGCACCAGGTGAAGGCCTTTCGAAGCTAGATATTTCCCTTCTCTCCCCTCCTCACCCCCGCACCCCCACTTTCTATTTTTTTTCATTCAAGTATTCTACCAGCTGATTGGTAGGTTCTTGACAGTCCCCATTCTGCATGCCAACCTCATAGACATTGTCTCGCTTTCCCTCCTAAGGGTTTCCCGTTATTAGATCCCTCTTCAATTCTTCATATCTTCTACCTCCTCTCATTTCATCCAGAATTCCTATCCTCTTCCTTCCTCTTCCACGCTTCCCCAGTGTTCTCCCATCTATCACTCTCTTCTACATGCCCTCTCCTCTCAAAACCTCCTCCATCCATCTCTTCTACCTTCTCCGAACCTCTGCCACAAGCTTCCTTTCCTCTCCAACCATATCCAAAACCCCCTCGTTCGTCTTTCTCGCCATCCAGCTAACCTTCCCCATCCTTCTCCAAACCCACATCTCAAACGCCTCAAGTCTAAGCACATCCTCCCTTCGAAATGACCAAGTTTCCGACCCATATAGCACCACGCTCCATACTAAAGTTTTCACCAGCCTCTTCTTTAAGTCTCTTCTCAGACCCCCCCTCATCAATTCCCTTATCTTCGAAAATGCTACTTTAGCTAGCGCAATTCTGCATCTGATGTCTTGTTCAACCTGCTATATCTTTTGCCCTCCCACTCTTATATTCAGCCCCGCCTTCTTACTTCTAGAAAATCTCATCACTTTCGTTTTCTTGTGGTTTATCTTCATCCCATACCTTTCGCACTGCACCTCTAACGCATTCACCATTGATTTTAACCCCTTGGCAGACTGACTAACCAATGCTTGATCATCTGCAAATCTCACTGATTTTATTAGCTCTCCTCCTACCTTTATTCCTACCTCCTCCTCCCCCCATAACTCCCTTACCATTTCTTCTGAAAACACGTTAAAAAGCAACGGCGATAGTGGGCACCCCTGCAGCACTCCCCACCCTATCGTGGCCCATCCCGATTCTCCATTGGCTACCCTAACCTGGGACGTCTGGTTCATATACAAATTCCGAATAAGACGCCTGTCTCTCCAATCGACCCCTAATTTCGTCAACACTCCCATTAATTTCGTCCATTCCACCCGATCAAACGCCTTCTCGAAATTTACGAAGCATGCAAAAACATCCTGCCCATACTCTAGGTTTCTTTCTACTAGCGTCCTCATCACCGCTATAGCGTCTCGTGTTCCCGTCGCTCTCCTAAACCCGAACTGGTCGTCACCCAGGTATTCATTTGCCTTTTTCTCTAGCCTTCTGTTTATAATTCTCAGAACTATTTTGGCCGCGTGGGATATTAAGCTTATTGTCCTATAGCCTTCGCACGTTTTTGCCTTACTCTTCTTTGGTATAGGAATTAGTACAGTCTTCGCGGAGTCTTCCGGCCACACTCCGTCCTCATAAATCCTACGAATAAGCGCAAAAAGTTTTCCTCTTCCGTTCTTCCCCGTGCTCTTTAAAAACTCTGCAGGTATGTCATCTATTCCCACCACCTTATTCCTTTTCATGTCTCGTAGAGCTCTTTTGATTTCGCTATCTAGGATACTTGGTCCGATGCCATCTCTGTCGATATCGTCTTCCCTTTCTATATATAACCTATCGGGCCTTATTTCTTTACCATACAGCTCAACATACTCCTTCCACCTCTTCTGGATCTCTTTCGGTTCTACGATTACCTTTCCCGTCTTAAATAAAACAAAGTTGGTAAATTTCCACACAGTATATTATCAACCACAGTATATTAACAAACACCGACCAAGGTTTCGTCACGTAATGCCATTCTCAAGGTGCCACGGTGCATTACGTGCCGAAACCTTGGTCGGTGTGTGTTAATATACTGTGGTTGATAATATACTGTGTGGAAATTTACCAACTTTGTTTTATTTAAAATGGACATTTCGTATTTCCACAATGTCAAGCCTGATACGCTTCTATATTTCCCGTCTTGTCTGCTATCGTTGTGATTCCCCTTTCCTTACTACCACCCGTCAGTTTCTTTACTTTCCTATATAATGCATCTGCTCTTCCCTCTTTTTTGGCATTTCTGTAATGAGTCGATCTGTTCTCTCCACCACGCCTCTCTTGCTTTCTGTGTTTCTCTTCTAAGGCTATTATTTAATTCTCGGTATTTTCTCTTACTTAGCTCTGAGTTTACGCTCTTCCATTTCCTTCTCTCCTCCATCTCCATTATCATCTCCTTCGTGATCCTCGGTTTTCTAATTTTAGTTGCACTCACTACGCCTACCGTTGCTTTCGCCGCTTCTATAATTCCATTTTTCAAACTTCCCATTTCATCTTCCACTGATATAACTCCATGTTCCTCACCCATTATCTCATCCACCTTCTCTCATTACTTCTTCTTCATTGCTTCAGTTAATGCCTCCGTATTCCACTTTCGTACCCTTCTTCCCATTCTTATCTTTTTCAGTTTTACCCGACATTTCATGACTAATAAGTTGTGGTCTGTGTCTGCATCAGCACCTGGATAAGTATGCGAGTTTTTAACACTGTTCCTGTATTTGTGACGAACCATTATATGATCTATCTGGAACCTATCTGTGCCTCCCGGCTTCTTCCAAGTGTACCTACGTTGAGGATGATGTCCGAACTATGTAATTGTAATTACTCGGTTATTTCTACGGCAAAACTCCACAGCTTTCTCGCCCGGTCGTTACTCCTTCCTAGCCCGTAATCGCCCACCTATTCCTTCGCCCACCACCGCGTTCCAATCCCCCATTGCTACTAATTGTAAGTGCTTACTCCCAGGTATCCTACCAATTATTTCCTCTAGCTGATCGTATACCCCATCCACCTCCTCTGATTTATGATTAGAGGTAGGCATAAACCTGGATTATAACTAAATTCGTTGGATCTGCCTTTAGTTCCACGACTATAATCCTATCACTCACCTGTTCTGCAAACACTACTTTTCTACCTAGTTTCCTATTCATTACGAATACAACCCTGCGCTGACTTTCAGTCCCTCCACTATAAATTATTCTATATTCGTCGCTCCATTAGTCCCCGTCATCCTTCCATCTTACTTCACCCAGACCCATGATGTCTACACCCACCCTCTCCATTTCTTGCTTTATATTCTCTAGCTTCCCCGCCCTCAGCATAGTCCTCACATTCCACGTGCCTATTCTGATAGTTTTGTTCCTCTTCTTTATCTTCTTTTCCTCTGCTGCTACTACGTCTGAGCAAGGATTTCGTGTGATGGCGACCGCAGGGGCCTTGCTCCCACCGCTGCCGGGCACGACACCCGGCCCTCTAGGCCGAGTCCCGTAGTTGCCAGGATTCATTACCATTTGAGAACTGTCCATAATTTCAAGGTTTTTGTTTTAATTGAGATAGTATTCCGTGGCCTTACTCAATCTATATCCTACCGAAAATCCACAAACCCAATAACCCTGGCCGGCCGATAGTCTCTTCTTACAACTCAACCAATGAACGTATTACTGCCTTCGTTTATCACTACCTACAACCCATAGTCCAATCCCTGCCCTCCTACAAGAAAGACACCCATCACTTTCTTGACCGCCCCCACTCCACCCCTCTCCCCCCCCAACTGTGACATCTTAATGGCCACCATCGATGTCACCTCCCCATATGCTACTAGCATTCCCCATTCTGAAGGATTGTCTGCCATTCGCCACTTCCGTAACCAGCGCTGTACTCCTCAAATCCCTGGCTTAGCATTTCTCCTTGATCTTTCGAATTTCTTCCTCACCACAATGCTTTTTTTTTCAATAACAACTTTTATCTTCAAATCAAGGGCTGCGCCATGGACAGTCGTTTCAGTCCCTCATACCTCTTCCTTGGTCTTTTTGAACAATCTTTCCTTTCTTCCTGCCCTCTAAAACCTCTTCTCTGGCTTCGCTACATTGACAATATCTTTCTCCTGTGGCCACACGACGTCAATTCTCTGAATTATTTCCTCTCAGCCCTCAATGCCTCTTCATCCCTCTCTTTCACTTCCAACTTTTCCGCTTCCAACATCACGTTTCTCGACGTCAACATCTCCCTCTCAGGCCACAAATTCAGTACCTCTGTCCATATCTAGCCCACCAACAACAATATCTCCATTTCAACAGCTGCCACCCTGCCCACACCGAAAGGTCCCTCCCTTACTCCCTTTCTATCCGCGGCCACAGAATTTGCAACAACCCTGACTCCCTCGACAAATTTCTTTCGAACCTCCACCAATCTCTTCTCCGTAGGGGCTACCCAGACTCTCTCCTTCACAAAAAAAGCTTGAAAAAAAAACCCCAAACTGCCTCCTCCAAAAACAATTTCTAATCACAACATCTCCTTCACCATCACCTACTTCCCAGGTGTGGTTTCCATAAGGCGGATTATTTAAAATCTGTACCCATTCCTCCCCGAAAACCCCACCACTTCCAAAATTTTCCCTCGCTGCCCCTCTCTTACCTTTAGACGCCCTCCTAATCTATCCGCCATTTACAAAACCACTTGACCCCTGTGTATATTTATTTATTTACTATAAACTGCAATTTTTAGTCATCCTAAAAAACTCAATAAAACTGCAGCAAAAATGTATTCGACAAAAACGTTATTTGGCTGACATCTAGATTTTAAAATTGTTTCGTTGAGCCTAAAATTTTCCCTTTATCGGCTTTGCCCTTTATCGCCCTGGGTTTGCCCCTGCCGTCGCAGTCCCGACCTCACTGAGAAAGCCTTTAGCTCTGAAAAGAAGTATTAGGAATTCGAAATACAATTTAAGCCCTGTCAATAAAAGCTAAGAGCGTTTATTTCACTATTTGCGACGATATGAGATATAGCCACACTCTCCTCTGTGATACCTTCTCATTAAAAAGCATTTCAACCAATAAAGTGTCGATAGTTCGTGGAGTTTAGAAGTGGTTCAGAAAAATGTTGTCTCAAAGACTGAAGAATGAGCACAGGCAAATTGTACCACCAACTGAAATGATTAATAAGATCACTAAGGCAACAGACTAGTGCATAGTAAAGGAGCAGAAAATCGTGGTAGAACAACTCACATAAATAAGAATGCCCAATAAATGAATATGCAATATATTTACCATTGAATCACGCATTATATATTTTCAATTAAATTCCCGTACTTCAATCGCTCGCGTTTATACTTCCCTCATTATGTACTTTCTCGTAGATGCTTCGCGTCGGGGTCATCTTGAATAAAGAGTAATATATTAATTTGGTGTACCATCCCTCAATTGAAAAACTCGTCGCTTACTACCACGTCCCAGTCGAATGTCGACATTTTCTCGACACCACCTCCACACCTCTGGAAAGTGAAGTTTCGTATGGGGCCTAATTTAAGTCTCGGTGATCATTTTACATCGCTCGGTTCATTTTCCACGAGGAGCTCTGAATTGAATGGAGTTCCATGTGTGTAGTCTAGCGGGAGGATACCTATCCGATCGTCAGTTGTTGTGTTCGACCGCCTGGAACGTCTTATTGCGACGGAAGCTACTTGCCGCCTCTTCAATTTATGCATAACATTGCGATATTGCCACAACATACGTCCAAAATTGACATGGCTAACATGCGACCAGGCAATTTCGGTATTCTCCGTTAAATACCTACATAAGTTTCCCTGAATTGGCTGAGTTCTATCTTCACGAAACTCGACTCCACGAGACCGCGATTCCTCTAACATCAGAAGTGGGATAAAACCAACGTTACTGACGGAGGAGTTAATGAAGAGCATGGTTTAGATACTCGTTGGGATGAGATACCACACGGCGAATTCTGCTCCTCCAGCTGCATCCGTGCATCTTGTACTTGCAGCCCACAGTCCTGATGAGAGCCGCTTGGACGAGTAGATTGTCGCACTGAAGACATGGTGACAGAATTCCGTTGTCGAGCCGCGACATTGGGGTAAGTTTGGCAAATTATTTAGTGGGGCCTGACGCTTGCATGAGCGATGGCAATCCTGTGGTCACCCATGGGAATAATTTTAATACGTAGGTACCTATTTGTCACTAGCAGCTTCGTTTAAACATTTTGGTCATAAGTTACATGTAAAGTGTAAAAGCTATAGGTATAGTTTGAATGAGGGATGAGAATAATGTGGATATTGAAATAACCGATTTTTTAAGGAATGCATCAGTTATTTGGTTGTTCGCACATCAATTCTCTATTTTAATTGCTAAGTCATGCCTGGTTTAATTAATTTTTTTTAGAGCTTGCCGGTTTGTGTCGTTAAAGCCGGAAATCGGTGTTAGTATCCATAAGCGACAATTGAGACGACATAGTGACGTTTGAGAGGGCACAGTGAAGTGCCGTTTGGATGTCAAAAGATTAGTCACGTGATATAGTCGAAATACCGTATCATTATAGAAAAATGGAATCCTAAGTACTCGGTCAATTCACCTCCAAATCCATCCAGTAGTTGCAGTGGGAGGGTCAAAAAGGATTACTCTCGTTGGAATTTTCTTGGAGAATGTTTGTTATTTTGATAAGTGTCGGAAATGAGTCAATTTCTTTTTTCCTTTCAAAATATTTATTTGTGAAAAGGCATAAAAAGTACCCGATTTTGATTAGTCTCAATACCTTAGTAAATAAGTAAAGAAATAATAGAATAATGTACTGAATGTTCTCCATCATTGGATAGCACGGTAACTACTCCTTCCTGCGATGAAATTCCTGCTCGTATTGTGTTAAAGGGAGTAGGCACAGGCACATGAGCTGTGCTTTCTGCTGAGAAATTTACCTTTTGATTATAGCTACGGTTTTGCTCACTTTTGGTATACGTATTCGTTCTCATGTTGCCACTGCGCAACCTTGCACGCGCAGACTTCTGCTGAGACGGAGTCGGCTGACGGGATATACTTCCCCTCCGCCCCCTCCACGCGCTGACATCAGCTGTTAGCCCAAGGAGCAGGGTCACTCTCTCGCTCCCTTCTGCTCGCTCGTTGACACCGTAACTTGGCCTCGTCCGGTGCACGCTTTCTCGCTTCTGATTGGCAAAATAAAACAGTTATCTATATTGAAGTGAATTACCTTTTTTCTCTGAAACATACGGGGACATCTGCACACAAAAAATAGTATAAATCTGCACTATATTTAACTCTATTGCCCTGAATAATTCTGGTTTGAGTTTAGCAAATGGTGATAGGGATGTGAATTTTAAAGAGAAACAGCATTGCAGAGAACGCGGAAATTTTTGGTCTTCAGAAGGACTCTTTGTTACGGTGTCACGGTGCTTTCCGCGAGACTTTCTTTTTAGTCTCGAAATGAAGTGCGAAGGTTCGTGGGTGACTGGTGAGAATACTCGTGATGTAACCCCTGAAACCATTAGTAATACGCTTGAACGACAACTCTTTGGATAATCTCCTTTATCGCCCAGCTATACTAGAGATTCTAGTCGTCCGAGAAATTATTTACGGTATCCGAAAGAAAGTAATAAGCCATCCGCGAATGTCCTTCGCCTTTTCTCTACTCAGTCTTAGAAAAAGAGCCTGATAACATAAAATTGGACTTACGGAATATGTAAGGATTTCCGGGCATTAAACCGCAATTCGGTAATAGATCCCTAACCGCAACTTTTTTGTAGGCCTTAGGGGCGTCCTCGTGGTTTGAGTCCTCGACTGTTAATCCTTGGTTCGCGGGCCTGGGTTATGCGGTGGTTTTTCACAAATCGAGGCGTGTTTAGGTGATTCCGAATGACTAAATTCAAACAAGTACCGTATAGTCCACCGCTGTTTGAGAGGCATGGGGAAATCATTTCGGAGTGATGACAACGCCATCCTTAGCTGAGGCGGGACCCTCCTATGTGTTTGACATTAATAAATAATCCCTCTGAATTCCATAAATTTAATTTTTAACCATTACATTTCCCGAATACTTTTCATTCAATAAATGTGTACAGTTATAGTTGATACTACAATGAAAACATCAGAACGTCATATTCCGTAACTACCGTTTGCCTCAAGCCTTTGAAAGTGCGACAATCGAGCGTAATTGGGAAAAGTGCTTCCATTTAAATGTTCGTTTTTGTTAATTTGGTTGTCATCTTTAAAGTGGGCTATTCTAATGCGGCTTAGGGACGTAAATCCAACGGATGCAATTTTATATTTCCACGTAGTGACAGAAGATAAAGTTTAACCCATATTGGTAGTTAGGGTTTACTTGCTATTGTATGCGTTGACTTTTACGTAGTTTCTATTTAATTTACTGACTTGTATCGTAGAATTATGCCATTCAGTGTAGTAAATGTCGACATCGGCGTTCATGGGAACAGTGACAGGGGCTTTAAAGTAATTACTGTTGGCATCCGCGTTCATGGGAACTGTGATAGGGGCTTTAATATAATTACTTATCTGTGGTGTTATGTTAAATCTTTAAATGAATCTCCTGGTTGAGTGGTCTAATCTATTTCATAGGTGAGAAAAGGGTTTCATGACCACATCAAATTATAAAGAATGGTGAGTTGTTAAACTATGTATACTCAGGTCGACCGACGTATTTAATTTAAGGCTGAAGTTCTTATGGTGCATATTGTGGAGTGAGGTTATCGATCGTGAAATATGCTAATTGTTTAATTCAGGTTTTTATAAAAATTGTATACAGGTACACGTACCATCTAGCATTTTTGTGATGTCAGCCGGCGTCCCTCTGCGTGGCGGAAACTACTACCAGCAATCAAATAATAATAGCGTTGAGTTTGAACCCCCTGGTATAGTCTCTATGTCACTCAAATAAAAACACAAAGTAATGTGCGTAGATCGTGTGATTTGAGATGCGTTAGCGTCAAAGTTATTGGCGTGAGTCAGAAATGATATTCTGCGGAGTAAAGTATGATCGTAGGCATATGGCTGAGGAAGAGTATCACTCGTGTTGTTTTGGTGGCTGGAGTTATCGCATCTCGTCCCTAGGGTTTGGGTTCCGATGCTTGTGGTGATATTTATGGGGAGTTCCGATGCCGGCTTGGGTGACATGTGACAGAGTATCGAAGGGTATCTCTGTTATCATGGTTGCGAGTCGGAAATCTTGGGTAAAGTGAATTATTTTGAGTATTTTGGAGTGCATATTCAGAGGATCAAGATTTTATTCTTATTAATGCCTGTATAAATATATCAACCTCTACAAGGCATGACTTTTCGCACCGAGTAGCATGTTGGTAAGTTTATCTCCAATACCTCCAATGATGATGCACTTGTGCATTATGAGTCCAACTACTCTTACCGTTCACTCTGATAGCAGGTTTACTCATCAAACTCAAGAAATCGAGAATTAATCTAAAAATAAAATGTCAACATTAATTACTTATTTGACATCGTAGTAATTTGATACACTGATGAGTGAAAGAAAATCGGTCTCTTTTAATACTTAGAAGTGGTGAGAGAAAAGAAGTTAGCCATGTGAAAGTTTGAGATATTATAGCATCAGTATAGTATTTTCATTTTTGTTTTTTTTTTAGATGTCCACGATACCTACTGTTGGAGTTTTCACTTACCTACTATTGATTTCCTGAGTGAAATTCTGCTTAATTGGGATGAGATCCTTGTTATGTAAAAATTAAAGTACTAAGCCTGAAAGGCTATTGACGGTTAAAGGTGCATTGTCCCTGGAGCGACTCTTGCGATAGTAGCTGAGCGATAGTAGATGAGCGACAGTAGCTCAGCACTGGTAAGCGTTGTTTCAAATGGGACCATTGTCCTTGACGCGACTGCGACTGGCGCGGCTAGCGGTTGTAGTTGGCGACAGCGAGTCTGGTCTGAGGGCAGGCTCAGTCGCAGTCGCGGAGCGACCCAAAGGTATTTCAAAAACAACTTCTTCTGCCTCGAACTCATGGTACCACTTCACTCGCAAGTCAGCAAGCAAATGATCCAGAATCGCTCTAGAACAATCGCTTCAGCGGCAATGACGTGGTTAGCTACTATCGCTGAGCTACTGTCGCTCAGCTACTATCGCAAGAGTCGCTCCAGGGACAATGCACCTTAAGGCTCATGCTCACTGCACGCATTTGTTTACGACTTTGCTCATGTCTGCTTTATCATCTGCTCGCATGCCTCGAGGGAATTTTCGCATTGAACGCTACGTTCGCATGGTCAAAAAGGCTGTCTACTTTGAAATGATCATTGAGACGGGGTGGCCTTGTGGCATGTGAAAAATTCAACCGTGATTGAATAGTGTTAGTCAAGATTCTAGGGCTTTTCCCGAAGAATTAGTCAATGGGTATCGAAGGGTTCCGGTCAAAAAGCACAGTCTAGCTCTTATGCATTAGATATTCTCCGTAGCAGTCTATTTTCGGCGTGAGAGTTGTCGCCACAGCACTAAATTACGAAGGGAACAATATTTCTAAGCCGGAAGAAGCTTTCAAACAGGAACGCCGATATTCCTTCAACCTTTGAGTACGTATGTCTTAGCATTGAATGACACTAGGCCACGATGTATTGCCGTTTACATGTATTTCACAAGACCCTCCAGGATGATGAATACTTACCTACCTATCCAGTGAATGGTATGGGATTCTCATCGTCAGTATGGGAGAGTCCTCGTGATCTTAATCTCTTTATTTTGGCCGAGGATCAACTGATTGTTTGGACTAACGAGTGGAAGCATGGTGACCTCGAACAGTGGTTCGATATAAACCATTCTTTTAACTTAATTGAGAGATTAAATAGCCCTCATGCTGACAGAAATCCACGGAAATGATTCATAACATCATCTAACGGAAGATAAATGGCGTTTTATTTTGAAATGATATCCTGGTTTGGCTCAGCATGTTCGCGGCGCGGCCCCCCGCCCAGTGGTCGGAAATCGCGATCTGGCTGGGCAAAAGAAAAAAAATTCAAATTTCCTAACACAAGTGGTTTTTATGAAAATAATATACTTTACACTATATAAACTCATAGAATATCTTTCAGATGGAACATTATTTAGCCGGGCTTGAAAATAACGACTTTCAATCCACTGCACGGTTTTCTGTAATATAATTTTTAAACTTCTGACGCTCACGTTTGGAAAATGAACCAATCACAACACTGCATCCTTTTTTGTGTGATAAAGGTAGAATTGACATATAAATAATTAAAAATGAAGAGCAATTGAAATATTTTTTCGGAAATGTATAAATCGAGGCTTACAAAAATGGCCCCATAGTGCCCCGTCGCACAGTGGTCGGAAATCGGAAAAAGCTGGCCAAAAGTCCAAAATGACGTTTCTCGAGATATAAACTTGAAACTTCGCATGAAAACTCAAAATCGATTCATGTATCTGGAATAGAACTTTATTTGGCTTAGTTCTTACCCGTTTCTGAGATACAGAGGCTCAAACATGAGCAAATTTCCAGAAAAATGCCCGTCTTCAGTTTTCTCGGAAAAACTTCCAACTTAAGTTGATGGTGCAGTTTAAGGAGGATTGTCATGGAATAAAAGACGATATTATCCGTTAGCATGGTGTTTTTGCTTTACAATTCCGTGTTTTTAAAGAATAGCTTCGGTACAATCTTGCTGTGTCGTTACAAAATGGCGGACGCTGTTTTTAGACAAAATTTTACATTATGTAGGAGATTCAAATGGGTTTTTGGCAAAGTCACGCGAAGTGACTTGCATCAGAGCATTATTTGAAGACTTCTTAAGTTTTATATGCAGTTAACTTTGAAAAAAGTTTGCGACGCCGGAAATAAATTTGATTTTTCGATCGCGCGTCGAGGTTCGGCTCCGCGCGCCAGGAGCTGGATTTGCCGCGACGCGGTATGGTTATTGAAGTGGTATGGATTTTAACGCTCAGCATTCACCGTATTTCAAGCTGTGCTTGTGGACACCGATCCCCAAGGACTCTAGAAGACATGGGAGGATTTTCAGTCCAGGTAAGTGCACGCGAAATCGAAGTTAAGTTAGTCGTGATATTTGCACTATTATATAGCATGGTGTTATGAGAGGCGTTTGGCGTGGTATTCATCTGCTCTAACTTGCTCCTTTTTAAATTATGCTTAAATTACTGAGCTTACCACCAGGCGTGCGAACCTAAAGCTCTAAATTAGAAAAGTACGGGAGTTTGTCCTCGAATGATGCCGACAACCGAGGCAATTGGGGAACATGTGAGGCATCAGAACATAGTAGTTTTAAATAAAATATCGCAATTGATGATATCACACGGCTCAAACTCGCTAAAATGCTTGGGAGTAAATTTTTTCTCGTAGAAAAATGTTTACTCACTATCTTCCCTATGTACTGGATAGGTCAGTTTGTTTCGTTGTCAATTAATTCCGAAGATTCAGGCGATAAGGCGTGGAATCTCAACATGATACGGTTGAAGAGTTTAATTAAAGCAATTTTCCACAGTTACAAATTTTTAAAAGAACTTATTACGACCTAGGTTTCAATGTTTACAAATCATATTCAGGTAATCCTTGTAACATCCTTTTTTTATTGTAGTATCCGCAGTATCAACTCTAACTTTACACATATTGAATGAAAAGTTTTCCGGAAAAACTCGATTCAATCTTAAAACTTCAAAGGTTACTAGATTTTTTGGAGTGTGATCAAGACCCAATAACGTATCTTCAGAATCTTGCGAGCTTAGTGATTGCGCTGTCAAATAAGATTTATTATTTGGTCCCTTAGCATTGGCTTTCAAAATACCTCATGATTTATGTTCGGAAAGTGGTGACATTTATTGCTTGAAATCGCAGAAGCAAGCAGGTACGTAATTGACCATTATTTTCACTGATAGTTGGATTCCATCGTTGGAATCTCTGTTTCAAAATTTAATTTTAGATAAACATAGTGCTTTAAGTATATGGTCGTTTTTTATCCCCCAGTAAATAAGTAGACACATTTTGAAAATTTCGGTTCATGCATCAGAAAGTTGGTGATTTTTTCTCAAATTGGTGAATTCAATTAATAACTTGGTATACATATGTACAAACAGGAGAGCTGCCAATCTTGTCTAGCATCGTTGCTTCAATTCTGTATCTATTTCAATTTTATTTTCCTTCTTTCGTAGTAGTCCATCCGTGCATGCTCCCTAACAAAACAAATTACTGAGGTATGCGGTACGTGAATCATTAGGGAAAGCCTTTGGGAGAGAAGTGTAATCTCTTTCGGAGGAAAAGGAGGAAACTATGAAAGGGAAAAGAGAAAAAATCAGTAATTCTTAGATACGTAGGTTTCTCTATACTCTCTTCCTCTAGGATAAGGACATTCTGATCATTAAATATGGGCATTAGAAGGCACCTATCCTTAACATACCATGAAACCGTTTTTATACAGCCTCATAATCTATGCTTTTAGAGATTCCAGGCAGTTAGAGATATCGGTTTACGTGTACTGACTACTTAGCTTGTATTCCGCGTTTAATGTTTGCCTTGCTACACGATGCATGAATCAGAGCGGGTTCAGTCATGAAAGTGTGGATAAACTGAACTATAAGGAGTTATTTACTGGCCATGCACTTGTTAGAATAATCGTGATCTCGTAGCGTTGAGTTTAATGAAGATAGAACTCAGCCATTTCACGGAAACTTAAGTATTTAGCTGAAAGAATAGCGAAATTGCTGGGTCATACTTTTCCTATGTCAATGCGGGACATCGTCTACTGTGGCGATAACACAAGAATGTTATGCATACATTGAACAGGCGGCAAGTAGGTACTCCTTCACAGTTTAGCATCCCAGGTGGACGAACACATAAATTGACGATGGAATAGATATCCCTCAATAAAGCATTTATTCAGATAAACGACGATTATATTCTTGATCAGCATATCAAATTTTATTATGGTTTTGTATGTTTGTCTTTCATTTGGTTCTTTGCATCAAAATAGTGTTGCCTGACGGTGAGGAGCCCGTGTATATAATGTTTGGTGACGAGTGTGGGCATCAAAACACTCTCTCCATATATAATCTTTGCTGTCTCCGTTCCGGAGGAGAAGTCACATTCATCTTTTGATTTATGCTCATTTATTTCCCGAACGAGGATAGCGAAAAGGGCGGTCGTCTTTTGTCCTCAAAGGGTGCCGCACAATAGCTCCGGTGGCGTCACATACCCACACATCCATTGCATTCCTCCTCTCCAACAAAATTCTCAGGCGTGGTCCGCCACGTTTTCCCCTTTCTACCTCATGTTGGTGGCCTGCCAGTTTTTTTTTCATATTTTTAAGGTGGCTGGAGTGATTTTTGCCCATGCACAAACTTGCGTGGCTTTATATGCATGTGCGTGTTATTATTTTCGTACGTGATCTATAGATATTTATCTACGGATAAAATTGAAAAAAAGCATTTAACCGATATTGTTTTTTTTGCAATTCAATACTGTTTTTAAACCTACCTTAAGGCACGTGAGATATATTTCATCATGTATTCGAGTTTCATATGCACTAAGTTTCTTCTAAACGCGAAATAATATATTTCATATAATTTAAATGGTTGCGAACAAGTACCATGGTGTCACGATGAGTCGATGATTATGAAATAACATACTTAAATATAAATTTCGAATACCTTCCCGGAAGCTATCAGTAACTGTCAAAGTCATAACATGCTCTTATTTAGGCAAATATGTGAAGTATAATTCTTGAATAATTTCTATGACTGCACGAATGTTGAGTTCCACCGCATAATCGGATGGATCCACAAAAGCTAAATGAAACTAAAATTCCAATTTACACTATGTTATACTCTACCAACTATATTCATTACTACTCTTAACACAAGCGTATTGCAAGGCTAACAAACTGCATTGTAGACGACTATTATAAAGCACTCTTAAGTTGTTTAAATACACCATCTTTTTTCCTCTTGCAATTGATTCCGACTAACGGCAAATCCACGGTAAAACATAGGAATATAACATACCCTGGTTTAAGCCTGACAGGTCAGGTTATGAGGCACTTTAATGATATGGGAAGAGGTCTTTCCATCTTCCTTTATTATAGCACCTAATTGGTGAACAGTTTATTTTATCGAGAAATGTTAGGTTTTGCAACGGAGGCAATCTCCCTCTAGTGATGAAACGAGCCAATTAAGGCACATAGTATGCCTCTCAGCTGAGATAACTTGACGACTAACCAATCCACGTGAAATTTGGGCTCGGGACGTGCAAATGGACTCGTTCCGTTATAGTACCATCCGCGGGGATATTTTTTTCTATCTCTTCATTGCGAGGAGAGCCTAAGTATAGGCTATGTGGAGAGGTGGGTGGAGGGTGGTGCTCATTTGCCGGGAACTCGAAAATGAAGCCGTTTTATACTCACCCTCTCCATTCTATGCCAGAATACCAGTCCCCCTACCCTCCTCCACCACTCTCCCGGCCCTTAACTTCCTTGTTCTTGGCATTTGCGGATTAGCGGTAGAATTCAAAATTTAGATTCATTGGCTTCACAACTGTCTGGTTTTTAATAAACATTGGACAAATATATTGGTGTACTTATAGAAAAAATAAGAGAATAGATGTAATCATTCGGTACGATAGTGCAGGGGAATATTGAAGCCCTTAAAATGCGCAGTCGGCCATATTGAATGGATTAGTCATGCGGTGAATACGTCGACAATGAATACTAGAATTTAAGGATAGCATACTCCCAACATCGGCGTGATACCTTTTTTTGAAACTGCCAACCGCGGCGCCACTGTCATGAATGAGTCACTTGAATCAAATGATTCCTATGTATCACACGTATTTACGCTTTTTTCAATTTCGAACTTAGGGAAATTACGGCTAGTTAGGAAGAAACTAATGGTTTTATTCGTCAAATGATAACGTTAGAACCATGAATACTAGAACTTTAAGGTTAACAGACTTCCAGCTTCGGCTTGATACCTTTTTTGAAGCGTCACTATGCGCCAGTGATGGAATCAGACGATCCCAAAGTAAACAAACGTAGTTTCGCTTTTTTCCATTTCGAACTGAGGGAAATTACGGCTAGTTAGGAAGCAACTAATGGTTTTATCCGTCAGATTTAACCATGTTAACTAAATCTGATATCAATATAATCACAGAAAACCCTTGCTATACGGTAACGTGAAGAATAAAACGGAGTACTTACATTAGCCGTAAACAAGCTGTCTGTTAATCATAAACAAAACGGAAAACTTTGTTATATTCCACCAATTTATTTTCAGGTACAACTAGTTTCGATTCAGCGGCGTAATCTTCAGGTACCTGAAGATGACGCCGCTGGTACTTCAGGTACCAGTAAAATAAATTGGTGGAATATAACAAAGTTTTCCTTTTCATTTACGATAAAATGAACTTCCACAAGGTTGAGCCTGAGACGATGGAGATAAGCTGTCTGTTCTTTACACATAACATTTTTTATTTCTCATGGTTACGGAATACCCTATGGAGCATCCAGGAATAAAGTAAGATCTCTTACCCATTTTTAGTCGAGTAATAAATCTTTTTCTATAGGTACCAACAATTGAAAATCCTCACAAGCCGCCATCAAGGGTCTGACGGAATTGCGATATCTCGTATGGATTACTACTAGCGCCAATTGTTTCAGGCGCAAATAGAAAAATAAGTATGAGTGAAAAAGATAAAGATTGTAATCTTTTGCCATAGATCTTTTATTTTTTGTGAAAAAATGCAGTAATTATTCCTTTTGTTGTAAGACGCTTGTCAGCGTGCATTTAAAATACCCCTGGGACCACACGAGACATCGCCATCGCAACCGTAAGTAAACAAAGAAGATGGCCGAGAAAGTACACTGCGAAAACGCCAAGAGAAGTACTGGACGGCATTATTATCGCTGCAATCTGCTTCCAGAAGTTTTCAGAATGCATAATTGATGGAACAGTTACCTTTTTAAGTTTCCCCTGAGAAATAAATGGGTAATTTCACACTTAAATCTTCAAGATACTCAATTAAAGAGTATACCTGTCGCGATGTTGCGCTGATAGTTAGCGCCTGACCGCTAGAGTGCTCTGGGTGAAATGTATAACCATTGGAGTAATGTTAGTGTCAGACCCTTGGTGACGATAGTGACAAAACGTAAAAAAAAACTCAATCAAAAACCTCACTATTGCCACCTATTGAACGGCTTCAAAAAATGTGACAAAAAAACAATGAAAGCGCAATGAACTTGGTGGGACTGGTTAGAACGATCACGACTACAAAAAAAAATCATTAGCTTCAGTATGGGCAACGAGCGTAATTCACGAGTTTTTGAATTCGGTAATACATACTTTCAATGATCACATAAAATAAATTTACATCACATGGAGAAGAAAAACCAAAATCTCTCAAAATACTAAGATGTCTGCAATGGATACATAGGGAATCATCATCAGCATCGACCATGCCTTGCTATATGGTAACGTGAAGAATACAAGAGAGTACTTACATTAGCCACTAAACAAGCTTCGATTCTTCACACCTAACATTTTATTCTCTCTCACGGTGGTGGAATACCCAGTGGAGCATCCAGGAGGAAAGCAAGATCGAAAGCACAGGAATTAATAGCGGAATTGTCGCGACAATGTTTTGGACTATCTGAAAAAGTACAAAAGAACTGCTTTATCCATGAACTATATGGGTGAAAAGCAGGTGACAGATTTTTTTGGGTCTCCTGCATATATGGATCTATGGGTGGATAATTTTTCGTACATAAAACGATATATACTTCCACACGTCTAGACGTCATCAACTCTTCTGTAATATTTGCTTTGGAAATATTGAAAATATGATTATGACATTAAATTATGCAATAATTACATTAAAAATATTTCACCTTACATAAAGCATTATTATGACTTGTTTTATTTTGGAATGTTAGACTAGGCGTACCTTGATATTTTTCAGAAAAAATTATAGATATAAGAAACGTATTATTTCGCGTTTAGGAGAAAATCTGGACATATGTAATCGAATATTTCAAGATATACCTATGTTATGTGCTATAAGGCTACGTGTTAAAATAACTTTGAAATTCCAGGAAATCAAATCGGTACATGGCAATTGTTCACTTTTTTCTATAGATATCACTAATGAGAACACTTTTGCAGTTTCACGAAAATCTCTGTAAAACAAAAATCGCTCAACCACAATAAGGAGTTTCCACCGTAAAAGGACATTAATGTTATTTTATTCACAGTCTGGGTACATATAAAAAAAGCATGCCCTCTATCTGATATGAAAAAACAGAATATTACTTTTCCTTGCTATTTTTCTCGCAAATTAAACTTGAAATTACCTGGTGTTAAATGGGATAAACACGAGGAAAAATAGAATATTTATATCCAATAAAAATGCCATTTTGACGGAAAACTGTTAAGAAGAAATGAAAAACTCCGTGAAATGTATTAAAAATAAAATATTTCCATCTCACTGCCTTATATTTTTGAGTTATTAACTAATTACTGCGATAATTGAAGTCAAAAGTGTGTTATTTCCGTAGAAACGGCGCTGCAGTCGGCGTCTATAGCTGCAAATTAAGTGTTCATTATAAATATATTTTGGAAAAAATTCGCATATATTTCTACCTTAGTTTAGGGTTTCAAAAGCTAACCCATGTCATCAGCGAAAACAGGATATTTTAAGCGAATTAAACCAAAGGTTTTAAATAAGTATTTGTTTTGACTAACACAGTCGCGGTGGATCCTCCCTTAGCTTATTCAAGTCAGTAGGTAATGGTGGAGCGTAGGCTCATTGCATTACTTGTCTCCACAAGAAAAAAAATAGCCTACGGGGTAGTGTCATGGACACTATCTCGTATGTGGTGTATGCTAGTGTGTTTATTTTGTGATACGCATTCGCCATCAACTTCCATTGCTCTCTAGCTTGTAGCATAGGCTCTAACATGACTGTCGCTTATGAGTTTATATCGTTCTTTAAATTTCCTGGGGCTCGATCACGGTCCTCCGTAACGCGTACGACTTCGTTATCGTTACTTTTCAATGGTTTTCATCAGAGTGAAATCGTGATAATCAATCTTCAAATTTTGTCAGAAACCTTAAACTACTAGTTTTAATTCATTGAGTGTGTTCTTAGGGCAGTAACTGTAAGCATTGCTCTTCTATAGCGGTGTTCATTTTGGATAGGTAACGATGTCGTCAATCCGAAAGAAGGAACCGCGATTCCACCCCTGCGATGCACCCCTAACATTGGTGGTATTCTGAACTTTTAAGATTCAAAATTCGATGATCTTTCATCCTGATACCTCTTTCTGCAGATATTTACATTTATTCTCACTTTTATTTTTAGATTTTTTGACATTTTGTAGGAAATGCTCAGATTTTCCATTTTTCACGAATTAAAGCTCTTTGAGTTTTTTTTATCTTTCATCAATTCAGTTTGTTTTTATTAATTTTAATCATCTAAATGCTTTCGAATGATACCCACTTGCTCCTCCTCACGTGATTTAACGTCAAGCAACTGTCGGTGTCGCGCGATGTTATACTGGCGGCCACTTCTTTTTGTATGAACTTCTTCTTCCTTTATAGAGGCTCCGGTGGCCTGATAAATCTTCAATTATAACCTTATCTAGTTTAGATTGATCCACCACCTTTCTCTTGGCCAACCGACGTTTCTTCTACCTCTGAGCAGTTTATCCCTTCCGATACGTACTGGTAGGTATGTCGCTCGTCATTCACTTAATATTTTCTTTCCGTTCTTGTATTCGTTTAAGTACCCAGTCATTTACATCTTCTGCTTTACATCATTTCCTTATATATTTTCACTTCTTTCTCTGTCTTGATTTTGCCTGCAATCCTTCGAAGTTTTTTTCATCTCTGAGGTCTCTGATAGCCTCCTAGTCTTGGATGTGTCTGATATTGTCTCTGCTGTGTATGTCGCAATTGGCACTTGTTTTATAAATTCAGGATTTTGTTTCTTGTCTTAGGTATTTATTTCTCCACATTGTATCACTAAGACTGTCTTTCTCGCATTTCAACATCTTGCTGTCGTACCACATATTCGATATCTCTGTACATTGTTACGTGTACACCTAGATATTTAAGTTTTGATTCTTGGAGTATAATCTGACCGTGAACTTCAATTTAGGACTAAGATGAAAACATAGACAAGATAAGAATAGGTAACTTGAAAATAACAAAATTCAATAATAGAGACCATGAGATCTTACATTAACCAAATGATAAAATCATATAAGTTCACTTAGGTACCTAAATTCTGTATGATAACCTCATTAATTTCTATACAGCCATTTGTTTCATTCCTTCGAATTTCTTCTTTCGAATAGCACAAGTTGCGTTCGGTAAACTGTAGCATTTTCAAAAAGTTTTCAGAAATATTTGTGAGGAACATTAATTTTTGCATCACCATCCGTCATAAGTTTTGCATCGTCGTAAGACGTCTACCCCTATCATCTTATTCTTGTAACCTCTTTAAGATATACGGCCAGTAAATTGTAGGTTTTTCTTATTTTGAACAACTTGCTCTGCCACTATAATTATATTTTTTATTTCAAAGACTTCTGTTACCTGTATAAGTTTGGTAACCCGATTATAAAAATTCTCTTACATGTTCCACTCCTGTGTTTGTTCCAATTTTATATTTATCTTAGTTGCCTCCCATTTTTTAACCATATTTATTTTTATATGAAGCATTTTCAGGGTGTAGTTTAATATTTTAAGAGCTCTGTTCATTTAGCGCTCAGAACGTGCGGTAATTACGATGTCAACTGCACAGCGTTTGCTGTGGACCGGATTACATTAATTAAGACGTATCTAGTGATGATATTGAGGTACTACCATCTCAATACCACCTCTATGCTTAAACTGTGGAATAATGTACAGTTAATATATGAAAAGGAAGCATTTTGGATTAGAATGAAATTGATGAGGGGGTGCCTGAGGTGAGACGTAAGGATAATATCGATGGTGACTGAAATATGACGCGTGGAGCTGTATACATGGACATAGATGTAAGGACTAGATTGGGAGCCGTTATAGACTCGGGGGCTACACACGAGACTTAGATTACTTGAATAATTCAGATCAAGTGAGTTTCAGTACGACTCGGAGGATATTATGTTGACCTCACGCTATATCTCTAGAATTGATAGAGGATCTAGATTATCTCTACAAGATCTAGAATAGTTTCATTTAAGTATTCTACCAGCTGATTGGTAGGTTCTTGGACAATCCCCATTCTGCATCCCAACCTCATAGACATTGTCTCGCTTTCCCTCCTAAGGATGTCCCGCCATTAGATCCCTCTTCAATTCTTCATATCTTCTGCATCTTCTTATTTCGCCCAGGATTCCTATCCTCTTCCTCCTCTTTCACGCTTCCCCAGTGTTCTCCCCTCTATCACTCTCTTCTACATGCCCTCTCCTCTCAAAACCTCCTCCGTCCATCTCTTCTGCCTTCTCTGAACCTCCGCCACAAGCTTCCTCTCTTCTCCAACCATATCCAAAACCCCCTCGTTCGTCTTCCTCGCTGCCAAGCTCACCCTCTCCATCCTTCTTGGAGAAGGATGGAGAGGGTGACGCACATCCTCCCTTCGCAAGGACCAAGTTATCTAGAATAGAAGCTGTAAAAATAATAGAGACATACTATCAATCTGAGAGGTACTAACATTCCTTCTTTTCCCGGATCATTACTGATTATAACAAAATAGCTTGACATTAATAAAAGACAAAACGTTAACATACAATTCACCTCTGTCCTCTCCCCCCTCATTTTCCCAATTCCCTCCCCTTTCATGGCTGGTGTCCTAACACCCTCTGCCACACACTTCTACGGCGGCTCCCTGAGTATTATGTAGATGTAGGTAAATCGGTTGGAAACGTGGTCACGGCGGAGAGAAGTCGTTAGTAGACTGGGAGGCATTTGAGAGGGCGAGGTGGGTAGGGAGGAAGACGAACGAGGAAGTGTGGAATGTGGTGGGAGAGGAAAGGAATTTGGAGGAGGAGATTTGGAGAAGGCAGAAGAGATGGATGGAGGACGAGTTGAGAAGTGAGGACATACAAAAGATGGTAACAGTCGGTAGGACGCAGGGTAAGCGTGTAAGAGGAAGGAAGAGAGTAGGAATTTTAGACGGCATAAGGGGAGGCAGAAGGAATGATAATTTTGAGAGCCACCAGATGGGCCCTGCAATTTCATTCCAGCTAATCGATTAGTAACTCCAGGTCATATTCAACCAGAGTGATATTTTTTATTTTCTTATGCTATTCTTCGTTCAATTCCTAATGAATTAAGAGGGGTAGTTGCATTAGTTATATCAATTGCAATCTTGTTTATTTTACCTATTTATCAAAGTTAATTTTGAGGGTTGCAATTTGATCCTATCAATCAAATATTATACTGAGGAATAGTAAGAACAGTAGTATTATTAACATGAATTGGTGTACGTCCAGTCGAGGATCCTTATATCATTACAAGACAGATTCTTACAATTATTTATTTCTTATTTTATATTATGCATCTTATTTTAATAAAAACCTGAGATTATCTTATAAATAAACTAATAAGCTTTAAGAAGCATGTATTGCGAGAGGAAGATGGGTTTGAGAGTGAAAAGATGTCTCAGAAACGGGTAAGTTAGGGAAGTAACTGTCCTAAAAACCTGCATATCAGCTGGTAGAATACCCATGGATGATGCTGCATTGATGATACATACATTGTGGTATAGCACGAGGCATAGCAATAGTATTCGTGCGAGATATAAATCACGATGAATTTTGTGCGAAAAATATTAGAGAAGCCTATGTCGTGTGAGCGGTAATCGTGGGTCAATGAGTGCATATTTCAAACATTTTTTGTTCATGTCGGAAAAATACAGGACCACATATAATTTAAGTACATCTGTTTATGTGGTGGAACTCATCACACAGGCAGTAATAAACATGATACATGAATTAAATTTTATATTTTTACCTTTGCTAAAACATGTTATGACTTGAGCTTTTGATAGTTTTTGGCGCGGTATTCGTTATTTCGTTGAAAATTATGTTAAAATGTAGTTATTTTTTCGAACCTTAAACTCGACGTTATAATAACATGATTTTTATCAACCATTATAATGACAATAAACGAATTATTTCGCGTTTATAAGAAAATTTGTGCTTGCGTAATCGAATTAGTACCAACTATATCTCACATGCCATAAAGCTACATATTAAATTAGTTTTGAAATACTTACCAAAAAACTGACTCGGTAAAATGAATTTTTTTATTTTTATCTATAGGTATTATTAATAATAAGATTCATGCAAAGTTTAACGCAAATCTGTACGTAGATTAAAAAAATCGTTCCCGCCATCTTAAAAAAAGAAACAGAGGATGAGGAACGAAAAGGAAGGAAAATAATATAACCCGTCCCGCACAGCCCCCATCGTTTCTCTCTTTTTTTATTTCCCATCATCCCTTTCGGCCCACTTAAAGGGCGCTAAAGGATGTCGCTATCGAGGCATTAAATCGGCCATTACGAGGAGGGAAGGGTAGAGGATGAAACGTCTCAATTATACACCCCGCCCCCAGTCCGGGCGCCGAATTATTTTTTCGCCCGTCGGAGATACTATGAATGCGTTTTCTTTCACATTCTAAATCTTTTCCCTCGCAGACACAGGGTAACATGCTCTTCCGTATTGACGAATAGCAATCCTTTCGACAGTGAAATGTCATCCTTTTGGCAAGAAAACATTCTTAAGGTGGGTTCCACCGTTAAATAAAATAAATGTAATTTTATTCAAATTCTGGATACGAATAGAGAAACGTATCCTCTATCTGACGCATGGAAAACAGAATCTTACCTTTCCTCGCAATTTTTCTCGCAAATTGAACTTGAAATTACATGGTGTTAAATCCGAGAATGGGATAAAATACGGGGAAAATAGAATTTTTTCATCTAATGTAAATGCCATTTTCGCAAAAACTATGTAAAAGAAACGAAAAATCCCGGGTAATTGATAAAAAATAAAACAGATGCATCTTGCCACCTTATTTTTTGAGTTTTTAGCTATTTACTGCAATAATTGAAGTCAAAGTGTGGTAGTTCCATAGAAACGGCATTGTAGTCGGCGCCGTTGGCCACAAAAAAGTATTAATTAAAAATATATTCGTGGAAAAATCTGCATATTTTCTATCTTAATTTTGATTTTCAATAACTATCGCATGTTATCAGTGAAAACAGGATTTTTTATACGAATTAAACAAAAATTTTAAACTGAGTAATTGTTTTGACTCACACAGTCGCCCCCTCATTTGCTTCGCTACACCTGTGGTTTTATATAATTCCCCCTTCCCTATGTAAAATATTGAATAATAATTTAATGCCACAAATGAGAATTTTGCATATGTTTTAGAACCTATTATTTTTAATCCGTGGCTTTCAATAAACTATATTGAACGTAACAGAATTAATTTAAAAGAACAAACTGCAGTGTTACAAATATTTTCTACGTAATCTACAGAACATCGTATTTGCCGAGTAGTGGTTCGAATTCCCATTTAAATTTCCCTAAATTCCCCACTGGTTTAGATCCCGTACGTTACACATTTCGTTTTTCCCATGCATTAACATAAAGTGCAATTTCGGCATCGAACATAAATAAATCAATAATATTGTTGCACTGTATAGGCATAGCGAAACTTGGTGACACTCGCTTGCGAAGAACATGATGCAAATGAGAAGAAAGCATGCAAGAGATGTGGGACAAAAGGGCAAATTGTCCCTCCTGAGGTCCCTCCGGAAGTCCCTCGGTACATTTTCCCACTCATTAACGCTTGATTCGGCCCCCGTGATCTATAATTATCCGAAGTTGAGTGCCACCAAGTTTTACTATACATATTAGGTCGGCCTCGGTGGCGGCGGGGTAACGTCCTCGCCTGCTAACCCAAAGGTCGCGGGTTCGAATCCCGCCTGGGGAGGATTTTTCACTTCCCAGGGCATGGTTGTCCGTTGTTGATTGTTAAAATACCCCGATGTAAAGGCCAATATGTGCTGTTTTCGGTGGTAATATAAAATAATTAAATATTCTCTTCGCGCAAGACCGAATCGTTTTGATGCACTTTTTCCAAAATATACGCCCAGGTTGGAGGTCATAGTATATTTCATGGTATTATTTAGAAGCAGTGGCTGCAGTCGATGAATGCAAGTTGAAAATGCATTTTTGAGACCGTGAAAATCTTATTTTTTAATTTATATAGAAATATTACCTATGAAAATGTATGTAACTGTAGTCGTTTTGGGAGGAAATAGATTCCTACCAAAAGAATACTAGGAAAATATGACGAGAAGGTTAGAGAGCGATGTTATTTTTCTCTCATCAGACCTCGGAGTATGCCGCTAGCATATGAGACCCTTGCGAAATAGATATCGAGTACAGTGGAGAGCAGCTAGACTTGAAAAATATTGTCACGATAAATTTAGCGGAGTTACAAAATTGTCAAAGGAATAAGGGTGGGATACTCTGACTGATCGAAAGGAAAAATATGGCAAAAATCTTTTGCACAAGTTCAAAGCAGACGATTTTTTGCCGGAAGTTCGATTTATCTTGCCAGAGCAGAAACGGTCACAAGCATAATATGAAGGAAATAGATTGTCGAAGCGATAGATTGAAAATACCATTTTTCCGCGTACAATATGGGACCATAATAGTTGAAACTGATCACTTCTATGAAACTACCACCCTAAATAGGTAGAATAGTCTTATTATTTGTGTTTAATAACATATCACCATTGCAAACACCTCATCCCACTTGAAAAGTCTGGCATTATTTTGTTTTCTGCATGAATTTGTATCTTTTAGTATTCATTAATTAAAAATATTAGCAATGCTAATTAGTGTACCTTAGTCATTTTAACCAGTGTACTACATGTTAGAAGGTTCGCCTGCACAGCACTCTCCAAGCTTCTGGTTTGACCGCGCATTGTTCTCCTGACTTGCTTTTTGGTCTGCGCCTTACAGTCGGGGGAACGTGCGAAGTTCTAATTTGAACTGGGACGAGTGCTGCATTCCTGGTGTGGAATCACACCGTAGAACACAACCTAGAAGTGTCTTGCATGGTGCGTCGTAGATGTCGATTATCCTGGAATTACCAAGATTATTTATAATTTTCACCATTTATTAGAAGAAAAAGCTCTCCAAGAAGGCTTAATATCGCCTGAAAGATAAATATTATTTTCTCACGAAACTATGCAAAATAAATAAAGCTTCATTTTAAAATTCTTTTGCAAAAAATGACTGCTATTCTTTTAGATATCAGCCTTCAAACTCAAGTTACAGAATCTTGAAACGGAATTAGAGAATGTTTTAGTTATTAATAATCGTATAGTAAAGCCAAGCACCGTTGAAAACCAAGAAATGCTACTCTAAAACTTCACAATAGCATTTTCCTCAGTACTTATTGCAGCCCCAGCATGATCAATGCCAAAAGTGACATAATTTTAGTTTAGATATTGGAGTATTTCTGAAAGAATTGATTGTTTCCATAGCATTTTTAAATCAAATAGTGTCCTTAGACTGAGAAAGCCTTATATAGAAATATTAATTTGCATTTTGGCAAAAATTGTTAACATTATATTTAAGAAATACAACTTCATTCATCACTCTTGATTTGTTGACGAAAGAGCAATCTTTCCTCATTTTTAAAATATGCAAGCTATATAATCATTGTGGTAAGGTATGTTAAAGTAATGCATCAATTATTAAACCCACTCAAAATATTGCTTACTTTAAATGTGCTTATGGGTGGAATATATTTTTTACTATTTTACCCATTACATTACCCGTTGAGTTATTGAATGAATGAAGGAGACATCTATATCGCGAATCACACGTATAAATCAAGATTCTTTTTCTCTCCTTCGGAACCTAGAATAATTAAAGCTTAGGAAAGTTTTTTCGATACATTTTTGCGCATTGATACAAATGACCATTATTCAGATCAGTATAAGTTTTAGCTCGTGTGTTGTTTGTACATATAAGTGTTACGAACGGAGTAATAACCCAGAAAGCAACACGAAACTTTAGCAAAGCACCCGCTCGGTCGGAATGACCAGTGACGTCATTTCCCATCAGTGTTCCCATTTCCCAGTGTTCTTGCTGTTTTTTCTCCCGTTCTAATTTTATTTCGTTAAAAAATACATTTTATTTCAGGAAAAATCGAGTTGCCTCGTATATGATGGCGAAAAGAATTTTGACGGCAGTTTCTGGAAATTTATTCACTAGTCAATTAGTGTTAGTTGACGCGGGACTATATTTACAGGCTTAATTCTCAGTTTTCTTCCCCATAAAACAAAAAAAATTCTCCATAACTGAATCCTCTCCAGCCATTGCTTAACAATCTGATTTAATAATTATGTCATCATTTCTCTGCAGGAGGTGGATGCCTCTTTGGCATCAATATAGGTATAGATGGATGAATCATCAATATAAGTATTCATTTGAATAACTCTTTTGTAATACTCTCCACGTTTGTTTTTAGTAGTTTCCGGGAAGGCCCGTGACACCACCTTTTTTGTTCACAGGAGTCTGGGTGTGAATGAAAGAATGCGAAAAAATACTGAACGTGCCCTGATCCGTTATTACTTCCTTTCCGGTACGTGACCACATCTGGGAGACGGTATATTATTTCCCCGTAATCTCCGGCTTTTTATTCCCAGTTAATTGGTAAGCTTTCTTCAAAATAGACCTTCTCATCTCCGTCCTAAGGAAGCTAATAAAAAATGTTGCCTTTGATTTATTTTATTATGGTCCTCTGCCTAATTTTATCAGCACGTTAAAATATAGGATGTGTGCTCTGAGCAGTAATGAGGGAACTGCGGGAATGGTAGGTATCGAGTGATATTGCATACGATGTTGCTACATTTATTCCACAATCATAACAAGATACTCCAGCCAAAGTTGGTGAAGTTTTTTACACCTACATAATACCCTGAAAGCCATCTCAAGGGTGTGTGGCAGGGGGTGAGTTTTCGTCAACGTGCACTACACTATATCCTTCAAAAGTGAATGAAACAATGGCCATTCATGCACCAGCAAAAATTTGCAAACACCTTTCAGGATATACTCAAAAGATTCTGGTTCTCCTTTGTGGTAATTTTTGTTAAAAAAAAGATAAAACTTAGTATTTACACACGATTTAAAAGGTTCGCCACGGTTTCAATGCATAAGCGTCCTTATCAAGACAACATTATCTCAGTGTATGTTGTCTTTATAATGACGCTCATGCGTTGAAACTAAGGTCGACCAATTGAAATCATGTTGAAATACTAGGTGCTTTCTTTATTTTTCACCTATCAGGATGTGAATCTCACCAACATGTACTACACCGTAGGTGTACTAGCAATATTTCAGAAACTATGAATAATAATACATTTCACACTACATTTATGCTTAGAGATACCAGAGTTGTACAGGAAGCATACGACTCGGGCTGTTAGTTCTACGTAGCAGATTCAGAAACAAACATTGGAGGGAAATCATATAATTAGCTAAACTACTTATCGACAAATCTGATTATGAAGCCACAGTGGCGGCAATTATGGTCTGTTATTGTTCGCGAGAAAAATTACACTTTAAACCTGTTCGATTTGCAGCCATTTTCTTAATTCCTTAATTTTATTCTCATGATTTAATTTACCGTAGGAAAATATTTTGGACGTCGTCAGAAAAAAGTTGTCCAGGTACTTACATAAAAGGTTAGGACTAAATGTTCACCGAGGGTCTGATAAAGATTCCCATCCTAGTTGTTGCAGGAGGCTTTTGACACATATGAAATAATCATAACGGCCTTTTAAATACTTAGCCGATCTTTGCTACATGCGTTATATCTCGGTTTTAAGCCTTCAGCATGAGGATTTCAAATACTTTCAGCGTATTACCAAAGAGTACCAAATGTACGTAATTGAATATGCTTTTCACTTAATTCCTCATTGTATGCGCTAAATTTCAATAAATATGCATTTCAGTCTTAAAGTTTTAAATGTGGAAATAACGTGATTTATATCACTCGATACTTAACGATTGAAAAGTTACGTCATAGACTTTATCTAATTGTCCTGAAATTACTTCCAACCGCTTAAGGTAGTTTGAGCGAGATTTTTTTCCTGGTCATTATAGAGACCTTATTCTAATTTATTTTTTTAATTTAGGCAACTGTCAGAAGCATGAAGCAAATATTATAACATTAATGATGCACAATCTTCTCTAGGTATATAGGGTGGATTGCAAGAACGGAGTTTAAACCGCGATTCTGACGGGGTTGTGCTGAGCCGCGGTCCGGGGTCGTCCTATCTTCCGCTTGCAAGAACGAGGTTCCACCGCAAACCGTGGCCTCGCCCTGCTCAATATCTGGCAACGTCTAATTTCATGTCAGCATCCGTACAGAAGCACTTCGTATGTTATGCTATTATTTAATGACAATGTAATGGTTTACTTTAACAAACACACTTCTCAGCATACTAGTTCCATTTTGCTTTACATTGGTAAATGCTTATTTTTGGCTGTACAAGGCATATTACGGTAGAAATGAACGATAAAATGTTTCAAGTGATGAATGGGTAATCCCTCACTTCGTATTCATAATAAATAATTCGTATTTTATGAATAACTTTCAATGGGGTATTTTTGCGTACATTGATGATTTAAGCATTCCAGCTAATCATTGATACCGTGCTTAGTATTTATTTTACGTAAATTGTTCGGATAATAGGAGTTTAATGTACAAATTTTCCTCACAGTCATCCCAGGCGAAGAGGACACTCAAACACGTTCTAAGTATTTATCATAATTTACGACTTCTGTGCCAGTGTCCTCCCAAATTTTGAAGCCTGACTTGATAAATGTAAACAATAATAGTTTTTGCGCATAAATCAGACCCCTGGGAACATTATAAGGAATCATATTCGTCAAAAAGTACTCAAATAGGAGGTAAGAATGTAATGCCGTGCCGTTGCCTCGCCGTAATTGAGTAATAAAATGCCATGTTTCCATTAATTTGTTGAAAAACTTCGTAGACTAATGGGTAGCCTTCACGACACATGCCGGTGGCATCGACGGTTTGATCCCTTCCGGGGTGTAATTTTTTTTAGTCACAACGATTTATTTTACGTTCGGGATCTGAAATATTTTCATAAACACTGTCGGAGAATCTGGCCAAAACTTTATTTTTATCTCCAGTTTCGAATATTTTTAAGGTGAACCTTGTCTCGGCGATTCCAGGCGAATAATACGGGATCCCTCGTCTGCAGTTCGAGAAAGATCTGACATTTATATGCCCGATGTACGCCTTCGTCATTGCCATTAGTTAAGATTTCTTTTGGAGCCTCTGAATGCAATGCCACCGCTTCAAGTACAATGAAAATGCAACCATAGCAATATGTGGTTCATCAATACCTTTTATTATTAAAAAAAAGATTGTCTTCGCTTTCTTATTTACCTCATACATTTTAGTGAATCTACGTAACCTATTCCCACGGCTTAAATTGTCATTAAACACAGGATTTCTTAATTGAGGTTTACCTATCGATTTAAAATGTGATCTTATAATTGTAGCAATAAAATAACAAATATCCCGTTGTGCTGTAAATGCGAAACTATGCCTTTAAATGACAGGAAAGAGAAAATATTTTGCCGAATATTACATCATTTAGGGCCAAAGTCAACACACTAGAGTGACCTCGTGAGTATCAAAAGCTTGGTTAAAATACTTAAAAGCATCTATCGACTAAGTGAACCACATTCATACATCCATTCATTGCGTTGCCATAATACGAGTATCACATAATTGCCCTATTACTCACCGCGAAAATCTAAATAAAGTAAAGCCGCATTTCTCTCTTAATAACTCAAGAGGAATCAACGGGAAATTTAATAAAATTGACCCATATCACTGAAGAGACGTAAGAATCAAAAACGTACCTCAGGCATCTAGATAATGCCGACCTGTCAACAACCACAACATCCCTCAAAGCTTCATAAAATTTTCCCTTGACGTAAAAACCATATTACTAACAGCAATTAACGAATTTGTGTCACTTGAAATTCACTATGGTCTTTTGTGTACAATGATAATTACTAACCTTCCGTTGCAATATACGCGTTACTTCAGCACCAAACCTAAATCTATATATGAACTCCGATTCATCAAAAACCAAGAAGATATCACTCTCATTTCTATTTAATCCACTTCTCCGAATAAAAATCCTTATCCTCCAAGTCGTGTATATAATTACTTTTTTGAACATCGGGAATGTCAGCTTCCTCCCTGCCACCAACGTTAGTTTACTTTCAATAAGAGGCCGCGGTTTAAACCTACTCAGAAGCAGGTTCGGGAATCGTCGGCCTTTGAACCGCGGTTTAGTCCACGGTGAGCGGAAACCTCGTTCTTGCAAGCCAAACCACGGTTTTTGACGTTTTCGGCAGACGCGGTTCAATCCTCGGTTTAAACTTCGTTCTTGCAATCCACCAATAAGGTTTAACTTGACACTTCTTTCATGCCGATCGCTGAAAACGCTATCTAAGCCAAAGAGTTTTTGCGTATCCTTAAAAATTACTGCGGTTTGTAATTGATTTGTTTAATAAAAATAGTAGCTTAAATATTTCTGACGAGATCTATGCGTTAGTTTCGCATTTTTTAAGTAAATGTTTTCTGGAATGCATTCCCGGACCATTTCCCTTAAAATATGGCTGGTATTTTTTTAAGCAAATATCTCGAAAAATATATTGGCTGATATATTTTTACCAACGGAAAGATGAGATAATTTTCGTTAAGGTAGTTTTACGTTAGCTAAGTTTAATTTAATTCTTGTGCCATGTTCATTACTGCATGTGTGAGGAGTTCCACCGCATAAAGAGATGTACTTAAATGCAGCCAAATTCATCGAATTTCATATGAAGTGATATCTCATTTAAACCACCTCAATCGACGGTCTGATATCGATTTGTATATTTCGCTCCGCGAATGTTCACCGCAAATGTTCATACATGGAATTTTTGTAATGGTTTAACCGGTTTTGTGGCTGCAGTAATATGACGGAAAGACATGTCTATCGAGGATGCCGTGCCTATGAGAATCTTTCTCACATCACGCTACTCATTCCAAGGGGAGAACCTTTCGCGCATGCCTTTATCTTGTTCATTATATGCCCATCGAAAGGAAAAATCCATTTGAATTGATACATTTATATATTGAAATGAAATTTTCTGGACGGAAAATATTTTTATATATATCAGAATGCTATAGAATTACGATTCCACTCAGTTTCCATCTCATGAGCAATGGCCGTGTAGATATATTTCCATAAGAAAATGGATAAACCTTCAACTACAGGCTGACTGACAGAATGCATTGTAATTTAATTGTCCGTCGCAACTCTGATTTATATCCTATTGAGTCTCGCCTCCCTCAAATGTCGAAGAAAAAAGAGATCTTTCATATTTCCATTTAGTTTGTCGCAGAAGTATCTTGCAGCATCAGTATATAAGGAATCAATGGCATTGATATGAGACCAACTTTTCTGATGCCACTGAAATCTATTTTGTGGTTCGCTACACTGTAACATTGTATTTTTTGTTTCTGTTTCACTCAATCAACAGCATCCATCAAAATACTGCGTGATTTTTACTTATAGATAATTTTTGTTCGTTTTTAATTAGGTTGTATTTTACTACCTCAAAATCCAGAATGAAATAAACTATAGCGGTGAATGACATTATGTTGCCTGATCATTGTATGTACCTACATTGTAGATGTTGTTGTACAAGTCAATCTTTACTTGATTCGTATCTCTGTCGGGTCACCATGCGTGATACTTCGGCATTTGACGGATAGCCTTGTGCTGCACATCAACGCATGAGGTCACCCGGAGTGATTAATGACCTTTGGTGCTATATTAAAAGCTGTTTATTTCCTAACCGATGACACGGAAGCAGAGGCCGATAAAGAAAGACAGCTAATGGACGTTATCAGTCCATCACTGGTGCATTAGGAGCTTTAAACTCGTAAACCTGTTTTCTATTGGCCATCAAATTGAGTGCCATGCAAAGTGAACATGAGCCAAAGAGCGATATTCCTCGAATTTCACTCATCGCAAGGTCATTCCTAGATTCAGTCTGCTTATTCTCTTCCTGGTGCAGAAGCTTATTATTAGTATCGAACTTGCATCCAACAATGTGGCAGAATAACCCTGAAATTTATTTGTTAACAAAAGATTCTTATTTCGGGCAAAATGTCTCGTTTCAATGCATTTGGAGGTCAATATTATCTCGTGATTCTCATTAAGATTCTTTTTATAAATCTTTTCAATAGGCAAGCGTTGTATTAATGCGCAAATAAGAAATAACTCGGGTCAAATGTCTTTTTGGAAGCCAAAAGTGGTTACTCATGATTAGGTGAGCCCTTTCCTGAGACGTTAAATGGAGGCACCAACTGAGGCCGAAACTAGGAGTTGAATTATTAAAAAAAATATCGGATCCTTATTTGAATTGTTTCATCTCCTGAATTGAATTTCCTCTAACATTCGCGTATCTTTATTTCTAAAGTAAGTGATATACTCGTATCCAGCAATACGGATATTTTTTCGACACCAATCATTCCGCAATTTTCCATGGAGAAAATTTGAGATTAAACTCTGAGGTGTGTGTAAAAGCTTTCGGAACCATTGAAAACTCTGATATCTAGTTTTTATGGAAAATATACTAGAGAATACCTTATTAGCCATTATTTTCAAGTCACATCATAAAATCGATCTCTGAAATTGTGCACCTACCTTCCAAATGTGAGTGTTGCGCATGATCAGTACATTTTTTCCAAAATCAGTTGATCGGATTCTGATTACTTAGTCATTCTTGCACTATGTGCGAGAAAAAGAAATCACGGGAGCAACCTACAGAATGACTTTATCTTTGCCAGGAAATACTAAAATATCAATATATCGAATATTCGATATTTTCCGAGCGAAGTTTTGAAAGTGTTGAACAATACTTTTTTAACAAATACATCGCAGTGAATCTTGAAAAAATATTTTAATCGACCAATTTTGTGAACATGCAGATGGTTATTATAAAATATGCGGCAACGTATTAAGCTGCCCTTCCCTTTTACTTGGCTTGCGTGTTCCAAATACTGATAGAGCTGGATTGGTGGAAGCAATAATAATTGCTCCTGGTAGGGCCACCCATGATAGATCGAAGGGTAGGATCCAGACAAAATAATAATTCCCGTGGTGGTGTCAAGTTAAAAATAGCGTCTTGGGGTCTTTTCTGTTATTCTCCCCCAACCAACTCTTTATCTCGTCTGTTATACCTCTTCACAGAGCTCCACAGACTTTCACTTCGTCGGGTAGGAGTAACGGTATCAGGATCAACAAAATCTTTGCTATGATCTACGATGAAATTTTAAACTCCGTGCCATTCATTTTCGGTATACCATAGTAAGATTTCCACTTATCGGCAATTATAGCGGTGCGTTTCTCGATACATGTACCAATTATGTTCAGTAAAGTTTCTTTTGCAGTCTCGGGTACCGCATATAAAATACAGTCATTATCTTCGCGAAGAATTCTACCTAAAGCCCACTAATGAGGGCACAATCTTCCCCGATTGCATTTTCTTCACGACAAACATGACCCATCTATCTCCTCAGTTTTTCCAGGACAACCATTTTTCCGAAAGTTTAAAAAATAAAGAATCGACATACAATTAACGTGAATAATTTTTTCAAATTAGTGATGGCATCACGGCTCATATTCAATTCTCGATCACCGAAACGTGTTTTGTAGAATGTTCCTTAGACCACGCGTCTAAAAAAATGAAACAATTTATCGTATGATAACTTGCTTCCTGTCAACCCCGTGCCTTTTTTTATTGGATTTTTTTAAATCTCGGCAACTCCTTTTCTTGCACACCCAGGGATCGTTTCTTGGAATGAAGTTTCAGTGTCAATTCATGTTTCTTCTAACACACTTTGGTTTTATGAATTATTTCTGTTTCTTGAAAAAAACTCAACTGCTTTTGCCTTCGCCTCAACTTTTCATGCAAGGGAAACTAATTCACTCACATCACTCGACATGATACTGAATGACCGTGCTGATATAAATGTGTTCGTACGTAAAAAAACACCATCACAATATTTGTTAACAATCGCTGATCAACGTATCGGATGCATATGCGGGGGGGATAACAGAAGCAGGGTGCTGAATAACAGAAAACACCCTACCATTAGGGTTTTATTTATTTATAAAAATTGTCCACATACAGCATGCTTTCTAATTTACAGTGGCACAGTGTAACAACAACAAAACAAGAAAAAGATATTTTCGTACCATTTTAAGTAGAACTTTGGTACTTAATTTTTGTATCATATCGCATTTTCGATATTTCCTCGATATATATATATATATATATGTATATATATATATATATATATACTCAATCATTCGAAAAATGACGCTCAAAGGCGCGAATAAATTCATACATTCATAGGAAAATGGAAATGGATAGGTACACATAAAAGGACGAACACAGGGTTTGGTGGGGAAGATGAAAATGAGTCAAATCCAGACAGAAAAAATTTCACCTTAGCCGGGATTCGAACCCGGATCTCCCAATTGCCGGTCAGCAGGTGTGCTCCCAGTTACACCACCAAGGCTACTCAATTAACTGCTGAATTTGTATATATATAATTTTAATAATATCGTTATATCCACTATTCGATATTGCATTCCGATAAGTGCAACACTAGTTTCCACATTATCGATAATCCAGCAAAGTGGTGTGCAGCGCCGTGGATCAGAGAACAGGCTGGGGCTGCCAAAAGTCGTGATTACACAGCGCATAAAAATAAGAATATTTGAAGAGATTGCAAACTTTTAGGGTCATACTGTGATAGAAAATACCCTTTTCAGCCCAGGAGACAGATTAAACAAAAGTATTACCCTAGTTTTTATAGCCCATCTTACGTTTTGAATTATTAGCGAATTCAGCTGAATTAACGACGCGTTAATCCAATTAACTGGCGATGCAGTCAGCTCCTATGGCTTGAAAATGCCTTCATTAAAAAACACAAAAAAGTTGGTATTTAGTAATTGTTTTGACTCTCGTAGTAGCGGTGGAACCTTCTTAATTATGACGGTTAGTGGCAAAAAGTTGTGGAGTCCCTGGATTAAGTAATCTTTGAGGATTCCATTAAGGTTTTAATGTGGTATGTACTACTCCATGTGCTCCATCTGTGTCCGAGGCTTGTTTTTGGCGTTTCATAAAAAGTTGTTTTTCCGGTGCCGGGTTGCTAGCCCTACGCCCAACTCCCAACCTGGAGGACCGGGAGTTTGTGTAGAGTCCTCTTCTCCTAGGCCAACTGCTTTCACCACAGCTTAAAGATCTTGGCCTGACCTCGGGTTATTTCGGAGTGACCTTCTCCTAGCCTTTAGGATCCTTCCTTTTCTCGTGCAAGGCAGGACGGGGTATTGCTTATTCAATGTTCAATACTCGCCATTTCACATCATCATCATAGGGCTTATGTGGTTTTTGATGAGCGTGACCCCAACACATGTCACCCCCGACACACCCTCACGATGCTGCCAGACATTGCCGCAGTAGTCTGAAGCAAGAGATTAAGATGGTTGGGCCATGTGCTGTGAAGGGATGAAAATTCTATGATAAAGAGAGCATGTGAAGGATGACTAAAAGGAAGGAGACCACCAGGGAGACCAAGCTTGAGATAGAAAGGACAAGTAGAGAACGATTTGAGAAAGAGGGGAGCAGAATTGGAGATGGCAGAAGACAGAAGTGCTTGGAAACGGCTTTTTGGGGAGGCCAAAGACCTATAGGTGTAGCGAAACTTGGTGGCACTCGCTTGAAAGTATTATAACCCTATGGAGAGGAAAGCATACAAGGTTGGAGGGACAAAGGGTAAAAGTTTCCCTCCAAAGGTCCCTCTGGGAATTCTTCGATAACTTTCCACCCTCATCAACACGTGATATACCCTTTGTGACCTTTAACACTAGAAGCGCCGTATTTTCCCCATACCTAAAAGCGCCGGTAGCGGTCATTTTGACCGGTAGGTGTTTTCTCTCATTTTGGCGGTGTGTATGAATAATTTCACGCACATATTCTATTTGAAGTGAGATTATTTTATTTTTAACTCAAATTTACATTATTTTAAAATAATGAATAAGATTTATCAGCAATTGAGTTTTTCAACTTTAACACAAACTTGGGATACACAGACTTATCACCAATTGTGCAATATAAAATTATAGATGGTGGTAGTTCAGTGTATAGAAATTTTGCAGAGTAAATATTAGTATGTTATTTTCAATCAGGGAGTAGTGATATAGCGTATGTAACAGAATGAAACCATGTATATTTTTGGCATCTTGAACATTTTACCATAGTTTTGTTCCCTTTACATGCTTGTACTTGACACTGATGTCTTTTTCTAATTTGTGTACATGAAATGGAAGGCGCTGGCCCTGGCTGTGACTTGATATACTCACTACGTAGTTCATCATCTAGCGTCAAAATGAATTTATGGCGGCTGATATTTTGTAAAGTGACCTCTTTGTATATCATCCATGCGTTTATGGCAGCTAAATCTAGGATATCATGTAAAAATTGCTCAGGCCATTGGCGAGATCCAGCGCGCGTGGTGTATTTCCTTGCCATTTGGTCCAGTATATATTACCCATACTTTGTGGAGTGATAGAAACTGACTGACTCTGGTAATCTTTTTTCTGTACTATCTTATTCAATGCTGGGATGCACGGTACTCAGAATCATTGTAATATATTCATGTTTTAGGACTGTGGTATCGTACAACCTAGCCTTTGACGTCCGAAGTACTTCAGGGACCTCACGTCTGATTCTATTCATTGTGCCGACAATACTAATGCCTTTCTCATTTAAGTTTTTAGCCAAAGTCAGTGACGTGAAAAAATTATCTGTCGTGACGAAACAGTATTCTTTCTTTCCCTTTACCGTAATAATTCTGCCGTGGATACATGTATATCTGGCATCTGCATAGCGTATTTCGGCTCTCTTAAGCCTATTGTACTGAATATTTACAGCTTAAGGAAGAAAATAGAACAAAACTCAACAGCGATTGCTGAGTAAGGGGAATGGTGTCACAGCTGTCTCAATATGGCCACTGTCCGTTTGTGCGCAAGGCTCAAATTATGATTGTAAGTCGCTAATTATTAAAAAAAGGAAATTATGCATTTATTATAACTTTTTCTTATAACTTCATAGGGCAGTTAAAAACTTGGCTGAGCGGTATAAACCTTATTAGTTGAAGTATCAAAGTAAAACCGTGTTTAATGTCAGGAGTCTTGGACCCGGTTTTATAATTTCTCTTAAAATATTTCTTGGTATGAAAACAGCTACTAATAAAATCTCCCATCCATAAATCATACGTCAAATAACCGACAGTCTGATGTAATATACAAAACCCGGACTTTAAGTTAACATCAAGCTACCACAAAGGATATGACATGTTACAGTTTAAGAGGGAAATGAGCAGTTATGGGAAGTAATCGATTACAAGTAATCCGATTACTGGTAACGATTACATTTGGCCAGGGCCGCCCACAGGGGGGATGTATGGTGCAAGTTGCGCCATAGAATAACATTTTGGGGGGAATAAATAATTTGGGGTGGATATTTAAAATGCATAAAGAAATTCACTAAATGTAAATATTTTTACCCGTTTACAGTAATTTATATACGTATCGAAAGGTTATAACGATAAATGAATGTTAAGAGTTAAGTGTAGTATAGTAAAACATCGTGCAGTTATAGAGAATCATTCAGCCAGCCGAAAGCTTCTTTTATTTTGGTCGCGTCTCTCTGTACTCTTCCATGGCTGCCGCACTGCGCCGTCGTCAAGGCCACCATAAGATCCCCGAACGCAACCCAGCAGCATAATTGACTCAGCATCCCTACAGTCTTATTCCCGCCCCCTCCTCCTGCCAACGGGTCACATTACCGTATAGTCAAAAGGCTTAGACTTATGGATCGTGCATCCACTGTACATACGTTACCTTTTACGGTGATTTTTTACCCCCACTTCCCCTAAGTCGACAACCGTAGCATTTGTCTCAACCCCTCGTACTCTCCTCCCCTTCCATAAGTAATGTCTCAGCATATGAAACTTTCAAATAAAAAATATTTTCTTATTTTTTGTAAGTTTATTTTTAGGGATGGGTTGAAATTAGGCAAAGTATCAGAGCTAGATATAATAGAATAACGCTATTTTCAGTTTTTTAATTGTAATACTATATTATTTTATCATAAATATTTAATAATATTGACGTCAAGTGTCCAGATTTTGAATGTAGGAAATATCATGCAATTATCATTTATAACTTAAAATATGAACGGAGATAAATGATTTCTATATGATACTTTCATTGAATTATATCAACAGATGCAGGCTTGATGTAGGGGAAGGTATCAATAAATGAAAAACTTTAAGCACTTTTCCACAATTTAAATAGTCACACTACACGTGTCGACTCACAGAGTCATCATAAGGTGCAAATCAAATTTTTAAATAAGGAAGAAGACAAACACATGCATATATACACACATTATAGGAGAGGAACCAAAAGAAAGGGGAAGTGACGGCAAAGTGGCCACGAGTCACTGGGAATAAGCAGGCCGGGAAAAACCGCGCGGGAAGAGAAGGGGCTATTATGATAGTGAGGACTATGGAATTCTATTGAGGGATTACTGAGGTTGACAAGTTTTAGGAAAGGGTACATAAGAGACTGATTGAAGCAGGGCCCGGCGTCGGGTGAAAGAATAGTGAGGGCAGAGGAAATGGGAGGTCCACCGTGCCTGAATTTTCGACCAAGAGATACGGCGGCGAGAAAGGGTATGGTTAATGAGAGGGAAAACCAATGATTTCGGGAGATATGAGAAGCGAAGGAAAAATCCGAAGGCAGGTGGGGAAGTGGTTAACATGAGAATATGGGCAGCTTAGGGGTTAGGAGGATGTGTGAAAGAATCGGAGAGTGGGGAAACTGAGATGTAAGAATTTACACAGAGGAAGGGTCTGGGGTGCAGGCGCGGATACAAGGATTGGCCCACCAAAATTTTAAATGGTTCATCTTTCTAACTTTTATAAAAAAATGCATTTTTAGCATCTAGTTCACCTATATTATCGCAATAGTTTGCTTAAGATTTCATTTATATTGTTTAGAGTTAGTTTTTGAGGGTTTGGCCATAAATCATTGCAGTCAAACCCTCAAAACTAACTCTAAAAATATGGATATCACAGTGGTCGACAACGTGTATGATGATTTAAGATTTTATTGCCAGAAAAGTTTTAAAAACGATTTGGTGAAGCTAATAATTAAATCCTTTCCTTGAACTACAACCTTGACGTGGTGGAAAGGCTTATGCGTTCCAATGACCCCTAGAGCTGGACTGGCAGGGGCAACTACTGGACGCCGCCCACTATGGCGGGTGTCGTGCCCGGCAGCGGGGGAGGCAAGGCCTCCGCGGTCGTCATCACACGAAATCCTTGCACAGCATCATCATCGGCGGATACAAGGGATAGGAAGGAGAAGAAGAACAAGAGGAAGAGGAGGAGGAACAGTGGTAAAAATAGGGAATAGGATCGTAAGGACTATGAGGAGGGCCGCGAAACTTGAAAATATTAAACAGGAAATAGAAAAAAGGAACATGTGGATGTGATTAGGGGAAGGCAGGGTAGGTGGCTGGAAGCGGTAATGAGGGGCGATGGTTTGCTGAAAGCCGTGATAGAAGGAAGGATTTTGGGTAAGCGGGGAAGGGGAAGAAAGGGAATAGGTTTTATGGACGGGATGAAGAAAGGTAGAACTTGTGCTAAGATGAAAAAGGATATACTTAAAGATGGATAGGGTACGGCACGTGTAAGAGTCTGTTGGATATTCTCCGACTTTCATCATGACCTACCTCTAACCGGTAGATTACTCTAATGAATGAATGAATAATTAAATAACTTCCCAAATCCTTCGTTCCCCTCGGCGTTAATCCATACTCCCTTGGACAGGCTATCAAATTATAACCTGGTAAGTAGCTATATACCGGCGGGGGGGGGGGAGAAGTTGTTTGTTTTGGGGGGGAAATGCGCCATAAGCATTGGGGGGGGGGGGGGGGATGGGCACCCCTGCATTTGACATTCTTTTACTTGCAATCGTTACTTATTTTCAAATTGTAATTTCACTTGTAATCTACTCCCGGACTAATCGTTGCTCTCGTGATATTTTGTAATCGGTGAGTTATAATGTCGATTACTCCAGTTTTTGATCGTTCAGATTTCGTAATCCGATAACTGGTAACGATTACATTTGCTTTAATGTTACTTGTCATCGATACCTTTTTCACATTGTTATTTTACTTGTGAGCTATTTCCAAAGTAATCGTTACATTTGCGTAATCGTTTCTCTGGGAATAATTTGTAATCGGTCAGTGATAATATCGATTACTCTAGTTTTCGATTGCTATCGACTGCAAGAGCATGCATTCGCAATCGTTTATTTCTAATACCATCACCCCAGAGGAGTTTATAACCCCCTAAATCACCTTCAGTGCATTCTTAGGCCAGCTCTCTACTGAAAATATTTTCTGCGTAACATTATGCCGCAGCGCTGTGTTTTATTTTCTTAAGTCTACCGCTCTTATAATTAACTGTTGAGTTAATTCCTCAGATTTCGATTACAATTGAAGTAATTGTTATCTACTTGTAATTGTCATTGCATAATTTTACTGGAAGTAATTTTTACTCGTAATATATTACTTTTTAGCTGAAATAATTGTAATCTGCCACAATAAAATGTTTTAGGTAATTTTCCCAACACCTGAAATGAGCACCAACTGTGTAGATTCCACTAAATTTTTGTTTATTTATTACGTCTAAGGTGTCAACACCTTGCGTCAATGTGACATCTTCTGGTTGAAACCTCACCTCTATTGAAACCTAGGTTGTATTAAACAAACATTTAGGGTAATATACGCAGATGGTGATCGTTTTCCTCCTATATGGCTAGATTTGACATATTTGAGCCAGATACATTTAATTTGCGTTTCAGTTTATTGGCTATAAGACAGTCTACTCGTGTCGTAACTGTAACAAATGAAGGCAGTTTTATCGATTAGGATTGAAATATAATATTTACATTCGTATTCGTTTGGTACTCCATGGATTACGTATACGGTCGTGCACTAAAAAGTTTGATATTTTCTCTTTTTATGTTGATCCTGGATTAGGGCACGTAACCGATTTGGAGAGGAATGATTGTGGATTTGGGAAAACTGTTTTGGGCAGGTGTCAATATTATTCTTCATTTGCATAACACTTTTATTGCAGTATTTGCTTTTTTAAGTGCTCCATCTGAAAGCTGCACGAATGATGTTAGATTGCCTAAAAGTGAGTGTAGCATGGGAACGTGCTGACAGCACCTGTTCTTTAGGCTTTACAATTAAGCTCGATATTTTAGAGATAATAGAATTGAAGCAATCCAGTAGTTAGTTTTTGCGGTAAACGTTAACCAGACATTATAAAACCGGTTCTCGGAATCATAAGAGCTACAAAGAAGTGATAGAGATGCGAATTGTGAAGGGCAGAGTGAAAGAAACAAAACCAGTGTCAAAGGCATAAACATATATAATGGACCATCATCGGAAAATGGCGATGCATGTAATGTGTTGATTCCGGAACTTACGCATGTTAACGTTGAAATTTTTATTTGGAGATGCCGCTAGTTTCGGACTTAAGGTTTCTGGGAGAAAAGCATGGAGTTTGTAGTGAGATTCGTGACAGCTAGCCACATATTTGTTAATTGTGCGGAAAATACGCCTTCCTCTGTGACATTGCTGGAGTAGTTTATTCCTAGATATTTATCTTTGTGTGTGAGGGTATTAGAGTATACATGTCTTTGCTTGAGAGAAAGAACTGGCTGTGGGAAATATATTCCGCAGACCACATGCGACCACTGTGGGTAGGCATTGGTGTTTATTTCGTGGAATAAGCTCTTTTTCTTGGCAGCCGTGGAGAAAAAGAGCAGGTCTTGTTTCGTGCCAGGATGCAAGACTGGCTAAAATAAAACATTTGATAAATTAATGGTTTGGTAATATGATAAAATGGAAAATGCCAGATCAAAGGTGGAATCCTAAAATTAGTCGTTATTGAATGCCCTGGAATATTAGCGAGGGCCTTTATACGTCTTATTTATTTATTTATTTATTTGAAAAGTTGCTCACATACAGCATTTCTGCCAATTTACAGTGAGATAGTAACAAGATAAAAAATGGGTATCCGTAAGAGGTGTAACAAAAAAAACAACAAGCATAACATCAGAGACAAGATTACAAAATACAAATTTAAAAAAAAAACAACAAAATATGAAAAAGGACTCTTAGTCATTAGCAGATAAGTGGGACATCGCAAGGTTAATGAAAGAGTCAGATGATAGCAGGAAAGGATCGACATTATCAGGTAGGGAGTTAAGAAGTGAGGAGAGGCGGTAGTATAGTGAACGTTTGATAAGAGAAAGTCTGGGGATAGGCAAGTGGAGAAAAGAATGGGAACGAGTGGATCGGCAAGGGACTCGGAAATTAACGAAGGAAAGTAATTCAGGAGAATCGATATTCGAGTTGAGAATGTTGTAAATTAATTTTAAATCATTTTTTGCTCTTTGATCGGAGAGGTTCGGTATGCCAAGGGAAGATAAGATGGAATCAGTCGGCATGTCGCGGAAATGGGGAACTCTGTAAGATGGCTTGTTTACGCAATTTAGTTTTCTTTTTCAAATTATTCATTATTTTAGCTTGGGATTACCAGTATGCGAGCATTTGTTGGAATAGATAAATTTTTGTCTACATTAGGTTATTCGAGTGCTTTATTGTTTCAATAACTACGTTACCATTTGTTATAGTATATTGAATGAAAAGCCGTAACTTAGTGATTTCACATTTATTTATTGTAAACGACCCGGGTTTCGACGTAGCACGTCATCATCAGGTAAAATTATCTTAGAACACTCAGCATATATAGTTACAAACATAAGGAGGGGACAAACATTTTCAAAGCACAAACAAGCTTTTCATTCAATATGCTAAGCAAATTCACAAAGTTACGCCTGAGACAACGGAATTTGTTATAGTTCTTTGCTAAAGGGTAGATGAGGCATTCATGATTGCTTGCTTGGAGTAGATCAAAGCTGCAATCCTTGCGAGTAAAGTTTCGAATGTTTGCATTGTCTCAAAACGTGACCTTATGAAGGTGATGTTGGTAAGGTGAATATTACTTTGGTATTACGCTCAAAAGAGTTTGTTCATATACTCCGACATTTACATGCAAAATTATGCGTGCTTCCGAAAATAGATTTTACGCGCATCAATTACGTAAATCCACTTTAATCCACCATGCCCGCCCATCCACCCGTGTTTACAAAAGTAGTTCCGCTTTCTCCTGAGTGGAGGCTCTGCGACCGCATGTGCCTTTCATGCGGAATGTTTGGTATCGTTTGATATTGGTCCGGTGCCGGTCCAGTATATATGTTCATGGTCAAGGGTTTTCTCTCTCTAGTAACTATGGTCTAAAAGATCTGACCCAGAAAAGGAATTCCGTGCGGGTGTGAATGCCGCAGTGCATGTTTCCCTGAGGCCCTTTACGTATTGAGTAAGCCCTTCGGGCCGTTTAGCGGTGATCACACCGATGACGCAGATGTCCGATTCCGGAAAGAAAAAAGAGATTCCTCGGCACGCCATTTCCTCCCCGACTGGAGATGAGAATCTGCGAGTGGGGTGACGCATTGCAAGCGCCTTACGGTGCGCCCATAAACGGCCCTCGGCCTCGGTCCAGAACAACGCCTCGCCAGTGTAGCGATGAGTGTCCCGATGCCGCCCCCATGCCCCAATCGGTGTCCGTTGCCAGAATCAAGAGGAGTAAGTACTCATGCTCAGGAAATTAACAGTATCGAAAGTGACCCAAAGATGGCCGTGCGAAATGAAGACTTCAGTTTAAATAAATAGGCTTTAGTGACTTGCCTCTTGAGTTCAACAAATTATACCAACTTAATTAACAATTAATGACCATGCAACAAATACATAACACCTTCCCCTTTTTGTTTGAATGAACATCAAACTATATATACCGGTTTATATACCGGTATATATACATCAAACTATATATAACAAACTATATATAGGCTTTAGTGACTTGCCTCTGAGTTCACTTCTTTAATAATGTTCTTCTTTACAACAACCAACAATAGATACAACTTCCATAAGCAAATGAATAAACAAACTTAAATTAACCAAATTAAATATTATAAAACAAAATTGAACCAACTTAAATTACAATTAATAATGATAAATCAAATAAATAACAAATGCATGCCGACATAAATTTGTTCAAGGCAGATTCCGAAGAAATAACGCCTATTTTAGTCGTGACTATTAGGCATGGGCGGTAGTAAAAAAAGGTACCGGTATTTTTTAACGAGTTTTTAAAATCAATATTACTACTCGCCCGATAGTAACGATGAAAAAATAATGTTTTTTTTGAGAATGTTTTAATATTTTAATTAATTACAAATTAACATACGTTTGTTTCACCCTAATTTTTCGGTATTAATATCAGTTCAAAAAGATTTTTGAACACAGAAAAGAACACAGAAATTTCCACCCATTGGCATTTTTAACGAACACTCATCGGGAATATACAACGTCTATTCAGTAAACACATTTTATTTTATGGTGTATGTTTGCGCTCGTTGGAATGCTTTTAAATCACATGAAGAACGATCGGTATTGTTTTTAAGTTGTGTTTCGGTGAAATTCCCTGTCATAGTGATCAATTAATTATTGCGGTCGCGCTAACGTCTAACTTAAAAGAATAAATATTTGTATTTTTACGGCTCAAAATCATCGATTGTGTGTTGTTCGGCATGCGTCAAAAATGTATACTTACCTATTATATCAATAATGATAACAAAAATATCTCAACTTTACGGTTATGTAAATATGAAGAAAGACAAGTTACGAGAACATTTTAAAATTAGTGTAGTTAGTAAATTTAGTAAATGTTGTTAGTTAGTAAAAATTCGTATTACCGATTTTAAATACTGGTGGGTAGTACCGGAATATAAAGGATAGTATCGGTACTACCGAATACCGGTATTTTTTGCCTATCCCTGGTTACTATGGTGCGACTTCCGGAAAATGTCTACATAGTTTTTCGTTTCATGGTCAGTACCTAGTACTCAAAACCATCACCAACTCAAAAGTTTCTTTTTTACAGTCAAATCACTATTTTTATAGTCACGAAAACTGCCGTAATTTTGCAAAAATTACTTCCAGACTGGTACATGAATATGAAGGTGGAAAATCTCGGTGAAATTCGTTAACGAGCAAAATCGGTCCATGGGGGTGGAAATGGAGGTTTTCTGAAAAATCACTACAACACCGTTAATATACAATATATTGGATTAGTTTAAATTTATTATACTTTCCAAGACTACTACCACAAACTTTTGTTCTATTAATATTTTGATAACACCAATCACTAGCTCTAGGGGGGGTGGAGAAAATAGGGGTTTTCTGACTCAAACATAACTTCATCAGTAGGCACCATAGTTGGGATTGGCGATTTTTAAAATTAACAATTAAAAATTATCGTTAAAAATTTAGTTAACTATTTAGCTTAACCGTTACCTTTTAGAAGAGTTAAATTTTAACTTTCAATCGTTAAAATTATACATTAACTAATACAAAACTAACTTCAGCTAATTTTATTCAATTCAATAATATTTTGTTCTTTTCTACACTTTAATATTTTTTGAACCCACAACGCGTTTCACCAATTTTTGGCATCGTAAGGTGTAGTAGAATTTGTTTACAAATTATTGTTGTCGTTGTTAAATAAATACAGTGCATTATGTTTGATGTTTACATTCAAAAATAACATTTTTTAGGCAATGAAAAAAAAGGAAAAGGAGGGTAAAAAAAAATAAATAGCATGATAATAATAACAAAAATTTACATTCAATTCTTGGCAAAAACAATCAAATCAAAGGGTGGTGGTGTGAAAAAGGTCAACGTTTTTTAAAGATTAAATTTTTCAGAAAGTAGTGGGGAGGTATGTGTAAAAAGCTGCTTATTTTTTAAAATTTTTAAACCTTTGGGAAGGAAATGTAAAATATCAGGCGGTAAAGTCACTGACATGATTGTACTCTATAAGATGTTTAGCAAAATGAGAAACAGAATCTCTGTTATTTAAACTTCGGACTTGTTCTTTTATGCGTGTTTTTAAACTACTTTCTGAAAAAATTTAATCTTTAAAAAACGTCGACCTTTCTCACACCACCACCCTTTGATTTGATTTTTTTGCCAAGCATTGTATGTAAATTTTTGTTATTATTATCATGTTAATTATTTTTTTTTACCCTCCATTTCCTTTTTGTTTCATTCCAATGCTCTCACTGATAATTCACAAGGACAACACCGAAACTTCATCTCTGCTCTGAGGGTTGGCGGAGGAAAAGAAGAGGGGAAAAGGCATTTTGACGACCTCTCCTTCTTCCCCGAAACGTTTTTATTTTTAGACTCGCGGTGTAAAAAAGACAAAAGGGCTAGATGCTGTGAGGGCTACTAGAGGAGACAGTGTGTATGTGTTTTCTCTGAACCATGCTGGCCCTGGCGACGGCCTTTGACTCAAGCGAACTAGGGGTGCATTTCTCTCACTCTGTTTTTAGACGCTCGCAAGGTTCTCCTCCTTCATATCCCTTCAACCAACGGTTCCCTGCACTTCTTTAACCCCATCCACCGTGCGGGATGAAGCGTTGGAAAGATGCGGCCAGTATAAGGAGGGGAATGACAAACCTCGCTGCTCCTTATGACCCGCGCTCTCTTGAGATCTCTCTCTTGAGCTGAGAATGGAAACCGTAGCACTTGTGCCGCTCTCCCAAGGGCGAAAATAATCCAAAAGTATCCGTCCGCCCCTGACCCACTCCCTGAAAGCCCTTTTATTCACCGCGTACTTGTGAAGCAAATTTCTCGAAAGGTAGCACGAAAAATGGCAGATATTTTGGCTTCATTTGAAATGTGTGATATTTTTATTTTAGATAATGAATCAAAATTAAGTCACTGTAAAATATTGCTCAGACTTAAAAAATTATTTTGAGCCTGAGTTTTTATTTGTCAAATGACTAGTGAAAAAAGTTTTTTCACTACTTAGTCATTTGAAGACCAAATTCGTTTTTTTTATATTTTAACGGTTGTAAGAAGCATGAAGGAGAAAAGTGCTATCTATCAATAATGGCACAAAAATATTTTTAATGACTAAACTTCTCAGCAGGGGCAAGTGCCTAGCCACGTTGAAACACCGGTTCCCGTCAAAACATGAAAACTGTTGAAATTCTATCATCGGATTTAAACAACGTTCATGTGTGGAGCCAAGAGTGGGGACTCGAACTTAATCTGAGCAAATGCACGGCGGTACATTTCTTGCGGAGGTCGTCCAACTATCCCCATGTATATGCTGTGGATGGTGTTAACATAAAGGCGACAGATGAAGTGAAGTAACTGAGAGTTACGATAACCTCGAACCTATCGTGGGGAACACATATAAGAAATATTTGTGGCAGAGCTCTGAAGAAGCTAGGATTCGTCAAGCGTATTGTTGGAAGATTTTCAGATGAAAAAGTAAAAGGGAGGTTCTATTTCGCACTTGTCCGGCCACACCTTGAATATGCAGCGAGCATGTAGGATCCGGCGTAGAAAGACTTAATTCGGGAACTTAATAAAATACAAAGGAAAGCTGCGCGATTCTTCAAAAACTGCTACGGGCGTACAGACAGCGTTACACAGATGTTAAACGAATTAGGCTGGGAGCCGCTAGAGACTCGGAGGCTGCCCGCTAGGCTTAGATTACTTGAGCAATTAATAGGTATGGGAATTCGTTTTTCCCCCGAACAATAAGGGACTTTAATAAATGCTAGGCGTAATTTCATTAGAGCGTTTCCTTTTTATATTTAAACGGCTGGTGTCCTAACACCCCCCCCGCCACACGCCTATTGAGGCGGCTTGCGTGGTAATATGTAGATGTAGATGAACACCGAAGTTAAGCAACGTTGGGCCCGGACGGTGGTTAGATGGGCGACCCTCCTCCATACCTCGACCAGGCATGGATGGAGAGATGATACTCCCTCCAGACCTATACCGGCAGGCCGCAGGGAGACCCAGACCGGGCCGGTTGGAGGGAGGACATCCTCTATACCTGGTACTGGGGTGAGGCAGGGGGAGGCCAATTCCATACCTGTATCGAGGTGCTCTTGTCCCCTGTCTGCAAGTGGCAGACAGGCATGGGGTTGGCCCAATGGACCAAGAAAGGGTTAAGTGCCCGGGCTCCTGACGAAGGCCCCCCCGACAAACAATCAATCAACCTTCTCAGCAAATAACTATTTATGCAAATTTAAGCCTCTTATTTGTTCACTCAATAGACTGAAAGCACCTTAACATCCGAAGGTTTTCGCTCTTAATGTAGAAGATGGTTTCCGACCTCACTTGGTGGAATTCCTTGATATCAGGGATAGAAGAAGTAAGTCTGCAATTCCACTTGGTATGTGTGTAGGTACCATGTGGAATTGCAGAGTTACTTCTTCCATCCCCGAAGGTTTTCGTTACCATTGCATGAAAATTATTAAGGTGGGTTATAATTTAAAAAAATCATTATTGAGATAACCTGCGGAATTCGCGTGGCCAATTGTGACGTAATCTGTGGGAATAAACTTCCTCAATTTAAAAAAAAATAATGTCTAAGCGGACATTTGTACCATATTCCATAGTAAACGGGTTATATTTTTTGGAAAATATCTCAAAAACTAGCGTAATAGGTGGCTGATAGTTTAGTATCACTAGAAAAATAAGAACGTTTTATCTGTAATGAGTCAAAGTTTTACTAAACCGGGCCTGAATGTCCAAGTGCTTGGAGATGCTCCTCGTCTCTGCTTGAAAACGTGCGACCCTAAGTCCTTCCGTGTGCCTTTCCACGTTCCCTAACATAGGATCACGTGAATGTCTTCGGTATCCAACGTGTCCTTATCCATCACACTTCGTGCGTCTTCTCGCAAAAGCTAGTGACAGACGAATGCACAGAACGCTATGTAATAGGGGTGCGGTTAGGCTATTGGAAAGGGTATGGAGAAGGATGGGGGAAAGTTTATAGAGTGAAAGGGAAAAATTATTTACTTCGAAAAGTCCGATTTTCCATAGACTGTTGGTCGTAATCAATGCTTTGGAGCTGTAGCCGGAGCTCAAAACTGTATTATTTGCCCGCTCCGGCTTCTAAGAACGATTTTTAGTTAACTTAATCAAAGTTGTGGTATCAGTAATATAATATTGTAATTCTGTATTATAACATGTATATAAATAATAGCATATGACTGTAATATCACATTTCATGCCTGTAAACTTTTTACGAGAACATTTTTCGTATTTGGTGATAATTTCAAAATTATTCAAGAGTACTTACTTTTGATAGGATTATAATGTTATCTTTCTTTCGTATGAAAAACCAAAAGATTGATGTGAATCACTGTTTCGTCCAACTAAGTAATGTTTTTTTTGAAAATGAATGAACTTATTTTAAAAGAAATATGTATTTATAAGTTGTTTAACATAGGAAACAAAATATTTATTTTTGTATAGAAACCCTGGAAAATCTTTTTGCATGAAAATATAACAATTATAATAATTAATTTAAAACCAGAAAGTTTTACCGGAGCTGTAGCTAATAAATCAACCGGAACCAGGGCTGGAGCCACTCCCCAAAACCTCGGCTCAAAATCTCTGGTTGCAATGAGCACAGGAGGGTCAAAAGTAACCGAAGGCACACCGCTTATTACCAATCACCCTTGGTGACCGCTTTTTTTTTAAATATAACTTTCCAGTTCCGAAATTGTCCAATTGTGGCGAGTTTTTTCGAGGCATCAATTTTTTCATCCGTTTTTGTGTCGAGGAGATAGTGTCGATTTCGGGTGCTTTTCATTCACTCTACTGCGTTTCTCTCTTCACAAGCACAATAGCGCACTTGCTTTCCATTCGTTTTAGACCCTGCGCACTTTGCGGCGCGCTTCAAAACAGATTGGGAGCAGATTTGATGAGCGCGGAACAATAAAAATAACTACGATTATCGCATCCGCGTTTATTGTTTTTGTGTTGATTTTACGTGAAAGGCGTCAAACATGGATGTTGTTTTTTTTACAAGTTTTACATTACTTCGTGGTAATAATCATATGTTTTTAAATTGGCGTTTGAACGAATTCGATAACTATTCATACAGCATTCGGCATGAGCGAGTGAGTCTTCAGAATGCTACCCTGCGGGCAGGTGTCATCGGCGCACATAATTCCATTCATAGTCGTACATGGGCGCTGAAATTTTCCGATCTGCGCTAACTTGAACACATTTAATGGAAATCTTCCTTATAAAACCCTTTGAAAATTAGTATTCTGGCTATCTCACCCTTATCTGAGCCTTTACGTTATCCACATACACTTTTCTCTTGCATCCGATGTCAGTGTGTTGGTTTGGTGGCAGCCTCTGCGAATTATTCGTTTAATTCATCAACCGCGTCAGGTCTGTGGTTAATCTCCAACTTGACGGTGTCATTAATTCTTTATGATTTGATGTACCGCGGTCCAAACATACGTGTCGGTTTCTCAGTGCTGAGAGTAAAGCCCTGTATATACGAAAAGACTTAAGGCTGCTTTACACGTGGAAGTTGACTTAAATGAATGATGCATGCTTCGTAGCGATGTCTCCATTTGTATCGCTACTTGGAGGGAATCATTTTTAGGGGATCCGGGTTTTCCCCAAAGAAATCAATGATGGAATCAAACAATGAATGCAGTAATTTCGAAAATCTCCGAAAATTCGGATTCAAAATACGTATTTACATCGTACTGTTTGAGTTCCATAGGCATACGTGGATTTTATAAACAGGTATAAATTATATTAAATGAATATGGATGCATTTTTAGAGTATATCAGCTATAAGAATTGTTACAATTCATATTAATAAAGAAAAACAAAGGTTTTAAAGCTTATCTGTGTTCCCTTTAAAATTAAAAACAATTCTTAAATAAATATTTGCGTAGGTACTCGTAGTTGTTATTTTTAATCCCCGCTTTAAGTCGGGTTCATTCATTTCACCGGATTCATTGTGATTTTATCGTAGAATCGAAATGCGACTTGCTGGAAAAATAGAAGCCAGTCTATTTTCCGTGAAAATTATAAACCGCGGTCAATTACTACCACTATCAGCCCCTCACTGCCATCTAAGTCCGTGCTTACACATGGAGTACCACATTCAGGCGACTCACATGGCTGTCGCCATTTGAGTAACTTCCGCGTGTATAGCCACCTTTACATTCGCTAATCGATTAGTTGGTTCCGATCGTTTTCACCGATACTAAATTATTAATCTATTGCTCATCCTGAGTAGGTAGTGGATAAAATTCGGCTCAAGCTCCACGGCAAAAGCAAACTTTAAATTTTAAGAGCTCTAACTATGCGCCTAAAAAACGAAATTTTCTTGATTCAGACATTTGGAGCCATTCGGTAAAACAATGTCTAATTTTAGTAATCTGACAATCGCACAAACACCCTAAACATATTAGCGAAGTAAATTTTCATTGGGAAACGAATAGGAATGCGAAACGACGATATTACCGTGAAAATTACTCGGAAACCCCTTAAAAGTGCTTCAAATTCACATCTGAGGTTTGTATAATAATAAACAACAAAATATAATGTAATTAGTCTAGAAAATTATGATAATCGTTTATTTCGGTTGATATTAAACTTCCTAACCGATCCAAGACCTTCCGATTACAGGTACCAACATAATCGGTTTTAAAGGAAAAGATGCCAGTTCCACTTGCAAACGACCAATATGGCTACTACCATATAACTTCCATGCGTAAAGCCAACTTTGTATGATTCTTATGGAGGGATTTTAGCGGCTAGGACTTAAACGCGAGTCATCCTACTATCCCCCCCCGGGCAAAGTTTTGACAAAGATAAGCGCCTCTCTCGGTGAGGGACGGGACCACCACTGCCCGCCCTTCACTCTGTCGGCCGGCAGGGAGCCGTTAACTCCCGCACGCCGATAGTCATCTCATCTTTCGTCCGAATCAAAAAATTGAGACGTTACGAGACAGGGCGGGCCGGCTTGTCTCTTATCCTTTTATTTTTTCGTGTAGGTCTTCCGAGGGAGTGGCTGGGAAGGCGAGGCCGGAGGACGCCAACCGGAATGGCACCCCCACCTTATGCCGAGGCGGAATTATTTCCCGGTCGATTTTTCATGCAAAATGCGCCCTCGTATACCGACGTAGTACCTCCGGCCTGAATAACGTTGTTCCTCGAGATTTTTGCAAGTAAAACGCCTTAAAATTTGTGTAGCGATTTTTGTCTTCGTACAGATAGGCGTAAAAAAATTGCACACATGTTCTTATTAGTGATATCTTTGGATAAAAGTGAAAAAAAAATGCATTTTGCCGATTTAATATTTTTGACAATTCAGCGTAATATTTCAAACGTAGCCTTATGGTAAAAGAGATACATTTTCTAATAATCAATAAAAAGTGTACAGATTTTATTATGAACAAGAAATTTTCAAATTATTTTAATGGTCGCCAACAAATTTCAAAGTGCCGCGACGAGTAATAGATTCGAAAGAAAAACATAATTAAGTATAATGTTAACCATAGGCGTATCTAGAAGCGTCTGAAGGGGGGAGGCTATGGGGGGGGGGGATGGAATACCACCATGTATAACGGGGAGTCCGGGAATTTTGAAAAATATACATCTTAAAATGACGTTTTGAAGGTGTTATATTATGTTATGGTGTTACAACCTCCAAAACCCCTCCCTGGATACGCCTATGATGTTAACATTAATTTCGAATACCGCGCCGAAAACTATCAATAACCGTCGAAGTCATAGCATGCTTTAATAAAGGAAAAATGTAAAATGTAAATATTGTATCATTTTCCTTACTGCCTCTGCGGTGAGTTCCACCGCATGAACATATGCACTTAAATTAAATGAAGTATTAGAATTTTCTTTGTACTAACTCGAAAAAATATTAAAATATGCACACAGTGACTCACTACGTTTACCAATCGATCTCAGATCGGTCTGAGTTCAGACCGATCTGAAAGTTCAGCACGGAGCTGACTCTGATCGCCTGGTTTACCAACACGGTCTGAAAATATCGATATTGAACTATCGATTTCAGTAGTTTGAATTATTTTGAGATTTCTTGCATATTTCAGCCGCACACTTCTCTCCTTTCCCTTCTTGCAACAAGTCACGCCGTAAACGATATAGATTATATTTTGTTTACCATCGGCAACCAAAAGAAGAACGATGAGCGCCACGCTCCGGCCTCTTCGGATCGATCGGAGATCTCAGACCGGTTAGGGAAAGCGGGCTGACTCGGCTCGCTTCTCAGATCGATCTGGCCAGCGCGCTCCGTTTACCATACCGAGCTGAGCCAGTCAGATCGATCTGAGATCGATTGGTAAACGTAGTGACTGACGACTTCCTCTTCAACCATCTCAAGGTAGTTTGAGTGATATTTTTTGCAAGTAAAAATAGTGTCAATATTCCAATTCTGATTGAAAATCGTAGCAGCTATGAGAACATAAATTAATGCACGAAAAATTAATCACCAAAAGAATTAGTCATTTTTGATTGAAATTCTCAATAATTTACGATATTTAAATATTTGGCGCTTTAACTTGTCTGATTTTTACATACTCAATACTGAAATCGCGTTCGAATCCGTAGGTAAACTTTCCAATTTTATTACAAGTATTGCAGTGGGGAAAAAAGGTATTTGATTAAATTATTGTGATAGCATATCAACTACCCTGTTACATTTCTAACACGATCTGTGCGTTAAACGTTGCTCATTTTTTAATGTGTATCTAGAGAGCAGAGGCATGCAAAATCCCATGGAAATTGTTTTGTATTTTTGGGAACATTTTTTAAGATAAATAGTGCAAAATCTGTCAGATATTTAGTAATCATTTGAAATATGAGATATTTTTCTTTGATATGAAGGGTCGTATCAAGAATGATACTGAGTAGTTTGTATGTTATCTCAATAATTAAAAAAAATAAATTCATTACTCACCATAATATTTTTTTAGTGAAATATAAAAGTAAACATCTGGATGTGAAGGTTCTTTTTTCGCATACGTCATGAATAAGCGAGTGAAATTAAAGCCTAAAATATGTATACCTATTTAGATAAATATTGAAAAATTTAGATACAAAAAAAACTAATTTCAGAGTCGTCATTATTTCTATTTTTACGTCATGCTCCTTAAAACTACGAAATTTTTAAAAAATAATTAAATTCAAGTCTTTATTATGACCATAGAAAAAATATTTCTCAAGCTGTTTTCATAGGCTAAAGTACTCTGCGCGCATCGGGGAAGGTGTGTGTTCGAATGAAACTTTTCCTGTGAAGTCTACGCATTGGTTAATAAATTGCATGAAACATTCTAATTAGATGCATTTTTGTGGATGCTAATTCCAACCAACGTCCTAATCCGTAATTTCATTTGAGAGATGTACGCCAAAGAGGGTGTATTCGCCATGATTAAAATCATTTGACTTGACTGGGATTAGAACGCAGATCTTCCAATTGCCGGAAAATATAAAAATTCATTTATTATCAATTATTAAGATATTTGTAAGTAGAATTGATATTAAAATAATTATTGACGCTAATGCCTGTACTATAAAATATTTTATTGAAGATTCTCTTTCATAAGGGGTTTCGTTTTTATTTATTATAGGAATAAAAGTTAATTAATTTATCTCTAAACCGATTCATATAATAACTCATGATTTGACTCTAATTGAATGGGAAATATTTGGGATCAGAAGTTTTCTGGAAACCATCGGTGGTACAACACCAGGTACAAACCCTTGCATTGTGACTTGGAGCATAATTTTCACACGACTTAAGAGCGCCGTTGTGCCAGATAGACTTTTTCTCGTTTGTCAAGCCGGTCTTACTTTGAACACTGGGCGTTACAAATAGGGGATCTGAATGTAAGCCATATTCTATTCCACCCAAGGAGTTATGAATTTGAGTGGAATGTCTTCATGGTTGATGGTTGCAATCCCTGGTTAACTAGGTGTCTCAAGAACCTCAGGGTTTTGCTGCATGAGAGGTATTAGGGTAAAATTGTAAGTCAGTGAGTGCTCATTCAGATAATTTTTCAAGCAAGTCAAAAAAATGTATGTACTAGGATCCCATTTCGTTTTAGTACATCTGTTTATGCGGTGGACTTCAACATACATGTATTGATACAAGAATCATGTTTTACATTTTTGCTTTAACTTAAGCATATTATGACGTGAGCTATTGTAAGTTTTCGTCACGGTGTACGAAATTTAGGGGAAAATTATACACATGTATAACATTTTTTTCACATCTTTGACTTGGCGTGCGAAATGTGAGCATACACATCTCAATCGAATTATTTCGAAATATATCTCATACAATACAAAGCAACGTGCTGAAATAGGATTGAATCGCCAAAAATAAAGCAGATAAGTCAAATGCAATTTTTTCACTTTGATCAATAGATATCACTAATAAGAGCACGCATGCAAAGTTTAACGCAAATATGTTGTTAGACCAAAAAAACCACCCATCTTAAAGAACTAAGAAACTGTTGTACTCAGTCCACAATAATGAGAAGAATAATATGCTTCACTCCTGAAGGTACCTGCTGCAATTCGAGAGAAACGCCGCATTACAAAATGTCCTGGCACCAAACCTAGAAATTCAGCCCTCAACGTTGCAAAATTTTACAACGGTGCCTGAGTAGCAATGTAAATTAATTCGATGGTTTCAAGCTCAACATTCGGGAGCCGCATATTAATTTAAAATAATAAAATATAAATTAATTCAACCCGACAAGACCGGTTTGGGAAGACGTTCCTGGTGATGATAGACATGCATCAAAACCGGTTAAGTGGTGAATGAACGTTGTTGAGTCACAGTTTCTTAAGAATTGATTTATCGTGAAAAATATTGAATGAAATGACTTAAGGCTTTTACAGACTTTGAATATAGACCTACGCAATAGCTATGAACATTAGCATGTAATACGACACAGTTTCAGGCAATACTTTGTGGAAGTCAATCATACTGGGAGTAAAGGATTGAACACTGCAGCTTCCACTTAGATATTTATTAAACACGACCATGGTTTCGTAGCGGTGCTACATCATCAGGTGAACAGAAAGTCTAGCATAAGTGGTATATATAGTACAAAACCGTTGGGAAAAGTTTTGTACTATATATACCACTTATGCTAGACTTTCTGTTCACCTGATGATGTAGCACCGCTACGAAACCATGGTCGTGTTTAATAAATATCTAAGTGGAAGCTGCAGTGTTCAATCCTTTACTCCCAGCATTAGCATGTAATATGATGTAAAGCTGAGTAAAGTCCTAAGATGGGTTTTGGTAATGAATTATGCGTCTACGTGAGGTATATTAATGAGTTCTATTTTTTCAGGCTTTTCTTTGAGAAAACTCACTTTCAAAAAATAAAATGTATGGGTACTTATTCTCATGGGATTTATTTGAGGCACGGCCAGTTTTGTCGCATATTCGACATAATCACCCATTAATGTCCCCTCGTGACAAAACCAATGTACAAATGAAATATAAGTATTTATTTTATTTTATGGGTTTTATTTGTTTAAATTATTGTCTTTTTTATAAAAATGTCATCAACTTAACGATTTTTCCCTTTGTTTTAAAACTTAGTTGACTCATTTTCGCACCCTTAAAAATTATTTGGAGCTGGAGCTCAGCAGAGGTCTTAAATGTTGTAGGAACGAGCATGTTTCTTTAATTCCTGAATGGTACACCTTACACCTAGCGAATAATTTTCTTTACTAGTGAAATACTTTCTCGGTTACATTGAATCTAGGTCTCAGTACGTCCGAAATAAGTAGATATAACTTTTTAATCGATGCATTAATTGAATTAAATATTCGAAAATTTTTATTAAATAATAAAAATTAAAAGCTTACAGCTTCTTGGAGTTTACCTAGAAGCTAACAAATACCTACCCCATCAACTCTCTTCCCCTACCATTCAGGACTTTGCGATTACCTAAAGGAATCTGTATTCCTTCCAAAACATGACTGGCAATGTGCGGTTTTGAGTAAGTACCTTCAACATGAGGATTTTCGCGTTTCTTGTGTTCTCAAAAATTAACAGTAGGTAATTATAAATGATTCGAGGAATTCAATTATTATGAAACAAGATACGCGAATCACCTGCACTTCGGTGACAACTCAGGTCAGCTATTACTATTACATAAGAATGTTTAGCATTATCTGTAACTAGTAAATTTTTATGCTGTGATAATATTTTCAAATGAATAATCATTTCATCCAAGATGAAAAGTGCAAATTAAAAGGGTTAAATTACGTTGTTTACCAGAACCAAAATGTTTACGGTCCCAGGAAATTGTATTTATTGGTCGTTCAACCCTAAGATTGGTTGACTGTAGCCGTTTCATCCTTCCCTATCTAATGCTAGTTACGTTACTCCCTAGTAGTTCTTCTTATGTAATTTTTTCTTACTTTGGCCCATATGTTGGCCTTCCTCTTGAGACTACTCCCTATATTTTACCTTCAATTACATTCTTCATAAACCCATTGTGCTTCAGCTTGTGCCTAATTAATATGATTCTTCTTTTCTGTATTGTATTTCATAAGGTCCTTTCCTCTTCTTCTTGTCTGTATAATTCTTCATTTTTTATTTTATCCGTCTTCTTGATCTTCAGTCTCCTCCTTCAACACCAGGTTACGAAAGCTCCTAACCTTTTCTGGTCTGCTTTTCTAATGGTCCATGTTTCCAATACATTTAGATCTACTCTCCTTGATAATATATTCATGTACACAGGCACAAAACTGAATATTTCAGCAAATAAAAAACTTATACGCCTCTTTATCTTCAATGTATGTGCTTAAATGATTACACAATGTCGCACAATAAAAAATGAAAAAATAATCGCGAGCACTTGGAAAAACGTTGCCATGCATAGGTACCTATAAGAAACTAGTAGAAATCCTTCGGGAGCAGCTTACGAAGGACAAGGATTGATCCGGCTTTACTGTTTCGACGCATTAAAGTTTCACTGGAGGGATTTCACTCCTTCCAAAAATAGTTTACCGCGAAAATTCCTTCATTTGATCGGATCAGTGGATGTAGAAAAGCAGTATCAGATGCCCTCGGAAAGTCATGCGGCAAAAGTGGGGTAACCTTTTTTTAATATAGGTACCCGTATGAGGAACGAATGTCGGTGATACGTGAGTAAACCGATTGGGTTTTATAAGTGGTATGATGGCGTCCTAGTTGGAATATGCGTAGTCTGCTCCCTGGAATAGCTGTGGCCATCGTGCCTGCAAAGGATCATTATAGAAGACTTGTAGAGCTACAAGGCATCACTGACCATTTCACCGCAAAGAGAGGCAAGCTCCCCACAGCAGAACAAGCTCAAAAATACTCTGATGCGACCAGCATTCGGTGAGGTTTCTCACTGCCTTGAGTTGAACGTTATTCTCTTTTAAGATCTTCATTGCTGCTCCAGTTTTGTGGATGCAAGTACCTTATCCTACCGCATGGCCGAGTGCTCTAAACATTATCGGCATTGCTTCAAGGTCTTCAATCCAATAACCGTTCGATTGTGGGCCACTGTTTCGAGATAAGTTAATCTTTACTACACCTTACACTCGGAAGTAGAACGCCAGTCCCCGAATTCGCGGATGCCTGATATAATTGCTTGAGCTCTCTGCTGTTTCAATCTGTTTCATCGGTCACTAAAATTTTACAGCCTCGAATGCGAACTGCTTGGAATCATCATGGCCTCAATTTCATGACGGGATAGCGTTCAAGGTAACAAAAATATTTATCTAGGTATGAGTCTCACTGAGATTTTGTAGCACACTACGGTCTTTCTAAATACTATTTCGTGTGACATTGTGTAAGTCAGAAGTAGCCATTACCACGATTTATTGTACCGAATGGGGAACACACATAGTTTTTAAAAGGTATATGAAGAAGACAGGAACCAAGGAGCACCGAACCTTGAGTCGGGTATCACATGCGTCACAAATACTTGCGCGAAGAATAAGTGGAAGGGTGGAAAGGAATATTGAAGGCAACATCTCGGAAAGCCAACTGGGATTTAGGAAAAACAGAGGAACCAGGGAGGCCACACACTGCCTGAGATTAATGGTAGAGAAAACGACACATGTGAGCTAGCCACTGTACGAGTATATGGCATTCGTGGGATTGGAGGAAACCTTCGACAACTTTGAATATTCAGGCTTTTGGAAAAACTACAAAGGGTGACCCCTTGATATTCTTTATTAACCATTTTTATAACATGAAATGTATTTTTTCGCATTTTGAAAAAAAAAACAGTACGTACGTAATCGAAATATTACGAAACATATTTCCTGTGCCATAATGCTACGTGTTAAAAAAAACATTGAATTGCCTAAAAACCAAATCAGAAAAATGTAGTTTTTTTTACTTTTACCTATAGAAATCACTAATGTATCTATGCAAACTTTAACGTAAATCAGTATCTACATAAACAAAAAAATGCTCCAGCTACCTTAAGGATGAATGTGTTTTGCGTTTTCCAGAGTTACCGGGCGAGAGATATTTGTTTCCTCTGACCACTCGACCATACCTGCTTCATCCCCGCTGACCTCAGGCCCTTCGTTTTCGAGTACCATGTGCCACTTAGGTCTGTGACACGCATAAAATTTCCGCTATTCAATGGAGGTTCAACCGCGTGTGTGTGATTAACAAATACGTATGACTTTATTCCAGTGATGAGAAGTAATTGATTGTAAGTAATAAGATAACCGGTTACGATTAGATTTAATTTTCTTTTATTTGTAATCGTTAATACTTTTCTTAAAAATACTAATTTTACTTGTAATCTACTCCCAAAGTAATCGTTACGTTTATGTAACCGTTACTCTCGGAATAATTTGTAATGGGTCAGTGATAATTTCGATTACTCCATTTTACGAGCATTTGTTCTCTGCAACATCAATTGTTCACAATCGTTCATTTCGACAATTTGTTTCTACCCTCATCAGCACCTTCAGTGCTCATTCTTAAGCTGGGTCACCGCTGGTAACATTTTTCACGCAACTGTATGCCGCAAACGCTGTTTTTTGAAGTTTGATGCTCTATTAATCCAACCTTATGGTAATCCCAGAGCTTGTGGTAGCGTATAAGGTAATTGCAAATTACTGGCATATGTTCAAAGAAAACAATCTTTATGAAGAAAAAGATGTATGCAAAGAAATTTTTAATTGTAATTGGTTACTATTTTGCTGTAATAATTGTAACATTTTCCAAGTGTAATTTTTGGACTTTACCATCAACTGCTGAATTCCACATGTTAGCTTTTAGCCTATCAAAAAGACTTCTTCCACTAATGAAATTCTTTATCAATTAAAAAAACAAAAAAATTACCACGCTAAACATGCATATTATTCGATGAACACATTTCTAATAAACACTTTAAACAGGTGTCGCCTGCTAATCTTCTGCTAAGTGTCCTCGTGTTCAGCAGCTCTTTCAGGGGCAAAAGAGACTAAATCTGAAAATAAATGTATGCCCCTGGGCTTCCAACTTACATTTATTTTTATAATGTTTTCCGAAATTAGCCATCATTTACTGTTTTATTACTCGATTTTCAGCCAAAAATTAATAATTTAAAAACATTATTAAATACTAAATTAAAATTTAATTTATTCGGCGAATATACAATTTGTTTTGCGTATCGCATTCCTAGGATATGCTGATCCATAACTTTTCAGGTGTTTGGCTGTGGATATTTCTGTCCTTAGAATTTTTCTCAACCTTTTTTGGATATAATAATTCTTAGATTGCACAATAATTGTTAATTTTTTTGCTGATCCAATAGGCTGCATTGTAGCGTGAAAAATATAGGTCTGTGTTTTTGTTTCAATTCCGGCATATTTCCTCAACCTCTTCTTGAGTTCCAATGCTGTTCAGTGCTGCTAAAATCAATTCTGATCTAATGTTGAAAATTACTCGGATATTGGAATTTCGATTGCTCGGATTTGGATAAAATTTTTACAAACACATTATTGTGAGGGGGTGTTACCATGCACGGTTTTAAAACTCAGTTTTTTGCGATGGTACAGCTTCATTTGAATATACTTGCTTGATTGTTCAAAAAAGAAAGACAATGGCAGGTTCCACAGTTGTTTTATTGGCGACCGGTTTCGATACCTTGTATCGAAACCGGTTGCCAATGTTCCGGTGCGGTGCCTGATTATGATACCTTGTATCGAAACCGGTTGCCAATAAAATAACTGTGGAACTTGCCATTGTCTTTCCTTTTTGAACAATCGTGAAGGAGTTCAATCATATTTCAGCTGATACCATTGCATACTTACTTGCGTTTTCCAACTTGCTTTTCACGTTGCAGTCCAAAAAATTATTTTATGCTTGTAAAAGCCACAGGAACATTTATATGACTCATTTTTTATTATAAATAATCTACTTTATCGGTCATTGCAATCCTATCTGATCATGTCCTTCAAAAAAGTCTGTAAGATAGCGTTTTTCAACCATTCGACGCAATTGCGTTACTTACACTCACCTCAAAATGAAGTGCCTATCGGATCGAATGAGGTTTATCTCCCATCAGAGTCCCTTTGCCAAAGCCATTTTTCCATGTATTCAACCCAGCTTCAAGTTCTCTGGAAATGAAAAACACGCAATATCACTATACTTGCTTACTTTATTGCAGGAGAAAGATTTCATTTTTAGTTGGGAAGCCCGTATTGCTCTCTATTTGGAATGAAATTTCCATGCTAATCCATTTCCTTTTGCTTAAAAAAAAGTGGTGGAACTGGGTCCTTGCCGAATGGCAGAATGTGTCTTCTCGCTCCTGCGGATGGGGACCACTATAAGGTGAATGTGTAATATTTCAAGCAGCTCACTCGAGTTTCCAACGTACCCAAGCAATGGAGTGCATTTTCACATATTATTGTGTAAAATGTGCGGCACTGTCCTCATAATCCTCGGGGTGGGTTCATTGTTGGTATCCTTGGAAAAAGTGATCTTTAGGTAGTTTGAGCGAGATAGTTCCCTAGTCATAAGGGAGACCACATTCATCTTTTATTTTTTATATCAGCGTCTGTAAGGAAGTACATACTGTAAGATCAATGTCGAAAAATATAGTTATACAAAAATATGACAAATATTCTCGGTAATTACATACAACTACATAGGTTAGTCTCTAACTTGACTCATTTTTTCACCCCTACGGCGAAAACGCCTTCACAACTAAAGGTTTTTTTGAGATTCTGAAAAAAGTACTGCAGTGATTAATTGATTATTTTTTATAAATAGTTAAGAAAACGTACAAACTACACACTGTCAGTTTTTTGACGAAATACAGGTGTTATAAATTCCTAATTTTCTCAACATTCTCCCTCTGGAGCGTACAGCCGTAATCTATCCCCTATAAAACAGCTTATAATTTTAAGCAAATTACTCGGAAAGTAGATCGACAAGGGGTTAATATTTTGATATCATTGAGGGTTTATCTTTAAAATGAGATCAAATTCTAGGTGAAGTGATATTTCGCTCAAACTACGTTAAGCTTCGCTGAAGTGACACTCTATCTTGAAGTCACGACTATGAATCCTAATAACGCAGCCTAGGGCAGCAGAGGTGCCCGTTTCCAGCGCAAAGGTCGGGAATAAGCTTGTACAGCCGTGGGATTGGTGAATCTCAGTTTTGAGCTGTGACGGACGGAAGCATTTTAAAATAGATGGCTGGCTCTCAAATCCCCGGATCTAATGTTTCAATGAAAATGCGCGTTACTTCTGATGAAGAAAGAGTGAGTTTTATGGTGTATTCTTATATTTAAAAAACCAAGATGTGCTCCTTTTGACTTCATGAATCAACATTCTTTGGGAAAATGTGATAAATTTCCGCAAGATAGTATGAAACTCTTCGAGATGCAAACGATTTCGTTAAAGTGACGATGAATTCTCAAACGCAATTTCCTCCGCAAATTTCAGGTATAATTGACGGAGTATAGGCTCCCTTAGCTCCCTAAAACGGTAGCTTGAGTGAGATATTATTTCGAATAAAATTCAATAAATGTGACCTCATCATAAAAAAATATCTCGTATTTTCAATTATAACAAAATTTCAGCCACCCTCCGCAGTCCTTTTCGAGATATTTGTCAAAAATAACCGTCATTTTCCATGGGAAATGATACGGGTATGCAGTCCAGAGAGACTTTTAAGAGATTGAGATCCGAATCCGATGGTGAGTTGGCAACACTGATTCCGTGTTGGGCTGTCTCCTTCTTCAAACGCGTTTTCATGGGTATTTTTGGGGGCCAGCCTTATTGTAGACTGACCCACCAAAAAAAAAATAAAAGAATTCTGAAAAAGTCGACTTTCGGGGATTTGTCCAGTCAGATTTGAATTCTGGCCCACTGTGTGTCAATCTGTCAGTCTCAGTAGTCTTTTTTCCCAAGTAGAGTTAGAAAAAATTAAAGAAAGATAAAAACATACATTTGGCACGAGTGCAGGTTGAGACCTAAAGCCGACCGAAAATAATAATTATAACCGCGTGCAACTACTGAAAGTGGGTTTTCAAACCCATTTTTGTTAACTTTTAGAATATGGTTAATTTATGCCAAAAGGTATACATGACTTTTTTTCATGGCACCTAGAAAGGATTGTTTCAATCATATACGACAGTATAAAACTTTTCGTCTTCCATTTTTATTTCAACGAGTAACCTCTCCCTAGTATTAAAAATGGCTCATCACTGTTTGGAGATAAGCCTGGTCGTGGTTAACCTTACATTAAGTCGCCGTGCTTCGGTTCTGAAAGTTTAACGAGTTGATATAAAGATAAAGCTTCAGTTTCGTTGCAACAAACCTCGCGATATTGTAGATGTATGTCTTCCGGGTTTCTTTCCGCGTAGGTCCATTGGTTGAGACTACTGTTTCCCCGGCGTTGCAGTCTTCATCTTTTAGTTATTTACCATCATCATCATATATATTATTTCTCAAGGGCTTTTTTTGTCGGTACGCCATATCTTCCTTAATACTACATCAATTTTCATAAATGAGGCATCATTTTAAAGATTTTCTTAACCACTATACAGGAAAAATATACAAATTACTCACATTTGAGTTGTTTTTCGAAAAATTACAATTGAAAAAAAAACAGTTTTTTTGAAATCCCGCCCTCGACTTATCGATCATCTATCGAGAATATCGAGATATATCGAAATGAAACCGATTGCAATTTCATGCATCTATTATCACAATCCGCATTTAATTTCGACTTAAAATATTGATTTAAGGTATTCGATCTGCTGATCTAGGTATTTATAAAATGAACTAAATTAATCAAAACTTGAATTTATATTTACTTCCCCAAACCGCTCGCAGTCATTTGTTTTTACTTAGTCCATGACGACCAACTTACTTCGTCTCAGCTCTCTACGATAAACAAACCCGGCGATCAAATTAGACTATTCACTTTAAAGAAATCTACACAAGTTCAACTCAAAAGTAAGTACCGTATGGATTCTGACGCACTAACTACACGGTACTAACTATACGGTGTGCACTTCAATTAAGTGGGATTTGAGGAGGATACAGTGCGAATGCTTCGCACGGGTCGACTAGTTAGACTTAATTTTTCCATTGTATTTTTGCTAAAACTAAAAACAGGCAAAAATATCTTAGGCAATCAATCTGTAATATAAATTTAAAAAATACTACGGCAATCCCTAATGTGTATGCGCGAATGCATAAACGACATAAGGGAAAATAGCCCCCGCTCTAGTTCTGTACCCGCGTTCTCGCTATTTCTGTGCATCAAATTGTGCAATAAAGTGTCTTCTGTGTAACAGCCTTTCCAATACCGAGAGAGGTAAATATGATGCACAAAAGTGTTGAAGTACTAAATTAGTTATCGAAATATTAATATAAATTAATATTTGGAAAACAATAGAGTTGTCTGGAGTTGTTATGGAGGGAAAGTTTGTTTACGCAACAATTGGAATTCTCACTAAAAACCAGACTCTAACAAGATTTGTTAGTGATACGAATAAATCAGTTTTTTCATTAATCGGAGTCTGATTTGATTAGTTAAGATTAATAAAACTCAATAAGAAGAAGTGCATCGGCACAGTGAAGTCAGTCATTATTCATTCTGAGATCATTGATATATATTTATTAAATCATCATTGATAGATTTTATGTATGCATCTCTTCTATATCGTAAAGCCGCCGAAGCCTTCACACAGATAGTGCCTTCTCGCCATTAAGACATTGAGTGCTGAATAGGCTATGTCCTGTTTTCGGTTCAGTGCTGCAGGCCATTTTTTGTATTAATCACAAATCACTCAAGAATAAACTGCTATAGGTATTTTATATTTCTTTGCGTAATATATAAAATTATTAAGCCTATTCCAAATTCTATTATATTTCTTTTTTTCATTCCTTAATGTGTATTTATTTTAACTATCTTCAAGAAAAAACAATTTTTTCTGATTTTCAAAAATTGTCAAAAAGCATATTTTTAGGTTCATTGATTTAAAATAACAATTTTAAAACAAAATAAGTCATCTGATGCATCAATATAATAGGAATTGTTACATATATGTATTAAGAAAAAATTCCATTTAATTTTCAGTTTTCATTTGTAATACATATTCTTGCTGTCATCTTTGCGCGAACCTTTCTCTGAACAAGCGACACATCATTGCCTAGCAATTTACGTTCCTTCAACACCATGTTCCGACGATTAGCGTCTTATATACATATACGAAATACCGATCTAGCCACCTCCAGAGGTGTGTGGCACGGGGTGATTTCACGCCAGGCTTGCAGTGCTTGTTACAGTTAAATTTAAACTTCGCACGCTCCCCTGGTCGTAAGGCGAGGAACAGAAAGCATTCAGAAGATCAATGCAAGGGCCAACCAGAAACCAAGGGAGTGCCACGTTGACAACATGCTAACATGCAGTATACGGCTGAACGAACGACTAATGGTTAGTACTACTTACACCATTTACTCGTAAATAATACGACATGCTAAGTTCATACAAAAATAAAATCATGCGAGGTATTTCCAGTGAGATGAGGAGATAGTATTAGTGAAAAGTAGTTGAAGCACAAAGTCTAGTCTATAAAGCGACACTTAGTCTCGTATGCATACCTAGAAAGTCATAATGACTTGCTAAAATTGTTACAGAATTACAGGAAGGTAAAATTAATTAGCGTCTGATTCAGACATTAAAAATGAAAAACAAAAAGGAAAAGAGCTAAAAAAATATGTTAAAAAACGAAGCTACCAATCCCTACCACTAACATTATTGAAGGCTTCGAAGGCTATTGTGGTCCTTAATCTTGCGCGAAAAGAGTAGCTTGCGCGATAAACTTACCAGTGTTAACCCACCTCAAGACGAAGTACGCGGATAACTATCGGAAGAGCATGCATGCTAGTGGGATTGGTAACAATGGAGTTAATGACACACTAACTCTCCAATTGTAATTTTAAGTGCACGTTTTAATAAGCGCCAACTGGGACGTCGGCAAGGGGATGTACTACCTGGTGATTCTGGAGTTTCACGAGACTTTTTGACGCGGTGGAACGAATGTCACAAGCATGAACTAGATGGTAGTCCATGCTGCCTATTCAGGAGTCGACAAACGATCGTATGCTGATAAATCCTTCTCGATTTTCCCACCGGGATATGCTCTCCATGGTCGCCGACGTTTCGACAGAAGACTTGCCTAGCATCCAGAGCCTTGAAAATGGCAGAAAAGTCTTCTGCTGAAACGTCGGCGACCATGGAGAGCCTAACCCGGTGGGAAACCCGAAAAGAACTTATTAGCATCATTAGCCGGGAAAGCCTGAAATCATACATACGATCGTATGGTTTGTTGTGTGCGTCCCGAACTGGTGAAGAGTATGGCCCTGCCTTAGCTCTCGCTGTGATTAAATTACTGAGTCTGCCTGATGCTGTTCGGATTTGATTTTATCCTTATCCACAATGGAGCCTAAGTATTCTTAGTCCCGATCAAGGCTGGTGGTTTTTCCACTGTGGAATAATTGCACTTATTTGCGCTTGGGGGTGATCCCGTGAAAGTTATTACGCGACTAGTTCGTGTTAACATTAAAAATTGTATCCTCATTCCTTTGTACTCGTAAATTATTCACTTATTAAGTCATTTTATTTTTGGTGGTTCCACCGTTAAAGGACATATATGTCATTTTATACATATTCTGGATACTTATAGACATGTCCTCTATCTGATATGAGCAACATAATGATACATTACCGCGCTATTTCACTCTCAAATTGAACTTGAAGTTACATGGAGTAAAATACGACAATAAGGTAAACATGGGGGAAAATATAAATTTTTTATCTAATATAAATGCCATTTTTACAAAAACCTGCTTACAAGGGCCGGAAATTCCCAGGAATTTGCTTGAAAATAAAAAATATGCTCTTACCACCTTGTGTTTTGAGTTATTAGCTAATTACTGCGATCACTGAAGTCAAAATGTGGCTACTACATAGAAATGGCGCTGCAGCCGGTGTCCCATGGCCACAAAAAGGTTTTCTAAAAATGTGTTCGTAGAATAATCTGCATATTTGGTATTTCAATTATGTTTTCTATGAGTAACGCATGTCATCAGCAAAATCAAGGTTTTTTAAACCGATGAATCAAAAAGTGGGAATTAGTATTTGCCCCAAAGCAGAACATCAAGTGACGGCGCGACATTGTCGCAGAACGAAAATGAGGGCTGCAGAAAGATAAGAAGTTTAAATTACTAAAATGGCCGCACTCGCAGAAAGTTTTTCGTCTTCGCATCAACCGTTGCAGAAAGATGAAACACATTCCGCTTTGGTGAGTATTTGTTTGGAATCACGCCGTCGCAATGGAACCTCCTTATTCGATCAACCGATTTCCTTCCACCAGATCTAATGGTTTTGATGGAAATTTTATATTTCAATCGAGTCATCATCATCAGTTTTTCGATGCAAAGATGGGTTTGCTGTAGCCCACCATTCCTTCCTATTCAATGCTAAATTTCATTCCTTCATCCCTCGTGATTCTGTCCATGAATCAAGCCATTGGTCTCTCACGAGGTACATTCCCTTCTAGTTTGACGCCCCCCTATTATTTTATTTAAATTCCCTTGGCCTCAGGGTTGGACCCCTATCCATCTGGTGCTTCTTCTCAGTAGGGTGCGCCATATGGTTCTTTTTTCTTCCATTCATCTTTAAACTTCTTCATTTGCAATTTTATGTTACCACCCGATCTCCTTCATTTTCATATGGCGAGATAATCAATGTATTTTTTGTTTGACAGCATTGCATATATTTTACCATGAAATGGTCACTTTATTTTCTCGGAATATAAATATTTTACCAATGTAATCAGCCAGATGCGACATCAGGGGGAATAACCAGAGACTGAGCAGGTAGCGTGTAAAACATTTGCGGGGGTAGGGGCATGGCATGGATCGGAAACATGGATCAATTTAAAGGCTAACCAGAAAAGAATTCACCTATGAAACCTCACCCTCAACTCTCCGATGTCAGAGAAGAGGGGTTAAGATCAAATGGACGCATTATGTAAGAAGCTAGAAGGTAAAAAAATGAGCCGAAGGAGAAGGGATTCTACATGAGTAACATGCACGAAAAAGGAACACGGTGGATTGGGAACACCCTGAGGTGTAATCACTTTACGAGAAGCTTAACTCATTGAAGTGGAACTTCTTCACTGTCGTTATGTGTTTTATGCCCGATGTAAACACGTTCGTTTGATGAGGAGTAAAACCATCTTAAGAACGACACGCAACACGAAACGGAAAAATTTCAGATGACATCAGATGTCTTTGATACAAAGTCCTGGGCGTTTTTAATCGAGCTGGAGGGCTGAAATCTATAGGGAATGCTCTTAATCAGCTAGTGATTAGGGAAAAATCGCCATAAATATTTTTCTTGTGGGATTTGCCCTTTTTTGTGATTTCTCAGTGATGTTTCGCTTGAGCACAATATCGCGTGAATATTCAGATTTTGAGGTCTTACATGAGGGCCAAAATCGACTTACGTAATACTTGAAAGGGCCCTAGGAAGAATGAAAGACTGCAGTTAAATACAATCAGTATTTAAAGATTAATGATGATGAACATCAGGTATCTGTGATGCAGACATGGTGATCCCTTATGGCTTTCTGCGAGAATAATGCTGAGATGGATGTGCCGCGGTCAGAAGTAGCCCCAGGGACTTCCCGAGAATTCTCTACCTTAAAAAAAAAAACAGCCCGCTCTCGTGACTCAACGCAAATCTTCTTTCACTCAACAAACGAATTGCGTCCTTCCCGACGAAGCGTCCAAAATCAAGATTGCCTCCACGGATCGGCAACAGAGAAGTGACTGTCAATACGAAACTGCGAGAGTTCTTGGCTGTTGATAAATATTTAAGACGACCGATTTTCATGTTTTACCTCATTGCCAAGACAAGAGCATTGTCATGTCAAGATGCAAAACATCGAAACCAGTTACATGAAACATTTATCGAAAGAAAACTGCATAGAGGTCTTCCTTCATCATGTTCAATTTCCACCACATCAGTCCTGAGACAACATTATTGTCCCTCAAGAATTGAAATTAGTCATCTTTTCGGCTACGCGCTCCATAGACGAGCGAGTCTTGACAATAATTAAGCACCAAAACCGCGGTAAGCATCAAAGCACAGTTGTTTAAAATATTAAGATGGTTTGGTGGTATTCTAGGCGATGGAGATGTTTAGACAAAAGAAGTATAATGAAGGTTCTTGAGAAGAAGAAAAGGAAAACTTATTGGACCCATTTTGCGACACAATAGCCTGCTGGAAACAATAATGGAAGGAGGAATGAATGGAAATAAATACAGAGGAAGACCACAAAAGGAATACATCGGGAAAATTTGAAGGACGTCAAAGTGAAGAACTGCGTAGGAATGAAGCGGTAAGATGATGGGAGAGTGAAGTGTAGAGATGCAGCAAACCAATCTTCGGATTGATGACTGCTGGTGATGGTGATATTCGATCACATCGAACCGCATGCGATTAGGTATCGTCTATAGAATGAAAATCTTTCTAAATCTGCGAGCCGCGACAGAAAAATGCTCCAGTTTATTTTAAGGCTTATAGAATTTTATGCCTTCACCGAGATTGACCAAACCTATCACTTACTTATTGTAGTGAATGAGTGTATTTGACTTGGAGCGAATAAATATTTATTCCTTTTTTCCCAAGGAAGAATATAAACTCAACGGAGTTACATGTTTGTATAACTGAATAGGCGTTCAGCATGCATATTTTGTCGAAGCCGTCGATGAAAGTACCTACCCTCCCTCAAATCTAGGCTGAAAATATGTTGAAATAGATTGTATTTTGGCTAGTTTGAGATGTATTATGCTGTATTTTTAAAATTACCTCTACTATGTAGTGCCCTTCATTTGTAGAAATGTCTGGATGCTTGTATTTCTTACGCTATCGCCAACTCAAACCGTTTTTTTTCACGATGACACAGCCAATAGAAGTCAATTCATTATAAGCTCAACCCTCTCGATTGAAGATATCAAATGTTTAAACACATAGGATCTGGTACTTTCCCGACGAATGGTGAATGTAATATTCTCTCAGGGTTTCCTGAGAAAATTTTATGTACATGAGAAATATCTCCTCATTTTTCCTCTTTCTTCTTGTTCTTTCTTTTGAATCGTGATCGCAGATTAGGATCAGGAAAAGAACCATAGGTTAAGGAGGTTAGGTGAACTGTTATCGTAGCCTCCAAATCTCAAATATTATTGTTACTGTTCCCGTCTTATTCTCTTTATTTGGTCCATGAAATAAAGTATTAAACCTTACTTCCCCAAATATTTATCAATCCCCCATTGGGACGGATAGCTTCAAAGAGTAAAGGGATCGGTGGCTTATATTATGATTCGAGGTCATCATCGGGTATATTTTACTCGTAGATTATTCTTTATATTTTACTTTATCAAATCAATAATATACTACCAACTGTATAAATATTAAAAAATATCACACAAGTTTATCGACTGCAATTGAAATTGACGCAGTTGTAATAGTTTTTTGAGGCTTTGTTCAATTTATTGCAATCACTTGTACACCTTTTTCAACGTTTGGATTTATTTATAAGTGTGTTCTTTAGTGTTAGAAAGCCATACATGGAGACACATGAATAAACCAGAATGCCATTCGTAATTGCAAACATATGAAATACTCGACAATGAGTCCTGTGTAGCGCTTTCTTGGTATAAGCACATGGCCCAATCTCATGAATATTATCCTAGAGTTTTTTTTAATAATTAGCAAAGGTTGGTTTTGAAATATGTCGTTTCTACTTTTCCCCAGAATGTTCAATAGACTACCAGCTGTGTGAAGATTAAAATATATCATGTCATCTTCTCGACCGCAGTTTAAATTAGCGTAGTTGTAGCTTTTTGAGGATTCTGTCAATTTACTGCAATCTCTAACACCAACGTGTCGATTCGTGTACAAATTATCATCAGGGAAAGAAAACCTCAGTGGAAATGCATGTAACAATCAGAATTTAATTGTTGATGCTTAACTTATGAAATACACAACCATGTCACATACCGTTGGTGTTAAAAAATGTCATTACGTTTAACTTTTCCAGCAATCTGTACATCATACAATTTTTTTTATCTTGAATCTGGAATTTGTAACTGTACAAACATCGAATTTTGCAGCTACACTTAAAAAAAACTGTGATGTTACCATTGACGGAGAAGTGAAATATATAGTAATATTATATATGATGCAAATGGTGCATTGGATTATTTTAATTTGTTTTTGTATATCCATGCTATGTTGAAGAGCATCCTGGTGTTCCATGCGATTTCCTTCTCATTTTTTTAGCCCTAAAAAATATTAATAAATAAATCAAAACGTTTGCAATAGGTATGTGAGTGATTGCAAGTAATTGACCAAAGCCTCAAAAAACTACAACTACAGAAATATAGTAAAAAGAATCTCTCCCTAACCTATATTAACTTAAGGTTGTGATTGAAAGCAAATGGAATCGAATATGCTGGCTAAAACCGGGAGCATATTCCTGTGGTGATGGGTCTTGAGATGTTCTCAAGATTAGCCGTTGGACCTACTAACCCTCCAGATGGTTCCGGCTGGCCTTTACTTTCATGGCCGCGTTTTAAACGCGGTTACCCAACCATATTGCTATTTTCAACGTCCCATTTCATCAAAAAGAAGCCGAACGGTGACGTACTGCTTGAAATGCGGATTTTTTTCCACTCTAAGATAAATTTGAATGCATAAAACAGCCGCTGAATCACATCACGGGAACTTTTTCAAAGCTACTTACGCGTTTGCAGCGGCGTTAAGGGGAAAAAAATAAAAAAAATGTAAAATGAATATGGTCTTCTTGGAAAAAAGTGACCTCAAGCGCATAGCAGCGCTTCGAGATTGCATTAAGTCCAATTTTGATGACTGAATGCAGATGAACGAGCATTTTTAGCTCGATGATGCAGTCTTAGTATATCGTCATAACCGTTATAGGTTTGCTTATTTTCTCACGACGAATGGAGTTGAAAAAGCCGCAAGGCAAAACCGCTGGTGCTTTATGTCATTCATAAATTAATATCCTATTATCCCTTCAAACTTCGTTCTAATCATGTGGCTAAATCAGTTGGAACTTGGGCTAAATTATACCCGCCGCGTTTCTCTATTAGTGGACAATTATATTCCCTCTATCATGGAGCACTTCATGGGGTAATTGCTAGGTGAACGGAGGAGAGGAACCAAATCTAAGTGATTTAATAAGATGAACAGCTGTAGTCGAAGTTATTGGCATTCATATTTACTTCCATGTTTTTTCATGTTATTACGGTTCACTAATGATCAAAACATAAATCTCCTTTGTGTGCATTGCGAGAGTAAAGTTGTAATTCTGCTGTACTGTAGGCACTCGGTACGGCACACGTTCTAACCACTCAAGTTGAATGAAAATATTCCAACTCTTCCTTCATTCCTTGATAAACCTTGAGAGTCAATTAGTAATCATCGTAATAAAGCTCACGTGACCGAGAAGTATTTGGCATTGGAAATGTAATACATAATCCATCGTCACCATTGATTGGTCTTTCCACCCTAAGATTGGTTGACTAGTGCCCTCCATCCTTCCCTATGAAATGTTAGTTCTCTTACTCCCTGATAGTTCTTCTTATGTACTTACCTCTTTATTTTGTCTCAGTATTTATCCCGTAGCTTTCCTGTTGGGACATTTCCCTCTACTTTTCCTTCAATTATATTCCACACAAACCCTTTGTGCTGAAGAGTGTATCCAGTCTAACTGGTTATTTTTTTCTGGATGGTTTTCCAATTTTATCCAAAGTTGATAAAATTTTATTTAATTTATTTTCTCTGCTAATAATTAGCTAGTGAGTTGACGAGTGACTAAAACATTTATACATTTACCTTCATCAGCGAAAAGGGATCTAATTAAGCGTGCATTTTCACTCAGGAAACACAAATGCTACGTGACATTACTTCAACCATTTTTACTCTTTTAGCTCGATACATTGCAGTATCAAGAAACCAAGAGATCTCATCTGAAATATATGAAAACCATTTTCTTATCATCAAAGGAGAGAAAAAAGACATGTCCAAATCATTCAAACCAATCTGCGCGTAAGCCTTCTTTTAGCGGGATATGTGAGAGGATAATACGTTTCGCATCCATTCCAACGGTCGGAGTACTTATTTCACTTGAAATGAACTCAATATTAATGAAGGGATTGGGATCCACTGAATAATCTCTATCATGGCTTGGCTCTGTACTTGGGTCACTGTCTCGTAAAGCCAGTAATCTTCAACTACACACTTGACTGATTTGACACCTGCGGCAAAAAATAGAAAGATTGCATTGGCAAATTTAATAAATTAGTAAGCAATCCCGAGCGTTTAGTTAGAAATGGCTTCAAACTAAAAGAAAGTATGGCACATGTGTTTGGTTGGACTGGGTTAGGAACCGATAAAAATACGAAGGTTGAGGCAAGGCTAAATGTTTATGAAAGTTCAGATCACATTTACTAAACTAATTTTTTTTCTGTTATCTTAAGATATCCCTAATAAAAACACGTATGCATAGTTTCACGCAAATTTTTGCGTGGACAACAATCGCTGCAACCACATCAACTGGCTTTTAGTTTAGAGCACCAAATTGATAGGGGTCAAACGTAAGGAAGCCCCGAGTTTCGTCGAAAAGGTCTTACACCGGTCCCAACGAATATTCACCCGGCCGTGGTCCGATTCGTTCCGGTCCGGGATAACAAATCTGCGAGAAACCCCACTCAGTGAAGCAACAATATGCAAAGATGATGATCCCTAAGGTACTGAGACGGAAAAAAAGAGGTATGCATAAAAAACCATGAGTATTTTTTCCGAGGGAAAAAATATTAAAACAAACTAATACGCTTGGAGCGTGCCGATGAATGTCCAATTCTCGTGCCTTGGACTTCTTTACGACTGTCTTAGACTTCGCCCTGAGCCCGAGATCTTCTCTGTGGAATAAAAAAAATAGTTTGGATCGCACACGTCATCCTTGCCTTAAATATAAATCGGATTCATTGCTTACCTACTCTTATTTTTTACATCCCCAACCGCGAATAACTTTTACTATAATAATCCCAAAAAAGAGAAAATTTCGAAGAAGCAGTTCTTCTTTCTCCATATGTTGCTTCAAGCCGCTTTCATTTCTTCCTGCGATTCAATCACTCTTTAAGCGTAATCTGGAGTTGAAGTTCCGCTCGCCATTGTTGAAAAAAAAGCAAGGCGAAGCTTTTACTCTTTCAATTTTTTTAAACTACGGTGAACCTTCATCCGTCGATGACACTTTGGACAGCGTACTACTTAGCGTAAGGAGCCAAAGGTTTTAAAAGCAAGACCGAGGAATAAGAAGTACGGAATGCACGTGAACAAGGATGAAGGCGTGTTGGAAGCAGAGCTGATTTCAACGGGAAGCAAACGTCCCCAATGCCAGTCATCAAGTAGTCACGGCTTGTCACTGTCAAATCCCGATTTGGCTGCATGTCACACAGTCCTCATCAAAACTATTCGCCGCTGTCAAGCTTCAGACTACAGCATTCGCTGTCCGATTAGCAAAAGTCCAATTTTTGTTTCTAAAAAAATACTTAAATTCAACGGACGTTGACTTAACTTAGTCCATTTTTCAAGAATTTTATCGCGAAATATCATTAGCCTTTCCTTGGGCGCTGCAACTTTTCCTTCAATAACCGGTTAACTGTTATCTAATATAATCGGAAGGTGTTAAACTCGAGTGGAAGTGTTAAACTCAACTAATAATTATTATCATTTTATTTTCGAGACTAATTTCGAACATTTTGTTTTTCATTCTCTATACAATTGCTCACATGCACATTTGAAGCTCTCTTTCGGGGGTTTCCAAGTTATTTTCATGGTGATACAATGGATTCAAATTGCTGAAACTCTGCATACCACTAATTGAAGATTTACCTCGTATTTTTGTTATAGATTGTTTGCGTAATTGCCAGATCACATAAAATTAGACATTTTTGTTTTGTAGAATGCCTCCAATGTATGAATCAAGAAAAATTTCGCTCTGTAGGTGCAAGGCTTTGAGGTTTTAGAATTTCAAGCACGCTTTTACCTTGGAGTTTAGGCCGTACTTTATCCACTACCTATTCAGGATGAGTAATCGAATCGACGATTTAGTAAGTATCAGTGGAAACAATGGGAACCAACTAATCGATTATCGAATATAAAGGTGGATTCATACATGTAAGTTACTTCAATGAGAGCATCCTTATGCATGTGACACTTCCATGTGTGAGCACGGGCTTCTGTGGCAGTGGGGATCGACGGTGGTAGTAATCGACCGCGGTTTGTTATCACGAGGAAAGTATACTGGCTTCCATTATGCCTGCAATCAGCATTTCGGTTCTGCGATAAAATCGCGTAGCATCCGGTGAACTCCTGGTCACATGACTGCAAGTGGAGATTTAAAACGTAAAAAAAAATTAACTAGCAAGACGACGGCTCAATATAAATATACGTAAATATATATAATTTTACCTGGAAATATTTTAAACATTGAAGAGAACACAACGGTAACACTAATGACTGCTCTAGTATTGAATGATATGAAACACTATAATTCTCAACTTGATATGCTTTGTAGGTGCAAATATATATTTAATGTAAGTGCGATATTCCACAGAAGAAAAATCAATCGTCTTCACCGGGATACGAACCCGGATCCCTCGATTTTGCGGGATCGGGAAATTGAGGGATCCGGGTTCGAATCCCGGTCAAGGCGAATGATTATTCCTTTGTGGAATATCGCACTTAAGTGCACTTGCGGGTGACTCCGTAAAGGTAAATACCGTGGCTAGTCCCGATATCCACAAAATTGGTATATTTGATGTAATTTTTATAAAATTATTTTTTATTTGTTTATAATATCCCCGAACTTTATTCACAGTTATTAAATCTACAAATGCCTTTGGGACTCTAACAGAGCGATGCACGAACGCAATTGCTGTGGAAATTAGGCGATTTTCTAAATTACCATATTCATTGCTCTCTTTCGTCATTCATTTCTTTGGGAAAAAACAGGAAGTAATGTGTATGCTGAAAACTGTCCTGCAAGTAGCGAAAAAAATCGAGACATCGCCACATTCGCTACTTCCATAGGAGTATGTTTCCATGTGTCAAGTCGTCTAATGGAGGCTTCCATAATCAAACATTTTTGGGTGAATCATTGATTGACTCGCCTAGACCTCATGTAGGGGTGTAAAATATAAAAGGCTGGCGAAGAGTTTAATATGCAGTATCGCGTTGTACGGTGTAGAAGCATGGACTTGTATGGTGCAGAAGATATCAGGGCCCTGAGAAAAGAGGACGAGAATAGGCTTCAGACGTTCGAGATGTGGGAGTGGAGGATAAGGAAGGTGCGATGGACGGAAAGGAAGACAAAGGAGGAAGTGCTTGGTGGTTGGTGAAGAAATGAAGCTTCTGGAGAGAGATCAGGAAGAGGCGGAGTGGGTGGTTTGAGGACGTGATTAGATTCGAAGGAATGCTGAAGGCCGTGATAGAGGTGAAGATGTTGGGTATGAGGGTAAGGGAAAGAAAGAGAATTGGCTCTATGGACGGCATAAAGAAAGGTAGAATGTACGCCGAGGGGATAATGACTTTGCTTAAGAAGATAGGGCCATGTTTTCATCCTCTTCCATTTGAACCCACCTTAACCAGAAGATTACTCAAATCAATAAATTGATTAATATATTCCCTACTTGCCTGAAAGTTGACCTAACATCACCCAATATCCATACGATAGATTTTACTTTGCAGCATAGGCGTTCTGATTAACTAGCCACTTCATGCATCTTAGTAAGCTGAAGGAAATAGCACCTCGGTAAGATTGTTGCTTTTGGTTAGTCGGGATTAAGTCGGTACTGTTGCAAATTTATCGGATCTGGGTTCGAATCCCAACCTACTAGGGAAGTACTTTTTAAAGCCACGCCTGTTACCCGCGCTAGTATTTTCTTTGAAAGAGTTTTTATAAAACTCATCCTTTAAAAATTAAAAATTGATTTAGCTTAAATAGAACGGCTCACTTTCATTGAACCAGGTTTTAAAGAAAGTTTTAATAATGAGCCAGAAAAAAATTATTAAAACTATTGTTATTTGGTGGTATAGTTTTGCGAATGACTTTATGAAATAATTTTACGGAAATTTGTTATTTGTGCTTAATGCCACATTATTTTTTTTCTCAGCGGATGTCTTCGCTTTACTCACTGTCAGAACGTTTTCCGCAGTGATTTCGATTTGGCGTACGATGAGACTGGGTTTTAATTTTAACAGCGGGATTCAAAAGTCGGTATCAGGTACTTATTATTGCATATGCATTAATTACTACTTAAACACCCTGTCTTTAATACAAAAAAAGACAAACGACGATGAAAACGAATATTTTCCTGGGAAAGAATGACAACCACTTTCATTGTGCCTAAATATACCATACTCATCTTTTATTTTCATTTTCCAACCATTAATTATCTCTTATACATACTTAATTGTAATCCTTATTTTTTTCCACGGCATTTCTGATGTTCATGTCCGAAATCTGATCTGCTTTCTTTCTTGATTTGGAACATGAATTCCGTGTCAAAATGCACCATTATGCATCGTTTTTAATAAAAAACTTTGTACTTTTCCACACTTTATTCCAAAACTGCGACCGGTTTCACCATAATATGGCATCTTCTGGCACCTATTATGGTGAAACCGGTCGCAGTTTTGAAATAAAGTGTGGAAAAGTACAAAGTTTTTTATTAAAAATGGATATCTATCACTTCCACGAAGTCAAGCCTGAAACAATTAAATTTATTATGCATCGTGTTTTTTTAATTTTCGTCGTTCTACTTTTGAATCAATTCAAGTTCAATTTATAAATTACAAACATCACTTGGCAACTACAGAATACACCAAAATTGGTTTGAATAAAAAAGCAGATGAATTGTTTTCTCACTGTCGTAAATAATTGATTTGCATTACATAATTTAAGATTTATAACCTATCGTCTGATTTTGATGAATTTGAAGATATATGTGAAGATACAATCATTCTATGCATACATATATAGTGAGAGTTACCCATGAGGTAATTGTTTTAGAATAGTGGGCTTTCCCAAATATGCCACCAAGGTTTTACTTAGGAGAATATAACAACGAATAGTATTAACTCTATTTGTGCTTCATCGATTCAAGAGAATGCCGAAATTTCATCACATTCAATTATCACTCAGACATTTCTTAAGATGCTATATTTTCTTTATATCGTACTGTTCTTTACACATTTCTTTCCGATTTTTCATTGCTTTAACTAGTAATGATAGCTAGTTTGTATGGGTTGATGAATTAGACTAATTTTGCAGAAAAGGAAGAGGAAGATTTCGTCTTAGTGAAGCTTTCTCGGGTTTCCAACCGGGTGATGGTCTCCATATAGGCCGACGTTTCGATGTCTGACTCAGTCATCGTCATCAGGGCTGATGAAAGGATGTCAATTCTGCTTGTTGGTCGACCTAGAGTCGCGAGTTTCGTCTTACTTCATCCTGATGATCTTTTGGAATGAAAATTATATTTTTCCCCTCTGGAAAAATCCAGACAGTATTCCTTACTATTACTATTAGTATGCATGGCTACCATATCCCCTTACAGCCAAGTTGAAGCGTAGATCTATTGAGTTGATATTCAATATATTTCTCCTTGGCTACTTGAATACGTAATATTTTCCCAGTCCTTTCCATTTATTTCCTTTTCATCTCACGAGCACTCTTCCCTTATTTCCTACTCTATGATTACTTACGATGGTGTGTTATGCAGGAGGAGATATACCAAATGGACTCCATCTCGCCTCGTCTAATAAAAGGCAATCAGTGGATCAATGATTCTCACTCGCGCGTGGATGTATTTCTTTTTCTGTTTCACCACCACCGGCCACTCCCAGATGGACCAACCCTGCTTCTCACCAACTCTCTAACATAGGCATTCCCTTCCCCCTCCCTTGCCTAAGTGCTCATCGTGTTGAATTCGTAAGCTTGGCGATGGCTCTCCCCACTGAAGCAAAGGTCGCGGGGGCTAGGATTCTATCTTTTTATCAGGGTTGACGAATAGAATCACGTATTATATACATCGATGGTAATAGAGCCTCTATGGAGATACCCTCGCGCCGCATAAAGGTCGAAAAAGCGATAGAGCTGTGCTGCTTTTGACGTGAAGCGTCTCGTAATTCGGTACTTACCTACTTTTGACTGGCGGCGCGCAATAAAAAACAAAACATTTCTTTACAACTCGGAAAGTACATGAGATATCCGAAAGAGCCAGGTGTCATTTGAAAGTGGAAGGTTCAGTAAACGGATATCTCGGAAAGACTGAACTATTGAAAGGAAGGGCTTCCAAGTAAGTGTGTAAAATTAAGAGTAGACGCTGGGGAAAATTGGTGTAGGTCAACGTAATTGGGTGAGTGGTTTGCGAATTGGTTCATTTCACAGTGTTTAGATTTTTTTTCTAAAATATGATATCATGAAAAAATGCTACATGCCTGCAGGTAAAAAAATTAATTGAAAGATGTAAGCTAAGTGAAATATTGAAAAAATTGAGCATTGTTTTAGAAATTTATTAAAAATAATTGTGTGAATGCCTACAGAATAGGAGATTACAGGATGATGAGAGAACAACAAATTCTGAATCTAAGTGACACATATTGCTCACGGGGATCGCAGATTGTTCCATTAAACGTAAGTGGAAATATTTACAATCGGAATATGCGTGACTTTGGATTACCAATGAACGTACGCTTTACAAGGTTAACGAACCATAAATGAAGCATGTTTAGTACACAAAACATTAACAAAAACAATATATATCAGTATTATCAATCACAAAATATACCTAAGGTATAATTAGTCCAATTCATAGTTATATAGCTGTTAGAGATATGACACTGTCTCCGGCGTTCCCCTGTGGAAATTTTTGATATTCTTCATGTCGAAATAAATAACTCGATATGATTTCACACTTTCCACACTCTTGGATACATAGACATATTTTTTTCTTCAATCTTCGCGAAATAAATGAATTTGTAGATGGCTTCCCCCAAAAAAGCCGATAGCACGGCAAACTTCAGTAATTATTTCTTTCATTTCACTCCCTTTCCGGGTGCCACAATAACTGATGAAAGCCTTTCTTTTAACTGTATGGCAGCTCTTTTCCTTCCAGGAAAAAACTCTACGCGCAATCCTCAAATTCATCCACATCCATACTTACCATAGTCATCTACTCTAATCCTGATAATTTTTCAATCACGCAGTGGCAATCGAAGACTAAAATATATTCTTAAGGCTCACTTGCAATTTAAGTTTCTTACTAATGTCCCCACATGAAATGCACTTAGTGATTTTTTTCAAGTCGTGCTCGGTAGATTGAGAGTAGAGATCCTTCGATCTCTTTCCATTACAATCGAGGTAGTCAGTATGTAGTGATCCTCGACTGGTAGTTGGATGGGGATGGTGGAGGTCAGGGGATCGATTCTCGAAATTCTTTGTTAGTTATCGCACGCGAAAACAGCAAACTGACGTATGATTTCGTAGAAGTATCGAGTGCCACACAACCAATCGATACTTTTCAATCAATAATTATCGCCTTCGGACAATATGTGGCGATTCGATGATGCTGAATCGACGAAACCACGAGATAAAATTAGAATATTTGTATGCAATTACCCCAGTGTTTAGTCTGCACTCCCTGGGTTATGGATTCAATTATTTAACGGTCTTATTTATCTACATTGGTATGTTCCTTTCATATTTTGTAACCATAATATATGTAAACCATTTGTATTGATTTTATATTTCCAGTGCTTCAGTCTAGAGTACCTCATAGTGCCCTCTGTTGTTCACCAGAGCCATCATTTGCTGCAATATGATAGACTTGGTGTGCATCTCAGCATACTATTATTGTCTCACAATAATATAATGAATACTTGTGCCTGTCATTTCGTAGTCGAAGAAAAACCAGAGGTATTTTTATGTCTTATATATAAAAATAGAAGATAAATCCCATTGAAGTTCAACAGGTTGAATGAAAAATTGAAATTACTGTACGGTATTAAAATAATCCACCCAATGTGACGTTAATAATGCATTTAGTATGCAGCAGTTATTAGCCATGCATGGAGAAGTTGGGGAGAAATGTTCTGAACTATCTGAAATATCTGAACTGAACTGAAATATCGCTGTTATTTTATCTTATTGATTATTTGATCTGAGAAAAAATGCTTCGGGAATAAGTTCCCATTTTAAGAGCCTAAGCTGAGTTTGCCATGTAAATGAAAATTTCTTTTGTGGAAATAGTGCAAAAATTTACGATTTTGGGGAAAAAACTCAAAATTTTGGCAAAAAACGAGGCGCTTTTAGGGTGGGAAGCGTATTAGTCTGCGCATTGGCTCGGAAATTCATAGGTCCGTGGTTCGATTACCGGTCCAGCCCAATTTTCCTATGGCAATTTCTGTGTAAAAACGAAGCGTTCATTCAGTCATCCGGTACTAACAATTTCATGTCTATATTATGAGTGCAAGTAATGTAAAAAAGCAAAAAAATAGAAAAATCTGCACCGAATCCAATGTTTTTCTTTTGGAATGAAAAGGAATGTTTGGAATGAAAAGGAATGTTTGGAATGTATTTGGAATGTTTAGTCATATACATTTACTTATTCATACAACTTATTTTTCTATTCCGTTTCGTTGAAGGAGTTACTATTGCGTAGGTGATTAAAACTATGAAGTCTTCGTAACGTGTGATCCCATTCCTTGTCGATGCTTACGCTTTTATGTTTACTCCCCCAATTCTTCTTTGGGCTCTTCATTTTAACTCCTTTTCATCTTCCCCAAGCCCATAATCCCCATTGTACCATGCACATGATCGCAATCAGTCCGTCATCTCTTCTCCATTACATTGCGAAGGCTGTGCCGCTGTCTTCACACACTCCGGATTCATTACGCTCTCCATACAATGTCTAAATGCGGTTAATGGGTGGCTTTTGCGCTTTGACCTTCACTGTGCCATCTCATGGGTTATAAAGAAGATGCGTTTTGACCCTCGAAAAAGAACACTATTCCGCCTAACATGGCTATCGGGCGAAAGTTGTCCATCAGTTTTATGAAAATTGCAGCCTTTTTTAAAATTATTTCCATTTCACATTTCTCCAGAAATCTAATTACGGCAGTGAAACTTCGGTATTCCAGGATAAACATAAGATTAGGTTAAATGCAGTGGTTGTGAGTCATCTCAGATGTGGTTGAAAAATTAATAAGTATATGGTTAGGAATGAGATGGTTATGAATGAATATGGGTTGGATGCTTCAGTAATGGACGTTTATTATAAAAGGAGTGTGCTTCGTTGGTTTTTTCATGTTGAGAGAATGCGGATTGAGTCGAATAACTAAACAGAAATATGATGGAGGAGTGAATGGTTTTGTAAGGAAGGGGTATCCCGCGATAATTATGGGTGAACGTGGTGGAAGAGACTAAAGAAGAGGAATGTCAGGAGTCATAAGAATCGGAGAGCGTGTATGAAACTATGTTTGAATGTGGCAGAAGCAAAGAAGTTTTGCAAGAACAGAGCGGTACGGTGGAATTTATGAAAACCGAAGCAAGTGTTCTTGGACTAACGCATAGAGTAGTGGTGATAGTAGTAATTTTTTAACGAGCTTCGACGGCTAAGTTCAGTCTCACATACTGTCTGCCACGTGCAGACAGGGGCAACAACACGGAGGATCAACGAATCGGAGGATTACCCCTCCAAACTCGAGCGTAGCCCAACGACGTTTAACTTCGGAGACTGATCAGGAACCGGTGTTTCCATCGTGGCAGGCCATTACCCCTATAACGCCAATACTTCCGCTTGTTTTACAATGCTCACTCCAAAAGGGAACGCAGTAATGGGTATATATGTTTATAATAAATACGGTGCCGCGTCAATTCCGCTACTAATACCTATGTTTTCGGTGTACAAACAGTAAAACTGATCCGTTCAGTATGAACGACTGCGCATTTGAATAGCTTCTCTATTTTTGTTGTCCTATCGTGCCGTAAGGCTCCACCAGTCACTGGGCTATCTTAACGGGCAATGAAATGAAAGTAGACCATAAAATCGTGCCTTGATAGGCAATACAAAACATTCGATCTTTAAACTTTCTCTCCTCCTTGTGTCACAATGCGTTTCATTTGATCCCGTGTTATCATCAGTGCGATGGATTTTTACCTATATTTACAGCAACACAATAATTTTTATAGTTCAGGTAATGAGATGCAGGCTCCTATCGTGGGCATAATTATTCAGATTAAATCATATTATCATCATATTATTTGTATAACTATTGCATTTTAATAAAGATTTCGGTCTTTAAAGCAAACTGCAAGGGTTATGGAACAAGGTAAATTGATATGCATATTTGAGTTGGTAGGAACGAATTCTTCAGGGTTATTCAAAGATAGATCAAAATTTATTTTAGATTAATACTCATTCCTAGTGCATGCATTCGATTGCTTAATCGATTGAAAAATAGCTAAAATATTTAATACTACTAAACGTACTAAAAATAATTTTTAGTACGTTTTTTTGTGCTTATTTTCCATAGACTTTGCCATGGGAGAATGGAATCTTCGGCCGTTGGAGTTATATTTTCCTAATTGTAGCTATAGACGCTGTGGAGTTCATTCACCTCATTTGACCACTTTTCATTTTCATTCCCTGAAAACGTTAAAAAATATTAAAATACAAATAAATAAAATAAATGCGTCAGATCATTATCTAAATATATCAGAAATTATTATAATTTTTCCTAGATAAAACTTTGTAACGTCCTAACATATTTTCAGTGTTCATGTCCATAATTTATCCCGAAAATGAATGTTCACTTTTTAATATATTTGCATTTATTTTTCTTTAAATTAAACTATAGATTATGAATATTTCATGCAAATTTACCCTTGGACAACTCCTGAAGGAACAATCAGTGTACAGTATGTATCGCCAAGTTTGATCCGATCAATATTCTTAAACAAGGGCGCATACATTTTTTGACATGAAAATTTGAAGAAGAGAATATTTGGAATGTTTAGTTATATAAATTTACTCATTTATCCGCCCTATGTTTCATCTCAGTTACGTTGAAGGAGCTACTGTTACGTTGGTGATTAAAGTGATTGCAGACATTTTTCTTATGTAGTATCTTATCTTATAAGTATCTTATCAGTGATCGTAAGTAGTCATCACCTTCACTGAGAATCTTCTTGTCTCCTCGGTCTAAAAAGTAAAACATTTGTTATTTACTGCATTGCTCTTCGTTTGAAAAGGTAAAGAGATCGCGGAGATATTACTCACACACCGTCGTAACGCTTCATGTCTTAGTGACGGCTTTTTATGCTTGACTTTGATGCCGATAATAAATATCGTTTCGATCCAAGTAAAAAGTGTACAGTTGGTCTGAAGCTTTAATGGCAATCATCCCCATCAGGTAATGATAAACTTGTTCGTAGCTTGGTAATTACATACTCTGGGCCCGATTCACGGATTCACTTAATGGACTTGACGGTGGTAATCACAGCCTCGCAAGGACGTCGAGCTCTCATGGCGATGAAACGAACAAACAGGACTTTTTTTTAAACACAGCGCCAGAGGAGCGATAAAAGTGCATTATAGCCATGCCACTGTAGTGCTGCCAACGAGATTCATCACGGTCATTAGTGAACTGAAACATCTTGCATGGAAATTTTTCAATAAAAATCTCTAGGCGCCAACAAGGATCACCGCTTTCATGATACCTTCATTTGCTTTATTTTATCTACTTGCACTGCCTGAAGTAGTCTGTAATTTACGAGGCTTACTCATCTATAACAGTGAGTAAAAACCGGACTGCTTGCGAATTACTATCCGATCAGTTTTTTTTATTTCCGAAAATCCCCTAAATTAAAAAGATAGGTAACTTGAGTGATTTATCTTTGTGGCAATTCCCATGGAGAAACTATTTTTGTTCTTGTGAGAGAATGCAAATTTGATGGCAACTATGGATGGTATTAAAGTGTTATCAGGCAGTGGAGTACCATGCACTCACGCGGCAGTTTATAGTCAATAAATCGTTATTAGTTTTTAACGGCTTAAAAATATTGCGAAATGAGTCTCAACGGGTGGGTAGTGAATGCGTATTTTCATTGCCAGCCAGCGCGAAGATTTTGCTGTCATGGCACGATCATTGTTTTGAGATAATGAATTTATGTCGGAGGGTTAAAACATACAGATAATGCAAAGATATTCTTCTATTTTACTACAATGATACTATTGATTTTTCATATACGTGTGCAAGATTCATTTTACAAATATTTCCAAAGTGACTCAGAGAATGATTACGAAAAGAATAATGACCAGGTACTATGTTTTTTCAGGAACCGGGGCAATATTGAGTGAAAAAGTAAGTTTCCAAGATATTATTTATTGCCTATTTGTCGGTATATATGTTAAGACTTCTTCGTTTATTTTCGTTGGGCAATGCTCATCCTAATCTTTCTAAAGACTTCTTTGCTTTATTTTCATTAGGTAATGTTTATCCTTACTGAGAGAGGTGTACGGGAAAGTATTGCTGAAATGGTTTGAGTGGTTCTAGTGGAAATATAAGTGTCCCAACTGCAGAACACAGCGCATTATCTTATAAGTACTATATTTCATTATAAAAATGTATGACAAGAAATAATTTTCATTGAATACATATTTATGTCATATTTTAAATATAAATTTCAAATATGTAAATTTCACGTTTTGATCATCATAATTTGCAGTCCAGAGCCGGAAATTGGTTTGCAGCAGCTCTTTACTCCACAATCCAATCAGCTAACCGTTTAATTTCCAATATATTCTTCATTTCGACGTCCTTCATAATTTTCTTGATGTATTCCATTCTTGATCTTCCTCTTTGATTCTTCCCATTCATTTCTTTTTCCATGTTTGCTTTTTATTGTCTGTTGAGTAGCGAAATGTGTCCAATGATTTTTTCTCTTCATATTCTGAGTTTTAATAATATATCTCTCTTTGATCTTAAATTCTTCACCGGTAATTCTTGCCGAACATTTCACCATCTTCATTCGTCAATAACTGCACATTTCTTTCTTTAATCTTATTTGTTCTACAGCCATCACTGTCCACGCTTCAATACTATTTTGAAGCATACTCCTAATATTTGTTTTAATGAAGTACTTTCTTACCTCCAAGCATGCTTTTCTGGCTGTTCCAACCTTCTTTGTTCTACAGCCTGCAATATTGCTTGTCAACTTGTATACTATCCACATTTACTGCTATATAGAAGCATGCTCTAAATATATGTTTTAATGGAATACATCCTTACGCCAAAGCTTGTGCTCCTGGCTGTTACTTGCTGTTCAATCTTCTATGTTTTACATCCTACTATCATCTTTTATTTCTACTACCCACGCTTCACTGCCATATAGAATCATTCTCCAAACATATGTATTAATAGCTTTTGCTGTTGGCTGTTAGTAGAAGTTTCTTCAGGTGGTGATCTCCGTTTATATTGGTCGTAAAATAAAATGCCAATTAGTGATTGTTGTGAGTGCAATCAATGCATTTGTCTGCTGGCTGTACTTGACATTGCTTTGCTAACCGATTGATGCTTTGTTCCTAAAAAAAAGTGGAAGTGATTGTTCCTTTCTTGTCGCCGTGAAAATCCGCCACCTTTAAATTAAATGAGGGAACGCAAAATATAGGTTGCGGCTGCAGCACGGGAGATGTTTCTTTTATATGTAACCAGTTTTCAAAGCTCAATTACAAACTAACCATCGCGCCCTCGCCTACATTTTTTGAGGAAAACTCGCCATAGAGTTTCGCCATACAACGGTATCTACATCTTCGGTATCGGTGCCCAGTTTTCCGCCACAGTGGCATGTGGCAGGTGGGGTTAACACTGTCACCGCTGAAAGTTTTCCCTACCCCTGCTATGGGATCTTTTTGACCTTTGTTCATGTTGAAATGAAAAATAATGACCATAATTCTTTTTAAAAAGTTGGTGATGTACACAGTTTTCACAAATAATATATTTCTGGTGTCGCGATATTTTTGCTATTAATTTATAAACCAAATATTTCTACCATTTAAACAATTTAAAACTCAGTTATTAACGTATTGGCATGCAGTTTTGCCAAGATTTTCTAAGTTGACCACAATGTGAGCCACCAACATTTGCAGTTACAATGTTGGCATTCACTTATAAAACAGTTATTTCTCCTGGATTAACAATCATAATTTCAGCTGCAAGAACAATTATGGAACACGTTCAAATACAGTTGAGGCATGTTGTTTTTGCCACGTCATGATCCGCAGACGTATTTATATGTACGATCAAAATTTATCTCCTGTCTTGTTACTCTTGCTCCTTGTAATCTGGCATTTTCCTGACATTTCATTTGTATTCATAAAGGAGAAAAAGTCTAAAACATACGATGACCCCATCCAAGAATAAACTCCAATAGCAGCAGGCAAAGAGACACAATCGCTGGGGTCCAAATGACCCCTTGGCGGTTCTAGTGTCAAGACACCAGCTACAAAAATGGAGTGATACGTGAAATTTTATTTGATATTAGGACGGGTGTGAATTGAACGTTGGCCGTGTTTCTAGTGCCTCGCTCTGATTTTGCTGTATTTAGTCACTAACGGTTCGTGAAAACAAGGAATTTGCGTACCCACCTATTAGTTCTGCACTATATATCTTTTATATTCGCCGCTTCTATCAGTTCAAGAGATGTAGCGAGGGGATAAAGTAATCTTCTTCGTGACATCCTGATACTCGCCTGATCTGATTTTTTCAAGTAATCACAGCCTAAACATGTAGCCTTCGAACATGGCACTGCTAATTCATACATGGTTGGTCTTCGCATATCGTAAGCGATTCGATATATCGTATGGGTCGAACGCTGTGACGTAGTTTTTGATTACGTCATGTGCTACCTAGGTACGGAGTGCATTGTTTCTTTGATATTTGTGTAGTATTTGGACACAACAGCAATGAGAGGAAACATATGAGGGAAGAGACTCTCCTCTTAGATATCCCATTGATGCATCTACACGGGGAAGCGGGTCCAGGTTTGCAAGCGACAAGTCTACTTTAATGTTGAAAATTCTAAGATGGTAAGCAGTTATTATAAGGTATTCCGATCGAACACAGCATATAATAAAAAAATCGCGCACTTAAAAGCTGAATGGCTAATGGATTGAGCCAGTTGGAGGATAACGCAATCGACTTGGAAAAATACTTCCCTTGATTTATTGATTTTTTTCTGGCGGAATATGACGTTCTGATCGAAAATGCTTGAAAAAAAAAGACGGGAGGAGCATCGAATGTAGGATTTCGTTGTTCCATTTAGTCCACTGTGCGAAAGAAAAAACAAAAAAAGCTCTCTTCGGGACGAGTCAGAAATAGCTCTCGGGCAAGGAAGCCTCCCCACCCACGTCCAAAATAATTGTCCTCGGCCACGTCGAAATAATTGGACACCTCAACCACCAGAGGCCTCCATGTCGTCCAACACTTTTTCACCGTCGTCCCGAAGACGTGTTAGCCGGCACCGCCCCTTCGGCTTCGTGTTCGTCAGCTGGGCTGGGGATGTTGTTGTGTGTATTGAGACTGGAGGGGAGGTGAAGGAGGAAGATGTAGTGGAATGGAGGGGGGGGGAGGGAAAAAGAAGCGGAAGGGGGTGGCTGGGGAGGGTAGGGATTGTATAGAGCGCTGCATCCAAGACCGACACACAGCGAGAGGTCTTCTTCTTCAGTCCAAGCTTGCACCGACACTGCTGCGGAACACAACATTGGGACGAGGCACCTGTTGCACGCGTTTGTTCTCCCTTCTCTCTCTAGCGCGACCTTCCACCCCATTTGACTCTGTGGCCTCCACCACCCAATTCCACCGCTCCTACGTTTGTAGCATATCCTCCCTCCCCCCCTCTCTCTCTCCCACTCCTGCAATACTCGCCCCCTCCCCCCCCACCCCCCTCTCCTCCACGCCGCCACCTTCTCATCTCCAACCGCATCGCATTGGCGCATTCGTATCCCGGACTCCGGGTGATACACAACGGACGTCGTAGAGTGCGCGGTTAAGTTCCCCGCCGTCGAAGACGAAGTCCATCTTTTCCCGCGAAGGCCTCTTTGTTTTTCCGCGTGCGCGAAAATCCATTTGACCCGTTTCTAACTATCAGTCGTCGAAGAAGGTTTTTACTATCGTACGTGTATCGCGTATTTGAACATCAACAGCGAGAGGGCTTAGCGCCGGTGTGGGGAGAGGAAGACAGGCAGCACTACACCCGGAAGGTCACGAGATCGAGTCCCGCGCTCTATTTATTTTCGAGAGGTGGCGACGGAGGAAGCCCACCGCACCATGGGACGGACGGTGCTTTTGGTCATGGTGCTCGCGGCGGTGGTGCTCGAGGTAAGTTACACGTATAATTCCCTGGTTTCAGGTTTTGTGGAAATCCATGGTTTAAACCGGAGTAAAAGCTACTACCTATGCATATTTCCTCCAGATTTTTTTACGAACTATATGCTATGTACTGGCTTCAATGCTTCGGCGTTGGTAGATATCTCATGACCCCGATGCGTTGAAACTAGTTGTACCTAATAAATTCTTGTGTAAATATATCTACATTGTAGTTCTTACTTCGGTTGAGTAAAATGTTTCTGGATATGATTCTCGTGGGATGGCCCTCTGGGCTCGTGATGAGGAAGTGCGGATTCTGTCGTATGAATGACAAATACGGATCGGTGGAAATGGAATTGGTATTGCGTTTCTGTACCTACCGCAATACAGTGATAACTATCATATCTAGGGAAACGCTGATTTCATATACTTAGTCTTATGTATTTTGTAAAAATAATTAGACCTAACGACTTTGAGTATCGTGTGAAAGGATGTATTGGAAAAAATATTACTTATTCCAAGAATTTGATTTGCTAATGACTTGGAATCAAAATACAATTTCTTCAAACGCTGACTGTCAAACGAGAATTATTTGGTAAATTTTTTTAAACAAAATTTGACTTAAAGTTTTGACAAACGTTTTAGTCGAATATTTTTTACAAATATAAAAAAAATGTTTTAAAAATAATTTTGACTGTTGGACATCCGCGTTAGGGATGTATTTTGCTTCGGTGTTCATGCAAAGAGTATAATTTGAACAAACCGAATAAATGAATAACTGTCCGCGGCCCGTTTTGGCAACCAAACTCTACTCGTATAGATATTTAAAAAATAGGAAATAGGAAAAAACAACGCTAGATATATTTGTGGAAACTCCGTGGTAGAAAGGTAGATTTATCATCATATATATTATTTCAGCTACCGTACTACCATCATAGAACACCAGAAGAACGGTTCCCTATGAAAAAAAGCTGTTTATCATAGTTTCTTCACTGTGATCTTATCCAGAAAGTGACTAACTGCTACAATCATTTATCTTGTTGTCACATTTCTTATTCGTCTCGAGACCTTGAAGGGAAAAAAATAAACTATCTGGTTGCTCCATGGGCCAATTTTCCTTCTACTCTGCAATCCAGAAGGTATCTCAACTGTACGAGCTCCATTTCGAAATTTACAATGTTTTTTTTACTATTGAGATGGGAAAAGCTGAGCAAGGCTTGTCACTTTTCTTCCGTCACCCTGCATCAAGATAGCCCTAGCACCTTCATAGGAAAATTTGATCCTGGAATAAAACTAGAGAACGAGGAATTGGGTAGTGTACGCCTGGGGTGTGGTGAAGGGTATGGAGGGATGATTTATGATTCGGGTCCTTGTGAGTAAGTGCCCCGTTTCTTTTGTTTGTAGACGCGTTCGTCTGTTTGCTCCAGCGAGAATTCTCTTATCTCCCATTGTTTCCGAAAATAGTTTGGAAGGCCTTTTGTGAACGCATGCAAGCGTGAGGAGTGAGGAAGATATATCCGAAGCACTCTCATCTATCGGGAAAGAGATGCACTGGGTCCTCTTCGGCGACGGGTCAAACCTTTTCAATTTCAAACGGGAATCCAATCCTACTGCCCGTTTTAAGTGGTGCCTCGTCGCGCTACGCCCTTGGTGCAACCGAATTCACTCGCTGCAGCTTTTAAGTGAACTATTCCATTGTATGGACGGTCTGGATTCAGTGATTGTTGGTGCTCAATAGGTGCAATTTTTTTTTCTTTTACATCCATTGAACGAGTTGGAGAATTTAATCTCTTGGGTAGTAGTTACTTTAACACATTCAATGCGGAGCACGTCAATAGACGTGCTCCTGGCTACACCGACTGACGGAACACGTCAATTGACGTGGTCGTTCCATTTCGAAGCCCTTTAAATTTTTTAAAGCCGATTTTGAGGACTTTCATGAAAATCGGGCCCGCATGGAATGTGTTAATTTCATACTTGCAAAAGGTGGAAGAATGCACGATGAGATTAAAAGGCTTGCGGATGCCGGAAGGAAAGTCATGCGTAGTATGTGAAGCTTATCTTGGTATGAGTGTTAGTATACAGAAGCGAAAATTGCAGTATACCTAAGTGCTCTTCTCGCAAAGTTATTAATTGACAGTAAAACTTGGGTATGTCAGGATAAGCATAAGAGTAGGAAATACAGTGATATTGGAGTGCGTGAGAATAGTTGAGGAGAAAGTGGGACGGAAAAGGGTTAGGAATGAGTGGATCATGAGTAAATGTTGGTTGTAGGCTCCAGCAATGAAATTATATATGAAATAAGTGAGCTTCGTTGTTTTGGCCGTTCTTAGAGAATGGATAAGAGTCGAATAACGAAAAAGATAAGTGCAAGAAGTGTCGTGAATGGTATGAGAGGAAGGGGAGGACCGTGAAAGTAGTGGTTGAATGTAATGGAAGAGACTCGAATGAGGGGGAATATTAAAATTCTTAAAAATAAGGGATTTTATGAAGTATCAGAGAAGCGAAATAGGCATGCAAGGATAGGAAATTATGGCGGAAATTATTAAAGAAGAGCCAGCTTCCTAGACCTTACAGCAATAACTAATGAATTCCGAAGATTCAGGCGAAATGGCGTAGAATTTCAACATGATGCGGTTGCTAGTTAGAAGCAATATTCCACAGATAAAAGTAAAAAAAAAACTTGTTTTACGATGTTTTACACATAATCTTCAGGTTCTACACCTGAAGATGATGTGTAAAACATAGAAACCTAGGTCGTAATAAAGTCTATTTTAAATTTTTATTAGTGGAAAATTTCTTCTAACTCTGCAACCGTAGCAATAACTAAGTTGTTTGACTTTGCCTACCCCGATAGGAAGTGAAGTGATGGGTATGTATGTATGTACGTAGTACTTTGGAGGAGATTGAACATGATAGCAAATACTTTAAGGGAATTGCGAAGAAGGCGTTCAGAAAATGGAGTTGATGACGGGAACCTTATGTATGAAAGTCAATAAAATGTTGGCGAAGTCATTAGACATATATGGTGTGTAGCGTTGGATGGGGCAGAAACGTGGACTAAGAGAAAAGGAGACGATAATAGGCAGGATGCGTTTGAGATGTGAGTGTGGAGGAGAATGGAGAAGGTGTGGTGAACGGAAAGGAAGGCAAATGAGGAAGTCCTTGGTATGCTTGGTGAGGGAAGGAAACTTCTGGTGGAGATAAGGAGGCACAGTAGGTGTTTGGAGGGGATGATGAGAGGCGAGGGGATGCTGAAGGCCGTGATAGAGGGAAGGATGTTGGATAAATGGGGAAGGGGATGAGAGGAGATAGCCGTTATGGACAGGATGAAGAGAGGTGGGACGAATGAGAGATGAAGAAAAAACTAGTGTGAGGAGATAGGGGACTTCGTCTGTTATTATCTGGAGGATTTTTACTATCTTCCATTTTAATCTTCCGGTGTACCACCGGATTAATAATAAAATCCTGTAAAAACCTGTAGCTATTCTGAACGCGAAGAAATTTGATTTTGATTATTTCGGCAGGCAAAAGGCTGGGGAGTTCTAAAAGTAAAATCGAAGCTAATGTTTGTATGTTACATGGTGATTACATTTATTTTCCCGAAAACCATTAAGATATTTTATTACTACTTGAAACAAATTATTTAAAGTTGATGTTCAAGTTTGTTTAGTTATTAATGCCCCGAGAACAGTATACAACAGCAAAAAGCAAACAATACGCGTACGTTCACTCTCAGGCCATGTAGGTCCACTATAAAAATTCAATGACGCTATATGTTTGATAGTTAATAAAGAATTACGTATGCTATTTTATCTCGCTAAGTACCTAATTTAGTTTCATGGATTACTCATCCATAAACTCCGCATAAAATGATATAAAATCCCTTCTAATGTTCTCTCTTTATTCAGTGGGATCTGTGACTTACAGAATCTTTATAAACGACAGCGTTCAGCTTGTGTTTCTTACTCAGTCGTTTTAAATAGAGCATTAACGAGCAGTAAGGTTATGAAGAGAGGTTATTTTCATCTTCTTAGATAATTCTTGGAAAAGAGAGTCTGAAGGTCTAGAAGTTTTTATTTCTGCTAATGAAGTCTGCTATTGTGCTGCAGATTACGTTTGAGCCCTCACCAAAGAGGTGATAAATACTTTTCAACCTTAAGGGATGAATTTATTCATCAATTATAAAAACCGGAAGGGCATTAGAGCATAATGCACTCATAAACTCTGCCAATTTTTCAAAAAAAAAAATCTTTTGCTATTCCTTATTTTCGTAATTAATTTTGGCCGGGTAACAAAAAAAAAGATGCCGTAAAAATTCCAGCCACGCCGCGCTGGGGGAAGAGGCCGGCCGACGGCTTTCGCTTTGGCACGCGTGCCAAATCGAACACGGGTGTCGTAGTTGCATCATTAGTCTCCTTCCGAGCCTTTAAAGCTTCCTGTACTGCTTACACAAAAATTCTCCGCAGTCACGGGGCCACTAGTCGACGCTTTTTTCCGAAGTGGAACGATCAGTCTTTCGGGGCGTTATATAGTAATTCAGGTCCGTGTCATTAACAAATTTTGGCAACGCGTGCCTGTGTTTTGAGTTACCGGTGACAAAACATCAATTCTTGCAGTCCGGAGGGTCGACAAACGACCGGTTGACAGCTTCGGGAAGCGTGCCTGTGACCATGAGTCTCAATTTGCTTCTCGCATTTACGATTTTTCTTCCGAATCTCTACCGGTCACGCCTCCTTTGCTCGTGTTGTTTTAAGTGCCTCGGTAGTTTTTGCGTCAACTATCTTTTTGCCTGTGCTTCTTTTCCGACTGGTGAATAAGCTGTCGGCCCAATTGTGCGTCCGGTTCAGTTTATAACTTGCCATTGCCTTACGGACTGCGGTTAAGGTGGTGGGATTTAGGGGAGATTTTTGTCTATGAACAGCTAAGCGTGAAACTTGCGCACGCGTTTTTATTCGTGATATCTACGGAGAAAGGTGAAGAAATTGTATTTTACCGATTCTGATTTTGGCAATTGGATTTTAGCAATTGGATTTTAGCACGTAGCCTGATGGCTTCTGAGATATATTTCGGACTAATTCGATTTTTATGTACCTACATATTTACTTCTGAACGCGATATAATATATTTCATATTTACGAAATTCCACAGAAGAAACAACGTTCGCCTTGACCGGGACTCGAACCTGGATCCAAAGATATTACTCCTAGTGCTTTAGCCAGTTAAGCTACCGAAGAGTAATTTTACGCTGTGGATTTTTTTTAGGGCTCTAAAGGAACAAGTTTGGACTGCCGGACGTATGATGTGACGGAATCAGTCCAAAGCGTGCGCTTGGCGCCACCGTCCGCGAGGTTAAAGCTCTAAAAAAATCCTTAGGGGATGAATGATGACTCGGTAACTTAACTCGCGAAAGCAAACGGCGCGTTATCGAGGGATCCGGTTCGAGTCTCGATCAAGGTGAATGATTTTCCTCTGTTGAATTTCGCACTTATGTGCACTTGCGGGTAACTCCGTAAAGTGAATAACGTGACTAGTCCCGGTGTCCTCAAAATTCGACTTTTCTAGTTGTTATGGTGGTGGTTTTTCTAATTAATATCAAAGATTCACGCCTAGTCAAATATTCAAAAAAACATTTTTTGTCTAAATTTCGGAAAGGTTGCCCACAATTGGCTGTCATCTCCCCTCCACTCGTTTGCTAACCCCTTCCACGCGAATATTCTCGTCCCAGACGTCATGTTTCTCACAGGTGACTGGCACCATGTTTCCCTACCACTATTATCCCGCTAGCCTTCTTGTCTTCCTTATTTTCTCACGGTCAATCCCCACACACAACCACACTCTCACAAACAAACTGCGGTAATTGTTTGCAGGGTCAACCATCCGCTTAGATGACTACGTAGCAAATAGAAGGATAGAGAGAGTCTACCCACTGATTATCGTATTCGTTTCGCCTGTTTTTCGTGAGTGAACCCCTTAAATTCGAGTTCCTAAATGTCCTCCTTTAAATTCATCCTTGTGGGGAACCGTGGGACATCCGAACTCAAAGCCATCATGTTGACTGCAATAAAGAAATCGGCAACTTCTCCTTCAATGGCGAAATCTCAATTTAATTCACGAATAAATAAAGTGGTATCAGGGCAGATGTGGTGGAACTCATTCATAGTAATGAAATTTCTCAGCAGTTCTCCACTTTTTTAAATGAAATATATGTTTGTGCGACTAGTTTCAATGTATTACATCATTGTCAAGCACGTTATATGCCAACCCACGTATGGTCAATGCCTAAGATTGACCAAAACATTTTTTTTTATTTTAGTATTCTTAGTTTACAGTGCCCCATTGGCCTTCTTGAATATTTCTTGGTTAATGGGTCCATTTTCGTTGCACATTTATTAACAGTAATAATTAATATTTCAATCCATATATACCTATGCATCGGTAAACATCGAAAGTAATTAGCGCTCAGCCATTTTATCATAATCTTCGTGAAAACTCGTCTCTGCATGTATTGTTGAATAAATCTTTAAGTAGCCAAAGAAGTTAATTTCTCCAGGATCCGCTGCGCCATCCATTGATGAATGTTAATAAACATGTTATGTAATAAATTATTTGGTAAAAAATGTAAATAAAGTTCTGAAATAAAAATTAATGAAGTAAATGGTAAACTTCCAATCATTGCGGTTGCATTACACCACGCATCCACGCGCAGGGGTGCAAAGTTATGGACCAATGAGGGTGAAATTCGCCATGAAGAAATCATTTGCCGTGACCGGGATTCGAACTCAGATCTCGAATCAGTTACCGGTCACGTTTGTTAGCCAGTTGCACCACCAATGTAGTGCCATCTTAATTCAATGCTAATTTCGGCGGGCGTTTATTCTATCCAGGTATTCTCGTCCCAAGCCCACGTTTTAGCACAGGAGACGTGGCCGTGCTTGCTAAGCCACTGCCGCGGAGGATAAACCGAACATTATCGCTTTAGAACGAAAAACATCGACAATTTTTCAATGACTGCGAAAAATCACAAATTATGTGGTACGCATTTACTCGCAAATGGTGTCAGTCAAGCATGATATCAATCATGACCACGTCTCCTGCGCTGCAATGTGGACTGAAGGAGATAACAAGTCAATTGTTGTTTTCATGGCTAATTACACCCTGTTTGGTGTATAATATGAATTGTGGTTATGTTTGAGAAAATTGAACATCATTCATTTGAAATGGCAACATTTTTATCCTGATTTCAGATAAGAAAAAAGTAGAAAGTTCGACTTTATATTTACTTTGAAGTCCATGGGTTTCGTAACAGTTAGATTCAAGACCCCCAGGAAGATATTGGGTACCTGCTCACTAAAATTTCACACGCTTTAAATCAAAAAGCTTTTTCGGTGGCTGTAAAATTCTAATGATTATAGAACAAAGAGTTAAGATTTAACCACATCTCCTGCCACACACCCTTGAGGTGGCTTGCAGGGTATTATGTGGATGTAAAACGTTTAGGATAGCACAGGGTAATATTGAAACCATTAAAATGAGCATTCAGCCATATTGAATGGATCAGTTGTGCAGTTAATTCGCTAAATCCTTTGCTACCATTAGTGGTGGAATTGTCACGGTGTATCGCAATGATGTATCAATGTAGAAAAATGCATTATAGAAATGAGTTTTATGGAATTATGTTGGCAGCATTGTCTATCATTTGTCTTCCTCTCCGCCCTTCGCCCTCTATTCGGCCTTCTCCTCTAAAAGCAGAGTACGCATATTTATGCGTTTACTCTGTCCTTGCTGATTGTGACGTAAATTACAGTCTAGTCTCTTCCTTGATCTATTATCCATTCTAATATTTACGATCCGTCTTACTTCATAGTATATGAATTTGTGAAATTAGTGGTGAAATAAAGTCATTTACAATATTTTGTAATGTGGGTTCCAAACTCCAGTTCGAGCCAATTAATTATTTTCGTTGTGTATTAGTGAGCATTCGTGTATAGTGGTTGTGAAACATGGTGGAGGTTGTGCGTAAGGGTATTTTTAGGGGAAGAGTCCGTTCCTTACTGATTGGATCCACATGAGGGAGTAGGATACTGTCCATGTTTAACTACCAGGGTTGCCTAAGTCGCTAATTTTCTTTGCCAACAAATTTACTCAAAAAAACTACAGATTTGATGATGATTACACTCATTGGAGCCCGGATCGTGTATGGGCGTAAAAAATCTGTGGTTTGTGTAAAGGTTTGAATAAAAATTTGATATCGTACAATAAATACCACAAAGTTTTCTCTGAGAAATTGTTATTGCTATTCATTTCAATAAAGTTTTGTACTTTTATACACTTTTTATTTTTTTTTAAAGCACTACGCGTTTCACCAATTTTTTGGGCATCGTGAGGTGTTTTTTTATATATTGCATTGTTGTCGTCGTTAGATAAAGAACATAAAATTTGATTTTTTAAAAAATGTTTACATTAAAAAAATTTCAAAAAGGAAATGAAAGAAAAAGAAAAAAGGAAAAGGATTTTTTCTTTTTGTTTCATTTCCTTTTTGTAATTTTTTTAAATGTAAAAATTTTTTAAAAATCAAATTTTATGTTCTTTATCCAACAACGACAACAATACCTAATGTAAACAAACTACTACACCTGACGATGCCAAAAATTGGTGAACTACGCGTAGTGTTTTTAAAAAATAAAAAGTTTAGCAAAGTACAAAACATTTTTGAAATTAATATTAAAAGTGCCTACAAAGTAGAGCCTGAAGCTGTGGATTTTAAATGTTATTGCATTTACAACATGAATACGCTCAATTTGTTATTCACATCAGCTTCCAAGGCTCTTAATCTACATCTACGAATTAACGTGCTAACCATCACCAGTGTGTGTGTCACGGGGTGATTCCACACCAGGCATGCAGCACTCGTCCCAGTTCAAATCGGGACCTTGCACGATCCCCCGGACGCTAGGCGCAGACCAAAAAGCATTCAGGAGAGCAGTACGTTGTCAAACCAGAAACTGGGAGAGTGCTACGTAAACGAACATGCAAACATGCAGTACCTACACTGGTTACAGGGGCGGATTTAAGCAACATAAGCGAGCGCCTAGAGACCCGCTCCACAGGTTGAGCCAAGGGACTACAGATCCTGAATCCGGCCCTGACTGGTAAATAGACAACTACTAGTTAATATTACTAATACTATTAATTTATGAATGCTACGAGGTACTACTATATGCAGAAAACAAAATAATGCCGAACAATTCAAGCGGGGTGAAGTGTTAGTAATATCGAACAGTTCAAATAGTTAATCGAATTATATGGATGGCGATTATGCGAATTCTATCAGCGTACGCTGATGTGGCTTCTTTTTTTTATCATAAAATATCGTGAAAAACGCTCCACTGACATTTTACCGGCATCTCAAGTTAAATACTATTATGTCGGCAGCGTTGCCTTTAATGTCATGTCCTCTCCCCTCCGCTCTCTAGCTTTTCCATTCCACCCTAGCCTTCCCCTTCTTCTACTTCTACTTACTACCATGCGAGCCGCCGCAGAGGCGTGTGGCAGAGGGTCTTAAGGCTCCAGCCATGAAAGGGAAGAGAATAGGGAAAAGGAAGGGGGAGAGGAGGAGGTTTATTGTATTTTGACGTGTCTTTAGTTAGTGCCACGCTGTTTTGTTATAATACCTAATAGTTAGTGGAAAGGAGGAATTTTTGTACCTATTTTATCAGTTTGGCAGTGTAAATTGCTGTAAAATTCATTTCTGGACGACGTCATGTTTACCATGTGTATTACATCAGTGTCACGCTCTTTTTGTTATAACCACTAGTGGTGTGTGGACAGAATGAATTTTTGTACCAGTCACATTGTCAGTTTGTCTATCTTATTTCGTCACTTCTTTCCGTTCTAAAAATTTGGCGCGGGGTCAAAAGTGATATCTTACGTGTGGTACCGTTACTAGTCAGGTCTGAATTTTTCAATTAATCTTAGCTCAGCCTGTATCCTCCGAGTATCGTTACGGCTCCAAACGTAGTTCTTCCATCAGCTGTGTAGTACTTGACGTCACGCTTCGCGCATGCGGCCGACACCCAGTTTTATTTTTTTATTTTACGAGCAGAAAAAAGCTCTGTATTTTATTTTCTTTTGCTGTGTTTGGTACTTAGAAATTGAAAATAAAAAAAGCTGTGAACCATCCTGAGTTTTTTTCACTGGAGAGAAGCGGGTGAGAAAGGTATTGGGGTGCGCTCAGGGACCCATAACGCCCATGAATCTTGAAAGGGGAAATGAACCGAGGAAACGAATTTCTTATTCTCCGCTATGTGCATTGCCTTTTCATCCCTGCAGCCTTTTTCTTGCTCGCCGAGGAGATGGCCCGTGGACCGCACGCTAAAGCAAGGTTTGAACCGGGTTTTCCATCTGGAAGATGTGAAACTCAAAATTCATATTTCGCTTATACCCCGTTCACATTACAATGGTGGTTAACATGGCGGCTCTAACTTACTACTGTTGCGTCGGACTGTGTTTACTCGTCAAAACAATGCTTGGTTTCCATTGTTTATTAGGTAAGGCTTCAACTATTCCCATGTATATGCTGTGGATGGTGTCAACATAAAGACGACAGATGAAGTGAAGTATCTAGGAGTTACGATAACTTCGGACCTATCGTGGGGAGCACATATAAGAAATATTTGTGGCAGAGCTCTGAAGAAGCTAGGATTCGTCAAGCGTATTGTGGGAAGATTTTAGGATGAAAAAGTAAAAGAGAGGTGCTATTTCGCACTCGTCCGGCCACACATTTAATATGCAGCGAGCATATGGGATCCGGTGCAGAAAGACTTAGTCCGGGAACTTAATAAAATACAAAGGAAAGCTGCGCGATTCGTCAAAAACAGCTACGGGCGTACTGACAGCGTTACACAGATGTTAAACGAACGAATTAGGCTGGGAGCCGCTAGAGACTCGGAGGCTGCGCGATAGGCTTAGATTACTTGAGCAATTAAGAATAGATATCTTTCAGAGCGACACGGAGAACATCATATTAGAACCCCATTATATTTCCAGGTCCAACAGAAACGATGAATTAAGAGAGAAATTTTGCCGAACGGATAGGTATGGGAATTCGTTTTTCCCCCGAACAATAAGGGACTTCGATAAATGCTAGGCGTAATTTCATTAGAGCGTTTCCTTTTTATCTTTAAACGGCTGGTGTCCTAACACCCCCCGCCACACGCCTATTGAGGCGGCTTGCGGGGTAATATGTAGATGTAGATGTAGAATATGTTACAGAACAGCTCTTCCAGCCTCCAGTCTCTTTCATTCCCACAATCCAACAACCCTCTTTTCGTCAACAACCCCCTAACCAAAACATTTCAACAGTCGATCGAACATTTCCACACTTAAATAAATTAAAACATTTAAACAAAAATTACACCAAATTAAAACAAAATCAAAACAAAAATTACAGTAAATTTCAAACGTTACATTACTCTAGCTTAGCGTTAATTCAATTTTCAGTTTACCGTAATAGGAATGCTGTTGATCTCTTGATGAAGCAACTGTGTGAAATTCACAGTGAAAAAATCACACGTCTAGGGGGTTGTGTTTGAACCGCTCGAAATAATTTCGATGACGTAACTAAACAGTCACGTGGTACAATGACGAAAGCTTCGCGATCATGGTGTGCTTGAAACATTAGGATGGATAAATGGAGCGTCTTATATGTTGATTACTGTGACTAAAATCGAGATATTCGACTCCATCAGCGATATCCCGGTGAAAAAACCCGATCGGAAAGGCTGCGTGAGATTTTGGAACACACAAAATTGCCGAACAATTCGTTATGTTGTACCACGTGACTCATTAGTTACGTGATCGGAATTATCTCGAGCAATTTACAACACAACCCCCCTGGACTGGGATTCGAACCCAGACCCCTCGATTTCGCGACGAGTGCTCTAACCAGTTACGCTACCCAGGCGTCGCATCCCACTGTGAATTTCTTTTCATACAGTCGAGTGGTATGAAATTCAACGGGTCAGCATAATCAGCGAGTGACTTCGTTAAATTAATTGAGCGGCCGGTTCCGCAGTTCTTTGAATTTGTCTAACAAGGAGACATCGCGAGACCTATATTGAGCTCGCTAACGACACAATGTTTTTTCTGAAACTAGAGACAGAGTGTAGAAAAATTGTCGCGGCTTTCTCTACCAAAGGCCCGGGCTCGCGAGAAAATTGCTAATATAGAACTTCGTTCCGTGGAAACTCTTTGTATGCATTTCCGAGTGGGTGACGGCGGTAGTTGAGAAGTGAGAGTCATGTTGTCTAGGGTTCGCGGCTCGCATGAGGCATAATTTTTTCCGGTCGAATATGTTTCTGAAAACAACGTAAGATGTCCGATCCCGAACATGTACAACGTTGATTTGTACCATTTGAAGTTTATACCACCAAATTCTGAGTTTTCCTCTTCTAGTGCTGTAAAGAGTCTGTTTACGCATTGTTTTTCACGAAATTTGTAGTTGTGAACCATCCACATTTCAAATACTACAATCTAATTATCTGATCGAACTAGCTACAATGTGAAAGTACTTGTGAGTGTGTGGGGAACATCATGTAGAGGGCATTTGTTCTCCTGAGAGTAAATTGCGGACAATTACCCAGCCGTAAAAACAATGGATGATCATGGAATGATGCACAGTGGGCTTAAATAAGAAATAAAAGTTGGCCAAAATTAATATCTGCCATATTTTTTAATCCAGGGCTGCGACGAAAAATCTTTTTTTCGTCGCAGCGAAAAAAAACTATTTTCGCTGTGTGTAGTTGTGTGTACTAGTGTTGCAAAAATATTTCAAGACCTCAGCAAGGTTATGCCCACACTGAAGCCCCATATATGGGAGATATAATGGATATATATGGACATATATTCGCCATATATGACCCATATATTTGCTCAAGATATGTTGAACTGCCAATATATGTTACATATATGGGGGAATATGTGGGTTTGACATATATGTTTCATCAATATGTTTTCCATATATGTTTTATATATGATATTTAAAAGAAATTTTAATCATATTTTTCACTGGAATAGATGAAATTTTCTATACGTACGTATTTTCTTTTAATGGAAATGGAAATGGGAATGGATTAATATACAAAGATATGAATAGATTTCTTTAAAAACGCATAGATTTTTATAGTTACGTATAAATTTGCATATATAGGGTTACAGAGTTGGTTAATAGATGGCGTTGATCACCGTCGTTATCGCTGATTAACTATAGATTGTTGCCGCACCAACTGGCAGGCTATAAGGGATATATTTGCTCATGATATGTTGCAGAGCCGATATATGTTACATATATGGGGGAATATGTGGGTTAGACATGTATGTTTGATCAATATGTTTTCCATATATGTTTTATATATGGCATTTTAAATAAATTTTTAACCATATTTTTCACTGTTATAGATAAAAATTTCTGTACGTTCGTAGTTTTTCTTCTATGGAAATGGATAGATTTATATAGATATGAATAGGTTTCTTTAAACCCATATAAATTTGTAGTTACGTATTAATTTGTAAATATAGGGTTGCAGAGTCGGTTAATAGATGGCGTTGACCATCGTTGACGTCGCAGATGAACTATAGATTGTTATCGCGCCAACTGGCAGGATATAAGAGATAGTTTAACTCCGTGTTATTAGTTGACCAACAGCAATATTATCAAGAGGCGCAATTTCTATCAACGTATCATTCATAATGAACGATTAATGACTATGATAAATTGCCTCTTGAAGTGACGCAGCCGTGTAGAACGAACCAGATGCCTTTGGTATCCAGTTTGTCGTACATTTAAACTAACCGGTGGTCAGGCAGGAATACTGGGTGATAATACATGGGTTGGAAGATGAAGAAACTTCTATCCGTATATGTTTGTCGTCGTACTTAGGTCTCAACCCACACTAAAGCGCCATATATGGGACATATATGTAGAGCGATAACTTTTACATATATGTGAAATATGTGGAGATATATATGGATTCTATTAAAAATTGGCCCCAGAGCATATATTTAACATATATGGCGACATATATGGGAAATATATGGACTCCATATATTTCCCATATATGTTTCCATATATGTTAAATATATGATCTGGGGCCAATTTTTAATAGAATCCATATATATCTCCACATATTTCACATATATGTGAAAGTTATCGCTCTACATATATGTCCCATATATGGCGCTTTAGTGTGGGTGTAGCCAAAATATTCCGTATTTATTCTTTTAATTTAGAAGTAGGTGGTCCCGGTGGATTTTATTTTCGACCAAATTGATATGTTTTCTATTCAAGCTTACGGGTTCTGCTGCTTTTTTTAACTCGAGCTTTCGCTACCGTTCCTAGTATTAAATTATTCCAGAATATGCTCCCTGCAGTGATAGCGAAATAGCTCGAGTTCAAAAAACAAAGAAGCAGCAGAACCCGAAAGCCATTCTACTAGAGTTAAATCACTGCGAAAGCCTACGATCCAATTCATACGCACCATGGATATTTTTCGCCCTGGTTACTGCCACGGAAAACAATTTGAAATAGTTATGATTTGTATTTGTTGCGAAAATATCTCCGGCTATCATCAAGATTATGTGGCAAAGGCATTCATTATCTATTCTATTGATTTCGTAGTGCTCCGATCTGTAAGAATCCTTTTATATTATTTACGAAGCACGTGAATTGCAGACTGTCCCAGGAGTTCGGATGAGTCCCGTGCCGCCCGGATCAGTGTGGGACATCGACCCTCCTTTCATCTTCCCCCCTCCGCCTCCAGACAGTCAGCAGCTTCTCCCTCCCAACACATCCCGAGCAAGAACATAACACTCCCTCTAGCTCCGCAGGTAGCCTCCGCTCGCAGGCCGGGAGATGCTATCTGTCCCTCCCCCCCTTGCCTCTTCCCTCACCCCACCACCACCCCAACACACAACACTCCTATAAGCCGCCCGCTCAGGATTCCGGCACAATGGACCCGAGGAGAAATTTGGAAGGAATGAGGAAGGGGAGGGGTTATCCTTAGGAAAAGCTTTACAGTTTGGAGGGGAGGATCCCAATTGATGCAGAGAAGAGGCGCAAGAAACATCCTTGTCGGAGAATGAAACTACACTCGTACCGCGGTACTACGGACCTCCCTTTAAATAACGCCACCTATAGATTGTGTTATCAACTCTGAATGGATTTTTCCTGTTACGCTTATTTGGAATTTCAGAAATAAATCGACTAATCGCTTTTTGACGATTACATTATTTTATTTGGGGTGGTATTTTTTGATACCACCAAAACTCAATCAGAAATGTTAGAACAATTTGCTAACCTCGGACTGTTTGTTGAACAAAATTGACAAATATCAAATAGTCGGATAAGAGGTTGTGTTAATAGCAGAATTGCTAATTATAATACACTAAGTATGGGGTTATGGAATTATCATGGCTGAGATGTAATTTTTATGTGCCACTTATTTCAATAACGCTAAAGCCAATGATAATACAATTTTTGCTATCATTAATTCACATGAAACTCATATCAATTTAACTTCTTCAAATTTGACACGAAGCATGCAACAAAACTACGAGTTGATAGATGTTGATTTTGCAGCGCACATTTTTTACATATGCGTGCTAAAACTCAACCAATTGATTATTAATTATATAATTTATGAATAACAATAAACGCATATGAAGCACCGCATAAATCTAACACTATCCTGCACCATTTTCAGTGGATTTTGGAAGCAGCGGACAAAATCTGTAGCAGCCGACTCCAATTAAAATTCCCGAATTTACTGTATTTTTGTGTACATATGTTACAGTATGTATGAATGTTACAGTGTACGGGTATTTTATACTCTCAGATTGGATGGTGTGCTTGATTAAAAGAAGAGTACTGTATTTATTCCTCTGTCTTTCGTTACGTGATTTTTTATATAAGCCACACCTAACGTAACCTAACCTTAGTATCGGTACCTACGGACTATCGGCTTTATCGGACAGATCGTTCCCCCTTTTATTCCGTAGTGCCGAGCTATAAGTGTGTCTGCGTCCGGTCTAAATAAGAAAAAGGCGGCTTTACACATGAAAGTTGACTTCTATGGAATTAGTGAGTGTATTTTAAAATCGTCAAAATTCGGAAATGCATCTCAATGTTCGAGTTTCTCAGGTTTTTGTGGAATTCATAAATTTGTATAAATTACATTAAATATGTATGTGCATCATTACAGGGTATGAAGCATGAGAATTACGATAATTTTTAATATTATTTAATACTAGAGCAGTTTTAATTCTAACCCTTGTGTTCTCTTTAACATGAAAGACATTGATGGGTACAAATAAATATTTAAAAGTATTCGTAAGGGTAGGTTTACAGTGGCAAGCTAATTCCGCAAGTGTCTTCGGCATGAGCTTGCGGACGGTTTTACTCTGGCAAAAAATTTTATCGAGTTAGCGCAGGGACAGATTGGTTTCTGTTTACAATTGGTGTTAACTTCTTTCTCTTATATTGGGTTAGTTCTAAGTTCTTAAGGTAATCACTGTTGCCTAATATATATTAAGGATTATAAGTTCATGTGTCTAATAATCTGGAATTATCCATGCTTCGTAACGAGTTTTATTGCCAAAGTTTAAGATGGATTGTGCAGAGCTATTCTTGAAGTTTCTGTCATATTAATTACTATTCACTCGTGAATATTAATGGAATTGAAAATTACTTTTGGAAGTAAACCTCTTTAAATAGAATTTTTCTATTTTTTATAGGCTCGTACAGCCTTAATGGACGCTTTGCCTAAGGTATTCAATGCAATTAGTTCGTAGCGGATCGAAGGCGCGTTAGCAATACCTAATGGTGCCTGGGTAGAAGCGCCTTGACCTATTTGTTCAACACTGTGTTTCTCATATTTGTATCCTTTGTCTGCCCTGTAGATGTAGTTAGGGTGTGGAATAATATCCTCCGCGTCTATCTGAAAGTTGAGGAATGTAAATTTTCAAACAAACCTCAGCATTGCGTTCATTCGCTGGGTCTCTAGCGGCTACCAACCCAGTCGTCACAAAAGCATTGTCAGAGTTTCTATTCCCTCTCAGCATGTTTTTTTTAACGAAGCTCGCTATTATCTTTGCTTTTATTTTATTTCGCGTGCTTTTTAAGCGAATCACATTGAAAATTTCTGTTCACTGAAGCTGTAGAGTTTTCCATTTCATTCAAGTGGTGTTTTTGAAGGAAGTCGCCATGCATTCGTGTGGCCACATAGTAGCAATCTCTAACGACCTCTGCTACTCATGGGGAAAAAATGTCTCTAAATGGTCACAGTTAGTTGACTGCTTGTGTCAAATATCTCATTAGTTTAGGGTACTCGGTTCTTGGTAACTTGCGAACTATGAATTCCTTAGGTCTCGGATAGAGCCTTTTTTAGCTCCATTGTGTAATGGGATGTTTGGACAAACAACGTAGCTATTACGAAGCAATTTACTATTATTCTTTTTATACATGACTATTTAGCATTTAAGTATGAAGTGGCAAAAATATTAAGAGTTATTGAAATGCAATTTCTTCCCAAAGTCATCCTACTCCATATTAAAACAATTACATTTTTCTGAGCACGTCACCTTTTTTTTAACAATCCATTATTTTTCAGTGTATAATCATAACCTGTTCCGTAGTCCATAGGGCCCATCCCCTCTGAAATTTTTAATTCACTTTAAAAAGTGGCTCTAAACGAAAAAGTTACAAGTGCTTCATTTATCCAAATATTTATACTTCGTTTATTATTTATTCTGAAAAAGATTTTCAAGTAATATGTTTCAAATTTCCTACATCAGAAGCTGTGTTTTAAGTATTTTTTTTCAAAAATTTGCGCAAAAAAATCTTTTTCATTCGGTTGTTACACTTCAGTCACAATTACATTCTTAATTGCCTAACTACACTGTTACTCCTTATTTAAAAAAAATCAACCCCGCCCCCCGTCAGTACTCAACATGGACTCCCCGAAACGAAATCCTGACTTCGGCAATGGTCATAATACTTCAGACTTGATATTTATTGAAAATTATACTGAATCAGTAAGGGTGTTTTCCATTCGCTCTAGTACACTAATCACTTCGTAACACAACAGCGCACTTTCCTTCCCTTAATTACAGACCCTGCGCACTATAGTAGGTAGAAGCACTTCAAAAAAGATCGGGAACAAATTTGATGTGTACTGAACAACAAAAGAACGTCGAAAATGGCATCCGTGGTCGTTGTCAAGTTGTTGATTTTCAGAAAAAGCGTCAAAAATGCATATTCATCTACATCTACATACTACCCCGCAAGCCGCCTCAATAGGCGTGTGGCGTGGGGTGTTAGGACACCAGCCGTTTACATATAAAAAGAAAACGCTCTACTGAAATTACGCCTAGCATTTATTGAAGTCCCTTATTGTTCGGGGGAAAAACGAATTCCCATACCTATCCGTTCGGCAAAATATCTCTCTTAATTTATCGTTTCTGTCGGACCTGGAAATATAGTGGAGTTCTAATATGATGTTCTCCGTGTCGCTCTGAAAGATATCTATTCTCAATTGTTCAAGCTAACTAAGCCTAGCGCGCAGCCTCCGAGTCTCTAGCGGCTCCCAGCCTAATTCGTTTAACATCTGTGTAACGCTGTCTGTACGCCCGTAGCAGTTTTTGACGAATTGCGCAGCTTTCCTTTGTATTTTATTAAGTTCCCGGATTAAGTCTTTCTGCACCGGATCCCATATGCTCGCTGCATATTCAAGGTGTGGCCGGACGAGTGCGAAATAGCACCTCTCTTTTACTTTTTCATTTGAAAATCTTCCCACAATACGATTGTTATTGTGAGGTTTTTAATTACTCAGTGGTAAAAAGCTAACGTTTTTAAATAATTATTTTGAACGAATTCAACAAATTATCACAAAACATTTGGCCGTGACTGCTGCTCAATCACAGAATGCTACCTACCGGAAGGTTACCAAACGTTTCGCACGTCTTTCCATTCAACGTCGCTCGTGTGCGCTTAAAGTGCGCTGATGTGTTCTGATGTGCGCTTACTTCAGCACCTTAAATTAAAAGCCCACTAGGATTGAAGTTTTCTGCTGGTACAATTGGGTGCTAGGTAAAAATTTAAATCAGTCACAAAAGTAAATGCATTACAAAGGAAAGCCGCAGGCATTGTTAAAAACTTCTGATGATGGAAGGGACTGTGTTGGGAGCGACTATAGTCTCTCAGAGGCTATACGCATCACTTAGATTATCTACTTGAAAATTTCAGATCAGGCGTATTTCAGTACGATGCGGAGGATATTATTTCGAACCCCTCTTTCAACATTTCTAGAAATAAAAATAAAACCCGTTCTTCCAAAACTTTGTGGTATTCCATCATTAAAATGTATTTTCAGGTGGACAATTTTACAAACCACACTGAAATTGAAACTACACTCCCCGAGTTTCATTATTTGAGCATCATCTTCAGGCAGTGGCGGATACATATGGGGGCCGCGGGGGGCGCGCGCCCGCCCCCTTGCGGGGCCGCTCGCATTGCCGCCCCCGCCAGTCAGCCCGCACGCTATTCGTTCGTGTCTTTCGTCAGTCGACTCTGATTCGAGTTATCGAGTAGTTGTACTTTCTTATGTAGAACGCGCGCGCGTCCGCGTCATCGTATTTTATACGTTTCTGTCTGGCAAATAGATAGCTAACCTACTAGAAAAGTCGCGGCCATTCTAGTGATCTCGATACGTTATTCTGTCTGGCATTTGTTCGAGAAAAGTCGCGAATATTCTACTGTTTGTATTTGTTCACACTCCTTAAAAGCCTGGGAGCGAACATTCTGGCACCGAATGTTCTCGATACAACCGAGCTACATATATAAGGGTAGCAGAGTCGCTGCCAGGCAGTCAGTTTGATAGCTACAATCGTCGCGATAACTTGCACCCCCCCCCCCCTTGAGTTTTTTTCTGTTTCCGCCACTGTCTTCAGGTGATTCACAAAACACACAACAGCTCCATTTATACTCCAAAACAGTATGTGGAAGGAGGAAGAGTGGATGGGGAAGGAAATAAATTTGTTGATCGGTGGACTAGTTATTTAACAACAGCCGAGAGAACGGGGGAATTAGCGGGAAACAGGCATTCATTTAGGAGATTAATTATAGATGAAATTAAAGATTCTCTCGGCTTCCTTGAAGTCCGTTGCTCCCTTGCGTTGGCATCTTTGATGGACCGCAAGGGCTTAAAATTCAGTTCCCTTGTAACCTCCCAAATTCCCACCGGAATTAGGAAGCCTGGGTAGCGTTGTGGTATGCGCAATGGCTCGGCAAGCCAAAGGTACATGGTTCGATTCCCGGTCCAGGCCGATTTTTTCCCTTGACAATTTCTACGTTATTCTCTCAACTTTTGTTACATAAGCAGTCCCCCGCTCTACAAATTTCTTTCCAACCCTCTCCAATCTTCCCCTCCCTCATACTGTTTTGTACTACTAAAAAAGAAATAGATCACACAGACAACGCCAAGACAAAGACGACAGTGCGACGCGCGCGTTTCTCGGATCTTTCGTTGCTGAGAAAAACTTACGGCACATAGCTAACAACAACTCATGTTAAAATAAAGTTAAAGAATTAAAACTTCGGAATCGAATTTATAAAAGTACGATCTAGCCGTGGTTATAATATAACGTTGATATCTTTATTGGTTTTGGTTTTAGAAGCCCGTCGAATCAGGGATTGCGCGGAGAGTGCCGAAAAACGGGTACTTTTTCTCTTCTCACCTCAAAAACATACCTTTAAAAATTTAATAAAAAAATATTCATTAAATATGCTCAACGCAGATTAAAATAATCTACATTTTGATGCAAACTAAATTGTAATCGGACGAGTCGTTATGTAACTACGCTACTTCAAACTCGGGTATATATACTTTTGAAACGGACAGTAGGCATAAAAGAGCTGATTTCTGCTTTGTGAATCACATTGAAAATGATGCATAAGCATTGAAATCCGGGTCGTGTAATTTCAATTGTTCTTTGGTTTGTAGTAGATTCCGCCTGAAAATAAATATATCTCTAGAGATGATAGAAGTGACTAAATAAGAGTTCCAGAAGGAAATGTACAAAAAATCCTTATTTATACGCAACTTTAGTGATTTAAACCAAAAAATACCATGGAAATAACATAAGATACATCTTCGACATACAACTCACCTTTGTCTCCTATCCCCTTCCTTTTCCCTATTTCCTCCCTTTTGCGTGACGGGTGTCACAGCATCCCCTGCCACTCGCCTTTGTGGCAGCTCGCAGGGCAGTATGTAAATGGAGATGAGAATAAGAAGTAATAAAACTGGTCCTTAGTTTTTCCACGCAAAAAATGTATTACCTGACGTATATTATGTATTTTACAACACCTTCTGGTGCAAAGCGTGATGATGTTGTAGCACGAAGAAATATATACCATGAAAAATAAAATGTTTTGTGATTCACTAATAAATATGGTCATCAGTCCCTCAAAAGCAAAATCCTTGGTGATTTGTTATAAACCGAGGAATACATCGCAACATAGCCGTCAACGGCAGGCAAATTGAACAGGTCGCAACCTTCTAGATTGACGCTTATGTCGATTTTCATGGCTGGTGTCCAAGAATACCCTGCGGCTGCTCGCAGGGCTAGTATGTATACATGTAATGAGTTCAGCGTTGTGAAACCGGTAATAAGTGGATATGCAGCATAAATTTTAAAATTATAAATAATAGAACCTTTTTTTTTACCATGGACGATTTCCAATTTTATTCAATTCAACCATAACCCTTTTTTTTGTCGTAATTCAGGATAATCCCGCATTTTATTTTAGGACGGATGGCAGCACTACCGAAAATGGAAAATTGGCGCATCGAAGACGAAGTCACACCAGAGTGAGTCTAGTTGGGCGAAATTAGTTTGCGCGGCGCGGCGGTCAGGGGGGGGGGGGGGCTGGGGGTAGGAGGTAGAGGGTTGAGTTCGAGTGGTTCCTCCCCTCCTTCGATCAGTCTCCTCTTTGTCAGGACTTAAGGTCACGTTCCAATTGCACGGGCGTGCCGGAGGAGACATCTCGTGGTATTTCGCGGAACCGCAGATTCGATCACATTAGCGTTAACGGCCTTTCGACTCGGGCCAATTCCTCCGCGTAAATTTATTCGATGTACTGCTATCCACTTGTGGGTGGCTGCATAAGTGGATATGGTATATATCATGTATACATAACCCCTTTCCCTAATCTACTTTACGCGTCCCACCGTGAATTTTATCGGCATCCCCGCCACTAATGACATTACCAGTTGTATGCTCATGCAAATGATATGCTTTTATAAATATTGCCACATTAATGCAGGTTGGCGTCAACTCTTGGTGACCTGTGGTTGAGTTGCCGTCGTTAGCACAGGCTATTGGCAGTTAGATAATAGAAGGATGAAACGAAATTGGTGTTTTTAGTAATGGAAAAGTGCATATGCAAGGAAATACATTCATATACTTACACTTCGTTCATCAATCACATAATACATTACTTTTTTCGTAATTAAATTTCATTTAGCGTTTCAAATTCACACTGAGGATATTATTCTACATCCACACTGCATCTATAGGGCAGACAAAGTATAAAAGTACTGTGAAATACAGTGCCAAATAAATAGGCCAAGGAACTACTTATTCCGAAGCACCATTAAGCATTTTTGATGCACCTTTGATCCACTACGACCTATATAATCTGTGCAACATAGAAGAAGCGTCCATTTAGGCTATAAGGCTGAGGAAATAAAAAAATAGGAAAATTCAAATTGTAGAGGTTGACTTCCAAGTGTAATATTCCATTCCATTTATATGCATGAGTGTATAGTAATTGATATGTTAGTAGCTTGAAGAGTAGCTCTGCACATTCCCAGAGCACTAACGCGGTATATGTAACTTCGTTTCTCAGTAGAAAAGTTCTCTTTTGTACCTAGTGTGTGTTAACTTTTCCAAGAAAACTTATGATGGTTGGTGTATAGCTCACCACTATTGAATTTAGCTATTGTTTTCATTTCAGTGTCAGCACTGATATAGACATCGCCATATATGTGTCGAGCTAGTCATACTAAATTTAAAAAACACTAGCCTAATATCTGGGGTTGTTTTTATGTCACTGATAACCACTAGATTTAAGAATTATGACCTAAACTTTGTGACGGTAATTGGTATAGCAGCTTTCATGACGTTGGATGCTTTCCATTGAAGGTGCTGAAGTTAGCGCACATCGGAAGACATCAGCGCACTTATAGTCCAGGGAATAAAGCAAAAATAAGAGCGTTTAGATGCAAAAGGTCCGGCAGTTCTGATTTTTTTATATGTTGTTTGAGTTTGGACTGACATTATAAGTTTAAGTTTTCGACCTCGGTGCACCACTGCTCTTCATTTGTTTCGAGAAAAACCGCTAAATTTTGGGACTCTTTTCGGATTTTGCCACATATCTTCTTATGCATTCCACAGAAAATATCATACCTTTCATTTTTTAAATTGAGTAAATTTTCTATAATGTAAGCCCAGATAAAGCTATCTACGTTTAATAACTATTGAGAAATGGCCTTTCGCAGAAACAGCTTTTTTTGGTGAAATCTAAAAAATTTCAATTCTGTGATGATTTTTGCCAAATATCTCAATAACTGCTACTCCTATGAGGAATGTTAAAAGAAGCAATTTTAAAGAACATTAAATTAACTTTAATGTGAGGCGATATAAATTTCTGTATATCCTATATTTTGTTGAGAAAATAAACATGGAAATTTTTTCAATAAATTCAAAACTCTCAATTTTCATCGCGTAACGCTGAAATTTACAGATATACTAGCGGAAGGTGCGCGTTGAAATTCAACGGGTGTGAAAAACATTGAACTTATTTTATAAGAAAACCACAAATCCTGAAGAATAGTGTCAGCGTGGTAATTTGAGGTGTTTGTATCCTATATTGTACGTTGTGTTCTATACTGACCGGTTTTCAGGTACACGGAGAAATGGCCCTCTTTCATGCACGGGAAACCCAAAAATAAGTTAATGTAAGTTAACTGCACTTTAACGCATTTAAACATATATAAATAACTCGCAACGTTTATGCTGTGGAAATCGGTCTAAAAAACAATTCGCAATCGTAATGAGAGGCAGACGGTTCCACTACGTGCAATACATCTAAGTATTAAAGGATAATAAACAACGATGTGTTTGTTGTAGCATCATAGGCATTATTACCATTACTGTTCGCTGCACCTAAGTATTCTTGCACATTTAATTACGTGTGCAGTATATTTAATTCCTTTATATGTATCGTTTACTACGTAAATATTCTCTCATAGAGTACATGCTCATGCAGTTCCCCTTTGAGAGCTACTTTGAGAATAGACATTGAAGAGCATACTTGTTGTAAATATGCATTGAATTTATCGATTACCCCACGAAACAATCTATCATGGGGCCCTTGGGACTCTGGGTCCTTCTCAAACAGATTTTCTATCTACGTGCTATCATGGGCCTGCAGGAAAACGTGATATTTAAATGCTAGAGGCGTGAATATCCTATGAAAATCCAATGTCTGGTTTTCAAGGAAATATGCTATTATTGATTTCAGAAAAATGTGAGATTTTCAGCTTAAAACATGATATTCAGACAAATATGAAGCGCAAAATAAAATCGAATGAAAGAATAAGAAACGTCATTCATTCAGACATCCGATTTAAAAAAATTTCAACCCTCTATCTTGAGCGGAAGTAATTTTAAAAAGCAAAAAATTATACCACTGCAGAAAACCCAATACGTCGCGTACCAAAGGGCCGGCACCTTTTTGGGACCTTTTGGAGCCCTGAGATCTTTTTGGGCCCTAAGATCTTTTTAAAATAGCCTACAATTGTCCTCATGTCTTGAACTAGTAGTCTGCAATATTTCAGCACGATCAGAATAAAACTGTAGATTTGTATAAAACCAAACAGACAGACAAACGACAGGCAAACATTATTCTTTATATATATATATATATATATATATATATATATATATATATATATATATATATATAAAGAATAATGCGAAACGTCCCAAGTTTTCTTTTGTGAGTGTCCTTTTTGCGTGTTTCTGTATTTGTTTAGTGTATTACTGTTTTATTTATGCATGCGCATCGTCGCCGAAAGCGATTTTCGACCAAGACATTATATACAAGTTTGTATATACGAGTTCGTATATATATATATATATATATATATATATGAGTTCGTGGAAAATCACACACGTGATAATTTAAATAAACTTTGCCACAGGTGGGGCGGAATTAAATATAGAAACACAAAAAGGAAGAACACTCACAATATACGTTCTGATATTTCAGCAGCCGAGCTGCCTTTCTCACAGAAGGAAGGATACATAATCTCTGAATGATTCTGTATCCTTCCTTCTGTGAGAAAGGCAGCTCGGCTGCTGAAATATCAGAACGAATATTGTGAGTGTTCTTCCTTTTTGTGTTTCTATATTTAATTCCGCCCCACCTGTGGCAAAGTTTATTTATATATATATATATAATTTATATTTGGGTTTTTATATATATATAGATTTTTTTGTGGCATGTTTATGGGCACGTTCCCACTTGAAGAGTAAAGAAGCGCATTAAGCACACACGAACGACGATGAATGTAGCTATGTGCGCCCGCGAAACGTTTGGTGTTCTGCCGGTAGGTAGTATTGTTTGGGTGTGCAATGGTCACCACCTGAGTTTTGGTGAATAGTTATAGAATTAGTTCAAAATACACATTTGAAAACCTAAGTCTTTTCCCGCGGTATAATTGAAAACCTCTCAATACCCATGTTTGACGCCTTTACGGAAAATCGACTCAAAAACAACGATCGCTATATCGATCATCGAAGTTATTTCGTTGTTTAGCGCTCATCATATCTGTTCCCGATCTGCTTTGAAGTTCTCTTCCTTGTCCGCTGGGTCTGTAGCGAATGGAAAGCAGTTAGACTGCTGTGTTGCGAAGTGATTAGCGCACTGGAGTGGAAATCTCTCATAGTTTACATAACTCAGTCGGTTTGAACGAAGGGCTAATGCAAAATGTCCCAGTCTCTCTCGATAAACACACCGATTCCCGCTAGAGTACCATTGGAATCCACTTGAATTTGGATGGGTGATGCTTATTCGCCAGAGTGTTTTTGTCTCTGAGTGTACACCTAAGTGGCAGAGACAGTAAATTCGGAGTGACCTCAGCTGTAGAAGCACGTCAAATAAAATTTCTACCACTTCGTAGATAATTTGGGACTTGCTGCTCGTTAAGCTTGCTAGTACACTCTGTCATATCTGCCATTATTCGGCTGCATAGTAGTTTGAAGAGAGTATGAGCAAGTCTTGTTATCGCTTGATAAAAGGGCTATTCTTCCCGATCTTTTTATTTTTCGATGTGGATGAAGAAATCGACATTATGTTTTGTCTTTTTTTCGTTCCGGAATTGATGTTGGGCCAACGCCTCATCGGCACTTCATGAAAGTAATAGGCGGGCATCGACTGGTTTTGACTTGGTAAGTGCCTTTAGAGCTGAAGTGGTTGGGCGGCATTGTATTTACGAGGGAAAGGAGACAGCGTTTCCTTTTTGTCTTGCAGAGTTTATTACGCCCTATCTTGTGAATGGCAAGGTTAAAAGACGCTGGTGAAATCTGGAATCCATATCTACTCATCGTAAGGTATTTAAGATTGAGATATGTTGAATGCAGCCATCCACTCCTCCCTGTACCCTGCTAATTCTTCTTCTTCTGTTTCGTTATCCATTTTAATTTGTTTTTCTTATTTACCCCTCGTTTTTCCTCGAGGGAATTTCCCGTCTCTTTCCCCTGCTTCAATGCGTTTTACGAGTTCATTGTCCCCTCAGATGTTAGCAATCATACTGTATCTATCTCTTTCTAATTGTGATCCATATGATTTTCTTTTCTCCCATTCTTTTATACGCTTTATCGTTTCTGATTTTTTATTATCAATTCATTTTTATGATCATGCACTTACTCTAGAACTAATAATTTTCCGGATGTCATAAATTCATTGGAAAAGTGTAGTAAATATGTTGCATGACGACTGAAAACGGAAGACAATAGGATGTTGTGATATCTACAGTAGGTACTGACATCCCATCTCGAGTTTCTGAATTAGAATCCTTGCCCTGATGGAGTTGTTTTTTTTAAGTGGAATCCCAATACCTGCTTGAATGCTATTAGGAGAGCATCTCAAGTGCAGTACTCCGTCCGTGGGATAGGACGTTACAATGTGGACCCCTTGGCGCCTTTCGGTGGGAGTATGCTAATCCCAAACAGAATGATGAATTCAGAAAGTTGGATAAAGTACGTGGAAACATACGTGAGGGAAACAAGATCGGCATAAGGCACTTTTCAAAGCACAAAAGAACGACTAATTAGGACTTCGCTATTTTATTCTCAAATTACAAAAAATATCAGTAATCCACTACTGCGCCATGCACAACGCACGCTTTATCACCATTTTTATTAATGTATTTTTGCCGTTACTATACCATTTGATATTGTATTATTGTTGTATATTTTCAACTCTCTTTTTCTTATCGTAAATATACATTCCATTTTTTCTGTGAATTTTTGTTTTTACTTGATGTAGCAAAACATAAGCTTATCTATAATTAGGTTTTCACTGGTTTTTCACCCCTACCTTGTTTTGGTGTTTTCATGTTGGGTTTTTTTGGCAAGGATGTAAGACTAATAAATCCTTGAGCTTTTAGGAGAAATCAAGGATTATCCTTTCTCCCACATATATACATATCCTTCTTACACTTTCTGGTCATATTGTGTCGTACTTCAAGTATTCCTGTCGTATTATGAATGGGAAACTATTCCTCTGTACAGCTTCAAAGTTTTGTTCACTTATTCTTTTATATATATTTCGTGTTTCAATTGACGAGGCTTTAGATGACAGAGGTGACTTTAAACTCAACAGTGTCAGGCGAGATATGGTGGAACAACATCTTGTGATGAATAAAGATTGGTATTGTTCAGTCCACTTTTATTGAACCAACTTTGTAAAAAATACGTGTTTCGGCTGTCACGCAGGTCACGCCATCAGGTAAAATGTCATTGGAGCTGATGATGGCTGCGTGACAGCCAAAGCACGTCCTCTACAAAGTTTTTTCAATAAAAGTTGACGGTAAAATATTAGTCGTTGTTCATCTCAGCGGATTTTATTGTTTCAATCTCGTCCAAATAAAGCGTCCTAATAAAGCGTCCTAATAAAGCGTCCTAATAAAGCGTCCTAATAAAGCGTCCTAATAAAGCGGACTTAATTAATGCCGAAGCCAGGTTTCTCTCCACCCGTTCTCCATTCCCAAGTAATCCTTCGTTAAACCAGCCAGCCCACCTGTCCTCAATAGTGCAAATGACCTCGCTTCGTGACTGTCGGCCGCCTCTTCAAACCAACGTGAAAATGGTTGCCTGGTAAATTGCGTAAAGGATTCTTCGTTTGCATCATGTATTTTCTACAAAACCCGTTCAGCCCGTGGGCATATCACTCCTGCATTGAATTGTGATTTTTTCTAAATGGATGCATAATATCTTATCGGAACTTAATGCCTCTAAAACTTGCTTATTTTGGCTGGCGATCAGGGCATGTACAAAAAACTCAAGTGATTTTTTTCCTTATTCATGATCAGTCTTCTTCCTCGCGTGGAAAGTCAACTTTGGGACCGTGTAATCATACCATATTTCCAGCGTCATAAATTTTCACTTTCAGTGCTCATCCTTGCTCGCTTCATGACTGCTGGTCTCTTAAGACCAACCAATCTCCGTGAGTTGTTGCTTATAATTACATCAATGCGCGGTGCACTTTGGTTTAAATTGGAGGGATTTGCGTTGCCCGGAGCAGCAAAGGTAAAAGTCGTCTTTAGTTGAGAGGAAATATTTACTGAAATTTAATAAGTGTGGTAGCCAACGCACACACGGAGAGCGCAAGTATTTTAGGACGCCGGGAGAGAAGGAAAAATTTACTTGCAGCATTTGACTACCTCACACGCCTTGCCTGAATTACTCCCCACTTTGCGATGCGCCAGTAGTGAACGGAATGGCAAATTGCAGTTACCTACATCTCCTCCAAAATGATTCTAGAAGAGATACCCGGTCTATTTAATTCAGGCACCACACTATGCCTTTCTTCAAGTATTTATTGAGTAGTTTCTATTAGAATAGAATAGAATAGAATAGAATAGAATAAGTTTATTGTTCTTGGACGTTTTCGTCCACTAAGAACATACAATAAAGTTACATATTTGTAAGAGCTCTATAAATTATTTATTAATAAGACAGTTACATTATCATGATCAATAATAACATGAGACATATAACATATAACATGATACATATAACATGAGACATAACATGAGAGGTAACAATTCAATGAGATTTTGCATAATTATTAAATTAACACCCTTCTTGGTTGAATAGATACAAAAAAAATCTTTTTATAAAAACAAATACAGAACTTGATTTTTTTATGTCGATAGGAATAGTATTCCACAACCTGGCCCCTGCCACACAGAAAGATTTTTGGTATGTAGTGGTCCTATGTAGAGGAGGAATCAAATAATCGGGAGTCATTCGGGTGGTAACGTTAGCCATGTTTACTCTAGGAGGAAAAAATTGCTGCAGATAGCCTGGTTGCTGATTTTGAAAGAGGGAATACATATAAGAACCAAGGAAGTATTTTCTTCTGGTTTTGGCCTTCAGCCATGTAAGCCTGGTAAAATAGGGGGAAATATGATCATCCTTCTTGAGGTTAAAGATAAATCTTACACACATATTCAGTAAACGTTCTAGCTTTACATTTAGCTCTTCAGTGATATCATGGTACACAAGACAGCAATAATCAAAGTGGGGGAAAATGAGTGAGGAGATAAGTTGCTGGCGTGTGTGAAGGGGTATGAGGTTTTTCTAAATTTTAAGCTGATGAAGGATCATATTAACCTTATTACAGATGGTTAACACGTGATTTTGCCAAGACAAATTACACACCATGGTGACCCCAAGGTTTTTAACATTATTTGAATACAATATTTCCGTATCACCAACTAATATCTTTGGAATAGCATTAGCGTCGACTTTTCTGAGTAACTTTGAATTTCCCAGAATTATATTAGCATGATAAGTGTCAAATTCTGGCTCTTTTTAGCATAAGCATCTTTCGTTTCATGAGTTGTACTGTTAAGGTAAACCTAAACCTCTTGTCCCGCGGTTAATTTTTTTCATAAATTTATCCATGAAGTCCATACACATAAAACAAATTTCATCAGCGTGTATTTCTCGATGTCACACGAGTGGAAATTGCATGACTTGAACACTGGTCGGCAGTCGGCCTGAAAGAGGATTTTTGTTTTGTTGACACATGGAGTATTATAATAGGTACAAAAAGAACAAGTAGTGAAGAGTTTTCTCCTGAGTCTACGAGCCAAACAATAAGTATAGTAATTACACGGAATGTGAGACGGAATGAACAAGTAATGACAGGCTGACGTAAATACAGGGGTACATTTGATTAACAAACATACTGGTTCATGATAAAGCAAACAAATGCATTTACTAGTAAAAATGAATGATTTATTGATGTAAATAGAATAGCTGATTTAACAAATATTTTTGCACGAAATAATTTTGCTTCTGCCTTTCAATGAAATAATATCACCAGTGTGCGATGTGTGCGATACTTACCGATATTTTATTGTAACAGGTGGTAAAGATGGCGGACTTCAATCACGCTTCCTTCTCAGTTAGTCGAAATCAAGAACCTTATAAGAGGACGTTTTTCTCCTACTTCGATCGTGTTATCAACGGCCGCGAAAGAAATCAAGTTCCAACTAGAGGGGCTGCAACCGCGTGGGAGGCCAAGAATTTCTAGTCTTAAAATGATTGTGTTAAATGGCTGTTGCGGGTTGAGTTTGAGTGTAAGGAGCAGGGATACTACATAAAGGATTGCCCAGTTTGCCGCAAGGAGTGCTGCCAATACCCGAGAATTTTAATAGGTTCACCTAAGTCGCCACTCGCGGCGCTGACGGTAAGAGCGACCTGAAAATTATATGCAAATGCACGGCAACAGTTAATGTTACGTGGAATATTTTTCGAAAAATGGACCATATGGGGTATTTGCAACTATTAATATGCAACCAGACCCACGTTTAGCGTTACTCTGACCAACCGATAAACTCCGTCTCGAATCAACCGAAAAAAGGAACTTAAAATAAGGCGCACGTTCGAAAGCCCAACCTTCAAATTCGCTCGAGGAATTTTTAAAAATCGTGCAAGTAATCTGGGTCACGGTAAACATACCACATACTTGTTATTCTACCGGTATCTACAGTGATTGCATATGCCTTATGATACACAGTACTTGTTTGGCTGATAGCTATGGCCCTCCCATTATCGATAGACTCAATTTTATTGGCCGTCGTACAGGCAGAAAAAAACAATGCATAGTTGATGTATACAACTACTACTTTACTTCCAAGTAAAATTAACTTGATTGCACAGAACTTGACAGGTGGTTCATAAATTTGGTCAAGGAAAATCGGGTACTTACCCCTATACAATGAGTTATTGTGAATGAAATCTTTATGCAGAAACTTAGTATCAAACGTTTATAGACCCTCTAATAATATTACAGTTAAAGTTTTTTTTTCAGTTTCAGCACATTTTTTATCCTGACTACTACATATACAGAATTAACTATTCTTCCACCGGTATCGAAAAACTTGGACACAATATGCCTTTAAAAGTATTAAGTTGGCTTAATGAATCCAGTCAGCAAGGCCACCAAGAAGTGAAGACATATTTTCCTGCTCAAGTATTCCTAGTATGCCACTCTAAAGCATATAAGATATGACAATTCAAAATAATAATGAATGTTTATTACAAACATTATAGAGGCAATACTACAATAGCAGCTATACATATTGCAAGAGCACTGCTAAAGTTTAAAATAATTCCAATAAGCAAGGCTGACCTGAGTTCTGCTACTATGTATTGTTGAAAACATATGGTAGCACTAAATACAAGTGCCCAGGTGGATATATATTGCAACAATGTAAATAAGGGATTGCCAGGTAAAAATGAATAGGTACAGCTTGGCTCATGTGGACAAGTTATATATTGTTCGTGCAGAAAAATGACACTGGTAGTAACAAATTATGTAGGTACTGCATCTTCAAATTCAAATCCAGGAGAAGGGACGAACATCGTGTAAAAACCTGGAAAAACGATGACAATTTACTGTGATTGAAAAAAATAAAATGAAAAACACGGAAGATAAAATGGATGAACTCACCAGAGAATAAATAAATATGTCACAATCACTCGAGACCGAATTAAAATGAAGAAATATCCTGAAAGATATAAGAAACTAAGCAAAAGAAATGTGGAAGTAAAACAACCTTGAAGGTGTAGTTTCATGATAAACACACATGGCTACTCAAACACAAGTAAACTAATAAATAACTTCCGGGTAACCTTTTATTGTAGTGCATGCAAACTATACCACTTTTATATATGTTGCCACCACTAATCCCACCAGGATCAAAGTACAGGGCAAGTCTGAAGAAGATTATAATCCATGGAGCAGAATTAACATATTACCTGGCTGCAAGTATGAACTTAAGTGACAAATGGATATCAAGTTCCTTCCTACATTGAAAAGTGTGAAAAGTATTATCTAACCAAATCAACATCCCACAGACAGAATGAAGCCAAGCAATGCCATATCCATATCTAATCAAATATGCATCCTAATTAGATGATTAAGAAATTAATAGTAATTGATTTTCCTATATCAGCAACAACCATTGCCAAAACAGTGTCTGAAACGAAAAAGGAAAGAGATACCAGTAAAATGACATTGCAGACAAAAACCGCATAGACATCATGTATGCTTTTGTAACGAACAAACTAAGGCATATTTACCGGAGTCACGAGAAGAAATTATTTTGATAAGCACTAACGCACCAGGCTGCTTATCTTTTAGCATTCTTAGATGGAGCAAGAAATTTAACATATTCCCATTCCTCTGACCTTTCGCCATGAATTTAAATTATTCAAAGTATTCTTCACAGCAATATCCAAAGTCAAATGCATTCTCCACCTCACAAAAACCAATGATGTTAGAATTAGAAAATTCCAAGAACAACTCACCCAATTTTCTTCACGGGAAACGAAAAAATTTCTCATATTTTTCACCAAATGGGGAAAATCTGAGGCGAACCACAACCTCCTTGAAGGATTGAAAGGATGACCACAGCTAATTCTGTCTTCATCAATCCCGAAATGTTTCCACATGGACCGATTCCACTGGGCCCCATCAGTGGTAACCAAATCAACAAAGAAACCAGCCTTCTCCATCAGGATGATGCACTCCATGATCAAGTGGTGCAAGACTGTGCTGGATGCACAACCCTTGCTTAAAAAGCAAGCCAGAGCCTGCACCCACCTGCCTCGAAATGGCTGGAACATCATCACCAAAGCATGGTCCCCCCTCTGATTCTTCTGATGGAGTGGGGTGTGGTCTCCCAAATTGGTGAATCCGCATATTTTAAGAGATTGCTTGTCAAAAGAAAGACATTTCGACAGCTTCATCTCATCAACTAGAAGTGTGCCTGCAATAAAGGTAAAAAATCATTAAACACAGTTCAAAAAACAAGCACAGTTCAACCAGAAAAATGTTGACCACATATTACACCGTGTCTTACCCCTTCTGTCCTCCATCGGAAGTTCACCAGCTTTCTGCTTTAAGCACTGGAAGGTGGCCTCCTGGAATCCATATGTTCCTTTGACATTTTCCAGGTAACGCCGAAGAGTGGTCATGCTGGGAAGGGTCAGAATACCATGAGACCTGATGTGCTCGTACGCTCTCCTACTTTTAATGCGTAGAAGAAGGCACTCGTACACCCAATCACGAGTGTACCTTACACCCTTTGGACTGCGGGCTTTGGCTGCAGTGAAACAGGCTTTGACTGCTTCTTGCTGGCAAGATGTAAGGGTGGAAATTTGTTCATTTAGAGCCTGTTCAGATTTACGAGCCCACTCTTTCCTCATGGTCTCCAATTTAACCTTCAGAACATCAACCTGGAAAATCAACAACTTCAAATAAAGGCATCAGTTGATCGATATGGTCCCAATGATAGTCAATGAGGACACAAAAAATAAATCAATCACTGTCAGTGGAAGCTCATACCTTGCCCTGAAGACGTGTAGCCCTTATCCGACATATTTTCAAAGCATTTTTTTTTGCCTTGTCCCTTATTGTTTTTCCGGATTCCTGTCTTCTCCTGGTTCTGTCAGCCTGGAGTTTCCTCGTCAACCTACAGGATGCACACCAAACACTGGGCCCTCTCCCTCTGTTTCGGGGGGTTTTCTTAGGCACATACCCCTGACATTTGGCAGGCACTCTAAACATTGTTATTGAAGAAATTCCAACATGTCAGTATAAAAAACAACAAAGGAGCGAGAAATAAGGAATTATATTAATATATACTACATTAGTAAAGCGCAACACACGTTTGCTTAAGTGCAAGCACAAGTTTGATAATATTTTACATCTTCTCTGTGAGTAAAATAACAACAACTTGTGAAAGACATGGAAATTTAATCAATGATATTAATAGGATAGGGTACACCCCACTCTCCATAGGTGTAATGGTTTACATCTTCACACAATACAATGTATGTGTGAAAGTGTAAGCCATAACACTCACGAAGAGTGGGATGTATTGTATCCAATAAATAATGTTTCTTTTACTAACAAATATCATGAAATAATTACACTCACCATTGTGGGATTTGATGATATCCATAGTGATAGTATGTAAAATATTCCAAATGTCAATCCACCATGTTCTGACAAGGTTATAGGTAAGGAGATGTAGAAGGGTAATGATGGGAGCATTATTTTGACATAATAAAAAGCTATCTCACATCTTAAAGTGAAAATTACCTTCCATGTTAAGTTGATACGGTGGGAAGTTAGGTAGGTGGTTAATTGTTGTTACAGTATGAAGAATGAGAAGAAAATACAAAAGATCAGACATAAATGAGAATTGCACCTAGATCAAAGGCTAGTGGGAATTGGAGTGGATTATATGTCTTTCTCAACCCTGACCAATTATTTGTAGTTTCCTCCTCTTCCCAGGTAACTACAATGATTAACCAAAATAAACAAACACTGCACCTGATGGTGTTTTAAATTGCTGAAACACGTCACAATAATGAAATGTTGTGGAAAAGTATAAAGCTTAGATATAAGTATAAACTTATATCTTGAATACAAAAAATAAAAACATCTACGAAGTTAGGCCTACCACTGTCCATGTTAACCTTGCGAGAATAAAATTGATGATTAGTTTCCACATTATACATTCCCTCTTTTACTGCATATTATTTCTGTAACACGCCCTGAACCACTAAAATGTCCTCGAATCAGAATTGTAAGAACATCAGATCAGTATTGTCGAAACATTTCTGTCTCCTATTCCCACATTATACCTACTAGAACTTCTTTTATAAAAAAGGCCATGTCACACATTTTGTAAGCTATGCAACACATAGGAATGTGCTACATACATAGGTGTGTATATATATATATATATATATTAATTAGGGCATAATAAATAATTCATTCACTTTAAAGCTTACAGAGCAAAATAAACTTTGTGATGGTAACAGAACTATGCTTGTGAAATTTGTGATTTTGCCATAGACTTTTCGAACTGCTCCAAATTTTGTGGGTTTAGGAAAAAAGCAACAGGAAAGGCAAAGGACAAATGATCTCCAAAGAGTAAAGGAAGTAGATGGACGTCCACCAAACACTAAATACGAAGCTCAGTTGGCGTTGCAAAAAAATATTGTCACAAACATTAGTACACTTCATAAAAAATTTCAGAGAAATATTTAAACAACAGCAATAAAGAAGAGGATTCATAAAAACTGACAGAAAACATCGAATAACGCAGTACGAATGTACATTACCTTTCTCTTTCGCTGTTCTGAGCAGCCAAATCAGCACAGACCCGCAACCCATTTATAATGTGGATCACCTGAGATACGTCTTCAAGGTTCGTCAAGGTTTTTAATCCACTGACGGCAACATCTCTCCCATGGAATATTACCTAAAGAATATAGCCATGTACAATATATGTATATCACTCATAAGAATGCCATAATAAACCGGTACTATAAAATAATAGTATCTTGGAATACTTAAGTTAATCAAAAGTTCATAGTTTACCTTGATTTCCAGGTTTTCGGTTACGGCAACCGTTTTCACGCATTTGAAGTCATTTCCCACACACAAGAAAACAACGTTACAACCGACGATGGCTGTTGTCCAGTTCCGACCCGGAAGATTTATACCGCTGATTCCATCGATAACGGTGCTGATGTTGAAAACTGGAACATCATCCACTTCTACAACTTCCACTTCTTCCGGCACGGGCAACGGCGTTTCCTTCCCAGCTACATCAGCCAATAGAGCTAATAAATTTTCCTCACCATGTGTGTCGAACTCAGGGCCTTCATCGGGACTTGAGTGCTCCGCCGGATTTGGAGGCTCGATGGAATGCCTTACCTTCGGAGCCTTCCTAAGTTTTATTTTCCGGCTCATGTAGCTCGGGCAATTAGGAAAATACACTGGATAGGCATCAGGCTTCAGTGAGGGCCTCTCCCTTGGGATTCTGTTTATGGAACCATCAGGCATCCGGGTTTCGAAGTAGCGAATGACAACATCCTCCGGAAAGTGAACCTCACACACAACATCACTCTCGGAAATCACTCTATCAAGGCGAGGAATAACCCTGCGCCATTTCTGAAGTTGTGCTTCATTCTGAAAATATTAAAAAATGCATTACGGGCGTCCATTGAGAGGTTTGGATGTCATAATAAATAAGCAATTTCTTACCACTAAACTTAATGACTTGCAAAAGGCATGGCGGGCAACGTGGCCACGTGGCTCTTGCGAAGATGTGAGTACATAAAACCTGATAATACGAGTACTACCAACAGATTTTACTTGGAACATGATTAATTAACATTACTATAGGTACTTATAATAATCGATATCTGAAATAGAGAGTTTCTACGTAACCCCTTAAGTTTCCCTTCCGGTTCAACCAAAACAACGCAATATTGCAATATTCAGTACACCTTTACAAAATATTAAAAAATACATTACGGGCGTCCATTGAGAGGTTTGGATGTCATAATAAATAAGCAATTTCTTACCACTACACTTAATGACTTGCAAAAGGCATGGCGGGCAACAATGACCACGTGGCTCTTGCGAAGATGTGAGTACATAAAAACTGATAATACGAGTACTACCAACAGATTTTACTTGGAAAATGATTAATTAACATTACTATAGGTACTTATAATAATCGATATCTGAAATAGAGAGTTTCTACGTAACCCCTTAAGTTTCCCTTCCGGTTCAACCAAAACAACGCAATATTGCAATATTTAGTACACCTTGACCCTGGAAAAACTCGAGTAATCTACACTACTTCATCAATATAAAAAATCTATGAAAATGTAAGGATTCACACAACACTTAAGCAAACTTACTAACCTTTGCTTTGAAAAGGCTTCGGTTCCGTAACCCCAACAGCTTGTTTTCCTTTTTAGGCTTATCATAGCCTCCGTTGCACCCAGGTACACAGCAGCGACGGTTAGGCCTCATTTCCTAAGCCTTAAAAACTTCTAAATACCACTTTTAACACCACCGCTAATTGATTATGCCGATTTTAAGCGAATCGCACACGAACACTACCATTCACGGCAATGGCAAAATCAGGAATGGCTAGGTCGCTCGGCTCTCCAGCGCCACAGTTCGGGCAATCTAAGAAACTATTAAAATGCTCGGGAAATGACAGCAGAAATCTGATAATACCGCCATCTTCAGGAGCCTCCTGTATATAGACTCCTTGGTAAGGAGGGAAGAAACTGTGCAGGAGAGGTGTGTATATGCTAGAGAACCAACTGCTCGATTGCTGCGCCACGTACAGTGGATAAGAGGAAACGGCATTTTTTCACAAGATGGCGGAGAGGAAAAATCGCACTTCTCAGGTTTGAAAGTTTCCCATTCCTAGAGTAAATGATGTATTGTTGTGTTGTGAGTATTTTACAAATGCGCAAGGTTTGCATAATAAGTGAGGTGAATTTGGTTCCGATATCTCTGTTAAAAGTGGGTGAAATTACGAAAACGCTGGCGGGACGAAAGCTCACATTTACCGAGGCCTCCCTCGCAACACCAGCGCATTAACTGGCGACCCGTAATTTGAGCAAATGACGATCGGAAGCGCACCAAGATTCCCGTCCTCATTGTAAGGTTCATGGTCGAAATAGTCTCGGGAAGCGGAATGGTGGATGCGCATGCGCACAGTGAAACCAATTATTTGTCACGTTTCGTCAAGAACTTAACATAATTGCCTAATTTAGGGAAATTCACAATGTTGGCATGCGCATAAGCAGTCCGATTCTGAAAGTTTGCAGGAATTATTTTGAATAAACTTTACTGTTCTAGGCTTCACTTCTTATAAAAGTTGAATGTTATTATTCTTTTCTAAATAAAAACTTTCCACTTTTCTTCAGTTAAAACTGTATAAAAAAGATAAAAGTACTTTATTTAATAATGAATAATAATGTTCATGAATTTATTTACTAAAAAAATAATGGCTGGCATAAGAATTAATGGATTTTTTTAAAAGTTTGACTGGAGTGAAATACTTTCATTTCCTTTTCCATTTAATGTTATTCCCTCGAAAATATGGATTTATAACTTGTCATTTTCACGAGAGGCTTAATTTATGGCCTTTGTCCATGAAAGTTTCGAATGAATAAGATCAAGTGAAACTAGCAAGGCCGTCATGCTGTTCCTTGGACCATTAAGTGAGCCTCATCGTCGTCAATCATTAGCTCCGAAATCAATCAATCATGCTGAGTTTCCATTGTGTGATCCAGGCGAAATTGCACTAGCCGCGCTTTTTAGGCCTAAAAGCCGAGTTTGAAAACTAACCGAGTTTGGGTAACAAATGTCGTTCAGTATTATTTTTTTAATCTTGGGACAGGTACGGCTATATATTTTAAGGATGAATTATCGCGTCAAAAGGGACCGGGCTTTTTTTTGTTTAAATATAGCTCCGGCGTCGGATGTAACCGCGCCAATTAAATCACGCCCGCGTGCAAAAGCAATTTCCTCCGAAAATATGCAAGGGAACCGGGAAAGAAGAGATTGAAAACGGTGGCCTGGCCCTCACGTGTGCCTCGTTTAAAAAAATTGATATTCTAATATCCGGTCCCCCGCGCCGATCTTCACGAAACTTTTTTTTTCTTGAGAGTGTGTTTGTTTTACTGGAAAACTACATTTAAAATTTGGCTCTTCACGGGCAACGAGAATTCTCTATTTTTTTATTGACATACCTACGGGAGAGTACCTGCTTCAATGATGACCCTTTTTTAAAATGATGCCACAGAGTCTAGAAGTCATAGCGCTTTATCTTCTTTGGGTGTTAACTCTTCTTCGTCTTCTCACCGGGTGACGTTCTCCATGCCTGCTGAGGTCTCGGAAAGTGACTTTCTTTTCGTTAGTAGGGCTCTCATCTACAGCCCCTGTATTTAGTTAATTACCGAGAATGTCAGTCATTTAAAGCAAAATATTAGCTTATTTAATACTACTACATTAAGGTGGCTGGAGCGGTAATCGTGAGTCGTTGAAGGCACATTCTAATAACTTTTCAAGCCAGTCGAAAAAAATATTCTTGGACCACATTGCACTTAAGTACACCAGTTTATACGTTGGAAATCGCCAACCATGCAGTAATGTATATGATGCAAGAGTTGTATTTCAAATTTTCGCCTTAATTAAAGCAGTGTTTTGACTTGGATTTTCGGCGCGAAATTCGAAATTTGCGAGAAAATCATATCTAAATACGCTTTTCTTACTCGGCATGATACCTTGATATTTGTTAGCAGCTATTATAATAATATGAAACGTATTATTTCGCATTTAGGAGAAAATCTGTACATAAGAAATCGAATTATTTCAAAATATATGCCGTGTACCATAAGAGTACTAGTTAAAATATCATTGAATTGCCAGGAAACCAAATCGGTAGCATGCAGTTTTTTTCACTTTTATCGATAGATATTACTAATAAGGATACGTATGCAAAGTTTCACGCAAATCTGTACACATACAAAAATCGCTCCACCCACCTTAAGAAGCTCAATTCGGGCATTCCACCGGATGAGAGAATCCATTGGTGCCGACGTTTGAGCCGTCCATCGAAACGTCGGCACCAATGGATTCTCTCTCCCGGTAGAATGCCCGAATTGAGCTTCTCAGCATTTCACGCCGGGAAAGCCTCAGATCTTACAACTACATTAACTTAGTGCTTCTTAGAAAAGCTTATATTATAAAAATAAAATTCGTACATGGCGATAAATTATGTCAGAAGAAAAATCTCGCTCAAAAACTACCATAAATAATTATAAAGTGTAATTTACAGATTATTTTTCATTGGTAAATCTGAGGTCAGTGTCACCTAAAGGTGTTTTTACTGTAAAATGACATAAATTACATTTAATTCATATTCTGGATGCTTATAGAAAAACATGTCCTCTATCTGATATGAGCAACATAATGTGACCTTTCCACGTTATTTTTCTCGCAAATTGAACTTGGAATTACATGGCGTTAAATGCGAGAGTGGGATAAAACACGGGGATAAATACAATTTTTCCTTTTATAATATATATACCATTTTCGCGGAAAACTCTTTTTAAGGTGGGAAAACTCCCGAAAAATCGAGTGAAAATAAAATTTAGGAATCTTAGCACCTTATTGTTTTTGTAAATAGCGAATTACAGCCGTCATTGAAGTCAAAATGCGGTAATTCCGCACGAATGGGTCTGCATTTGGCTTCTATGGCTGGAATACAGTGCTAATTTAAAATAAATTCGCCGAATAATCTGCATATTTTGACCCGTAATTTTGATTGTCTGTACGTAACGCATCTCATCTGCATCAACGCATCTCAGGATTTATTTTTGAGCAAATAAACAAAAACTTGGAATTTAGCATTTGTTTTTACTCGCTCAGTCACGGTTGAACCTCCTTAACTAAATGTTCGGCCTCTTTCTCGTTCGTAAGGGGAAGGGGGGGGGGGGAGTTGAGGTCAAATTCTGGGCCACGGAGGACTCGGGATATCGTTCTCTGCGCAGTGCCAAAGCACTCACCGGATTTGAGAAGTCGATAGCCGAATCGATAACCGACCAACCAGGAGGTGGTGGTGCATCGGGTAGGAATGCTTTAGTCGAAAGAGCGCAGTGGCGAGTTAGAGATTAGAGTCATGCTAGGGGGGTGATGTTGTAAGTGAGAATGCGTCATAAAATGTGGAAAATTACGTCATTTTTTGTAGTTCAACTCCGCCACCCAGGCGGCGTGACCATCTGCGGCTCTCAAGTGGTGAACTGCCGGTCTATTTATTTGATTCATCCGCTCATTCGACATTTGATCCGTATCTTTCAACTCTTGATCCGTTTCATTTGGCTCCGCATTTCAATAGTTCCATCTCACCTGTCGTTAGGAACGTGAAATGGAGCCGCCATCGGACCTAGACCGATCGTGAGCCGATCATTAAGAGAGCGAAACGGATCTCCCGCCTTCCCGCAATGAGTCATTAAAAGGGTGAGATTACAAAATAACCCCCCAGGTCGTCGGCTCGTGTCAATCGGCCCACGCCCACTACTTCCCGTGAATTATTCTCGGTATTTACACCGGGTTAAATTGTAGAAATTGGTTAGGGTTGTTATAAAGTCCATTGTTAGAGTCTACGAACTCAAGAGGAGCTCGCCGATAATTTGTAATAAATACACACAATGTGGGTAGAAAAATATTTATATTATATTATTTATATTTTATTGTATAATACAGCATTAATTAGAGTTAGCTGGTTTCTCGCGCACTTTGTATTTGATAAATGAAATTAGTTTAATTACCAAGAGACCTAGCGACAAAAAAGTGGATTGTGTGTGGATGCTCATCTATCTTTTATGGAAGAACCACCAAAGTCATTATTTCGCGATGCGTTAGTTAATTAATCCCCTAAAAACTTTCGCCATACTTCGAATAACTCTTCGTAATTAATGTAGTAATTGTTTGGATGAGAAACAGCGGCTAACGCTTTTTTTGGATATTAATTTTAAAATTAAAGTGTGCTGAATTGTATTACGCCAGCGCTTAAAATCATGGAAGTCGTGCATTTATTATGTGGAAGACAGGCTCATCCCTAGTATATCTAATTCTGCCTGGGATAAGCCCATCCCTTGTGCTTACTGGGAGATAGGTATTTATTCATAATAAGTAGCGCAATTTTTTTAAACTATTTTTTTCGGATCTTCAAAATGAAGGTTAACCTTAATGTCATAAAAAAACATACCGACATTCTCAGCTCTCATATCTATAACGGGTAATCAGCTTGATTAAAAGTTAAAATTTTCTTGATATTAATGATTTTAATAACAACTAAATGGTTTTGTATTTCAAATGAAGGAGATCTGTTAGTGTATAGAGCCTAGGGTCAAATATTTCTGTGATTTCATAAACCTAGACCAAGTAATTTTTTATAAAAAATTCATGACATTCACCACAATTCCAAAATCCACCTCTCATCTCGAGGTGCCTTAGCTGGTTTATACGTAGATTCCCTGAAAATCGTTATTTTATGAAGCTTATGAACAGTCACTCTACCTTCGTGTAATTATCGTATTGAATTCAGTAAATGCTCCTATTTCGTTTCTCCAGTGGTAAGTTCAGAGTTGAAAATGCTCTCCGCAATTTAGTTTTCCCGTCATGAATTAAACTATTTTTTCAATACTTAATTTTTTTACCCATATCATTTTTAATTTTTAATTACAACCGGAAAGTTGGAAAAACTGAATTGTAAATATAAGGAGTTACGTTTCTCAGAAAATTATTGAACTACTTACCTGCAATTAGGACGATATTCAACTTATGGCTTATGATAGCTTACTCTTTAAAGGTATGTAGGTACTACATTGAAATATCTATTGACATGCTTTAGATTAATAATCTATTTATATCTACATTTCGAACGAAAATCCTATTCATTTCCATAGGAAAATTAACGTTATCTCAACCCTCCTCAATGTATATTTAAGAACTAAATAAGAAAACTCTCGTAAATTCTCGATTACTCATTTTTGCTTCGATTCTTCGACCATAATGTTTAGTATCGCAATTTAAAATTATCGGTTTCGAGAGAGCGTGACTGCCTCGTAAGGAGAGTTAGCGGGTATATATATATCAGTGCATCAGCGCTCCATTTCACACCTACGACGCGTATTATCAGCGCACTCACCGAACTGGTTCCGAAGTGGTGGCGTTTATTACCTCCAGGGTCCACACCCAATGGCATTACCACCGCGTAACCTCAATTTCAACCCACGCTGTTTGAATCATTCATCGCCAACTCGGCGGTCTCGTTTTAATCGCCACTTTAAGGTAAGTATACTCCCCCGAAATCCGATCCTCTACAGAGGGAGAGAGATTTTGGAACGCTGATGCACGTCCTCGCCGGCGACTTATGGATCCGCCGTGGACCCGCATCCTCTTGTCGCATCGCCCGTGACTTACACAGATAATCCTCTCCCCTCCTCCCTCTCCCCACTGTCTCGTCCCGTAGCTTTTGTAAATTCGGTCGTCGATTTGCATAAGTTCCTTCCCCCGGCTAGGAAGGTGGCCTGGTTCGGGTTGTTTGGAGTGGGAGGGTTTGGGATTGGATAAGGGATATAGGAGGGGTGGAAATGATGAGGGGGACCGGGGTAAATTAACCGGGAAGACCGTTCATAAAGCTTGGAGAAGGTTAAAAAAAGCGACTCATCATTATGTCAACCGCGCCTTCTTAAAAAAAGCACAGCAACAGCTTATCGCGTTGAGTTGATCTCTCTCCCACTCTCTTGTCTTCTATTTTTCCTCATTCTTTCCCTTACGTTCCGTCTCCTCAACTATATACGGTTTCTTCCCGGACGAAACTACCCACCCTATAATGACGTGCAGGGGAGTTTTAATTATCACTGCATAGTACACATTGTGTACAGTCATTAATAAGGTGGCTGGAGCGGTAATCGTGGGTCACTTGAGTGCATATTTTAACATTTATTCAAGTAAAATAAATTTGTAGGACCACATTCCAAGTTAGTGCATCTATTTTATCGTTGGAATCCTTCTTGAATGCTGTAGGTCAGCGGTTCCCAAACTGGGGGTCGCGACCCCCAGGGGGGTCGCGGGCCGTTCGGAAAGGGGTCGCGAGATGAGGATTGTAATTACTTTAAAAACAATATCATTTGAATGTACACATTGTTTGTTATTTTTAGGGGGTCGTGGCTAAAACGTATGGGCTAAAATGGGTCGCGGAAAGAAAAAGTTTGGGAACCGCTGCTGTAGGTAATGGAAAGCACACAAGAATTATATTTTACATTTTTTGCCTTTATTAAAGCATGTTGTGGCTTGAATTTTCTACGTGGTATTCGAAATTTCGGCGCAAATTCAATGTTTTTTTTCGAATCTTTGACTCGGCGTCACTTCTTGCTATTTATTGACAACAGCTGTTATCGTAAATGAAATATTTTTTTCACGTTAGGAAGAAAAACTGTTCACATGTAACCGAATTATTACGAAAAATATATCTTGTGCCACAAGGTTGATTTTTGAAAGAGTATTGAATCGTCAAAGAAATGGATAAAATGCAATTTTTTCACATTTATCTACAGATTTCAAGAATAGGAAGGTGCTTGCCAGGTTTCACGCAAATCTGTGCATAGACAAATATCGCTCTGGCCACATTATTCAAGAAAAATGCATGTTCTAAACCAATCATGTATGCATGATCATGCTGTATCAATGTTATTCTTTGGTATGCGGATGCTGATCTGTAAAATAAAACTCCACCTGTTTCCGACGCATTGTTCATATTCGCAGACTTCCTCGGTCATTAATGAATTTTTGGGACTTATATTTAACGAGAACAAGTATAATATTTGTTCTTCTACCTTGGATGCTACAAGCCTCCATGGGTTTTTGGCTTTACAAACAGTTAACGCCAATCTCTGTCTATCTTTTGCTAAGTCCTTATAGTTAGTAGTCTAGTTATTCATTCTTTGTTTCATGATATCGTCTCTCCATATTTTTCAATAATTACAATTATACTATTGTAATTAATATTTTTCTGTTGAAAATTTTGGTACACGGAAAACGAAATTTAAAATTAACAATAAAAATTATGAAAACCATTGAGGATGGTCATCAGACAATTATAAGTTGTTTTATCAGTATCCCTTACAAGAAAGCAGTGTCGTATGGCATCAAACACACCACACACTTGCGGAAGGTAAATGAAGCTTAATATAATTTCATGCATTAATTACTTTATATCTCACGGTTCTCACCATGGAATTCAGTGATGAACTTTCGGATAACCTAGGGATTATGAAAGAATGAATGTTCAAGTTATGTCCGTAATTGTTTAGTATTTCTTTTTAGCTGATTTTTATTCTCATTTTCATTTTTAGCCATTTTTGTTATATTATGCATTTGAATCTCATCTTTTATTTATCAGCCTCAACATTTCCTTTTATCTTTATTGTATCGACTATCTAGAGAGTGCATGATTACCAACGTAGAGCAAAGAGTATTATATACAATGTGATCCACTTACTTATTTTTTTCAAAATATTAGTAATTACTTCAGGCTTCACTATGTGGAACCTCTCCAAATCGGAAATAAAAATTACGATTCGTAATGGTCCACTAAATTGGTTTATTTCTTTATTTTTTCACTCGCGTAAAGAATTTCTAATGGTTTCAACATATTTCCAAGCATGTGGATATCTTGGCATATTTCCCCAAAGAGAGACATTAAATGTACTGTTTTATGAAAGGATTGATGTACATTCAAAATTGGGTTCGTAAAAATCATAATGCATATAATTTCTTGGATGATTGATCGAATATGTTGAATTCTGCTGGGAATTTTTTTTCCTGGAATTCGGAGCATTCATCATCCCAATTTTTCGTCGAAATAAATCTCGGTGGCATCTAGGTAAACATATTTCCAAAAAGTTGCAATAACATGTCATAATTGCAACTATGCTACTCGCTATAGGACACAGCAGTACTATACAACAAACGTAATGGACACTGCTCCAAATATATTATTATTTCCTCGAAATCAAATAATCTGTTTATCATGATGTATAACACTGCGTACGAATAGTGTACTCTCAGAAGTAATTGATTTTTTACACTATAATATGCTCAAAGACTGCTTTAATTTTAGGCAAATGTTTAGCTGCTAGGATCTTTTGAAGCTGTACACCATTTCACCCTTGTCTGAGCGAACTAATACAGCTCCAAAATGAGATGTAATAGTGCCACGGGCAAAATTACTTTTTTCGCCTTGTAACTTATGCATCTATTCGCACCAGCATCCTAGTAAATGTCAACTTTTCAGTGTCGACGGACGCAATTTTTATTGCGTATCTTCACACGCATCAGATTGCGCAAGGGATTGCCTTGCGTGAGACGGCGCCTCATGCTTATTCCTTTTGGAGCATTACACAGTTTTTTTATCTCTCGTTTCCTCTTCCTGACCTTCACTTAATTCCCCTCATTCTCTTCTTACTCACTGTCTTTCGGGGTTGGCTGGGGGTGGAATGGACGAGTCGGAGATGACTCTTACTCGAATTTATTAGCAACAAAAAAAAAGGGAAGGAGCGTTAGCGCCCGCCGAGATTTTAAGGCTGCGATAACATATGAGGACGGAGACCCGGAAGAACGAGTTACTCACACATTTATATATATATACATATGTATTTTTTCCAACCATGACGCCAAAGCGGCGCCTATGGCTCGGTGTCTTCCACTGTTGATGGAAGACCCACTCTTGTCCCTTCAACCTGAAGATGGGCGTAGCGAAGACAAAAAAAAAGTATTTTTCATTCATCTTCATCGACATAGTTACCTACAATAGGTGCACCTCAAAGGTGAGTGTCTGGATACAGTGTCAGCCTAATCTGTTTTCTAACTGTGGGTACAATTTTATTTTACCGCTTAACAAATAAATAATTTGTTCTCCTCCCGTGCTTTCTTAAACCGCGCGTTAACTTGAGGAATACTCTTATGGGTTTCAGAACTATTATCTTCACATTGCAGTTTCCCTTTCTCACCAGGAACTAAAATCTTAATTCTACAAGTTCTCTCCACCCTTCGAGTTTTACGAGGAAAATTGTTTTATAGGGATTATTTACATTATACCCACACGGGAATAAGGCGGTAGGAATAAATGACATTCTTGCTGAGTTTCTAATGAGTGTGGGGAAGGAGGGAAGAGGAAAACATTTTGCACTTGTCCGTAGGATTTATGAAGATTTATTGCGTATCTTCACACGCCGGAGTGTGGCCGGAGGACTTCGTGAAGACATTGGGAGCTTTCCCTTCAAGATGTTGAAGTTATTGAAGATCGAAACACATCAGCGCACTTTATCGCACACGGAGGACGTTGAATGGGACTGTGTGCGCTGGTGAAACGTTTGGTAACCTAATTTTGAGGACATCGGGACTATCTACGGCATTACCTTTACGGAGTCACCCGCAAGTGCACATAAGTGCGATATTCCACAGACGAAATATCATTCACCTTCACCGGGATTCGAATCCGGATCCCTCGATTTCGCGTCAGGTGCTTTAACCAGTTAAGCTACCGAGGAGTCCTTCTCCCCTGTGGATTTTGAGGGCTTTACAGGAACAAGGTGTTCAGTATAGGTGTAGCGAAACTTGGTGGCTCTCGCTCGTGACAAGGATGATGCAAAGGAGATGAAACCATGAGATGTGGGATGAAGCATCCGAGCCTTTTTCCAGGGGACCTTGTGGGAGTCCTTCGAAAATCTTGCCCGCTCATCAACACTTGGTTTAAGGTCAGTGTCCTCTAATCCTCCGCTGGTGAGTGCCACCAAGTTTCGCTCTGCCTATACTTCTAGACATCTGATGTCAGTAAGTAGTCCAAAGCGTCACAGTCCACGAGGATAAAGCCAAATATGGAACACAATGTGTTCGCTCTTTTTGACCAGTTTTGAGGATACTGGGACTAGCCACGTTATTTACCCGGTCAAGGCGAATGATTTTTCCGATAACGGATTATCGCACAGTTTGGTAACCTGCCGTAGGTAGCATTCTGTGGATGCACAACAGTCACGACCGAATTTTTGATGCATAGTAAATGAATTCGTTCAAAATTAGCATTGAAAAACGTAAGCTATTTACTACAGAGTGATGAAAAACTTAGCATTATCCATGTTTGACGCCTCCACTGAAAATAAATACAAAAACAGCAACTGCGGATGCGATTGTCGAAGTTCTTCTGTTGTTTAGTGCACGTCAACTCTGCTCCCTGCTCTTTACTAACCAAGTACGCAGGGTCTGGAACGAATGGAAAGCAAGTGTCCTGTTGTGTTGCGAAGTGATTAGCGCAATAGAGGGAATGGAAAGCTCCCAATACTAATTCTTATGCCAAAGATGAGCAGGGCAAAGATGGGTGAACACAATAGGACTATAAGACAATAGAAAGACTATAGCTAAGCTTAATATCTCACACGGCCAAAGTAGTTTTCTCTAGTAGTTAGTAGTAGTATCGGTAAATTGAATAAAAACTACGTGCTGTAACTCCTGTTGTTTTATTGTTACTTTAACAATTGGGTCCTCCTTATCACACTCAAATATGGGTGTGCCAATCGTATACTTAATTATATCGCATATCGCATTGCATCGCATTCCCTCTGGCCTCGCTTTACATAGGGTATTTCAACGTATCGTATTGGAATTAATCGACCAACCCAAAAGATCTAATTCGCAATGCAATTACCTCTCGCATATCTCACATCCTTTTTGATTGCATCTCAAAGTCTCACAGCGTTGCGCCCTTGGGGTGAACCCATTTGAGGGAAACGAATAAGGCGACCCCTTAGAGATAATGGCGAAAGACTGACCCGCGTCGTGTAGTCGCGCAGAAAAAAAAGAAAAACGCACGCCGCTGCGCTGCGGGGTTTTCGAGAGGAAGGAGGAGCTAAGAAATTCGGCGCGGTCTCTCTGGCGTGAGCGAAGGTGTGCCTGGGCACTCAAAACATATATTTCACGGTCGTTCGCTCCCTCTCTCGCCTCCCACCTCCTTGTCTTGTCACGCCGACTCAATCCCTCTCAATCACACAACCCCCTCCTTCCTCCCCCGCTTGTTCGCTCCACATTCTGCCCCCTCCCGCCCCCTAACTCCCCGCCCCTCCCAAAATGCTATTTTCTTTGCGTTCCGTTTTGGCCACCAGTCACCTTGCGAAATCGCTGCTTCGGGCAAGAGTTTAGGCCTCGGGGGTATCCCGGAAAAACGTGCATTCTTTCGAAGGCCGCCAGGAAATTTGTTCCTCTTCACTTACGCGAACCTTAACCCTTTAGCGCCCAGTGTTGCTTATAAGCAACATAAATTTCAAGAACCTGAAATTCATAGGGAATTCATGTTATTTAGGCAGCTTTAAGTTTGCTTGAAAGCTGTATCTTCGAAGTTAATTTTTACAGCACAAGATGACGCTTGGTGCAAATCTCGCTTTGATAGGGGAGAATGAAATGAGGTATGCAGAAGGATTTAAAATTTTCGCTAACACCCTGGTAGTTATAAAGATTTTTTTTTCATTGACTATCGTTTTATGATGTTTCATGAAATATATTATTAAAATAAATGATTCAATTCAGTTATCACAAAAGATACACGCGGATATAATCTACGCTCCTTCGGCGCGATCAGAACTGTTGTTGTGTTGATTTAAAGCAACAATGGGTCTCCAAGGAACTATGGGTGAGTGTGGTATATATAGGCAATCCTGCATCACAATTTTGTCGGCGTTAATGTGGTTCCACCGTGACTGCGTGAGTCAAGAAAAATGCTAAATTCCAACTTTTTGTTAAATTGTTTTAAAAATGCTGATTTCGCTGATGACGTGCGTTTGCCATAGAAGACCAAAATTAAAGCAGAAAACATGAAGATTATTACGAGAATGTATTATAATTAACATTTGTCATTGCAATAGACGCCGACTGCAGCGCCATGCCTATGGAATTACCACTTTCGATTTCAACCATCGCAGTAATTAGCTAATAAATCAATAAATAAGTTAAGATGCACCTACTTCATTGTTCGGGGATTTTCGCTTCTTATAAACAGATTTTGTGAAAATTGAATTTATATTAGATAGAAAAATACTATTTTCCCCGTGTTTCTCCAGTTGTCGCATTTAACGCCAAATAATTTCAGATCCAATTTGCCTGAAAAATAGTGTCGAAATTTAAAATTTTGTTGTTCATATCAGATAGAGGACACGATTGTCTATAAGTATCCAGAATATGAATAAAATGATATTTAAGTCCTTTAACGGTGGAACCAGTTTAACTATCTATCAAACAAGGGAAGAAATGGAGCCATGAGACGCCATAATAGCACTCTAATTGTAAGAGTAGTTGTCGTTCAATCTAAAGATTGGTTGACTGCATCCTTCCCGGCCTAATGCTAGTTCCCTTACTCCCTGGTAGTTTCTCTTATGTACCTACTTTTTTATTTGTTTGGTCCCTATGTTTATCCCTCGTCGGCGTGTAATAGATAAGAATGATGACAAATACGAAGTAACATACAGTGGATTATCTGATGATGCTGTGTATCGAAACCCGTCGCATTAAAATTTATATTGTGGAAAATTGCCAAATTTCTCTAATTATGATATTCTACCAGATCACGCCGGATACGACACATTTTATTAATTTGTTTCATAACTTCGTTTTCTTTTCTAAGTGAACGTTGAATATCGCGGGTGAAAAAGCAGATCCTTGTCACTCTGCTTTGCTTAACTTTGATTCTTCCACATTATAGCCACCTTTAATTATTACTAACGGTCCATCATATAGCTTACATATTTATATATCCTCGAATGATTGACACACTCTCCATAATAAACAGCAGTCTCTTTTCACACGCTGTTTAAAATGCTTTCTCCTGGTCGTTTCATTGTACGTAGTCTGGCCTTTTCGTGTCATCTTCTATGCACTAAGTCCCAGGGTTAAACTGCCTCCTCTTACTCCCCTGCTTTCCTCAAACCACTTGGTCAATATCTAATTATAGCCTTCGCAGACAATGCCACTAATTAAAATAATAATTTGGTATATTTACCGCGTCAAGAATTGTTCAAAATCCAAAGTTTTCCCTTCAATGTCGGAGATTTCTTCAAGAGTAATGTATGCGTTAAAATGTGTCAAACCCTTATGGAGAAACTCCCTGGCATTGCATGGGAAACGTTGGTCTGAAAGCAATTCTTGGCGCGGAAATTTTCCCAGAAGTATTATCCAAGGTATTCAGGATTTGCATCTTTAAAGAAGTCATTGGGTGTCTTACTAACAAACTCTCTGTGTGCGTGTTTAACTTGTCACCTGCGGGCATAATTATACCATCATCATCATAAGTAATTATCAGTCCGAAGATTGGTTTGCTGCAGCTCTCCACTCCACTACAATCTCCTCCCAGCCAACCGCTTCGTTCCTTCGTAATTCTTCACTTTGACACTTTGTAGGATCCACATGGAATAGCTCGTAATGACCAACGTCTAAAATTTGCATCGAGATGCAAATTTGGACTGACGGACTTCAGCGTTGTGAGGATTTATAATAACCGACGTGATCTGGCACGTCGTGGTTGACCCATAACTGAGCCATCAGTTCTCTCGTGCTAGTTGGGTGATGGTGAGAGATATATATTCGTGGTGCCACCTTTGTGTGCTGTTGTTCCGGATGTCCAGCTAAGGCCGTTTTGGAGAGGATGGTTCGCTCGGATGGCCGGTCATTCGTCATGCGTCTCAGGGTCCATCTGTCCGTCGTAGCGTAGAGCAGCCGACCCTCAGCTCGTGCCATCACCATATCCTCCCTCCCCACCTCCTGCCTCTGCTCAACGGAATGTTCGACAAATGCGTTCAAGCAGTGGGAAGGACAGGCGCACGCATTTCACGTGAGGAGGTGATTTTGGAGAGAGATTCAGGGGGGGGAGGGGGGAAGGGAAGGCGGAACCGCCTCAATGAATCTTCCCCTCTATAGTTCTGGAGGGCAAGAGCAAATGTGCGTCAGAGGTTGACCTGCCGCCGAGTTGGTCAAGTTTCGCCCGCATACATTGGCAGGTCCGTGATGGGGGTCTCATTAGCATGGTGGCTAGAGTACTTACTCTTCCTGTTCTGAAGGTCCGGGTTTGTGTTTAGTTGCCGGAAAATTACTTTATAAAATACTTTTATTACTTGCCGGAAAATTACTTTATAAAATTATAAATCATCATGAAGGCTATCATAAGCAACAACATACCATTTATAACTGCTCAATCAAAAAAGACATAATAAAATGACAATCGCACATGTCAATTCACTATAAATAAAATACAAAGGGACATGTTCTACGTGAACTGGCATGTTAACAACACTTACACCATACATTGATAACTATTTTGTTAAGAACCGACAAAGTTCTGTCGCAAACCAAATTATAATTAGCAACTATCACCAGGTACTCATTGACCGAACATTCAAAAACATAACAACACAATCATTATACCATCCATACAGAGTCCATCACACAAATCCTCAACATAGCAATTGCAATGGCATTTCATGTGGCCGACAGTAGGAATGAAGTCTGGGTTTAGCACGGTGGCTTGGAGTAGGTACTGATTCTCCGCGCTGAAGGTCGCAGGTTCGTGTCGAGTGTGTGGAAATTTACATCGGTAATCCGATTCGTACTTGAGGAGAGCACTCCAAGTGCTTAGTCAGTCGGATTGGGCATTAAACCACACATACTAGACCTACTACGCCATTCCCTTTCGGGGCAGGCAGAGTCAAAGAATTCAGTTTTAGCCATTAGCCCTAGAAAACTGGCTCCCTTTTAACAGTTTCCTCCATAATGCCCTATTCTTACAAACCACTTTCGCTTCTCACACTCATGCATTGCTTCATACACGCTCTACTATTCTTAAGACTTCTAATATTCCTCCTCTTCCCTCTTTTACCATATTCACCCATGATTTTCGAGGTCTACTGCTTCCTTTCCCAACATTAATTCTACTAGCATATACCTGTTTCGTTACTCGACTCTTTCCTATTGTCTCGGCGAAAACCAACGAAGCACACTCCTTTCACACCATGTACTACTTTTAATTCCAATATTATGTAGGAACCCACATGCCCCATTTAATGATTTTATTGAATTGGACCGGGTTGGAAAGTATTTAGATGGTTGGCACGCAAGGCTAGATGCGGCCTTTGCTGGAATAGCTACACGTCGCCGAGAGCCGACGAGGACGGACGCGGATTGCGTCAGGGCTAGCGAAACTGGAGTCTAATTAAACTCCAGGAGCAAAAGCCCTTGCGGAAGGAATGTACTGAGGAAACTCACGTCCACACACTCGTTGGGCCGTTCGGAGTATTTTCTTTCGGGCTCCATCGGGTTTTTGCTCTCTTAAGATTCACAATTGGACTCTCCGTTTGTGGCTTATATGGAAATGACTCCGTAGCCGCGTTGGTTAATTCCATATGCTGGAGACAAGGTGCGGCTTTCACAGGATTCAATTCCGGAGTTATGCTACTTTTTTATCTTGTAAAAGATGCGGTCTTAAAATCTATGCAATTCATACAGTTGACGATAGAATAAGATAATGCTGAAGTTTATTTATTTACAGCTGTATTTATATAAATGATGACTCTACCTACGTTACCACATTTATTTCTTGACAGATTTTAGAAGTGATAGTACCGCACACGTGAGGAATGCGTTTATTTATGTATTTTTTTTTAAATTATCCTTAAAATCGCATCAGATGTCTTTTACTTGAATCATTTTAGCAGGTAACAAGGACAAACACTTCCAACCATACCTTTGGAGGTGAAAAACCTCTCCAGGCGGGATTCAAATCAAATAACTTTATTTGCCCTGCCGCCACCGGCAATGGGTTCTAAGGAAAGCTTTCTTTGAAAGACATAATACATTAGAAAAAGAAAACTGACTATTATTCATTTCTAATAATTTTGGCGTGAAAATATGCTCGAATAGCTACTCGAGGAATTAATATATCGGTAAATATTAATTATAACTTAGTTTTTCCACGTAGATTTATTACAACAATACGGCCTAGGTTTTGACGAAGCTCGTCATCATCAAGAGATGATGATGACGAGCTTCGTCGAAACCTAGGTCATCCTGTTGTAATAAATCTATTGGAAAAACTAAGTTACACTTAATATTTACAATGCTAAGCAAATTCCACGAAGTTACGCCCGAGACAACGGAATATTCATATTTATCGAGGTCCCGATCTATGGAAAAGGTTTTTGGAAAAAGATTCACTAGAGTTTAAGGGCATTTCCTTAGGAAAGAAATTTTTTCTGAGGAATTTTGAATTTTTCCCTTGCTTTTCCCTATGTTCTACGGAATTCTTATAGGTAAATTTCCATCGCAGTCGAAACGAATCACGTGACCGAAGAATTCAAGATGGTGGCCTTCGTTTAAATAATAATATTAATACAGAATTTATTCCTCGATAATAAATAATTACATGAAACAGCAAATTAGTCGGGAACATAGGTACCCATTACAAAAATGACCGCTGTGGGGTTACCATATGGTCGTAAAAAAATTGTTTAGTTATCATCACATTTTCTTAGCCAAATCGGTATATTTTATCGAATTGTGGTATTTTAAGTATTGTTTAGTGTTGCCGAAAGTAATTAGGCGTATTTTTGCCGCCGCGATGACGCTGCGTCAATGCTTTGATTCTCTGTACAAAATGGTGAAACTGGGATTTTAACTCGCTCTGCTAATTTCCGTATACGTTTTCATAGGCTAGTTTAGATAGTTTCGAAGTATTTATTCATGAGATTATTGTCGTTTAAAATCGCACAAATTCATAGTAAATAGCGTCGGCTGCTACTGATTCATGATGGCGTCGCGACGACGTCATGTTTGCGGCACCGAAAGGCCTTTGCACGCCGGTTCCTTATTGGTCGTTGGTTTTAATGCTCTACTGCGCTCTTATCTTGGACGGACTCGTCCTTCCATTACCAACCCAACTTCCTCCATCCACTCAGTGGCACAAATGGCGTCAGTTGACGGTTGCCTCCCCATGATGATCGACCCTTATTTCTCTTTCTTCTCCCCGACGATTGTCATCGGCGAACCGTCTAGTGTGTGATCGTACCGGGCGGTGATAACGTTAAGAGGGGATTCCATTAGGAACAATGGCTAATTAGTTGGGGAAGGCGGCGTCCGAAAGATTTAATCCAAGACCTTGCCGGCAGCTCCGCTGTTTTTTTTTCAATCTGTTATGCCCTCCGGTACCTATCCACACGAAACAACCACGAACTCTCTCACTCAATTGAATCCGGCGAGAAACAGGTTCATGGGTAATTAATTTGATTCCTTCGGTGGAAGTCGTGATCACATCTATACTTGTGACGATAATGGTAATTAAAAATCAATTCAATTCTCCGCGCCAAAAATCATCATCGTTGTACATCGATATCATAAGGAGAGTTCATCCGATTTTCTACTGGAATAATTTTTCAGACGGGACGGATTCTATTGTTTAGTAATTAATTCGCCGTTAAACGTTGACCGCTTTGTGCCATTTTATGATATGGAGTAAAAAAAAGCTGTAGTAGTAGTCAGGTCAGGTGTAGAATGGCTTTAAGCCGAGGAATCCTTTTCAAAGAGATGACTGTGCTTTAGTTTTACCTCGCATTTTCAGACTTGTGCTGTACTCAAAATCTTATATCACATCAATGTTTTTCTAAAAAAATCGGAAAGTTTTTCAATGATGAGGAGAGCCTCTGAGGAGAGACGTGAAGAACGTATTAGTGAAAACACTAATGTGAAGCGTGCCAGTTTATGAGTCTGAAACGTGATCTATGCAGGGAGAGGATGTACGTAGACAGGAGGTATTTGAGATGTGGGTTTGGAAAAGAATGGAGAGGGTGAGCTGGGAAACGATGTTGACAAACAAGGAAGTGGTGAGAGAGTAGGGGAGATTGGTGTAGGAGATTCGGAGAAGGCAGAATAGATGGATAGAGGACGTGTTGAGAGGCCGAAGAGCATGTTGAAGAAGATGATGCAGAGGGGAGATAGCTGGGGACGAGGAAGGAACAGAACAGCAATTTTGGACAGCATAAGAAAAGGCAGAGGACGTGTGGAACTTAACGACCTGTTCAAACGGCGACAATTTTAACCCCATAGCCCCAATTTTCTCCGTGCAAAAAAAAACAAATTGCATACCATCTGCTGGATTTCGATAGAATCGTTTTCGATTGCAGTATCCCTAGTAAGGATTAAGTCCGTTCAATTTTTATAGCGATCTAGCTACAAAGTTGAACGCATATCCGCCCTCATTTGTGTATGATTAGAGGAATAAAATTGCAAGAAGGTTTTGATATGAAATTTTTTAGTACCTTACAGCTAAACAACAAGGATTAAAATAATTTATTTTTCATTTTAATGTGAATCTATACATGTTTTACGCGTTATCATGTACAGATACATGATCAAGGAGTATGATTTCTGTTACAAAGCATGATGCTAACAGTCATGATGAAGAATTAACTCTTAAGTCTGATAAATTATGCATATTTTGGGTATTTTCGATAATGCAATGCTGTTGCCGCCATTCCATCTAGCATGGCCTGGTGAGGATTACGGGCCTATTCTTGCACAATTAATATTCCCGTGTGTACAATTTTAAATCGTAATTAGATGGCGAGCAAGTAGTATGAGAGGAGCTGAAAATATTTCCAAGAAATAGGAAAGGTGGAGTTGGGTCTGTTAAAAAATACCAACCAGTCAGCTTTTAGAAATTAGCAATCAATTAGTAGAAAATTGTTGCTACATATTACTAACCATACTGGGATAAACCTCTTACTGTCTTTTTCTAATTTCACCCTAATTTAACTGAAATACAAGTTATAAATTAGAATTACCTAGCTGTTTTTGGCGTGCTCCAGCATAATGTGTATTCCACCTTCATTGATCTCATTGACCTGACAGCGGTCCTTAATTATGAAGAATTATCGACGCAGCTCACACTCCAATACGTATAAAGATTACCAAATAATATGTTAGCATTTTTATGATTTTTACAATACGTTTTGATATGTACTCTCGATTCTGATATGTTTTAAACAGTTATATCAAAATCGCTGTAATTAATAAATACAGAAACGTAAATGTGGGCGTGTTGTGGTGGACCAATGCCCCCGGTGAAGTTAACTTACCTAATTTTTGATTTTCGTGTAAGGGTTTTCGTTTCCAAATTTGCTATACTCTTAAGAAATATTCATTGATCTGTTTTTTATACGGATGTTTGTACTCATATCTTTTTGGAACGAGAATAGCTAAAACAATCAAGTAACGAGTACTTGAAGTCTCCGTACATTTTTCTCAATATGATGCTTAGCTCATTTTTTTACTTTGCAGAAATGAAGCATTTAATCATAGTTTCGGAATTTGTATTTCAACTTAATCCACTAAATTTAATTACAGCTTATCTTAACACTTGATTTAGAGGGAGAATTTGTCTTTTTACCTCTTCCTGATGAAGTTCCTTGAGGCAGTGAGGTGATGCAAAATTTGTAATGCATTAAGAATAGGTTTTCAGTTCAAATTCTAAATTTCTTGTTTTTCTACATGCTCTTTGGCAATGCCTCGACTGATTTACCCAAAGCTTTTTGTGCGAATTATGCAAATACTCGCTAGGGACACATGAAACTCATAGTTTCTAATCACATATCTGTTTTAAATATCCGTTACGAAAAATCGTTGCCTGCCCTAAGGTTATCAAACATAAATTTCAAAAATTCTTAAATCCACGAAATCAAATATTTTCCTTAAAATGCTTTCCGGAATAGATGCGAAAATTTTCGGCCTAACTTTATGGAATTGGCCTACATATCTTAATGAATTTGTAATTTGTGTATTCCACATTTCTTCATTTTCGACCGTGGTTTCGGAAACCATGGTCATCATCATTTTAATAATGGCAGTGGTTTTCGAAACCTTGGTCTGAAATAAAAACGTTGTGGAATGTAATATGAAGTACAAACTCATTTTGCGATGCTTATTGGAGATTCTTCATGGCATCACAGTGGATGCCTTTCATAAATGCCAATGGAAGTTCGCCAAAATGCAGAAGTATTTCGTAAAGGAGCTATTAAAGTGGTTGAGGAGAGGAAATTCTGGAGGACTGCGGGTTCATGGCGGAATAACGGCGCTGTTGGCACGGCAGGCCCCCTTAGAAGGCTTACGACATCGTCCTCGGTTGAAACCATAATAAAATTTGCATAAAACCTAAATTATCGAGAAATGACTGAATTCAAAGGCATGTCGCGTAAGTTAGTTTACTTCCGTGTCTTCGTATCACTTCCCATTACTGCTCCGTTGAAATCGGTCTATTATATTTGGCAAAGATAGCGATCTTCTTCCTTTTAATGCGATTAGTATCAATTTTAAAAACAAGCGTTTGCCCTTTTGCTCCATTTTTAAGCATCTAAATGGAGAAAATATGATGAAATGAGATGGCTCACGTGGAAGGAGTCGCAAAGGATGGGAGGGGAGGATAAAGCGCATAGAAGGTAGTACTTGCCAGCATAACTGCATTTAACTCGATATGGATGGAAAATGTCAGCATAGCGTTTTATGAGAATGTTTACGATACAGACGAAGCTGCGCCGAAATACGCTGAGGGGATATGGAACCCATCCCAGTAGCCCGTCTAAAGAAATGGGTTTAGAGGAAAGGAAAGCGGAAGAACTGGAAAGAAATCCTGCGTATTGTTTAGTGTTATGAAAATATTATTATTGCCATCTTTAGCATGAGTGGAGCATGCGATGCGAGAGTAATCAGGACCCTTATTTATAATCTATAGCCCCTTTTGTATGTAAAAAATATTATTTCATATGCATGACGAAATATGTAAGAAACAATCCCTTTAGACCCGGCCTAAAGGCACGAGTAGATTTCCAAGTATTTTTTATATCGACTCAGCTCATTCTTCTCACTCCTTGCAGTAAGGGTTAGCCATATCAAATATTGTCTCAACCAAAAGTTTTGGATAATATTTAGAAGATCTACAATAACTGTGAACGAATCTGATATTGTACCTACTAATGAAGTTATAATTTTTTTCCCGAAAACCCCTATTTTTTTCACTCCTTGAACGAATGGTTGTTCTTATCAAAAAGTTAATCGAACAAAAGTTTTGGTTAGTAGTCTTAGGAAGTATAATAAATTTAAAGGAATGCAATATTTTCAGTTTTTCAGAAAACCTCCCCCATTTCCACGTAGGTTCACCCCCTTGGTCCGATTTTGCCCATTAACGAATTTGACGAAGATTTTCTGCCTTCGTATTGTATGTATCAGTCTGGAAGTAATTTGTGTAACTGACCATGAAACGAAATCATGTAGAAATTTTGTGGAAGTTACACGGTGGTAAGGACATCAATTTACATTTACAATGCATGTATTAAAAAAACAATAGGAAGTCTTTCCTCGATAGCAAACTAACATTCTGACGCCTCAAAACGGGTTTAAGGAACCACCGTGCCCTGTCCTGCTAGCAGGCAAGAACTTCCCTCGCCGATGGCGTCCAGGAGCAGATGCCGTGCGATGGAAAATTTAAGAGGTTCACGTTCTTCCCATCCACAACCATGCTTGCCTCCGCTCCCTTTAGCGACCACCCACGCTGGAATCGCCCGGCCCAGAACGACCTTATCGCTCACCTCTATACTATTATATATCTCCCTCTCCTAGAGTATCAGGCATTATTCATTATGCGGATAAATACAATTGTGTAATCATTAGAACACGTCTTGGTTTCCATTCATTGGTAGCCGGAGCCTAAAATACGGCAGCATTGTTGACATTTTTTGCTGTGGAAAATGCATCTCACCCAACTGGGATTCAAACCTTTTTATTACACCAGAGGGAGCGTTTCAGGATTAACTTAGTGGGCACCAGTAATGTGTATGTTGTTAGAAAGAACAATTATATAATGTCCATGCTCTTTTATTGATGCAAACCGACCAAGGTTTTGGCATAATATGACATTATCGTAATCATACTCGTAACTAAATTATTTTTTTGCTGTTGAAATAACTAACAATTTCTTGTAAAAAGTTATGTTTAATCATTAATAAATTAAATTTGAAACTAAAAGTATTTAAATAAATTACAAATGCAATGTTTTTTTAAAAGTTTGAATTTGTACTTTTTACTGCAAACATCAATTCGTCGCCGATATACTTTTTTCAAATAACTAAATTGGTGCTACACATTGCATTTGAATATGATTTCGTCTCCATGAAAAACTATATTTATTTTTCAGTAGTGAAACACACATACGTGCAATAATAGAGGGTCCACAATTTGAATTAAAATGTTATTCAATTACGTTTTTTAGATAGGTGTAGTCGCAATGGGGGGATGACGTTGGGTTATCAGGGAAGGGGAGGAAATAGAATAGGCTTTATAGACAGAATGAAAACTGGTACGACTACTAATAATTATTTAAAAAAAACATTGTACGCTGTGATGAAGAGAGAAATTATGTAAGTAGATAAGGCCTTGCATGTGTAAAATTCTAAAGGATTCCTACTCACTTTTATTGGATCTACCTTAACCGGTAGATTGCCCAAATAATAATACCTGATAGGCGTGACATGGACTTAAAACATTTCTGTTAGGCCCTTAAACGTTCTAAGATCCTGTTGAGCACCAACAATTAGTAAAAATAACATAAATGTAATTTCATTCATATCTGGCTACATTTTGTTGCTAAAATGTTTAAACTTATATTTATTTATTTATTTTTTCACCCTTGTAACTACTTTAAAGCATGATATTAATACTTATCTTTATTATAACTATGTAATTATTATATCTATGTCATTAATTATCAACATGTGAGGATGTTGTTATAAAACGACCTCTACCCAACGATTCAATTCAGCTTGATCATGACACCCACTTACAAGTGACTTAGTGATGGCTTAGTAGAACCCGAAAGTAATTAACTTAAAATTAACCTTATTATATTCTGTGTATTCTTTATAACACTTTGTGCAATTGTACACAGAAAATTGTGTTATAAACTTTAAAAAATATTTTCCTTTTTCCAGGTATGTGTTAGCCTATTGCACCTACAAGCAATCATAATTCAATGCTAATTTCAAGGAGGGAATGCCTTTCTTTCTCATTTAACCTCATTCCTCATATTATTCATCGCTCATAATTAGATGCAGAATGTGAGTCAATTACGATTTTTTGCTCCTATTGCCGGTTATGTATTAGAGAATACCTCAAAGAAATCATATTTCAGTACTAATTTTGGGATGGGAATCTCTCTTTCTCTCTTCTATCTTCATTGCTAATATTTCTTACTGCTCATTTTGTCCATCGCTCGTACCTCATGTCCATCGCATTGTTCATAAGTAGCTACATGCCTGGATCAATGAAAACCCATCTCTTCATTCCAATTTTTTGGTAGGCACAGTTAGGGCTACCAGACATCCTACATTTCCCGGACATGTCCTACATTTTAACACAATGTCCGGGCATCCGGAAAAATTCCCAACGTGTCCTACATTTGAAGATAATTTGCTCTTCCCGTGGAAATTTGGTTCACCTAAAGGATGAACAACAGAAGAGTTAAAGATACGCGCTGAAAAAATTGAAAACCTCTCACAATAGGCACTTTTCTTTCGTATTGGTATGCGTAATAATCAGGAGGATCGGCGTTACGGTGAATCAGGGGAACGAAGATGGTGGACCGGCCACGCCCACGTAACAGCGTCGAGATTTTGCCACCGTAGCAAGCGCACTCTCCAGCTACCTCAATAATCCTATTACCTACCTCAATTCATTTAAATATTTACCGTGCACTCATTCATTTTTGACGCATTGTGTACGTTTGAAATTGGTATATTATGATAATTGAGTAAACTATTCATTCAGATCTAACTTAAAGCAATGATCTACGGGCACGTAAAACGAGGTAATTCCAAATTTAAGATATGAAAATCCGACAGTTTTTTAAGGGCAATGCATACTTTTCATGTTTGTGTCTTGCTCACGTGAGGGAAACATGAAGAAAATATTTAAAAAAACTATTGTATGAGCTCATGAAGAAGCACTTTTTCAAACTTCCATAACGTATTCGATGTTTCTTACACTGAACTTGGGTTGAACTTCTTTGGAGTGGGTTGAGAGAGAATGTGGAATGTATGCTCCGGCGATGGACAGATATGAAAGGAGTGCGCTTCGTTGGTTTGAACATGATGGGAGAATGGATGAGAATCGAATATTGAATCATATTTAAGATAAAGAAGTGAATGGTGTGAGAGTAAGTGGTAGACAGAGAAAGTTATGGGTGGATTTGGTGGAATAGACTCTTAAGAGACGGAATATTGTAAAGCAGAAGGGCGTGCATGAAGAAATGTATGAGGGTAACTGAAGAAAAACAGGTATGCAATGATAGGGATTTATAGAGGAAATTTGAAAATTGAACCAGCTTTCTATGCCTATCTCCGGGATCGGAACTTTTTTTTTACTGTATTTACCCCGAAAGGGAACGGCTTGATGTTGTGTATTTTTTATAATACCTTGTCGTTTGGTATCGCTAAATGATATTGGTTAAACGACTTAGTTTAAGTTGGTTTTATTTTCCCCAGAACTGTGGAAAGGAAATCATTATACAAACTATTTCCGTGACAAAAACTAGTATGCTTCAAGTAAGGAAAATTTGTAAAATATTATTCTTGTATCATTTCCATTGCCGGCTGTATGGTGAGTTCCTCTGTGTAAACTGGTGCGTATAATTGAAACGTCGTCCAAGAAGTTTTTTCGACTGACTTAAAAAAATATTATGTGTGCTCGATGACCCATGATTACCTATCCAGCCGTCTTAACGCTGAAACTTTGGAATCTCATCTAATGAAATTTTAAATCTCCTTCGAACCCCTCGCCCACGGGCTCACAAATTGAATTCTGGTTCTACGCTTTCCGTAATCATATTCATATATAAATATCTACCCAGTCTAGCGGATGGTATGGTTTCTTGTGAGAGTCATTACCGATCGTAAAAAAAATTTTTTCGGTCCCGATTAATTCGATATTCTGGCGATAGATCGTTGCACAGCTGTGACCTACGGTAACCGAAATGCTGGGCCACCCGTGTGACTCCCTCAACTCCACGTCTGCCGGTAAGGGTCAGTCCTAATCATTTTTTTCTGGTCGCGTCGGTGATTTATTTATCGATTGGTTTTTCAGGAAGGTGACCGACAGCTGAGATAACATGTGCCTTTAGGGATGGGTCGGTAGAACGATTTGTGGAGCTGCGTTAAGCCAGGCCTAGCCTCATGGACACTTATTCCAATAATTCTGAAAACTTAAATTTATCATCTTTGGAGTGCGTTTTATAAACGAAAATAAAAAAATTGGGTTTCCGGAGTAGTTTTACTGTTATTCAGCCTCAAAAGTTGATATTTTAGCATAAGTTCTCACGGAGATTGCTCAGATTACAGCAGAAAAACGTAAATTTGATCGATAAAGCATATTAAGATTTTAATTGAAACTGTTTACAAGAAGCAACAAGACCTGAGAAACTGGATAAAAGTTAAATATAAGAGCAATAACATTCTCAAGGTTAACTGTGTGGTATTCCATGGGCCTGATGATGATGTGAACCCACCTCGAAATCCGGGTCGAGTTATTAATAAATTCAGTGGTATATGTAAAAGTTGTCTTTTTCTCCGTTAAATATAAGAATCATACAACCAAATTAAAAATCTATTGAAAAGCAAGAAAAGCAAGCAAGCAAGTGACAATATGTGTTAACTGTTAAATGAATTAATAAATATAATTAATTAATTAATGAAATCTGTAAATAATTTATAATAGTTAAATAAATAAAAGTGATTTGAGTTATCACATGCAAGACATGCAACAAACACACATCACCTCTGTCCTCTCTCCCATCTTCCCCCCCCCCCCCCCAGTCCATGGCTGGTGTCCTAATACCCCCTGCCATACGCCTCTGCAGGGACTCGTAGGATAGGATGTTGATGCAGATAAAGGATGGGTCATTTTTTGGAAATTAGAAGTAGGTATAGATGAGTTTTAGCGATAAATGCCTCGGCATGTTATTTTTGTAAATGCATTTTCATCTGATGAATATAAAATGTTGTGCTGCCACATTCAATCAATGCATCGTAATGCATCTGAGAACTTTCTGAACTGAGATATACATTCATACATTCATATGACCGCGGACCTTTGCCGCAAAGAGGGTGCAAATGCGAGGAAGGGTGCAGATACCTGCTCCCGGATTCCAAAGAAAGGCCTGACCCCCGCTGCGTTGGGTCCCGAAACGTATAAGCTGTATACCTGCGAGCGCCAGAAAAAGGGGGAAAGCATAGCGTCGCAAATATGCGACGTTCGTTCGTTTGCGTAGAAAAATCCCCGTCGCATATTTTCGACGTTCGTTTTCCTGGCCAGGAAATCTACTTTCGCATATTTCCGACGTTCGTAGCGAAAGGGTTAAACGCATTTAAGAAATCAGTTTGGTAGTTTATTTCGCAAGCATTGTGACGTGCTTTGACTACGGGAAGCAAAGATTTTGCGCTAACTAGGTGAATGAGTTGATAGATACATATTTTAACGAATATATACTTATCAGCTAATGACCGTTGCAGCGCTCCTTTTCTTGCAGATTATGCCATTTGGGATATTTATCGACTTAAAATATATCTGAGTATCCTCGGTAGTTTGTTAAGTAGCATTCTTTTGCACGAAGTAGGCAAAAATGGATGATAACTTAACTAAGCTGCTGATACCGTTTAATCCGTGAGTGTATTTCCGTATTGGAAAACAATTTCAAGAACACTTGAAGGTTTCTCGGGTTTCACACCGGGTAAGATTATTTAAATTGATCAACGTTTCGATGGTTGACTCAGCCATCGTCATCAGGATAACCCGAAACTCGAGAAACCTTCACGTACATAATTCGCCGGGAAAGCCTTAAATCCTTTAAATTTCAAGAGCGCTTGAGCGGCCCATGAAGAGAAGTTAAATAAAACATTTTATTATAGTTTAAAATGAAATATAGAAGTCAAGAAGTTCACTACATTTCTTAGGAATAGTTTTTACTCTTAAGTCTTTGAAAAAGTTAATTTAAAAAAAATGCTAATATTAAGACTACAGTTTGTACCAACCAATATGAGAAACGATATATACAATGATGTTATAAAGTGATGGTTATAAATATATGAGCAATCGTTGTGGACTTGGCACTTCATTTTGACAGTACCCAAAATTTTTGAACCACAACAGCCCGGAAGTTGTTGCGTTAAAACCTCGACAAATCATCACGCTTTACTATCAAAATCGGTCTTTCTTCGGATGTGACGTCAAACCTTCCCGATCGTCGAGCCTTGGAGACCCTCAGCGGTCAGTTTGGTGAACATTCACGGGAACGTAATTTTTTTTTAAATACATCAAGATGTATAAGAAATGGTGTGTGATTGGTGCTGAAATGAGGCTCGTGACGTTTACGATGTGTCCTCCGATTCGTCGAAAGTGTCGCCTCAGGCTCGTAAGTATTTTTTTCTTCATCGTGGGTCCGAAAAAGCTGGGCCTCGCCGCTTGAATCACCCGAGGAACCCCGCCATGCAATAATCCGAAGAGGATGGTGGCGGGGAACGTTCATTTTTATAGATTTTTCCTCTTTGACTCCCCAATCCAAAGCGTTCAATAGGGCGCAGCATGCATCCTCCCCATCTGACGCCGAGCCCCTACGATACGACTCCACCGCAGTATTTTGGTCCCAGCACCATTCCCTGGGGGTGATGAATAGAAAGTGGAATGAAATGAGTAGTGGCAGAGGGTGGAGCTCAGTATCATCCCGTTCAAACCCCTGGCATTTTAAGCTGGTGAAATGTTTTCTATGTAAACACCAGGCGGGCTCCGGCTCTAGAAATTTGTTTAAGCCCTGTGCACGGTGAAACATTTATTGTGCCAGAATAGGCATGCAACCTGCGCCCGGCCAGGGGCGGCTCCAGACCAGAGGTTCGGGCTCAGTGGCTCTTTGGGTATGGAATACCCCCCAGGGGGTTCGTACGGGTCTCGTCCCGGAAATTCGTAAAAAACTAAGTGCAGAATGGCGCGCTATAATTGGTTTGGAAGAAAATGTTTGCCTTTTTAGAAAAGCAAGTTTTTAATAAATGCATATTTCCCTTTTATATTACCACCAAGTCTCAACTAATTCCAAAATTATTTTGATTTGCATTCGCATTTAGCTAGTGGTTTTAAAAACGAGGTTTTTTGGCCGAGTGGGCGTGGCCAACCAATTAGAAAACATCGCATTACCTGTGGACTTTATAACTCATTGTTAGAATTGGCGGAAATCAAACGCGACCAACGCAATCGTAAGCCAGAGTTATGCGTCGACTGTGCTGACTGAAATGGCCGAATCGGCTTCTAGAATCAAGAGGAATGTTGCCTCCATATTTTTCTAACCTCCTTGACTGAGCATTAACTCCCGTAAAAGTTCCCGGCGCAGACCTGCGCGGCATGGAGGGGAAGTAGAAGTAGAGGGGGTGAAGAAAAACGACGGTGCGAAAGAGATGGAGGGAACCAGAGAGAGAGAGAGAAAGACAACGAAAGAGAGAAAGAGGTTGGGGAACCAAACTACTTAGCCACAAAGGCATGAGGCGCACACAGGCATGGCTAATAGAGAAGTATCGGTACTTAATGAAATCGGTTCTTTTGTTTAACCTTAGTTTTAAGAAAAGATTTTTTTCACCTTATCTCATTAGTAAAATCTTTTCGGGTTTGCCACCGGGTAAGGCTTTTAAAGGCCAACGTTTCGACGAGTGACTCCCTCATCTTCATCAGACTCAGCCCTGATGACGATGAGGGAATCACTCGTCGAAACGTTGGCCTTTAAAAGCCTTACCCGGTGGCAAACCCGAGAATATTTTATTAATATTATTCGCCGGGAAAGCCTAAGAACCTTATGTCATGTTAATTTTTTAAGCAAGCAGCGTTTTATGATGAGCATCTAAAAATATTTCAACATACGTACTAGGTGTAACAGTGGACTCACTTAAATATTAAAATAAATAGTTGAATGTTTTAAAAAGTAGCCGCGATCTTTTTTAGGGTGAATAAGGAAAATCATATAGTAGTTCAAAGGCAAGGAAGCATTCCAAAGAAAGAGGTTTTAAGGAAAAAATTACTCTTCCGTCATCATAACGGACTTAGACTGGTAACCGATCGGTATCGCTGGAATTTTACGTCATTGTATCGCTTCGTACCGCTGGTAAAGAGTTCGGAGAAGACATGGGTAATGCGGATGGATGCGATTGCTGCAGGGAGCGGCTCAAACCTTTTCTCACTTCTTTTTTTCCTTCCTTTCCTTTTGAATCGGTTCCAATGCTCGTGTCGGCGGGCCGCAGCCACCAATCTCACACGGTGTTCAAGACACGAGACGTTAAAAGGAAGAGACCCTTTGATTTATTTCCATTCTTGTTTCCTTTCAACCTTCCCCCTTCACTGCCTATCCCATCCTTCGATGGGAGCATAGAGATAAGGGTGGGAGCAGATCGACGCGCTACTGGCGGACGTGGGGGGAAATGCCAAGAAAGTAGTGCGACTCTAGACCAATAGAGGCGCGTTGCAGTCCACGACGCGGCTGTGCTCTTTATTTGTTCAACCAGCGTGTGCACTGATTTTTACTTTTTTTGAAGTGAGAACTTCTTATGTCGCGTTGAGCACTTTTGTAGATGGGTAAAAGACATTGGACTCGCGTCACCGTCACCGCTACTACATACATGTATAATTATGTATATTCTGTATATACACAGTATACTCGCTATATACACAGTACTTGTGGATGGGTACAAACCATTGGACTCGCATCACCGTCACCGTCACCAACACCGCTACTAAATATATGTGTAATTTTATATTCTGTATAGACACTTTTGTGGATGGGTAAAAGCCATTGGACTCGCGTCACCGTCACCGTCACCGCTACTACATATATGTATAATTATGTATATTATGTATATACACAGTATACTCGCTATATACACAGTACTTGTGGATGGGTAAAAACCATTGGACTCGCGTCACCGTCACCGTCAAATAAACTATATTATAATTTTATTCATATTACATTATATATATATCTAATATACGGTTTAGTTCATTCAATTTGGGTTGCTACAAATATTGTGCCGGATAATATAATAGTCCATACTCGTGCAGGAGAGTGTACTCGATACAAGAATAGTGAAGTTTAGTACAATATAACTCAATTTCTTTTAATACGTTCAATTTGAGTAGGTTATTCATATATACATAAACATAAACTTTGCAGACGATAAAAATCTACCATTGATTGAATTTTTAAATAGTGAGTTTGGTTTAACGATGTCTAATGATCGCAATCTTGGCACAACGAAATATAAAACTACTATTGATGCAGTAATTACAAGACATTTAAGCAAATTCGAATGAAAATTATTCGTTTCTATCTTTAGTTACCATAAGCCTATTGTATCAGTTTTAGATATTGCCGATGATGATGGCGGTGATGATGAAAGGGTTGTTGAAATAATGGATGAAAGTTGATTATTCTGAATTGTACAATTTTTATGTAAAATAATTGTGTACAATAGCGCAATAAATGAATATTTAATTTATTATATACATGAAACTACTTTCTACTGATTAATAAAACACTTCATTAGAAATTATTCCCTACATTCAAAAATGCTCACGTTATTTCAAGTTTTCACTTCTGTCGGCACTCCCGGAGTGCCTCTTTCTTTTTTTTTAAGTGAAGTTGTTATACGTGTGGAATGGAGACAGTCATCACTTCTCAATCTTGGAGTTCCCAAAAAAAAAAGTTTTACGTTCTTGTTTTTTTTCGAGCGGTTGTGTCATTTCGTTGTTCCTCGCTGGAGGGTCGATCGCTCTGTTTGCTTAGGGCGAACGGATTCGAGTTTTCGGGAGAGCTTTTTGGAGCGCTGCTCGGTGATGTGATTGTCTTCACAAACAAGCATATGCAGTGGTCATAAATCTCACTCCGGCGGTGCTCAAAATCTCCCCGTCTTGAGACCCGACCTGGATGCCTTGAAAACACGAAAAGGTCATGTCGTCACGGTGAGACATTTTCTCCCTTCGTGATAAAGAAAGACTTCCTATCGATTTCGAAATAAAAACATCTCCTATGCAGGGCTAACTGGATAGATCAAACGATATACACCAGTAAAATTGTATATCTATATATTCTATTCACTGCAAATGACCGTAGTTACCGACACACACTTTTTCATTAACCCTTAATTACATCTTTATTAACAAGTTTTTAAGAATAATGAAATGTGATTGCTTGATTTGGCTTTAGGACTTGGTATCAGAATAATCAACGACTCCTATATCTCCAAATTCGTATAATTTTAAACGTTATATTGTAATGAATTCTTGGGCCTAAAGATATATAGTCTAATTTGCATTCCTTCACGCACATAAATAAAGATGACGTCAAGAAATGACGCATATTTAAGAACAAGTGAATAATAAAAAAACAAAGAATTCGGATTTGGTGTATTCATAATTAAATTAGGTGACCAATTGGTCTTAACTGGAGGTCAATCGAAACAATTATCTGCAGTCCAATTGAATGATAAAGTCCAATTGATTACTCTGTTGAACAGATTTTAAGAGCATATTCTACAAAGGAAAATCATTCGCCTTGACCGGGCGACTTTAAGAGCCCTAAAATTCAATGTTTTCATAACTAAGCGTGCATGTAACAATTGCCTCCTTTTGTTGTTACCATTCTAAAATAGCACTTTTCTTGACGTTATACTATTGTACACAAGTCAAAACCCAGTGCGTTCCTAGTCGCAATAGGCGAAGCCAAAAGAGCTTACTTATGTGGTGCTGGACCAAGGAAACTTGCTTCGACTTTAATAATTTCCTTCATGCTTCCCCTTTCTTGCATTCCTCTTTTGCTTCAGTAACCCTCGTACACAAGCTTCATACACGGCCTCCAGTTCTTAAGGTAGTTTGAGCGAGATATTCCGCTAGTCATAATGGACACCATTTTCGAATTTTATTTTTTTAATTTCAGCTTCTGTAAGAAGTATGAATTCAATATTGTAATATGAATGGTGCAAAATATAGTTATATTTGTTAAAATTTCTCAGTCATTTAATAAATGTTTCCTCGTAAGTCTCTAAATTGACTCATTTTTTTCACGTGGTACGGTGAAAACGCCACAGACGGTTTTTTTGCGATTCTGTAAAAATGATTGCGGTGAGTAATTAATTACATTTTGTGAAAAATTGAGAAAACATACAAACTACAACTGTTAGTTTTTTGACAAAATTTAGGTGCTAGAAATTTATATTTTTTGTCAATATTTTCCCTCTGGTACGCACAGCCGTAATCTATCTCATGTGAAGCAAATTATATTTATGGGGGAAATTGCTCGGAAATTAGTTCTGCAAGGGGTTAGTATTTTGATATTCTTAGAGAGATGAGTTTATTTTTTAAAATTAGGTCAAATTCATCAAAATCTAGGTGACATGATATTTCGCACGAACTACCTTAACACTCCTAATATTCCTTCTCTAATGAGTCTATTTCACTACGTTTACCTAGATGACATTCTCGCTCTACCGATTCCTCTCACGCCATTCGCTCCTTTGTCGTAAATATGCTTCATTATTCGATTCTCATCCATTCTCTCAACATGGCTAATACAAAGCAGCACGCTCTTTTCATGTAATGCCATCATCGTTACGATATGTTTATCACTTTTATTTAGGCTAGTGCGATGAGTCGATTAATCGAAGTCATCGGCGATGATTTTAGTCATCGCGGTGCGATGACTGTAATCGATGTCGATGAGTCGATGAGAATCATTGATCCCGATGAGTTGATGCATATCGTTGATGTCGATGAGAACCTTCGATGAGGATGATCGATATCCTTATATCACTAATTTTTCTTCTTTTTTTCTATTCATTTGAACGCCTTAGATCTAAAATGTATAAAGTATAAGCACCCCAGCTATTGCGCCTTGAGGACGATGGCAGGGCCACAGTGGGATGTTTGAAAATTCATGTTTTTCCTCAAGTTTGTGGTAGACGATACAGAAGTAGCGATCACGTTCAATCACAGTTAATACGCAGTAGCAGTGGTAGAATTGTATTCGTTGGCTGCACTGGTGCAGTTGGTAGCAGCCTGAGCTAAATCGGCTGAATTCACCGAATTCACAGTCACAGTGATTTCGATTATTTAGTCACAGGCTGTGATTGCTACTTTTCAGTATCGGTGATTCAATCTCAGCGATATATCGCTCATCACTACTGCACAGGTTCATCGAGAGTCATCGATCATCGTAATTCATCGATCATCGGCATTCATCGATCATCGATATTCATAGATGGTCATATATCATCGTGTACACTCTATTCGATGATCGATGACAGCCATCGTCATCGAAACATTTCGATGACATTTTTTCATCGAAAATCGATGACCAAAATCGGTCATCGCACAAGCCTACTTTTATTATCACATAGGTTCCCATACTGATTCACCCTCTGCGCATTCGATTCGCTCTATCATCGCTGCTTACTTCATATCACTACAGTGCCTCCAACCTCCCATCACCACATTCATCACAGATAACTGGTACGTTTAAGACCTACATGTTAGAATTAGAAAACATCTTTGTGCACGTACCACCCTTTTAGTCTTACTGAAGTCAACAATAACTTTTTCATGTAAGTACTTGGGAACATTACAAGATAATAATTTGATATAAGGAAGTAATATCGAGTATAGGTCATGAAATTAAAACAGCTATTCTTTGCCGACGTTTCGGAATTTAACTATTCCATCTACAGGGCTGAAATTCTTTAAATAAAAATTAAAAATTTTTGATGTATTTATGTTGTATATATTTCTGTTTGTATCTTCTGTGATTTATTTTGTTGTCAACCTTGGTTTCTATTTACTAGTCATTAACTCGTCATTGACAATAGTGACCTGATGTTTAAGGTCTCAAATGAATGTATTCTAAGGTAATATTTTATAGATAATTATTTGAGAAATATATGCAAATGCTGTGTTGTTGTTTTGTTGTTTGACCATCGTATATTTTATTTAGCCTTGATGGCAAAGAATAGCTGTTTTAATTTCATGACCTAAACTTGATATTACTTCCTTATATCCAATTGTGAGGTCGATATGACAAACCACGGATAATATTTTGTACGTGAAAATAGAGAATGACACCTACCGGAGAATTACCGGACGTTTCTCCTTTGCGCACGTAGTTGCGAAACGTGACTTTGAATATGTGTAAGTATAGGTGTAGCGAAACTTGGTGGCACTCGCTTGTGAAGATCATGACGCAAAGGAGAGGAAAGCAAACATGAGATGTGGGTTAAAGGCGGCCTCTTACTAGAGGACTCTGCAGGAATCCTTCTATAACTTGGTCCGTTGGTAATCCTCCGCTGGTGAGTGCCACCAAGTTTCGCTCTAGCTATACTAAATGGCAAATTTTCATTTTTTCAACCTGATGGCACCAGGAACTTGGACGAGGGGTCGAAACCGGAACGACTGCTTTGATTACAAAAGCCGCTTGCCGTCGCGCGTATCGTCGGCGACTACTGATCAAGCAGGAGGGGAGGCTGGGATGTGAAAGAAAACTCGATCCTTGTACGAAGTCAATCCTTCGGTTGCATCCGGGTCCGAGGTCATCGGGTAGGTACGATTCTCCGCCGGGCACACCCCGCGATTGTCCCCTCCAATTAACGGGGAACGATGCCAAAGTCGGTCCTTTTATTTTTTCCCTTCTTCTTCTTCCTTCTTGGGTGCTTAAATTTATTCAAGGAAGGGTGCAAGTCCGTCCGCCGCGAGTACGACCGAGGAAATGCATTTGCGGAGCTCGAATCGGGAATGGGATGTGTGCGGAATTCTGCCGAAGGGCGTTGTTGGTGGTGGTGGATCTTTCTTGCGGCCGGTGTAAAAGAAAAACACCCCAACCGGCTGCATCACCTGCCGTCCTTTTATGGACTTCGTCTCCCCTCACTATGCACGTCCCGGAGAGATAAGGCTTTTATTTCTTTAAGTTTATGCGTGTCCTGACGAACTTTTTGGACGTTCTGGCGATTGCTCAGGACAAAAGAAAACAAGAGCATTGGAATTTGGGTGGTTATACTGCATCCACATGGTAATCGAGGTGACACCCTTGAGCTGGCTGAACAGGTTGACCGTTTCCGACGTTTTTTTGTTTTACCTTCTCGTCCGAATCCTTGTGACGTTTCCGAAAAATTGTCGGGGCTTCACATTATCCCTAGTAAGATTCTCACTTCGCAACACAAGAGCGCTAGAGTGCTTTCCATTCGTTCCAGACCCTGTCCACTGGGCAACGCAATACAAAACAGATCGTGAGAAGAGTTGATGTGCGCTAGACAACAAATGAACTTCGATAACTGCATTCCCCATTGTTTATTTTGTTAATTTTTACGTCAATGTGTAAAACTGGGATAATTTGTGTTCTCTGCACTTGCATGTTCGTATGCGATATGTGTAACATATATGTTCAACAACTTAAGTTTACGCGCGTCATAGTTACCGGAAACAAGCTCCCGTGGCTAAAGAACAGCCGTAATGGTAATAATAGTTAAAAGAGCCGGTTGAAAAGTTATTGCAATATATTATGATCACTGAAGGTTATTTATGTGATAAATACTAATAGAAAAGAGTATACTATCAAAATACTAAACTTTGAAAAGTTAATAAATATGAAGTTCCAAGATATTACACGCACAAGGGTTACAGGCAATTAAGTGTTAATGTTCCAATACTGTTCAACAATATGAGTGATGATTTAAAAAATATGGAATCTATAAGGGAAGTTAAGATAAATTCAAAGCAATGATTGTTATGCTCATAAATTATGTTGCTAGTGATAAATTAAAACACTACTGATAAATTAAAAAAGGCACCTGCTGATAAGCCAAAAATGGCTTAGCAGGACCATAACGTTGTAGAATTGAAAATTTGATTAAATATTGTGTATTTTACATGATTAAAAAAATAAAAAATATATATAAAAATAAAAATAGCGTTTGTTTGACAGAATATGGTGAAATAAACAATTGCCATTGAAATTAAAACGAAAAGTAAAATATAAAAGTTTATTTGCTATGGAATGTTGCAGTATCAACAAAAATTCATTGTGGCCCATCCAGTACACATTATATTGCCACAAAATCCTTATGCCCTCAGTACCCACACATTTTACACTATAAAAATATAACATAGTCTCATGGGTTTTCAAGTGGCAACCATTTTCAAAATATTTTTTTTTAATTTAGCTAAAATTTCAATGTTTTTTCACTTGAAGGTTATTGAGTTATATAGTAATAATTCAATATAAAGCAGTGAGCAGAGTTATAAAGCCTTCTACATCTACAAAATACACTGCAAGCCACCTCAGGGGTGTGTGGCAGGGGGTGAGTAATCACCACTATGCATTACACTATACCCTAGAGTTAGTGTAACTACGACTAATTATGCATTAGCATAAATCGCTATTGCTTGTCACGAGGCGAAGCCTCACAAGCATGCACTACTACACTACAGATGTCATCACAATGGAGAGGGAGGCGTCAATATACATGCATTCTACAACTACACAGATGGACAGAGACTCAAGACCCATCTAGAAAACATGAAAGGCTTGCTATTAGTATTTACTAGGTAACAGATAAGGATTTAAGTATTAGGAGCACTACTACTGCTAAGAACTACACTACCTAACGACAAACCTAGACAAAAGTCGCATTGACAGCTGTTATGGTCCCTTATCGTTCGTGGGAAAAATGACATTTTAAATCTGTCCGTTCTGCAGTTTAGTTCCCTATTTTTATTCTCATGATCTGATCTACCGTAGAATGTTGGATTTCGTAAAATATTATCAACGTCGTCAGAGAATAGACCGGTTTGGTAATTACATAATAGATTGAGTCTAAATTTTAATGGATGGTCTGAAAGCTTTTACCATCCCAGTTGCTGAAAAAGGTCAGTATAACTAACGAGATTATCATAACGGCCTTTAACATATCTTCTACATCTACATCTATCTTATCATGGGAAGGTGGAAATCGCTATTTCTCCTAAGATAATACTTGTGAAATTCATTGTTGAATGTGAGAATTAAACCAATATTAATTTTATGTGTGGCGATGAATACGTTGTTTTCTAAGGTTTGATTGTTGTACATCTATATTTGCGTTTTTAACATGAATTCACTTATGATATACGTACCTACTAATGGCTAATGTACCTGTTTGATATAATTATGGCTGATAATGGCTAATCAGGAGTGAGATCATGGCTCCTTCTTCCACCTTGTTGTTATCATTATCCTAGCCAAAAACCACCCTGGAAGGCCAATAGTCAAAGTTGCTGTCCTGAGAACGCACTCCAGTAATTTTTAAATCTAGCAACGCGCAGCACAAAATTATGAAGAATTGCAATCTCGTTTTTGCTCTCATGAACGCAATTGAATGATAACGATAACGCGAGCGAACGCGTTATGGAGAACCGTGATCAGGCCCCAAATAACTTTGGTTAGAGAAAACTTGCGTGTGGTTATTAAATTTTCCACTGACCAGCGCAGAGCGAACTACCAGCGCACAAGGTCCTTCTACCACTCTACCCTTCTACTCCCGTGGGCCCCAGCGGAATGTATGGGGTCAGAGGGAAATTGACCATTTCTCTGTGGTCGAATGGAAAACTTAAGGACGAAAGTCCAAAAGCATTCTCAAAAATAATAAAATTGACTATTTACCCAGAAATTTTCATTGCATGAATTTTGTTCATTAAGGGAAATATTCGTAGTTTTTTGGGCCAATGTTTCCCGTGGGCCCGAGCGGGAAGTATGGAGTAATAGGGAATTTTACATTTTTCATGGGGTCAAATGGAAGACTTCAGGCCAAAAGTCGAAACGTATTTATAAGCAAGATAAAATTTGCTATTAATTCCAAAATTTTCGTTGCATGACCATCTTTATTAAGGGAAACGGTTCTTTGAGCCTATGTCACCCATTCATTTGTAAACAAAATTTGAACTCCCGCTGCAAATAGGATCCAATATGGAGGATTTTATTAGACTACTGGTCGGGGTCGTGGTGGATAAGTGGGTAGAGCGCTGGGGTACCGACCGAAGTCCCGGGTTCCCGGCCCTGCGGGGCTATTCGCTAACCGTTTCGTCGCGTAAGTTTCGCGGCCGACTCGCGAAATGACGTCAGAATCACGAAAAGAGCGATTCGCTTGGCTCTTCACGAAGGTTACTTAAGTTTGTTGTGTTTTAAGTGAGAATAGACTGAAGTCATATGAGGAGTGGGTCTGGAGAAGGATAGAGAAATGAAGAAAGAAAGACAAGAGAAACTTGATTAGGCATTGAAGTTAAGGTAGTTTGAGCGAAAAATCACTTCACCTAGAATTTGATGAATTTGGCCTCATTTTAAAGAAAAGACTCTCATCTTTCCAATGACATCAAAATATCAACCCCTTGCCAAACTACTTTTCGAATAATTTGCCCAAAAATATAAGATTTTTTACATGGGATAGATTATGGCTGTGCTCCCCTGAGGGAGGATATTAAACAAATTAGGAATTTATAACACCTAGATTTTGTCAAAAAACTAACCGTGTATAGATTGAATTTTTTCTCAACTATTTATAAAAAATAATCTATTACTCACCAAAGTAATTTTTACAGAATCGCAAAAAATACTGCTGTTTTGAAGGGTTTTCAGCCGTTCGGCGGGAAAAAATTAGTCAAGTTAGACACTTATGTAGCTTATATTTATTTAATTACTGAGAATTTTGGTCAAATATAACTATATCTTTGCGCCATTAATATTACAATATTTATTTAATACTTCTTCCAGGCGCTGAAATCAAAAAGTAAAATTTGAATATGGTCTCGATTATGACTAGGGAACTATCTCGCTCAAACCACCTTAAGTAGCAGAGTGAAGGAAATTTAAAGTTCCACATGATGTCAGATAGTATGTAAGTAGAGGAAATGAGGTCCTGAAAGGATCTTATAAAGGGAAAGACTTCGTAAGTTGGGAGAGGGAGGAAAAGGATAGGCAAGTGAATTGAAGGTGGTATGCTGAACTAAATTGAATCATTTTAAGGAAAGTAATATTTAAAGGGGGAGGGATGGAGTATAGTAACTGACCACCGAACTATAGATGGCTGTTAAGCTTTAAGTAGTGATGGTTAAATGTTATGGTAAGGCAAATATTAGAATTAAAGTGAGAGTCTTGTGGAATGAATGGACGTTAATAACAATTCAATGCTAAAGTTATATTTGGCCATAACTCCACCAATGTTTACGATATACATCAATTTTTAAACTACAACAAGATTGTCTATGTCATGCTATCGAATTATGGTTAGCCTTTTGAATGCATATTGATCAGCTAATATTGTATTGTCACTCACTGTTCGATATCAAAAAGTTGTTGCAAATACCAATACAGATCAAGGATTTTATCTATTATGATTCGTTAATGATATGAAATTAATATTTTTATCAATATTTTAGTATTGTGAGAAGCTGTCGCAAGCTGTACAAGCAAGAAATACATAAGAAGCTGTCAGAAGGTAAAGGGAATCTCTTACATAAAGTGCATAGTTTGTCTGCAAGGATCTGTCACAATTAAGTAGCCACTTAATCAGTCGTCTACCATTTAAAACTCATTTATTGGATTGCCGGTGATTCTCAATGGAACCGACCACTCCGCTGAGTAGCTCTACTTTCTCATTAAATCAGCTGTGTATAAACGCTTCTGCAAAACATTTAAAAGTAAACATATTCTATTTCTTTTGCTAGGTACTGGAATGAAAGCAAATTCGAAGATTTCTGGTTTATAGTAGGTAGGCTATAACAACGATATTACTTTAAATGCCATTCAATGTTGACAATATCATACCATTAACCAACCTATCATCAAAGAATGACTACTTGCCGTGATGAAAAGATAAATATGAATCGAATACGAAACCACTATCATCCTCAAATATTTATATAAAACGATAGTAACATTATTCCTCCTATTATTCCGTGACACACGACATCGATAAAAACCTTTACAGGCGCGTATTTGTATTGTGGACTTTTCTTTATATCATTCAATCTAATAACTCATAGGCCCTCGTCAATTAACTTTCCTTTAATTTATTAAAACATTTTAAGGTCTGCATGCGGCAACGTTATTATTGCAAGTTTTTCAGAATATTTTCGAAAAGTAAGCCATTCGAATTCGAAGGAAACAATCCAAGGAGAATGTGAGTAGTAACTGAGCGAATAGTGTTGTAGTTAGTGAACTCAAAATGTAATTTTATTAACATATTATCAACAATTTCTCTTGGATATCATCACAAAACGACGAATATGTCTCTCTCATCTCTCCGAATGTTTTTGTTATTGTACGATCGTACTCTTTTGCTTCTAATGAACAACAGCCTGCCGAATTCCTCTCATTGGCTCACGAGTATACGTCATAAAATTCGTCATACAGGTGCACTTGGGCAATCCTCGGCTTCCCCCACCTCTCCAGAGGGGAGGGCACGAAAAACTCTTCGTGAAGCCTACCGAATAGCAGTTTGCGCGTCTTCGGAAGTATTCGCGGCCGAGCCACGTAAACGTTAACTTTCGTCTTCCGCGGCCGCGTGAAGAATTAGTGAATAGCCCCGAAGGTCCCGTGTTCAAATTCGGGTGAAGCCTCTCTAGAGACCCCCACCGAAAATCCTGGCGGTGCAACTATCTGATTGTCAGAACTTCGTGGAAAATCGCAGGTGGCCCAGGGAAAGGAACTTGCACTGGCTAATTTCACATGCCAATGGCTTAGTGCGGGGTGAGCTCTTACTCTCACCAACCTTCGGGTTGAAACACTGAATGAGTGATAAGACAAGTGCGTATCACGTCCTGAGCATGGCGACCAAGAACCTTATAAGAGGACGTTAATCTCCTATTTCGATCGTGTTATCAACGGCCGCGAAATAAATCAAGTTGCAACTTCGGCCGCTAGAGGGGCTGCAACCGCGTGGGAGGCCAAGAATTTCTGGGAGTGGATGAAGTCATAAAATGATTGTAGTAAATGGCTGTTGCGGGGCGAGTTTGAATGGAAGGAGGGAAGAAACTGTGCAGGAGAGGTGTGTATATGCTAGAGAACCAACTGCTCGATTGCTTCGCCACGTACAGTGGATAAGAGGAAACGGCATTTTTTCACAAGATGGCGGAGAGGAAAAATCGCACTTCTCAGGTTTGAAAGTTTCCCATTCCTAGAGTAGTGGATGCATTGTTGTGTTGAAAGTATGTTACAAATGCGCAATGTTTGCATAATAATTGAGGTGAATTTGGTTCCGATATCTCTGTTGAAAGTGGGTCAAATTTGTGAAAACGCTGGCGGGACGAAAGCGCACATTTCCCGAGACCTCCCTCGCAACACCAGCGCATTAACTGGCGACCCGTAATTTGAGCAAATGACGATCGGAAGCGCACCAAGATTTCCGTCCTCATTGTAAGGTTCATGATGGCGACCTTGCCAGTTTAGAACGTTGGTGTAGGGTGAACGAGGCTCAAGGGGAGAATATGACCGGGTGACGAATCAGTCCACGGAGGGAAGGAACGTGTTTATGCGTGGACTGAGGAATGAGAAGTCGGGAAATGAGGAGGGGGGAAACGGGGGTTCCGAAAACATTTTGCGGAGAAAACGGGAAACAAAAGAGACGGCACCGTAAATAAGTAAAGGTTCTCGGAGGCTTGGGCTCAGCCTGGAGAGCCCAGCGCGCAGTTCTTCTCTCCCTCCCTATCTTTGGAGTGAGTGGGAAGTATTGAAGTGGGTTGGGGTGGGAGAATTCGTTGTGCAATCCCATTTTATCGCTGAATTTTTCAGGTTTATTCACTCCCTTCCCCCTTTTCCTTTTCCAGCCTTTTCCGTTTTTCTGTCTTCGCTCCGGACAGAGAGAGAAAATGGAACGAAATTCCTCTTTCCTCAATCCGCCTCCTTTGGGAGCCGTCAGATAGTTTTTTTTGCGTGTTTCTACTTTCCGCCTACGCCCCCACATGCTTGTATAAACTCGAGGTTTGCGTCACATTTTTCGGTGGTGCCCTGTGGAATGGTGACGTGTTTACCCTTACGGCTCAATCGCTACCAAACTGTCTTCCCGGCGGCAAAAATAAAGCAAGTTTAAGCGAGATTTTACTCTACTATGGAGGGTGATGCATGCATAGCGATCTTGCAATTCTCAGGGAGGGGCAATTGAAAGAACTTACAAGTTGCTACTTGTTAGCAATTTCAATTAGGCCCATAACACGTGATCTCTTTTCAAAAGTCCCTCCACAGTTCCACATCCTTGTATTTTCGCATCCTCTTGAGGTGGGTTTACACTGGCAAGTTTCTTGCGCAAGGTACTTGCAGCTAGCGATTTTGTCAGTACATTTTACTTGAAAGTACTGTGAACGCAACTTAGATGTTTCGCAATGTAGAGATCACTGTGTAATAATCGGATGCTGGAACTGGGGATAAATGGGAGAAATGACAAATTTCCTTGCAGTTCAATTTTCTTTCGCTCATTAAAATATAAAAAATGTAGATAAAACGGCGATATTTGGACTGAATAATGACTTAAATTGTATAATTATATTTTCTTGTGTCCGATTTTTAATTTGTGATATCTAAATTGTGAAAAATGTGAAATATTCGTTAATGCGTATAATTTTAGCGTTTTTTACTCTCTTCCACGACAATAACTTTGGAAAGGACCATTATTTGCTCGTTACTCTTCTCCTCAATAACTACTAAACCGATTGACCTGAAATTTTTCATGTGGGTAACTTGAGTGCTCTGGGGCGGACGCAGGCAAAATACATACGGCCTCACAGCCCAAGGGGCTCCAAGTCCGGCCCAGAGGCTGTTACTTAAACCAGTAAGAAAAGCATTGGAATCAGTGCAGGGATTATTTTCCTGATTTTTTAAATTACTTAAAACCAAGATATAGGATTTAAATATATACTATCAGATGGCTGAAAGATGAATTATTTAATTCCTGCATTAAATTATGTAATACGCTTCATTTTTTCTTAAAGTTACGCGTCAAGTACCATAGTTATCAATTTTTCTCCGATTTCAACAATATTATATTTCCTTGGCAACCTGAGCAATGGCTATGAATGAGAAATTTTGGCCGGACTTTTTGTGGCTTACATTAAATGATCAATATTAGCAAATTTTAGTTAGATTTCAGTTGGAGTATTTTGTACCCCAACCTCTCCATGTGCGCTTAACGGCTTGCACATAGTATCTGCATTTAGCGCGTGACGTTGAATGTTATAATTAGGGCCCATTGGTATGCGTAGTATATATTTTACCACATTGCATTTTGTACACTGCTAGAGATCTACGTTCTACACCTATTAAACCGTAATACAGTCCCAGGGCTCAATAGGGGTGGTAAGTGTTCCAATGGGCTCCCAAATCACTGCCTTCTATTTAGCCTCGTAATGAATGAATTGATGAGCCGTTTATGTGGAAATTTGGCGCGAAGGTACTTGATAGTTATTTCAAATAAAAATTTGAGTATGGTCTCTATGTTACTGGAAAAAAATCTCGCTCAAACTAACACACATTCAATGCGGAGAACGTCAATGGACGTGCTCCTGGCTACACCGACTGACGGAGCACGTCAATTGACGTGGTCGTTCCATTCCGAAGCCCTTTAAATTTTTTAAAGCCGATTTTGACGACTTTCATGAAAATCGGGCCCGCATTGAATGTGTTAAGGGAAAATATCCTTGAAGTTTATCGTGATCTTCCCGACGCCCCCTCGCGAGACTGGAATAATTTTTTTTAGTTTTACTGTTTAAAAAATAAACAATTTCAGTAAAAATGCGAATGCCTTGCATGCATCATTAACTGGCAAAACGGGAAATTTCCACTTAGTTAGTAAAAAAAACTAAGACGAGAAATGAGGAGTCATATTCTCTTCAGTATGAATAAAACTACTATAATATTTCTTAGTTTTATCTCTCTTGTTGAGAATCCACGAGCATTTCTGTAATTGAAAATAATCGAATAAACATATTTTAACCACGCATATTTGAATTTCTGACGCTTTATTTTCGTCAAAACTTCGTTTTTTAATAATCCCTCTCCGGGGAGCAAATCTGTGTCATTTCTCAATGAAAACTACTTATATTTTTTGGGTTATATCTCAAAAATGAATTTGATGTGTAGTGTTATTTAACTCATACCGCAGCTTGTTACATCGTATGGGAGAGCTTATTTAATTTTTTTTGAACATGTAGTGCAAACATAACTACTCCATATTTCATTACTATTCGCAAAGCTTCTCAAAACACGACCGTTTCTAGAACTTTCCTTGTGATTGCCGCTATTTCTTTACCTATTTTAATGGCCAGCGTGCGTGTTCTTATAGTTTAACAAGTATTTACATCGTCTTCCACAGTTACCTAATGCTTTCCCTGATCATTGTTACTTTCGATGGTTTATATACACATCGTTGAAACTTGTCTATCACCCCATGTATCATGTCCATTTCATAGTTTAGAAAGTCAAACTTTCATATTTCATATCTCAATTCTACGTTACTTGTACACACTTTGCTTTCTCCATAAAATTTCTCACATTATGTGATTCAGAAATTTTAAATATCCACAGAGTTTAAAGTCATTATTGGAAGAATTATAAATACAACAGTATCTTGAGGGGATGTACCAATTATCGATTGAATTATGTAATCTCCTAGAACTTTCACCGAGTTAATTCAATACTATTATGACCATTTATTTTTATATTTTCCAGTAAGAATTTCGATGTCCACCGAGGTTTTTAGTTATTTTCTTTAAACTTTCATAAATGTTCATTTAGGTACATGTCATTCAGTGTCTGTTTCTTTGAGTTTTACGGCCTTAAGAAAGGTTCAATCAATGTTATCACTAATTACTAGCTTTCCATGCAAAGTAATTACTGCAGGTTGTAGAAATTATCCCACCCGGTGTTGATTACTGTTTTTACTCAGTCTATCACGTGGGTGGTTCTATTTTCTTAGTATTTACTAATGATTCTTAACAGAACATAAAATGAGAAAATATATTACTTTTTGTTGCCTATAAGAGTTATCGTCACGAATATTTCAAATGTCGCGAAGAAGTTGCAAATTTGCGAAATAATTGCTACCAGCTTGTATTTTTTTCCCATAATAATAATAGCGTGAAGTTATGGCTATAAATTCCAAACTCACTACGTTACAAAATAACTGGTTACTGAAGAACGCAGTTCAGATCTCTTCAGATACCTACTTATTGTCCGGTTCCAATTATGTGTGATTCAGCAGATCAATGTTCTGTTGATTTTGGGGTGTTCCGTCTTCTGATTCTCATTCCAAGTTCCTGAAAGATGTAAGAGTAAATTATAAGTTATAAAACTTTGTTGATATGTGTGGAATAGATATTAAAGGAACCTGATGTTTTGTATGTTGCCCCAGTGTATGAAAAAATGGAAAATGTCATTTTATTATTCTTAATATCTGTAATAAACATCAGAATGAATTGTACGTCGTTACTGCTCTCTCTACCAGGGGAAATTTTGTGATTCTCGACAGCCTTCATTCCTAAACAGAGAAACCGAAAATTCAGCGCTGGCTTTAGTTGAACTGTGGAGGGTGTCCTTCCTAGAAGAAAGACAGATCGAGAGTCCAACAAATGTCATGGGGACTATAGTTAAGGTAGTTGGAGTGAGATATCATTCCACATTACATTCAATGAATTTGGCCTCATCGTAAAGAAACAGATTTTATCTTTCCAATGATAAAATGTCAGCCTTTTACCACTATACTTTTTGAATTATTTGCCAAAAAATATCAGCCATATTCCATTAGAAATGGTATAAGTATGGACTCCAGAGAGTCTTTATTTACAAAATGACGCATTTATGACTTATAGAACTCTTCATAAATTTAACAGTGTGTAGTTTGAATTAATTTTCAACTATTTTAAAAAATAAATCAATTACTCACCGCATTAATTTTTCAAGAATCGCCAAAACATCCTCAATTTTTAAAAGGCGTTTTCACCCTCCAGTGTGAACAAGATCTATCCTGTCGTAGTAGAATTATGGTTATAAACCGTATTTAATGTGAAGTTCATTGCATTAACCTTAATTAATTGAACATAAAAGTGTATTAAGTAAGGTAGTTAATATCGGCACGGCAGTTTTCCTGACTGTTGGTGCATGCCTGGTACGTAATCACCCCCTGCCACACGCCATTGTGGCTTGTAGGATACCACGAAGTCGTCTAAGATTCGCTAATCAGGTGACATTCACCTGCGAAGAGCGTGAAACTAAGGAGAAGAAAGCATACAAGATAGGTTAAGGAAAGTGGCCGATGATCTTTCCATAGGTACCTGCGAGAATTCATCCTTTTATCTGCTCGCCGAGCGGCATATAGTTCCCCATCATTGGGGTAGATGGAGAGGGCGCTTGCTATGGTGGCCAATGTTAGCGTGGCCGATCCACTATCTTTGTTCTCCCCAATTTACCTTGGCACTATCGGGCTGACGCACTGATTTTGCAAGTTTACGTCGTTTTCCATCGTTAACTCATTTGAAAACAGCGTGCATTTACTTCTTGAAAATGCATTCTTCGCATACATTTTTACACTTACTAAAATTAATATTAATCCGTATTCTCAGCGAAAAGCTAGAGTAAAATCGAGTGGAATCCATAACTCCAAGTCACTAAAATACGCTTTAGTTTAGAGTTACTTGCCTTAAATTTTCAAGAGAAGGTAGATATTCTTGCTTTATATCCGTTAACACGTCCACTCCTCCGTGCTATCCAAAGACAAGCAAAGAAAGAATAGAGGAAAGCAATGTTTGTTGTTATTTCGGTTGTCAGGTGAAAATTTGATGACGTCATGCCTTCTCCATAATCCTCAATGATTCCCATCAATTACTTCAAACTACCACAAAGTTTTTGGTTACCTCTGGACGTGGAGAAGGTTTTTTTCGTTGTAGAACTTCCAGTACCATTCACCGCATCCAAGAGATGTTCACGGGCCTCCAAATCCCTCCAGCTTCCCCCTCACAGAGACATCCACCTCTAGCCCACCCCTCCACCACACTGTCATCCTCCGTATCTTTTTCGATCGCTTCCCTTTTTTTGTGCCTCTTCCTACTCTCTGATCCGGGAAGTGCTGCTTCCGATTGTTACCTTAGCCTTTTTCCTCTCCTCGCTCCGTATCAATTGGGAGTGGGGTTCAGGGCTGTAGGGATCCCCTCGTTCCGACGAATACCCTGGGTCAGTACATCCTACATTGGACGTGAGCAAGGGTGATCTCCACCCCCTTTCCCTCCTCCCCCCTTCCCTATAGCCCCCCCTCCCCTCTTAGAGGGTTGAATGGGGTTTTCTCTACTGTTCGGAAGGGGGTTGGTCGGTTGGCTGGAGAGCGCTCGAGGCACCATTTGAATTTCAGATGAGCCGTGGAAGCGAGCGTTTTGTAGATAGCATTGCCACGGATGGATGCCATCCGAATGAATTATGCACCGGGAATAACCATCGATATATGTGTACGTGTGTACCAATGTTTGCACGAGTCGGAACGAGGGGTGTTCCAGTAGATGGAAATGGCAAATATTAATGTTAAGTGGGAGAAATTCAAAGCAATTTTGGTGCATTTTTTCCTGCGAAGCATACGACCTGTTTCCTTATAGCTAGGAAGTCACGTCGAACAAAAATAATTATCTACGGATCACATTCAACAGGGACATGTAAGGACAGAATTATTTTCCAATAATATATATTAGTGAAGGACTGAATTTTATTTTCAACTCTAAATTGTATGAGTAAAAACCCAAGCTAAAGCGTTTTCTCTCTGTTCGTTTCGTTTTGAAGTTTCAGTAATGAGACCTGAAATTTTTTGCAATTTTTCTCGCTGGATTAATTTATCCCATATTCACAATTATTAAAAAATGCTCAGTCTCTTTCCTCACTTTTTTATTTTTTCTGACCTGATAGCTAAGGAAAACATCCAAACTGATCAGGTCAGCAGAAAAACAAAAATGTGAAAAATTATTAAATATTTTTTGCCCTCGTCATGACTGTATCTCATAAAGTTACATCGCCAATAATTGACCCTCTTCTTTCGTATTACTTTTTGATTTCAGCGACGTGGACACTTATGTTTCAACATTGACCTGTTGCAAGGTTTTTATTACTCTGATAAAAAACCAGTTTCAGCCAGACCCTGATGGCCATTTTGGGAAATTTGAAATTTATTGCTTTTTATATTCATTCACTTACTTTGAGCATGTATGAAATGCTAATTCTTTTAAGCCAGTCAGATATAAGGAGAACTTGAGTCACACCGGTGACGATTGAAAGAAATATTTATAAATTGCCTCAATAACTCAGTGGTTTTCCTTGTCGAAGTAATGGCTAGAGATATCTTGTTTGTAGTAAAATGTGCTTGGTTAAACTTTCACGGAGATATTATTCAGCAAGTAAGAATGACTTAAGCTATGATAAAGCATAAGGTTAAATTACCAGGTTTTTCCTTGCGTAATATGTGCATTCATATGTATTAATGTTTCCTTACACATAATGATGTATAACGCATAGATGTTACATGAAATTTTAACCTGCATTAGCCGGTGGTAAGACTCACGCCTTGACTCTAGTAAACTCATTTACAATGACCCCTGTAATTCCCTCAGCGGCTTCATCTTTTTTCTTCAAGTAAATACATTATTTCCCCATATCATAATATCTATTATTTCTTTCAATGACGATTCATAATGGATGACTAAAGTCTACCTTTACTTGTCAAGTTGTACAAGTAAAATCACTAGAAATAGACTACTATCGCCGAAAAAAAGGTAGAACGCTGAACTTTAAGCATTCGTACGAAATTCCGCCGGAGCTCCAAAGAGCCGTGTAATATATCGTTTTACTCCATGTTTATTTGACTACAATATGCATTCATTTAAAAGTGTGTAAGTGTAAAAGTTTAGCTCCTACGGTCGAAAGAGTGAAGAAAAACACGCGAAAAACTAGGAGAACGGCGAAACGGTCGTCTTCTTCGTCTTAATGGAAGGTAAAGGAAAGGATATTCAATATTTTTCTTTGCACTAAAGATGAAATAGAGTTATGAAATATTTACCACAAAATATGTTCGTTTGTGCTTTTACTGTGTCATAAATTTCTGGTACTCGAATTTATAGCATATGATTGAATTGGGAATATGGGTTAGTTAAAGATTTATCCTTCTAATAAGTAGTGGCATAAACCATTAATTTTGGTATATTTGGTTCTAAAGATCCGTTGATGCATTTAGGCACTTATGCATGTGTATAATGCTTACGAATCCCAGTTAATCTGGATCGCATACATGTTACATTAACATAAAACTTATGCCTTGTTCCTGCAGGTGCTGCACCATCATAACTAATTACCATTGCAAGCCGATGATCGCAAAAATACGCGCTTTATATTCTCTATACGATATCCAACGGCCGGAGTTAATACCAACCCATGGCTGCGTCGTATGAGAATGCATACGTCCAGCCAGAACCTTGACGTCAAGTAAATTTTTGAATCTGTTTTTGGGATAACAATAAACATATAGAGCTGAAAACAAAGTTTCATGACTATTTCTGTTTTTTTCCACACTGACGATCACGGTATTTGAGCAAATAGAAAAACATAATAAATATTTCAGGATATATTGCTGGAATTAAAATGCGCATTTAAGTCTTATGCATGCACTTAATTACAAAAAATATCCACTGTTGACTAATAGGGTGGTTTCCTATTTTTTTTATTGCCCAGATCTGAAGTTTATAACCCCTGGAGTACGTATTTGAAGCCGTTCGATTTTTAAATGGCGTTAAGTATTTTTCCTTATTAATTAAAAAGTGAAAAAATTAAACGGCGCGAAAACGCGACGGCAAACTATTGCATGCTGGTTAATCCTACGTGTGACGTCACAGGTACGTACGCAACTACCGCAATCTGCCGCTAGGTGGTTCGCCACCGCTGCTTATCTGCAGACGACGTCCGCCGAGAAAGCTTTAATAATAATAATAAATTTACTGACAGGAAAAAAACCATTTACAAAAGTAAACTTGGTATAAATGGAAATGAGCTTTATTTATTAATTTAGCTGCTCTAGTCGCATAGAGAAACCTCATCAAAATAATGAAACACATTATTATGGTTACGGTATGGGGAATGAAAATCGTATAATAATATATTCTCAAATTAATGGTGCTAGCTCCTATTTTTTAGGTAAAGTTAGTATGAAAAGCATGAAATAAACCATTTTGTTCGTATTCATATCGAAATATTTCCCGCAAGCAAGCACGAAATTGTCACTTAATAACTATACGGAGAGCAGGTGCTACGCCGCAGCTATGATACGAATACGCATTAATTTAATTTATCCACTTTGTCGAGGTGTCATTGCCATAACATGAAATTAGCAAAAAAAAAAGCTTACCGTCAATAGCATAATGGATGGCAAAATCTCGAAGCAAACTATGTATGATCAAATACTAAAACTAAAATGCGTTGATCACCCCTCACCGTACGATCACAGACCATTGATGGGAACTCGTGATTAACTGCATCCGCTGATCAGCATCATATTCCCCAAGGAGTACCAGTAACATGCCTCCGAGAACATTGCTTTATAAAAATTGTTTTGTGCCGCAGTGTCACACAACAACGCAATTAGCGATAGCAAGAAAGCTTACGTCGTGGTTCCACTAAGCGAGAAGAGGAGAATTTTGTGGTTAAAAGCTGTCAGAAGAGAGTACCTTGCTTTACTTCTCTGATTTCACCTGCACTAAACCGAACATCTTCTCTAACGAACTCCACCACCATGGCCACATCCACTTTCGGTAGATTGTCCGTACAAAACCAGTTTGAAAAGCCATTGAACTTGTTCTCATGAAACCTTGTGGCTTTGTATATCAGCAAAAGGAACTGATGATGAAAGGTAACTAATGGAATATGCAAGGTATGAATGATAGGAATGGTAAATGAAAGGAATAGAAGATGAGATAAAGGAAATGTTTGTCAAAACGAAAGTGATCAAAACGTAAACATCTAAGCCGGAACACCACAGAACGCGAAGTCACAGGTACTCAGTTTCGTTATTCATTTCACTGCGCATGCGACGCTTGCCGCGAAGAACGCCTTCGCGGTAGCTCTGTACTAGCAGGGAGCGTAGGAGCTTAGAAAACGTCTTTTAATGGCATGCTCAATGGAGGAGACTTTCCGAACTTTGAACATTTTAATCGAGGTATATTAATACATGTTCACCAGATTTTAGGGACTCTGAAATACAATAGTAAGTACAGTCGAAGATAATTCCATATGCCTCGCAATGTTGACTATCTACCTGTTACGTCATCATAAAAGCTGCCGCTGTGCCGCCATTTCCGAGCCTTTTCAAATGAACTTAAAATTAACATTCAATTTTCTTGGAAACTAAGACTTTTTAATCCAAATAATTTGCGTGTAATGAATACGTTTCTGGTGGGGCACCTGTCGCAATTAATGAATTCTGTTTTCTTTGATGAAGGAAACTACCCTATTACATTAATTTAGGCGTCAATCGAGTTACTAATGGTAATGCGAGAACAACTGTCGTGATTTAACCTTGCTAGTCTTATTGAACATTGTTGATCGGCAAATGATCGGTATCGCTTGTACTTTACGTCATATAATCGTTTCGTTGGAATTTCACCCCTGCTTCAGTGCTTGCTAGTTTCCTATAACCTTTTGGCCTTTCTTACGGTGGGTGGAAGTCGCAGAGAAATTTTTCATAGTCAATGAAAAATGTTTCCCCTTCCAGGGGGGTTGTGTTTGAATCGCTCGTAATTATTCTGAGCACGTAACTAAGGAGTCACGTGGCAAAATAACAAATGGTTCGAGATTTTGGCGTGTTTAAACAACTCGGATGGATATCTTAAGCGAGTGATATGTTGTTTATCGTGTCTATAATCAGGTTATTATATTCCATCAACAGAATTTCGGTGAAAAAATACGATTGGGAAGACTGCGTGAGAATTTTACGAGCGGTACAAATATATCAAAATCTCGTACCCTTCGTGATTGTACCACGTGACTCCTTGGTTACGCGCTCGGAATAATTTCGAGCGATTCAAACACAACCCCCCAGCTCAGTTTCAGGCTCCCGGCGCTGCGGCCGAACAGCGCTGTAAATTCTTGCGAATTAATGCGCGTTGGACGGCGAGGAGTCGCGCTCACCGCTGATTTTGAACCTTAACCAACAAAGTCTACCTCGCACGCAGCAAATTAAGCAACACAGACGATACGAGACCGAAGTGAACCTCACGTCATATCAGTCGGAGAAAGACTTGAGTTCCCCCCCCCCCAAATACATTCCATACCACTCATCTGTGATTGGATGGACAAGTGAAAGGTACATACATGAGTGAATCCAAGGTCAGCTGCCATGAGTTGGGAAAAGGGTAAAAAATTGGCTGAGGATGAGAGGCACGCCCTGGACTCCCTCAAACCCATTTAGGTTGCCCACTCCGTAATTCCCTCGGCGGCTTTATCTTTTTCTTCGAAGTCGATCCATCCTCTCCTCACCCCACCCACCCACCGTTCCCACCCCCCAAACACGCTTCTCCTTCGATTGCATCAAATTGGGCTGGTCGTAATGCGATCTTCTTCTCCGGAATCGTGCTCTCCTTCTCCCTGCGCCGAATGCAATGCGGTGGCCAAGCGGGAGTCGGGTTGCCCGAGTCACAAAAAAATGCATGCATGATCACCAACCTCCAAGAGAGGGGAGCATCATGCCTCGACTACCGTAACAACCTGTAATGGGCCTCCGTGGATGCATATCGGACGGCATCTGTTTGAGAGGGGTGGTGCACGGTTCCTATCGTTTGATGTGCACATGCTGGACGGTCAATAAATTCGGAAACCCAGCCTCCCGATTATGGATTTTAAAAAACAAGAAATGGGCGCCGAAGATAGTGGTGTTTGAAATCACAAATGCCCAGGTGCATTAATATTCTTAGTTTTTCAATATTTGATCCTTTCGTGGTTCTGAGAGGATATCATCTGGTAGATGTATTCCATCTACACACTACCCTGCGAGCCACCGCAGAGGCATATGGCAGGGGGTGTTAGGACACCAGGCATTTAAAGGGCAGGGGATATGATAAAGAAGGGGGGAGAGGACAGAGGGGAATTGTATGTTAAAAATGTGTTTTATGTTATTGTCGCGCTGTTTTTATGAAGGTAGATTCACACTGGATTGTAATTAAATAGTATGTAAGATGTAGTATACGTACACATATCCGTTGTCAACCGCTGGGCTGGGATGTAATTTTCTCCTTTCTCGTGAACATGCACTTCACGCGTGACACCGTGAACGCTCATTTGTTAAGGTGGCTTTACACGTGAAAATAAGTAAGTAAGAAACTATGACATAAGCCTTGCTAGTGGTTCGATACTTTGATGTGTAAGCAAGGACATCTATTTCAGTGAGGGGTCGATAGCGGTAGTAATCGACCGCGGTTCGCACTTGCAAGGAAAATTAATTATGGCTTCTATTTATTTCCTGCAAGTACCATTTATATTGTACGATTAAATCTTATTAGAACTGGTGAAACCCTGGTCACATGATTGCAAGCGGGAATAAATTATACTGAAAACGAATAAATTTGACGGAGGACTCATTGCTAAGGTAGTTTTACACTGGAAAGTTTATTGCTCAAGTTACTTGCAGTGAGCGAGGTTTGACGTAAACTGCAGGTGTAGACGGCCCTGCAGGTCCACTTGCGGAACTATTAAAATTTTCAGCAAGTCGCTCGCAGAGGCGTATTTTTGCCAATGTAAACAGCAATCAACCTTTTTTTGCACTAACTTACGAAACATTTTCGTCAGAGTTGAATTCCCGCTAGCTCTTGCAGAAGAAACTTGTGGGTGTAACTTGCCAGTGTAAATCACCCTTAAAATCACTAATAATGCCTGGAAAGAAGGAATATTGTACTTATCAGTTCGGCAGTGTATCTCTCTTATTTTGTAGCTTGTATCAGTTTTAGAGATATCTCGCCGAGCTTGAGTGATTGTTATAAGTTGTGTTATTAAATTCTTGTCATGGTTCTCTATTAACGACTTTGTAATCCATGCTGTTCCCTTTCACTAGTTTAGCCAATGTCCCACGTTTAAATACTTTCTCATCTTATGCAATCCCTTCAAGGGACGGAATGAACTATATTGCTCTTGTGCTCAGGAGATGTGCCTGTGTTGAGTCGAATGCATAGGATTTTTGTGTCTTATGGTTTTTGAAGGCTGTTTTAAAATTGGTGTCCTTGAATTTCTGGGCGATATGTTCAGACAAACGTTGAATGTCATTTATAATCCTATATTTTATGTGAAATTGAATTGGAGTTGGGTAGTGAATGTGGAGGGATTATATTTTGATGTGAGTGGGTGTGGAGAAAGAGTATGGGCAGTGCATGTCTGTGATGCTAAATCAGTTAGATTTATAAATATGTAAATAATGCTGTTCGTGTGTCAAATTGTTTGCTGTTGTGTATATCTTTGTAAATTTAAGACAGTTATTTCGTATGCACTCACAACAAGTCAAAGGTAATTATGGTTTTCCTTGTTGATTATTTGCATGAACTGTCATCAGTATTTTTTAATATCCTGATTTTTTTATTGTTGCATTTTTCAACCCCGAGGATGATATAAAATGTCATATAAATTTGATTGAAACGTTGGCGATGGATGCTTGAGTTTTTTCTTTATATATTGACCAATGCACAATATTATCTTAATTACGTTTTCGTGGCGAAAAAATTAAGAGGTTGTAATGTTATAAAATATGTTTTTTGCACTTTGTAGTACGTTCTGCTGCTAAATTGGAGGCAATGGATCCGCCGTTTGCCTGCGTCTCAATACTTTGGTCAGGAGGGCATTCTATATCAAATTTTCCAATGACTAATACATTGCGTAACATTGTACGGCCTCAGTATCTCTCCTCAGTCATTATTAGTTATTGAGATATTAAGGATAGTATAGTAAACACGGCAAACACAAAATTTCTCAAAGATTCGCTTGCTCCATCTTTTAGAAATGTCTGCCGCGAGAAAACGGGAAGGGATAAAATTTTAAAAGTCATTGCATTCAACGGCCAATCCATGTAGGTAAGTGCGTATAAAATAGGATTTTTTTTAAAGATTGTGCAACCATCATTGGATCATTTGACGCTGAATAACCATAAGGAAAGCGTATCGTTGGTCGTTTGGCACTTCTACCCTGGTTTGCGACGGCACGCAGCCCTCATTGGTTCATCAAAACGGTGCTTCTGCCTTGCCCAACTATTTTATCCCACACCTACTGAGAGTCGGCTCTCGGTCGGGGGACTATGAGTTCAAAACCCTTCTCTCTTTACCTCTGATCTCCCCTCGAGTCATCACACCTGGTCAAGTGAAATATCTCCCCCAAGGGTCCGTCGCCGTATACTGCGACCGCAAGCTTGAGTAACGTAGACTCCTATGAGTCACTAAAGAGCCGACGAACTACTGAAGTAAGCCAGGACGCTGCGATGGGGGAAGATCTGCCGCCTTTGTAGTCTTGTTCGTTTCGCGACACCTTGCACCGTCTTCTAACGGGAGCGCCCCCTCATCCACCCCTTACCCCCTCGGGGGGCCAGGCCGGAGCGGCAAGGAAGCGAATTTGATCGTCTATGGGTGTAGTGACTGCGGAAGGGAATCGGATATTGTCCTTTTTTTCGATCATGAGCGGATCCATCGCAGCTACCTCGCTCTCGTCTTCAAAAGGGTTTCGAGTGAACAAACGAAGGATGTGTTGCGTCAACGCAGACGACGCCCTTCTGAATCTACATCTTCTATAGGTTATATTCTGATTCAGTCAGTTTAGTAAAATGATGTGGATGCAAAATTACATTTCGATGTCTGGGAAAATGCCTTATGAACGGTTAGGATTTGTGAGAAAGACTTCCTTTTTCGTGGGAATTAAAGTTTATCCTTTTACATCTACATGTCACTCTGCTAGCCGCCTCAGGGGAGTGTTGGGATACCAGCCATGAAGTGGGAGGGAACAAACGAAGGAACAGGAAGGGGGAGAGGATAAAGTGCATGTTAAGGTGTGCTATATGTTAGCATGCCTCTCTGTTTCTGTGTTAGTAATTTTTCCTGCCTCGGTGGCGGTGGAGCAAAGTAGTTAAGTAAAAGTTGTTAGAGTGAAAGTTGTGAAGAAAAGTTGCAAAGCAAAAGTTGTAAAGTAAAGGTACTCGCTCGCTAACCCAAGTGTCGCGGGTTCGAGTTCCACCAGACGGTGGATTTTTCACCATTCAGGACATGGTTGTATGTGTTCGTCTTTTGTTACTTGTTAAATACCCCGATGCAAAAGGCCATTTGTGCTGTTTTCGGTAATAATGGTAAATAATTAAATTTTTGTCTCCCAACATTTTTCATGCAAGAAATACACCACAAATGGAATAATGGACTACAAAACAACAACAAATGTGGACCCCGCCATAGGCTGTCGTCTCTTTGGAGAATGGATTTAGTCTTTGGTTTCTGAGTAACTTTACGGGAGCGGTATTGGCCGGGCATTCGCCCGAAGACGGTCGGAAACCCGCTATACCACCAACAATAACTATTATAAGAGTGACAGAGAGTAAATAAATAAATAGATCAATAAATATTTGCATTGAATATGTAAACTAATAAAGGTATTCTTAGAAATTATGTAGAAATAGATTGTTATACGTAGGATGTAAAGGGTCCTTTGATCACTGGAAATATTTATCACCTAGTTTCATTCACATATTTATATTTTTTTTTCTTTTTATGAGCTGAATTTTGGGCTTTACATCTATATTTCTTTGGTTTTTGCATTTTTAATTAAAATACCAATATTTACTTTTCATTTATGACTACCAAAAGCTCATGTTGAAGCAACTGTAACTGGTTCTATAATTTTAGCTGGTGTTTTACTAAAGTTGGGGGATTATGGTGTATTACGAGTTTTTTCTTTAATTTATATAGGTATTGAGTATTCATTTTAATTTCTTAATTATTGGAATTAGTTTATTAGGAGGAGTTTTGGTTAATTTATTTGTTTACATCAGGATGATTTAAAATCATTAATTGCTTATCCTTCTGTTGCTCATATAGGTATTCATATGTCACTTGCAGTTTTTTCTCTTTCTTCTTAGTCCTCTTGTTGGGGTGTTGTGGGAGTCCTGGGATGATGTTAAGTTCCGCTGGGGCCGGAAACGTGGCTCGGAAAGAACGATTTTTTGTACGTTCAGTTCGGCAGTGTATATTTCTTACATTGCCGTTTCTATCGTTTATAGAGATGGGGTTAAAAAAATGGGGGGAGATGGAGTTTAAAAAAATATCCTTCGTAAAAGACGGTTCCGCTTTTTGGGATTTTCGGCGTCTGGATTGGCGACGGCGACGTTTCATCTCCTTTGCTGAAGACCTCCTCGGATAATTAGTATTGCCTTTTTTGCGCATCCGAGTTTATTCTCTCAAGTAGTGGAGAAGGGAGGGGTTGATAGTGAATGCAGAACGTTCTGGATGTTATTTTTTCTCCTCGATAGTTCTGGTAGCCACGATTCAGTGATATTTTGCTCCTTTTAGTAATATCGTCCGTGCGGTACTGGAACTCACATTATCCTAATATTTCAAGCCTAGCGTGTAGCTTTTAAGTCTCTAACGACTCAAAATCTATTCCTTCCATCAGCTGTGCTACACCCTCTGTTCTCTCGTAGCCGTTGTTGTAGAAGCTTGCGTCTTTCCGTTGTGTTTTATTTCGCAATGTAAACCTTTCTGTGCAGGCACCCAATTGCTCAATTGTCAGAATTTTAGTGCTTTTGTATTTTTCTGATGTCCATTCACTTTGCAGAGGTTTTCGTTAGTGTCATCTGTATATGGTTTAAGTATTTCATGCTTTAACCTCGATTGAATTAAAATTTAAAAATTGTCCGTCAATATATTTTTTTTAGCTCGTTAAGGTGATTTTTGTCCTTCTTCAATTCATGGGTATTGATCATGGTATCTTACCACCTTATTATTTTAGTTATTAGGGAATTACTGCCGTAATTGAAGTCAAAATGCGGTAATTCGTAGGAAATGGCGCTGCAGTCGGCTCCAATGGCTGGAAAAAGTGCTCATTTAAAATACATTCGAGGAATAATCTGCATTTTTTCTACTTTACTTTTGGTTTTCTGTAGGTAACGCATTTCATGCGATGCGACGCGATATGCTGTTGTTAACGAGTATAGCATTAATATCAAAGTAACGTTGATAAATTTACCTTGAAAAATAATGCTAAAGCGGTCGAAGTCGATAGGTGGGTAAAACATAGTGTAGAATTGCACAAGATATTTCCTTTTCATCGCGTGAAAGATGGAAAGATAAATGAGATTGATGAGATTATATAGTGTTCGAATGCCGGTTGGGAAGGCGCAGGTAGTATGTGGAGCATTTCGAGGAATGTGTTCGTCTAGGGAAGCGAAAATCGAAGCATAAGAGCAGGCTCAATGCAGTGGGAATGGGGTACGTGAGGAGTGTTTGTGGCGATAGTAGGGTGGATAGGGTTAGGAATGAGTAGGTGATAAAAGAATCTGGGTTTAATGCTCCAGTAATGTACATATTATATGAAAGGAGTGTGGTTCAATGGTTTGTCCATGTATAGAGAATGGGAGAGAGTCTAATAACTTAAAAGATATATGATGTTGGAGTGAATGATGTGAGAGGAAGAGGTAGACCGCGAGATTCATGGGTGATTGTGGTAGAAGAGAGTCTAAAGAGGAGGAATATTAGGAGTCTTAAGAACAGGGGCCCGATTCTGATCTTCCACCAGTGGAAGACTGGTGGAAAGTTCCACCATTCGTTCATTGAACGACTCTTGATCCGTTAAATGAACGGCTCAATGACCCCCTCTGGAGAGCCGATTTCCAAGTTACCTCGAAACCGCGAACAAAAAAATGTCTACCTTCCGCACGCTTACTTCCGTCGGAAAGTTTCCACCACGACACTAGCGCTGTTCCACTAAGTGGATGACCGCGGGTGGAAGGGAAGCTTAATTTTCCACCAGTCATTGAACGATGAACGATGTAGTGAACGATTCTCTGGTGGAAGGTGGAAAATGTGACGTAGTGTCGGAAAGTCATGACGTTTTGGTGGAAACTAATGACGTTTTGGTGGAAAAGTTGAACATCGGGAAAGCATCAGGGGCCCGATTCTGATCTTCCACTAGTGGAAGACTGGTGGAAAGTCCACCATTCGTTCATTGAACGACTCTTGATCCGTTAAATGAACGGCTTAATGACCTCCTCTGGAGAGCCGAACAACACAAACTTATGCCGATTTCCAACTTACCTCGGAACCGCGAACAAAACAATGTCTACCTTCCGCACGCTTACTTCCGTCGGAAAGTTTCCACCACGACACTAGCGCTGTTCCACCAAGTGGATGACGGGTGGAAGGGAAGCTTGACTTTCCACCAGTCATTGAACGATGAACGATGTAGTGAACTATTATCTGGTGGAAGGTGGAACATGTGACGTAGTGTCGGAAAGTCATGACGTTTTGGTGGAAACTAATGACGTTTTGGTGGAGAAGTTGAACATCGGGAAAGCATCAGAATCAGGCCCCAGGAGAGTGTATGAAGCAATGCATGAGTGTAAGGAAAGCAAAAGTGGTCTGTAAGGATAGGTCGATATGGAGCAAATAATTAAAAGAGAGCCAGTTTTGTAGTTTTTTGCAGCCATAACAAAGTGCTTTGACTTTGCCTACCCCGAAAGGTGATGGGTACGTTTGTATGTTTAACGATGTGGAATTCCACTAAGTATCGACCAATGCCGTCTGTTTAATAGAATTTGATTGAATTTTGGGATGTCGTCAGGTTTTAATTTAAATGCTAGCAGCCTTTTTGCATTCAGGGGCGTGGGATCAATCTTTGTGCTGGAGGTAGCCAAAGTGGACCTAGAACCAAAGGAGGCAAAATGGGTCAGTGGAGGTGAGCAGAAGAAACACAGGAGGGTGGGGGTTGGGATTTGACTATCGCAAGAAATTACAGCACTGATCACCACTGCTAATTTTTATCAGCGCACATTAAAAATTGTATTTTTCCCGCGACCTTGTGGCAAAACTAAGTCATTACTATTAATTATTTACTTTCCTTTCTAGCCACATATTACGTTCCTTGCTAGATTTTAGTGAGGGGGGTGCAATTCCCCCTGTACACCCCACTTCCTGTGCTACAGGTTGAATTTGTGATACAGATAGTATATTCTCCTGAAAAATATTCCTACCTCATAGATACTTTCACGTAATGCCGTAGTTCATTGGAAATCTCTTGACACATGAATTAAGACATTAAACGGAGAGAAAAGCCGTATCTATCATTAATGAGCACCCCAAAAAGTTAAAGAAGAGATTTTAAGAAATAAAACAAGCATTCCTATATCTCATTGATGAAAAATTCTTATAAAACTGTGTCATAAAAACATGTCTTCCTTTTTAGAATAAGGGTAAAGATTATAGTGAACCTGGAAGTTTTACTATAGAGCAAAAAGTATAACAGTTATTTGATAAACATCTCTAACTTTGAGAAAGAATTTATTCTCCTTATAATTACCTAGTCGGGGTTACAGAAACAACATTTACTGCTATCAAAAGTATTTTTCAATTTGTTTATGATTTTTGTGTTCACTTATTTCGGTACATTGGTCTTTGGTTAATCAGCTGAGGTGACTCCTGAGGTATATATATGCAAAATACGGAGTATTTAATATTCAACGGTTTACTTACTTAGTTCAGATCAATTAGTTTACTCTGGTCAAAAGATTGGAAGAAAATCTTAGCTAATATTTATTACTGATAACTACTTAACTATTCATCATGTTTTTAAATGCAAGCACCTCCCTTATCATTCAATGTTTCTGCTCTGCTCTGAAGTGCGAGAAAGTGCTTGAACCTCGAAGGAAGCGGAATATAGCACGTTGTGGTCACAAATGAATAGGTTTTGTGCAATGTAGGTCGGTGCATTTCGAACTATTAACATGAAAGAGTTGTTTTACGGTATTTATTCGGGAAAAATTCATGCAATTCCCTCAAACTTCGTCTCTCCTCTCGAAGGCAAGTTCTCGGATGGATGAAGTCGGCCGTGATGACTGCATATCCGATCACTTGGCAGAAACGGGAATTTTTCGCAAAACGGCAGCCACCGTACCTCGGAACACAATGAGAAACCGAGGAGGGAGCATTTTTGATTTATGCGAACGATTAAAAACTTCCTTTAAAAAAATAACAAAGAGCTACCAATCCTACCTCGGGTACTCTGCTGTCAAAAGAACTTGGTAAGGGGAAAAAATTGCAGTTTTCGGTTGCGTCGTACAAATTGCCTCTTGAATCCGTAGGAGTCTCGTTCAGGTTCCAAGTGACGTTAACGAATAACCTTTTGCCCGGATGTGGGTCACGGGTCACTCATGCGACGCTGATTTATTAATTCAATTCAGACCGAGTATGGCGCTTTATCATCTCGGTATTCGCGTGGACAATTAAGCGTTATGTTCGGGATTCATGACTATTCATTGGGGATGTCCGACTTGCTCCCTACAGCCCGCATCACAAAGGGATAGTTAACTGCGTTCCCTCTTTCTACCTTACCCGCATCAAAAAGCGTAATCCGTTTAGATTTCTTTCTTCTGTTATATTCAAATCTTGGATCTACATCGTTCTCCCATTATATTCTCTATAATAGTCTTCTAATAGTCTGCTAAACATGTTCACCCTTTATTTCTTCATGCCAGATCCTAAACCTGCGCTTGAAATTGGTCATATTTGTTAGAATAGTACATATTTTTTCTGTTCATTACCATTATGTTCTTGTTTTAGGACATTTTTTGTTAACTCGATGTGCTAACGCCTTCAATGAATTATATCCACCGTGTTCTATATGATGTGCATGTTCTTGATAAAAATATTTTTTAAGTTATTTTCTCTAGTTTTTATTATTGACCTATGGTTTTATGTTTTATGTCTACGTTATATACATGAGGATCAGTCATAGGAAAAATTGAGTGATTAGATTTACTAGGTCAAAGAAAGAGAGGCTGGTCATGAAAGTTGGAGGGCACATAGTGGAGAAAGTAGAGCACCTAATTTCTTGGGTAGCTGTACGCTGGAAAAAGATGGGCACTATACCGAAGACACCAGGAACAGAATAGCGCTAGCGAAAGAGGCGGTCAGCTAATGGAGGGATCTGATGAAGTGAAACTAGGGTAAGGATGCTGAGTCTGGCGAAGAGTTCAATATGGAGTGTGGCGTTGTATGGTGCAGAAACGTGGTCTCTGAGACAAGAGGATGACAGTGGGCTGTTAGCATTTGAGACATAGGTGAGGAGGAGAATGGAGAAGGTGCGGTGGACGGTAAGGAAGACAAATTAGGAAGTACTTAGTATGGTCGGCAGGCAAAGGGCATAAGGAGACTGCAGAGTTGGTTGTAGGCACAGATATTGAGAGGCAAAAGTTATGCTGAAGGTCATGATAGAGATGGGAAGGGGAAAATAAGAGAATAGGTTCTACAGGTTGGATGCGGAGAGGTAGGTCGCATTTGGAGGTGAAGAATGAAGTCATGCGGCTTCTTGTCCCTGTGAAATACGGTGTGGATATCACATTTCCGTTTAAACTTACCTTAACCGGTTTCATCACTTCTAAGAATAGTATCCACGTTTTCAATGTACAAGTGACTCGTGGTTGGCCCTTTTTGGTGGGACAATTCAGGGGTTTGCATTTGAATCTTTAGTTCATGACTTTTTTCTATTTTACTGTGACTAGATTTTAGTGTTTCGTTAGTGGAAGTCTGACCATTCAGCTAACCGAATAATCTCACTTGCGCGTAGGTTATTCGAAGGCGATATTTTTCCTCAAATCAATTCTCATTGCCACAACAGGGGTGTTTGGAGGCGTTTTCCAATCCTAGCATCTGTTAGTTGAAGGCAACTCTGGGATATTCTGCCCCGTATCATTCCCTCCTAGTTCCTCATTCACAAGCACTTCCAATCCCTCACTTACGTAGCGCAGGGTGACGTAGCCCTTCCTTTCGTTTCCTTGACTTAACATTTTTTATTTCTTCGTCTCCATCGTTCGTGCCATTAAGGTGATGAGTCAACTAATTACAACGTCTTAGGACATTTCCATTATGGTTGTGTATCCCCTTGTCGCCTGTAGTCTAATGCACTATTTTTTTAGGTCTCTAAAATCCTCGGAAAAACAACATGATTCTGCAGTTTCGTAGTTATCTTCATTGCTTGGTGTCATGAGGTCATACTCCTTCCACAAACTGTGCTACTCCCATAATCCTCTAAGTGCGTCATTATTTGTCATTTGGTCCATGAAGCTGATGCAAGTCATCATTCGTCGATTTACCTTATAAATCGTTTGAAATTTCCTTCGCATTGACCCTTTCTAGAATCGTCCCTTCAAAAGAGAGATAAAATAATTCTTTGGTGAATATACTAATTGATTATGGTGTCCTAAATGATTTCAATCGCGAGGGAAATTGCATTAGAGTAATTTGTTCCATTAGGGTCACATCGATATCTTATGCCTCCCGGGGCTTAGGTTTTACGAATAACTGCTTTGTTTGCATCGATTATTTGAATTCAGAGGCATTTGAAACAATATATTAGATAAATTATGAATAATAAAACTTGTCAATTATTCTCACTTCATTTAAGACTACGACCGGTTTCACCTTAATAAGGCATCTTCTGTCGCATTCTGAAACCTTTACCATTCTATATTTACAAAGAGAAATTTATTCAAAAATGCAGGTGTTGTTTTAAGATGGGGGAGGGGAGCAGGGCAGTAACATGGTCATGGCAGAGTGAGAAAAACTGAGAGAGAGAAAGAGCATTTTAATACGCGTAGCAGGGTTGTGACCGAGGACTAGTGAAGGTTGGGTCAAGATTAAAAGTACACCGACCCAAGCCTTACGCACAGGATCTGAGGGGGAATGGGGGAATAGAAAAAATGGAAAGAGAATCGGTGACGGACAGTTGGAGGGGTAGAAGGTCATCAAGATATAATGTTTTCGATTTTTTAAAGGGGGATTGCAAAGGAGGAGTAGTTTTAAATATCGCCGCCCAAAGTCTGTGACTCACGGGCAAGGAAAGTGGGCTAAGATCTGTTGAAACAAAGGTCCAAAAAAGGGTCGTGAAGTGAGGAGCTGGAAAAACAAAACAAAAAGCTTTTTTATATGTAAAATGGTTGAAGCTTCAGAATGTGCCAGAAGATACCTTATCAACGTGAAACTGTTCGCAATTTTAAATCAAGTTTGAAAAATTACAACGTTTTATTTTTCAAAGTGTCTTTCACTTCCACAAAGTCACGCCTGAAGCATTATTACTATATTTAATATTGTAGAATAGAATTTATGAAGTTTAAAATCTTGAGACTTGTTAAAATTTTTCAGAATTTCACCAATATATGTTAAGTATCTTAATTTTAATCTTATAATTAGCTATTAGGGAGCGAAAACAAACCTAAGGGAAGCTCAAAACAGCTCTTACCTTAAAAGTATTAGGATGTTTTGTGAGAATTGAATTTTCGTTTTTTACACTCAGTGAGTAATAGGACTGCGATTAATTTTCACTTACAACTAGAATACCGATGCAATCTTTGGTGATGCAGTGAATAATTTAAAATACGTTTATTTCACTCTGATTGAGATGAAGACCCTCGGAAACAAGTATTCCCCCTCCCATTTTAGAGCGTCTAGTCATTGTACGCTGTGGAAAAATATTACATTAGTTACAAAAATTACATATCTTAATTGAATAAGTTAAATGATATGCATGCAATATAAGATTTCAACATCCGGAAAATTCTGACTAAATTGTTAACATTTTTGAGGAGATTATTTTTTCGTGGAAATAAAAATTTAAAATTTTGATCACCGTAATTGAATTATAGCTGCGAAAAAAATGTCTCTACTTCATTATACAAAAATCTTTATTCAATAAACATAGTACTGTGGGATACATTGGCAGTTTTCTTAATTGCATCAAAACATGGAGTAAACGGTATCTTCCACAGTGAAATCATCTTTATGAGGAATAATCGTCGGTAGCATTCGCATTGTGATGAATCAAGCCTGGTTAATTTATATTGTACCGATTAGGTATGCAATTATTCGTTCTCTTTGCTCTCTCTATGAACTTTTATTATGACCCAAAATAAAAAAATTGTGTGTATTATGTCTTCCCAAAACCTCTTATTGAAAAAGCTTTATGGGTAGGTACTTAAAGCTTTCAGAGAATTGTGTGAGGTACGCTACTTTTTTCAGCAATTGTACACTGTTTATTTTCGTATTTGAAGATTGCCATATTATTTTTCTTCCTTGCTCGGAACTTTTTAAACCTTCCGCAGTGTTCGGTGTTACGCTTTATAGATCATACATTATGGAACTGTTGGCTAGCTCCGTGTTACATTTAAGTTGTCCTCGGTGAGAATAAAAACTAATGGCGTCATTAATCATTTTCTACCATTACTTTCATCGTGTCATTGGCCTCGACAATTCAGATTAGTCCGATTTTTTTAACGGAAACCAAAATAATATATCGCAGGTTTAATTTGCGCATTCAGTCTTGAGTAGAGATTAATAATCGAGTCTCTCCGCCTTGGCATTCACGCCCACTTTTAATAATTTCTTCGCGTGATGTAATTAATATTCGAGTCACCGTATCCATCACTATCCCTTTGTGGACACGTTCAAAGGTGATTCGAATATCGTTTTCGTGACCATGATTCTCTGCGAAGCTTTCGATGCCCTATGGACGGCCAAGGTGATACAAATGGCCATGCTTGCCCGCCTTCTTTCTTTATACGATGTGTAATAACCCCGTGGTTCCTGTGTCAGTGAACTAAGGATTGATTCGTGGGAGTAGTCGCGTAAAAAAAGTTCGGATAAGGAGCGAATCCCTCTGACAAGAGTAATAAAACCCGCACCGTCATAAATGTCACCGTATAGAATGAATGATTTCGGACGAATACAACATGTAAAAATGAACGTGCACTAGAATCTCGAAGGCTTTTCCTTATAGAGATGTCTGGTTTGGTTCGGTGAGTCACGGCTTCCCCAAAAAAAACCCGTTGCGACGGCTTGTGATACTCCAGACTCAATGCTTATGCCAACTTGAATGAAGGTCATGTTCCACGGCTCTAGTTCCTCTGAGTTCCTCCGAGTTCTTTGTTACAATATATATTGCACACAATTTCTCGCACGATAGCTCATGCCGTGCGTTCCCACGGTACGAGGAACTCCTATGGGTGGTGTTGAAAAGGTTTTTCTTTTAGTTCTCGCTAGTTTTATTTTGTGTGTGTTTTGTTTTGCTTCTGAGGAAAGAGACATTGAAGTTACCTAAGTGAAGTGGACTTTTTTTATTTGACGGGACAGCCAAACTAAGGAAGATGTTGGAATGAAAAAATTGAGGGGATACGTGCTCACTCTAGCAGTAACCTCTGTTTCCTGATACATACAATACAAGTGCAAAAAACGAATTTCTGAAAGTTATTGTGGAAGTTATCCCGGTATATGAGTCACGACAAGACTGGAGGAAAGCATAGAAATATTAAAAAATGGCGTTTTTTTACCGCCAAAACGTATTTCATTTCATGTTCTTCATAATCAATGTAGTTACCGTAGACGGTACCGCAAAGTATTGCTACTGAACACGTACACAAAGAACTATGCCGCCAATAATGATACCTAAGTCATAATAAATGTTTGCGAATTGAATTAAAATAGCAATTGCTACTTTGAGCTTCTTTCCAGAAGAGAAGGTAGACGGAAATTATCTGTTTTCCGCTCTCCTTGAAAAAGACGGAAACTAATCGTAGTATTTTAAATTGCATTGTGTCGGAATGATCTGGAAATATCGAGAGATATGCCATAATACTAGATACTGAATATCGCTACTGCAACGCATTAATGTTTGGTGTCGAATCAACCCTGACTTGAATGACGCTCTAAATTCATATGGCGCTTGAATTTGTCTCATGAGTACGCGCAGTCCTCTACACAAACCCACTGCAAATGCCAACTCAGGACTATGATGGACTTGAATTCATTGCTTCAGCGTCTCAATTCAATGTAGAAAGACCTCGAATCCAGATCAGTCCAGCTGTGATGTAATGCAGATCACACCGGGCTTAAAGAAAACCCCGGTGTGATTTGTAATTCACTCTGGTTAGGTCACACCTCAATTACGCCGGGAGCATTTGGGACCCTGGGCAAAAAGATTTGATCCGAAGAATAAATAAAATACAAAGGAAAGCAGTGCGCTCCATTAAAAACTGCTACGAACGAACAAAGAGTGTTTCATAAATGAAAAGGAAAACTTTGTTATATTCCACCAATTTATTTTCAGGTAAAACTAGTTTCGACGCAGCGGCGTCATCTTCAGGTCAGTCAGTTTTCCATTTCATTTACGATAAAATGAAATGGAAATAAATATCATCATGATTTACGTCTCAATAATTATGCAGCAAATTTACAAAGATCACATTAATCTCCTAACGCATTACATCTACATAATACCCTGTGAGCCGCCGCATGGGCGTGTGGCAAGGGGTGTTAGGACACCAGTCATGTAAAGGGTTGAAGGAAAATGTTATTGGTAGTTTAAAAGGTGATGTATATTTCGGCTGTGTTTTCCGTGGATCTCAGTTTATTATGGTCACTTATTGTGCGTGGGAAGAACGAATTGAACCTCCTTATTCGGAAATGTATCTCTTTTATTTTATCTTTCCTGGTGGACCTAGAGATGTAGTGCGGCGTCAAAATGATATCCTTCGTGTCACACTGAAACACAGCCGTTCGGAATTACTCAAGTAATCCAAGCCTAGCGTGTATTCTCCGAGTCTCTTAGAGGTTCTCAACCTAAACCCTCTAAAAGCAGTGAAACACTCTTTATTATCTCCATCGTCTCAGACCCAACCTTGTGTAAGTTCATTTTATCGTAAATGAAATGGAAAACTGACTGACCTGAAGATGACGCCGCTGCGTCGAAACTAGTTTTACCTGAAAATAAATTGGTGGAATATAACAAAGTTTTCCTTTTCATTTACGAAACACTCTTTGTTCGTTCGTAGCAGTTTTTAATGAAGCGCACTGCTTTCCTTTGTATTTTATTTATTCTTCGGATCAAATCTTTTTGCTCAGGGTCCCAAATGCTCCCGGCGTAATTGAGGTGTGACCTAACCAGAGTGAATTACAAATCACACCGGGATTTTCTTTAAGCCCGGTGTGATCTGCATTACATCACAGTAGCGCATGGCCCTATTTTCAGTTACTCCTTCAAAGATCACCCGTTGACCTTTCGGCTTGTCCCCCGCGGTCGATTGCAGTCTCATTTATCTTCTTCCTCCATTGTTGCCCTAGAATTCCCCTCAACTGACTTCCCTTCCGGGCAGGCCACCCACCGAGGAGTATTCACCACTTCTCAGGCGAAGAACTTCGCACTTAACGCTCGTAATTGATTCGAAGAGCCGCTTGTTTATCTTGCCATTATATGATGCGCCCCTCCACCAGCATTGCAATGCATGTGGCTGCAATTTTAATGTCGATTTCCGAGTTCATTTGAGACATTAAAAGGACAGAGTTTAGAGTTGAGTCAATAAAAGGAGAATTTTTGCTTGCGAAAGAATCGTCGAACAAAAAGAGGAAGCTGATGATGGGGACACCGTGTAAGGTTGAATTTGCCCTGGTAAGTTCCCTGATGAAAATTTCTCTGTATAAATTCCCTTGAACATAGGGTAAACGAAAGGAAAAATTGAAAATGTTTTTTACTTAGAACATTTTAATTTTCGAAGTAATTTCTTTCCTAAGGATCTTCCCTTAAACTCTAGGGAATGTTTTTATTAGAACTTTATTCTTTATAAATTACAGAATTCGGTGAGCAACTTCCCTATAACAAAACACTAATTCAACCATAGGATAAATTACACCATTCATTGAATAGAGTGCAGTGTTCAGCGTACAGAGTGACTTAACTATAGAGGGAAAAGTATATAGTTATAAAAACAAAAATCATTGATTTTGTAGTGGAATTCCGATCCCTTCTTGGATGCCCTTAGGATAGCAGTTTAAGTGTAATATTATAATGTTCGTTGGATGGGACATCGAAGACTACATAGTGACTTCGTTGAAAGTGGGATAAAGCTAAAGTTGTAAGTATTATTTCATCCCTCCTCCATTCTCCAAATATTCATTCCTTAATCATATTGCCCACTTGACCCTGAAGGCGTTAACGGCATTCATTCTCTTGACGTTTAATGGAGAGGGCAAATCACGTTTTTTTGTGTTACGACCGCAGTTTAAGATGTAATTTTGTGCTTAAGGAGGCTGGAGCGGTAATCGTGGGTCATTGACTGCGCAAGGCGAAAATTATTCGTGAACGAAATTTTAATTAAGTGAACCTATTTGTGCGTTGGAACTAATTATGCAGGAAGTGATGGAAATGATACAAAAATTGAATATTTTATTTTGTTCCATAGTGAGAGCATGTTATGAATAGTTTTTTGGCACTGTTTTCGAAATTTAGACGGAAATATATTAAAATATGAATGTTGTTTTCGAATATTGGACTCGGTGTGACACCTTAATATTTTTAGGAACAATAACAATAATATGAAATGTCTTATATCGCGTTCAGGAGATAATCTGTACATATGTACTCGAATTATTACGAAATATATGTGCACGTAAGGCTGCGAGTTATAAATATCATTGAATTGCCAAAACTAAATCGGTAGGATGCATTTTTTTTACTTCACATCTCAAGATACTACAAATGAGAACGCTTATGCCAAGTTTCATGCTAATCAAAGTTTATATGAAAGTCAAAGAAGTCTTGAACAAAAATCGCTCCTACCACATTAAGCGTTGTTACCAAGCGCTTTGACTTTCCCATCCGAAGACTGGGCTCTATAGAATTGAAGGGGAATTTTTTTAAACATACCGAAGCACAGTAAGTGGGGTATTTCAGGTACACATGGGCATAGACGCAATGAAAATAAAGCAAGAGCAAATATAAAGGTCAGGAATGCACTCTTAAAGCTTGATAGGCCATGTATTGAATCATAAGCTCCCAATCGCTTTGATCGGTAAGATTACAATGTGCTATAGGTAATCCGTGCGTTTTCTCAATCGGCCTTTCTGGTAACCCCTCTGTGCATTCATTCATAGGGACGTCATTTAAAAAAATTCAGTGGCATAGTGGAGGAGCTACTAGGTAGCGAAAACAATATCAAGGGATGCTCAAAACAGCTCTTCCCTTTAAAGAGGTAAGATGTTTTGTGCGACTTTTATTTTAGTTTGTTCCGCTCAGTGAGTAATAATGCCTATTAGTTTTCATTAACAATTAGAATATCGCTTTAACGAGGCTGAACGAAAATCATTAAGAGCTCTTTTCACTTGCATTTACCTGTGGCATTCGAAGTCTTAAACGATCCATCCAATGAACGTCTTCATCCTCTCCGCGCACGCTAAGGGTTTACGATTTCATGCAGCATGTCTCTCAAGGAGCGTGTCGACTCCTTCGCTTTAGCGCAACATCGGAGCGATTATGGCGGAGGGCGGGAAGGAGAGTCGACTGCGGATTGCAGGGAAAGGCAGTTGGGAGAGGCTGCGTGAAACAGGATTAAGGGCTTCGTGGTGCTCACGGTCGAGTGATTGAGGATTGCAGCGGAGAAATAAATCCGTCTTTCACGATTCTGCCGTGTCTGCTGCACAACCACGCGTCCAATCTCATACTGCGTTCGCCAGCCACAAGAGGACGCATGACCTGCGGATTAAAATATTTCCCGTGGGAAAGAGGCGGGCGGGGCGTATTTGTTGCCGAGTGTTGCGGCTCCCGTCGGCGGTTCTCCGAATGCATCGTGAGTCGCCGTTTTCAATGCAAAGATTAAGTTTTCAATTCTCAAGACTCGATGATGGGTGCGTCGTTGTGGGATTCATTGTGTGAGCGGTAATGCAGTTTATTTATGGAGAGATAAGTAGCAGCCTTTGGGTTTGGCTTAAATATACTTCAAATGTTAAAGCTTATTTCGTACCGTCTAGCGCAAGTCCTTAACCTTCTGTTATAGTGGTAGCGAAACATGGTGAATGTTGTACAGAAGGGTCTTTTCAGTAGAAGAGGCCATTCCTTACGGACTGGCTCCGCACGGGGGTTTAAGCAGTCTCAGCATTTGACTACCCAGGGATCCCAAATATGCAAACATTCATTGCCAACTTCAAAATGGTCAAAACTTTGCCAACGAGGATGGCTTACAAAGGAAATTTTCTAGCAGCGCTGCTACTGTTTACTGCCAGTAAACTAGAAACAATGGATATATGCGATGGTTGACATAATGAAGTTCAAATTGACGGATAAAATAAGATATTCCTTGCATACCGTGATTACCCAGCATGTTTGACACTAATGAGTGATCGTAAAAAGCTCATGTATTTGGTCATAACAAGGTCAAAAGGAAAAAAATTAAAGAGACAGAGACGGCATGGAATTATATGAAGGATCAGTTGGTAATTATTTTTCGAGACATGAGATTTCATGAGAGCGTCATTTTAGTTAGGCTATTTGAAGAATATTAAAGTAAACCATTGTTTCATGGAAGTGAATTGATAAGGGGTAAGAGGAATAAGGAGTATGAGCATTCAGTGATTGATATTCTGAGAATGGGGGCTAATGACTAATGAAAGAATACGTATAGACCGTGGATGTCCAGTAGGTTAGGTTGTTAAGAGTGATTAGCGAAAGCTCTGGGGATTGGTAATAAAATGGATTGATTTCTAAATGACAAAAACCTGTTTCCATAGCTGTAGTAGTGGCTTGGTGCTTCCTATATGCCTCGGCAATGGTAGTCATATCAAAATATTATCATAAAAAGGAAAGGAAGACAACATATTTTTTAAAAATTGAATGTTTTACCCCTAAGGCATTTGTTTGTGTACAAGGTCCTTAGGATTTACTACAATCGTTGCGGCGACATGAAGGTACCACGAGTACATGAGCAGCGCAGTCATCTCAATGTTGTCATGCTATAATCTAGAAATGAAAATTTTAGACAGAGCTATCTTTTCTTGGGGCCCAAACTTTTTTGCGCGTTACCAAAATATATTGTAAACATAAGAAGCGAAGGGAAATATTGTAGAAGTATGATGAAATGGTTGTTTGATATTGAGGATGTATCTTATTTGTTTTTGAAAAAAGTTTGAGTATGTAAATATGGAACTTATACTTATTGTTTGTATTTATCAATTTTTTAACTGAAGAATCAACTTCATTTATTTTTTGGCAAAATGTAAGATTTAGTCAATTGTTAATCTGTTAACTGAAAGATCAACTTTATTTATTTGTTTTGCAAAATGTAATATTTTGGTTATTTTAAAACCTATATGTAATTGTATGTAGCTGGGGCAGTTGTAAAGACAGTGATTAATTGTTTTTCTTGTTACAACACACAGTTAATATGTTTTTATTCAAAGGACGATCGAGTTGGTAGCCCCACAGCGGTCGTTTACATATGGGGTATCTATGTTCCAGACTAATTTGCTGTTTCATAGCTGATGTAATTATTTGTCGTCGAGGAATAAATTCTTTATTATTATTATATGTGGAATTAGAAGCGGTGACCCTCAGGATATCATTTAAAGTGTGCTATGCTCAATAGGTCGGAGGGGTGAGATAGTGGTGATAAGATACGGCTGGCCAGTAATGTTGTATTAATGACGTTATTTTATGATCTATCCATAATGGCCATCGTTGGTGGCCGTTCTTATCTTTGTTTTCTTTTGATATTTCATGTTTGCTGTTATTGTCGCTGAGTTCATGATATTGGTGGTGGAAATGGCAGTGTACGTAGTGATAAGTCATGTACACTTCCGTGGGCCTAACTTTCCTTAACATTTGCTAAAATACTTTCACTTGTGAGACATAAATTACAAATAACCGTAAGCCTTGAAATTATGTCAATGCCAAACTATTTTCTTGAAGTGAAAAAAAAATGTTTTTGTGACATATTTTCATCTCGTATCACACTCCTGGTCAAGCATACCCTTCTTAGGTTATAACTACATATATTTTGTATTCTTGCAATTAGTATCCTTACGTATCAACACTTGGGAACTTAAGCTATATCCACTTCACTTGTAAAATAATAACATATCCATACCGTGACCTTTCAACAAAAATTCTTTGTTTCTCTGTTGTGATCAGTCACCGCCAATTTGATATTTCGTTGGAAAATATTGTAATTACAAATCGATGTGCAATTTCATAGATGTAGTGTATTACAGGATAAATGATATAGATAGGTGCTAGTTCTTAAAATAAGAACAGAAATGGGAAGATGCCGTGAGAAGTAAGCTCTCAATATATAGATAGATTGTTGTTAGATTGTTGTTGGGGGGGCCTTCGTCAGGAGCCCGGGCACTTAGACCTATCTTGGTCCATTGTACCAACCTGCCTGCCTGCCTGCCTGCCTGTATTGCCTGTCTGCCACTTGCAGACATGGGACAAGAGCACCTCGGTAGAGGTATGGAGGATCGCCCTCCCCCTGCCTCGCCCCAGTACCAGGTATAGAGGATGTCCTCTCTCAATATATATCTCTCTATTGTGATTTTAGAACAATTCTAAGGCTCCACATTCAGCATCGTCGTTTCTTAATAATTTTATATCCGGCTTAGGGTCATTACCCAAAATATTTCAAGTTTTAATTAAATATTTATTGCGTGGATCCCTTGCATTCGTTGCATGCTCAATGCGAGACCTAACGCATGAAAAGACGTTCTCTTTTTTGCTTTTTAAATGATAATGTGAATGGCATGACGAATGAATACTATGATGATTTTTCGTGAGCTATTTAGCTTCTGCTTTCATAAAACGTCCAAAATATGCCCAATTGCTGAACACCAATGTAACAAAAACTAATTTTAATTTTTCAAAGGAATACATTAAGTAAGGAGTTAAGGAGTTAAAACTCGTTGTTACTCGATCAACTGGGTCACTATAGGTATAGCTAATGCCTCAGAAAGGCTACTTCACCCTTAACGTGTTCCCTTTCTGCCTTCCCTGATTAACCTAGCCCTTCCATTCTGCGAGGAGAATGGATGAAAATAGCTATATAGCCTACAAATCATTCACCACAAGGCGTGCGGTCATCGCTTGCATTGAAACAGAATCCGTCTTCGCTCTCCCCGTGGTTTAGCGACGGCCACGATCGCTATAAGGAGTGAAACCAGAGATTAGAAAGGGTCTTCTACGATCGCATTCCAAACAGTGAACTTGACGCCGTCAATGGGACCATCGCAGCGAAGTCATTTTTTTCTTAATTGGCTTGAGGTGCGACAGAGGGGGTAGTCTCCCGTTGTGTAGGAAGAAAGGTAAGAACCCGCTAAATCTGGCTTTACTCTAGTGTTATTCGTTGGATGAAGGTCAGTGTGTTTGGTGAAACGTGGATTGCGGTGGGAAATGTATTTTTAGTTAAAGGATATAGATCGGTATGATTTTATGTTTGGAATATTTTGCATTCACTTCCGTGGAAATATTTATTTCCGTTTACAAATAAATATTTCATTCATAACGTCTATGTGTCGAAATTAAATTTTACACTCAATCCTAGCAATTATTTTCTCTCATTCCAACATGTTTGAAGCCAAATTTGTATTTTTTTATGCTTGGAATTTTTGCATTCACTTCCGTGTAAATCTTTATTTCCGTTTATAAATAAATACTTCATTCAGAACGTCTATGTTTCGAAATTAAATTTTACAATCAATCCTAGCAATTATTTTTCTCTCATTCCAACATGTTTTAAAGCTAAATTTGTGATTTTTCTTAGTGTTGCTGTGTCTCATATTGCCACAATACACAGTTTGTCGTAATCTTTAGGTACACTTTTTATGATGAATTGCAATTCCAGAAATGAGATTTAATGCTATTCAACACTTGGGGAAGAGGTGGGGATTCAAATGAAAGAGTAAGTTGAATCCCCTAATTTTTCTGCAATCGTTTTTATTACTTCGGAATATCGGCGGTTTTAGTAACCTTCCAAGGAATCAGTATAAAACGCTTTGAATGTAGTTGCATCAGTCACTGTCATATGCATATACATTGAAAGCACCCTCACTCACTCCTTACGCAACTACACGTTTAAAAAATAATTCCCAAATTATTATGATAATTAAGGTATCTTAGGTATGGAATGAGATAAATGGATGAGAGACAAACCCTCCAGATTTTTACAGGAACAGACATCTATCTATCTACACAATTATTTTCTTACAATTAGTGTACATCCTACCCTTCTTCATCCCGTCTATAACACGTATTCTCTTTCTTCTCCTTCCCCGATTACCCAATATCCTCCCTTCTATCACGACCTTCAGCAACCTTTCGCCCCTCATTACCTCTTCCAACCACCTACTCTGCCTACATCTAATTTCCACCAGAATTTTCCTCTCCTCACCCACCACCAAGGCTAGCTAGCACTTCTTTGTTCGTCTTCCTTTCCGTCCACCGCACAGCTAAAAAATTAATCTTTACGTGTTTGCTGAATAGAAACTAAGTAGGCTTGGGCAAAAAATATCGATATATCAAAAACTCGATATATTTTTTTAAATCGATCGATAATTATCGTTGATATTTTTCATGTCGATATATCAAAAATTGATTTTTTTCCGAGTATCAAATTCGATATATATGTTTAGCACGTCACCGTTGTAAAGTTGTTTCTCCAGCTGCGGTGTCTAGTGTTATAACGAAAATAAGTGATGATATTCGCTTAGATCATAGGCGAATGGTACAACGTTCTCCAGAAGTACGATCTGCACAAACAGAACGAGAAAACGCTGATAGAAGTTCAATTTGGTCCAGACATGAACACCTATTATCTCTTAGCACTACTACGCAAGAGGCTCCTAGCTCTGGCTCTGTCCCTAATGAGCCGAAGCAGTATCTGGACCAACCACTACTGGAGAGGAAATCAGATCCAATAAAGTTTTGGGTGAACTCCCGACACTTCACACCGGTTCTTTCGGAAATCGCGCTGAAGTACTTAATATGCCAAGCCTCATCTGTTCCATCCGAAAGAGTGGCTTCTGCAGTTAACTTCGTGGTACCGGACAACAGGAGTAGATTAACGGGGGAACATGTAAAACAGAGAGTTCTTCTGATGTCAATATCAGACTAATACTGGTTTGATTGATTAAAATTGATTGTAAAAATAAAAAAATAAAAGATTTTTTAATTACTTCTACATGTCCATAATTTTCCAAATTTTACTTCAACATTTTTTATATGTTTTGGTGAAACTTTAAGGAACCACTTGTTTCGGCAAAATTATCGATATATCAAAATATCGATAATTTTGGTTCTATAACTATCGATACATGTTTTAAATATTGATACGATATCTATCGATATCTTTTTTTTACTTGACCATCCCTAAAAATAAGTTATTTTGAATGGGTATACGATGACTTTCCTTAATTCTGAGCATATGCTATCGCTTAAGATCTCTTACCGTATTGCTAAAATCAATATAAATTACTTTTAGCTTCTTGAATCTTCATCTTAGCACACGTGTGCATACTTACGCTAATGCGTACATTTCACCTCTATTTCTTCACGAAGGTACTGTTTTTACTTTTAGTAAAGAAGAGGCACTCAGAGCATTTCCCAATTCCCCGTGTGTTAGAATTATTTTTGTAAACAACCTTGCAATCAGTTCGTTCGTGTTTCAGTTGCTTGAGGCAACCAGCCAGGACGATAAATTTCAATTACGGGTACGTGAAAGACCTAGGATTCCTCTGCCGGGAGAATGGTTTATTCAATTTACTGTGCAGTTCATTTCCGTTTTTTCTTTCCTTTATTTCGTCGTCAGATTCATGGCTTTAAACTCACATAATTTCTACTTTTGCGTCCAATGCGAATGCTATTTTGGTATACAGTACGCTCTTATTTCCTCAAATTTAAAAACATTGTATCTTTTACCAAAGTGAGAACTTTTTCACCATAGATATCTTATTCTCACTTACCAATTTCCTCTGAGAATGCTGGAAATTAATAAAAAAATAATTAACATCGTCATATGTTGTCTATAAACGCAGGAAATCCTTCGTGGAGTCCTTACCTGGACACACTCTCTGGTCGTCAGATAAGATAATTTTTTACCTGACTTTCCTTCCTTAAAATTCTTTGTTTTATCATATGGTTGTTCTCTCTCTTTTCATAATTTGCTTGGAGTGGGTGGCCGTTGAAATTCAATGGAAATTTGAAAAAATAGTAATTGGTGCATAGGATTTAGAGAATCCTACCAAAATAACGCGTAAAATGCTTAGGCCGTGTAAAAGTCATTAAACACCCTAGAAGAGTTTGGTGTGGGAAAATACACGCACTAAAATTTCACGGTTCATTCCATGTCAAATGATCATGTGAGAAATAAATTGTTTGCTCGGCCATTTTTTTTTAAATCCATTTTATTGCGCACATACCTGCATGTGTTGGCAGTTGAATGCGACGATTTAAATAATTTTATCCTTCCTCGTTTTCTAGCGGCAGCCATTTTTTCCAAGCTTTACGAATTTTTTTAGAATTTTGGTGTTTACTTGGATCGTGGTGGGCTAGTGGGTAGAGCGCTGAGCTACCGTCCGGAGGGTCTCCGGGTTCAAATCCGGCGGAAGCCTCCCTGAACGCCCCCTCCGAAAATCAGTGCGACTATCTGATTGTCAGAACTGCGAGGAAATCTCAGGTGGCCCAGAGAAAGGAACTGGCGCCCCTAACCTGAATGTGTGAATTTTACACGCCAGTGGCTTAGTACGAGGTGAGCCCTACTCTCACCCAACAAAACCAACCTTCGGTTTGAAACACAAGAGTGAGTGACACTATCCTTAATATCTCACGAAATAATTATGACAGAGGAGAGATACTGAAGCCATACCATTGTGAACATAATGGAAAAATATCCTTTGATATTTTTACTTTTTCACTCCTTTGTTGTCAAAATCTAACTTGAAGTCAATATTCAAATAAAACAGGGTTTCGAATTGATAAAGCTCTACGAAGACGGTCTCATTTTTTAGAGCTTTTTTCTTAAAGTAATGAAGTGTCATTCAATAAATGAAATATCTTTGAAAGTTTTATTTGTGTGAAACTAACCCTTTATCTTCTAGAAGCAAACTAAAATGGCTTTGCGTTCAAAATCAGCCTTTAATGGCCTTCGATTTCATTGAGGAGGAGCCATTAAATATATGTGGCTAGCACAATATAAATATATTCATAAGTATGACACATGCTAAGTACTTGAAGTTTGAGATTCTTCTCCCAAGATATTTATGACAGTTCAGACACTTGACAACGGACTTGACACAATATTTTGATAACGGAGACAGTCATCTATTTACCAGTAGCCTTCAAAATATTTATAGCATAGAATTTTATCGTTTAAGGAACACAAATTTTTTACGGTGAATAAAACTTACAGAGCTGAGTTGGGAATATGAAGTCCTTAGCCGGCAAAGACTAGCGGGGATTTTAAATTATATGATATGGTGACACTCTCATTTTTTTATTGTTCCCTTAACAATTGCGTTCCTCGAATGGATAAAAAATGGACAATTCTGTAGCCAGGGACGCAATTTTGAGGAATAAGCGATGCGTAGAGGAATATCATTTGCAAACATTGAAAGTTCTTTCTTTCCGCCGTCCAAAAGTGAAAGTTTCAACCTTACATCTTAAGTCCAAGTAATATAAAAAAATTTAAGAAAGAAACCCCTGTGCCGATTCAATGCTTTTTCCACTGGGGCTCAAATTTTTAATAATAGGGGGTAAAAAAGTCCTTCTATAATATCTTTAGGGGTTTTCCAATTCCTGTATTCGTATCAAATTTCAACTTTCTAGGTTTCCTAGAAGATCTTCAAATAGGAGCATAAAAGACTGAATGAGAGACAGTCATTAGTGAATTCGTGTAGTTTGCAGATACTTGATTTCATACAATCCGCAATCTGCACGTTATCATCTTTCTGCTTCTAACCGAAGCCCTTAAAAATCTCCTTTTCTCTCAAAACATCCTCCAAACACTATTTCAGTATTCTCTGAATACCCTCCAGGAATTGCCATGAGTCCAATCCTTTTTACCGTTTGAAGTACTCCAATATCCACCTCTCTATCCGTAGTCTTACATCCTTAATCCATCAATAAAATTTTATTTAATCAAATAATGAGAAAATGCCTCCCAAGCCAAAGTATGGAAATAACACCGGAACCTACTTATTGCATATTAGGAGCACAAGAAAAAAATTATTTTAGAGAAATTACGCGTTCAACCACGAGGGCTTTAGCCCTGAACGTTAAGTGATAAAAATGAAGGAAACCACCTCATTTTCTTTTAACATACAAAATCTTGTTGAATTGAATTGAATTTATTGAGTTTAATTTATTGTTGAGGTCTTTTAAGGGGAATCATTTCTTAAACCCCTAAAAACCTTGATGTGCCGCTCATGCAAATTATCACCTACCGGAGGAATCATAGATGACGGATACGACTTGCATACACGTTCTTTCTTGACCAATATTATGCTGAACACACAAGCGTTAAGGTGGATGGAACGATTTTTGTCTATGAAAAGATTTATGTTAAACTTAGATTGCTTTTTCTCATCTGTCATATCTGTAAAGTGAAAAAGTCCATCATACTGATTTGGTTTTTTGGCAACTCAATTTTATTTTAATACGTAGCCTAATTGCGCATGGAATATATGTCGTAATTATTAGATGACATATGCAAAGATTTATGCTAAACGCAGCACAATACATTTCATATTATAATGATGGCTGCTAAAAAAATATCAACGTGTCACACCATTACAAACATTCGAAAAACCATATTTAAATATAATTTTCGTCCAACTTTCAAATAACGGATATAATTAAAGTGAAAATTTTCGTAATATTCACGCATTTTGTTCCTAGACAGTAACTAAGAAACCAATATGAAAGTCATAAATCCGAAAAAAAATAATTTCCAGTACAAATAACAATCATTGGTGAAATGTTATTTTTGAAGGAACGATTAAATTTTATCGAAAGTTTTGTTTTGTAGACACAATATTTGGATTCACAATTTATTCTAAATCTACAATTAACGAGGAGTTCTATTGCTCTTAAACGTCGATATGAAATTGCAATCGGATATCACAATGGTTGAAGCCATTTCTCGGGGTCGCAGTGGCATTTTTACGCGTAGCCTTCGAGCATATTGGATATATTTCGTTGTATTTCCATTATATATGTACAGATTTTCTTCTTAACGCAAACTAATACATTTCATGTTTTTATGTTGGTTGCTAAAATACCAAGGTGTCACACCGAGACGAAGATTCGATAAAAACATACTTAAATATAGTTTTCGCCTACATTTCTAATACCGTACGAAAATGATCATTGTTTATAGTAATAACATTCTTTAATTAAGACGAAAATTGTAAAATACAATTCTTGAATCTTTTCCATGGCTGAATGTATGGAGAGTTCCACCGCATGAGCAGATGTACTTCAATGGCATGAGCTGCACCCAAATATGGAAATTAGACGGCAATTCAGAATATTCTACAGTTAAAATATGTGAGAAAATCATCACGTTCCGTTTCATCGTAATTTTTGCTTCACTTGTACTCACAATATCGAAGTGTAATCTGAGATTATTCGCTTTACGTAAAAAAATCACTATGATTCCTTCCATTCAGAAGCTATTTAATTATCTGGTCTCATAAAATTTCAGAACAGAGACAACTGGCGCTTTCGTGACTCTCGTAACACATTTATTAATTATAACATAGGAGGGAATTTTTCAACTCAGGCAAAAACATAAAATATAATCCATTTAACATTTCCATTACTGCTTGTATGGTGAATTCAACCGAATAAACATATGAACCTACCTAAATAAAGTGTGGTCCTAGTATTTTTTTCGTCTCACTTGAAAAATTATTGAAATGTTCACTCAATGACCAATGATTACTTCTTCAGCCACCGGAACCGCCTTCAGTCCGTCCGCGGCCGACGTGCTATCATGGGTATTGGTATCCCGTGGGACATCCTTCTGCCCGTGAAGAAAAGGTGTCGGAGATGTAATTTTCGGGGACAATGAAGTTATTTCCTCTCCGAATCATGCACGGACCCCAGTGCCCGTCACAGTATCCTGCACACACTGGGCGTACCCTCATCTCTCATTGTGTTTCCCATTATTGTTTGCATTCTCAATGGATAAATGTTTGCCTTTGGACTAGAAGATAAGTTATTCTTTTTCCCCCTGGGGGTAGTTTAAAATTTGCGCGAGGCCATTCGAATTCCGCCTTTGTGGACAGATTACTGTGCTAGTTCCCATTTATTATTCTCGTCTCGTAAACAGTCATGGTTCATTCATCTGGTTCAATTTTGCAACTTCTTCACATTCCTTCTCTGTTCATCGTAATGAGGTGCATATGCTGCCAAAACCATAGATTAAAGTAGAGAAAAACAACAACGATAAAATGTCGGCTTCATTCGGGCGACATCTCCTCTTCTTTCAGATCCCTCGTCAATTTACACGAGAAATTTATTCAAAAATACATATGTACAATAGAGCTTATTTCAAAGGTCATAAAATATAATAGTATAATAACGGATCATATTTTAAAATTGAAACAATTTAATTAAGTTTATAACAATTTTAAAATTTCAAATTGATTTTTGACAAAGTACCTGCGCCTTCGATTTTGCTCATTTTTTTATACAACGCTCGTTTCCAAATTAAAAAGGTTTGGTAGGGGTAATATTTCATTTAAGAAAGAAAACAAATTTTCAGTGTGTGCGTAACGTTGCGCTGGCCGTTCGCCGCGGCGCGGTGTCCGGCTCGCGCGCCGACCGGTCGGTACTCAGGTTCTCCAAATCTCAGCACACTTTCTCTTTCATCTTATTTTCGCCTGTTTTTAGTGTATACCAACCCTTAAATCCCCATTGCCCGTGCCATTTGCTATTTGCTTCTCGTAGATATGACCACCACCTCCCACGAGGAGCGGCACCAGACCTTACAGCGGTCGGCCTCGGAAAAGAATAGATAAACCTCGTCCCGTCTTGGGCTTCCAATGCTATTTTCCTCCTAGCCCCTGAACTATTATACTCGCATACCTTTTTCTAACTCAACGGAAATTTTGTTTCTCTTCCCAAACTGTAGCCTTTCAAGCCTCCTGTCATCCCCTTCTTTTCCTCTTTGACCCATAATTTAAATCGGTAACCTCTTTTTAAATGCCAAAATGGTAATGTATGCAGAGTATGTAAACATTTCCCCAACAAGAGTTCACACATATGAATCATGTAAGTCTTCGGAATCAGTTACGAAATTAAGTATATTAAGCAAGGCAATGGAATAAGTTTCTCATTTAATATTTAGATATATTGTAAATATAGTTTATTGCTTTGCTACTAATTTTACCTTTACTTAACAGTGTACTTGAGCAGTATCCGAAATTAAACATGAAATTTATGACAGATTCTATAGAAGCGTATTCATGTTCAATTTGTGTCACTACTTCCTCGTGTGGAGGTTGCTAAAATTTACAATGTTAATTAGAACGGTATTAGTCGAAGGGAAATAAAAATAATTTCTCCTCCATTTTTTCTGATGGCTTACTGCTGTACTGACAGATTTTATTACCGAGGTTGTTGCCTCCTTGCTGCTGAGCTAATATATGTAAGTCGAATATAAACGTGTAAAAGAATTATTCCTATGCAATCGCGCATCGGAAGTACACTCACCTTTTTACTGGTCCTTCAAAAAAATCCATATTTTTCTCCAAACGCTCCAAATCTGTACCACAGAATGGAACTTTGTTTCTTTGGGTGATTTTCAACAGCAAGTTTTCCTTCGATTGGGGTATAGCTGCATGGCAGGACGGATACCCTCCAAGGCAGGTCCTTCCCGGAATCTTCTCGCCAGCCTCTTATTTTCCTCATTCTCATGCTCGTCAGCTACAAACTCGAAGTCCATCCCATTCACGTTCGATTTGGCCCAATTTTAAAGTTCCTCAGGAATCTGAATTTGTTCCTTATACGGGCGCTGCAGACTCTCACGTGTTGCTAATCGCTTCAGCGTCCCTCCAAGTCCGTCACTTGAACCCTTTTCGTGAGATGTGGCATAGAAATACCATTCAGCATCAACTCTGAAATCTTCTTGTTGATGCGACAGATTCATCATACTGTAGTTGTTCTTGTGTAGGGCCACCGCACTGTCGGAAAATAAAACTAATTTTCCGAGGTCAGGTACCTTTTTTCGAAGGAAGGCTATAAGCTTCCTTTGAAAGTTGTGAAATGCAGTGACGTTGTGCTCCATACAGTCTGAAATAATAACCACACTGAGAGGCAGGACTTGATCGCTCGTATTTCTGTGGTAACATGCAAACGGATGTACTGTAGTCTGGCAGGTACTCCAGTGCACACCTTGTACTGAATCTTGGTACAGAAACGAAAAATTCTCCGGGAAATCGACCACAGCCACAACATTCTTATCTTCCTTCTCACTTATCCTTCAGCTGCATAATCATTTATCTACCCGCCTGGTCTAAGTTAACTTCCTGTTCTCCAGATGCTGAAATGATCTCTTGAATTGTTACCACTTCACCAGTCTCCTTCTGAAGAGATAATCGCAAAACAGTGGTAGCTGTTTTAAATTTTTTACCTGATATTTATATCTATATCTACATATTACCCTGCGAGCCACCTCTAGGGTGTTTGGCAGGGGGTGACAAGTCACCAAAATGCAGCATGCAAGCGGACCGCCACATGCACACCGCACGGTCATGAATATTAAGGATACTAACCAAATCCCTCATTAACTAAAAACCATCATGCAGCATGCAAGAGAATCCCCACATGCACGCCACACATGTACGATGACACATAATATTCTACATGCTACTTAAGAGGGCAATCTGCCTATGAAGCTAGAACATGCAAAACATGCTGTAAGAAACACCATAAAACTCCGTAAGCATGCTTTAAGAAATACATAAATTAGTAAGCTACACTACCAGTCAACTAATCTATTTCTAAGTCCTTACACAGCCGTTATAGTCTCTTATCGCTCGCGGAAAAAACGACATTTTAAATCTATCTGTTCTACAGTCTATCTCTCTTATTTTATTTTTATGATCTAATCTACAATAGTACGTCGGCGGTCGTAAAATATGATCAACTTCGTCGGAAAATAAACTACTCTTGAATTTACATAATAGATTTAATTTCTTGATCAATGAAATTTTTTAGTAGTGATAGGTGTTTGATCAGGGATTTTAGAGTCTCGTTCAATCTGCTTAAGCGAATTTTTATTCCGGAGAGTAAGGAGTTGGTGGTTTAATCAGTCCCGGTCTCTTTCGTGGAACTAACAGATAACTCTGACTGAGACCTATGAGACCTTGAGATGTCATTGCTGATGTAGCACCGGATGAAGGTCCTGCTGCACTATAAATGGCCCTCTGGCAGTCGTCCTCGGAGGCATGCACTGATTGATATTCCGGTTTTTGCTGTGAGCAAACTGGGCCATCACTTCATTCATCTATTTTGACTCGGTAAATTTTCTCACACCCACTTTACGTTATACACAGAGTTTCCTTCCCTCTATGACTCCAGACACTGTGTCATGAAAGGCGTAGTGCAGCTTGCTAGAAATTATCCACAAATTTATCCGGTGAACGTGTCCATGCAAATTCAAGGGGTTGCAGCAATGCCTTTGACGAACCTCGTAGTAAATTAAAAAACGTGGTCTGCGTCGGACCAGACGGTGGAAGTTATACTTCTTTGGCCGGTCGCACACACCCGCTCACACTCACAGGCAGACAGGATATATAAATGAAATAAAAGACATTTTTTCTCTATTATTCAATATATTTCTCTTCGATATATTGTTATTTTAAACAAAACTTCTTTTCAAAGTTCGAACGTACAAAACGAGTAAATGGGTGCTTGCAGTTTGCAAGCAAAAGGGGAAAAGTGTATGATAGTACATTGTAAATCATTAAAAACGAATGCAATAAGAACATTATCATAGAACATTATCATTTTACATGGTTTTGACTTGTAGAATGGAGTTTCGAGGTACATTTCAGAAAGTAGGTGCAAGGATTAATGTTTCCTGGAAAAACAGAGAGAGGGAAACCCGGAATAAGGTGTAAAGAGTGTTTCAGAAGCAAAATGGAGGAATCTGGAGCGATCCCAACGGATTTCGTAGGCATGAGCAAATGGAGGAGTGTCAAAGCTACGAAACAGTTTATGTATATAATTATAAAACATTGTAAAAAGTATATTTCTAAGGCATAATATCGTTAAAAGCGATTGAAATACGCACGGAGAATGTTATATTCCTTTAAGTTTAATCTTTATAGCACGCGTATAAGGTACTGGAAGTCTCGGGAACAATGAAAAAATTGCTTAGCAACGAAAATGAAAAAAGATCGAAATTTGCATTAATTTTGCGTTTAAACTTAAAATATTTCAATTTATCGATCGATAGAGAAACATCGGTTGCAAGAAGTAAATGCATTGATCTTTTGGCCTCATTTCAGTTAAAGAATGAAACTTGTATCTAAATTATTTCATATTTTAATGAATGAATGAAAATTACTCTACACGTAAATTATTCGTTTTTCCCATTTAAACCCATTAAAAAACAAAATCCTATCTGGACTCGAAACCAATGAAAAATATTGGGATTTTCGATTTTTTCCTGACTCGACACCAAATTTGAACCCTTCCCTGAAAATTTCATCCTTTTAGCTCGATTAGAAATACCCAGGAATTCGTATCAATGAGTACAATTGTGGATTTTTCTCACCCAAAAAAGAGCGTGACGCGGAAAAGAGCGTGACGCGGTTTCTCGACCAACATCCCATCCCAAAAGTCTCCAACGGGCGCAAAGAAGTATAACTTCAATAATCCTTCATCATGACGACTGCACACTGAGATAAAAGCACCCACACCGCTCCTCAACTTGATCAATTCTATTTCACGAGTAGAGCAGCTGCGAAAACTCCTGAACACAAGTCTCTCTGGAACATTTCTTTTTTTAAAAGCGTTGCCAACGGAGCACTTCATATGTAACGGCTACAACCCCAGAGCGAAAAATTGCACTAAAACTGACGGAGAAATAAACATCTACGTAAAATTCCGAACCCTTACTGACAGAGGCCACATGAAAACTGACTGATTGCTTGCCGATCCGATCGTTTGCGAAAAGAAACAAAATTTCCGTTTAGTTGTAAAGGGTGGCGCTCTGCCTTTCCCGTTGTTTTCAAACATATGTTTGAAATGAGAAATATAGAAGAGGTTTCGGAGAACGTGCTGAAAAGGTATGCGAGTAAAATAGTTTAGCTAATTAGTCCAGATATTCATCCACTATTATTCTTCATGCCCATTAAGTTTCAAGTTTTATCTGGGAAAAAATAATATGCCAAGGAAGAACTTCATCTTAGAGTATACATGTCGTTTTTTAAGGTGCACAAAAATGAAAATTTGGCCAACATTAAATAAAATTCTACGGATTGAATCCTTAAGGTGTTTGGAGAGATATTTTATTACGTGCAGATTTGCGTGAAAATTGTCATACATGTTCTCATTCGTGACATCTAAAGATGAAAGTAAAAAAAAATAATCTTACCCATTTGGTTTTTTGGAAATTCATTGCTGTTTTAACACTTAGCTTTAGGGAAAATGACATATTTACTTAAATGGTCTTTCAATAAAACAAGGAGGAACAGTTTTAGTGCATGTATTTTACATATCAGCCATTTTCATTATACATCAGTGTGGTTTGTACTTTGAGATATAATATCACAACATATCACTCATAAAATATCATTGAAACGTATATATATCGGCATCAAAGCATCACATTTCATTGTAGCTTATTTATCATAGAACAAAGCCAATTATCATGCCCTTTTTGTTCAATATTAAATCTACTCTAGATATAAATACACTTTTTTTAAGAAATATAAAAATGTTCACATACTGTATTGTATTCTTTGCACATTCGCAGAAATGGTGAGTTACAACAATATTTGGTTTTCGTAAAGGCGATGAAAAAAGTCTGCCTGAGCCTTTGGTTAAATTATGATGTATAATAATTTAATTTATGGCTTATTACTATATTTCTCACTATTCACTATTTCATATAAATACTTATGTCCCATGCTTTTTCCTCTGTCATTCAGATTTACAATGCCATAAAAAGTTAGCAGATTTTTATATGATATACTATTTTTATACATTGGATATACCTTATATTCCCTTAAGAACACAACCCTAAGGAATCGTTTTTGTACTTTTCTAATAAGTCTATATATTTCTTCTCATAGGGTGCCCTTAAAATAGAACCATATTCAATTTGGGTCCTAACCAATGCATTATATGATATTATATTTTCTTTATTATTCTGGAAATCAGATGTACTTCTAAAACCTACAGAAGAAACTTAATTTTTATATGGGGTGTAAAGGTATATTTTTAATAAAATATTATACCAAAGTCCTTGAATTTGCTTTCTTTCTTTAACATTAAGCCACCCATGGAGTAGCAATAAACGTATTTTGTAATAATTTGATAGCATATTAACAGATTTTCTCATGAACGCGAAATAAAGCATGATTATTATTAATATTGTTGTAAACAAATATCCAGGTGTCACGCCGTGTCCAATATTCGAAAAAGACTTATTTCAATAATATTTCGTCTAAATTACGAATTCCGCGCCGAAAACTCTAGTCATAACATGCTTTAAATAAAAATATAGTTCCTGTGTCATACTCATTACTGCCTGCATGGTACGTTAGAACGCATAAACAGATGCACTTAAATTAAATGTGATCAAGAATTTTTTTTATTTAAAAACATTATTTAAATGTTCACTCAATGACCCGCGATTACCGCTCCAGCAACCTTAAAGCTTTCACCCACTCTCTCGCTGCCCAACGTCGCGATAGAAATGTGACGAAAGGATGGGGGACCGGTTTGTCACGGGATACGCATCAACCGACCGCGTCCCATCTCAACGGAGCTTGTCTCAGCATCCCTCTCGCCCAAGGGGGGGAACCGCTGAGTGACCGGGGCCGTAGGAGTAGAGTGGAGAGGAGCATTTCCTTGACCTCTTCCGCTTTTCTTTTTTTTTAACTCTACCTCTTCTTTCTCCGCAGCCTCCCCCGAGAAAGACGTCCCCCTTGTCCGCCGGATCAATTCCTTCTCGCGCCCAGCTGACTCATTGACGTTCCCCTTCCTCGGCCGCTCACCCACTTACCCCAATGGGACAGGCCAACGAGTTCTACCGCCCACACAAACCACAACGCCGGCCGTGGCTACTCTCTCTCTCTTTCTCTGTACTTCCCTTTTCGCCTCCTGCCCGTTGCAATCGGCATGACACGGTCTGTACCCTACCAATGGTAACTCTTTTTCCTTGTTTAAGAAACGGGGAACCGACTTATATCTTAAATATATATCTAGTGTTACCTTGTTGCTGGATAAGAGCTTCTCGGATTTCCAGCCGGGTGGGGTGGTCCATTGTCTCCAACGTTTTGAGGTCCTACACGGCCCTGGTCATCAAGGATGCTGATGGTGATGCCATAGGATTTCCGCATTATATATAGAAATATATAGAAGAAGTTCTTATTCAATGCGGAAATCCTGTGGCAATACCATCAACATCCCTGATGACGAGGGCCGTGTCGGACCTCGAAACGTTGGGGACAATGAACCATCTCACCCGGCTGGAAATCCGAGAAGCCCTAGTCCAGCAGAATCCGCAGGAAAGCACCAGATCTTCCATTACCTTTTTGATCTTTTAGTGCGGCCATTGATTTTTTTCCTAGCTCAATTTCCTGATGTTTTGTTTATATTTGTGTTCTAAACCAGGGGTATCCAAACATTTAACCTAAGGGTCACACTGACTCCTCCACTAAGTCCCAAGGGCCAAGATCTTGCTAAGATATCATACCATCATACTGTAGTTTTGAATTACGCGCAAATTTTCGTACTGGGCCTAGCAGGCGAGTGAGATATCTATGGCGCAGGGCTAAGACTTTTTCGACACATAGTTTAGTTTTACTAGGCCTTAAGTTCTAATTTATGTACCTACTTTTTTCTTAAGTTCTTTAATTTTCTTTTTTACAGCATTACGCAGATGTTAAACGAATTAGGCTGGGAGCCGCTAGAGACTCGGAGGCTGCGCGCTAGGCTTAGATTGCTTGAGCAATTGAGAATAGATATTTAAGAGCGACACGGAGAACATCATATTAGAACCCCTCTATATTTCCAGGTCCGACAGAAACGATAAATTAAGAGAGATATGTTGCCGAACGGATAGGTATGGGAATTCGTTTTTCCCCCGAACAATAAGGGACTTTAATAAATGCTAGGCTTAATTTCATTAGAGCGTTTCCTTTTTATATGTAAACGGCTGGTGTCCTAACACCCCCCGCCACACGCCTATTGAGGCGGCTTGCGGGGTAGTATGTAGATTTAGATGAACATGGATTTATTGGGTCTGCTGGGACTGATTGTGTACCTATCGGTTTTGGGTATTTATGAGAAATGTCGAAAAATCATCTATAAACTTGGCTTAAGACTGGATGGTTGAGCTAATTGAAGTTGTGCATCATCCCATGAATTAATTTCGTCTGTTTCCCGAATTACCCGAACAAGCATACCCAGGAGAGTTGTTTTTAAATAGAGTGCAAAGAGGAGATCTTGCGATCGGTAAAGTACTGCGTTCCAGTTGTCTCTCGAAAATTGATTTTCCTCGTGGTACCATGTGAACGCTATAAGCGCGACACCTGGTGGCCGATTCCGCAACTTTATATAATTTTCTCCAGTATCTGACGAAAGTGTTCCACTTGTGACGTGAGAATATGTTTTGATGAATGTGCCAACTAGACAAAATGTATTAGAGTATGATTTTGACCGTGGGATCTATGTGGAAACCGTGGCCTTCTATCATTTCAGCAGTTCTGGTGCAAGGGAGAAAAATAAAGATACACAACATGGAGCTGTATCGAGGATGTGACGTCACTTACGTGACATTTCCGTCGTTCGACCATGTCGTGTTCTCCCTGAATAAGGCCCGGAGGGGTTGTTCTGTATGGCCTCGGCCTTCCCGAGTCTCGACAATGACGAAGTTTTGACGTAGCCACCAATATTTCAAATAGGATCATTCAAAAGTTGAGATTTGTCGGGAACTCTGACGTCACATCCACGTATTTTCAGAGGTTCGACCGTGTCGAGTTCTTGCTGAATAAGGCTCCTGAACTATATATTCGTTAAGGTTGTTCCACCGTTAAATAGCATATCATTTAATTCATATCCTGAGTACTTAAAATAGATGTGTCCACAATCTGATGTGATCAACAAAATCTGAACATTCCACGCTATTGAGTTCCCAAATTGAGTTAGGAATCACATGGTGTTAAATCGGAGAATGGGGGGCAACACAAGGGAAAAGCATTACTTACTTCTGTATAATAAATAAATACCTTTTTCCCGGAAAACTGTTTATTAGAAGCGAAACATCCCGAGAAAATGACTAAAAATAAAATATGGGCGTATTGCCTTCTTATTTTTTGACATATTTGATGACTACTGCGATAGTTGAAGCCAAAATGTGGTAGTTCCATAGAAATAGCGCGGCAGTCGGCGCCCATGACAGTAAAAAAGTGCTAATTTGAAATATATTCTTGGAATAATCTGAATAATGTCTGCATTAATTTTGGTTCTAAAAAGTTAACGCATGTCATCAGCGAAAACTATGTTTTTTATACGGAATAAACAAGAAGGTTTCGCCGTGACTACGTGATTCAAAACAAATACCCAAATCCAACTATTTAAGGTAGTTTGAGCGACATATCACTTCAATGAAATTCGATTAATTTGGCATCGTTATAATTAAAAAGATCTAATCTTTCAATTGATAACAAAATATTAGCTATTAAAATCAAAATTTTCTTGTTATTTGCCAAAAAAAAATGCCAGTCATTTTACATGGGAAATGGTGCGGGTATGAACTGCAGGGAGACTTAATTTTAAAAAATTAGGAATTTTTTATCGCAGAGATCTCTTTAAAAACGTGTGTAGTTAGTATGCTTTTTCATCTATTTTTAAAACTATATCAATCATTTACAGCAGTAATTTTTACAGAAGTGCAAAAATATCTTCGGTTTTGAAGGCGTTCTCAGCGTACGGCGTGAAAGAAATGAGTCAAGTTAAAATCATATGCGTGTATAATCATCTTATTAATTTGAGTTTGAGTGATATAAAACTAAGTTTTTGCATTGTAAATATTACAATATTTACTTCATGCTTCTTACAGTTGATTGAATTTTTTATAAATAAAAATTTGAATGTGGTCTCTATTATGACTAGGGAAATATCTCGTTCAAACCACCCTTTCTAAACGCGTCCGCCTCTTGTCCGCTCGAGTGAAAACCCTGTCTCTTTTCAAGTGTGTGTCGCGTTTCCATGTGCTTCCCCTCCATAGGCTACATAACCGCCAGTCACTAGGTCAAGCTTCCTACTGTCCTTCTCCTCGCTTCACCCTTCTCCTTACCACATCTCGCTGTGGCGTCCTTTAAGGAAGTTAGAGCGAAATATTTCTCTAGTCATAATAGAGTATTTGCACACTTTTGGGAAGTGACATCTAAAAGATCTATCGATACTTCAGACACTAAATTTTCATTCTGACGCTCGAGAGGCTTTTCGTAAATTTTTTATTAGCTAATAAAATCTAATAAATTATTATTGCGCCGAAACACTGGTCCGCCATGTTTTGTAGGCTCTGACTTCATCTCCCATAGTCGACCATTTGTTGATTTGGAGATTGTGTGACTGTGTAGTCTTAGCGTGCTGACGAAACTTTAGCTATTAATTAGCAAATATCGGAATAACTTCGAAAAGGCAAATACTATTTCACTCTCAACGCACAGCTAGGCTAATATGGGAGATGACGTCACACTACGAAGAACTAATGGTTGGGCGTTTAGACCTAGGCTATTTCGATGCTAAAACAATGCATATTAAAAGCTATTTATTAAACTAATTAGTTGGAATTATACCTTGGTATTTCGTACGTGGCATTTCGAAACCAAACACTACTCGCTGTAATAAATTTCAACAAAATACCTCACGCAAATACTCTATTGAGACGATATTCGAATTTTATAGTTTAACTTCAGCGTCTGTAAGAAGGATGAAGTAAATGTTGTAATATTAATGATCCAAGAATATAGTTATGTATGACCAAAAGCTTAGTAATTATATATATATATAATCTTTGGAAGTTTTCGCCAATTGGCCACAAATATATAAATTCAAACTTACAGGAGGTAGGAGAAATAGGAAAAGATAAAGAATTCGTTCTTACGGAACGTTTCGAACCAGTTGGTCCTTCGTCAGCTCTAGAAGTGACACTTCTAGAGCTGACGAAGGACCAACTGGTTCGAAACGTTCCGTAAGAACGAATTCTTTATCTTTTCCTATTTCTCCTACCTCCTGTAAGTTTGAATTTATATATATATATATATATATATATATATATATATATATATATATATATATATATATATATATATATATATATATATATACACGTAACGAAAATTTCGCCAATAGGCCACAATATAATAAAAACACTTGACAGAGGGTGGGGAAAGAAAAGTAAAAAGAGAGAGAGGACTTACTGGACGTTTCGGGCATGTAGGCCCTTCTTCAGCTGTAGAAAATGGAGTAGTGAATTGACTACTCCATTTTCTACAGCTGAAGAAGGGCCTACATGCCCGAAACGTCCAGTAAGTCCTCTCTCTCTTTTTACTTTTCTTTCCCCACCCTCTGTCAAGTGTTTTTATTATTATATATATATATATATATATATAAGTCTCTAACTTGGCTCATTTTTTCGGCGTACGGTTAAATAGCATTCAAAACAGCAGGTTTTTTTGTCGAGATTCTGTAAAAATTACTGCGGTGAGTAATAGATTAGTTTTTATAAATAGTTGAGAAAACATGCAAACTTCACACCGTTAGTTTATTGACGAAATCTAGATGTAATCATTTCCCATTTTTTTTCAAAATACTCCCTCTGGAGCGCACAGCCGTAATCTATAGCTTATGTTTTCAGGCAAATGGCTCCAAATGTAGTTCAGCAAGGGGTTAATATTATGATATAATTGGAAAGATGAGAGTTTTTCTATTAAACAAGGTCAATTTCATCAAATTCTTATGGAAATGATTTTTCGCTCAAGCTACCTAAGCTATCTAGAGCGATTTTTGTGTCTATGCACAGATCTGCGGGAAACTTAAATGTTCTAATTGATGTACAAATAAAGTATAAAATACCCAAAGCCGTAATATTAAAAGCCAGAACTCCACAGGCTATCGAATGAATAAATGCACGTAGGATAACAATGGATAAATTATGAACAACAAACAATAAATCGTTGGAAAAAATTAATGTTATGTGAATGAATATTAAAATTTCTTGGCCTTTGATCTTTAGGAATCAATTATCTCTAGAAATACTAATGAAAAATTTGTATGGGTGGGTGACATTTTTAAAAGAAAACAGTAATGGGTGGAGGGATGCAGAACATGGCAGGGTCTGTCAGCCTAAATACAATACCGCAGCGACTCAAGTTCTCCTCTTCAGCACTGCTGTGTGTGCAATTGTACATACGGCGTAGATGGCGAACGTAGTGTAAAGGAACCAGTGTAACCTTTCAGTGTAAGGGAAGTGGAAGAGAGACTGCTAGTGATTGCGTACTATATGATGCAGCCTTCGACAGCAGAACCAAAACTAAAGGTAATGCAGTCGCCGGAATGCGTCCACGTGAACGTTGTTAATAAACGCTAGAAGTATTTGGACTAAACCTATTGATCAACTAAGTAAAGTGGGAATGGTTTTTAAACCATTTTATTTATTTTTGTGATAAATTCTTTTTGTTTCGTTACTTTATTTCATTGGTACCAAGGTTGGTATCCAAACAGCTGTTTTTTTTAACCATATTTCTTCATGTTTTTCGTGGCGTAAGGCCGTCGTCTTGCCTTTTTTATTGAAGTTTTGTTTGGTTATGAAGCAAAACGTAGTGAATGTGACTTCGTTCGCAAAATAAATATTCTAGAGAGGGTCAGGTGGTCGCTGATTCGTTGGTCGCCAGTTTTATTTCCCGTCATCTGATCCGTTGGGAAATCCAAGATATTTTCCACCCAAAATATTCGCCGGAAAAACTTGAAATCATCCAATTTTGAAGAGTACTCCACTAAATTTCCGTCACTAAAGAGTGAGCTCAGCGAAGTTGAGAACCAAAAATTAGCATTTAAAAAATTGTAAATCAAATTACGTGATTTTCTGAAGTAATTCCACGCGAAAGATGACTACTTTTATGGGTGAACATCCGCTGCATCTTGTTTACTCGCGATTCAGATGTGCAATGCGTTTTGAAAGTGAGCACTTATGAATGGGATGATGTCCGTGGCGTCACTGATTGGACGGGTGCTATTTCCGGCCTTTTCGTATGATGAGCAGTGCGTTGAGTCCCGTAACAGATCGAACATCTTTACCGTGTAGAGGTTCATTAGAGAAGCAGAAGGCCTTCAATAATGGCTTGAACGCTCCTTAACTTCTAACTGCGATGAAAACCAATTCGTACGTGAATAACCTTTACCAAACCATGTTTATTCGCAAAAATTGACATATCGAACTTGGAAGAATTAAAAAAAAATCTAGAATGAAACTTCAAAGGCCGTTTTACACGGTACATTTATTTGTACAATCTTTCGTGCCAACGCATGTACAGTCAAGTATGCAAGAAAATATTGTACGAACGACTGAATTAGACAGAGTGTCGCTTTACAAGATGAGTCCAAACGCACAATTTTCCGTGCAATTTAGAGGTAGAAATCGATCGGAATTCGCGAGTGTTTTGTCTATCATGTTTATGTTTCACTCACGTACTTGACATCTTGAAAAGCTGATCACCTGAAATTCGGAACCTCAACTCGACCATCTGTCTACTGGTAATTATCCCGGTTTAGACAAAGCTCTCTTGGACTCTTCTCTCTGGCTTTATATTCCACCTTTCCATCGTTTCGTTTTTTCTCATCTGGATTTTAGTGCAACAAGTTATTGACGTTTCTCGCCGGATCTCCACTCGTGATAGACAAAATTCGTGAGATTATTATGTGTGTAACAAAGTGTTATTATGAAGTGGTATAACGGAACACGGGACCCTTTTGTTTTAGTCCCTCCAAATTTCCCTCCCTTGTATTTGTGTCAATGTTTTAATGTATTTTTTTACGATTTCGTAACTTGCTAAACAGCAGAAATAAAATGATTAGTATTAAATCACGCGGGATATCAATAACTCTACATTAGGACGCGACCAGTCATAAATTTGGGGGAATAAAATAATTTTAAGCCCAAAGATCGCGATTACACTGAAAAACCAGAACATCAAAAAACACGACGAAATTACGAGGTGAACATTTGAGTAGCTTTGAGTTAACTCTTCTCGGGTTCTCCACTGGTTCAAACTATTCATAATTTCCGACGTTATTAATTCTTGCCTTAAGAATGAGTGACGAGTCGTCTCTCGAAACGTTGACAATTATGAATAGTTCAAACCGGAGGAGAGCCCGAGAAGAGTTTACTCATTAAAGATTATATTCACTGGATAATAGTTACTCATATTATTCGGCGGTAAAGTGTTAATCCTTTTTATAAACAACTTTATTTTCAATCGTAACACAGGCACCACAGTTTCGCCATATCTGCGCCATCTGTTGAATAAAACCGGATAGAAATTGTATGATTGTCTGAATTGAATTAGAACAGGTTCTATTTTCCGTTCAGTCATTCATACATTCGCACAATTAGCCGTTTTACACGGTAAAATTTCCTGATATATTCGTTCGCACGACAGATTGTACAAAAAATGTACCGTGTAAAACGGCCTTAATGAACGTTTTTCCGGAAATAATCTTAAGCGTATGTCGTCAATCAGTGTGAGCAGTAACATACCAATTAGAGACTAATTCGAACAGATTCGATGGCAAGAGTACTACTATTGGGATATTCAAATTGAAGTTATGTTTGATAAGGTCCTTTAAAGTAAATAATTCTCGATGTTTACTAAAATCATCACCATTTTTTTAGAAAACCTGTGATTTTACCTGTATTTAACTTCAATACATTCTCTTCCCTAGATGCTCAATAGTTCGTCATCGTTGAATATCTTTCAGTGGGTCGTCATCGCTGCATCCCATGCTGTTATCTATGCGCTTTCCCTCAATGCTGGTGTCATAAATTTCTCGTGGTATTCTTGTCGTTTTTGATTCTGTTTGGAACCATACTACTGTCTTATCTCTTACACTTGGTGTTGTTTTCCATTCCTTATCACTTGAAAATTCTTTCGGCGAGTGGCACCCACACCATCACTGTTAAATTTTCGTCATTATATTGCCTTGGTCTTTCCACTCATGTTTCCACATCATCTTTCGTTTCTCACATACTTGTGCATGTGCTCTTAAACGTATCCGAGTTAAAGTCGTTTGATTGCTTTCTCTCATTTGCCTCTATTAATCTCTATTATCATCAATCACTTCCCAGAAATGTTTTTCGCTCTGTTTGCCTCCTGTTATATTTTTTTGCTAATAATATTCTTTTTCAATATAAAACGATTACATTCATCTTCTCCTCCCTTATCTCGTAATCAATGTACTTTTATTTGCCGATTTATAAAATCCTGTTATTCTGACAGCAATTATCTCTGTTCCAATCCCATACACTTCCTATTCTTACTCCACATCTCGAAAATGTAAATTGTGATGAGCATACTAAAAATCTTCCCTCTGTCGTGACGAAATGTTTCCAAAATATTTTGAAACGGTTGGCTCACCTGAGGTTATCCCTAAATCCTGGTGCGCGATCACGGTTCTCCGATACGTGTTTATTCGCGCTATCGTTATTTTTAAACTGTGCTCATGAGAGCAACAACGTTTTTGTCGTTCTTCCAATTTTTTAGGCTTTAAAACACTAGTTTTAGTTGATGGAGTGCGTTCTTAGGCAGTAACTGAGAGCATTGCCCTTTTAGAGCGGTTTTAATTTTGGATACCTATAACGACAACGCGAAAGAGTGAACTGTGATCCCACCCTTGAAGCCGTTGACGAACTAAAACAAGTTAATTAATATTAAATATTTTCCCATTGGAAAAATCATTGATGGTGTAGATTAACACTACTGAAATGCCCGTAACAACTGAGAATTATCCCTTTATTTTTTTAACCTACCCAGGAATGTCTCATTCTCTTAAATATTTTATCTCTCTCTTTTCAGGTAAGAATCCATTCTTCTTCCCTTTTCCTGAATTCGTGAGTGGTAAGTCTTTCCCTGTAAGAGAATTTCAATGACTAGTTATCGTAAACTATACTGAATGTGGTTACCCGTAAGAAAGTAGTATTTTTTCCCTCTGCCTACTGTAAACCCAAAGCTATATGGGGAACGTAATTACCAACTGAATCTCACCATTTTGGCCTAATATTTTTAAAAAAGGTTATCTTCATGTTTAGGTAGGCTGAATTGGAAGAAAAAATGCCAATATAAATATTTAAAAGCCGAGGTTGCTTGTCACCTTCCATTCTCATTACTCAATTTCTTCGTACATCTCAGCTTACTTTACCTCCCTATACCCTATTTTCCCCCTTTTAACATGCGGGTGTTCTATCATCTTCAACGACACCAGCAGGGCATTCTGTAGATGTAGATGCTTACCCAATATCCTCCCCTCCATCACGGCCGTCAGCATCCCCTCATTCATCACCACCTGTGTCAGCCACTTACTCTGTCTCCTAATCTCCTCCAGAAGTTTCATCTCCTCATCCACCATACCAAGCACTTTCTATATTCTTATATAATTGTTCGTTTAATTATCGCTCATTTCAGTACTGACAATTGGACTAAATTCAGTACTTGACATCTCAACTTTTTAAATGTTTCATATTCTATTAATGGGTTCAATTCTATTTCCGGTACTCCAAACAACAGTATGTACTGCCCAATGTACAAGTAGACTCCAGTTCCTATGACAGTGAGAACTCTTCCCAATTAGATATCGGATTTTGAATAAAGTTGAATTAACTTGTGTTTTTATATAGGTACCTACACGCTGATGAATATGTAGAAGATAAAATGCACATATTGGGAAAAACGTAAATTACGAGTGTAATACATAATAAGATAAGGTTATGATAAAAAATATTTTATGAAAATACTGCATGCACAATTTTTAAATTTTCAGTTAAATGGTTTCTGTTATATGGTATTGCTGCTTCCAGAGCTGACTGCTAGTTGGCAAGCAGTCACTTTGTTTACGTCAGTGTAACAGCACGTGTAACTCATTGCTCCACGGTTCTGTCTTTTTTAATGTAATTGTTGATATTAGCCACTTCTAACTTGAGGACGTTCGGTGGTTTCACTCAACTTAAGGGAATTCGTCGAAACTTGCTGGTAGCATTAATTATGTTTTCCTAAAGCTACCAGAATTTTTTCAAAATTATTTATCACAGATTTTTTATGATATTTTATGTGGAAGTGGGCATGAAGTTACATGGGTTCATATGGGAACGCGAGGTACGACTAGCTTTATTCATCGAAAAGAACGTTTTCTAGTTAAGAATAAGAAAAACAAAAATAGTTTAAATCATCAATAGAATAATGTATGAAAATCATTTGGTATACTTTATTTTAATTATTTTTGTTTTTCTTATTCTTAACTAGAAAAAGGTTCTTTTTGATGAATTACGCTACTCGTACCTTGTGTTCCCATAAGAACCCATGTAATTTTTTGTCCACTTCTCGATCAAATATCTTAATTAATCTGCGGTAAATAATTCAGAAAAAATCAGGTAGATTTAAGACAACATAAGTAATGCTTCCAGCAAGTTTCGTTGAATTCTCTTAAGTTGAGTGAAACCACCAAACCTCCTTAACCTAACCTTAGTATCGGTTCCTACGGACAACCGGCTCTGTCCCTTTTAGTCCGCAGTACCGAGGTATGAGTGTAGTAGACAAGCACGTAGCCTTATCACCACCGCGGCTGAAAAAAAAAAAATGAAACTATGAAATTTCCTCAACTTCCCAGGGGTACTTCGGCACTATGTTGCATATTGTAATAAATAAACACCAGAAAGATTGTGAACAAAGCCGGTAGCGACTGGCGAGTGAGGGGGTTTACGTCACAGCATTCCGCTCAATATGGCTGCGGTCCGTTTGTGCGCAAGGCTAAAATTGTGATTTTAAATCGCTTATTATCACAAAAGTAGGGCATTTACAACAGCTTGTTTTTAATCACTAACGTTGTGATTTTTAAATCGCTTATTAATACAAAAGTAGGGAATATACGACAGCTAAATTTTGTATTCAGGGTTTTTATGTACCAAATTAACATTTTCCGTCGTGTACAAAATTTGTGCCAATAGACCATAAAAAAAAATTTTTATTTGAGACTCTCGTATATTTTTTTTTAATTTGGCTAGGGACAAGTTTGCTTCTCAATAAGTCTCGGCTGTTTGCCGTCCTTCCCTGCCTGCTCCCAAGGGAAAGCACGACTAAGATTTAACGCGCTATTTAACTTCCGAGTCGGGGGAGTGCGAAACTTGTGACTCATCGCCCGTCAGACATCTCGCGCGTCCTCCCCCCCGTCCCCAGTCCATCCATCCCTTCCCTACTCCCACCCCCGCTGCCACGCACACCCCTCCTTCCAGCAGAGCAGACGCCTTTTGTGAGTCGCATCTCGAGTGTCCAATCGGCCGCTTTTGTTTCTCCAGGAAGAGAGCCAACTCACCTCGGGAGAAAGGAGAGATTTTTTAAATTTTTTTTAACTTCCATCCTGATTGAAATCAAATCGCCGTCTATTTCCATTCTCACTCTCTCTTGTCTTCCTGGACCGTCAAAACCCGCCTCTCTCGAGCTCTTTTCACCTAAAATTCATGAGCGATCGTTAGATCTCCCGGCGCACACGTGTTTTGCAACATAAAATTCTTCATAAACATGTACACTGTATCACTCAAAATCCACTTATTCTAGTGCACCTGCACTTTGACCCCGTAGGCACGGCTATGGGTAGTTGCACATCAACCAGCCTGAAATGTATTTGTTTTCTCGCCAAAACAATTATTTTGAAGGGACGAAATCAAAAGAAAAACCAATTTTCAAAACTAAGCGTAGGCCTACCGTATGGGCACTCATTTTTACGATACATGTCCCTCCCCTCCCCCATAAAAGAAGGGGGGAACGGGAATTATATCTTTCTTAAAAGACAAAGGACCTTTACAAGAGGCCACATACCGATTTTGAACGCAATCCGATCACTGTAACTCATAAAGAGAAAATTCCGAAAAAAGTCACGTTTTTACGATTTTTCGATAATTTGAACGCAATGAGCGACTCCCCCTCCCCCTAAAAGAAGGAGATAAGGGGTGTTACATATTTTGTAAAGACAGAAGTTCTTAAGAAGAGGCCACATACCGATTTTGAACGTAATTCAATCGCTGTAACTCTTTTAAAAAATCCCTAAAAATTCATATTTTTTACGATTTTTCAAAACTTCGAACGAGATGTGCGACCGGAAGACATGGTCCGATTTCTAAAATTTTCCTTTCTTTGTGATCAAGGTGACGAGTAACAACTTTTCCGCGCTATTACGATTCGATTCGGACACTTTCGTGTTTTTCGGCCCACCCTTGTACAGTACACTGTTCAGAGTACGATGTCTCACTATTTCGGCACTACCAGTAGTTTGATGTTTTTGGTGGCTTTTTATAACGCGAGGTGTTAATCCCTATAGTTGGGAGTTTTGAAGCGTTCTCTATCAGTAATTTGACATCTGAAAAAATGAGAAACATGCGTTAGATTGATTTGTCATACGTAAGTGGTGAACACGATAACTGTTTTTCCAATAAACTCTAATGTTTATCCCACGTGTGCATGTGTCAGTCGCAAGCATTAATTAATACTTTTGAAAAGTAAAAGAAATTAAAAAAAATCACGAGATCCAAATTGACACTAATTACCTGACGTCATCTTTTGCTAGCCGTTCTCTCTCCGAGGTGTATTTCAAAAGAAAGTATCTGATCATAGTTCTTCACTGTCATCCACACTTTGTCCCTGGAAAGAGTTGCGATTGTTTTCGGCATACATATTTGGTAAACCAGCTGAATTTCACTTGAAAATATGTCATATTGCGTGGCAACAATACGGTTCCGTGACGTCATCCGCCGGGTTTCGGCTGACGTAGTGCCTTGAAGCCGCCAAGCACGAAACATTTATCGACAAACGTTTTCATTAAACGACATAGTTTTTCGACTAAATGGTTTTTACAGAGTTTTTAAGAATACGAGCTTTGTTAGTTCGTAAAATTGCGAATAGTTTTTAAAAAATTAAGCATTATGCATGATAAGGCAAAAAACTATCCAAACTGGATCCATTCTTTGCCGAGGGAAGTACCTACGTAATTCAAATAAAGAGAAATATTTCTTAGTGTCTGATGCACCTACATGCGAGCAAAGTTTGGGAAAGTAAGATGCGAGCAAAGTTTGGGAAAATAATTTCAATATGGTAGTCTACGTTACCTACACCATAAACCCTTGGTTATGTTTATTGTTTCAAAGCTGGGTCCCTCCCACAGAAGCTTGATTCATTCAAATGAATACCAAGAAATTGTTTTAAACTTTAATGATTGTATTTATTGTATGTTTTCCAATCGGTTGAAAAATTCTAGATTTAAAAACTGGCGTTTAGTTCATTACGTATCCAACTGTTCGAATTTTCCAGTGTTTCGACAGCTTCATAAGTTTGGAGGGTTTCGAAATGTATAAGAGTGCTTATCTTACCCATAGTCTACGAATAAGTCTTCTTATAAAGGTTTCTGCAAAAATTCTTCTGTATAAATCGTTCTATCAACAATGTTGAACTCAACCTAGCATTAGGTACTTGCTTATTATGGTGTAATTCAGGAGAGAAATACGCGTTCTTTATGATGGGGCTCTATGTGAATAAAGACTAAATCGAGGAAGCGGCTTCATAAAATCATTGCAAGCCGAGGCAATGAAGTTGTTCTCCGCGAAAATTCCAAATAATCGAGCCTATGTTTTCGCGAAAACCCTCGAAGTTTCCCAGTATTTCAAGTGGTTTGCTTTTCACAGCATATACGTAATTCGTCATTATTTTTATGCTCATGTAAACCGCATGAGTACCAATTAACTAAACAAAAATACATCAAGCTTTTTACCATGCACTGAGGAGAAGGTTCTGAGCATATACCGTCGAAACTTTTCCTCATTCCTTTCCTTGGTATATTTTAATTATTTGTGTGAAGTAGCCCAGTTTGCTTCGATATTATTGTGAACTGGCAAGGGACTCTTAAATTTAGCAGTTTTTTTTAATGCGAGCAAAGTTTGGGAAAATAATTTTAATATGGTAGTCTACGTTACCTACAGTCGTCGCGAAAGCTTATGGCGTTGCGCAGTAGACGATTTTGGGACTGGAAGGGTCTATTTTCTAAAAACCGGTTGCCGCGGGTGAAAGAGTGGCACCGGCGGGCTAATGTTTACGATTTTCATTGCCAACTTGGAAATTTGTAATATGCCTTCAATGAATTTGAATGCCTCCAGCTATTCATCGCAGTGGGTTATAGAGTGGGGGTCGTCCCTTTTGATCTGAGCGCGCGCCAGGGGGTCACGGCCTGGGGATCTCAGGCCGATGACTCGGAAGTGGAATTATATTTGCAACAAACATTAACTTTTTTCTACAATATTACACAAAAACAAATATCACATTCGTATTTCTTGCGATTTTTTTTCTTTAATAAATTACGGAAATTATCCAATTTATTTTTGCATGAAATATACATATGTTCTCTCTATCTCTCTAGAATATATATATTCTTATATTTCAACTCTCTTGTGTTCTCAATGTTCCATTTATTCATCGAATTTACATGTACATAGTGCCAATTTTTGGCATTATCTCTTCAAGTACTTTTTATTTTCTCAAATCAGTGACTGACATTTTAGCTAGTGGTATTCAAAGTCCGATTCCATTCATTGCATTAGCTAAGTAAAAGAAGAATTTAGAATGCACTGCTATTTCGTAATTTTATGTAGTATGTTTGTATGTAGTAATCTGGACTACAACTGGAATTTTAACAACGCTACAGAAAAACAACGGAACTGCGCGAAGTTTGGTGTCTATCAATCAGCGGAATCACGACTATATTTGTTATTTATTATCAATTTTTTGAATAAATGTTAATGCGTTTAAAGTAATTGAAATTCCCAGCTGTGAGTCATCGCATAAGACCATCTATTCCACATCCCCGGCCGCGGAACGGAGGTATGGCGGGGAAGGGTCGGCTACCTGCTCCATGCTCCGCGACGAGTCGAATTGTCCAATACGGCTCGGAATTACATTTTTACGCTGAGACGCTATGTTGGTCATTCTGCCTACCACGCGCTCACTTTCCCCTCCGTTCCTTTCCTTTACCCCTCCCACACATTTCACCCCCTCTGTTCTGCGCATCTAAAGGCCATAAGCTCTCGCGAGGACTGTACACCATAAACCCTTACTTTTTGGCTCCTGTCTCTACAATCAACTGTTTACTAGTATTCAGCGTCAGTTTATTCCATTCGCGAAAGGGATGGATAATTACAGCAGGGAAGCATGTCTTTAAATTCTCACAATTCAAATTGGAAAATTCCCGTAAAGGCAAACGGATTGATCCTGGTTTTTTAAATCTTTAAGGCGCGCTTGTGCTATTAGCCGCACGATAGTAAAAAAAATAAGTAAACAGTTACGCGTCAATTGCGTAAACTGAGGATGAAAAGTAGCCTCATAAATTTCATGCTGGATGATTGCCTCTCTGTGCTAATGACATCCATTACCTGAAGTATATTCTTCTCTCGTGTCCTCGGGACGAATTTGGGCAAGCGAACTTTTTATTAGCACCTCGCCATTACGCCTCGTTAAGAACCTGGATTGACTCGTAAAAGACCAAACGTTGTCCATAAAAGAAAGTCAATTGGCGTAGTGAATTTCATTCCCGACTTTTTGAGGCGACAAATCGTGCCCTACGATAGAAGAACTCTTCTCAATTTTCCTCAGAATAATGTTTAATGCGACCGTTTTTTATATTTTGGATTATTTCTGAGGAATGAAAATGGCGCAAAATATGGAAATGGGCCACAATAAAACATTTATCAGTGGAAAACTGCAAAGCTTTCTTTTTTCGTCATGAATTAGTTACACCAAATCAGTCATGAGACAACATTATTATCTTCTGCCCTATTACCTTATGTCATGGCTGCGTGTACGGTGACGCTACTGCGACCCCAGAAATTGGATTAATTCATTGCGTCAACCATTTTGATGGTCGATTCTAATTTCATATCGATGTTTAAGAGCAATAGAACTAGAAACTTTCTACTAAATTTAAACGTTCCCTCAAAAATATATAATTTCACCAATGATTGTTATGTGCGTTGGAAATTAGGTTTTTACTGGTTTATTAATTTCAGATTGATTGCTTGGTTGGTATCTTGGAGCAAAAAGCGTAAATGTAAAGAAAATTTTCATTTCAATTATCTTTGCTATTGTAAATTTTGGTGAATATTATATTAAAAATGGTTTCTTGAATCCTCGACTCGGCGTGACACCTTGATATTTGTTATCAACCGTTATAATAATATGAAATGTATTATTTCGCGTTTAGAAGAAGAAAATCTATCGATCTTAAATCGAATAGTTACGAACTATTGCTCATGTGCCATAAGGCTACATGTTCAAATAACATTGAATTGCCAGTAACCCAAATCGGCAAAATGCAATTTCCATTTTTAATAAAAAACTTTGTACTTTTCCACACTTTATTTCAAAACTGCGACCGGTTTCACCATAATATGGCATCTTCTGATGCCTTATTAAGGTGAAACCGGTCGCAGTTTTGAAATAAAGTGTGGAAAAGTACAAAGTTTTTTATTAAAAATGGATATCTATCACTTCCACGAAGTCAAGCCTGAAACAATTAAATTTAAAATACAATTTATTCACGTTTTTCTATTTGCATCACTAATACAAGTGTGCGAAGTTTTATGCAAATCCGTACTTATACAAGAATCGCACCAACCACCTTAATCCGTAAAGAATCGCTAACGATGAGTGTCAAGTGAAAACAAACGATGAATTACATGATTATATCTATGTGTAGTAAATTGCAAAACCTCACCAGGATCTCTGAATTGTCCCTCCGGCATTCCATTACAATGCTCATCATGACGGCCTTATACAGCATCTTCCACCACAAAATTCTCCTTGGAATGCACCATTCTCCCATGTACATGCCAAAATTCCTATTATTTATTCGTCTCTTTGCCCTCGCTCTTCCTGTTTTCTCTACGGAACACTCTTCATCATCCTGACACCCAACAGTGTCACGCTCTTGTCTACTACGACTTCCGCGTTCGAGTTCCGTAGGCATTGGTGGATTCTACGAATTTCTATGAATTATATAAAATACGTATGTGTATCTTTAAAGCGTATCAAGCCTGAGTATTGTTATAATTCTTACTCTTCAATACTAGAACAGTCATAAGTCTTACCCATCTGCTCTCTTCGACAAAAAAAATATTTCCAGGGAGGTTGTTTTTGAACCGTTATAGATGATTCCGATCACGTAACTAAGGAGTTACGTGGAACAATCACGAAGTGTTTCTTGAATTTTGTGTATTGTGACCATTCGTAAAAATCTCACGCAGCATTTCCAATCGGGTTTACCTCACTGTAATATTGTTGATGGAGTCGAATATCGCGATTTGAGTCTCAATAATCAACATATTAAACACTTAAGTTTTCCATCCCTATGTTTCAAATACAACTAAATCTCGAACCGTTCATTATTGTACCCGCATAACTCCTCAGAAAGGTGATCGGAATCATCCCGGTTAAATGGCAAACAACCGGAAAAAACACACATTCCCAGGTACAAGTAAATATTGACATGTGTAACAATGAGTTGTCCTCTGGCAACCTTATTAATTGTTAACATTTTGAATCCTCACTCACAGACATGTGATCAGGATATCCCCGGATGCAATTCGATTCTATCGCACAATCGAAATTCTACTTGCAGACGAAATAGAAGCCAGTCTATAGGCAGCTTTACACATGGAAGTTACTTCCATGACAGTAGCCTTGCAAGTCGCTTGTAAGTGGTTATTCGATGTGTAAGCACGTACTTCCATGGCAGTAGAGGTCGATAGTGGAACTAATCGACCGCGGGTTGCACTTTCAAGGAAAGTAGACTGGCTTCTATTTTGCCTACAAGTAGCATTTCGATTCAGCGATAGTATTGCAAAACATCCGGTGAAATATTCTGCCTGGTTCATCTCAGTTGAAAAACCACAGTTATATAAAATAGGAATTTTCTTAAGATCAAAATTTAACAATGCTGAAGTACTAAATTAGTTGTCAAAATGTTAATACGAATTAATAATTAAAATACAATAGAGTTATCATAGAGAGAAAACATGTTTATTTGTTTACATAAACCCATGAGTTGATTTGATGTTGATGAAAACAAAATATTTCGCATAATTTATTACATCATGAAGTCAACAAAGATATAATCAACAAATATGTAATCCAAATTGAACTATAGAAATGAGTATAATAAAACTGTTTTACATTAAAATGCTAACATTTCCGTATTAATATACGAATTTAATACAAGCAGGGTTTTGATTTAATGATTCATTGGTTGTTTGATATTACCTCCTTTCGCCTCCTTAGTTCTGCTATTCATTTATTTGCGGATAAGCCGGAAGTAATGTGTAAGCAGAGCTATGCCCTGCAAGTAGCGATAAAATCGATACTTCACTGCACTCGCTACTTCCATAGAAGTCAACTTCCATGTGTAAAGCCAGTCTATTTTCCGTGACAGTGCGAATCGCGGTCGATTAATACCGCTATTGAACCCTAATGCCAGAGAAGTCCGTGCTTACACTTCGAAGTACCTCTAGCAAGCTAAGGCTACTATCATATGGGTCATTCAAGTATTACGCAAGACCTTTTGGGACAGAGGGGGGTTGAGTTTTCCTTGCGTTGTCTTACGTAGGGAAGTGAAAAGGTCCGAGACAATATTTCGTAAGGCTATAGTCACTGAGATCGATCATATTTTTCATTATTGTCGGACGAAAAAATTTCTTAGTTGGATTACCGCGGCGGCGGTACGCTTGAATTGACGTTAAATTACTGCAAAACGTAAGATCATTTCTTTTCGATTGCATTTGCTGTGAATCGCGAAATCTCGAAAACCGATATATATATCCGGCTAAAAAATCATATTCATAAATTTATTCATTATTACATAAAAGATAAAAGCACGGGAGGGGGCGAGTTGAATTTTTGCACACTTGGACAGGGAATTGCCCATAAGTATATCGTTATCTATGTGTATGGTTCTAAAAATATGTGACATCTTACGTATAATGCAGAAGGGAAGGGTTCATGAAACCTTACGTCTTACATGTGGGAGGGGAGGTTTCAAAAAGCGTCCAAAATCGCCTTAAGTAATACTTGAATGCCCCATAGAAGTAACTTCATGTGTAAAGCCACTTCAAAAAGAGATTCAGAGTGTTGCCGTGCAGAAACATGCACGCGAAATTCTTTCGCCGAGAAATCGTCTCAGAGCCATGTACCGAGAGACACGGGCGTTCAACCGGAGAATTTTTCGTTCAATGTCAACCCAACCTATCCCTAACATACTCAGTTTTAATGCCTTGTTCTATCATTTGTTCCCCACGCCGCATGCACGCCCGAAGTTTCGCATTCCCTTGCGGTCTTGTTATTCGTTCGAATAATATTTTTGACTCGAAATGGAAATGGAATTTCACTTCCGAGGTCGACCCGTTTGCGTGAAGACCGAACCCCGGCCGTTCAATTAGTTTTCCTCGGTTGCCCGCATTTGGTTAAGATTATCCTTTTCACCTCGCGTTACTCGCGTGTTGATAAAGGCCCATTGAGAACGGGAAAGGCTTTGTGCCGGGTGAAATATTACTCAACCCATGGAAAATTCCGTCCCTCATTTCGAGTGAGTAATAAAATCTGTCGTCGAGTTTTGACCCATATTTTGTACATTCCATTACAAACGAGCTTGCTCAGTGATAATCAATCAAATCTAATCGCAGGAGAGAATGGTGGTTTTTGGTATTCGAAGCGGCAAAAGAGGGTTGTCTTACCTCGCATAAAGGCTACTTGCGACAATTTACTACCGTGAAATAAATCACTGTGAAATACCCTTGTACTATGAGTCTATTCCGAGGTCCTCATCACCATTAATCACTCAATCCAAAGATTGCTTGACGGTAGCCCTTCATTATATTTCCTCTCCCCTGCTTACTCCTTTACGTCCTTTGCAGTTCCTCTGATTCATATCTCGTTTTAGTTGGTCTCTGTATTTGTCCTTTGGTCTTCTTCGTGGGAATTCGCACTCCATATGGTTTTCTCCTTTTCAATTATTCTGTACACTTTCTCGTTTCTGGAACTATCCATCCATTTTATCTTCAGAATACACCTCCAGCAACGGGTTTTGAAAGCCTCTTTTCCTAATCTATACCACCTTTCGAAGAGCCCATGTCTCTGTATCAACTTTGAAACCCGGGTCGGAAGTGTACTTTATTTTTGTGGAAAACTGCACGAGTTATTTCTTCATTCCCCAAACCTCCAATTCCAAGAAGAAAGGGAAAAACAATTCCCATAACAAGGGGCCCATAGGCAACTGCCTACTTTTGCCTTATTGTTAATCTGGCTCTGCGCACACCCACTGAAAGGAAAGCGTTCGTTCTTTAAAACACCTCACTTCCCACATTTTTACGGGACCAAGTACTAAAAGTTTGAAGATAAAAAATATTAATTGAATTACAAACCTTTTTCAAACTCGAGGGTTTATCAAAATGATCGAAACTACGAATTCATTTGGTTATTTATAGAGGATTGTAGATACAATGAGTAGGTATTTCACTGCAAGGACACAAGGATGCAACCACTGCCACTTCCAATGTTTTTTTCCTCTCAGTGAATTAAATCTGTTAAGACATAAATGTGGTTACGTAGATATTCATTATTTTTATAAATTAAGCCGTAAATAAAAAACCGCATTAACTGTTTCTTTTGTCAGCAATATAAATTGTGTTGATATTAAGAATGCACCTTTTTTATCTAAAAGATTTAAAAAATGGCCTGACTATGGATTCGAACCCTGCCAAAACCGCACACCAACTTCGGCGCATTGAATTAACCATCTCGGCTACGGAGCCGCTTTCTAGTGTAACACTCACGGCGAGTCCAAATCTGAATCTAGGGAGAGGAAAAACCTCGCGACGGAGCCCGAAGGAAAAGACTCCGATCGGCCCAACGTGTGCGTGGACGTGAGTTTCCTCAGTGCATTCCTTTCGCTAGGGCTTTTGCTCTCTGAGTTTATTTGATTCTAATTCCGCTAGCTCTGTCGCATCCACGTCCGTCCTCGTCGGCTCTCGGTGACGTAAAGGCAAAGGCCGCAGCTAGCCTCGTGTGCCAAGCCTCTATGTTTTTACCGACCCGGCCCCATTCAATCAAATCAGTGCAATCAGTGTGGGTTTCTACATTTCAGTGAAAACGATAGTAGATATAATGCTATAACAAATATATGGTGTAAATTCTAACTTCTATCTTTCAAATATGTTGCAGACCCGATAGATCAAAGGTGAAACTGTATCAAATATTTGTCACGCGTCCTTTATAATCGCACTTAGCCATTAAAACATATTTTAATTATTTCTCCTTATGAATTAGTTTTCGTCGGTGTATTTTTGGTTATCATAAAATATTCAATTAGTTTTAGAAATTGTATTTTTTCGCGATAAAAAGATCATTAAATTGTTTTTTTTTCTTCCAAACGAATTGCGTCTGAATCGGATACTGGTAACACAAGATGAATTAAAACGTTTCGAGTAATTGATCTATCGCTCTCTGTATAAGGCTCGAGTTTAAATTCATGCGTTGCATGAATGAATAAGACGGTCTCTCAATTACAGAGACCATGATAGATAACAACAATCATGATCAGCAACCCACCGCTTATTGGACTGACTGATTTATTTCGTCCGTGGAAGTTCTTGCGGGAGGTAATTACTGCCTTTCGAAGAGCTTTTTTTCGGGTGACGTAAGGGAGGACGCCGTTCGAGGAGAGATATCTTACGAGATGTCTAAGAGCGAGTGAATATGCAATCTAAATGCGTTGAGTTGGTCGCGGTGAACCAATTGCGAATAATGTGTCCGTTTTTCCGTCTGGATCAGTCGTGTCTCAAATGACCGCGGCACCGAGATGCATGGAATGGGACGTGATACATATCTTTATAATGCTTCCGTTCTTTGTTTCGTTTTGCTTCCAAGTTCCAAGTGGACGAGTGTATCTCTTTTCTTCCGCATAGAAGCCCTCTCAGAACCTGGGTTTTTAGTTCACGGGGATAAAAGTTAGGAAAGATTAATGTTGATGGTTATAGTTATGGTTTATTTATTTATTATTGTTAATTAATGTTTTGATGGTTGTTAAGCCGTCTTGGAACGTGAGTTCACGGGGATAAAGGCTAGGCAATATTAATGTTGGTGATTGTAATTATTGTTTATTTATTTATTATTGTTTATTTCTGGTTTTTATAATGGTTGGTTAAGCCGTCTCAAAACGTAGGTTGTTTTTTAACGGACAACGATGCTTATAAAGGTAATGGAAGGTAAATGGTAGAGGTTATAACTATTTTTTTATTTATTTACTTTTTATTGTTTACCAGCAGAAATGTCTGTTGTGATGCTAAACGGAAGGGGTTAAAGTAAAAAATAGTATGGTAGTTTTATTCATACAGAAGAGAATCTGACTTGTCATTTCTCATCTTAGTTTTTGTTTACTAAGTAGAAATTGCCCGTTTTGTCGCTTAATGATGCGTATATTAAGCTATTTCACTGATACTTTTATTTATTTATATATTATTATCCTAAAAACTGCCTCTAGGGCGTTTTACATCAGGGATTGTAACTTAACAACAATAAACAAGCAGATACAACCATCCCAGGCGTGACTCGAACCCGCGACCATAGGGTTAGCAGGCAAGGACGTTACCCCGCCGCAGATGTGCTGCCGAAAATTCAAAAAGCGGACTTGTCAGTTTCTCTTTCTTTGTGTCTGTGCTTTTGTTTGTCAAGCCTGAGACGTTTCGTCAAATGCATATTTTCACCAAGTGTGAGTTTTCATCGCTCTAATTTTTTTCTGCGTGTTGATTGATTTTTTATGCATCTTTTATTTTCTCTTTCTCATTTTGGAAGGGGGAGTTAAACGAGGGTTTATATATTAGTGGGAAGATAGGTAGACTAGGATGACTAGTCGGGGAAGGGTGGTATTAGGTGAAGAAGTTTAGGGGAGCTTCTTCCACTGTATTCTACGTTGACTGCTTCGCAGAGAGAGAGGTAGTTGATTGCATTTCGCGCGTGTGTGAGTGCATATAACAAGCGGCTAACGACTTGAACGCCCTCCCAGCCCCAACCACCCTGGGGCAGTGAACACACGATGGAGTCCCTTTTCCCCTCCCTCCGTGTTTCGAATGCACAAAGGCATCGACGCGCCCGTGTCGGCGTGGTAATTGGAAGCGGCGAAGAAACCCGCTCTGCCCAGCTCTTCGACTCCCATGCAACGCACGGGACCTCCACCCCTCCATCCCTCGCCCCCCCCCTCCGCCCTCAGCCTCTCTCCTATTAACATCCCTCGCCGTTAAAACCAAATCCGTGTACAGCCTCCTCCCGTTATGGCGATGGACTTTGGATGGAGAGTCGATTTCGATGCCGGCTGTCTCTCCAATCTTTTTGCCGGTGCGAAAAACTGGGAATGGAGAAGATTGGAAGGCTTTGGATGACTGGGAGAGAGGGTTATGTATCTTGTGTGACGCGGAGTGGTAATATTCGTTAAACGCTTTTTGAGAGATCCGACATTTTGAGCCACTTATCATAAAAAACGGTACTTTTGCCCGTTCTTGAAACGTTTATCTTAAAATATAGTCTCAAGAATATGTTTGCTGGTGTTTAAGAAAACGAAAAGTTTGAGTTGTTGTGAAAGAAAATAGTTTTGGATGAATATGTAATTACTCCATTATATGGTTTTTCAATTACTCCACTAACCTTGTGTATTAGCTATGCGATTTAACCTTTCGTATTAACGGACCCTTATGTAAACTGTGTTATCCGGTATGAGAAAGTGAAAAAAATGAAAAGTTTTAGGTGTGAAACAAAGAAAATATTGGATACACTTGGCATTATGTTTAACTCAATGAAATTTATGTTTTACCATTGTGCTCAAGGAATTAGTGAGGAAAAATGTATATTTAAAGCACAAAGCCCCTGAGTCAATAAATATTTAATCTGTAAATGTAATTACGTTAAACATATAAATCAAAGAGATGAAATTCGCCACGAAAAAATCATGCAACTTGACCGGGATTCGAATTTTAATCTTCCCGATTATTCCGAGTCCCGATTGAAAGTCTTCTCCTCCAGCCGAATTTCAATGGCTTTCTTTGTCAGTCATTCCCAGTAGTTGAAGAAGTAGAGAATAACAGTATCAAATAGGCCATGCTTGTGGAACCTACGTAGTGTTTTGCAACCTTTGCCCAGGCCCAAATTGTCCTTGTTTATGCGAAGTTTTTTATATATTGGGCCAAAAGTGTACAACATACTACCTTCTGTCTGCAAAAATGCATTAAATCAAACTTCACCTTTAAAAAATGTTAGATATTGGCTATTTAACTATCGAAATATTGAAGACATGTTTTTGTTAAGGAATTATTTTTAAAATATTTAAAAAATATTTTATGTTAAAAACTATGAATGATCATTTATTTATTTTTATGGGAACCTCAATACAGGTTCTCCTTCTAGGTTGCATAAAGTACCCTATCTTTTGAAATTGTATTCTATGTATATTTTTGGGAGTAATATACATAATTATTATATTATATTATTAGTTGATTCCGTGGCAAAGAATGTTTGCCCTGTTCCACTGGATGGCATGGTCCAGGTTTATACTGTGTTCAGCAACGGCACGGATTTTTCAGGCTGGCCCAGCATGAAATCTGTGGTGCTCCTTGACCTTGGTAGCGATTGTCCTGCCCATCTCTCCCAGATATGCCTGACCAATCCATCTTCAATTTCATCTCGTCTTTGTCAGAAGTATACTTGAGGGCCCTCTAGTTACCTTTATCCACTTCTCGTCCGAGATTTTCATCCGTTCATCTTCTCCCATTTTGGCAACAGACTTAAGGAACCGATTTCGATGATGGCTCCTTTAGCGATGTGGAGAACTAAAAATTAAAATTGGCGTAAAGAAGATTGAGGGGCTTAGAGTACTTGGAAGAGAGGTAATGTCTCACAACCGGGTAAAAATATTCGCAGAACGTTTCATGAGGTCCACCTTAATACAGCCGCCTATAATTCAAAATAACGGTACTTGCTCGTTAAGAAAACTTACGTTAAAATTGAGTTTTATGTGAAAACCGTGAAAGGAATTTACTTTGAAAAATTTTACTATTTGAAAAAATTGAGTCACGAGTTAAACTTGCGAGTTCACAGCAAAAAATGGTAAACAGTGGTTAGTATTTTTTTACTACTCGCAGTAAAAACCTTTAAAAAAATTAGTTCTGTGTGCGAAAATGTGATTTTTGATCGCAGCAGAAATAAGAAAAACGAAAAAATGAGTTTTTATGTATAACTGTCCTAATGAACAATAAAAATAGCCGTGTTGTAAGTGGTTCGTGGCAGGAGTTAAATTTCTCTACTACTTCCATTGAACTTGGTTCCAATTTTTCACAAAAAACTTTTAAAAAACTTTTTGTGCATGCGTGTGTTTACTTTTATATAAAAAATAATCGAATTTTACCAAAATAATTGCACAAATTAGCACAGTAGTGAGGATAAATAATCATGAAAAATATATCAAATTTTGGCGGAGTGGTTAACTCTAATCAAAATTACCATTTTATACCTATTTAATAGATAGAAATATGTAACAGATATGAAATATGCGTGAAAAGTACTTTGCAATGCCAAGATTTAAAATAGAACTGTTGAAATTTTTCATTGTTACAAAATAAAAGAACTCTACGAAGTAAAGCCTGAGACGATGTCTTTCAAATAGAAATCATTTTACTCCCTGTTTAGTGGTCATGATTCCCATTTTCTACAAGAGAACAACAGATTTTGTGAAGCACTAGTTCTCAACTCTTTGCCCTACATTCTCCCTTACGCCATAGTTCGGAATATCATTCCCCCTTCCAAAGGTATATCATCATTTAATAATAATTTTATTGGTCAAATGGAAAAATGCGGATGTTAAAAAATCGATTTATTGAGTGGCATACAATAAGATTTATTGAGCGTCACAGAATAAGTTAAAACAAACTACAGTCTTGCAGACTTGCATGATGTGCAGAACATCGTATTTTTGCTGATTAGTGGGCCCAATTCCCCTTTAACTCATCCAAATTTCCACCGAGAGAGGGAATTCTCCTCTGGCTGATAATCCATTGCGTAGAGGAATCGTTTTCTACCACTGTAACAGAGGTTACATTATCGTGGCACCTAGGTATTTTTCCGATATTTAAGACACGTGTTTTTATCGAATCCCTTTCTTTTTCTTCTACTGTAATCGTTCTCTCCTTCTCACTTCTTTCTTTGATTTTTCCTTGACCGAATTACGTGTGTCTATATATGACGGTTCTCTTTGAAGGTTTTTAAGAAACGTCGGCGAAGAAGTTTCTCCAAAAAAATTTGAGAATAGCTTGCAATTATTTTTAAAAGGAGTGTTCTTACTCGGATTATGGTGCAGATTATCTTTGAAGCGTGAAGAAAAAAGTTGCTCTATTACTTAGCAATCATGATTCTTGCTGAAAACATTTCTATTTACTTACTAATAAAACAATTTTTTCCATTTATCATTAATTTATCCGTAGGTCACACATTTTATATGTCTGGAAAGACCATGAATAAAGAAACTATTTTTCTCTTTGCAGAATTGTCTACCTATCAGTAACTGAGACAATATGCCAATTATTCGAAAGCTAAATAAAGTTTACCGAAATTCATACATTCATTCATGAATTTGGAAATCATTTTGGTCGCATCGATTTTGTCTTTCTTACAAAAGCTGATGCTTTAAAACGATGGCATAATGGTAAAAAATTAGATTTTTTTATAAAATTAATGAGAGGTACTGACTACCATCGTGAAAAATTACCATACATACATTTATATGCTATGCAACGCTGTTTTGGTCTAGGTCACATAATTTGCTGGCACAATATTAGTTGAATGAGGTTATATTTAGTCGTGGCAAACAATGCGTACCTACTTGTATTCCAGCGTACATGCTACGGTAGATGGGTTCGTTGAGTCTTATTAATCTGTTGAAAATTAGATGTGTACACGCGTGTGTGCTTATGAATGTACGCAGGGGCGGTCTGGCTAGGTCGGCAGGTCGGCGATCGCCGAGGCCCCCCGGCCCGAGGCAGCGTAGGGGGCCCCCCGACAGGGGGTGTCAACTAATATTAGCAAGGACAGAAGTTAGTCTAACATCGCGCCTCACGACAGCTGACTCACTCGAAAGCTAATGGCCCACCAACCAGACTATACCCAGCGTGAATAGTTGAAAAGTAAAGTTTATCGTACTTGGATAGCAACGCTCCTAATAAAAATTTCACTTCAGGGCCCCAATACAGTTAAATATTCTAATTTTAAAAATAAAGAAGTCTACTTGTATTCTGCACTCTCGATTTTTATATAAAATTAACAGTTTTGAAATTGCTGTTTCTGTTTTTACGGGAAAGTGATGAATAATTTTGGGATAGGTACTGAGCGCTAGGACTATCAGTGTCTATCACCAATATGCAAGATTTTGTTGTTTGAAATGTGGAGGAGTAATGTTCTCTGGATTCCAAAGATTTCCGTCAAATTCTTATATCACCTCCGAATTTTCCACGAATCACGAAAACGTGAAAATTAGAAAAGACAATGTTTTAATGTTAATGTGTAAGTGAAATTATTATAGCGGGTAAAAATATTCTCTACGTGGACATAACTATTTTAAGATTTTTATAGCAACATTAAATTGTTAAAAACAAAACTATATTTCCAAAAACGATAGCGTCAAAGTTTTCTGCGTGCTCAAATGCGGAGAATGAGAGCGAAGTATACTGGCAAAGCAAGAAAAATGTTATTTCTTAAATAAAATAGGCATGAATTAAAATACTTTTCAGCATATTAAAAAAAAATATTCCAAAGTCCGTATCACGCCAGGTTTTTTCATAAAGCCCGGAAATGGGAAAATTAAAAAAAGGAATTCGTTTTTCTAGTGGCACTATATGGAAGCAGTAGTAATAAAAAAATGCTCTCCAGAGGGATGAAATCAATTTATAAGGAATAGACACACATAAATACCTAGTCGGTAATGAAAATGCAACTATTTTTATGTAAGACGTCACGATTGAGGCGCTCGAAACCCATATCTTGGTGCCAATGGGAGCGTCTAGGCATTTTCTTCATGATCCTTTAATCCGATGACTTACAAATAAAATTGTATCATTTTCGTTATTTGCTGTATATATGTGTCTTCAATTATGTATATTCTGTATTTTCAATTTGCACTCGGGACAAATCGTGACTTAATGTAGATAAAGATATTATACCTACCTATTAACTATGTAATTGCGTGAATCAATCCTTAAAAATTCATTCTGTCCCCCAAAAACATTTTCACAAGTTATTATGCATTGACATTAAAAAATGGATTTTTTTTACGTTTTCGAAAAATTCAAATAATCGGACGTGATTCAGAAACTTGAAGGTTATTCTCGGTATCTGCGGAGCAAATTTACTCCGAAACCCCACTTTTCTACAAAATAACAGAAGAAAGTCGATAATTTGCTGATTAGTGTTTTTGAAATAAATTGCGGGCTAAATAGGGTCAACTATAGTAAAAACTCCTTGATGGGTTAGAAAAACTGGTGTTTTCTTCATCCTGTCCGCGGCTCGCATTCCCCTTGCCACCAGTGCCGCACTTTTATTTCCATTCTTCTCTTCGGGTGGATTGTTACAATTTTTACCCACTTTTCTGCAGTTATTAAACTTTGTTTGCATTAATAAAGTGAATAATATTTACAAATAATGGTTTAACCCTCCATCATGTGCACCCAATGTAGCTTGAAAAAAAAGAGAATTCACCGAATGGACTTCCGAGGGTATTCCGTCAATATGCAGCTGTTCCTTCAACCATGTATCATATCCGATATCTAAACTTGAATCAAAGGAGAAATTATACTAAGTCTAATTCTCATGCCTACCCTCGTCACAGCTCCTCACCGCAGCGTAAATTCTTTTCTTCTTGAATTATTTATACTAATGTCTGTATTTTACTGTAATCTATAACAAAATGTACTGTAAGTACAGTTCATATAGTCAATTAAATTATTATACCTAGTTGTAGAACTATTTACTAGTGCCCTTTCTACCTGATATACGTGAATAATTAGGTTATCAAGGTTTTCATAGTAAACATAACGTCCATGTTTTGATAAAAATTCCTACTTTACTCAAGGCCCGCAATTACAAGTAGATTGTCTAAGAGCCTGCACTACGAAAAAATATTCTTATGTTCCAGTATTGTAGTGAGGGCTCATAATAAAATAATAATTTTCGTGAATCTTTAATACGATCGTGGGCACAGTTGATTGGTGCGCACTAATTTGGAAAAACTCAAGCAGCGGCAGCAAAGTCATTCACTCTATGTAATTCTTGGTGTAATTTTTCCTCTGCCTGAAGATTTTCACTAAAGAAGTGTTTAGTTCTAGGGAAATTACTGACCGACGTCTGTCATTTCTAAAGAAAAAAGTTATAGGAAAAATATTCCGTAGAGTTTAGGAGTAGGTATTGCCTTAGGAAAGACATTTTTTCTAAGGAATTTTAACTTTTCCCTTGATTTTCCCTATGTTCTAGGGAGTTCTCATTGGGTGATTTCCATCAGGGGACTCCCTTGAGTCAGTAAATGCTCACGAGTTGGCAAAGCGACCCGTGGTCTTTGACCCCCAACGAGGACGCTAACTTCCGTAATCGTCGTTATAGTAATCCATCCACTTATACAGTAGCGCTCTGAGAGCAAAGATTTGTCCCCGTCATTAGCATTGGAGTGACGGTCTATGTCAAACAGTGTAGAATCCGTCGCGTTTCTGTCCTCATGCCAGAGAACACCAGAGATTCTACATTTGGATCGCCTTCTTGTGTGGTGATCTCGAATCCTTGAGAGTATTAGTCTCCTTACAAGCATATGAAGATTTTGTGTTCCAGTCGGATGTTCTTTCACTCTTATCTACGTTATAATTCATATTTCCACTCACGGAACTACTTAGCTTTTTTTTGTACCATGTTTTCGCCCCAAATCCTTCGCAGCAGGTTTAAAAGTTTTGCTCGTCGGATTTAGAACGAATGAATATTTTCCTCAAGAGTGGACGGATTATGGCCGTTGTTTAATGTTTCTCTCCCCGAGAATTCTGCTGAGTTGTTATCGTGTCGATTTTTTTTGTTTCGTGCTATTCTCTACCGATTAGATCCTTGCTACTTCGGAATTAAGTGTCGGGTGGGAGCGATCTAAACTTTAAAATGGAAGACACCATCTTGGTTGCGTCGCAAGGTACTGCTTAGTCTTAATCCCTTTTTCGAGGAATGACAACTTAATGGTGTATAACAGTGGGTTTCAATTTCTAATCCTTACTTCCCAGACTGTAAATAAAATAAATCACATCATCAGAAGTCACCAATCCGAAGATAGGTTTGCTGCAGCTCTGCAATTTGCTCTCCTACCAGCCAACCGCTTCGTTTCTACGTAATTATTTCATTGACGTCCATCATAATTTGCCTGATTCCATTTTCGGTCTTCCTCTGTAATTTTTCTCTGTCATTTTTCCTTCCATTAGTGTTTCCAAAGTGTTATTGTGTCGGAAAATGCGTCCAATTAATTTTCTCTCCTACATCTGAGTTTTCAATACACCTGTTTCTTTTCTCAAGAACTCTACGTATGACTTCTTCGGTAGTGATTATTTCCGTCCATGTTGTCTTCATTATTCTTCGATAACACCACATCTCCATTTCTTTCAATCGCTTCTGCTCTGCAGCTGTTATTGCCCCAGCTTCACTGAGCAAAACAAAAGAAAAACTCGCTGAAAACAAGCGCAGATTTTTGAACGATTCGCGAAAAGGAAATTCGCTTTGAAATGAGCTCGCAGCCTTGGGTATCGCGTGGCGCCATGTCTGGGGTTTGGCCTAAAATGGCCTTGCCTGCAAACTCAAGAAGATTTCACGAGTGCATGCATCACGTAAAGGCGGAAAGTGTGGGAGGGCTTGGAGCCAGCTAATCGCGTAGTCACGTCGTTTATATTCTCCCTACGGGCATAGGCGTCTCCCATCTTTGATGAATTTCTTCTCCTTTAAGGTAGTCTGAGCGTTTATTCCCTAGTCATAATGGAGACCTTGTCCGAATATTATTATTTAGATTTAGGCTGCTGTAATAAGAATGAAGCCAGCAATCCCGGTCAAGGCGAATGATTTTTCCTCTGTGAAAATCGCGCAAAAACTTTTTTTATTAGTTTTTATAATTGGGTTTTAGGGATGTGTTTCTTAATTGATTCCACTTAATATCCAATTTTCTTGATAGAAACTCCATTTTTTACTATTTCCATACAGAGAGGAAAACACGGCGTACACAGTACGAGATCAGATATAAACAAACAATAAAAATAAAAAAGCATGCTAACAGTTAGTAACTAAGTTGCTTGAATAAAAATTTGTTCTTTTCAAAAAAGAATTAAAATATACATATTGAATACAATGCTATGAGAAATTGCTCACACCACAACATTATTTGACTGAACTTCTCATTAATTGACTAAAAATACATGGGTACATTTTTGATTCTTTAACTTGACTAGATTTTTCATGCTCTTCGCTGAAAATGCCTCTGCATTCGATGATGTTTTGCGAATTTAGAAAAAGTAACTCGTTGAGTAATGAAGTTATCCTTATTAACAATCGATAAAACATATTAACTACCCACCGTTAAATTTCTGACACGAGTCGTGCGTCAGAACTTCCTCATTATTTTAATTATCTGTCTCCGGAGCGTCCAACCGTTCCACATACCATGGAAAACAGCTTACATTAATTGGCAAGTATCTCAATAAATAATTAGGTGGAGTTGCTGATGTTTTAGTAACATAAGAAAGATGATATCTTTTTCTTTTTTGTTTTTACCAAGTTCATTGAAAAATTCATGAGAAATGATTTCTCACTTAAACTCTTAAAGTTTAAAACGTTGTTTGTAAATATTTTTGGTTCACAAAACCTTCTCTACCCTCGGTGGGCTAATATATTTCGAACCGTAAATCAAGCTTTTATTTTTCAAAGTAAAATACTGCCGCTTCGCTTTAGATAATCATGTGATGCTACCGTTTCCTTAGAAATTCGCATACATAAAAAATGTTCCTCGAGGAAGTTACCGCATATTTATTCACACACGGAGATATCGTGGATCTCCGACGATTTCTAGGAAAGAATAGTTTAGGTTTCTCAGTCGACGGTTGTTGAGACGACCAATCGTGAAGCAAAATACGTCAATTTGCTTTGTGTGGTTTGATGCTGTTATATTGAGTGTATTTCGGAGAACGTCATTATCATAATGTTTTTTACTTTATGTTAAACTTCTATCTTTTCCTTATCTTAGCCATTTAAATCCGTTTGATTAAACATTTTCTGCCATTTGTAAAATATATTTATTTTTTGCAGCAGGTAATTGCATTTGATCCTTTACATTTCTTATATGAAGATATTTAATCCAGTACTGAATACATCAATGCAGACATTTCTGCTTGTAATTATTGGTTACATTCATTTTCCTTTATTTATATGATCGATGTTGTTGATTTTATTTATATTTATAGCGTTTAACTCATTTATTTTGCACCTTGGCCTTATTTTTTGCATCGAAAATGTTGTACCTCTGACTAAAACTTCTTATTTTCTTAAGGGATTTTCTATGTCAAATGACCGAATAAAACACTTAGTGATTGATTGACTATTTTGGTATAAATCCATATTTTGCATATTTTCTATTGCCTACAAGCATTGGCAGTTGAATGTAACGATTTGAAAAATGTTATCCGTCCGCGTTTTCTCGCGCCAGCCATTTTTACAATATGGCGCTTTAATTCTTTGTTGAAATAGAACTTGGCATCAACATTTTTTTCTTACAAAACTGGTTTTTGACTCAAGAAAACTATATGGAGGAGGAAATTTCCAAATCTTAGAGATTTTGGCGTTAAATTAATCAAGTAGAAGAAGAATCTTTTAAAGTATTATACGTGTTGAACTAAACCTTTGTCATCTTGAATCGCGCGCAAATAGCTTCGCGATCAAAACCAGCCATTTTTTCTTTATTTTCTCCGTTGGGGGAGCCTTACAAAATATGTGGCTTACAGAATAGAATATTATATTCCAGTACAACAAATATTAATGCTTGAAATTGGAAAGTGAGCTCATTAGATATTTATGACAGTTGTGATTGAAAAATTGAATAAGATATATATTGAGTCACTGTCTTTTTTTATTGTTCCTTTAAAAATTGGATTCCTCTGGAAACAGTCGAAGTGGGTGTGCCAACCAAATCATTTTTATTCAGTTTCTTGCTACCTTACAACTGGCATAAATCTCTTACGAGTAAAATCTCAACATATGATATACAACAAACAGACTTGGCTCTCATCCATTATCATCAGTGTTTAAATATTATATTTATTTAAATACACATCTGAGCTTTAATGAAATATAGAAAATGTTTTGAAATTACTAGGACAAAATATGTTTAAATTGTATTTCAATACAAAATTTCTTAAATTTTTAAATTTATTTTGATTATTCTTTCTTGCTTGACACTTTCTTGTTGGTGCCTGACGTTTAAAAGACTACACGATAAATAGGATTTAGTCCATATCCCGTTTAGACGTGTATAAAGTAATTTGTATTTTATATAAAGCATGGCCTATTTAGTATTTTATCTACTTTTGTATTTTACAATATTAAGAAACAAATTCCTCTGTGGCTACTCGGCCGATCCCTTCATGTGACTATGAATGAAAATCATGTGAATAATGAAAATTGCTAAATAAATAAATGCATGAGCAATTTCGTATTCCCTACACTGGCACCGGGTTCATTCTCATCGCTTCGGTAATTGCGTCATTTGATACGTAAAGTAATGGCTTCGGTAGTGCACGCCGCCGTGGAGGCCAAGATCCTCGCGATATATAACCTTTAAGCATCTCAACCAATCGGTTCTAAAAAATGAAAGACCTACCATAATCCCTTCGTTCTCTTCTGGGAAATTAGGCGAGAGCTCCCTTAACCTGTCCGGCATGCCTCAGTCGATAGCATAATGATCAAAGGGCCGGGTCGCCTCGTAGACGCTTATGGTGATTTTCAATTCATGATTTCCCGGTATTGAGCATCGATTACCACCTCCCCTTCCATGGTGAATATGATCCCACGCTTTTCCCTCTTGTATTTACCTACATGCCGACCGCAGACCTGATTACAGTCAAGCAATCGGGCGTTTGCTGTTCGAAAGGATTGAGTTTTGAGTCGCGGAAAAGGTAAGTCTACGCCCAGTGAAAGTTTCGAAGCACTATAGTTGGTAATTGACGAGTGATTGACATGAAATAATGACACCTGGATGTTTATATGGCCTAAGGGAGTTGTCAAGGGAATTAATCAAACGCCGACTTGCTCACTCGGAATCGATTGCTTTTAAAATGGCACGGCTTTCTTAAAGCGTATTATTATTTCATTGCAGGTATATGAAGACGAATGGCACCATGATTACCCTCCCGTTTAGCCGGAAAACACCAGAGAAAAGTCGGTAATGACAAGTATTACGTAAGGAGTCTCCGCTTAAGACTTACAATGTGAATAATGGGAGTTGACACTGAAGTACTGTTATTTTTTTGGAATTTTGTATTAATCTTCGTTACGGTTTGATTTTGTAGGAGAATTAACTCATTTAAAACAACGTTCATTCAGCGTTATTAAGCGGTTTTTTTTATAAAAACAAATTAGTTTGTTTTCCAATGCCTCATTCAAATGAAGTAGAAGGTTTTTAAACATACTTTTCCATTCCGCTCTCAAACCAATTTTATTTTTTCGACGATACGACGTTCGATTTGTATTACAAAGATCGGAAGATTGAGAAAACTTCCTTGTAAAACATTAGTGAAGACCCGTTTCGTACTAAGCATCGATAAATGCAGCAAATTTTGATATTGAGGTGCATTCTACTCGGGCTTCACACCGGGTTACGTTTTCCATAGCGGCCCACGTTTCTATATAAGACTTTCCAATTGTCTTCAGGGCTGATGATCAGGTCTTTCAATTGTTGCTAACATTTATTATAACATCCATTTACTTATGTATTTATAAGTAATCCAGGAATGTGAAATGTATGTACAATACGTCATCGACTGATTTGGCTCCTAAGAAAAATCAATGGGAATGATTTTCGTTGTTAACCTACACTGCGAAGGTTGCCACAATGTTGACAACTCTGCTTCCATCTATTAAACAATCTTTTTCTAGTTTACTATCCCAACTTAGGATTCCGAGGTATTATTACTGACAGCCAATGAATTCAGGAGGTATGGATAGATATGTACAACTGCTTCTACTTGTTTTTCTATCACAAGCGCTACCTACTTCCATGTACGATTGCCATCGTCAACTAGGCATACTTGAAACCTCTGTTTGGGCAATCCTGGAATGGATCATCTTGACCCTACATGGATGAAGAGAGCCAGTCAAGTGCACTGCTCAGTTCCTAGATAGTTACTAGTGTAGTGGACATATAACCATGGTCTCCGAGCCGTAGTTCATGTATAGCAGGATAGTACCCGCGTCAGACTTTTCTCTTGTTTCTATTTCACCTGACATTTTTGTCACGTTTTTCTTTAGCATGTATGGTCCATATAAACCTTATACTTTCTCTTATTACTCATAGTCTCTTACCTTGTTTGTTGTACTTTATTTAATAACCCAATTTAACTTAGTCCCAAAATAATTTGCTCACGTTATCAGTAATTATTTTGGGATAAAAGTGGTTCATTTTAGTTGATTTATCACTTACTATCATTCATATTTCCTCGCGTAAATTAGCTTACTGTCCTCAGTCATGATGCCGGAACGGTTAAACGTGATATTCGATACGCCTTATATATGTACATCAAGATCGCGACAGCCAGTTATTTGAGCTGGCATATAATTGTAGAAATCCTTTTTGATTATTCCATGAATGGGGGACAATACCGACAAATCCTTGACATATCAGGGCCTTATTTTGTATTTATTTTATCATGTAGTTCTTGCTTATGTATATACTTATAAACTTTAAAATTATTCAAATACTCAGGTAAGGTATTACTCAAATACTCAGGTAAATATTAAGGTTTGTTAAATCGCAGCTATGTTTTCCTTAATTTATGGTAACCTTACTTTTTCTTTTAATTTCTTAAAGTTCTTGTGCATTTGTCTTAAACATCTGCAGATATTAGAAATGATCATTATTCGTTAAAAAATGTGGATTTTCATAACGGAAGGTATTTGCTTTGAACTACGTTCTCCTATCCAAATGCCTTTTCACTGGAGCCGAGGTACCGATCCCCGCGGGACAGACATGAATTACGCGTGAGCGAACCGCGAAGCCTCCAGCTCAGTAGGTTGATTCATTTTTCCGAGCTTACCCAAAGCCCCAGTCCATGCGTCATCTCCCGAAGTGGTGGGAGGAGGCAGTCAGTCCGAATTCGGCACTGGACCAAGGTCAGGGGGTATCGCCGCGCCGCGCCGGCTCGTTCCGACCGGAGATGAAGCATTTGCCGCCGGAGAAACGGCCACTTGCCGACAATTTGTCGTGTTCAATTAGCGACAGCAGAGGCATTAATTGTGGGGAACGCCAGACGGCTTCGGTCACTCATGCGATGAAGACAGTGTCGGTTTCTAGGTGTTGGTGATAATATGAGTTACCAGCACTCCTTTCATTGTTGTGCTCTTCAGATTACTGACTGCCAAGACTTTTTACTTGTCTTCAATATCGAATTGCAGGGACAATAATGAGTTTCAGATGTTCTTCTTAAGGCATTCTTATGGACAACCGCATTCTAGGTTTCAAACAATAATGATTTAGGTTACCCCGTCCGATAATAAATGTAATGAAGGATTAAAATAACGAGTATTTGAAATATACCTTCGCTCAAAAATATTGTCAGACAAATATTGTTAGTAAAAAACAGAACCCTGGATTCTGTAAAGGAACTTTAGAATAAAGTGAAGGAAGAGGATAAAATCCCTATGTGTAGGGTGTCAACTTGCTGCTCTTTAGGCGGACAGTACAACTACCCGTCGTACTTTGATTATCCACTAAAATAATTGGACGGTAGGCCAATCGACCTGCATTTCCTTCTAATTCTTAATTTCTTTAACCACTGATCTTCTTTAAATCTTTTGAGAAAGGCATTTAAACCCGATTAAGTTGACTTTTCTTGTTACAGTTTGTTCCGCGACATACATATTCTGGAAAGAATGGCCGAATCATAAATTCTTGATTGCTTTCTACATGTTCTTTTCCCTTGCTATATTAAATTTATGCTACCCTAATGGTATTCAGGTTTCTGGTTCTGCGATTAAATTATTTAATATTATGCGACAGTTTCAAATTAAGTTTTTTACTTCTCAAAATCATCAACTGCTGGAATTGTTTATTTACTTTTTGAAAGAAGACCATTGTTGTTCTTAAAAGCCCGACGAAGCCGGCAGCATAGCCCGGTGAAGCTGTCGCATAATATTAAATAATTTAATCGCTGAACCAGAAACCTTAATACCATAGACATGAGCTGCGAAAATCGACAAAAAATGTTTATGCTACCCTAGTTCGGTTTGATTATCTGTGAATTTATTCAGTGGGTCTTTTCACAGCAATTGCAGTTTACTTTTGATGCATAGAAAGCTTATTATAACTGATATTTTAATGGTAGCGCATGGAAATCTATTTTCAATAAAGACTGCTCATCAATCCTCATGTTATTTAAATCAAATAAAAGTGTGCACCCAATATTATAAATGAATTCAATCAAATATTATAAATTTCTTTCATTTTAAAAATATTTAGGTATTTATATTAATTAATATCTACAAAATATTTGCATCCTATTGCAAATTAACCTTTGTTCCCTTCTCCACGATGGCACTAGATTTACTACGTAAGAGATCTGTTTAATGCTAATCACGTAAGCTATAAATCATTTTGTTTTCAGCCACTAAAAGGGGAGCTATTCGCGCAACACCTATGTTTTTTTTCTGTTTTATATTTTTCTCTGTTTATAATTACGCTGGATTTGATTTGACTGTAAATGGATCTCAAAATTTTTAAATATATTTGAAGATAAATATTTCTAAAATAGCTACCTAGCTATGACATTTTCGAGACCCTCAGCACCGAGAAATCGTTTGTCTATTTATGTCAACGGACTTTGATTAGCTTGAAGCACCTTTCATTCTTGTTTGGATATTATTGGATACTATTGCGAAATATGAGTAGACAGATTTAATTATTGAAAAGAACAAATGCTGTTTTTACTATCCTTTCCGAGACCCTGCCCTCTTTATTTGATTTTTGAGCATGGTTAGTTTCCAAGTATACTAGCTGATCCTTACGTAGAGATAATATCGTGGTTTTATGCAGTCCATTTATAGGATATGAAAGAAATGGTAAAATTCTCTGAGAAATATTATAAAACCTTTGAAGTAACTGAAGAATAACTAATCCTCCAATTTATCGTGTCAGAGTATTTTTCTTCTACGGGATCGACTTTAGCAAATTGGATATTTCCTGAGGAATCCGAATTATGAAGCATTTACCGTGAGAAGTTCGCGTGCTTATTTGAAGCACGTTTAAAATATTTTAGCAGGCTGCTATTTTTTGTGATAAACCGCTCCCGATTAAATTCCGTTATACAGTGATAAGTTAGGTGATTCTTGCGCATCAATACACCACGTGATATCAGAATATCAATGAGTTTTGAATCATGCTTTGCATGACTGTAATTTGGCCACCTATCGCACTCTATGAGATTCCGTTTTATCTTCGGTCTATATGGCATACAGGCCAATTTTAAGGTTTAAAATCGCGGATTAGTTCGCAGATAATTGATGTATCACTTATGGAACCAAAACGTGTTATTTCAAGCAACAACGGAATGTCCATTCACGTCGTGTATGACTCATTTTATGACGATCCAACTATTGTCAGTAAAAACCTTAATCGGGTCAATAGATTACTTAAGTGCTATGGTAATCTTTCGGCTGAAATGGTAACAGTACTTCCCAAATCCAACCCTGAAGTGTATAAAAGAGTCTCTCTGAAACATACTTGGCATATTTAAATTCATTATAGGTACCTAGGTAAGTTGTACTAGTCACCCCCTATCAATTTCCTTATCACAGGGGTTCTAATAATTATTCTGTCACGCGGTCCTAAACACGCGACGTTATATACTATATCAGCCCGACATACAAAAGGTACCCTTCATTTTATCACTTCTTACCTTGAGAGAGATCCTTTCTTTTGGTAGTCCTTGGCGGCAAAGGTTAATGGATTAATTCATGCACAAAAATGATACACTTGAACAATACATATATTTATAATAACCCTTTTATTCTTCATAAAAGACAAATTCACTTTGGTTAATCAATTAATTAATATATGTTCCCTTCTCAAATATATTCGTATTAATTTATAATGTTTGTTGTACTTCACCGGATATTGCACAATGTGAATTCCGCCGATACTCTATTCCCCAGTATCTGTTTATCGGATTCCTGGATCCTTCCTTAACACAGGACACTGGCGTTGGTAATTGCTGTCCAAAGCTGCTTACTCCCGGCTAATTATCACTGCAAAAACTCCAGACTGACTTTCACTCGATGACCGGTCCTCTGGCTTCCCTGAGTGAGTGAGTGCTGACTTCGTTGAGACCTTGAGGGTCCTCCCCCTACGTTCCTTGTGACTTTTTCCTAAGCAGCCTCGTCCCTTGCTTGACAATCCCTTATATACTTTCTCCCCACCCCTCCTGTATGTTCTAGAACATTCCAGGTTTTCTCAACTTGCTCTCGTATCTGATAGGCTATTCCCCTCTCATTATTACAATTTTGATTACCCCTTCCATCCTTTCTTTGCCTTGCAGCTTTCATAACACAAACGGCATTGTTTTTAGTTTGTTTACGTAACCCGAAAACGGTATTGTTTTAAAGTTGTTTTCATAACACAGACGGCATTGTTTTAAGTTTGTATATATGACACGGAAACGGTATTGTTGCCTCGTGGTAGCACGTGTTCCCAAAATACCCACAATGGCGTCCTTAATTGTAAACTTATGCCAACACGGCCAAAATGGCGTGTTACAAAGTATTACGTTAAAAAATGGTTTATATATTTCATTCTGCAAATTTAGCTTAGAGCGTGTATTATTTCACATAATTCATGGACGAATTGGAAATGAAAAAGAGTACTGATGTGCAAAACATATTTAGTGGTGAATTTTTCGAAACAACTTGGATTGGCAGACACCAAGTATGTGAAAGTTCCCTTGGTCACAGATTGCCAAGAAGAAGTTAGCTCCTTAAAGTCTGCCTATCGTATTCTGATTGAGAGAGTGTTCTTCCTGTATAATTGACCAAACGACCTTTATTTCTGATGAGTGTCACCCGGTGCAAACGATGAGATAATATGAATATTCCTCGGAGGGCCCAACCCCACACGGCAGTTTGAATTAACTAATTGATTTCCCTACGTTTTTGACAGCTATCATAAACCCAATGCTGAAATAGCAGTTTGGAACATTGGTATCCCTTTTCTAGAAAATCTGTTTTGGGGGTAACAACCCACTTGACCATCTACAAAAAAAAAGAACAATGGGGATACGATTCGGCTTCTTCACATAATTTGCACATAAATGTCATCGTCGATGTAGGGATTTTATTATAAAAAACCTAGTCTTGCAATTAAATAAATGTGCAAATTGTTTTGCAGAAAATATGCGACGCTGTATTAAAGAAAATATGTATCATGCGAAAAGTACGAAGGTTTGCTGATGAAAAAGTGGTAGAGAGATACTACTTTGCCCCGGTTAGGCCACCATATGCCGGGAGCACTTGGGAATCTGCTCAGGAAGATTTTATCCGCGAAATAAATAAAATACAAATGCAGCCGCACGCTTCGTTAAAAACTATTACGAGGGAACAAAGTGTCCCACAGCTGATGGAAGGATTAGGCTGGGAAACGTTAGAGATTCAGGGGTTGCACGCTATGCTCAGATTACTTGAAAAAGCGTGAATCAGGCGAATTTCAGTCGGACATTGAGGATATCATTTTGGTCCCGCGCTATACATTTCGAACAGATAGAAGCGATAAAATAAGAGAGATACACTGCCGAGCTTATGGGTAAAAAAATTATTTCTTTGCACGCACCATTAGTGGTTAAAAAAAACAGTGTGACACTAACATAAGGCACATCGTTAACTCACAATTCACTTCTGTCCTCTCCCCCATCCTTGAGCCTATTTACTCACCTTGTCATGTCTGGTGTCCTAACACCCTCTGCCTCTGCCTAACACCCTCTGCGGCGGCTCGCGTGGTAGTATGTAGACGTATAGGTGTAGCGAAAATTAGTGGCACTCGCTTGTTAATAGTATGACGCATGGGAGAGGAAAGCATACAAGTTATGTGGGATAAAGTGGCCGAGTCTACCTCCAGATGTCACTCCAGGAATCCTTCGGTACCTTTTCCCGCTCATTAACATTTGATTTAGCCTCAGTGATCTCTGATTCGACGCTGGTGAGTGCAACCAAGTTTCGCTACACCTATAGATATACATTCATAAATAATTTTGAACAAATTTATGAAAATAGACACTGGCATCAAAAATACAATTTTATACGTTTCTTAGCAATAAATGTAATGCACCCTCATTAACAAGCAGAAATTTGTTTAACTTGTACAATATCTTACTCCATTCTTAGCATTGATAATTGATTTTATTTAATAAAAATATATATTGGGCCCTAGAAATAACAAACTGTCTAAAAAAAATTTTTTATTATCTAGAAATGTATACATTATGATTACTTTGTAAATTATGCTCTTCTCATGATTCTCTTTCACCGCCACAGTCTCAAAAAATTCTAAGGGTCGAATAAACAAGTAAATGTCTTAAAGATAAGTAGTCATAAATGTAATAGAGGAAAGAAATTTATTGTATGTGGTGCCCGTACCATAACTCTTAATACGTTTTTCTGGGCTATCAGCGGAGGTAATATATTAAATGAAATGCTTCTACGAATCTGAGTGTGACGAACTTAATAAACGTAAAACTTAAACATGAAGTTAATTGTCATGGTCGTATTTTTGCGTGGATACATTTCTAATATGTTAGAAAGCAATATAAATTCTTCCGTACTTTTGTTTAAGGGAGAAATGTAAACAAGCGGTGTTTATTCAGTGACCTCTCAAGTGTCATTGAAAACTATGCGTGCATAGATTATTTTTTTGAGAGTTACTTCAGTTAATTTATTGCTGGTGTTCGCAAATTAAGGCAAAGTTTAGCTATCACAGTCAATGCAAATCAATTGAAATAGTTGTTTAGCACGGTTTTCAATGGCTACAAGTGAGGTACGCGTTAGCAACAGGAAAATGAATCGTATTACGGATTTAGCTGCTAATCAAGAGCTAAGGAGAAGTAGCAACCGCTATCCTAGCTTGGAATATGTAAATTTGGGACCGGGATAAAATTTTTGGTATCCAGGCGATGCTAGCTAATGTCGTAAACTACGTAAATATAAGAACCAAAATTGACCCCCTGGATTGAATAGAGCGCCGAATGGGATGTTGGTGGAGACGGTATGCCTGGTGATTCTGGAGTTTTACGAAAATATTTTACGCGGCGGAACGAATATCACCCTGCTCCAGTCTGAGATGCTGAATGCTGCCTGTTAATGAGTCGACGTATTGATGTGTGCGCAGTGGCCTGATGAAGACCATTGCATAGACCTTTTTCACATTATGTTTATTAATACTGGTTGTGATACTATCTGATGCCAAGGAGTTTTAATTCTCTCCTCATCCAATCCTTGAGTCTTGGCATTCTTATTCCATTGAATTCCTATATTATTCACATATCAATTGATTTTATTTGATGTAACAGAGGTATTCTTTTATTGACTATAATTATATGAAAAGCCAGCGAAGTACATACTTGAGATAGCCATTGATCACGTTAAGTAGAGGGCATTGCGTGATAAAACTGGCATCTTAATTCCCGTCTCATTTCCATTTAACAAATTTCAGTTTCCATACGAAGTCCTTGACCCAAAGCTCACAAAATGATGAAGAGGTATATTCTCCACTCAATCATAGTATCGAATAGAGTACTTACTTTGATTTGCGTAGTTCTCAACTTTATCTATCATCAATTTTTCTGTGGCTTTTTTTGGTTTTCTGGATTTATAATGTTAGATTCGGTGAAAATATACTGGTTGCTGGGTTGAATTATGTCACTTAATGTGCGAGCAATACATACATTCAAATTATTAATATTCTAGGAAAAAATAACTCTAAGATAACTGAAACATCAAGTAGGTAGGTGGACAAGAGAACGATGGGATGCTTCAACACCCATTGCTGTTGTGGTTACAATGTCATGTGACGGTCTTTGGCGCTGAGAATCTTGTTATATGCGCGGAGATAAGCCTATTGTGTATCATCTGCCAGCAGGTACATTCCACGGATGAGGCAGGTCTTCCGGGTTATCTAACGCGTTTTATCGACCTGGTTAAAGGCCGCCACACACCGAATGCTATACTAAGCGAGAGAACTGTTAGCGCAACGGATGTAGGCTATGTGCGCGGACACACCAGAAGTTAACCATGCCGTGCTATGTAGCAAGATGGCGGACGGCGTAAAACGCACTTCTCAGATTTGACACTTGAATATTCCGTTAATATTGACTTAATTGCAATGCTGAATGATTTTATACAATGCGCATAGTGTGCATAACTAATGTACGCAATTTAGTTGAAATAGCTCTGTTGTAAGTAGGTTAAAAATTAATTTGGGCTGGCGGGACGAAAGTGCTCATTTACCGCAATTGTTACTGCGCATGCGCCATGAATGCTAAGCGAAGAGGAAATTGCCGACCGAGCGATGCCCTGCGACATAGCGCTCGGGAGGTTCACATCGGTTCGCATGGCTCGTATTTGGTGTGAACGGACAGCGGGAAATCGCTTTACGGGATCTTTAGACACGTGGCGAAAGCTGATAGCGCGCTTAGCATAGCATTCGGTGTGTGGCGGCCTTAATGATTTGCTCTGCGCCATTCAGTGCCTTCTTAGTTATTTGAAGGGAATGTTTCTGTGAAGTGGCAAAATTCTGTAGCTTTTAGATATTTTTTTTCAAATTTTTTCTCAATCCCTGGTCTGAGAAACCGACATAATGGTCTGGGTAACTTTTTTTTAAATCATGGGAAACTCTTACTATAATACGGGAGTACCTAAGTAGCACATGCAAAGGAAGGAAATAAATGTATGCTTCTACGCTGTCGTCATTTTACTTCTGATTTAACTCGGTAGCAGCTAATATTTTGTAAGGAAATAAAGGAGAATCAATTCAAATTAAAAATCCACAGATTTTGAGACGGAAAATAAAACCTATGAAGGCTGAAATTATACTGATCAAAATGATTAAAATAAATGACAACAGTTTTGATGAACAAAACAATTATTTGAAACATCAGTCGTTGAGACCGAAAACTGCTTGTGGCTGTACTTTGTAGACTAAAAGTCACTTCTAACCAGTGGCGGATACATATGGGGGGCGCGCGCCCCCCCCCCTTGCGGGGCCGCCCGCCCCCCCCCCCCCTTGCGGGGCCGCCCGCATTGCCGCCCGCGCCAGTCAGCCCGCACGCTATTCGTTCGTGTCTTACGTCAGTCGACTCTGAGTCGAGTTATCGAGTAGTTGTACTTTCTCATGTAGCACGCGTCCGCGTCATCGTATTTTATACGTTTCTGTCTGGCACATAGATAGCTAACTTACGAGAAAAGTCGCGACCATTCTAGTGATCTCGACACGTTATACTGTCTGGCATTTGTTCGAGAAAAGTCGCGAATATTCTACTGTTTGTATTTGTTCACATTCCTTAAAAGTCTGGAAGCGAACATTCTGGCATCGAATGTTCTCTAAACAACCGAGCTACATATATAAGGGAAGCAGAGTCGCTGCCAGGCTGTCAGCCATATAGCACCCGCTCACTAGTAGTAACCTTTCATCCTCTTCTCCTTCACTAACACTGTAAAGGTAACACTGGTCCCTTCACTCTGAATCGTCATTTTCCCCCGTATGTGTAATTGCACAGCCAAAATCGCTGAAGAGGTGGACTCAACGTGCACCGTTACAGCGCTCTATTCTTTGCTCCGAGGGCCCTGCCATTGACATTGCTGCTGCTGCCAAGCTGTCAGTTTGAAAGCTATAATCGTCGCGATAACTTGCGCCCCCCCCCCCTTGAGTTTTTTCTGTATCCGCCACTGCTTCTAACTGTAATGAGGGAGTAATTAACTCATGAAAAGGAAGTAAATAATTTGTTCTTATTCGCTGGTGTCATTTTTCTTCAAGTTGAACTCGGTGATAGTTAATATTTGGTTATGCAAATCTTATTTTAAGGAGAATTTATTAATATTAAAAATCCTGGGATTTGAGACGGAGAATAAAATCTAAGAAGGCTGATAGTATATTTATCACAAAGAATTTAGAATATCTTTAGTTTTGGTGAAGAAAAAAGTTACCAAGTTTTGTCTTTATTTATTGGGTCCGACAACACCGTTTACAAAACTTTTTTTCGCATCACGGTTTGATGGTTAATTTAAATCATTTCCAGGGCAAGTATATCACCTCCATTGTTCATCCGAGGATGGTTCCTTTAAAGGACCCTCCCATTCTTAAGCACCTATCAACTACTGCAAGCGATAAGGAGCCATCCGACAGGAGAAATAATATCTTGGGCGTGATGACCCGAATCCACGGGGGCGGATGCGCCATATTCGTCGACGTCGGGGGTCCCTTTGCCCTCGCGAAAGGTTTCGGGCTCTGTGAATTAATTAATAACTCTCTCTTAGCGAGAAAACTTCTTGATCTTGCGTGTCTGCTTGGGAGCGTCAATGAAAGGGAAAATCGACCGCAGACGCGGACTCGTTGAGACAAAAAAACTTGTTTCCAATGAAGTGGATTGAACGGTTCCTGTCGACGAGTCTTGGCTTATATATCTATCTCTCCCGTTCTCTCGTTTTACTGCATCCTTCAACGAGGACGCAAGTCTAATTTCTTCCCCGTCCCAAAATCTCCCCTTATCTCCTCTCCCCTTATCTCCTCTTTCTCCTATCATCCGTCCGGGCGCTATATTTTTCTCCCCCATTCCTGGAGCTGTTTTTTCTTCCCTCATACTTGGCGCTATTTTTTTCTCCCATCATCCCGGGCGCTATTTCTTCCTCCCCTCATCCCTGGCGCTATTTTTTTCTCCCCTCATCCCGGTTGCTATATTTTTCTCCACTCTACCCCATCGCGATCCCATCTGACTCCTCGCCCCCTCCGTCAAATGCCGCCTTCCTGAACGTCACTCACTCCTACCTCCGTCTCCCTACATCACTGCCGCCAGTTTTCTTCCTTGCCTCTCCCCCAACCTCGATCCCTTCCCACTCAGCCGGTGCAAATTAAAACTAGCCGACTTAGATTTACGATACGAATTGGCGCCAGGACGTTAATGGGCAGTGGAATGAGGGCGAGGGTTAGTGGGTGGATGGGTTCCTTCATCGTTTTCTTTTTTATACAAATGCGTGTGAATTTTTTTTTCGTTCCAAGGCGGTCCGTAATTGATGATCCGGTTACGATGACACGAGTTATTTAACGTTTATTAGTCGAGGCGATCTTTCTTGCTGGGTGCTTTTCGCTTCTTTTTTTTATAATTCGAAAGGCGACAAGAGGGATGCTGGATAGACTAGGCGGCGCGTAGGTTTTTCAGTTCATTTATTTTCGCGTGCATCCTTGCCATCCGTCTCGTGGAGAAAGATGTGGGGCAGCACTGGTTCTCCCCAAAACTTGACTCATACGCACGACGCACCGAACGAATTCACCGAATATAGTTTTCCTTCTGTTTCAGTGGGAACTTAGGTAGATCAAGTGCGATATGCGTGAGATTCACTGTATGGGAACTTATTCGAGAATGGTTAGTGTAACGCTTGCATGAGGTCATGACTCGTATGTTATCTTGGCTGTTTACGCTATTCGAAAGAAAAAAATTACCAATCCTCCTTAACTGTGTTGTTCTGACTGAAGTTGTGTCCGTGTTTATGGATGAGAAAACATTCTCGGCGCAAGATTGGGGTAAATGGTGATGAGATCTGCGAAAGTAGAAATATTTTAATAATTTGTTACTTTTCATCGACAAAATCGCTTTGGATAACATGTTATTGCTGGAGAAGCCCTCGAACCTTTAGAAAGTGTATAGATGCTGTTTTTAAATGAATTGATTGAGTTCATGACAGTTCATGATGTAAATTTTCGCCATTCTATATTTTCCGATGACGTGTTGAGTATGAACTAGTACTTCATTGAAAATGCTTTATTTCTCTGGCTGCTGATTGTCCCACGGCTTATGTTTATAATCCTGATTTGAATTCCGCGAATCTCATTTCAATTCATTGCATTGTTTTGATTTTTTGACCTATTATTCAAGTACACGTTGCACCCCATCTACCTGGTTGGTATGATTGATACATCCTTAATATTTTAGTACCTACTCAATCCGTTACTATATTTCACCTCATGCATCATAATAAGTTAAACCACTTCGTTATATTACACACTTTTGTTTTCATATATGTACAGTGGTTTCCATCATTTGTTTTGTCTCACGTCCAGTAAGTTCGCCAATAATCAATTGCTTTCTTTATTCTTCTGCATTTACAGATTTCGGTGTTAGGGGTCCCCTGGTACTATAATGGTAGAATGGTAGAACTAAAATGATAGAAATTCGTTCATTGCGTCGCATTTTTTTCTTACCAAAGTCTAAGAGGCATGTCATCAAAATAAACTGGGATTTTTTTTGCGACAATTACGAAAATATGACATTTTTTGTTGTTTTGTTTACTCTCGCAGCCGCAATTTTTAACTCGTAATTTATACAACGCTACAAGTAACAAGATAGCATGTTGCGGTACTCATTTGGAATATGCAGCCCCCTAATTTTACATAATCGGGGTCGTGTTTTGTTAACGCGAGACTATGGAAACTTCACTAATGCACTATCGGGAGCGCTAATTCACTAATGCGAGACCATGGAAAATATTGAATGGAGTCAGTCACATTCTGTACCTCGGTCCGAAATATTGGTACTGAAGAAAAAGCCGTAGAGTTTTTGAAACAGAAAAAATACTGCACTCTGGAGGAGTGTGTCACGAAAAAACAGAAAATTATATTAAAATTTTACAGAAGACACGTAATATGAGAGTGGAGAAAACGAGTGTGTCGAGTGAAAATTCCTCTTCGAAAAGGAACATGAATTGAAAACTTTGAACTTTCATTTGAAAAGATTACATTGTTCATTTACGGTTTAAAAATGTGTTTTTTTAATTCTCATTGATAAATAAATACTATGCAAAAACGTAAAAAAGGAAATGGGCTTCACATTCCGAATAAGTACCCAAGTAATTAAACTTAGTATGGCTCCTGTTTTAGGCTGATTGCCTCTTCAGGAACTGGGGAAGATCTCCGTGGAATAGGCGTGGTCTTAGCCAATCGCGCTACGGGGATGTCTATAGCACGACATTTGCACTTGGGCGTCCCGCAAACCGTCCGTCAGGTCGTCAAGAACTGAGGACATGCCAGTAACAAGTAGCAAGAACTGGGGAGAGGCTAACATGTGACGACAGAGAATAACAATATAACAACAAATAAATAAATAATTATATAAATACATACACAAACTGGTGGATCGCTGGGAAGGTTCAATAGACAATAAATGGATAGTGTAAATTATGTCTCTTTGGCATCAATGTTCACTGGTAGAATCATTGAGGGCCATATTTATAGTCGATACCCAGCAGTCCCACAGCCCCTAGCAGGCCCCTTCGTCAAAAACTGTATTTATAGTCTGATTTAAACCTCCTTAGCCTCTCTTGATTCTGGTAGCAGATAAATGCTACACCAGGGGTCGAAAAAATAGCACAATAGATGTAACTTAACTGACTCAAATGATTGTGCATAACCTTAAATCAATAATTTCGAAGATTTGGTGTTGATAAAATAACGGTAAGATTTGCCCTTAATCGATAAAAATCTGATGTGATGCCGGACTCATTCCAAGGATGTTCATATATACTTGGAGCAAATGTTTCCCCACACTTTCTTCTTCTTGTGGCAGGAAACTGCGTCCGTTTTCTTACTTTCCACTCTATCTTTATGCCTCTCCACCTGGTCACACAAAATCTTCTTCTGCACGCCGTTGAAGCTATTTGCACGTCGATCGGCCATCTCAATAGTTTTCATACGGCCTCTGGCTCTTTATTTATCCGTATCCATGTTGATCACGAGCGTCACCGCTGAAACATTTGAGCTGCGAATCCCATTTACCGCCGTTTGTAGTCTTTAGTTGCCAGATCTAACCCCCAACCATCTCCTACCTAGCAGCTCCCTTAATTTTGACTATGGGACGCAGAATTCAAGGAGCCTGCTGAGAAAAGGGCTGGGCCGTCGTAGGGCATGCCGTGGCCCCTGGGCACACAGAAATATGGGACCCCGTTGGAAAGTAAAAAAAGGGAATGACAAGAAAACATATTTTTCTGTTATGATTTTATATTTATTATGCTTATGGCGCAGTTAATTAGTTTCACCAAATAGCAAATAATACGTGTTTATTATTATTAAAATGTTCGCTGTTCACTCTCTGGAAAAAATTTAAAATCTGACGGTAATTTTTGTAGGTATCTACTTAACATAACCGAAAAAAATGTTGCTCCTTTTTTGTCTAAGCAAATATTTCGGCATTTCGGGGCCCCCGTGAGGTCGGGGGCCCTGGACTCGGGCCCCGTGTGCCCTTATGGTAAAGACGGTATTGGATAAGGGGACTGCTGGGTTACGACTATAAATACGACCCTGAGGTAGATGAAGAGGGCATGATGTCATCTGACTGTGACCTGAAAATAGAAATGTCAACCATATTCCTTCCCCCTGTAATTGATTTACTTTCGCAGCGAGTGGACGCATTAGCAGATATTTAGCAAGAATATATACCTTCTATTGAAAATTTAATGCTATTAACTCTTGAAACAAATATTCGATACTTGGAGCTATGGATTCTACTCCATTATTACATGTTTTTTCGCTGGGAATATGGAGAATTATTAATTTAAATAAAAGCATATATGAGATATACATTTTTAATTGGTAAATGCACGCTGATTTCTAGTGAGTTATCGATGGAAAACATCGTGAAATTGTAATATTAGTGCGTTGACCCTTAAGCGCTAAGGTGAATCGAGGGGAACAAAGATGGCGAACCGGCCACGCCCACGTTACAGCTTCAAGCACTGACCACCATAGCAATCGCCCTCGCCATCTACTCGATGTGTGGAATACAGGGGCGGCTCCAGACCAGAGTTTCGGGGAGTGGGGGCAAATATATGTTTGCACACCATCTCTAAACGTGCAAGAATATTTACGTGCAGCGAATAGTAATGGTAATAATGCCTCTGTTGCTACAACAAACACGGCGTTGTTTATTATCGTGTAATACTCAGATGTATTATACGTAGTGGAACCAAGGAGGTTAGAAAAGAAATGGAGGCGACATACCACTTGATTCTTGAAGCCAATTCCGCCATTGCAGTCGGCACAGTTTAGACCTTCCTCTGGCTTACGTGTCCTGCGGTCGCGTTCTATTGTCGTCAAATCTAAGTTAAAAACCACAGGCAAGGCGATGTTTTGTGACTGGTTTGGCAACACATACTCGGCACAAAACCCTTCCCAAGCACCCCTATTCTTGCTTCACTTTCGTCCATGAGCGTTCACGGTCATGCCTACTCCATTTCATTTTTACCTCCTTGAGTGGAACCGTCTGCCTCTCATTTCGATTGCAAACTGTTTTTAGACCAATTCTCACATCATATGAATGAACGAAGGAACGTCAACGAGTATCATACTAGGTTAAGAACTCCTCGAATGACTACGCTGGCAGTATTATTCAGGCTTTGTGGATTTCTTATAAAATACGTTCAATTTTTTTCACACTCGTTGATTTTGATAACGATTGAGTACAAATTTTTGGACCAATTCCCACTTAATGAACGTTACGAGTTATTTAAATATGTTTAAAAGTGTAAAAGTGCAGTAAACTTACATTCACTCAATCATCGCGATCCCTTTTCAAGACTCACTCGCCGCTGTGTTTCCCTTCCTTGGACTTAAAAATATATCCATCAACATGCCTAAAAGAAAAAAAAGAGTAAACTTTCGAATAAATCTTCTAGAGCAAGAGGAATGTGTTCTTTGCGAGAAAATGAGCCCTTGCAAGAAAAACGACAAAGATTAGACTTGGATGCTCAAAGACATGCCCACCAGCGATCCATGATCATCTTCCCGTAGTGTTTCTCGGGTTACGCTAAGAACCGCACACATTTCATCCTAACCCAACCTACGGACGGGTAACAAAATATAAATCTGGTTCAAATATAGACCCATATGTTTCAAAACTTCAATCTGTTTTAACATGGCGGAAACTTTAATGACGTCACTGCATGCTTCTTACCGAAGTACGGAAATTCTGCGCAATGAACGACATTCGTGCATGAAAATCTACAAGTGCACTAAGAATCACCATAGATTTTTTATTTAGCATCCGAAACCAATAATTATGGCTATGCCGAAGGCGCAGTCCGGGTGATGGTGGATTCATAGGTCAAATAAACAATGCTTCTGCTGCCATTACTCCTCTTGACGTTGTCATCCGCTGGATTGTACCCTTCTGTCCAATCCTGATTAAGATACTCAACGCACATATCAACGTTAAATTGCGCAACTCAATTTAATGCAAATATATTGTTGTACACAAGGAAAGCGATCAAGCTGTTAATCACTCAGAAAGCGACTCAAGAGAGCCGGAGGGACGAGGTGATCATCTATCAACCTGGGTACTTAATAAGTAGTAATGAGTCTGCGTGACTCATATTTGGGTTTCCCGCGCATGAAAGAGGACCAACAGTCACTCATGTCTCCGTGCACCTGGAAAACGGTCAGTGTGTCTAATACAACGAACACAAGATATAAGATATTTTACGGGCTTCTCAAATGACCACGCTGACAGTATTCTTCAGGCTTTGTTGTTTTCTTATAAAATAAGTTCAATGTTTTTCTCACCCGTTGAAATGCAACGGGTACCTTCCTCTAGTTGTAGGATATCAATTTTAGTTCAAAACCTCATTGTTATCCGCGCGCAAAGTGGGGCGCTGGTGTTGAGGAGAGTCCCGTAGCGGAGGAAGCTCGGTTTACAGACTCGACATATCGCGCTCACGAACTCCCAAACACTACACCTCCAGAGGAGAATTTTTATTCCTCCAGGCAATAGTGGAATGACCGAAGGGGAAAATTGTGCGGGGAAGTGCAGCAGTGGAGAGATGGAAGGGTGGTTCGAGGGGAAAGTCACGTACTCCTCTGTTCGGTGCAGAATGATGGGCGGGTGCGGTCGTCGAGAATCGCTGGTGAAGAAGCGACGGGTGCAGGGCCGTAGCCAGGGGGGACAGGGGGGTGCTGCCCTTCCTGGAAGTTATTTTTCCCAACCTAGCTTCAAGAGTTTTTTTTTTTAAGAGTTTAACGCCTTCTTTTTGTACTCTGCTTGACAGAGGCGAGCTTTAAAAGTCGAACAAAAACCTAAAATAATCCATCCAATATTAAGACTGCAAATAGTAACCTTAAAAATATCGAATACATTTACAATGTTAACCTTCCCAAGCATTTATTTTATATTATAAAACGTTTTCCACCCCCTAAATACATGACCTGGCTACGGCCCTGGACAGGTGGAATGTGAAACGAATTGCGGCCCGCGACTTCTTTATTTCCTGCAGCCAGTGACGAGCCGAGGCTTGAGCAACGTGGGGAAAAGCCTCTGGAGTTTGGGTCGTATAGGAGTGACCAGTCTGCGACTTATTAATGAATGTGCAAGGGGGAGAGAAAGTTTGAAAATGATACTAACTTCCAGCATGCATTTCTTTCCAAAATGATAATCTTTAGTGCATCGTAAAAGTGACTAACACTGTTTTTCTACAACTAACAACAAAGTTAGTGGTGACTGACACTGTTTTTCTACGGTTTACAACGACAACTAACTCCAACAAAGAGCACAATGAAGGCTACGGACTAATAATTTCTCTAATTAGTAGTATTTCCACCAACTCATTGAAAGAAACCGTGGCTGAAGTGCACGACAATTTACGGTTGAAATTGCATGCACCCACAAGAAGTAGGTTTAATGTTTATAATACCTAATGGCACTTTTACTCGTAGAACTCGAAGCTTGGAGACAGCTTATAGATTAAAAGTTGAGCACTTTGCGGGAATGGAAACTACAATATTAAGAGGATCGTTCTGATAGTATCCCTCAAATTAACGAACGTTTTCAGAGATTACAATTGGTAAATAAATTATTTATTAAGGGCGGCCAAAAAAAACGTCGCTCACACTAAGAAAAATACTCGGGCTGGCCCAGCCTAGCTACATATGTACTAATATATGGAGCGTGGGTCGCCATGGCTGTTGTCTTCAAGGTGAATTCCCAAAGCGTCTTCAAAGTAATAGTGGACTTACGTTTTGGATACTCCAACGTAAGAGTGTATAACAACCTTATCGTAGACTTTGCGAGATTTTTTCCATTCATAATATAGAGACAATATTGATTTTTTTCAAGTCATGAAGAAAAAGAATAATGAAATAATATAGTAATATTATTGACGTATCAGTTATCAACGGCAGTTTTAAGCAGTCATTTTTTCTTCTCCGAGTCACATTTCTTACTTATCTAACGATCGTAAATCTACCTTTGCAATGCATGCAGTCAATTTTTGTTTTTATTATGCTTCACCTTGAAATTTTTATTTCTGAGAGTTAACTATTATGCCTGTGGTTGAAGTGAAGTTTGTTTTCTTGGAAAGAATAATGTAATAAAGTTAAATGGCTCAAGTGAAATTAATTAAAGATTAAACACTTCGGGAAACCTGTCATGAGGTGTTGGTGAACAGCTCACCAGGTTTTCTAAAATAAAGAGGATTTATTATTACTGGCAACTATGAGTTTTCTATTTGGAAAACTGGATGCACACACGGAAAGATAAAAAGTTGGGTCGGAAAGTGGAACCCGCTGATGCAAATGCCAAGCTGATAAATAATTTTGTGAATGAAAATGGCCAGATTTAAAAAAACTAATGTACCTATTAAAGATTTTTTCCGAATGATTCTATGTACTGCATATCATTATCATATTTACAGTACTTACATATTTTTCTATGGGTATTTACAAACTATACGCGCCCCATTTATGGAACTCCATTTCAGTAAAACATTCCTCTATTTTACTATTTAAATTATTGTTCACGATATAGGTTCAGCTTTTCCAAAACTACGTCCTATGTTCTTCATATAAGATCCTTTTAGACATCCTCGGTATCATGAATTTAAAAAGGATAAACTTTAAATATTGTTTATCTTTCGTTCTTACCAAGTCTTCAACATAAGGGTTTTGTCTAATTCCGCATGAGTTGATTGGGGCAAGAGAACCGGAGAGCAATAGGGAAATGAACTCTGCCTCACAGCCAGCTGCGAACACGCGTGGAGTGGAACAGAACACGCATTGCAGCTTGAAGAGGCAAGAAGGAAAGCTAAGGGGTAACCGATACTTCCTAAAATAAAGTAGGGATGCTATCGAAATTTTTAAAAACGAATACGAATTCCCAAAGGAAGAGTGGGTATCCACTTCTCATCCTCATCACCAGCCATCATCAAACCGAACATTAGTTTTCAGCAGCTGTCCACTCCACACTCCCAGCAACCAAACGCTTCATTCCTGCTTATAATTATTCACTTTGACTTCCGTCATAGTTTTTCTAATGTATTCCATTCCTGATCTTCCTTTGTAATTCTTGCATGTTTAGAATATTTTTAAATTGATTATTAGATATCATTTTTAAGAAGAAAGTTCTACAAGTTGGAAATGTGCCAGGGTGTAACATGCATACAAATTGTCAATAAATTTAAGATTTGGTAAATAATAATTGAATATCCCAATTCAATAAGTTGGAGTGTGCCAAATATGATCAATAAACAAAATATTGTATATCATCAAACCCCCAAGATATCTTTTGCACCTATTCTTGAAAATATTGACATATTTTCTTGGAAGTGGCTCAAATATTTCTGCAGGTAGAATGTTCTAATCCACAATTGTTCTATTAAGGAATGAGTTTTTTTGTATTGATCCTTTTTGGCCGGCGTTTTGACTTAAATATCATTCCTTCCTCTGCAAATCCGGCTTCCCACTTCCTGTCTTAGATCTCCCCATGTATTTTATCTCCCGTAAGTATGTGGGACAATCCACTAAGTCTGCTTCTTTTTCTTCTATTTTGTGATTAGCTATCTTTGGCGGTAGGCAACCAAAACAGCTGTCGGAACATTATTTTCCCCTATGCTTGATTTCATCACCAGAAGATATGTAATAGGCACTAGAAGTTATACATGGCGATGATTTCAGAAAGTGAAAATTGCATTGAAAATGTGAAAGCTTACGTGATTATTCGACGCCTACTAGGTCCTACTGGGACCGTGGAGCGAACTAGTACCGCATCAATTATCTAATGAAGTAGCTCAGGGAGTATGGCAGCGATCATGCTTGCTAGCCATATTGCTGGTTCTGTATCACACGATACTGGAAAGCTATCAATAGAATAGCGGGTACCCTCCGACTTTTGTTGGATCAAGTATCGTGTGAAACGGGCTTGAGATGATGTGGGTGACTTGCCTAAAGTAGCTTCATAACTACCTATTCTTAAAGAGTTCCTCTCGATCATTCTAATCACAGACTTTGTTTTGTTGACGCCTTATAATTGCTCCTTTCCTTTTAATCCTATTCGATATTTCCACGGAACGACCAATCACAGCAGGAAATGGCATTTCCTGTGCCGATTTAAAGGTTCCAGGGGTGTTTGGGAATAATCTCACGGTGGAAAATATTCGAGGAACTCTTTCAAGCATCAAATTAGACGCCTCAGGGAAAATGGATTTCTTCAAAGAGTAGGTGAGCGTCTTAATCACGGATTTTAAGAGACTAACAATCAAGCCAAACGCCTATCAATTATCTGATGCGATTCACGCCACGGATCCTCTTGGCGCTAGCTTCTTATTAAGTTGTCTAAATGACGGTAGGAAATCGTCGTTCCACGATGCGGAAGCATTCTTCTTTTAGCGCTTCCCAATCACAAGAGGTTCACCGGAGTGTGAAGAAATAAAGAAATCAAAAGAATTGAGTTATCTCTTCATCTAAAACAGCACATGCGATTATCGAGCGAAAATTTGAGCCGATTGAAGGGTGTTATGCTATTAACCTTATTCCAGTGATGTGGCGATCAAGGGCGTGAGAAGAGTGAGGGAGAATTACACGGTTAGTATTCGTTCCGATCAGGAGGCCAACTGTTTCCTCAAAGCTGAGATCCAGTAAAGACATTTCTCGGCAAACACCCTTGGCTGATATTCTTATATATATATATATATATATATATATATATATATATATATATATATATATATATATAAAACCATTCATTCATTCTCTCAAACCGCTCACAGGCGTAAATATTAAATATTTCGTTCGTTATATATATATATTATATATAAATATATAATATATATATATATATATAATAAAAAAACTTGACAGGGGGTGGGGAAAGAAAAGTAAAAAGAGAGAGAGGACTTACTGGGACGTTTAGGGCATGTAGGCCCTTCTTCAGCGTGTAACTGGTAGCACACTCGACCGGCAATTGGGAGATCCAGGTTCGGATCCTGGGTAAGGTGAAATTTTTTGTCTGGATTCGACACATTTTCATCTTTGGACCCCACCAAACCCTGTGTTCGTCCTTTTATGTGTTCCTATCCCTTTCCATTTCCTATGATTGTATGAATTTATTCGCGCCTTTGAGCGTCTGATTTTCGAATGGATGAGTATATATATATATAAAACTTCTAGGAGTAAAGGTTAATAGCAAAACTTCTAGGGTAAGAGTAGGAAACCTACTCTTACCCTAGAGAAAGGTGGAGCAAGTCTTCACCGAAATATCGGAAGTTTCAATTTGTGAGTGTCCTTTTTTTCTGTTTCTGTATTTTTATCGGCCACCCTCTTGGCATATTATATATATAAGAATATCAGCCAAGGGTGTTTGTCGAGAACTTTATTTACTGGATCTCAGCTTTGAGGAAACAGTTGACCTCCTGATCGGAATTATTTTCTGTCAAGAATACGAAATAAGAATATCCCCTGACACATCGGTTACCTTTCAAAATTAAGTCTACAATTTTGAAAGTTACATTGTGAATTTACATGCAGTTACGTTGTGTTGATTCTGTATGTAAGGGTGAGGGCAACCTACAATGTATGTGGCACTTATTAAAGGGAAAAAATTATTAAAGAGGGAAAAACATGAACTGAAGAAAGAGAGCTTCCTTAAGCAGGACTCGTGAGAGGCGTAGTGCCACACGGTGCTTTCAGCTGTGCTGGGACATTGTGACGGGTGCAATAGAAAATAAATTAAATTAGATACAATATATTATATGTAAGTATACCACTTCTCTTTGCTTGCAATCCAAGATCTGATTCCTAGACTTACGTCCACCTTCGCCTCAAAAAGAAGCTAACTTAGGTATTAACCATTACCCAAGAATACTTAAGTAGCTATAATGAAAAATAAGAAACCAGGGAAAGAATGTTTATTTATTTTCAGAAATTAGGAAAGGAAAAAATGGCAATGTATTTTGAGAAAGTTTCAAGCATAATTTTGGGAAACAAAATTGAATATCAGCGATATTCCTTTTCGATTATAAGTTAACTATCGCGTACTTTTCCGTTTGGTATCCTCAAATATCATGAAAGTCTTAGTGTGCAAATTTATTATAAACATCTAAACTCATGGGATAGTAATTTTCAACTCTGGAGTTACGTAAATGATGCTCATATTATCAATTAACTATTTAAATATAACAATACACATTGATCACACCAGTTTATAATGAGATAATGCCAACAACCATGTAAAGTTAAAAATTTCTAAATTAAATAATATTACAGAATTAGTATTAAAATAACTTCATGTTAACTCAAAAAATACAAATTGTTTACGTAAATGACAGTTACAATATGACAACATATAGTTTACCCACAAATAAAAGATAAAAATATTAATAAATCTCCTTGGTGGCTTAGACGTTGTCAGTGCAGATAAACACTAAGGAGCGCTATTTTAACAACACTAAGAGTGCAATTTTCAGGACCTTTTACATATTATTTTCCAACCTCCTGAGACACCAAACTTTCCTCTTGTGCCTAGCTCATCGACGTCAGGAACCGTCCTGCATCATTCAGGCTTTCACATGTTGACGTTGTTGGACGTTATGTCCCAGGGAGACCTCTCAATTGTGGCTAAAGCCGTATTGTACGCAAAAGGGTTAAATGACTCGAAATATGATTTGAAAATCCGTATAAGTTAGCTAAATTATCAATAATCAGCATTCATTTAGTGTTTTATTATCCGTGCGCATCGTTGGATGCTGTTCAAATTCTCTATTCAGATTATTTCGGAAATACATTAATTCTCTCAGATGGAAGAAACCGCGAAGAGCCGTTGTACGTGGCAGCCATTCAGTCACAATTGCATAACCACGGCGTAAGCTCAGCGGTATTCCGCTTTTTATTGCGTCTTATAGGATTAACTTTAAAAGTCTTTTTTGCTTGCATTTTTCTGTCTGCCTTGTCCGTACCTACACTCGGAAGCAGGATGCATGCGCATAGCCTTCAGGTATTCTGGCGAGCGTGAAGCAAGTCAGGCAAGCAAAGTTGTGCTTTGCTGCTCACGGAATGCATCACCGCACCTCGCCGTGCCCAGGAATTTTCATCTTCCAACTGCCTAATCCCCTGTTAATGCTCATATTCTTCGGTGTTTTTTATTTTTTCCGTGGGAAAGGAAGTCACGACTTTGACCTCGTCATAGCGCCTCTATGCTGGACAAGAAAGCTGTCTCGCAGGTTTTCCTGCGGATATCTATTCTGTTAAATCACCATTCACTTTTCTTCCAATCTTACGCACAGTAGACATCCTAGGCGATTCCGAGGCAGTGTCTTTCTTCTAATATGCAGTGTCCTTTCCTCCCGAATGACCGGCCATTAATCCCCTCACTCCCGGTTGCCTAACGTTGAGAATAAAATTAATGCATGCATTCAATAGATTTCATACATTATTTTTCATCCCCGCTATTGAGAAGGGATCGTTTTATCTTTAACTTAATAAAACCGATTATAATTGAAAATATACAAATGATTCAATGCAATTTAAAATATTCCTTTTGATTAACGGACATAAGTCATGCCATGCTCCAATTAATAACTGTCTCACCATGTGAACAATGACATTGTGGTCAAAATTCAACTATTTCAATTTTTCACGTTTATTGCTACAGATTGTTCAAAGATAGAGTCAATTGATTAATAATGTTCAATGTGGGATTTACATTCCTCTGGTAAAAATTATGATGGCCAAAGACTACTATTATTTTTTGAGTAGTAGAATTGATTTAAACCTCAATACTTGTACCTTGACACCGTATTTCTATCTTGAAGGGCTATTTTAAAAAAGCTTTTAGTAGGTTTGAATTTACACTCGTATTTTTTTTTATTTATTCATTGTTCTTGGACTTGTCCATTAAGAACATATTGGGATTATACAATACAATAGCGCTCATAATAGACAAATAACAAACATTTATATGGGGAAAATATAGGGATGGGCGGATATATTATAGTGAAAATAACATGAGAATATAAAAGAGAAGAAATAACAACAGAAGTTATGCAATTTCGAGGGTTTGTATGTAGCGAAAAAATCTTTGCTTGAAAACAGAAAAAGAGACAGAATCCTTCACATACTTTGGAACACTGCTCCATAATCGTGCTCCGACCACAGAGAAAGATTTTTCATAAGTTGTCGTTCTGTGTTGGGGGGTGATGAGAAAATCAGGGGCCATTCTAGTCATAATGTTGGACTTATTATTTCTGACGGAAAAATATTGCTTCAGGTAACTAGGTTGTTCATTTTTCAAAAGACAGTAGAGGTATGTACCAAGCAAGTATTTTCTCTTGTTTTTTGCCTTTGCGTATTGAGGTAGACGTGAAGTTTTAATGATAGTTTTGCGTACTACTAGATATTGGAAGCGTCCACTTACTGCCAGAAAAGTGAATATATCACTCAATATCAATTTATGGAGAACGATATCCACTACATGAAATACCAATACCAGTTTATAATCCCAGTACATTTGCATAGCGATTTATGAAGTGCTCCCTGAAATCAATCCTCTGGTATGGAAGGAAATAGTTGTGGCGGAAATGAAAGCATAAGGTGGAGGGTGGTTATAAGAAAGGACTTTGGAGAAACAAGAAATCATGAGTGTTCATAGATAAGAAATAAAAGTGGCATTGAGCCCAATACAACGTAAACAATTGGCGTTTCACTCAATATTTGAAAGAAATCACGTTTTCCACGGAATTATGCTTATTGACTTGCATACATACATACTCATCACGCCATTCCCTTTTGATGTTGGCAAAGTCAAACGTGTTCATCACCTTTACTTGTCCATTCCACATTACCTAATGCCTATCTAGCTATCCTGATTCATATTCATCTATCCATCCCTATCCATGCTTATCTATTTATCCTAAACCTAACCCTCCTACTTTTACCGCCAACACTTCTCCAATACCTACTCCATACCCACTCCATTTAGTCCACACTTAAGCATATTGTGGCGTACCTATGTTTCAATAGCATACCATGATGTGGAACGGAGGAGAATTTTATAAAATGCGATTTTTCCTTCCTTAGGCAACGTTCATTCCTTGATATACTCCATACATTACGCATGCCTTTCTTTAAATCATTCGTCAATTCCATTTTATCTTGCTTGAACTTCCATTTTTATGATTGCTTTTTTTAGTCTTTCTCTCCTATTATAGTACCTTTGCAAAATATTAGGCTAATTGACCGTAAAAAATGATAAGGTACACTACGTAACTTCGTGGAATTGGTACGCGTCTTTAAATGAATTTGTACTTAACATATATATATCACTCGTTTAATTTCCGACCATGTTTCCGACAATCATTGTCACTATCAAGGAAATAATAATTACCTATATAGTGACAATGTTTGTCAAAATCTTGGTCGGAAATCAAAATAAATGTAGAATACACTGTAACAAATTTATCTCGTATTTTTGTACTAGTTGGTACTTAAATCAAGATCTTGCGAAAATATCCCGATGAATTTAATGCATATTAATCAAAATATGAGCGCTTTATGGTCGGAGAGAATTTCTTCAAGAAGAGGGGAATTTTAGGTAGTTTGAGCGAGAAATCAGTTCTAATAAAATTCATTGAAATTGGCTTCATCACAAATAATAATATCTCATCTTTCCAATGATGACAAAATATCAGCGACTTACCTCTATATTTTTTTGAGTTATCTGTGAAATAAATAACAGCCTTGTACCGTGGGAAATGATACGGGTATGCACTTCAGAGTGACTTAATTTAAAAAATGAGGAATTTCTAATGCATTTAACTCGTCGGAAATTTAAAAGTGTGATGTGTATGCTTTCTCAACCATTCAAAAATAAATCAATTACTCACCGCAGTCATTGTTACAGAATCGTAAAAAAAACCTTCGGTTGTGAAGGCCTTTTCAGCGTACGGCGTGAAAAAATGAGTCAAGTTAAAGACTTAAGTATGCACATTTAGTTAGTTACTGAGAATTTCAGTCATATTAAACAATATTTTTGCTCCAGTGGTATAACAATATTTACTTCATGCTTCTTACATCTGCTGAGATAAAAAAAATAAAATTCGAATATGGTCTCTAATATGACTAGGGAAAAATCTCGCTCAAACCGCGCTAACGGGAGTTGGTTGGGGCCATTAGCAAATCGACTCTTATCTCGAGTGGATGGGTTTCAGGCAGGCGTGGGTGAGAGCGGGAGATACTGGCTCTAATCACTTGGCGTCCACTGGACCGTGGTCGGTCAAGCTTGAGGACGGCGAGGGTATTAAGGGAAGGCGGCCTCCTCAACAATCGAGGGATGCGTTGAGTGGGGTGATGGGTAGGTGGGAACTGGGGAAACCCTCCCTTAGAGCAGTTAACCACGAACGCACCCACTATATGTGGCCATCTTTCTCCATAGCGGTTCCTCACGTTCCCCCACACACAAGGAAGACGGCCGCCTTAGCGATAATGACGACCTCAAATTACACTCCCATCGGCTAACCCCTTGTGATGTAACCGTCCTCGTGACCCTGGGTCATCTTCCAGCTCAGTCAGTGGGAACGGAGTTGGGGTTTGTCTGGTCAGCACAAAGGCTCGTTACAAGGTTTTGAGATATAACAATAATATCGTTTATCATCGTAGGGCTTTATAGACGATGCGATGATGATAAAATGTGATAACATTTTGCCATTACAAAAAATAATTGTTTAGAAAAGAAAAATGTATACATAAATAGAATTTTTAGTGACAGTTCTCAAGTTCAGTTGGAATCATTGAAAATACTTGCATGTACACCTTACACATTGATACCCCCTTACAAATGTATGTATATTGACTACTTCAAAAAAATGACTACCTTACGAATAGATGTATATAATATATTTGTAAGGTAGTATACGAGGTGTGATAAAGAAAATAATGGGAATTTTTAAATTTCGCGGGCTTCATTTTTGTGAATTTCTATAATTCCGAGTTCCTGCCACATGGCCGTACGGTCAATAAGGATACCTGGGGCGGAATTCTGTACATGCGACCGACACCTATCGGTGTCGCTAACTCGCCCGACCGACACATGTCGGTCAAGAGCTATTCCGGTGGCACCTTCGACCGATACTCGTCGATAACTTGACCGACAATCGTCGGTCAGCCGGGGTGATCCCACCGACGATTTTGAAGCCCACGGTAGGCCGACCGACACGTATTTCGTCGATTAGCGATTCCTTAAGTGTATCATCTTTAGTGTGAGAAATTTCCTGCACCGAAAGTGCAATAGTTGGGTGCAAGGAGATTGTAATTAGTTGATAAATATTAACTTTCAATCACCTTAAATGAGTGTCGGCGTTTTAACACAACCTTCGTCCCATCATCACAAAAAGGAATAAATCTGCATCTAGATTTTATACATTCTGGAAATAAAATTGAACAAGGATTATACCCTACATCTGAATACATTTTATTTACTTTTTTCTGCACAGATTTAGCAATTAACGGTGATCCACACTCAATCCTATCACTTCTAAGGTCATTTACCATAACTACGCTCAGACAAATATGACATCTTGGTATATATAACTACAGACATAAATTGATTTGATATTTATTGACACAATTACTATCATCGAGCCAGTCCCTGGCATTAACGCGCTAACCAACTATTAAACACAATGTTCGTCCCATCACGTCGAATACAAATACTTTTGTAGCTCACTTTTAGAAGACCATTTACCGCTTGTCAAGGGCTTTCTTGTAGCATACATGAATACCTACCGTGAGATATATTTCTCCAGGCACACACAGCGGCACTCAAATAGAGGAACAATCCATGGTATTGACATCAAGTCGAGTAAATGAAAACACAACTTTTGAGGTGGTAAAATTTACTGAATGAAGGATAGTGAAACAACATAAATTGTATAAGTAGACAACAAATAATCACCCTTTCACTTGGACGTAAACAACCAACCACACTCACAATTTATGGTATTCTACAATAACACAATAATATCTGCCAATGACAAATCCTAATGCCTATTGCTAATTAGTCATTATCTTCCTAAAATATAGACGGATTAATTACTTTTTCAACAAAATCATATTGGACACAACAATGCAAAGAAATTAATAGATGAAACATGGGGTGGCAAAATTCACTGAATGAAGAATAATGATACACATCACTGTTTATCCATTCACTGGGACGTAGACACTCAATTAAAAGGCAATAACAATTCATCTAGTCACCGTGACTTCAATTCAAATAGATTCCACATCTTAATTTAGTCAAAGGTAGAGACAACGAACTGATTGCTGTTACGTCTTCTCCAACACTCACTACGTATTTGTTACACTTTTAATACTATTCATGTCATAACACATTATTTAAAGAGATCAAATCAACAAATTTACGCATAAATATCACCACTTTGACACACAATCCATCGTAGCACATAAATAACGCTTGTAATCACTGGCATGCCATAATGTAACACTCACAGCCAAAACACACGCAAAACCTTCGTTTATCTATTATCACAAAAAATGACGCTGTTGTTTCTTGCACATTGAAACCTAATGATGCTAACTTTATTTAAAACTTGAAATTAAATGCTCCAATGGGATAACCGCCACAGCTTAAAACCGAAAAAGACGTGCGATAGAAACTATCTTCCAAAATTACGTTGCACAGCATTCAAGACCACTATTCACATTTGAAGTCCAAGAATAGTATGTTTTAAATGATTTGTATTTAAAAAATTATATCACCCTGCGATACTTCTTCAAATATCATGAAAATTAAAAACTAAAACAACCTGTCCAAATAATCGTCGCTCGAACGTAAACAAACAGCAATTCGCCGGAAAGCGCCGTGTTCTTACGCCGTGTCCATAGTAATCATCCGCACCTTAGACAAAACAAAATAGTCCTCTTTAGGAGTTCGATTAAAATACTTTTATAGAGGATGTAATGCACATCGGTCGACTTAAATTGCATGCTCATCTTTTTGAGAACTTATAAATAAATAATAATCTCTGTTCTTTTGCAAAACTTCAATACGAAATATTTAGCCTCTCGCGCAGATGCCAGTTTCCGACCGACAACTGCATGACGTCAGCAAATCGTCGCTTGCATCGACAGGTGTCGGTATGTTTGCCGTAGCGTTAAAAACAAGCGCGCTGAAATCGAGCATATATTTCAGGACGCAGACGTGGTCATAGGAACGGAGAGCTGGCTTACAGAGGATATAAGTGACAGCGAAGTTTTTCCTCCAGGATATAAAATCTACAGATGCGATCGAAGCGATAGGACAGGAGGCGAAGTTTTTATAGCAGTTAAATCACATTTACACAGCACCGCCCATGAAATAACTGATAATGAAATAGAAAGCGTATGGTGTACAATTAAACAACGAAACAAAAGGAGTATACATGTTTGCTCTTTTTATAGACCTCCAAACTCCGAAGCTGATACTATTTACCAATTAGAAAATCAAATATCCGCATTTACTTTGAGAGACAGTAAAAGTGTAATCATTATTGGGGGAGATTTTAATCTGCCATCTATAAATTGGGATTCTTACACTGTAAAGCCAAATTCAAGGAATAGGGAAATCAGCGAGATCTTACTCAACACACTTACTAAGCACTCACTCGCCCAAGTAGTTGACAAGCCTACGAGAGGAAATAAAATATTAGACCTTTTTGCAGTAAGCCATCCTAGGTTGATAAAACAACTCGATATTATTGATGGCATAAGTGATCACAGAGTAATTTTTGCAGCCTTAAAACTTGAAGTAGAGTCAGCTGTAAAACCGAAACGCAATATTTATTTATTTGATAAATGCAACTTCATAAAATTTGGCGAGATGCTTAATGATTCGTACACTGACTTCGTAGCTAAAACAGAGGACAAAAGCACTGATGCATCATGGAAATATTTCTTAGAAATTCTACGCCAGGGAATCAACGAATATATTCCGCGAAAATTGAAATGTGATAGTAAAGAACCTCGCTGGTATAACAATGATGTTAGGAGGGACCTTAAGAGACAGAGAAAACTGTACAACTTATTCAAAAAGTCCATTACGTTAGGTGACAAATCGAAGGAACTTGAAGCAAAAGAAAGTTACGCTGCACAACGCTCAAAAACCAAGAAATCAATGCGTACTGCATTGCGAAATTTCAAGAAAAAAGTACTTGGTGAATTACTCGAAGAAAATCCGAAATCTTTTTGGTCATATGCGAGAGAGCTTCAGGGAAAATCTTCAACCGTAGATTCGTTATTTGATAAAGATGGCAAACTTGTCACCGATAATATTGACAAAGCTAACACGTTAAATTCCCACTTCGAAAGTGTATACACTACAGACGATACTCCATGTTATTTCGACATTTCATTCACTGAGGAACCGATGAAAGAAATCACTATTCAATGTGATGGGATAACTAAACAGCTACAGTCGATCAAAAATAGTAAATCTCCGGGTCCGGAGGGAATACCCGCGCGTGTCCTCAAGGAATTAGCGCCACAGATCGCACCGTTCTTAGACATAATATTCAAGAAGTCATTGTCTGAAGGAAAGATACCAATAGACTGGAAAATTGCAAACGTTACACCGATATTCAAAAAGGGAAACAGACATGACCCAGGGAACTATCGACCAATTTCATTAACGTCTATTATAGGCAAGATACTCGAACATATCGTCGTTAGCAATATCATGACGTTCCTGGACAGTCGTAACTTCCTTCATGGCTGTCAGCACGGCTTTCGGAAAGGTAGATCATGTGAAACACAGCTCGCGCTCTTTCTTCATGACGTTCTCAAATCTGGTGAATCGAAAACACAAGTGGACGCATTATTCCTAGATTTTAAGAAAGCTTTCGACACGGTACCTCACAACAAACTTTTATACAAATTACAGTCATGCGGCCTAAACGAAACAGTAGTAAAATGGATACGCGACTTTCTGAGTGATCGTAAGCAAAAAGTAGTTCTTGACGGAATTAGCTCTGATGCAGTTAAAGTGACATCAGGTGTCCCACAAGGAAGCGTAATCGGCCCCCTTTTGTTCATTATATACATAAATGATCTATGCTCTCGAATTAGCAGTAAAATACGTTTATTTGCTGACGACGCTGTCATCTATCGCGAAATTAATGATCACTCTGACTTTGAAATTCTATCATCGGATTTAAACAACGTTCATGTGTGGAGCCAAGAGTGGGGACTCGAACTTAATCTGAGCAAATGTGCGGCGGTACATTTCTTGCGGAGGTCGTCCAACTATCCCCGTGTACATGCTGTGGATGGCGTTAAGATAAAGGCGACAGATGAAGTTAAGTATCTGGGAGTTACGATAACCTCAAACCTATCGTGGGGAACACATATAAGAAATATTTGTGGCAGAGCTCTGAAGAAGCTAGGATTCGTCAAGCGTATTGTGGGAAGATTCTCAGATGAAAAAGTAAAAGAGAGGTGCTATTTCGCACTCGTCCGGCCACACCTTGAATATGCAGCAAGCATATGGGATCCGGTGCAGAAAGAATTAATTCGGGAACTTAATAAAATACAAAGGAAAGCTGCGCGATTCATCAAAAACTGCTACGGGTGTACAGACAGCGTTACGCAGATGTTAAACGAATTAGGCTGGGAGCCGCTAGAGACTCGGAGGCTGCGCGCTAGGCTTAGATTACTTGAGCAATTGAGAATAGATATCTTTCAGAGCGACACGGAGAACATCATATTAAAACCCCACTATATTTCCAGGTCCGACAGAAACGATAAATTAAGAGAGATATTTTGCCGAACGGATAGGTATGGGAATTCGTTTTTCCCCCGAACAATAAGGGACTTTAATAAATGCAAGGCGTAATTTCATAGAGCATTTCCTTTTTATATGTAAACGGCTGGTGTCCTAACACCCCCCGCCACACGCCTATTGAGGCGGCTTGCGGGGTAGTATGTAGATGTAGATGTAGATGTCTCTTGTAGAGAATTGCTCGGCTGTCGGTGCAAGCGACAACCGTCGGTCGCGACCGACACCGACAGTCGTCGGTCGACATGTACAGAATTCCGCCCCTGGTAGTTATGCGCCGTTTGCGTTAAGCAATCCGACGAAACGCCCAGAATTGTGGAAAAACAATTCGTGGAAATTGCATCACGATAATGCCCCCATCACACCTCACTGCTTATTCGTGATTTTTTGGTAAAAAAACAAAGCTTTTTTTTGCCTCAGCCACCGTATTCGCCGGACATGCCCCCCTGTGACTTCTTTCTATTCCCGAGGCTGCAGAGAACCATGAGATGACGACGTTTTGCCACCATTGATGAGATAAAAACAGAATCGCTGAAGGAGCTGAACTCTATACCGAAAAGTGAGTTCCAGAAGTGCTTCCAAGATTGGAAAACCGCTGGAAAAAGTGTATTATAACTTAGGGGGAATACTTTGAAGGGGAAAAAATTGATATTGATTGATAAATAAATATTTTTTTAAGAAAAACAAAAATTCCCGTTTTCTTATCACCCCTCGTATATTGCGTACATGTATTTATAAGTAGTTTTATGTTTTCTTAATAATATGATTTCGAAAGTTATTGAAGATGTTTCCACTATTGTGGATTTGGCTGACAATAACTTTTTTCTTCTTAAAAACTAAAGCTATCCGGCTCGAGAGCTCAAAATTAATAAGTAAATATGACTTTAATGTCATTTCCAAAATCAAAGTTGGGGATACCGAGCTGTCCTATTCCAAAACCGTACTCAAACTAGGCATAATTCTTAACGATAACTTTTCATGAAATAACTAATTCTTCAAATTTCATATAAAATAAATATGGCTTTATACCATCTTAGTATGAACAAAAACCTACTGCCTTTACACAACCGACAATTGCTTGTTAAATCATTAATTTCCCAAAGTTTTATTTATGTGGTCTTGTCTATAATTATTTGACTATTGAGCTTAACTTTATGCTGCAGCGACTTTGAAAATCATGCGTACGCTACATTTTTAATCTCCGAAAAGATCTTCCTCCTTACTATTAAAAATTAGGTTGGTTAAATGAATGTACCTAATGTCATAAATACCTACTTGGTACAATTATATTTTCTATTTTTACACTCAAGGAATCTTCCTACTCAATTTAAATGTTTCCTAAAAGAATTACAAGCCATAAAATGGTGATTAGAAGAGAAACTAGATACCTGGAATTTCCAACCCAGCGAACCACTACCTAACTTCCACGAGTCGTTCGTTGTTGCTGCTTCACATCTCTGGAACTTTATTCCAACCGATTCGATGAGATGTCGTTCGTTGGCCATTCTTATCTGTGTGCTGTAAGACAGTTTATTCAAAGAAGGTTTCCTTGAATAGCGAAGCCTGTTTAAATGTTTTAAACTCATTATCTTGCATTTTTTAATAATTACTTTTACCATTTCTTACTCAATTCTTTTTTTGTTCAAATTGTTCTCGAATCTTGTATTGTTGGGTAGTAGTATTTTTGCTTTACGTGCTTCGACGGCTAAGGTCATTTCGCACTTACTGTCTGCCACGCGCAGACAGGGGCAACAGCACTCGGACGAATCGGAGGATCTCCCCTCCAAACCCGAGCCGAGCCCAACGATGCTTAACTTCGGTGACTGATCGGGAACCGGTGTTTCCATCGTGGCAGGCCGTTGCCCTCTTGTATTGTTTTTAATGCATATTTTATTCTTTCGATTTCAATTTTTCATAGTTATCACACGAACAGTTACACTTTACTGAGGAAGCAGTTTTGACATCATATTTCATCACTTTTCTGATTTGAATAATAACACTTTTACATTTGCAATTTGTCTCGCTGCTCATGAACTGTATATTTTTGTTCGCTCTAAGGGACGTGACCTGGATTATAAAAAATGTGTATTATTATATTCTTTGTATAGTTTTAAGGGTCTGATCGAGGTTTAATAATCGAGTTTTTATCTGACATTTTTTTATGGTTTTACAATGATGACTCTAAAATTATTAATAGTTCTGATATTTGCACCTACACATATTAGGCATGGTCTACCTATTGCATTTGGCGCTGTAATTGAAATTGGTCATTTAATAACTTAAAACGTTAAACATAAATGTCAGCCAGATTTTTTACCACATGACACAAAAAACGATACGAAGTTTAAATATTTCTCTATCAATAATTTTTATGCACAAAATATCAAAAGGAATCGATATATGCGATAGGTCGACAATTATCGTAAACATGTACTTACGATTAGTGATTATTACCGGTATGGACTATGTATTTTATGCTCACTATATTTTCAATACGGCCGACATCTTCCTAATCGCCAATATAGCCGATACGGAGACATAAGCGACTCAAACGGTACATTTGATACGAACGGTATTAGCAACACGGTATTGTTCACACTGGCTACGTGGTCGATACGGAAGATATTGCCCGTACCGGCGATATTACTGATAGAGACGATATTGTCGGTATTGTCGAAATAAGTTTTTCGATTTTACATTGGCATCCGCCCATTCCTTTTCATTGTAACACATCCTATTTCCAATGCTTCCTATTCATAATGTTTCCACTATCATAACAATTTCTACGATGTTGTAAGAGGGTTTCTTACGTACAAAGGCATAGGACTTCCATCCTTCCCACCTCTGCCATTCTCAAGGAGGTCCCAATGCGACTACGTGAGTCAGAGGAAATACTGCATTCCACTTTTCCGTTTGCATTGTTTCAAATACTGAAAACAAAATTCCTCTTCTTTTATTTTACTTCAATCCTAGGATTTCTCCTATTTCGTTCATTATATTCTAAATCCCATCATAATATTGTCCCGCAATCTTTTCCGTAGACTTCCCACTCCCCTTCTTCCAACTGCAAACTTATCTCTCTCTGGCAATCTTTAACTATTCTTCCGTCTTACATTCAATTTATTCATGTGACCATTCGTTCCTGCTTCTGTCCGCTTACATATTCGTTGATAATGGGAGCTTTCCGTCATTCACTCTAGTGCGCTAATCAATTCGCAACACATCAGCGAACTTATCTTCCATTCTTTTCAGACCCTGCATTCATTCATTAACACAGTCGTTAAATTAATGTACATTTACAAGGTTTTTACTTGACTCATTTTTTTCACGTCGTACGCTGAAAACGCCTTTACTACAGAAGTTTTTTTTTAGCGATTCTGTTCAAATTACTGCTGTTTATAATAAATTTGAATTTTTAATAATTGTGAAAGCAAACAAACTACACACCGTAAAATTTCTGACACGATATGTGCGTCAAAAAGCCTCATATTTTTAAATGAATTGCCTCTGAAATGCATGCCCTCCGTACCCTTTCCCGTGGAAAATGGGTGATATTTTTTTTCTAATATCTCGAAAAGTAGCATGGTAAATGGCTGTTATTTTGTTATCAATGGAAATGTGAGGTTTTTAAATTTTAAAATGAGGCCAAATTCATTAATTTTTTGGTATTAAGGTTTCAGGTTCTGCGATTAAATTATTTAATATTATGCGACAGTAGAATAATGAAAAAGTATAACATTATCACAATATACATCACTACCTCCAGAGTACGAGATCATCTACGAGGGACTAAAGATCCATTACCACCCACAATGTATGAGGGTGTGTACGAACTGCTCTGCAGTTGCGGAAGATCATATGTGGGGCAAACCAAGAGAGCAATTCGGATGCCGATTAAAGGAACATGAACGTGCAATCCGGAAGAAAGACTGGTATCACTCTGCCGTGGCTGAGCACACTACGTTAGAGGAAGGTCACGCCATTGACGGCAAGAGTACTACACAAAGAAAGCAGTTACTTTCCACGGCTCATAAGGGAGGCGATTGAAATAGAAAAAAAGACCAAATAACATAAATAGAGAGGATAGTTATAAACTCCCTTATACGTGGAAGAGACTTATTCGAAATTAAGTTTTTTACTTCTCAAAATCATCAACTGCTGGAATTGTTTATTTAATTTTTGGAAAAAAGACCATTGTTGTTCTTAAAAGCCCGACGAAGCCGGCAGCATAGCACGGCGAAACTGTCGCAAAATATTAAATAATTTAATCGCAGAACCAGAAACCTTAATACCATAAACATGAGCTGCGCAAATCTACCAAAAAATTTCATTAATTTTTTTGTTATGTCACATCTCGCTTAAAGTAGGTACCTCAAGAATCCTCGCCATGTCACCAAACATTGCCGTCCTATACGTGGCCGAGTGTGCGTCGTGCTCTTGCGGTGACGTCTGTCTTCAGATGGGAAAAGAGAAGAATTTTTGTGAGAGAGCATCGCTGCACTCAAGGAAAGATTTGATAACGGGCGGAGGGGGAGCTCAAAAGAGGATTAGATCCTTTCTTTTTTTATTTAATTTTTTTATACCTCTCCGGTCGTATTTCCTTATCGTTGCGCCAGGCGCTCCGTTATTGTACGTCTCTGGGTGTAAAAGTAATGGACGGGGAATGCCTCACTTGGCCTTCCTTCTTTTTCTCCTCGTTTCGTTTCCCATGCAGTTGAAAAGAAGTCTCGCCAATATTTTTTTTTCTCCCCAGAATCACTCTGTGTCGGCATTTTTTTATAAGACGAAAAAGCACTTAGAAGTGTTCTTGGAACTAGCGTCTTCCAGTAGAACACTTTGCATATATATGGGAAATGAATTTCCATCGCCTGTGCATTCTATCCAACAGATGAAGTGCGCTGAGAATTACTGTCATTCTTACCACGTTCTCTCACCCATTCAGGCAACGTCACTGAATTGTCATTACGTTGACTGTTCGTCGAGTTTGAGCGACAAAAGTCATTATCTGGTGCCTTGTGTGTTTGATTAATAATGATGCATATTCAAGTCATTTGTTCGCGTTTTGCAATTGAGGTAATTACTACACTCCATCGATATATAACAGTAGGCAATCATGCGAACACTGTTTGTAATTTGCTAACTCGCCATAGTCCATTCCAGGAACAGTACTGTTTCGATCCCAGTGGCCGTTGTAGGTCTAGCTTAGGAAGTGTGAGGTGGAGAAGTCAGCTAGAATATATGGAGAGATTTTGAACCAAATAGATGGCGAAATGAGTAGGTAATCAAAGCTGACGCAGTGAAAATTTATCACACTAAGTTATTTACTTGGCCATTTATCACCTTTACAGACAATCAATTTATTGAGGAAATAAATTAAGTAAGGTAGTTCAAATATAATAAAAATATCATATGATGAATCAAAGAAACGTTGAATGTGCCTTGTGTATAATAGCACGTTTTCATTAGCCTCAACAGCCTGAAGAAGTTCGTTTGATAATATTAGCACCAATCAGGACTACGCGAGCGAAATACGTAACGACCCGTCAGAATGAAAGTGTGCTAGTATTCCGGCGTACATGATGATCGAAAAAATATCCTTAGAGAGCTCGGAAAGCTGAAAAAATGCTTGTGAGTTCTTTCGTATGTACTAGAAAGATATGGAAAGTTAGATGATTATTTCTTTTGAAATTTTTCCTAGATATTAGGCAAGAAATGTCTCATCGCATTTCGATTATAAAATAACCTCAACGTGCCTTGCGCAAATATTGTGGTAGTTCATTTCTCCCCGGTGCGATCAATACTAAAGTCGTCATCCATCATTAAAGTCACACTTTGTGACTGAATTTGCCTCGATTTCCCGTCGTAAACCTCTCGAAATATATTCGTGCTGCATCGGATGACACGTTTGTCAAACCAGGAGTGTACACACATCTGCAGACGAATTCCCAGCATTCTCCAGGGCGAAGTGGAATCGAAAACTTCCATGAGACTTGTCGGTTGCCGATAAAGAACATCCGTCGGGCGCAACAGGTGGTCTCGTATCGGAAAGAGGACTTCGTTGGTCGAATGCGATAGCTGCGCCCAGTCGAATGCGCCAGGGGCATTTAAGGGCAAGGCCGCCGCCGTTCACGGTGCGAGGCTATCCGAATCACGCGTGCGAGGAGGAAGGGAATCGAATCAAAAGTTTGATCGGAAATAGGTGTGAGGGTCACGTTTCTCCGAAGGAGAAAGTGTTAAGACTCCCTAAAGGTAAAGGTAATAGATTTGGGAATATCTCACATGTCATTTCAATCGATTTGTATGGAGTGTAAGTCATTTATTTTTTCTTTCTCTCCTACACACACTATTTCTTTCGCCTCCGGGCCGTGAGAACCATTTGTTCCGTCCAATCTGATGGGAATGGATGTACCACTCTCACAAAAAACGCACGTGCAGCCACGGGGCAGGAAACAAACCCTGTTTGGCTCATCCATTGCATCATCCCTTTTCCTCATGTCGATCGATTTTTCTTCCCTGCATTAATTGTGCCGCTGTGAGTAAGAATGGTGTGAGTCAAAATCGTCACTTTTTGGAAAATGAGGGTGAAAGTAAAAAAAATGAAAATTCAAACCATAGTTTTGCTTTATAGTGGAACAATACGGAACATAGACTGAAAACAACTTAACTAATACACCAAATATAAAACAGGCACAGGAATGCTTCCGAGTACGTAACTGAAACATGGAAAAAAACTGAACTATACCACTTTTGCTCTTAATGGCTCGCTTCTCTCACTCGTAGATACCTTTTATTTTGAGCTAATTTGACTTCATGAAACACAAATTCGGAATCCGAGAATATTAAAAAATATCGAGTTTTGAATTAAGGAGAGTAAACGCCATATTCTCCAGCATTACTAGGGAGACAATGCATCTACCATAAAAGGGAGAATATGGCGTCTTTAGTCCTCGAAATTGAATCCTGTTTTTGTTTAATGGTCCACCAAACGGCTATAGTGCGATATTTGTCTATAAATTTTAGTGCAGATAAACTCATTGCAGTGTTTTTTGGAACATATTTCCCTTTGGAATTTTTATCCATTAATACCTTCGGTTCCGTAACAATTCTTCTACTAATATCAATTTACGTATATTATCGGCACAGCTGATCCAATCCCCATGGATCGTGTGCCAATCTGCATTGTCCTTTTGGAGGGAATTTAGATAAAATAATGCGAAAACTTTTCCCGGAGGCTTGCAAAATGAAGTCGCATCGTACATAATTCGGTCATATTCAGAAAAATTAGTTCAATGATTAAGAAACAAAAGACTCTGGAATCGCTGCCTTCGAGAGGACCTGTCCACTTCCTGCTAATGCGTGAATTCTTGATTTTTTTCAGGCATTACGCTTCCATGGAATTTAACCTAGCTTCTTAATCCAGACCTTCAATTCTTGGCTTTTGGGGAATTGTAACGCTTTTCTCTCTATTGATACGGAAGATTGTAGAATCTCAGTTTCCAAGCTGAAGAAAATTTACACTTCTGCTCCACTCAATGTTTACACTGGCTTATTAACTTTATCTTAAGCTTTATCTCATTTATCACAAATCCCTGTTACCACTTCTCCTGAGCGATTTATTCGTGCTTTACATACACGTCAATAGTATTTTCCCTGGCCGAGTAAGGTGAGCCGTGTATAATTATTGGATCTCAATTCCCTTTAACCGCATTTCACGAGCGGTTTATTTCTAATCACGTAGCTGGTTAATTACGGCGACTCGCAGTTAAGTTTCTCGGTCAATGGTCGCCGATTCGATTTAATCCCGGGAGGACGTTAGTGAGATGTGTGCGGGTCGGCGTAAACTGGGACAAGCAGCATATCGACTTGCGTAGATCAAAATGTGTCTCTCTCGTAGACCGCGGAAGACATGGATAATAGACCGATAGAGATTCCGGTCCCTTTCGGACGGTACGCCCACAGACGGGACTTTCTACGATGAAGGTGGAGAAAGAGAGAAGCGAAAGGATTAAAGACCGTTGGGTGTGGATATACGTTCACTTGGAGGGAAAAACTCCAGTGGAGGGAAGTTGTTGATCGCCCTTCTCGGCGGTCGCGAGGCAACGACCGACTGCGGCGCGTCTCAGATTGACCCCCTGCCCGTGCAGGCCCAAGTGCCCGTGAAATCTGCGGGGGTGTAGTCGTGCTGAGCGAGGGAAAACACGGGGAAAGCCGAATGACACTCCTTTCTAGAGCCAGCGTGGTGACCGAAGGAAACTATCAACCGAACCCGGAAGAAGTCGCTGGCCGGGTCAAAAGAACAACTTAAGCACTCATTTTTGTCTTCTTCATCTTCTTGCCAAAATAGAAGTCGTCTTCCTCTACGGCTGCGCACTCCAGAGAGACTTCATTATTTTGAAAATGAAGATTTTCTGACTCGCAGATCGCATCAGAACTTTAAAGGTGTGTTTTTATGCTTTTTCTTATCTCTTATAATAATTTCTTATCTCTTATAAATCTCTTTTGCTCTTATAAATAAATTCTTATGCTTTTTCAACTATTGCTGAAGATAAATTAACTACTCACCGTGACAATTTTTACAGTATCGCAAAAATCATTCGGTTGTTAATTCGTTTTCCGCTGAAACAAATGAGTCAAGTTAAAGCCTTATGTTTGTATATTTAGTTAAGAACTGAAAATGTCTCTCACATAAAATATTTCTTGTGTCATTTATATGCTTATACTCATTTAAATCATGCATCTTACATCTGTTTAAATTTTAAAACAAAATTTGTACATGGTGTCTATGATGACTAGAGGAAAATCTCGCTGACACTACCGTAAAGCCTGATTCACTGAAGAGGCGTTCTTGTTCGGGAAACTTGGCCATTATTTTAGCCTATGCCTCTTTCTTACGGGTGGGAGCCATGGAAAGTGACCAGCTATTACAGAGGAGCCAATTAATTAAGAGTGTCTGTGCGAAATCTCAAGTTTATATCTAAATAGAAAAGAAACTTTGGACCTTTGGTCAGCGTTTTCCGATATCCGAGCACTGTGTGATCTCTTGAAATGGGACCATCACAGGGTTGTTAGTGACCAAAACCCTTAAGACGATTGGAGAGCCGAAATTTGCAGCGTTGCAACGCGTTGTCCCGAATACAGAACTTACTTGGTGAGAAGTCTTGAAGCCTGATCTTAAGCCTCACTGATTACTTAGCAACAGCTTTTAAATGACGAGGAACATGATAACTGAAGCTGTCATTTCCTCTATGACTCGGTCATTTTTGTTGTAGCAGTGACGTAGGTAGTGTAAATCTTCATGTGATATCAACATTTTTCGGGTTGCGTCCACGTATGTTGCATTGAATGCACAGCAGTAGTAGTATTTTTGTTTAACGTGCTTCGACGGCTAAGGTCATTTCGCATATACTGTCCACCTCGCGCAGACAGGAGCAACAGCACTCGGACGAATTGGAGGATCACCGTTCCAAACTCGAGCCGAGCCCAGCGATGCTCAACTTCGGTGACTGATCGGGAACCGGTGTTTCCATCGTGGTGGACCGTTGCCCGAATGCAGAGCAGTTTCGCCAGATATTCTGCTGGCGTCCTCAAGTGAAGGATGGACCTTCACCTAAGGGAAAACGCGACGGATGGATCCTTCACCTGGCAGGGGGGGGGGGGTTGAGCCGTTTGAGATAATTACGATCAAGTAACTAAGGAGTAACGTGATACAATCAGGAATGGTTCGAGTATTTGGTCTATTAAAAACCATTCGTAAAAATCTCACGTAATCTTTTCTTTCAGGTTTTTCACCGGGATATCGTTGATGGAGTCGAATATCTCGAATAGAGTCGCAATGATCAACATATCAGACGCTCAATTTATTCATCCGAACGTTTCAAACACACACCTCGAACCTTTCGTTATTGTGCCACTTGATTCCTTATTTACGTGATATCTCGAATGGTTCAAACACAACCCCCTCTGCTCTAATTCTGTTCCCGCGGTCTCCCAATTTCTGTACATCAAACTGTGCAGTCCAGTGTCTCGTGTAAAACGTGCTTCAGAGTCCATGTGCGTGGCGCGTACAATACTGCAGTCCATATTAAACTATGCGCCAGCCCCTTCTTTACATCCTCCCCGTCATCAGCCTATTGCTGCTAGATCAGCTATTGCTGAATGCTATAGATCAGCTATTGCTGAATGCTCCTATCGCTAGTGACGGTCTACCACGATGGAAACACCGGTTCCCGACCAGTCACCGAAGGACATCCATGGGCTCGGCTCGAGTTTGGAGGGGTGATCCTCCGATTCGTCCGAGTGCTGTTGCCCCTGTCTGCACGTGGCAGACAGTATGTGCGAAATGACCTTAGCCGTCGAAGCACGTTAAACAAAAATACTACCACTATGAAATTCTCCTCATAGTTATGAAATAATAATTGTCATAAAACTCCTACCATTTTTCGTCTTTTGCGCTCTCAGTTTGCTTTCGGATGCAAGGCGTTCGCTCATTTGAGTCCTTCGCGGAATATCACGCGCGTAATGTCCCAAACTTCTTCTCCTCCTGAGCGATAAAAACTTTTATGGTGTTTGCACGGAGAGCTGGTCCCGGAGTTGTCTCCCGACACCCCCCTTCACTTAACGGGGTGGCGTTGGGGGGACCCGCCCGGCTGAGGACCGCTGCCGCCGACGTCCTTGGGCGACGCAGAGTAGGGGCGAGAGACTTATACGCAACGGAAAAGGGCAAATTGCAGTCGGCGCGTCGCGACGCCTATGAAACCATCGTCATCACAGCTGTGCGGCGAAATGAATTTCAGGCATACAGGCCCAAAGATCTGAATTTTGAGAATCAGCTGTAAATAAATACGCGAGGGAATCAATCGAACAGTCATTTGCAATAAGCCATTCACTGTCACAGCCTGTAGTTCTCGCTATTGAAACACCTCAATTTGGCCATACGAGAATATCCGTCACTTCAGTCATTTGCGGGGCATGATGCAATTTTCAAAGCGCAATAGAATGACTCATAAGCACTTGGCAATTTTTTTTCAAATTATAATAAGTGCCATTACTGCATGTTGGCATGTTCCACTTTCCTAATTTCTAAGAATTGTTCTCCCGACTGCTATTTTGTATGCGCATAGCGGCCGGGGGAGGGTGTAAGGCTTCACTTTGACCTTGGAACGAGTTTTGAATACCTGGTATGGATAAATCACCCCGTGCCACACACCCTGGAGGTAGCTTGCACAGTTTCGTAGATGTAGATGTTAGATCGTGGTGGCCCTTTTCCCAAGTAGCGAGCCGAACATAACAGAGACAATATGTGTGCGTCATAACCAATGCCCATGCAAAATATCCATACTTTTATCAAGCGCGACAGTGTTCATCGACTTGGGAGATGTTAAGAGACGTGTCGCTGATATAAATAGCATAAAATATGTAACAAATGCTGATACAGATAACATATACTATACATACACCGCCCAAGACAGATAATGCATTTCTATCGTGATTTAATTATTATTTTAATTATTCCATATGGCTTTTAAGTATATCATTCATGATGTACTGGAATCTACCTGCACAAATTTTCGGTTGTACCGGGCTAGTAAGGTCAAATTTACGTTAATTTGCAACAAATTTATGAAAGTTAACCGTCAAAAATACCAACATACGGATAATATTTCGTCAGTATTACCGATCCGGTGTAAGCAGTCCCATAAAAATACACATCGGTGCATTTTTAGGAAGTGCCTACGCCTAGCGTGTGGCATGAGGTGTTAGGGCACAAGCCATGAAAGGGTAGGTAACAGGGGAAAGTAACGAGGAGATTAGAAATGTGAATTGCATGTTAACACAGTGTCTTAGTGACATGCTCTGTTTTCGTTATAACCACTAATGGTGCTTTTAAAGAAGGAATTTTTGTTCCAATAAGTCTAGTAGTTTATTTGTCCAATTTTGTCGCTCATGCCAGTTATAGAGATTTTGGCCCAGAGTAGATATAAATAAAATCCTCCGTGTCGTATTTAAACTCACCTGATTTGAAATTTTCATGAATCTAAGCCTGGCATCTTGCTTCCGAGTCTCATAACGGCTCCCAACATTTTTCTTCAATAAGCTGTGTTACACTGTCTGGTCACTCTTAGCAGTTTGTAATGAATCCTTTGGTTTGCATGTTATTTCTTTCGCGAATTGATGCAGGGTCCCATGTACTCGCTGTCTATTTGAGATGTGGCTTAACCAGAGTGAAAAACATTATCTTTTTCACCTGTTCATTCAAGGACCTTCCTGCTATTCGCTTGATAAATCCTAGTTTTTTTATGCGTCGCCGATATTGTTTTTCGGAATTGAACAGAATTTATTATTACCTAGGGTACATATCCTTCAAAGTAAAATGAGCAATGTACCCTTTTATTTTCCTGTTGATACTCTGGTGTTCTAAGTATCTTATTAGGTATTTTACATTAACAATAGGAAAACATATTGATTACAATAGTTGCAGAAAAGCAGGGAAAATAGAACGTTAATAATGTATTGGTAAATACAGCTTTTCCCTGTTAAAAAAACAAACTAGTGAGACAAATGACCTAGTTAAGTCTACAAATGAACACTTTTAACATTCCACATAGATTACTATCAAATTAATACATAAGATGGTTTATTTCAGCCGTAGATGAAGTAAGTAAATGTATAACTGGTAGTTTCAGGCGTTACTTGGTGGAACTTATTCATTGTATAAATGACAAACTTAAACTTCGTGGTTCCAAAATGATAATTTTATTTGCACGGCCCAGGTTTCGACGTACCATAACGTCATCATCTTCCTGAAGATGACGTTATAGTACGTCGAAACCCGGGTCGTGCAAATAAAATTATCATTTTGGAACCACGAAGTTTAGGTTTTTCATTTACATAAGTAAATGTATGCCACCATGGTGACCTGAATTAAATATCCTTTTCAAATGATTCATCCAGCATGTCAATCGCGCGAAGTGTCCAATTTATACATCTCATGGCTGAAAGGGCATGGGCATACATGTATGCATGTAAATCGCAGTTAGCAATTGGCCGCTCTGGGCTTTACCAAGTAAGGGCTCTAGGAAGAGAGGCTAAAGGCTCGTTCACAACAACTTAACTTGGCGTAACTTGGCTTGACTCGGCGCAACGCCAGAGATGAGACCTTGAGAATAGCGTCTACTAGTTCACAACGACTTAAAGCAGCGTAACTCGACTTGGCGTAGCCTGGAGTTGAGCTGAGCTCAACTTTCTCTTAATTCCAGCCAATAGCATGGCATGCTCTACAATCGATAATCGGGCAGCAATCGATTGCTACTCTCGATGTATCCTCGAGCAGCCATATTGAAAACGTGATTTTGTTGTGAAGTCGTATGTGGATACGTTCAAGCGAAAATGGATGCTTGATAAGTTGATCAAGTCAGTGCGAAATAGCCCTTCACATTTTCAACAAACCTTATTCCATTTTAATACTTCTATAGTTCAACTCACTATTTACAATTAATACTTCACATATCAACTGAGCTGTTTCGGAGGAGCTTACTACAACTCTCGAAACTCACTCTATCGATAGGCCTCATCAATCGATTGTAAGATCGAATTTGGCAGTGGTGGGTTGTGATTGGTTAGAAATTTCGCGCACTGGTTCGCTTTCGACGAGAGAATAAGTCAAGTTACGCCAAGTTAAGTTGTTGTGAACGAGCCTTAAGGGAAGCAGGAGACAGGAAGACACCCAGACGGGTGCTCTTGTCATATCCCCAAAGGGAGCGAGGGTTTCAGAAGAGTCCTGAGGAGGCGTATTTGAAGGGAAGGATTGCGGGTGCAGGGCGAGGACAATGTGCAATCGCTTGTCAAGGAGAGAGGTGTCTCCCTCATCAGAGCAGTTGACATTTATTCGGTCTGGCGCCCAACGACGGGTGGCGCCCCGTAGCCCCTCCTACAGGCACCGCCCGATCTTCTTCCAATGACGAACGACTGCTTTGACGACATTGGGGTCGTCTGGTTACGGGCATGGGTTAAGGTGTTTCATCTGACCGTATATTTCGCTGGTAGGAGCGATTTTTGTCTATGGCCAAATTTGCGTGAAACTTTGCATTCGTGCTCTCATTATCGAAAACTATAATTGGAAGTGAAAATATCGCACCATGCCCATTTGGTTTTTTGGCAATTCATTGCTATTTTAAAACGTAATCTTATGAAACATGACACATATTTCGTAATAATTCTATTACGTATGTACGTATTTTTTTAAAAACGCCAAATAATACAAGTCTTATTATTGTAATTGTTGCTAACAAGAGTATCGAGGTGTCTCGCTGAGTCAAATATTCTAAAAAACATATTTCTGTCTAATTAAGTCTAAATTTCGAATTACGTGCCGAAAAGTCGAGTCAGGCTTAAATTTTTAATAGCATGGTTTTGTTCAGGAAAAATTTCAAATATAGTTCTTGTATCATTTCTATTACTGACTGTATGGTGAGATCCGATACATAGATAAGTGTACTTAAATAAAATGTGGTCTGATAATGTTTTGTCGACTTGCTAAAAACATAATTGATAAAAGTGCACTTGATGAATATTCTATATGTATAGCAAAATAACTCTTCCACTGATACCTTCTTTCGCTGTTGGCTGGGAAATCGTAAAATCTTTCCTCCATCACATGAGCTGAAATGTTTTTTGAAATATCGCGTTTTGCAGCGTCTCTGGATTAAGTTGCGCGATAGCTCATGTTTGGCGACTCTTTAAAAAAAAAATGGTTTCTCACTTCTACATCTACATCTACAAAATACCCTGCAAGCCACCTCAGGGGTGTGTGGCAGGGGGTGAGTATTCACCAACATGCATTACACTATACCCTGAAGTTAGTGTAACTACGACTTATTATGCATTAGCATAAATCGCTAATGCTTGTCACGAGGCGAAGCCTCACAAGCATGAACTACTATTCTACAGATATTACCACAATGGAGAGGGACCGTTAATATATATGTATTTTACAACTACACAATGGACAGAGACTCAAGACTTGTGTAGAAAACATGCACGGCGTGCTGTTAGTACTAGGTAACAGATAAGGATTCAAGTATTAGAGAGTAATGCTACTACTAAGAGCTACATTACCTAAGGACAAACCTAGATAAATGTCTCATTGGCAGATGTTATGGTCCCTTATCGTTCGTGGGAAAAACGACATTTTAAATCTGTCCGTTCTGCATTCTAGTTCCCTAATTTTATTCTCATGATCTGATCTACCGTAGTATGTCGGATTTCGTAAAATATTATCAACGTCGTCAGAGAATAGAGCGGTTTGGAACTTACGTAATAGATTGAGTCTAAGTTTTAATCGACGGTCTGAAAGCGTTTCCCATCCCAGTTGCTGCTATGCACTTCCGTTCCCATGGACGCCATCTACTCCCCTTATAGATCCATACCCATTACGGAAGGGGGACGGCAGAGATGGATTTGTCATGTCTTCTTTTCTCTTATTTTTTCAATGCTCCATCACCCCCGGGTGCGTCGCGACGCAAGGGAGGTTAGTGGATGTCGGTGACGCTGACGCTCTTTGATGGGTTAGCCGAGTTAGCGACGCGGAAACGTGGCCAAGAGTGCACGTCCGTCTCGGCGACGCTCTTGTCTCACAGGGGGCGTCGGTCCGAGAGCCTCACTTACACGGGATATTGATTGGTTCTCCGCCCACCCATTTCCTCTACTGCACGCATGAAAAGCGAAGGCGTACGTCAATTTAAAATCTTGTATTTAAAGTGTAACGGTAAAGTTCGATACGAAAATTTAAAAAAGTTCGCACCTCAGCTAGTGTTAGAAATTGTATGGAGGTTCGAAAGAAAGTATGTCGTGCATTTTTGGATTTACAGAAGGCATGTGACAAGGTTAGTATGAGTAAGCAGTGGAATTAACTCCGGGTAAGGTTATTTAAATGGATCAACGTTTCGATGGTTGACTCAACCATCGTCATCAGGATAATGAGTCGAGCGAGGATGCTGGCGGTTATATATAGCCGCAGATCCCCCATTGTTGTGGGAGCCGTTACGCGTTCTTTTAATTTCAGAAATTATCGGTCTCCCAAGTCTTACTTAAGTTGAAACCGTTGTCTCTATTGATGTTATTTTGTTCCACCTGTATCAATTTGGCTTCTTTTATTATTCTTTCCCAATATTTGCACGCCCGGGAAACTAGTGTGGAATTAGGGAAATCGACACAATGACCAAGGGCAAGGCTAGGAAAAGGCAATGCTTTGCTAATGCATTCTTTTCCGGTTGGAAAAGCCTAATGCTCCTTTCATGCTCTTTGATTCTCTTTTCGATGGTCCTTCCTGTCTCGCCAATATACACCCTACCACATTCAAATGGTATGCGGTATACTCCGGTTGTTTTCAGGCCGAGGTTGTCCTTAGAGGTGACCAGGAATTATTTTAGTTAAGCATGCGGTTTATCAATTATTTTCACTCCGTGTCGGTTTTATTTAAGCAGTGTAATGTTTTTAAGGACTGTCAAGTGAATTAGCAGTTATTGAATGCTATGAATGCGATTCCTGATAATAGTTTGGTAGGCGTGAGATTTATTGGGGTCTTGAGTGAAAGGCTAGAGATGAAACCAGTCGTAAAGCGTGTTAAATGTAGTTAAATGTGTTAGACTAGCATGTAGGAAAACGTCGGTATAATGGCTGCAGATGTAAATGTGGGAGTTTTATTGTACATAAATGATGCTGTGTTGCTTTCTGAGAGCCCACAGGAAGTATATCACCCCTGAGAGCCCCAGGACAGTGAATCCCAACCCTTTTACGTTTGCGGCACCCTTCAGACCGAGTTAGGAAAGATAAAAAATTATGCGAATTTCACACGCATAATTTTTTATCTTTCCTAACATGGAAAAATTTCACATAATTCTCCCTGAAACCGCAAATTTTCTTCAGACCGAGGTTACGATGTTGGCGCACCCTTCTTAGATTTTAAAGTTTTTAAATACATTAATTAATTAAAGTGGAATATGCATCAGGAAAAGTTTTACTTCGCATTAAATTAAATAAATTCTCCCTTAATTTTATTTTGATAATATAAGTAATGTAAAAGTCTGTAATATAACGATGAGTTCGCCATGTTTGAGTAACATCTCCCCACGTGGTTTAAGAACAACAATAGAAGTCAGCCATGTTTGTCACTCCTTCTTCACTTAGAATTCCCGGGGGATGGGGTGAACAATTTCCGATGTAAACATTGCGGTCGCTATGAAACAAGAAAGCCAATAGGGAAGCGACGTAAAATCACATGACAAGGGGGAGGGAAGAAAAAGGACGCCGACTAACAATTAAAATAGGGTAACGAGCGGGAGTTCTCACACAGACACAATGATGTAAGCACGTGGGGAGTGCTCGCCCAGATTACTTAGCCAATATCGATACCGCTAAAGAAAATAGAAGCATCTACAAGTAAATGCGGATAGCAACCAGGCAGCTGTGTAGCATATCCGACACTACGAGGCGGCTCAAAGACCAACTGACGTAAATATGAGAGGAAAACGTCCATTGAAATCGAGAATCGAGGGGATACGGCTTTCCTGTGTGAACCTGATCCGACCTGTGGCGTCCTGTTTTTGGGGCATCGTAAATGTCTCATTTTGGTTATTATTCTTGTTATGTGGTGATATAAGGTTTTAGTGAGTAAGAATTAGACCTCACGGCCATCATTCGTATATTGGCTATTGTATCTGTGGCTAAGTTAATTATCAAGAACCGGGCCGAAGTGTGGACTTTGACTTGCATAAACTTTTGATAAAAGGAAGAAGAAAATATTCAATGCTGAATATATGTGCCAACTTTGTGTAAAGACAAACGAGTTAAAGAAACTGATTTCCATTACCATATTAATTAAAAGAAAGATATTGACATTGTTATCATTTGTAAAGTAATTACTTTGGATTGATATGTATGGTTGATTTAAAAGGTTGTTTTTTACTATTTAATTTAAATACATGGTTTAAATGGTCTCATGTTCTGATTTTCTGAGCTAGCCGTGCAGAATTAAAACGACGGTAAAGGTAAGAAATACAAGTGAAGTGAGGGGGATATGTTACAAATGGTTCTCAAAAGAGAGGTAATGATTGAATAGATAATTAGCCTTATATAGAGACACTACAAGTTAAATCACCAACCAACATATAATATGGTAGGAAATCAATTCATACGTAGGTCATCAAAAACATTTTTCATTTTCCCGCAATAATCTCGCGGCACCCATAGCTGTTTTCCCGGCACCCTAAAGTGCCGCAGCACATTGGTCGGGAATCAATGCCCCAGGATGATTTCTGAGAAGCAACTGGAAGAATGGATTTGAGGATAAAAACGTCAAAATTCAAAGTAGTAGTTTTTGAAAGGGAGAGTGGTAAGAATGTTTGTAGGATGTGGGTAAGTGATGAAAAAATTGTAAAGTATCTTGGCAGAATGTTTGCCAAAGGCGGAAGGATAGGTAAGGGATTATAAGACGTGCGAATGCCGGTAGGAAGTTCGTAGGTAGTGAGTGGAGCATTTCAAGGAATGAGTTCGTCTAGGAGAGCAAAAATCTCAGTGTACATAAGTGTTCTCCTCCCGATGTTATTGCATGGCAGCGAAAGGTGGGTATTTTAGGATAAGCATAAGAGCAGGCTAAATGCTGTGGAAATGCTGTACCTGAGAAGTGTTTGCGGCAAATTTAGGAATACGATGGAGTTAGGAATGAGTGGGCCATGAAAGAATGCGGGTCGGATGCTTCAGTAATGAACATATATTAAAGGAGTGTATTCCGTTGAGGGAACTATGCTGAGAGAATGGTTGAGAGTCGAATAACAAAAATTATATGTGATTGTGGAGTGAATGGTGTGAGAGAAAGGGGTAAACTGAGAATTTAATGGGTGAATGTAGTGGAAGATACTCTTAATAAAAGGAATACTAGGAGTCTTAAGGTGGTTCCACCGTAAAGTGACTTACATGTCATTTTATTGATATTCTGTCTACTTGTAGAAAAAGTTGTCCTCTATCTGATATGAACAACAAAATAATACGTTTCTAAGCTATATTACTCTCTAATTGGACTTGAAATTACATGGTGTTCAATGGGAGTATGAGGGAAACACGGGGAAAAATAGTATTTTTCCATAAAATATAAATTCCATTTTTGCGGAAAACTATTTATAAGAAGGAAATAATCCATAAAAATTGAATAAAAATGTAATATAGGCATCTTACCACCTTATTTTTTTAGTTATTAGGGAATTACTGCCGTATATGCAAATTTTGTTCCTTACTTTTGGGTCTCTATAGGTAACACATTTCATCAGTGAAAGCAGGATTTTTTGGACCAAATATAAAAAATGTGGAATTTAGTATTTGTTTTGACTCACACAGTCGCAGCGGAACCTCTTCAAGAGCATGAGGAAATGTATGAAGCAATGTATGAGGGTAACTGAAGCAGAAGGGGTTTGCTAGGATAGGGCAGCATGGAGGAAATGATTGTAGCAGTGTCAGCTTTGCAGGCCTACCACCAAGAAAACGTTTTTGATTGTGCGTACCCCCAGAGAAAAACATGGCATCCGTATAATGAGGATGTATGTATAGATTCAAGTGGTGAGCCATGATTTTTAATCACTATATAGTGAGGTACTTCCTCGTTCAATTCCGTATGGAAAGCGTATTCAAGGAGTAGGTTCCAATACATGCCATTTTAGGTCTGGTATTGGTTCTGTAGCCAAGCAGTATCTACTGACTACACGTCGAACTGGGTGTGCATTCAATTATCATGCGAGTAAGGTGGGGAAGGTTTATGTTTTCCATTTGAGAAACTATCGTTAAACTCTCCACATTAATTATTGCCCACCCTTATGCATATAGGAAATTTTATTAAACCGCATTGATGCACTTTTTGGACTTCTCATTAGACAAGATTGTGGTGAATGAGAAAATCATCATTAAATTTTTATAAAAAGCGTTATCCTCTTAAAACCTATCGTTTTTGAAACTAATTCTCCTAATATCCTTCAGGATTTAATTTAATTCTGATGCAATTGTTGTAGCTGTGTTACAGAATTTGGACTTCTTACTTCTCGTTTTAAGCGCGGCGGCTATATTGGTGGAAATGATAATAGAGTATTTGCACACTTTTGGGAAGTGACATCTAAAAAATCTATCGATACTTCAGACACTAAATTTTCATTCTGACGCTCGAGAGGCTTTTCGTTAATTTTTTATTAGCTAATAAAATCTAATAAATTATTATTGCGCCGAAACACTGGTCCGCCATGTTTTGTAGGCTCTGACGTCATCTCTCATAGTCGACCATTTGTTGATTTGGAGATTGTGCGACTGTGTAGCCTTAGCGTGCGGACGAAACACCAACGTTTTATTTCAAATATCAAAATAACTTCGAATAGTCAAATACTATTTCACTCTCAACGCACAGCTAGGCTATTTCGCTTCTGCTAATATGGGAGATGACGTCACACTACGAAGAACACATGGTTGGGCGTTTAGACCTAGGCAATTTCGATGCTAAAACAATGCATATTAAAAGATATTTATTAAATTAATTAGTTGGAATTATACCTTGGTATTTCGTACGTGGCATTTCGAAACCAAACACTACTCGCTGTAATAAATTTCAACCAAATACCTTACGCAAATACTCTATTGTGTTTTTAGTTGGAACATATATTTTTACATAATACTCACTTTATTCCGAGAATATGTTTCAATTGATAGTTATGTAGGAGTATTTTGGTCTTAGTTTTGATTCTTAGTATCTTTGTTGTTTCACTGTCATATGAGGAAGTTACTTCCATGCTAAAGAACATTAATAATATGTACTCAATTTATTGGCTTATTATTTATTTGTAGCTTTGAAAAGGTGCACGCAGCCAAGTTGAAGGATGAGCCATTCTGAGAAGGGAAATGAACACAAGTGAAACGAAACTGAAGGAAGTGAGGGTTTTGCGACAGGAACATTTTTTATGCAAATTAACTCGAAATAAAACCTAAATGTTATGAACCACGCTGAATTAAAATTAAAGTGTAGGGAAACTGTTTATAGAGATTTAAATAATTTTATAGAGGAAGCATAATAAAGTCTCCAATTTATAGAGGAAGCATAATAAAGTCTTCTAGTTCAGGCACACATTGTGCTTCGATCATAATCGTTTTTTTTAATGGTTCTTATCGATATGAGGGCCAGCTGTTGAAAACAAGGTCCGTTTGGGAGTTATCAGGGCCATGTACCACAATTCAAATCATGCTTTTACAGTTCAGGGCTTACAAGGCATTAATTGCACTGGTTACTGCTGCTTTCTCCCGTTGTATTGTTGTTTTCTAAAAAGGTGGGTTTACACTGGCAAGTGAATTGCGCAAGTTACTTGCAGCAAGCGGTTTTCGACATAAATTGCACGTGTAAACGGCTCTAAAAGTTCGCTTGCCGAACTTTGAAAAATGCCGGCAAGTCACTTGTAGAGGTGTATTGTTGTCTATGAAAACGGCAACCAGTTTGACCCTGCACTACAACTTGTAACTTGTGCAAAAAATTTTGTCAAAGTAAAATTCCCAGCTAGCTCTCACATAAGAAACTTGCGGAACTAACTTGCCAGTGTAAACCCACCCTGACACATACCATACGCAACTAGTTTTGAAACTGAATCATAACTCTTCTTACAACGCGTCTTTCAATTTCCTTTCGCTCCACTGAATGCGAGTGTCTTTTGAAGTGAAACGAAATTCTTCGTTGACAAATCGTTTCACTAAGAAGCCAAGCATTTTCTTTCTCCCGAGTGAAATAATATTTATTCAATCTCAAGTGATACCGTATTTCACTTCGGTTCACGCAGATCTGATGATTCTGAGGCGAAGCGGAGGGAGGGCCGATTGAGTTGTGTGTCGGCGACGAGTCCGATCCCCAGTTCGGCCCGGGGTAATCGGTCGTGAATTATTTCGGAATCGAAGTTGACAAGCCTTTCCTTTCGGTGAGCGGGCGCGCTTTATTCACGGTAATGTCTCGGTTTCTCTACCCGTGATGATCCATCATCCTGTATGATCTCCGGATACGACTTGCCTAACGTGACGAGATCTTCCGAATGTTCTGGATTGGTCTACGAGCCATATTATGGATCAATTCCGGAATCCTGACGAGAACGAAACCAACTTAAGGTCGAAATCGGAAGTACAGATAAGAGGGATACCCTAGCCTGAGCATGTTAAGAGTCTGTGGAGCGAATATTTGAGAATTAGTTTTCTTTTTACTTTTTTCAATATTTTTACTAACTTAATTATACTCAATTTACAATTCTCCATTTTTAGGTACTTTTTGGCGCATTTGCATCCCATTTTACTTATTTTTTAAGGTTTTCATTTTTTGTTGTGGCCTGGTTTAGGCTTAGCAATTTTATATTACGTAGGTATTTAAAATTAGCTTTCCTTATTTCAATTTTGCTTTGGAAGTCTTCTGAAGGCATTGTTTTGTAATTTTAAGTTTTCGTATATGTTTTTTTCTATATCATGTAGTTTCCCATTACTGCACTCCTAAATATAGTGTCTTTTTCAATCTTAGTGTTGGTTTAGCCCATTTCAATTGATATTTGATCCAGCACAAGTTTGAGGATACTCGCTATAGTATGATAGCTTTCCAGTACCGTGTGATATCGAACCAGCATGCTGGCTGACAAGAATAATCGCGCCCATACTGGCTGAACTACTTTATTTTTTGATTTATGCGGTACTAGTTTGCTACTGGCTCCCAGTAGGACCTAGTAGCCTTCGACCAATCATTAAAGCTTTTACAGACGCTGTGCGATCTTCACTTTCTGAAATCAGTGCCATCTATTCCTCCTTTTGGCTATCAGTAATTTTCTGGACACGAAATCAACAATAAATAAAAATATCCCTACTGCTTTTTTGGTCGCCTTCTGTCATTGATTAGTAAATTTTATATTTCAGTAGATATGCGCTAAGATGCGAATGAAAATACCGCTTCCAAGCTAGTACAAGTTCAATGATCGTGTGAAACCATTTAAGACAGCAACAATCATACTGGATTCCGTCCTCAACGTGTAGCACTGCCAGTACACTAGGTCTTGTGTCTGGGTCATGTAAATATAGTGTGAAACATTTATAGTGTAGACTAAAGTTTTTTCTTGTTTGCGTTCTTCCTTCTTAAGACCGTTTTGCTCGAGGTACTTGATTACAAAATTGCGTGAACACTGGCACGGAATGAAAGCAGGGGCAATTTTCCTGTATTTTGTTCTTGCGTTCGCGCAGTCATTCTAGCAAGTTCACGCTTTACTCAACTCTATTTCCACTGCGCATCTACCTATGCATCAGACTGTGCAGTGAAGTGCCTCGTGCAACTTTTTTTCTACTCGTAGAATCATTTAGCAGTTTTTTAGTGATTTTTCCTTTGCTAGAAATAAGTTTTTCGTGCATTAGTAGTTACTGAGGGAGAAGCATGAATATGGCGGTAAGCCTTAACACTCGATATGTCTTCGGAACGTCTGGGAATAGTTTTATAAGAGTAGAGATCCAGTCAGAAGGGCGTTGTCTCCACTCATAAGTGACTGGATTGATATTTCGTAGATCTCTGTGAATCTTGGTACTTTTCCATTGGCCGATCTATGAAAAGTGATGAGTCTGAAGATGATATGACAAAGCTAGTTTTGTATATCTGAGGATAGTTCTCTTGACCGGGCATGTCGGCACAATCATTGTATACAAACGTTCATATCCGCTCTTGCGTCAAATTAGGTGGGATTGTCTACCTATGCGACTTCTTTAAACTTGGCTTTTGAAACTATTCAGCGTTTTGTCGTTTCATATACATCAAACCGTCCGTCTAGAATTCAATGTTTCCACCGTTGGGCGATCGTGAAATCAGGCGTAGGATTTAATCTAGCCCATTTGTGCATCAGAGGATTCGGTGTCCGCCCGCCTTTGATCTCCATCCCTTTGTGGAAATATTTCCCAAGTTGCCTCATTCATCATTCGGGATTTCCAAAGGAAAATGACAGCCAGCATATTGAGATAGCTGTGTGCTTTGCCGGTGCATTCATTGAGCAAGTGTGGGTTTCTCAATCACAACCTAACTCAGGGTATCCATTTTTAAGTTCACATTCCATTTTTTGTTTTTCAAAGCCGTAAAATTAACTCATGAAAATTATTTGGTCCCAAATAGTCCCTATACTGCGTTCAAATCGTGAAAAAATGTTAAATTACTTTTCATGCCTATTTAATATTAGCCTTCATCATTGGTGCAATTCCTAATAGCTTTTGGAGCTAATTTGGTAAGCTTTGATGTTTCAGTTTGCAATAGTGACATCTTTATGGATGAAATTCCGCAGAGGAAAAATCATTCGCTTTGACCGGGACTCCAACGCGGATCCCTCGATATCACACCAAGTGCTTTAGCCAGATAAGCATCCTTACCAAGTCGTGGACCATCTCAACCCTTAAATATCTTGTTCCTTTTACGTCTACAAAACTTCACAGGGAAGAAGGACGCCTCGGTAGATTTACTATGGCAAAAGCAAAGACAAAAGTGGCGTGCTATCGAAGGACCCAGGCTCGAGTCTCGATCAAGGCGAATGATTTTCCCTCAGTGGAATTCCGCACTTAAGTGCAGTTGCGGGTAGCTCTGTAAAGGAAATACCTTGGCTAGTTACGGTACCCTCAAAATATCACTTTATGGATATTGAAAACGAGCTCTTCCTACGATCAGTTGGAAGATTTCTTGGAGAAAGAATTGTCCTTGGTGTACATACGTATATGAGAAAAGGGGTCTGTTAAGACATCAAGAGAATTGGTAAGATAAGATGAAAATATTGCGTCATTCTTCAGGTGATGGCTTAATCTGGAAACGGATCGATTTTTAATGTGATAATGAGCGATGTTAAATAGCATAATGTTCATACTCCACTGCATTTGGGGATCATGTACGAACTAGATATTACCCGTGGACCAAAATATATGGGAGCTGGGGATGAAACAATTTCACTGGAGGATCCGCCTCTTCATAGCAGTTTTATGGAATCCGGAGCAGATAAAAGGTACCCTCCGAGGAATAATTAGGGATGTACAACCCCCAGTTATTAGTATCGAAACTTGGTTCAGAAAATATCGTTTGACGGCGATATGTGGACGTTAAGGTACATTAAGGGTTTAATGAGCGATATCGACTGTTTGAAATATAGGCTACATATCGAAGTATTAATCATTCAATAATTATTGCCCACGTCGAATTTTTACCGGCATATCGTTGAGTCTATAACAATCGTGTACCTAATTTTTGCAAAAATCTCCCTAAAGTTATTCACAATCGATACTTCCATTCCTTTGAAGTGCTATATCGATCCAATCGATTTGGAAAATATTGATATAAAGGCGTCATACAAATATGGGCATCACTTCGACATGAAAAATATCGATATCACGGAGGGTACACCGTCGCATCGCGCAGACTCGGCTGAATCATATATTCCAGTATCGGAACTCTCCACCTCCATTAATTTCGATTATAATGGAATTGCATCCCGTCTCACATCGCGCTTTCTCGTCCCGATAGTTATTTCCGGGGAGAAGGTGATGTGACGTGGCGAGAGTACCCTTTTAACATCCCCCTTCCCTTTTTTATCGTCCCACCCTCCCTCTGCTTTGCCCGAGAAACCATTCCCCCTCCCAGCCAGCCCACCTCCGCCTCTTCCAAGCCCCAGGCCGATGAAATTCTCCGAAGGCAAGCGGTGGTCGGTCGTACGATGAGGTGGGGGAGGGGAGGCACGTATTAATGGACGGGCGCGTGGGAGGGCGGGGAGGGGGGGGAGGTGGAGGAAAAGAGGGGGAATGGATGAAGAGGGCTCTGGTAGTAGACGTGGTTCGGGACCGGAGAACGGATGAATGAACGCTCTTCGGTTGATGCGACTTGACGGAGGCCCTCGAGATAAACAGCTTGTGACAGCTATCCATCCTCCCCTTTTGCCCCCCCCCTTTCTCCTCACAAGAGAAGACCCTTTAAAGGGGAAGAATTTATGCACTTAAATGTAATTCAATTGCGACAGTGCGAGTCCAAACAATTATTGAACTATCCTCCTCTCTTGATAGGTTATCTGGCGTCCCGCAAGGAAACGTGATCGGCCCATTATTATTACTCATTTATAGAAACGACGTTGACTCTTGAGTTATGGTAATGCTACTACTTAACTAGTGACCTCCGAAATGTTTTTGCGATTAAGTAAAATTATTCTAGTGAGTAATTGATTTAATATAAAAATAGTTGATAAAGCATGCAAACAACGCACTGCTAAAATGTTTACGAGATGTATGCGTTAGAAATTCCTCATTTAAAAAAATCTCTTTAGAGTGCATACACAATTTTCTATAGTAAAAGGCTTGTATTTTCGTAGAAAAACTCAAAAGTATAATATTAAGTGCTTAATATTTTTATCATTAAAAATTTCATATCTTTTTCATTAAATTGAGGCAAAATTCTTGGAATCTTGTGTGAAGTGCCATCTCGCTCAAACAACCTTCAAGGAAATTCCCTTTGGACTGTATGAGTCCATACAAATATTGAATTTTGGTAGGTAAAATCGTACGGAGAAAAAAAACCTTGTTAAGTTACCAACCGTATGCAATTACAGCAAAACTCGTTTGTCAATATAGTGACAGCAGAACTGGTTGCTGCTTGAGCAAACGGCATTTGCTAAGCTTCATTCGTTATAGGTGCAAAACGTGCTGGCTGATATCACATCAGCATTTTATCGACAAACAAATACGATTTGTTCCGTCGGCGGAGACAGCGTTGTAGGGACAACAAACAAAACTGCAATTTCGCCATTCAGTTGTTCCTTCAACAAATCCATTTGTAACCTTGGCAGAACGATTAGCTGCGCTTGCTAGCAGCTGTCCAGCAAACCATTGGTACAGTTAACAAAATGGCTGTCAGTCGTGTGGGGAAATTCAATGCAAATATATTTATGTACACAAGGGAAGTGCTCAAGCTGTTATTCACTCAGAAGACGGCTCAAGAGAACTTGAGGAACGAGGTCACCATCTATCAACCTAGGTGCTATTTATTAAGTAGTAATGAGTCTTCGTGGCCCATTATTGGGTTTCCCGTGCATTAAAGAGGACAAACAATCACTCAACTCTCCGTGCACGAAAGGGAAAACGAACGAATCACAACAAACAAGATAGGATACGAACACCTCAAATGATCACGCTGACAGTATTCTTCAGGTTTTGTGGTTTTCTTATAAAATAAGTTCAATTTTTTTCACATCCGTTGAAGTTCAACGGGTACCTTCAGCTAGTTACACATAAAAATTAATTTTAGTGCTGCAAATGCAGGGCATAAATTAATTGCACCAGTAACAAGAACCATGCCTTGTTTGTACCTTGTCCCCTTGTACTCAACCCAACTTGAGCCGAAAACAGTATTTCCCCTCATTTCATAATGCGAAAATAGGCTTCTTATACTTGTAGTGGATAAATGGCATATCTCACAAGCAGGCATTATGAAAATGGATAGATAACACAAAATATACAAAAAAGCTGTTTAATAATAACATTTTAAAAACTAAAAAAACAACCTTTACTGACTTAAACTAAGGGAAAACTCATTCAACAAAGTTTCCACAAAATTAAAATAAGGCTCGAATTTAGAGTCCCTGGGAATGTTATAAACACCCCTCTGCACGAACTGCCAAATCTGACTTGCCTCCGCAGGATATTGTGCCGTTCAAAGCCTGGAACGCTTTGAATGCAATGTCCAAGGCTTTAAGAGGTGTTTCCAACCCAAAATAATTTAGGACCAATAATAGCAAAAGATTGCTTTATTTCCGTTCTTGTTAGTCCTACCAAAGCAGCCAGAGGTTGTAGCTGGCAACCGTACTTAATCAGCCGTTCCTTCCTAAGCTGCAACTGAGACTGCAGATCTCCAATGACCTAATCAAAATATATTTCAGTTTAAATGGTTGCCATCTTTAAAGTACTCATGCATTCAACAATATGTTCACTCAGTATGTTCTACTGCGCTCTTAAATATTCAGATCCTGACTTGTTAATAAGAAACCATAACTCACCTTAACATGTAGAACAAATGCCTCTTCTGTCTCCAACTTTGACGGCCTCCAGTCTTTAATAGTATTTCTTTGTTTCCCTGCATTAACTGCAGGAAATATCTTGCTAATATGTAGCAAGGCTATAACAGTCCTTTCATCTGTTAGAAGGATATGATGGTGCATAATGTAAATCTTAATACAGCATCATCTACGAAAATACTTCCAATTTCATGCCAGATGTGATATTTTTGAAGTTATACTTCTTTGCGCCCGCTGGAGACTTTTGGGATGGGATGTTGGTCGAGAAACCGCGTCACGCTCTTTTTTGGGTGAGAAAAAACCACAATTTTACGTTTTTGTATGGTTTTTTGTACGTTCGAACTTTGAACAAGAGCATCGATGCGTGAGTCGGTAGCGCACTCGACTTTCACCTAAGAGTCCCATGTTCGATTCCCGGTTGGGGCGATTTTTTTTTAAACAAAACTTCTTTTCAAAGTTCGAACGTACAAAAAACCATACAAAAACGTACATATGGTATATAGGTGTATATAACAGATAATGTATAGGTGTATATTATTAAAATTAAATCACTCATAACAGTATATCGAAGAGAAATATATTGAATAATAGAGAAAAAATGTCTTTTATTTCATTTATATATCCTGTCTGCCTGTGTGTGTGAGCGGGTGTGTGCGACCGGCCAAAGAAGTATAACTTCTACCGTCTGGTCCGACGCAGAACACGTTTTTTTAAATAACTTCACTTACCCGAAGAAAGGTCTTCAGCAATATCCCTCTTTAAATTGCTGACACAATTAAGTCCATTTAAGATGAACTTCAACAACTGAGGCCATTGGGCATAAAGGTTCATGGAACTCTTGGGATACTTCAGGCTAAAATCTTTTTCTAACTACAGAAATAAAAATAGATTAAAAAGTTATCTAACAATGGTTATTCCATATATTTACATCAATTTTTTTTAATAATGCATACATTTCCTCTTGGAAACTTAGCACATACCAGCATGTATACTCTGTCTAACTGCAAGGCTGGATAGTCTCCCATGTACTGATGTACAGAGGATGTCCCATTGGTCAGACGGTGCTTTCTGATAGCATAAGTCTCTTCCCAGTGCTGGATGACTTTTTCCCGGGGAACAGCATTGTTCCTCAGCCACTGATGGTATCTTCCAGCTCTGGAAGGTCATCTTCATCTGTTAAGTAAGCAGGCAAAGAAATACATTCATAGTGGAACACATTTACAAAAATGACCGCAAGACATATTTAAATAGTGCTTTTACTGAGGTTAACAATGTTGTAGATCAAAAATGATCTGAACGACACAACAATTACAGCTGATTACCACAATCCAGATCAAAATAAACCAAGGGTACAACGTTATGGCTTTAAAAGTATTATTATCTAGTAAAACAACAGGTCGAAGGCCGAAGAAGTGAAATAATGGAATAAGCTTGGTGCACATATATTATAAAATCATAAGGAATATAACTAAATATTTAATTTTCATAACATGAATTGTCATTCATAATTTTTAAACCACTAATGTATATTGAGTGTAAATAGCTTTGAACCACTGATCATGTCCCATGGTGCAACTGTTATTATTTCATAACTTAAGCTATGAAAACTTCACATTAGATGAGTTAAGTAACGTAAAAAGAATAATAAGCTGAGAACCTGCTTTTAGTCAAGTCCAATGCCAAAACGCTAGATATATTACACATACAGTAGAATCCCCATATAACGTGTAGGGCACATAACGAGTCGCGAAGTCCCGCAAGGAAGCGTGATCGCCCCACTGTTATCACTCATTTATATTATCAGAATTAACTCTATGTAGTAAGTAGCAAAGTTATATTGTTTGCAGACGATGCCGTAGTCTACCGAGAAATAGCCACAAATACTGACTTGGAATTTCTCTCTCTTCGGACCTTAACTTTAACTCGTGGTGTCTGGAGTGAGGGGTCTAACTTAACCTTAATAAACGCGCTGAATTACTTTTCTTATGAGAGAAATCACACCAATACTTCATCTATGAAGTGGGTGGAGTAAATATAAGCGAATCAGATTTATTCAAATACCTGGGAATCACCCAAACGTCAGTCTTAGCGTGGGGGATACATATGCGAAACATTTGCGGCGATGCATTAAATAAACTAGGATTTATGAAGCGAGAAGTAGGAAGGTTCTCTAATGAAAAAGTGAAAGAGACTTTGTTCAGGTTAGAACACATCCCGAATGCGCCGCGAGCATTTGGGACTCTGCACGGAAAGATTCAATTTGCGAAGTAAATAAAATATAAAGGAAACCCGCAATATTCGTTAAAACTGTTACTAGCGAGGACATTTTAACGCAGTTTATGGAAAGGATTACGCTTTAGAGCCACTTGAGACTCAGGAGGCTTCACTTTAGGCTTAGATTTAAAAAACAGTTTATCGCGAAGATGCTTTGTACATAAAATAGAAAAACACTATAGTTGTCTACACCATATCTGTTCCCATTTTCGTATTCAACGCCGCATAATTGCAGGTTCAATTTGCAAAAAGAATACGGAGGAAAGACAGGATTTTGTTGCTCACAGCAAACAGGGTTTTAGTAGGAACATAGTTTTTATCTGTCAGTTTGCCAAAATATAAATTCAATGACATATAACGGTTTTCCTTAAATGCGCATATGTTTGGGGTTCTATCTATTTATCTCTATTCATCCTTGAATAAATATTTTCTCTTGCATTGTTGTTGTTTTATTAAAGAACAAGTAACATCAGTATAGCATCTGCCCCCTTAGCAATGTCATAATAATTCCTGTATCGAATTTCTCCTGGAAATAACTGTTCATTGAGATGAGATACATGGAACATGAAAATCTTACTCTTATGAATTTTCAAAGAACACATCAATTTATTTTGAATAGACTTAATAAGCAAAATTTGTTATTTTTAATCTTCTGCTCACTTAAAACCATTGCTCTATTGCCTCGGAATGCCAATCTAGAACTAAAGTCGTGAATTTTTCACTTGGAGATTCTTTCCCATATTTGCAAACCCCGAACAAACAACTTACTGTGATCATTGAAAGAAAATTTGGATCAAAATAATTTTCCATGTGTTATTGTTTCTCCGATTAAAAAACTTCGTGCATGCCAATTTCGTTAAGCAAATTTGACGCTGTGATAAATCAATGATCAGTTTAATCGTATATCATAATGCTGACACCTTAGTAAGCGTTAACTGTAAATCTAAGCTCGGTGTTATTTTGTTTCACCATATATTTTTTAGTTTCAATTCAACCTTCAAAAAAGAGTTATCTTTTTTGTCTCAATATCCAATTGGATGAGGAGTTCGACTTTTTATAGTATTTCTTCCTGTACAATAGCCGCGCACACGCTTGGAGGCTGGAGCCTGTCATTACGAATCTTAAAAGTGCTCCTCCCTAGCTAATAAAAATCGAACTCTCGACGCAAGCCGTCCGACTATAGATAGTGTATTAAACTGAGTTTGCCCTCTTTGTATTCGTTTAGGCTATGAGTTTGCTCTCCGCCGTGAGCTATTTTGTTTGGCTGTGAAACTCGAAACTTCTCCGCAGTGGATAATGGAATGTCATTGGAAAATGGATGCGATGTCTCTTCCGGCACGCAGAACTCAGGGAGCCATTAAAACTGCTTCTCCTTCTCGGTTAAGGGCTGGTTCATGATGCGTGCCTTGATATGCCTGGTTATAAATACTTATTCCTCGTGTTCCAACCGCATTCATTCACTCTGAACGTTAAGAGTTGTCGTGAAATGGCAAGTGTAATTTGGTTGGGGATTTAACACGCACGGCCAGTGTGT